>JAJAGP010000037.1:0-1232261 GCA_025084515.1 Ancistrus triradiatus | reverse complement strand
GGTTATAATGAGTGTTTATTTGAGTTACTGTTACCGGTCTGTTCATTCTCCTCTGGCATTAAAAAGGCATTTTTGGCCAGAGAACTGCCCTCACTGGATATTTTCTCGTTTTCAGACCATTCTCTGTAAACCCTAGAAATGGCTCTGCATGAAAATCAGCAGTATGAAATACTCGTCTAGCACCAACAACCATTTACCTTTCTTCATCATTCTAATGCTCGGTTTGAACTTCAGCAGGTCGTCTGGTCCACATCTGCATGCCTGTCATGTGATTGGCTGGTTAGGTATTTGCATTAAACTGGTATACCTACTAAAGTGGCCATTGAGTGTAGAGGTTGATATAGCGGGAGCCGTGACGTGACCTTAGATTATACAGAGAGTAATTATAAGCACACCAGAACAATGTAAAGTATGGCGCATTATCATATGATGCCTTGGTGAAAGGGGACAGAAATAAAGGCTACTCCATTTATTTCTGCACATGTTTGGGACTACTCCATTCTGTTCTTAGCAACACTCGTGAAAACCCCCTGTTAGCATACTCTGAATACCCAGAATTCCACAGGAGTTCAGTGCATCTATTTTGCTGCTTTGCAAAAATAGCAAATGGTGTACTCTTTACTTATGCTCCTAATGTGGGCACACAGGCCTGCTGCTAATGCATTTAACTTCAGAAACTGAACCAACTAGCTTTTTGATATTGGGTTTAGCAGCTACTTAGTTTACATTACAAATACTTCAGCAAGAGAAGAAAGAATTGGTCACTTCAATCTGGGGTTGCTAGACTGTTCTGAGATATAAGACCACATTTATAAAATGATCAACTGTAACTGTATGAACCTGACAGACACGGAAACAGGCCTGCTGGGGTGTATAGAGGACGCCAACTCCATAAAAAAGAACGCTGGCTTCGATTGTATCTCTTGTATTGTGGTACTAGTCTGTGCCAAATCTTTGTTGGAATACAAAACATTACAATACTAATTGTTTAATACTCAATCGTAAGAGTAATATTAAGAAGAATATTTATTTATATAGCACTTTTCATACAAGAAGCAGTTCAAAGTCAAGTCAACTTTATTTCTATATCAGTTTTAACTAAAGAGCATTGACTCAAAGCAGCTTTCCAAATATATACACCCACAGCCTTAACTGAGCAAGCCTAGGGTGAGAGTGGAAAGAAAAAAACTCCCTAAATGTGATGAGGAAGAAACCTTTGCAGGACCAAGACTCAAAAAAGGGATCCAACCTTCTTGGGCAGCCTAGATTTTAGAAATAACTTTAACTAAAATATCTAATTAACTTGTAAGATGTAAGACATTTTGTAAATTGCTTAAATAATACATTTTATAATATATATATATATATATATATATATATATATATATATATATATATATTTTTTTTTTTATGATCATTCTATATATGAAACTACAATAGATTAAATAAGAGAGTACATTATGGAGATAAAGTCAAGAATATAAAACTAGCATATAATACAATAGTAGATATCATAAATCAACTAACAAACATGAAATGGTGCATGACACAAATTCTTACCATTATTTAGTCAGTAAACAGAGTCACTGTGGGTTCTCACGTCCTCCAACAGGTAGGGTTTGGTGCCAAGCAGGAGGGAAGTTAGCCATATTATACCAACCTTGCACTCTGATGTTTATAACTGTGGTGTGATAGGAAAAATTCAACCAGTGAGTGTGAGTTAGAAATGATTAATCTTTGAGAAAAATGCTTTAAAAGGCATATCTAACAGGGCACATCATCTCACTACGGAACGTCCATTACACAATGTGTCAGTGTCAGACAAAATCTATAGACTGAAATTCGAATCATGCATACCCCACTCTAAAATGTCTCAGCTCTGCATTCCCAGAAGGTTCAGTAGCCATTTCTTCTTTGAACATCTCAAGCCCTTTCATGTTGGTGTTGATGTACTTCCAGCTGCAGAGACCAGTTGTGGATCTATTAAAATTGTTGCAGAAACGTAGTAACAACAAACATCACATTTGAATGTCAAAGCCATCATCTTGGATCACAAGTACACATCGGGTGGTCAATTGACCTAGCTCGTCAAGCTTGTTGAAAGATGTAAGTCTGCCATAGACCAGTGGCTTCAGAAACATCAACAGACTCTGGCCGAAAGATCTTTAATTCCAGAGTCATCCTTAAGCTGCAGTCAGAGTAAACGTTAAAGACGTGGCCATGTTAGGACATAAGAACTGGCTAAGCTCTTCACGTTCTTCATATTACAGGTATGCACCGCTTAACGTCCATCCGATCAACTGCCTTTTGCTTTAGCAGCTGAGGGCTTAAAATTTGTAATATATTACTAGAGAAAATAAAAAATAAAAACACACTGCTGCCTGACGTATGATGTTACAGTAGGCCTATAAAGTACTGTGCTGAACTCTAATTACCATATTTTACTTAATAATTATAACAAATTCCAATGATAATTGCTTATTTATGTACATTACTGTATTTTCCATAATAATTGATTCAATCTTATAATCCAAGCAACCGTGGGTTAAGGGCCTTGCTCAAGGTCCCAACAGTGGAAGCTTGGCAGAGGTGGGATTTGAACCCTGGTCTTTTTGGTCCATAGTCCAGTCGCTTACCCGCTAGGCTACCACAGTCCAGTATTTCTATTATATTTTGATTATTTGATCAGTGTTCTAAGATTATCTTGTCAGTTTCATGTGACGTGAATTTCCTGTAGACTAGGATTTTTGCCACTGCTGGTAGACCTATATGACCATATGTTTTGATTTGGCACACCAAAATGCACTCACTAATGTTTGCCTATATATATTACATTCTGTGAAACTATATTTTCCCAGAAATATACGTCTCCTCCTCATGCAATGCCATCTGCAGAAGCCTGAAGTTACTACCACTTTAAACGCAAGGTGACTAATTTTTTGTCTGTAGACTTTATATTATATTGAAAGATAATATGTTAACAAACAGTTATTTGAGACAAAAATTAGTATAATAATTCATAGGTAATAATTCAATACATACTATTTTTTGTGACCAGTCATGAACTATAATGTTAAAAAACCCAAAAATGTCAGTTCTGTTGTCACCAAATACTTGGGATGGCTACATCTCATTTGCGTATCCACTTGATACACTGCTCCATAAATGGAAGGGATGTATTTTTACCTTGTTGTGGCCATCAGGTTTCCATAGACAGCCTGAGAGTATGCAATCTTAAATATCTAGACCAATTCCCTCCATGCTTAGGTCACAGCAGGTCAGCAATGACATGCCAAATCAGCATGATAGAAGGACTACATTTTATTTAAGAAGATCATTTATTTCAGCACTGATGGAGACCTTTCTGCTCTGGATGCTCAGGGCTTGTATCCTAGATCATGTGTCATGTTATGGGATAAAGTCTTTTCTGACCTGACTGCAATAGGGGATTTCCATCTTTAGGCCCTGCACATATTTAAATCTCATCCCCAGTGACAGCAACCGCAAGAGATATATTTTATACTTTCTAGAAATAAAGTGATATAAGAGGTATTTTGTTAAAGAGAGCAGCAGGTTTGTTCGAGTTACTCTGATTCCTGAACCCCGTCCAACATGTACTGATGCCATATGGTGGATAAATAATGTAACGAAGATGCAAGGTTAGAAATATTATTTTAGTCCGTGCACATCTACATATGGCTCTTATACTTTTGGGTACTCCTGGTACAATGATGATGACCTTTCCGAATATTTCAATGGACCATTAACAAGTCAGTTAAAGTACCTAACAAAAACACTATTGGGTCACCTGGATGGCTGCCTAAACTTTTGGAAATACAAGATTTTATTTCATTTCATGTTTTAATTACATGCACTACAGTTTGCAGACATGCCATTTTCCCTTCCAAATGTTCTGTGGATTTAATTTGAATTTTGTTTTAAACTGTGCAATTTCTATTTAGCAAATGCTCTTATCTAGAGCAACTTAGAACAGACAGTCTTACAATCCAAGCACTTTTGGGATAAGGGTTGGTCAAGGACCCAACAGGGGCAGCTTGGCATTGATGGGATTTGAACCCTGGCTCTTCTGGGCTACAGTCCAGTACCTTTTACCAATTCACCCTCTCCACCAATTCACCATGGGTGCCAAAACTCTTGGATAAGCTTGTAGGAAATGAAACGTCTTCTTACGTGTGACTGCACTTTTGCTCTACGAATGTTTATAATGTTTCATACTTTCTAATGCAGAAGTTTGGGCACTCCTGGTCAAATTATGTATTGTTTCTTTTCTTTGCAGAAAACTTAAATGTTCTCTATTTCTGCCATTTGTAATGCATACCTGATAAAACCTATATTAACAAATACACATCGCATGTGGAAGAATTTCAGCACCTTTTCCCATGATCCATTAGGATACAGTACTGGGCAAAAGTCTTAGACCACCATTAGATTTGTTGTTTTACCTTTAGACTCCTTATTAGAATACAACCAGAAAATACAGAAAATATGTACTCAAAATTTCAGATCAAACGTTTTTGGTTTGTGGGAGGAAAGTGGAGTTTTCGGAGGAAACCTGTACAGACAAGGAGAACATGCAAATTCCACACATAAAATGTCCATTCTGCGACTCATTCCCGGGTCTCTGGAATTGTGAGGAGACCAGGCTAAATCCTTACCATACAGGCTTAGTGTTAAATACTTTTATTAAATAGCATTGACATTAAGTAAACAGGCTAGAATTGGGGTGTGCTGATAAACTATGAATGGATTATTCAAAGATCTGTTGATAAAGTTGAGCTCTCCTTGTGTTGGATCTTTTTTCTTTTCTTTGATATTTAATACGTAATCGTTATATTGTGTTTAAAGTGGTTTGGTATAGAGAAGCACAAACATGTAATAGATGCTGCTTCAAATGGGATAAAAGTCCTTTAAATCCCTGCCTCTACAGAAGGGGAGGGAATGACAGGGGTCTGGTAGGTTGAAAGAAGAGCAGGGGGGCTGTCCAAACTGCCTTAACTTAGTCATGGGAAAGGTTGCTCTGAGGGTGGAGTCTTGCACTGTCACTGACTTTTCTCTTAAGTATTACCTGAAGGCTTGAGCAGGAGGAGTTCACTTGTGCTTGTGCGGGGGTGAATGGTGAATGGTGAGCAAATGCAGAGGGGCTGAGAGGCAGAGCGAAAGAGCAACACCACTGGAAAAGACCGAGTCTGAAGTGATTAAACAAATGACTCTTTTTTAACCTCTTTTTGGAGTTTGAATCAATTTTGGCAAGCCTGCAGTGCAACTAGCTGTGACCATGGCTGGTTGTCTGCAAAGGACAAGACTTTGTGCAACACAGAGACTTCTTCAGTTCCTCCTCCTGTTGTTTTTATTAGGAGTTAGCTTCTGCAAGGTGGAAGTCGATCCTTACGATGGAGCTTTTCTGTACAGGCACCGTTCTGGACCTAATGCCAAAACCATCTTAGTGGCCAACAATGGGATTAGAGTTCCCTTTGGACGCTCTGTCTATTTGGATCCTATTAATGACCTTGTCACTGATGTGCAGCCTGGAGACCGCTGCCACATCACAGTTCTAGACAATGACCCACTGGCACAGAGACCTGGAATGTTGACACCCAAGAAATTTCCCTGTTCGTTTGGAGAAAAGGACGTAAAATACACTCATTTTGGCTCACGGAGTCCTAGCAAGGACCATGTAAAACTTCAGCTAAGGTACGACTCCAATACAGACACTGTGGTCATCCCTTTTATGTTAGAGGTGGAGGTTGTCTTCCAGCAGCTGGAGATTCTAACCCGTAACATTCCGCTTGTTGTGGAAAAGCTCAATGGCGAAAGCAACCCCATTGATAAGAAGGGGCTGGAGTTTGCTTTTGAAGATGGTGTCACAAGCTGCAAAGTGACCACCCTGACCGGCACAGGTGGCCTTCCAAGGTATGGTACGCTTTCCGATAACTCTGTCAATGGCCAGATGATTGACTGTGATGAGTTTGTAAAGAAAGGTATTCGATATCAGCACACCGCCACCACTAAATCCCCCAACAGAGATTACATACCAATGTTAGTAGAAGTGCTGGATAAGGAAGGCAATGCAATTCAGCAAGAGCACTTCCAGATTATGGTGAGAATTAAAGAAGGCTCTGAAAACACGCCTCCAAAGGCTAGTTTTGTAGCTATGATGATGATGGAGGTGGATCAATTTGTGATGACTGCCATAACTTCCGATATGCTGGCAGCTGAGGACGTGGAATCAGATTCTGAGGACTTAATCTTTAACATAACAACTCCCCTGAGCAGTCAGCAAGGATATATCATTAGCACCGATGATCAGAATTTACCAATCACTTCGTTTCTTCAAAGAGATATCAAAGAGCTGAAGATTGCCTATAAACCTCCCTCTGATGATTCAGATGAAGAACGGATTTTCCAGATTGAAATTGAGATAGTTGATACTGATGGGGCTGTGTCTGACACCTTTGCATTTATGATCGTTGTGAAGCCAATGAACACGTTAGCCCCAGTGGCCACCAAGAACACAGGCCAGCTGCTGTTTGAAGGTCAGTCAAGACCGTTGTCCAGTTCTCAGAATCTGGAAATCAGTGATGAGGATAACGTTGAAGATGTAAAGATTTCTGTCGTCGAAGGTTTAAAACATGGCGAGCTCTTAGTCTTAGGGGCTCGTAGAAAACACTTTACACCAGCTGACCTAGACGCTGGCATTGTGGTTTACCAGCACGACGGAAGTGACACCTACAGTGACAACATTATATTCCGAATGACAGATGGACGCCATGAAGTGGAGTTCTTGTTCCCCATCACAATCGCCCCTACCGATGATGAGCCTCCCATCATTAATGCCAACACTGGCCTCTCGCTGTTCAAGAACGAAATGATGCAAATCTCGCCATTTATCTTGAGCGCTACTGATATCGACTCCGAAGACTCGACTGTAAAATTCATTTTAGAGGAGCCCTATTCAACCATCGGTGAACTGCTGCTTAGACAGGTGGAGCCCCCAGCATATCCTTCTGCTTGGAAGTTCATTGCAACGGATGAAATGTTTGAACAGGTGGTGACAGAATGGTTGCAGCAGGATATTCTCAATGGGAAACTGTTTTACCGCCACAATGGGCCCCACAGCACCACCACTGTTACTGACCAGTTCACTTTCAGAGTCCAGGATGACAACGACCCTCCAAACCAATCAGGAGAACACACGTTCACCATTAAAATACACCCAGTTGATGATGTACCTCCGACTCTGTTCCCAGGCACTGTTCTACACATGACAGTTAAAGAATATGAGTTGACGTACTTTAAGAAGAAGTCCCTACGCTATACAGACCTTGACTGTGATGACCGGGATCTCAAGTATACCATCACCAAGCCCCCCACAGACACAGACGAGAACAACCCAGTGCCTCTTGGAGCTATTGTACTGACCGACAGCCCTGATACTATCATTACTGAATTTACACAAGCTCAAGTAAATCACCATAAAATAGCATACAAGCCACCTGACCAGGAACTGGGTATCGCTCCTAAAGTGGTTCAGTTCACTTTTAATGTAGAGGACACTGCTGGTAACTCAGTAAATGGTTTATTCACTATATTTTTACAGCCTGTTGATAATAAACCCCCTTTAATAATCAATACTGGGTTCACGGTGATGGAGAGAAGTTCCTTCATAATAACCAAGAATGAACTGAACGCCACTGATCAGGACACAGAGGACGAAAATATTGTCCTTAAAGTGACTCAAGTTCCCAAATATGGTCAGCTTCAGTATTTAGGAATTGATATGTCCAATGGGGAGACGTTTAATTTAGAAGATATCGAAAGTGGCCGGTTAACCTACGTCCATGGTGGTTCGGAATCTTTAAGTGACACTATCAAGGTTGATGTCAGTGATGGCTTCCATGAAGTGCCAATAGTGATCAAAATGAACATCCAGCCAGTTGATGATGAGAGCCCAACCATCATGCTACCAGCCGGTCTTCTAGGTGCTTCCATTGATGTGCTTGAAAATGGAGCTACAGAGATCACTAGCAGTGTGATCCAGGGACGAGATGAGGACACAGACGACTTCAGGCTGACTTTTATAGTGGAAGAGCCTCCAAGATTGGGAGAGATTGTGGTGAATGGTGCATCCGCCGAACGGTTTACTCAAGAAGATGTTATCAATGGCGTAGTCCTCTACGTACACACGAGTGGTGAGATCGGCCCCATTAAGGAGCATGACTCGTTCAACCTTACCATCTCTGACATGTCAGAAGACTGGGTGGTAGGCGGCAACAAAATTCAAGGGGTTCGTGTATATGTCACCGTCCTTCCCATGGACAGCATTGCCCCTGTTGTAACAGTCAGAGAGCAGTTTGTTGTGGTAGAAGGTGAGAAAAATGTCATTACACTGGAGCATATCCAAGCTGAAGATGTCGACACTGACAATGACGATATCCTCTGCACCATAATTGTCCAGCCAACATCTGGTTATGTGGAGAACATTTCTCCAGCTCCTGGGTCTGAGAAGTCAAGAGCAGGTACCGCCATTACTGCATTTAGCCTCAAAGATGTTAGTCTCGGCCATATCTACTATGTACAGAGCATCCATAAAGGTGTAGAACCAGTGGAAGACAGATTCACCTTCCACTGCTCTGACGGTATTAACTTCTCAGATAAGCACTTTTTCCCTATTGTCATCATCCCAGCCAATGATGAGAAGCCAGAAATCTTTATCCGTGAGTTTGTTGTCATGGAGGGCATGAGCTTAGCCATAGACACTCCCATTTTAAACGCTGCAGATGCTGACGTTCCAAGTGATGAACTGGAGTTTGAGATCATCAAGAATCCCAAACATGGCAAGATTGTCCAGCAGTTAAGCATTGGAACCATACCAGTGGTGAAATTCTCATTGGAACAGATCAAGGAGGCGTCTAACATTATTTATGAGCATGACGATTCAGAAACCAAGGAAGATAGTTTTGAAATTAGACTGACTGATGGGAAAAACAGCGTTGAAGGAAAAGTTATGATAATGGTTATTCCTGTCGATGACGAGACCCCAAGAATGACTATTAATGATGGACTAGAGGTTGAAATTGGAGAAACCAAAATAATTAGTAACAAGGTACTCAAAGCTACTGATCTGGACTCTGAAGACAAGGAGCTCACTTACATAGTCCGCTATGGCCCAGGTCAAGGCTACCTACAGCGAATTACCAAATATGGAGATGTGATAGGCAACATTAGCATTGGAATGAATTTCACACAAGATGAAATCGACAAGCAGCTCATTCAGTACGTCCACACTGGTCAGGAGGGAATTCGGGACCTGCTGAAGTTTGATGTCACAGATGGTATCAATTCTCTGATCGATCGCTACTTTTACATCAGTATTGGCAGTATTGATATGGTCTTCCCTGATGTCATCAACAAAGGTGTGACACTCAAAGAAGGAGGCAGAGTGACCCTAACCACAGACCTCCTGAGCACAACAGATATTAACAGCCCTGATGAATTTCTGAGTTTTACCATTACACGTGCCCCAAGCAGGGGTCACCTAGAGAGCACCGATTATCCCGGTAATCCCATCTCCACCTTCACACAGCTGCAACTGGCTGGTAACAAAATCTATTACATTCACACCTCGGATGATGAGGTGAAGATGGATAGCTTTGAATTTGAGGTAACTGATGGCTACAATCCAGTCTTCCGGACCTTCCGTGTGTCCATCACTGATGTGGACAACAAGAAGCCCGTCCTTACCATTAACCAACTTTTGGTGGGAGAGGGTGAAACGAAACTGATTACTCCCTTCGAGCTGACCGTGGAGGATCGTGACACTCCAGACAACCTGTTGCGCTTTGTGGTCACTCAGGTGCCAGTGCATGGTCAGCTACTGTTCAATGGAACTCAAGTAGTTACATCATTCACCAAGCAAGACTTGAATGAGAACCTAATTAGTTACAAACACGATGGCACCGAATCCAACGAGGACAGCTTCTCCTTCACTGTCACTGATGGGACTCACACTGAATTTTACGTATTCCCAGACACGGTCTATGAGACACGTAAGCCCCAGATGATCACCATCAAGATCAACACATTGGACAATGGTGTTCCTCAAATTGCTGTCAACAAAGCTGCTTCAACTCTCAGGGTTCTTCATACTGGGCATCTTGGATTTTTAATTACCAGCAAAGCCCTGAAAGCAGAAGACAGAGATAGTCCAAATAAAGTTTTGAAGTACACCATTTCTGAACCGCCACAACGTGGCTTTATCATGAACACCGCCTTGGGCAATGACAGTATCAAAACCTTCTCGCAAGGTAAGAATTTGTATTGCAGTTTCTGGATGGTTGTAGAAATGTTTGCTTAGACTTATGAAAATCGCATGAACTATTTCTACAGCTGATATCAACGACATGAAGATCTGCTATGTTTTGTTTGATGGGTCCAATGCCACCAGCGACATCTTCTTCTTCACTGTAGAAGACAATGGTAGGAATCATTTTATTTTCTATAATAGTTTGGAGTGTGATAAAACTTGTATAGTCAGATTTTTTATTTATATAGCGCTTTTTACAATGGAGCATTGTCTCAAAGCAACTTTACAAGTTTAGATTATCTCCTAATAACTACGTCCAATCCCAAATTGAGCGAGCCTAGGGCGACAGTGGCAAGGAAAAACTCCCTAGTTTAGGAAGAAACCTAGAAAACATTGGGAAGGACCAAGACTCAAAAGGGACCCAACCTCCTTGGGCGGCGTAATGAAAATCTAAGGGCGAACTAAAGTCATGGAGCAAAGTTCGAATAGAATGTGAAGTATGCACATCGACATTAAGTGGCCGGGGTATGCGATAAAATCTAAGAGCGAACCCTAAAGTCATGGAGTCATGCTCGAATAAAATGTTTGAAATAGGCACAGTGGAGCTCCCATCAGATGTACATCATGTTGTCGGGGCCGTAATGCCGGAACACAGTCGGAGAGAAAAACAGACAATGTTAATTCGTTATTGATTAAGAAAAAAGACAGTTGTCTATTAACCAATCACTGAGCCATGTCAATCACTGATGCCAAGTGTAGAATGAGACCCCTGGCAAGCATTAGCTATAGCAGGCATGCTAGAAAGCTAGAGAAAAGAGGAGAGAGAACTGACGGAAACACAGCCAAGAGGGATCACATGCGACATTGGAACCCCACGAGCGGCAGAAGACAGCACCCCAAAGTCTTTGATCACCGTAAGACTCGTTTATGACTATGAACCCCAGCTCTGCCCTTATTCTAAGGCAAAGGATGGGCATGGTCAAGATCACGAAGGACCCAAGCCTAGTTCAGCCAGGACCGCCCACCCGGACACTCCCGGCAAGCGGACAGGCAGGCGGCCAGACATGACTTCAGGACCTCCGCCTCAGGCAAACCCAAACCATGCAACCTGGTCTAAATCTAGTCAAAAGCATGCGTAAATAAGTATGTCTGGAGCCTAGACTTAAAATTTGGAGGGTGTCTGATTCTCGAACGAAAGTGGGAACAGTTATTCCCATAGTTGGGGCCATGTATGAGACAGCCTTTCCCCCTGCTTGACTTTTTTAATTCTAGGAACTAAAAGAAGTCCTGCACGCTGTGAATGAAGTAGACGAGTTGGATTGTAAAACTCTAAGAGTTCACTCAGGTAATGTGGGGCCAGGCCATGTAGAGCTTTATAAGTTATAAGAAGTATTTTGTAATCTATGCGGAATTTGACTGGTAACCAGTGTAGTGATGATAGAATAGTAGTGATGTGATCAAATTTTCTAGTTCGAGTTAGCACCCAGGCAGCTGCATTTTGAACTAACTGAAGTTTATTTATAGATTTACTTGAGCATCCAGTAAGTAACAGTAATCCAACCTTGAGGTTATAAACGCATGAACAAGTTTCTCTGCATCATTAAAAGAGAGGATATTTCTAAGTTTAGCGATATTACATAATTGAAAAATAGCAATTCGAGTGATGCTGCTAATGTGCGCATCAAAGGAGAGATCTGAATCAAATGTGACCCCTAAGTTTTTTACAGACGGACTGAGCAATACTGGAGAGCCACCTAGATTTAGGATAGATGTAGCCAACCTGTCTCTCATAGCCTTGGGTCCCACTAATAGAACCTCAGTTTTATCTGAGTTAAGTAAGAGAAAATTAAATAACATCCAATCTTTTATTTCCTTTACACAGTCCTCAATTTTGTTGATTGTAAGGCTGTCATTAGGTTTGGCTGATATGTACAGCTGTGTATCATCTGCATAGCAGTGGAAACTAATGCCATGTTTACGAATAACTGAGTCTAGTGGCAGCATGTACAGAGAGAATGAATAAAGCGGGCCAAGGCACTGACCCCTGAGGCACGCAACTTCACTTTGAGAGCTTAGATCTTAGATTATTTATTATGAACAAACTGGTACCGGTCAGTTAAGTAGGATTTTAAAACAGAAAGTGCTGATCCCTTAATACCTACCAGTATTTTTCTAGTTGTTTAGTAAAAACATCAGACTATATAGTGTCAAATGCTGACTAAATCTAACAGAACAAGAAAAGGAAACACATCCCTTATCTGAGGACATTAACAAGTCATGTAAGTACCCTAATTAATGCTGTTTCCAGTTTTTTGTTGTTTTTTTTTTTTTTTAAAAAAAACTATGATGGGGGCCTGAAAGCCAGACTGAAATGTTTCATCAAATTTCATTCTTTTGGAGAACTACAGAGCTTGCTGATAGGACGGCTTTTCTAAGATTTTGGACAGAAAAACGGTAGATTTTGAAATTGGTCTATATTAATATCAACAAGGGTCAAGATTGGCTTTTTAATCAGTGGTTTTGATAACGGCAGACTTAAGGATTCTGGGCACATAAAACCTAAGGTTACGGGATGAATTGAAAATAAACTAACACTGGCTCTATAACACTAGGTATTACTTCTATGAGTAAACATGTAGGAATTGGATCTAATAAACATGTTGATGACTTAGACGAGCTGATCAGTGCGGATAGTACAGTATTAGTAATTGGGGTAAAAGATTCTAATCTTGATTTACAGCTCATTAAACAGATGTCTTCACTAGTGCTGCATCTGGAAGGTGGCTGAATAGTTTGGTGATGTGATGAGCATCGAGTTCTATGCTTAATGTTTTATCATTAAAGAAAGTCATGAAATCATTACTGTTAAAATTACACAGAACGGGAGAATCACTTTCTGTGGGGCGATTTGTTAATTTGGAGACTATATTAAAGAGAAATCTTGGATTATTCTTAATTTTCTCTATGATTGAAGAAAAGTATGCAGCTTTAGCTTTAGTAAGGGCATGCTTATACTCTGCCATGCTGTCCCTTCAAGCAATCGTAAACACTTTAAATAATACTTTTAAATTTGCTATGTCTCCACTTCCGCTCTAAATGCCGTGTTCTTTGCTTTAAGGTACGGGTGTGGTCATTATACCATGGTGCTAGCCTTTTTTCCCTAATACGTTTGACCCTAGCAGGAGCAGTCGTGTCCAGGGTTGAGCGAAGCACACATTCTAATTGGTCATTTACACACTCAAGATGATTGATCTCTGTAGGTGTATTAAATTTCAAGTCTGGAGTAGCAGATGTGATAGTGCGCTTGGTGTGATAACGAGGTAGAAGGATTTTATCTATTAGAGATAGCTCAAATATTAAAAGATAGTGATCTAAAATCACTTTGCGGGAAAACATTAAGGTTATCTATATAGATACCAAATGTTAATATTAAATCTAAAGTATGATTACAGCGGTGGGTTGCTCCCATCACATTCTGAGTGATACCCATGGATTCTAAGATGGACTCAAAAGCAGTTTTATGTGGATCCTGCTCATTGTCAAAGTGAATATTGAAATCACCTACAATTAAAGCCTTATCTGTTGACAGTACTATGCAGGAAAGAAAGTTAGCAAATTCCTGAAGAATTTCTGAATAGGGACCAGGAGGGCGGTAAATAGTGATAAGCTGAAAAGAGTGTGGTTTTGACTTCCATAACGATGGATCAGTCACATTAAGAATCAGTATTTCAAAAGAATTAGCCTTGTAATGGGATTTAGTTAGCATGACTGTATCCAGGAGGTGAGGCTTCATTTAAGGCTAAATATTCATCAGGTCTAATCCAAGTCTCAGTGAGACAGAGAGCGTGTAAGCGTTTATCAGTGATCATTTCATTTACAATCACTGCTTTGTTTGTAAGTGATCTAATGTTAAGTAAGTCCTAGCTTTAGTCTAATGTTGTTATTTCTTTTGCAGCTATCTGTGTTTATACTAATGAGGTTATTAAAACAGACTTTTTGAGAGCGTTTACGTTTAGGGCAGATGCGGGTAACAGACACAGTTTCAATAATGTGGGTATAAAGTTGATAGTTTTTTTGCCTAGTGTTATCTTACCCTAGAATTATACAGTATTACAGCATAATTATTACTTTACTCTATATTGTAGAGTGTTTCCTTTAATCTAATTTTCTTATTATGATTTCTCAGCCTTGGAATGGTTGAATGGCAATAAATATGTATTTCTCATAACCTAGTCGAATCATGCTTTCTATGGTATTTCTGTAGTTTGAGGGGAAACTCAAGTGTTAACATATTTTAGTGTTTTTCTTGGATGGTTTACAATAAGATTATGATATTTTGCTTAATGTATCCATTTAAATGCACAGAGCAGAATATTTTAAGGGCAAAGTAATAAAATGGAACAGGTGTCAGGCTTGGCTATTTTAACTTGGTGCACGAGCACTGAAATACAATCTACACTGCACACACGTTTGAGCTATATTTGTGTTGTAATGAACAGAATTAGAAGAGCAAGGCTTTGGCATTCATATAAACTCGAACCAGTTTCAGTTCTTGATGGGCAAATTTAAAGCATTTTACTTCATCGCTGTTGGGTCGATTCTAAATGTGGAATTTACACTGATCTCTTACGGATTGAATAATGTTGATTACCTCCCTGCAGCTGATGTCAAGGTGTGTAATATATTAGACTGTATAGAACAGTTTGTTCTCACAGTCAAAGTATTGATTGCAGAATAAATGGACAGGTGTAAAGACCTGAGAACTTTTATAAGAACCAGACTGTTATGATCGATCAACTAGGTTGAAGCCTTTCTGAGAAAGAAGACTTGTGGGATGCTCTTGGTTAGCAGTACCTATCAGCAAGTAGTGGGAAAAGAATCATACAGTGGTGCTTGAACGTTTGTGAACCCTTTAGAATTTTCTAGATTTCTGCATCAATATGACCTAAAACATCATCAGATTTTCACACAAGTCGTAAAAGTAGATCAAGAGAACCCAGTTGAAGAAATGAGACAAATATATTATACTTGGTCATTTATTTATTGAGGAAAATGATCCAATATTACATATTAGTGAGTAGCAAAAGTATGTGACCCTTTGCTTTCAGTATCTGGTGTGACCCCCCTGTGCAGCAATAACTGCAGCTAAACGTTTCCTGTAACTGTTGATCAGACCTGCACACCAGCTTGGAGGAATTTTAGCCCATTCCTGATGCAGCAATCGGGTCCAAACCATGGCACTACCACCACCATGTTTCACAGATAGGATAAGGTTCTTATGCTGGAATGCAGTGTTTTCCTTTCTCCAAACATAACGCTTTTCTTTTAAACCAAAAAGTTCTATTTTGGTCACATGCATCCACAAAACATTCTTCCAATAGCCTTCTGGCTTGTCCATATGATCTCACAATGGTCTTGAATTTCCTCCATATGTATACAATCTGTCTGACTATGGATTGGTGGAGTCCAAACTCTTTAGAATCTGATGATGTTTTAGGTCATATTTATACAGAAATATAAATAATTCTAAAGGGTTCACAAACTTTCAAGCACCACTGTACCACAAACTAGTGACAGGGTTTTGGCCCACAAGGTTTAATGATGTGTGAAGGCAATATAGCTTAGATTTTCTGGTCCCAAACAACAGAAGAGCCACTGTGGAGGTGTTGTAGACTATAAATGAGTGGAAATTGTTGTCAAGACAAGTCGAGTCCAATCTGTCTGTCTGCGATAACGTTAAGTTACCAAAAAATCTTAATCTGATCCCCAGTCTTGTTCTCAATTGCAAATGCCTGCAACATACTACTGGATAGCACTTGCATGTCTACATTACATTTACCTGACACTATTTTCTAAAGAAATATCCATATAGGTCCATAAAGGATAACAAAGTAACTGAAAATACCACCAGAGGTTCGTCCCAGAAAAATATGAAAACTTAAGCTTGAATACTGAGTTGAATTAGCCAAAGGCTGGAGACTTTCATTCCAGGGATGTTTCTAGAATACGGCTTTGCCAATCAGTCATAGGGGCACAACTATGCATAAAAATAAGCCTGTTAAACACTAATAGATGAAGTGATTTAACACTGGAGTGGGCGTTACTCTGCCATGACTGAGAAATGAAAAAGAAATTAGCACTCAATGTTGTTAATGTTAATGTTGTTTATGCTAACATAACTGATGCATTTGCTGGTTTAATGAATGCCTTTGCTTTAGTGGTCTAATGTGTACTTTTGGTAGGTTATATAGTTATAAGTGGTTAGCCCAAAATATAGCTATGAGCTATCATTAACTTGTCTGCAGTGTGGCTTTCTTTCACATACACTGCCTGGCCAAAAAAAAGGTCTCACCCACTAATATTTGGTTGGACCGCCTTTAGCTTTGGTTATGGCACACATTCGCTGTGGCATCGTTTCCACAAGCTTCTGCAATGTCACTGCATATATTTCTCTCCAGAGTTGCATTTATTTTCACCAAGATCTTGTATTGATGATGGGAGATTTTTTCCACTGCACAAAGTCTTCTCCAGCACATCCCCAAAGATTCTCAATGGGGTTCAGGTCTGGACTCTGTGGTGGCCAATCCATGTGTGATAATGATGGCTCATGCTCCCTGAACCACTCTTTCACAATCTGAGCCTGATGAATATGCCCGTGCCATCAGGGAAGAAAAATGCATTTAAGCTTATAACCTGGTTGTTCAGAATATTCAGGTATCAGCTGACCTCATTCTTTGGACACATAACGTTGCTGAACCTAGACCTGACCAACTGCAGCCTCCCCAGATCATAGCCCCGCCCCCACAGGCTTGTACGGTAGGCACTAAGCATGATGGGTGCATCACTTTAGCCGCCTCTCTTCTTATCCTGATGCGCCCATCACTCTGGGACAGGGTAAATCTGGACTGATCAGACCACATGACCTTCTTCCATCGCTACAGTCTTTATGTTCCCTAACAAATTGAAACTGTTTTTGCCGGTTAGTTTCACTGATAAGTGGTTTTCTAAAGGCTACAGAGCTGTTAAGTCCCAATCCCTTGAGTTCCCTTCACATTGCGCATGTGGAAATGCTCTTACTTTCACTATTAAACATATCCCTGAGTTCTACTGTTGTTTTTCTACGAGTTGTTTTCACCAAACATTTAAGTGATCGCCGATCAGGATCATTCATGATTTTTCCCGACCACATTTCCCACAGTCTTTCCACTTTTTAATAATGTGTTGGACAGTTCTTAACCCGATTTTAGTAGTTTCAGCAATCTCCTTAGATGTTTTCTCATGCCTATAATGTGACTCTTCTGAAACAGGTGAACATCTTTTCCATGACCACAGGGTGTGCCTTTCGACATGGTTGTTTAACAAATGAGAAGCTGCTCCCTGTATCAGTTAGGGTTAAATAACGTGTTGCCAGCTGAACCATAATCACCAATGAAGTGGCTCTTATCTATTTGCTTATATATTTAGTTAAATCCAGGTGGTGACCTTTTTTTGGCCAGGCAGTGTATTTGTTGTTGTCCATTACTCCATGTGAAAACCCTAAAGAGACTGCCTCTGACTGAAAGCTTTAGCTGCTCAAGCTTTTGGAAAGATGTCGGGGCATTATGGTAAATGTAGTGCCTGTAATACATTTGCATAGTGTGTCCTGTAGGCCTGCTCAGCAGCTTTTTAACCACTGTATTTTTAGTTTGGCAACAGCAACATTTTACATGGACACGTACCCCGGTAAAGTGGGTCTGATGATGCCCCCGCTGTCATCTTTCATTTACTGACGTAGTTCTAGGTTGACTTGAGGTTTTGGATTACTGTCCTTTTTAGCTTGGGATTCTTTTCAGATTCTTTCACAGTATGCAAAATGCTGTTGGTCGCCACACAAACCCAAAACATAACAGAGACACTTTTATGCTAATCAGTGGAAATTATTTTTATCAAACATGCCACTGGTCATTGTAGCCAAAGTATATAATATATGTTTTGTATCTAAGTGCTGTGTTGTATACATCTGTCATTGATTTTGGTGACATGATTTCAGATAAGGTTTTTTTCTGATAACTTTTTCATGCAGTAATACTATATATTGAAACAAGCCAAATTTCCTGTATGTCCTTGGCAGTCATGTAAGGAAATTTTTGCATTCTTGATGAGTATGTAAGTGCTTCTGTCAGAGATTTCTTGACATATATAGTTCCTCAGCCAGTTCTTAATTGTGGATAATAATTGCAGACACTAAAACATAAAAAAAAACCTTTCACTTTTTATAAACCTTCCTTTATAAGCTTTTTCAACTTTGACATGTTCAGGCATTCTCACTTTGCTGAATTAAGTTGAATGTAACTTGTAATTCCCTTGGAATTGTACTAGGCCTCGCACTGGCATACCACCACATCAATCTTCATTACTTAAACCCATCAGAATTAATAATCATTAACCTGTTGCATAAAAGTGCAGGGGGTTATAGGTGCCAAACGACTTGCAACCGAGCACAAAACACAATATTGTTTAACCCAATAAAGTTACTGATTGATCCATTAAGGAGTAGAAAGCCAATTTATAAGAAACGTCAAAGTCACATTTTTTCCTTGCTTTTTAGAATGGAGCATGGTCTCAAAGCAGCTTTACAATTTTAGATTATCTTCTAACTTTGAGCCATCCCAAACTGAGCAAGGCTAGGGCGACAGTGGCAAGAAAAAACTCAATAAACTTTAAAAAGTAGAAACCTTGGGAGAACCAAGACTCAAAAATGGACCCAACCTCAAAAATGGACCCAACCTCAGTGGGCGGATTAGATGATACATGTAAGAATTGAACTTTATTACGTTATTTATTTAATACGATTATAGTAATGGTTTAAATAAACAGAAACTAAATAAATATTAACAGAAAGAACACATTTAAATACTATAATAATTCAAATAAAATATAATATGTAGACTAATAAATTAGATAAAGTATATTATGAAAGGTATAAAAAATAGCTAGGTGTAAAACTATAGCATATAAGACAATAGGGTAAATGTATAAATGTATAAAATAAATAAAATATTGAAATAACGTAAAAATATTTTGTCTGGTACATAAAGTCACTATAGGATCTTGTGTTCTCAACAGGAAAGTTTTAATGGCATGGCATACCCAGTAAGCTGGAGGAGAATATCTGTGACATTTGAACCTTATTGGTCAATGTTTACTACACAGACAAAACAACACAAGCTACTGTTACTTTATACATGGACTGTATAATGCATCCAGGATTTCCTAATGAATCTTGGTCTAGTTTGGATGTTTGGTGCCCCCTTGTTTATTCAAATGGACTTCAGTGGACTGCTTGTGTGAAAGTTACATTTTGACCTGAGCCTGCCCTGCCACTGATAAAGATTCCAATCCATGCATCGGACCCAGCTAAAGGAATGCCCTTTGTAGTTTTAAGGTGTGTCTGAATTATTTAAGTGTGTGTTGGTGCACACTGCAGACAGGAATTCACTTCCACTCCCTGCCCCCTACCATATACATACCTGAATAAAAGGGAAGAAAGGGAAATCATTATCTGATTAGGAAGCTTTTGTTTCAAACCAGACATGTCTGAGCTGGTTGCCAGATAACTGGTAGACAGTTCATGGTTGACATGCGTTGCTGGGATGACTGGGTATAGCTGGACGTATAGCGTCCAATAATTCCACTTTAGCAAGGTCATTGGCAGGATTAGTCTTTCTGAAACCCAAGAAAATGTTCAGGTGACTAGACTAGATTGTCTTTGGCAATTCATCAACTAGAGGAAACTTGGGAGCCAACATTGTAAAAACTACAGATACCTATGGCTAGGAATGACAATCAGACCAGAAAAGGAAAAGTATATCATTGCCAAGGGGTAGTTTTAGGAAGTCCTTATTTCCCGATGACCAGACTGTATTAAAGCTGGTTCATTTGGGTCTAGACTCTATCTGAAATTATAGCTCTTAAGACAAAGCTAATGACACACTCTGCAGGAAGTGGCCTGAATGATTGATAGTGGCAGCTGTCTGAGAGTGGATGGCTTCCAGTAGTCCTACCTGTGAATGTGTGCTGTGTTTCACACTTACACTTGGCCAAGTGGTCCTTGGATTTAGGACTGAGATGCTAAGTGCATATGGAATGTCAGCAGTAAACCTGATGTATATCGAAAAATATGTTTTAGTATTTTACTTGTATGAAGGTAATGGATAATAAATATGCAGTGGTACCTCGGTTCTCGATCACCTCGGATCTCGTCAAATTCGGTTCTTGCCGCATTTTGACAAGAGAAATTTCTTTGCTCTGTACTCTGCTCACTTGCTTAAGCTTGTATGACGTACGACTGGTTTCAGCTGAAACTTGATTCGCGATTCATGACTCGATTCAGTACACAGTGATGCAGATTCACAATAGCCATTGCTCACTGAAGATCTCTGCTATTTTTATTGTGTTTTTCTTTATTTTTATCTCTACAATACTGTATTTTTAGTGCAAATATGTCCCCATGGGTCCTAAAAAGGTTAGTTTATAAGAGCCAACCGAAAGCAAAACAGGAATTGAATCCTCCAGAACACAGGCTGCAGTTAGCATTAGCAGCCAGGACCAAGTGAAGTGCTTTTCACTTTCAATCCATTACTCACTAAATTACATGAGATTTTCAACACTTTGTTATAAAATACGTTTTGTGTTAATGATTTTGGCCAACTGCACTTTCAAGTAAGTGTTTTAAACATTAACTTACTCATCAGGAAGGCTCCACTATATAACGTATAGTCCGCACAAAAAAACACTCATCAAAATCCTCAGTTCATGTTACATTTAACTTATGATGGATTTGTTGGATCATATCCCCATCATAAATCAGGGAGCACCTGTACAATACAACTCCATTAATGCATATACAGCCTTATACAGTGGATTTTCTGGGGGTGTGGAACGGATTCATTCAATTTACATTATTCCTTATAGGAAAAATCTGCTCGGTACTCGTCATATTCGGCTCTTGACAAACCTTCTGGAACGAATTAACAACGAGAACCCAAGTACCACTGTATAAGGTGATACATGATCACAGTTCTACCCCAGGAGAGACACTGAAATTGACACATGGAAGTAGAAGCAAAGGTCACACTTTCTTAAAAGAACCTAAAGATTTATGGTTTAGGAACTTCCCTAGCCAACAGCAAGACACTGAACATGTCCACACATGAAGATGTATTTCTATGTATTTGAGGTATTGTTAGTGTAAACAAATTGCTCTCTAAATGTCAAAACCAGTTGAAAGTTTGGACATACCTCTTTAGGGGTAACCCTAACCCTACCTAACACTAGATTTAAGATCTATGAAGTAGCACATATTTGCAGCAAAAGTTTATGAACCCTGCATTTCTGCTTTTATTATTATAAAATAAGGTCTGATCTTCACCCAAATCATAAAAATAGGCAACACAATAGTTATGCCTAAACAAGTAAAGTGCAAATAAATGTACCTTCTGTCCTTTTATGGAACATGTCATTCATTCGAGGTCCAGACAGGTGTGTTCAGATGTTTGCTAGAGTTTAAGCAGAAAGCACACTGGCATCCATGGAAGTAGCACTCCTAGTAAACAGGAGGGTCTGAGGAGGGGTCTCCTGCTTATCCATCAGCAGCACAGCCTCTGCACATAATGAGTAACCCCAACCTGGTCCTAGATCTACTGATAAACCCCAGGTCTCTCTTTGGTTAAGAGCTTCTTCAGTAAAGTCAATGGAGCAGTTCATCAGAGCAGACAGTCGTTGTAATAAGACTGTGTTACAATGAATGAGACTATAGAAACTCTTAAGAGCGAAATGTAACTAAAGTCTGTTTCCATTTATATTATACTTTTTAAGTTTTCCAGGGTGTCTAGGAGGCATTCCGCCAAATGGGTCCCATTTGCTTGTTGTAACTCTTAAAAAATTTAACTTTCATTTCTATAGTTTTTCCAACACTGAATCTAAGAACACAAATATTTAACTATCCAAAATGAGTACTGGTCCATCTCAGGCAACATTTATTTTATTTTTACATTGTTTCCCCTCTTATTGTTACTCAGTCCTGTTGCTCTTTATTATGCGTAACAGGACTGAGTTTTCGGCACAGAATTAGAAAATAAATAAAATGTTACCACATGTTGTCCCTACTAACAGAATTGGGAAATTCTGATGATATACCAAAAACTTTGTATTTTTACAATAAGCAAATACCACCTGAAATAATTTTGGTAACAAGATAGTAAGTTGAGATTGGCCTTCTCAGTCATAGTTACAATATCATTGAATACCTGTATACAGGAACAAATAAGAGAGAACTTCTGATGGTCCTCAGAAGATCCAGATGATACAGATTACTATTGAACATGTGACTTGTGGTATGTTCCATAATTTTCAGGAGTAATAACTTAACTTTCAGGTAACAGGACTGAATGAAAACCTGGGGACATGACTAAAATGTGTATAATAAAGTAAAATATAATGGATTTCTTATGAAAATATATTTAAGGCATAGATGTTAAATGGAGTGACACAACACTGTAAAAGACCAGGGAGCTAACAAATGCTATTTTCAGTATACTTTTTATTAATGTTTTAAATTATATACCTTTACATTTACAATTGCATCACTGTGCAGTGCACATTGTTAAATAATAAAATATTTTTTTAATAATAAAATACTTTTTACAGTTAATCATATTAATTGTCTATACTTGTCATGTCCTATGGATGGAAATGGCACCCATTTGGTGGAATGTCTCATTTGTTGTTTCAATGGACTTTAAGTTCAAGCTATAGGCATTCATCTTGGCGTCAACTTGGAGAAGACACCAATAAGACCAGACAGAACAAGAATACATATGTACCTTTGGCTATAGCAATAGTGAAACACCTGAAAATGCCCAAATCCAGTAATTTAAATATTTTGAATAACAATACTACTTTAGTCTCATTTTAATATTAAGACTGTCTGGAAGTACCAGTAACTGACATGGTTAAAAATAATTGTATTTTTACACAGTTTTTGTTTTCTTGCATAAATCTACTTCAGTTGCATATTTTAGAACTGTTTTGTATATTTTTGACAGATCAAGCTAATCACAATATAAATAAAAAATGTTTAAACCATAGGTACCATTCATTCAGGAGCTAACCAGCATTTTAGAGTTGCAAATGGCATAGGTCAAAATCTAACCTCATGCTAGTGTTTTTATTATTATTAAAAAGCAAATGCAAGCAAAATGCTTATAGTAAATAACTTTACATTTGTTCAGGGTTTACATTTTTATATTATGTATATAACAGTCAAATGTATTTGTGGTAAGCTGTGTTAAGCACTCACCATTACAGAATAGGAATGCTGATTAATAATTGTGCTACAGTGACCCTGTGGAACCAGAGAAGCAATGCAATTCATTGGGCAAAGTGTAGCGCATGCTAACAATGGGGTCACTGCATTATTTATTAGCCATCATATACCAGAATGGAAACACTCTTGTCTAGTATGAGCTATATCATCCAACCAGTAGTATGTTTGTCAGACGCGTAAGAGCAGTGGCATATCCTTAAACAGATCCTTTTCCTGTGCCATGGTTCTGCTTTCTGCATTTTTATGATCTGACATGCGATCTGTAACTCATGTCAGCAGCTGCCACTAGGTTTAATTTTCTCTAGCTGTTGACTGTTAAACACAAGAACTTCCTTCAGCTTCATGCATCAGCATACAGGTTTATGTGAGGTTTCTTGATCGTGGACTGGGACATGATGGATGGCTTTGAGGTTATTTTTTACCCCTTCCAAATGGCAAGGCTGTTCTTGTCATCATCATAGTGTATTGCTGTCACACTTTCCTGTTCATCACATTCTTTTGATAGGCTCCTGGTGCCACTAGGCTGCATTTCTTCCTCACAAACCCCAACCTGGGTATAGCCACCAGCTTTAGCAAAATGTGTCAGGCCACTGGTGTCAAGTGAATCGTGACTTGTCACCCCATTATTCATTATCCCAAGAGCTGGAGATCACATCTCTCATTTAGATTTTGTACACTCCTGGTAAACAAGTACAGTTCTCAAAGACAGGAAAAACACTTCAAACATTGTCAGGACAAATCAAGACTTCAGAAAACAAGACACTTTTGGTAAGAACGACAACCACAGGGCTGTTTAATGCAGGTTTTGCGTATAAAAGATGACAGTTTCTGACAGAATATGGAAAGTTTGATTGAGAGTGGTTTATCAGGGCTGTGCAGACTGATGAATCACAGTTCGTGTTGTGTAGTGATGGTGCAGAGAGGTTTCTTCAAAGGTCAGGTGAGAAATACAACAGTGAATGCATCTCTACTACCATTAAACTTGGAGGTAGAGCTGTACTGGTGTACTGTTGGTACTGGTGAGCTGCTTTACTGTGATATTAGACAATATCAAGTTTTTGTTTCATTTTTTCAATATCTCTTAAACCGTGTGCATTAAAATGTGCCAAAATATGTCACATTTAAGTTTTTTTTA
Organism: Ancistrus triradiatus; assembly: GCA_025084515.1. NCBI lineage: Eukaryota > Metazoa > Chordata > Actinopteri > Siluriformes > Loricariidae > Ancistrus > Ancistrus triradiatus. The sequence continues at coordinate 1,207,436 of JAJAGP010000037.1, read as the reverse complement.
CCTGGAAAATCAAACCAGGGATGAACTGGTTTCCCAAACAGAAGTTTCTATGAAAGCTTTGTTACTTCACGCTATATCAAAAAGCTATACCGATCACAAAATGAACTTGCTGCTTTAAGCTAATTTAATAAGTAATATTTAATCATTTGCCCATCTAATTTGAAGAATCTACAGGAAGCTACCTTAAGAATCTCTGTACTTAACAGCAGAGCTAAATTAGCAATACTCATGGACGCTAGCATCTCAGCACTGTGCATGCGGCCAAATATTAGCCAAGTTATTTAGGGATATCGTGGGCGTGTGCCAGGTGTCACTGTGTTTATGTAAGAGTGTGAAAAATGATGCTTTAGGACCATGCTTCTGTTTATACCAGCTTACAGCACCGTATTTCAAAAAGGTGATGTTTTAAGTGCCTCACTTACAAAATATACCAAGTAGGAATCGTAGGTTATTTGCTTGATTTGCCAAGGTAATGCGACACATCAACGTTGATCCCCAGCTAAACGTTAGCCATAAAGTCTGCAGTAAATCTGGAGATAAATCAAATGTACAGTACAGAAATGTGCAGGTCCTCCAAGTGTTTAGCAATTTAGCCATGATTGATATTCTGGCTATAGCTAACTTCAAGTTTGATCATTCATTTTGGTTTTTATTACTTTGTGAATGAAATTCAAGTTCATTATTTTTAATTGGGGGTAATAAATCATATCAAGCCTCATAGGTTGGGAAGGAACATTGGGAGAGTTTGTTCAAGTTAATCAAACTAACACAACTTGGAAAACTCTGACTCAAGTTTGTTGTCTTAAGCTCCCCGAGACTAAAGTCCTCCATAAATGTCCCAGTCAACCATAATAACTCCTCTTGTGAACAGGAAGCTATTGCAGATTTTGTTGTCCCAATTACTTAGCTTAGTTACGTGCGTATTACCAGTCTGAAGTGACACAAATTGGATTTTTTTTCCCCTTAATCTGACACACATCTGATTTTTTCAGAGCTGTGTGGATATGCAAAATCTTCATTCATTCATTCGCTTTCTTATTCACTTGATTGAACAAATGTCTGGTACAGGTCACATTAAAAAGATAATGTGAACAGCCCCCAAAAACTTAGATTTGGGGCACAATATTCACTTTATTTTTTGCATGGTTTAATAACTTAAACATAGAACAGAGTATGAGCAAAGTGTTCAGATAACCCAGTGATGTTTGTAATCTGTTATTTGGTCATTAAGATGTTTCATATTTAAGTTTATTCCCTGCAGATGCGTGAAAATCAGTCACCTTGCGGCTACTGATTGTGGTGAATTCCACTGAAATGAAATTTCTGTGCTGTGACCATGGCTTTAGTCTCATTTCTGCTCCTTGTTGTGAAGGTCAGGGTGGTCTGGATCTTGGGAATTGTTCGTATTTAGCCATACATTCTTTCTATGTATTATTACACCCATAAATACCCCAGGAGACACTTAAGATTCTTGAAGGCATTCAATGAGTCTCCCAGTGAGTTCTGCTCCCCATTTTGAGAGGTGAGTTTATAGAGTGGCATTTTGTTACGATCTTAGTCTCATCAGTCATGAAAAAAATACTAAAGCAGAAAATAGTGCACATGCCTTGTTACATTGTTCAACGTTGATACGGATGCAGTGTTAACTGTCTAAGAATCTAATAGTCAAGAGTTTTGGGCCACCCAGACAGTGCCTACGTCCCTTCTTGGCTTTTCCTTCTATGTAAAAACAAAGGCTAACAAAAGGAGGAGGGTACAGCTGTCAGTCTTCATGCCATGGAATCTGCAAACCAATGGTACTCAGTGTAGCGTGAGAAGAGAAAAGAGTGAGAACTGGCAAATGTTTCCACTGCCTGAAGTGTCCCGTCGGAAGTCAGGCGACCTCCATGGCTGTGTTCTAAGAACAAACTTCAAACAGCACCTGTCATTCGTATTGGGTGTTAAGCCGTACATTTTAGTAGGTAATACAATGTTACTGTCAGGTCTCACAGCTGAGACCACACTGGAATTGCGGACATGTTTATTATTTTGGAGCTGCAGTGGTGCTTGAAAGTGTGACTGGCAAAAGTATATGCTAGTATTAGCAGCTCTAACCTCAATGACTAGCAGCTACTCAGGTGTTTTCAGTCCCATTGATTGAGAGTTTGGACTACACCAATCCTTAGCCACACAGATCAAGTCTGAAAGGTCACAAAGGAACCCATGGTAACCTCAAAACAACCAAAGAGGGTTAATGTTTATATTCATGAGCCCACCATCAGGAGAGAAAGTGGTGTGCATGGCAGGGTGGCAAGGAGAAAATCACTGCTCCCCAAAAATAACTGTAATTTGATAAAGATCACATGGACAACCAAAAGGCTACTGCAAAAAAATGTTGACTTATAAGATCAAAATAGAAATTTCTGGTCTAAATGAGAAACATTATGTCTGGGGGAAAAAATGCATTCCAACATAAGAACATTATCCCATTTGAAAAACATGCTGGTGTTGGGACTGTTGGGACTGTGGTAGCCTAGCGGTTAAGGTACTGGACTATGGACAAGGGTACAAATCTCACCTCTGCCAAGCTGCCACTGTGAGGCCCTTAAGCAAGGCCCTTACCCCCGATTGCTTGGAATGTAAGACTAAATGCTGTAAATGTAAAATGAAAATGAATTGGTATCATGGTTTTTTGCTACAACTGGGACATTTCCAGTACTTTAACTGCTAGGCTACCACAGTCATCATTCTAGCTTTTTATTACACCATGATATTGCATGTGGGTCACTGTACATGTCTGTATTTTGTCATTTGTTGGATTTGGTTCTCTTTATCTATTTTAGGACTTTTGTGAAATCTGATGAGGTTTTAGGTAAGTTCTTGATTACAGAGCAGACATTAACATCATTCAAGAACTCCTCTAACATCTCCCAGACTCAGTAGATTCAATGGAATGGTTTGCCTAACCAAATATGACAGACACTGTGAGTAAGCCTGTTTTTAAACCCAACCTGCTCGTCGCCAGTCAGGTTTCACATATTGTATTTCGACCGCATCAGACCTCTGTTGATGCTTAGTGTGGGGGCGGCAGCCATACCCCATTAATTACTCTAACAATCACTTCTCAGAAACCAAAATCATATGGTAACACAATCACAAAGCAATGGCAGCATACCTTTAGCTCACGTGCCATGTTTTTTGCAAATTATATGTATACAAGAAGATAGACCTTTAAACAGAGCAAAGTTTGCACTGGATCAGAGGACACAGACTGAATAATGTATTACCGAGATACATTAAAAAGTCTTAGAGAAATGCAGTTCATTCCAAATGAATCATTCCATTGGATTATCACTCTTAAGATTCCTTGCAGCATTCTTATTGAAAAGAATGGTGGCATTAATCAGGACAGAGTTATATTACAGCCATTCCAAGATAGACTGTAGGAGGTTTACAGCTGAAAACTACAGTTTAGTCTTTTATTGTTTATATAAGCTAGTGTTGAAGTCAAGACCACTACAGTCAAGTCCATGTCAAGACCAAGACTTTTGGTAGTTGAGTCCAAGTCAAAACCAAGACCGGAAGTGGCCGAGACCAAGACCAGATAAAAAATGTTTTCATCATACATGAATAAAAAGAGAAAAATGGAAATAAAAGTATAAGTTTACTTTACATGCACTACATATAATAAAATCTAATTATAATTAATAAATAATATTTGATCATAGATTTTGTAAACTATAACGTTAAATTACATGTAGCATGAAATCATTATTAATTATTATGATATTTTTAGTCTTTGTCAAACTAAGGCAATGTAACTTTTGGTAGAAATGATGGCGATAATTCTGTTTCCCTTCTCTCAAATTTAATCAGAAGCCGCCACATAAAGGCACCTCGATATGCCCAACAACACCCCTTCTATCCATTTTTATTATTAATTCCAGATTTTGAGGACTTGGTAAACTAAAGTGAGTAGAAAATGCACACTTAACATCAGACGATTCAAAATAAAACATGTTCATTGATTGGATACTGAACAAGAAGAGCAGTAACTTGGTTTCCCTCAACCTGTGTGCGTGACACCAGTTATTTTTGGCTCCAGTCATTGGTTGGCGCCATTCAGTGCTGAATATCATTTACATTTACATTTACAGCATTTAGCAGACGCCCATATCCAGAGCGACTTACAATTGGTACAGTCTTACAATCCAAGCAATTGTGGGTTAAGGGCCTTGCTCAAGGACCCAACAGTGGCAGAGGTGGAATTTGAACCCTGGACCTTTTGGTCCATAGTCCAGTACCTTACCTAGGCTACCACAGTCCCACAGATTCTTAATAATATGTATATAATAAAAAGAAAATAAAATGCTTTCCTAATGATTTTCCCTTCATAGTTTACTACAGAGAGCAAAGACTAAGGATGGCTTACAACATATTCATGATCACCTGAGAATGAACTGCAGCCATAAATGTATACATAGAAGTGCATTCAAGTTCAATCATTTTGAAAACAAAGTGGCATTATCTAGGACCAGAGGAATGTGACAGGGCTACCGGGTCCGTCTGCCGGATACTAGACTAAAAGAGAGCTCATTGTCCGTGCACTGTTCAGTTGATAATCCTCTGGTACGCAATCACTAAGTCTGATATCAGCTCATGCTCACATTGGGCAGGCTGCCCACAAAGAAGTTGATTTATGTACTGTACTCTTATTGTTCTTGCTGGTTGGAAACCGATTTTCAATAGCACAGAGCACTGTAGCATGCTAGACGCTTGTTCCTGTTCTTCAGGTTTGTGACCATATGTCCAGTTGTATTGCTTCACTTACATTTGATTTGATTTTTAGGATAGTCACTGGGAGTGCTCACTGACTGAATGGGGAGCATGCAAATGCATATAGAGTATATACGTTTCCAGTATTTTTAGATTGGTCTCTCAGATACCTGAGCCCTCTCATGGGTTCTCGCTCCATATTGAGGCCTGACCCAGTGGAAGCAGAAGGATTATCACTTCCTGAAAATTCATGGTGTGGCACTTTCAAGCTATGGCCAATGCTTTTAGGGCTTGTTTTGTCTCTGTTTTGTTGGAACAGTCACCCTGTAGGCTTCATCCTATTCTTCACTTGCCTATGCCTCATTCTGCTTTCTTGGGAGTCACATAGTTGAACACCACGTTCAGAGGGCAGATGTGAGTCAAATGCAGGTACTGCATAGTCATAAGAAAAGGGACAGCCACTGTTTATTTCTCCAGCCTCCATGTCTCCATGTCTACCTCCATGTCCTTTTAAACTCTACAACAATGGCTGTTGGTAATACAGTAATGGAAACTCCTAAGAAGATGATATGATTGATATGAGGGCGGACAATGACCTGGTTCTTACGTGTTTGGTCTCAGCAGATGTTTTAACAGGTAGTGGTTTTGGTCCAATTTTACAAATTTATGGGAAGTTCTTAATAGGGATCATGACTATACACACTACTGAAATATACAGAGTGGTTTTAAAGAAACAATGCATGTTGCACAGAAGCTTAAAATCTCAATTTGTTGATACAAAATAGGATATGGTTGAGAAGGCATACAGATGGGACAGGAAAAGTGAAAAATGTTGGAGCTCATACATAAGGTACAGATAGCTTATGATATGATTTTGAAGACATTTTGCTCACTCGTGATATCTGTGTGTAATACACTGAAAGATATGGTAATAAGTCCTTTAGCCCTTCCAGTGCATAAATCCCACAGATAATCCAGACTTTAGGGCCTCAGGATGTCAGGCTTAATGGTCCTAACAAGGATGTTAATTTTCTTCTTTGTAGGGATAATAGGAGTCATGAGGAAACACAGCTTAAGGGCAGAATTATGTTCTGTAATTACCCGTTCTGTAAGGGATCAACTGATAATAACTCTTCATTTTGGAACCAGAGTTACATCGGTGCTGTTAGTCAAGGTTATCAATATTTTTGCATATAGGTTAAACACGTATAAAACGTCATGTGTACTATGAGCTTTTCTCTTTATTTTACTGTAGCTTAAAATGAGAAAGACAGAAGAAAACAGAACAATAGTCACTGTACAGAACCAAAGTAAAATATGAATATAGGTTTGTTCGTTTCCCAAACAAATATTTAAATGCACTGTGAAACAGCCACTTGGCAGCTGTTGTTAAGATAAACAATAGTTCTGCTTGACATGCCTTAACACAACCTAATACGTTTGTGTGCTGAGACAAACACATAGCCATTGTCCCTGGATACGTAACGGGTATAAATTCTCTCCAACCCAATCCGGAAAAACAATCACCAGTGAATAAATGAAGTGTATCAGGTGCTTATGCAGCTTGAGTTAAATTATCAATACTTCTTCCATCAGTGGATGGACTTACTGTTCAGTTTAGCAATTACAGGTTAAGGGTCTTTCTTAAAACCCAACAGTGTCAGCTCCAAGATTTAAACACATCTTCCCATTAGTAGCCTGAAACCTAAGCCACTAAGCTATCCTCATCCCATATAACCTAATGAATGTGGAGCTGAACAAACCACAGGTGTTTGATATCAGTGTTGACGATGGATGGTCACTGAAGACATAATAGAGGGAGCAAAATCTTGAGGAAAGGGCCCAGTCTGACATTTCCAGTCTTCCTGCTGCTGTTGTCACAGTCGATGATCACAGTGGTAACTGAACCTTCTCCCTTTCTTTTCGCACCATGACCTCCAACCTCAGCCCAGACTGGCTGGACCCATGCAAAAATGTCTTAATACACCCACCTTTCACACAGTAGAGTGATCTTAGTGATCCAAGAAGGAGGTCCTATCAAGCACTGAAGATAAACTATGGTGACAGCAACCCAAGTAGGTCCGATACTTGTCCTGCTGAACTGAATGGGTAGCTGGTTTTGTAACTAGAGTAGCATGAAAATGGATGAGTCTGTTAGCTGAAATGATTGATGTTAAGGTGTGAGCATCATTAGACAAAAGGTGAACAGGTCCACAAGTCCACCAAGGTTTAGGATCACTGTTGACACCATTGTCTTTCTAAGCTCTAAGAAATGTAACTAAATACAACTTCAAAATGTAAATAAAGCAATGATGAATTGGGTTCAGTTCTCATCCAACAAGGTTCGCTTTCCTGACTTCTGGCTTACTTTTCTTGAAACAGGAGGCAACAAACTGAAGCCTCAGCCATTCCGCTTGAACTGGGCCTGGATCTCTCTGGAGAAGGAGTACTACCTGGTGGACGAGGATGCAAAGTTCTTGGAGATCACACTAAAGCGCAGGGGCTATTTGGGAGAGACGTCATTTGTCAGTAAGTTAACTGAGCAAATCAGTTATTCTCAAACATCTTGCATTTATTTTTATTGTTACCAAAGTATTATTCACTATTAGTTACTGTAGGTTGCCTAATTTCTGATTCTTAACAAGGGGCTGGTAAATGCTTAAACATGTTTTGAGAAACTCTAGGATTGGTGTGAAAGTGTTTCAGGGCCACTGTGAAAAAAAATAATGTTGGTGAATAAATTTGCAATAATTCTAGAATAAAATCGTAATGTTTCAAGAATAAGCTCATAATTAGAGAATAAAATCATAATATTTTGAGAGTCGAAATCCATTATTTCTATTGTACCATGGTGCTTGAAAGTTTAGAATTTTCTGTATTCTGTAAATATGACCTAAAACATCATCAAATTTTCCTAACAGTCCTAACAGTAGATAAAGAGAACCCAGTTAAACAATTGAGACAAAAATATTATACTTGATCATTTATTTATTAGATAAAATATTAGTGAATGGCAAAAGTATGTGAACCTCTAGGATTAGCAGTTAATTTGAAGGTGAAATTAGAGTCAGGTGTTTTCAATCAATGGGATGACAATCAGGTGTGAGTGGGCACCCTGTTTTATTTAAAGGACAGGGATCTATCAAAGTCTGCTCTTCACAACACATGTCTGTGGAAGTGTATCATGGCACGAACAAAGGAGATTTCTGAGGATCCCAGAAAAAGAGTTGTTGATGCTCATCAAGCTGGAAAAGGTTACAAAACCATCTCAATAGAGTTTGGACTCCACCAATCTACAGTCAGACAGATTGTTTACAAATGGAGGACATTCAAGACCATTGTTACCCTCCCCAGGAGTGGTCGAGCAACAAAGATCACTCCAAGAGCAAGGCGTGTAATAGTTGGGGAGGTCACAAAGGACCCCAGGGTAACTTCTAAGCAACTGAAGGCCTCTCTCACATTGGCTAATGTTAATGTTCATGAGTCCACCATCAGAAGAACACTGAACAACAATGGTGTGCATGGCAGGGTTGCAAGGAGAAAGCCACTGCTCCAAAAAGAACATTGCTGCTCGTCAGCAGCTTGCTAAAGATCACGTGGACAAGCCAGAAGGCTATTGGAAGAATGTTTTGTGGACGGATGAGACCAAAATACAACTTTTTGGTTTAAAAGAAAAGCGTTATATTTGGAGAAAGAAAAACACTGCATTCCAGCATGAGAACCTTATCCCATCTGTGAAACATGGTGGTGGTAGTATCATGGTTTGGGCCTGTTTTGCTGCATCTGGGCTTGGACAGCTTGCCATCATTGATGGAACAATGAATTCTGAATGATATCAGAGAATTCTAAAGGAAAATGTCAGGACATCTGTCCATGAACTGAATCTCAAGAGAAGGTGGGTCATGCAGCAAGACAACGCCCCTACCAAAGAATGTTAAAGAAATACAAAGTTCCTGTTTTGGAATGGCCAAGTCAAGTCCCTGACCTTAATTCAATGGAAATGTTGTGGAAGGACCTGAAGCGAGCAGCTAATGTGAGGAAACCCACCAACATCCCAGAGCTGAAGCTGTTCTGTACGGAGGAATGGGCTAACATTCCTCCAAGCCGGTGTGCAGGGACTGATCAACAGCTACAGGAAACGTTTAGCTGCAGTTATTGCTGCACAGGGGGGTCACACCAGATACTGAAAGCAAAGGGTCACATACTTTTGCCACTCACTAATATGTAATATTGGATCATTTTCCTCAATAAATAAATGACCAAGTATAATATTTGTGTCTCATTTGTTTAACTGGGTTCTCTTTATCTACTTTTAGGATTTGTGTGAATATCTGATGATGTTTTAGGTCATATTTATGCAGAAATATAGAAAATTCTAAAGGGTTCACAAACTTAAGCACCACTGTACACTTCCATCTATATTGCATGACGACTAAACCAGTCAATGTAACCACTGATTTCCATGCCATATAGCTTTTCCAATTTCTCCCTCCACAAAGGAAACAATAACATCCAAGTATAAACACAGTTTATTGCACAAGCATTTCAGTGTTCCTTTACTGGTAACAATTTGATTCTGACGTGCCAGAACATTTAGCATTTTTTAGTTTGTAAAACCTATACGGCTATATTATATTCTTTTATATATATTCTTTTATATTCATTTTTTCAATATCTTATCCTCTTAATCCTAATCAGGGTCACGGGGAAGCAAGCGTTTTGAATTTATTCTCAAAATATGACTTTACTCCCGAATTCATACTTGAAATCCAACCCAGAAATGGTAGCCTAGCGGTAAAAATTTTTTTAGTGGCCCTGTAATACTGTCATAGATTGCTGCAATGATGAAAGGTTGTACTGGACTCTGGACCAGAAGGTCCAGTGTTCAATTCCCACTTCTGCCAAGCTGCCACTGTTGGGTCCTTGAGCAAGGCCCTTAACCCACAATTGCTTGGATTGTAAGACTGTACCAATTGTAAGTCGCTCTGGATAAGGGCGTCTGCTAAATGCTAAATGTAAAATGTGTCACTTCACCCAAACACATACAGTACCAAAGAAGAGTAAAACCAGAGAAAATGATGATGTGGCAGCTTATATCTCTTATTTTTTTCTAGAGCTGTATGTGATGCTCAATTTTGGGACATATGTAGGTGAAGTGGCAGTGCTTTTTCCAGTGGAAAATGATATCATTACAAACTGATAGTCTATGCCAGAAATATTGGGCGAAAGACAGAAGTATATCTTGGATTTTACCAGACACATCTAGGGGCTATTTAGGGTAGACAGTTCACCTAACTGCATATCCAACCCATGAAGACATGGGAAGAACATGTCAATTTCCAACAGCAGGTTAACTGGAAGCATGGATCAAGGCCAGGTTTATTTAGTTAGGGCACTACATATAAGTCCAGCTGTGGAGGGTCAAGATAGTGTGCAGTTTAATTTAGTGTTGGCATCAACAAACAGTGATGAAATCAGTTCCTGTTGCAGCCAAATCTGAAGTGGTACATGGACTACAGGAACTAAAGGTTTTGGATAAAACTTATTCAATATTCCTTGTACCAACCATTTTAGTGCTTTGTTCAGTTTGTTGTTTCTTTATTATTTTTATTTAATTTCACATGAGCAACAATGGCTATATTCAGAACTGACACACCAGTCATGGGACAATTTACAGTGATTGGTCAACCTAATGCATTTCTTTGGAATGTGGGAGGAAACTGGAGCACCCAGATTAAACCCATGTGGACACAGGGAGGACATGCAGACATGCAAAGCATCTTGATTTACCTCCGCTTTTCCTGGTCAGGTTCACGGGAAAGGGTCTGAAGGCTAACCTGGAATTTGGTGCAGGCCGAGTACACCCTGGGCTGGGTACCAGTCAGGAACTGCTCCTACCACTGAGCCACCAGAGCTGCAGTAGAAAAAGGTCCATGTTATATTTCTTTCTTTCTCACAGGCATTGCAACTAAGGATGGAACTGCTGAGAAGGACAAGGATTTCCGTGGAAAAGCCCAGAAGCAGGTCCAGTTTAACCCTGGCCAGACCACGTCTACCTGGAAGGTCAGGATCTTCACAGACCATGAGTTTGAAACCTCCGAAACGTTTGAGATTCAGCTGTCTGAGCCAGTGATGGCGGTTCTGGAGTTCCCAGATAAAGCCACTGTGGAGATTGTGGACCCTGGTGATGGTAAGAATTCTTTTTGCAACATGTGTAGAGGGGTCGTATTGTGAAAATGGGGCTTCAGTTGTAGTTGAGGTTTTTAGACAATCCTCAGTAATGCCATCGCTGAGAAAGGGTGTGCTCACTCTGATAAGCCCATGGTAGCAATCAACATAGATACAAAGTGCTAGGTTTTTGTGCATGTCTACTAAATACATAACGAGTTGGAAAAAAAACCACATGGAGCTATTGCACTTCCTTGTATTTATGTTCTGTATCACACATAGTCATACAAGTTTGTTTAAGTAGCAGCAGCAAAATTAACTGCTTTTTTGCACTGTGTTTTAAATATTTGAGTTTGTTGCAATTTAGAAAATGATCAAATATGTTGTAAAAATACATGTGGGATGCCAGAGTTGGAAAAGGGTGAAGGGAAGGGGAGAAAATGCTCAACAACACCCGTCACCACACACGACCAGTTTTTGAAATCCACAGGGAAAGCAAATAACCAGGGTCAGAACAGAAAAAGTCAAAGGCAGAATCACAAGCATGCATAATAGTACGCAAGCAAAAGCAAGCCCAAGCAAGAATGAGCGAGCGTTCGAAGCAAATTTCAAAACAAGCACCAAAGCACACCAGCGTTTCTAAACGAGACTCAGAAACACAAATTTAAAACGTCTACCAAAGAGTTTATTCAAACGGGTTTTAAACCAACTCTAAGCACAGACACAAAACACACAGCACACTACTAACTAAAGCTCTTACATGACATCAGCAACCTCTGACACGCTCAAGCACAGTGGACGTGCTGACACACAGAAAGAGCCAAAAACACAGTAATTCAAATGACTCGAGCATGGGTTGCAACCAAACGAATGTAGCACCTGTAGTTAGTTGGTAACACTAGAGTTAGAGCCCCGAGCGTCTGTTGACATATCCTCTTAATTGCTGTCTTCTGTAGAGTCTACTGTGTTCATCCCCGAGTCTGAGTATATAATAGAGGAGGATATTGGAGAGCTTCTAATTCCTGTACACAGGTCTGGAGATGTGAGCCAGGAGCTCATGGTCATCTGTTACACACAGCAAGGTGAGTGCTGATGTCTCGGTTATTACCACTGCGCACAGTGTTAGCAGAATTTAGATATATTCTGGCATGTTTTTGCACAAAAAACATACAAAAAACGAATTTATAGACCTTAACTATCCCTCAGAGCAAAAATCAGAGCATTATTAAGAACTGGAAAGTGTATGGTACTACCAACACTTTGCCTAAATTGAGCCACCCCTCCAAACTATCCATATCCAGGAGGATATTGATCAAGGAAGTTACCAGTAGTCCAGTTTCACCTCTGAAGAACTTCAAGACTTAGACTGGACAGGCTATCTATGTGCCCACAGTCTCACAAGCTTTAAACAAACCTGGTCTGTATAGCAGGGTGGCAAGAAGTGCCATCCTAGACTTGATTTGTGCTTCTTGTGCCATGTGACACAGGCTTTATGGTCAGATGAGATATACAAGATATATATTCTTTGGAATTAAATCAAAGCACAAAGTTTGGCAAAAACCAAACACAGTAGGGTAGCCAAAATACTCCACATACCTACTGTGAAGTACCGTGGTGGCAACCTTATGTTATGGGGAGTTGTTTGTCAGTTGGGACTGGGCAATTGGTCAGGATTGAAAAGAAAATTGATGTCCAAATTCATGAAGAAGATGGTTGACCTTCTAGCATGACAATAACCCTAAAGACATTATCAAGAAAACACTGCAGTGGCTTAGAGATACAACAGTGAATGTCCTTGAGTGGCCAAGTCAGAGTCTTAACCTACAGTGGTGCTTGAAAATTTGTGAACCCTTTAAAATTTTCTATAGTTATGCATAAATATGACCTAAAACACTATCGGATTTTCACACAAGTCCTAAAAGTAGATAAAGAGAACCCAGTTAAACAAATACTTGGTCATTTATTTATTGAAAAAAATGGCTTAGGGTCGTTGTCTTGCTGCATGACCCACCTTCTCTTGAGATTCAGTTCATGGACAGATGTCCTGACATTTTCCTTTAGAATTCTCTGAAATTATTCAGAATTCATTGTTCCATCAGTGATGGCAAGCCGTCCTGCCCAGATGCAGCAAAACAGACCCAAACCATGACAGTACCTCCACCATGTTTACTCCACATGTCTACTCCACAGATGGGATAAGGTTCTCATGCTGGAATGCAGTGTTTTCCCTTCTCCAAACATAACGCTTTTCTTTTAAACCAAAAAGTTCTATTTTGGTCTCATCCGTCCACAAAACATTCTTCCAGTAGCCTTTTGGCTTGTCCACGTGTTCTTTAGCAAACTGCAGACGAGCAGCAATGTTCTTTTTGGAGAGCAGTGGCTTTCTTCTTGCAACCCTGCCATGCACACCATTGTTGTTCAGTGTTCTTCTGATGGTGGACTCATGAATATTAGCATTAGCCAATGTGAGAGAGGCCTTCCGTTGCTTAGAAGTTACCCTGGGATCCTCTGTGACCTCGCTAAGTACTACACGCCTTGCTCTTGGAGTGATCTTTGTTGGTCGACCACTCCTGAGGAGGGTAACAATGGTCTTGAATTTCCTCCATTTTTACACAATCTGTCTTACTGTGGATTGGTGGAGTCCAAACTCTTTAGAGATGGTTTTGCAACCTTTTCCAGCCTGATGAGCATCAACAACTCTTTTTCTGAGGTCCTCCGAAATCTCCTTTGTTCGTGCCATGATACACTTCCACAAACGTGCTGTGAAGAGCAGACTTTGATAGATCCCTGCTCTTTAAATAAAACAGGGTGCCCACTCACACCTGGTTGTCATCCCATTGATTGAAACACCTGACTAATTTCACCTTCAAATTAACTGCTAATCCTAGATGCTCACATACTTTTGCCACTCACTAATATGTAATTGTAATTGAAGTATAATATTGTTGTCTCATTTGTTTAACTGGGTTCTCTTTATCTACTTTTAGGACTTGTGTGAAAATCTGATGATGTTTTAGCTCATATTTACGCAGAAATATTGAAAATTCTAAAGAGTTCATAATCTTTCAAGCACCACTGTACATGCATTGGATAATCTGTAGATGGATTTGTGTCACTGGATGACTGGTTTGGACCCAGGCACATTCTTGTCCTCTGAGAGTGGTAGATGGGACACGAGTATATGTGGAGGTCATGAAAAGACGTACACTCCCTTATTATTTAGAAGGACAGATAGATAGATAGCAAAGGAGTAGAACAAAAATGTTGAGTACGGGAGATTGCGAGTTCGTTCAACAGAACTGGCATCTATACTCAACAAACTCCCAAACTCAACATTTGTTCTCCCTCTTTGCTCAAAGAACAACTTTATTAATTTTTTTATATTTTCTTCTGATCAAATTATTATTTTTTTACTTCCTTCAGTTCACCATTAAAACATTTGCTTTACTTCCTTCGGTTAAACGTAGCCCTGCTCTGTTTTGTGATTTTATAATAACTTCACCTCCTAACATATCTTGACTTTCACAATTTCAAAGTACTTTCAGCTTTCTATCTAACTTTCTTATTATGCATTCACTTCAGTCACACACCCACTTTCCCTTTCAGTCCTGTTGCCAAATGGTGTCTGGCTACAAAATCTGTTGTCACAAAACCTGTTTTACAGAATTTCAGTATTTTTTTACATCAAATACATGATCAAATCATTTCCTAATTCTTGCTACAATTCCTTTACTGTCTCTAAATGTCTGGAATGTCACTTTCACTTCTGGAAATCTGTCAAATCTTTCTTTTTTTAGCCATTCTTCTGTGCCAACTTTTAGACACGCACTCGTGCATACTAACCTTACTGAGCATGCCGGCCATGCTCTATTTAGTGCTACATCTAATGCATAATGCATGATAGTTAAATGTAACATAAAGCTGTAAATCTAATATCAAGAAAGCATTGTATGAAATCAAACAGGTTTTATATGAATGTTTAAATGCTGGAAAAGCTCCTACCTCATCCCTGTTTATTATTTTATTAGTCTGGATAAGAAATGGCACATCCATGACACTGTGATCTGTAAATATATCTGCAGCATGTACACATTTTTGTATTTGCCTGCATATATCTCTGAAAGATGATCAAATATGCAAACATCCACTGATTCTAAGCTTGTACATACAACGTATTGCAATCCGATTATGACATGATGCTATTAAACCGGTTGTTTTGTATTGTCTGTTTAGACAGTGCCACAGGGACCATCCCCAGCACGGTGCTGTCTTACTCCGACTACATCACTCGACCCGAGGATCACACCAGTGTGCTGCGTTTCGACAAGGACGAGCGAGAGAAGACGTGCCGCATCATCATCATCGACGACTCGCTGTATGAGGAAGGGGAAAGCTTTAACGTTTCACTGAGCATGCCCATGGGTGGCCAGGTGGGCAAAAGCTTCCCAAGCACCAGGGTGGTCATACTGGCAGACATTGATGATGGTGAGTGAGGATATCTAACTCTTCATGCCATCTATATTAACCATGTGCATTAATTATCAGTGATATAGTCTGTTGTGGAGTTCAGACAGGCTGTAACCTTCAACAGTGTTGCAGTCTGGCTATTTTATAATGGCAATGTTATAAAAGTCTTTCAAAAGCAGTAGGTCAACGTCACGACTCTTACATTGCCAGCTAGATCTATGAAGGTATCGTAGAGGAATTACTGGATTATCATGAGAACGTTATGTAAGCAGAGCAGGACACACATAATCTCTGTGTACATTGCCTAATACTGTTGCCACTGACCGCTCATCTGGGATCTAGACTTAGCTCTTTGGGAAGCTACTTTGCAAAAATGTCTATTGTTAGTAGCACTAAATAAATCTTGGATTTAATCTGGCAAGTGTGAATGTACCATAAAAAGCTTATAAAGTATGAAACTGAGCTACAGAAAGAGATGAAAAAAAGAGCTGAGCCTTTGATGTATGATCCCAGTCATTCCGGATATGGCTGTGTTCCACTCTTCTAGTCACTTAATGATATGGAGCTTTAAAAAAAAGTAACAGAAGACCTTGGATCGAGTCAGTTCGAGTTGGCATTTTACAATGAAAGGCTGAGAGACGTCTGCCCAAGAAAGCAATGCTTGTGTTCTTCTTCAGCACTCTACCTTAACCAGACTAACTGAATGATTGCATGGCTAGTGAAGTCTCACACAGACGTGTAATGAAAGAGTTAGCTCGTGCCAGGCTGGGATGAAAGGAAGAGATAAATGAGCGGGAGATAAGCTTGGAACACACTGGCCACTGTGTCAGACTCTGAAACAGGACTGTGTCGGTAACTTTAACACACTGGAACCTGTGAGAGCCTGTAATCTGAATTTGGTAAATGCGTGCTGGAAAGCAGTGTTGTGTTTCTAGTGACAGGAAATTGGTGTATATTCTCTGTGCATCCTCCTCTGATTGTTCTTATTCTGCATGTGGAATAAGACATTTGGTTCTTTAGCATTGCACTGGATCTCTTGGTATAAATCTCCACACAGACTTGTTTTTCATTTAAAGTTTACATTTACATTTTAGTCAACTGGCAGGAGTTCTTATCCAGAGTAACTTACCAGTGCTACAGTCTTACAATCCAAGCAATTTTGGCTCAGGGGCAGTGGTGGGATTTGAACCCTGGACATTCTAGTCCAAAGTCTAGTATATTAACTGGTAAGCCAGCACAGTCCCTAACTTGTTTAACTACGTAATGTCATTTATGTAATTGTTGTTGATATTATTATTATTATTATTATTTTGTCAAAGAGCTATTAAGTTGTTCTTGACAATATAGCTGTCCTCCTCACTGTGAATGAGGTCAGAAAAATAATGCTGTCAATAGTAATTTCTTTAAATCTTGTTTCATTCTTATGGTGTTAGTTCAGTTTCCTTGTGCCATCAAAGCACTACTATTCCTTAGAGCCTGGTAACTTGTGTCGTAGTTTTTTGGACAGAATACCTGCTTACTTAATCACAAATCACTCAAGCTGAGTTAAAGTTTTCAGTGGTGAAACAGACAGCAATGTATTGCTCATGAGCAAGTACACACCATCAGATTGTGAAAATGTCAACAACTATCAGTTTCCCAGGCTCTTATATACTTCTCTTGAAGTTATGCCTGGACATTATGCTGTCATATTGTTTTTCAACTGTTGGAAAATCTCCTCTACTTTCTAGGTCTCTCAGGCCCCTATTATCTCTGACTTCGGGTTGTTTTCCCCCGGAAGTTGCCCAATTCCACTGCCCAAATTTAATCGTAGCGTCAGGCTTTGGGCACTCTTTTTAACATATAAATCCTTAACTATGCATTTTTCTTTTATTTACTTTATGTATCATGAATAGTTAATACATTATGTGGTTACACATGGACGGCCTTTATGTATGGGCTTCTATGAGCCAGGCTCATCATGTTTTACCACGTGTGTGTTTATTCTGTAAGGAACTATGACGATACATGCACCCAAGTTTTCACTAAGCTACATACAGTGGTGCTTGAAAGTTTGTGAACCTTTAGAATTTTTCTACATTCTGCATAAATATGACCTTAAAACAATCATGTTTTTTTTCACACAAATTTCTAAAAGTAGATAAAGAGAACCCAGTTGAACAAATGAGACAAAAAATATTATACTTGGCCATTTATTTTATTGAGGGAAAATGATCCAATATTACATATTAGTGAGAAATTGGCAAAAGTATGTGACCCTTTGCTTTCAGTATCTGGTGTGACCCCCTGTGCAGCAATAACTGCAAGCTAAACGTTTCATGTAAACGGTTGAATCAGTCCTGCACACCGGCTTGGAGGAATTTTAGCCCATTCCCTCCGTACAGAACAAGCTTCAGCTCTGGGATGTTGGTGGGTTTCCTCACATTAGCTGCTCACTTCAGGTCCTTCCACAACATTTCCATTGGATTAAGGTCAGGACTTTGACTTGGCCATTCCAAAGCATGAACTTTATTCTTCTTTAACCATTCTTTGGTAGAATGGCTTGTGTGCTTAGGGTCGTTGTCTTGCTGCATGACCCACCTTCTCTTGAGATTCAGTTCATGGACAGATGTCCTGACATTTTCTTTTAGAATTCTCTGATATAATTCAGAATTCATTGTTCCATCAATGATGGTAAGCCGTCCTGGCCCAGCTGCAGCAAAACAGGCCCAAACCATGATACTACCCCCACCATGTTTCACAGAAGGGATAAAGTTCTTATGCTGGAATGCAGTGTTTTCCTTTCTCCAAACATAACGCTTTTTTTTTTAAACCAAAAAGTTCTATTTTGGTCTCATCCGTCCACAAAACATTCGTGCCATGATACACTTCCTCAAACATGTTGTGAAAAGCAGACTTTTCTTGACTTTTCTTTTCTTGATTCTTTATAGATCCCTGTTCTTTAAATAAAACAGGGTGCCCACTCACACCTGATTGGCATCCCATTGATTGAAAACACCTGACTCTAATTTCACCTTCAAATTAACTGCTAATCCTAGAGGTTCACATACTTTTGCCACTCACTAATATGTAATACTGGATCATTTTCCTCAATAAATAAATGACCAAGTATAATATTTTTGTCTCGTTTTGTTTAACTGGGTTCTCTTTATCTACTTTTAGGACTTGTGTGAAAATCCGATGATGTTTTAGGTCATATTTATGCAGAAATATAAAAAATTCTAAAGGGTTCACAAACCTTCAAGCACCACTGTACCTGTTTAAATGGGATATGACAATAAACGTGATTGATTGATTAATGTTTGTTCTAATTAACGTTTGGTAAGCGTTTCTGTATATGTTAGTGGAGTTCATGACATTTCTACATACAAGGCATTACACACACATTAATACAAATTTAGTTTGGGTTATTCTCAAAGTCTTGGTGAGCACTTTGAATCGCAGGTGCAGACAACAGAAACATTCTTGATAAGGCCAAACAGTTGTGATGAGAACGCCCATAGCCATAACATTTGAGCTCGGATGGTTTCTTGGTGAGAAGACATAACATTCACAAACTAACAGTTTTTCATTGAAATGTACACAAGCATGAACAAAGCAGAGAATGTAATACGTTGCATAAAAATGAATGAAGATGTGAATAAAACTCAACTTGAGAACCCAAAGCATGGGGATCAAAGTGAAAGACTGCAGTCCAGTACATAAGCAGTGTAATGACCCACAAATGGCTGCCAGTGAAGATCAGTGGGAATCATGTCTAAACAGGCTCAGAGATGAGAATAGCAGAGCTTGGTTGAGCATACTGGGCCAATACTGGTACTGATTTACCAATCAGTATTTATACCTCTGTGAACTAGAGATGATACGGTAGCACCCAGGTCCTGCACCACTACTACTACTACCAGAGAGCAAATGAATTTAAATCAAAATGTTCTAATTATTAGCCACAATCTACAGAGATTGGTGCTTGTAATAGAGGATCTGGACATGTGACAACCACAGACCCACCCTCCACCTTGAGAAGCACTAAGACTCAGGATCCCGGCTCTGACAAGAACGAGGTAGTTCCCTGGACGAGGCACCAGTCCTTCACTCAGGCGCAATACAGGAAGAACCCTAGACAGTTTGTGTAGAGGAGGACAGATAGACAGACTGGACTGGACAGACATGTAGTCTCAACTTAACTCTTCCAAGTAGATACTCTTCTTAGTAGATATCTCTGGACAGCATTCTATAGGATCCTGTATTCAGTGGGATTCCCTTTTTGTAGGCTTGCACCCAATATATTTTCCATTACACACTAGAGTATGTCTTGGCTATGTTGTCAGACCTGTTCTGCCTATGTTTGCTGCCAGGACGTGAGTACAGACATAGACCTTCCTGTGCTGTAATAGGATGATAACACATGGAGTTCCTCTCTGATATTCTGATGTGACACAACAAGTCCAGTGTCTACTGGATATTCTTGCTGACTGATGGGATGAGGCATTAAAGTGAAGTAGGATTTTATCATGACTCGATGATGATGATGACTCGGTCTTTGCTGCACAGCATTTGGCCCTTAACTGGCCAAATGCCTTTTTCTTACAATGGTTAATACACAACAGAATGTATGCAAACCTGCAAAGTACAAAACTACATTGGTTATTCATGGCATATCAGTATTTTGTGGTTTCTGGTCACACCTTAACATAACAGAGCGCATTATAAAATCATTCTTTAGAGCTACCTACATACGTTTATGGCACAAAATCATCCACATTTTGAGACTGGAACATATGCCCTTTAACCTAACCTAACATGAAATCTGGCCAAGAAGCACAATTACACTTTTTCCTCCTTAACTATCAAGGCTTTTTTTGTTTGTTTGTTTGATATAGAACAGGCTTTTTTGTGAAATGTAGATTTTTAAGCAAGTTTGAGTAATATAATGTAAAATCTTTTACATTATTGTAATATAACCAAACCATGTGTCAACATTTGCTTAAATAGATCCAATGTAGTTTTTTAAAGAAGAAACTTAGTCTTGTTTGTATGTACATAGTCTATTCAAAGTAACACTTGCTATTTTAAACGTTTCCTGGAATGTTTTCGGGGTTGGTCTGAGAACGACATAATTTTTTGACTGACCTGCAATGCTTTATTGTATTTTTTATACAACTGTATTTCGTCACCACTATGTACTAAAGTATTCACTTGATGCACAACTTTGACTTCGGTGGTCTTTGGTGGTCTACAGCACCACCCTGTGGTCTAAAATGTACACTCGCTACATATAATCTTTTTTAATTTGTTTTATTGTATTGACATATTCCACTTAATCTTGTCATCTGGTATCACTTAGCTGAGGATGGCTTCACTATTAGAGGATGGTTCTTCGGAAGGTTTCTTAGTTATGTGAGGGAGTTTTTTCCTGTCACTGTCACCTCTGGCTGCATATTTTGTCTAGACCAGTGGTTCCCAAAGTGAGGGGGGCAGGGGTATAGTGGGGGAGCGCAGCAAAGCAAATAAATGAGGCATGTTTGAGCACTGCAGTGTTCCACAATAAAACTGTAAGATATAATACATAATGTCACTTGTAATACGTCCATTGCAAAGGTAATTTGACACTTTATTTTGGTTTGCTCAGTAAGACGTTGCAGTTTTACATGAATTACATTGTTTAAAATAAATTCCAGTGTAGTTTAGAAGCAAAAAGTGTGAACATGTGTGCCAGATTGGTGGGGCTGAAAATATTCTTATCTACAAAAGGGAGCCACCGGTCTAGACTGCATTGTCATAATATCTTTGTAAGTCAATTGTCTCTTTGCATAAAGAACCATCTCTGTATTTCGGTGAGACGGAGTACATGGTTGATGAGAGCTCTGGCTATGTGGAGGTGAGAGTTTGGAGGACCGGGACTGACCTCTCCAAGACAGCTACAGTCACCGTACGGTCCCGGAAGACTGAGCCTCTCTCAGCCGAAGGTAAAACAAAATACTTACTGATTCTGTAACTGAATATGGATATGGCATTGTTAGGTAACAGAATCTGCATCACTCTGATTTGACTCTGACTGTCTTTAGCGGGTCTGGATTACGTTGGCATCAGTCGTAATTTGGATTTTGCGCCCGGCGTCACCATGCAGACGTTCCGGGTGACCATCCTGGATGATCTTGGACGTCCAGAGCTGGAGGGACCGGAGATATTTGAGCTGGTGTTGCGTATGCCCATGAATGCTGTTCTGGGAGAGCCCAGCAAAACTGTCATCACCATTAATGACACGGTTACTGATCGTAAGTCCCTCCACTCAGTCATGAGCGGGGTCACTAGCCGCGTTAATATGCTATTCATTTACTGGCATGTCACTGAGAAGGATTTTATATGTGATGTTGTGTGCTAATAGTCACTCAGACATGTGATCAGTCCCCAGAGTGCAGTTTAAAGAGGCAGCCTATAAGGTCGATGAAGGTGACGGACAGGTCAAGGCCACGGTGTACCGCAGCGGTGACATCAGCAAGTCATCCACTGTCCGCTGCTACACTCGCCAAGGTACTGCCGAGGTCATGATGGACTACAACGAGCGACCTAACACCGATGACTCCATCATCACCTTCCTGCCAGGTTAACAAGCTTATGCATGTTAAAATATTCGTTTTTATGGGTATTATTTATTTACATTTCAGTGGTCACTGCATTTTGTAGTTCTACAATTACAGTCTGTAGTCCATCTGTTTCACTACGTGCTTTGTTGATCTTCTTTACTCCGTTCTCTAATGGTCAGGACTCCTACAGGACCAGCACAGATCAGGTACCATTTAAGTGATGGTACCTGATCTGTGGTGGTCCTGTGTGAGTCCTGAGTAAACAGGACCAACAAAGTGTGTAGAGAAACAGATGGACTACAGACTAAAATTGTAGGACTACAAAGGGTAGTGACCACTAAAACTAAAGAAAACAAAACATAATAAAAACTGAAAAATATCGAATGCATACAACTTTTGCACTGTATTGTTCACAGTACAAATATACTGTATTAATTCTAATTTCTCATTCTTCATCCATTCATTTATACTTATCTGAAGATATGAAGAAAGTATCTATTTGCATGCAGGTGAGAATGAGAAACCATGCGTCGTGACCTTAGTGGATGACCCCATTCACGAAGAAGACGAGGAGTTCCGTCTGGTTCTGGGAACTCCCAAAAGCAAGTCCCCATATGGAGCAGCACTGGGGGAGCAGAAGGAAACTCTGGTGACCATCACCGACAAGAAAGACAGTATGTTCACTAAACAATGGCAAGAATTACAAATTCCATACAAACTGTTTTTCCATTTAAGCTAATGGGACATTATAGATGTCAGAGGGGCACCACTATAGCCGCACATTTAAATTTTATATTTTCTACATTTGCCCTAATCCAGAGCGACTTACAACAGATAGAGTCTGATACACAAGTAGGTACAGTGCAAGCAATTGAGGGTTATGTGCCGGGCTCACGGGCCCACCAGTTGAAACACAGATGCAGCAAAACAGGCCCAAACCATGATACTACCACCACCATGTTTCACAGATGGGATAAGGTTCTTATGCTGGAATGCAGTGTTTTCCTTTCTCCAAACATAACGCTTGTCTTTTAAACCAAAAAGTTCTATTTTGGTCTCATCCGCCCACAAAACATTCTTCCAATAACCTTCTGGCTCGTCCACGTGATCTTTAGCAAACTGCAGATCAGCAGCAATGTTCTTTTTGGAGAGCAGTGGCTTTCTCCTTGCAACCCTGCCATGCACACCATTGTTGTTCAGTGTTTTTCTGATGGTGGACTCATGAACATTAACATTAGCCAATGTGAGCGAGGCCTTCAGTTGTTTAGAAGTTACCCTGGGGTCTTTTGTGACCTCACCAACTATTACACACCTTGCTCTTAGAGTGATCTTTGTTGGTCGACCACTCCTGGGGAGAGTAACAATGGTCTTGAATTTAATCCCTTTGTACAAAATCTGTCTGACTGTGGATTGGTGGAGTCCAAACTTTTTAGAGATGGTTTTGTAACCTTTTCCAAGCTGATGAGCATCAACAACTCTTTTTCTGAGCTCCTCAGAAATCTCCTTTGTTCGTGTCATGACACACTTCCACAAACGTGCTGTGAAGAGCAGACTTTGATAGATCCCTGTTCTTTAAATAAAACTGGTTGCCCACTCACACCTGATTGGCATCCCATTGATTGAAATATCTGACTCTAATCCTAGAGGTTCACATACTTTTGCCACTCACTAATATGTAATATTGGATCATTTTCTTCAATAAATAAATGACCAAGTATAATATTTTTGTCTCATTTGTGTAACTGGGTTCTCTTTATCTATGTTTAGGACTTGTGTGAAAATCTGATAATGTTTTAGGTCATATTTATGCAGAAATATAGAAAAGTCTAAAGGGTTCACAAACTTTCAAGGGAACATTTGTGCTTTAGCAAGATAAAATGAAATAAAAATGAGTGTAGTTATTAATGAGTAGACTCACCAATATTAGCATTTATCAGCCTTCAAGTTTACTCAGCAAAGAAGCTAGGCTATAGGCCCTGGTGCATTGATTTGTGCATTTCTCTGTTGAAAAACATCTTATATGCTCAACTGCACACCAAGCTTATGATACGCTGGTCAGCCAACTACACCAGAAAGCAATACCATGGTACTTTACCAGCTTAAATAGTACAGCAGACTGAGTACAATCACACTGGTCCAGCACATAAATAGATTTGTTATCAGGGTTGTATCCTTTTAATTTGTGTTAATGATAATACTTTTAGCTAATCTCAGCTAAAACCCTAGCAGCCAGTGACAATTTAGTTTCAAAGAGAACTCTACACTATACTACACTATAAACAGTGTATTTAAGTATATAAGACCTGGATTTGACCATAAAGGAAATAAAAAAGATGTTTTCTAATCACCATCTGCCTTACTCTCTGTACTTAATATGTTTAATCATAACTGGATGCTAAAAAGCACATACCAGTACAACAGACACCAGTACAACTCAGCACTGAAACGGATTCTTTTATAACAAGGCTGTAATGTTTTATTATGATGTGCATTTCAGTCAAATGTTTACTTTGCACTAATCTCAGCTAAAATCCAAGCAGCCAGTGAAAATGTAGTTTTTAAGACAAACTGTACATTATACTACACTATACCCAGTGTACGTAAGTATGTAGTATTTCAGTTTTTGTATTAAACACTAACATGTGGGCAGAAAGGAAATACAATAAAGACATTTACTAATCACCATCTGCCATTTGGACAATTTACTTTGTAGTAGTTGCATGCAGTGTTCTACGTTTTTGGCTATCTGGTCCCCACTGGGCTCTCATTGGGCTCTCATTACTACAATTGCAGTCTAGCCCTAACTATACTTGTCAATTATGACCCAAGGCTTTTATAAACTATCATTTCAAAAGCTGAACACCGGTGTTTTTGTTTCCATCCTCCAGAGCCCATCATCAGATTTTCCGAGATTAAGTACAGTGTGAAAGAGCCTCAGGTAGCTGGAGAGGTCGCCGTGGTGAAGATCCCCGTCCTCCGTCTGGGTGATACGTCTAAAGTCTCGGTGGTGAGGGTCCACACTAAAGATGGTTCAGCCACATCAGGAGAGGACTACAACCCTCTGTCTCAAGGTCAGCAGATAGAATCACACTTACAGATTCCAAATTATAAATCTGACAAGACTTAACAGATGAACATGTAGAGTCGCGAGCAAAAGTTTGTACACTCCAGTCAAATTATATGTTTTGCTGATTTTCTGCAGAGAGAAACGTGATACATTTTCTGCTTATTTGAATAATATGTTTTAAGACGTATTGCAGGGAAAAAATTAAATATTTTTGAATTTAGAAATCTAACAACACGTCATTTGACCAAGGGATTCCACACATTTGCATGAGACTCTAGTTTTGTGGGTAATGTACAATAATGTTGTTTAAGTAACAAAAAAGGCTTAAAATAGTATCTATCAATAATGTCTGCACTGAGTGGTCACTTTTTTAAGTACAATATCACGATTGGAATTTCCCTGTGTGGAAATTAGACACGTGACCCGAAAGTGCAGCGTAAAATCAAGTGAGCAAGCTTTCTGTGCATCAGCTTCAGTGGGAATCCACATTATAATGGGAAAATCAAGCAACTCCGAATGACGAATGATCATCAGTGCCAGACTAGCTGGGGCCACCAGTATTTGAAAAACTACCAGCCTTGTCATGTTGAGGGTATACAGAGTATGGTGTGATCGAGGAACATCCAGCGAAAGGTGATACTGCGTACGTAAACATTGACGAAAAGGCCAGACGATGATGTCAGGAATCATTCTGATGAACAATGGAGAACAGTCAAGCAAACTGCAGACAAATACTTGTACAATGCTGGTGCTCCAACTAATGCGTCCGAATGCACAACGTTTCGTTCCTTACCATTGATGGGCTATAACAG
Source organism: Ancistrus triradiatus (assembly GCA_025084515.1). Taxonomy (NCBI): domain Eukaryota; kingdom Metazoa; phylum Chordata; class Actinopteri; order Siluriformes; family Loricariidae; genus Ancistrus; species Ancistrus triradiatus. The sequence continues at coordinate 1,181,583 of JAJAGP010000037.1, read as the reverse complement.
CAGATTCAAGTGACAAGATTCCAGTGGGCAAAAGAGGACAAGAATCGGATCACTGAGCAATGGAAATACATGACCTGGCCAGATGAATCCAGATTTATGTTGCACCATGCTGATGAACGAGTCAGAATTTGGTACAAGCAGCATGAATTAATGAACCCTTCCTGTTTTGACAGTACAGGCTGGTGAAGATGGAGTAATGGCTGTTGACACTTTCAGATATATTTATATTTATGTGTATATATCGGAATTCCTTTTTCATCTTTTCCACTTTTTCCACTACTGTGTGCACTACTATCGCTTTGCTGCTGTACTATGTGAATTTCCCCATTGTGGAACTAATAAAGGATTATCTTATCTTCAATTTGGCCAGGGTGCCCAAGACTTTGCACCAGGCTGTACGTTAGTAGTTCATGACACATTTTTATCCATACTGCATTTTGCTTAAATATCAATGTTACGACATTGTGTGTGTAGATGTGGAGTTTAAGGAAGGCGAGACGGAGCATGTGGTGGAGGTTCAGGTTCTGTATGATGGACAGAGGGAGCTCCGCGAGGCCTTCACCGTGCACCTGAAACCTGACGAATACATGGTTGCCGAGACACAGGTCAGAGGGCCTCGAATGTATTAATATTCCCACTGACGCCAGCACACAGCACATCATTTTTGCATGTCTTACTAAAATAGACCCATGGCAGCTGCCTCTGTCAGCAGGGAGCAGCAGTGTCTCCAGTAGAAACCCCTGTCGTCTCATCATGTGCCCTATGTAATGTAAATGTGGCTCGGTCAACACACGGACCTATAAACAGAGCGGTGCTGTCAGTATGCATGTGTGTTCAGTGTGTAGAGTCGACGCCGAAGGTTTACACGCCTAGGATCCAAACCGTTTGTTACCATCATTACCATACTTTTCCTGTGCAAGTCAGTTTGTGTAGTACTTTATTTCCATAAAAGGACATTTCAATAGTTAAGGGCTTTCAATGGGTAAGAAAGTTGAAATGCATTGCATTATTATTTTGTGGCCTTGCTTTTCAGTTGCTTGACTTGTATCAAGTACTTGGGGTAGAGCTTCCACGAGCTTCTCACAATACTTTCCAGATTTTTTGCCCCTTCCGAGACTGAGACTGACAGTAGAATTTACTTGTATTACCAAACTGTACAAAGAAAACCTATTTGCTGACTTACCCCACTTGGCATGATGGAATTTTGCTTCTTTTCATCAAGAATAGCAAAAAACTCATCCATAGCCTGACTCCTGGCTTTCTCTGCTGTGTACTAGACTGCCAAAATGGAGTCGACGCCAATTAAGTATAGCTTCCACTTGTTTTTGGCAGACTGTTTAGTTTGAACGTTTTTGCCAGACGAGACACAAAGGCTCGTCATTCCAAAATATTGAATTAGCCTTATTGTTAAGATGAAATAGCTGCCTATTTGATATGCAGGGTATAAAGCGTGTGAACACCATTATTCCAAGGTGCATATTGTCCACTACATAGGGAGTAGAGAATAATTCTAGATTCAGCCCTACTCGACATTAACATTTGGATATTTGCAGTTTCTGAACAGATTCAAGCCAAGTAAAAACCTACATTGAACTACATACTTTTAACGACTGTATTACTGTCTGTAAAACAGGTTGTTGACCAAAATGGACGTTGATTAGACACACCATAGTCGCATAATCTTTTTAGGCTACTGTAATGCAAATATAAAGGATATTTTCACAAGAAAACTGCATGCAAACGATACGTAAATGAGAGATAGCACTGAAAACACGTGTGATTGATGGGCGTTTGAAAGGATTGATACTTTTTGATGCAAAAATGGATTAATGGACAGTATTGGGAACAACACAAAAGATCAGCCAGATGAAACAGAGACCAAACGAGTAAATGTGAACCAGTTTATGTAGTTATAGATTAGAGAGCATATACAGGTAGTGGGGAATAAACAAAGCAGTACTACTTACAATAGGACAGGCACACACACTTACAAACGCCATTTATTGCTTGTTACAAAAAAGCATTGGGTAGTTATACACAAACATGAGTAACGTGCACAAAAAATTACTAAACACATCAATCGAAAACAGTCTCTAGGTTAAATGTGAGCTAACAAGCTCGACCGGTAACATAAGGTAGGTAGTTACTTACACACACAGCATTTGACCAGATCAAAAAACAATAATAATATTGTATACTTTTCTTTTAACTTTCGAGGTTAAACAAAACCAACTTGCAGGAATATTGGAGAGAGAGGGAGGATCAGGGAACAAGCCCAGATAAGCAACTACACTTTAGAAACAAGCCCCAAAAACCTGCAACATGTAACGATCCATGCAATATTTGTAAGCAACTTTATGCACAAATAAGCCCAAAGTCACTTAGAATGTGGAATCTGTGGAACACACACACACACACACACACACAATGTACGTCTGTTCTTAAACGCCCGTCTCTACTCGTTTATCCACAGCATTGCTTGGCTGTTGAGGTGACCATGCTGATTGGTTGTTTTTGACCGCAATGTCTGGAGTTAAAAGACAGCTTTTTATTTCCTATTATAATTTATTATCATTTTTAAGACCTTGGTCGTTAAATCGAAAGGTTGTTGATCAAATGGTATTAAAAAAAACTTATTCATTTGATCATGTGTGTGTGCGTTGGGTATTAAATCAGAGAATACTTTTAAATGAAAATGACATTAATGACTAGGAATTTGTACAAATCTAGCTAGCAGATATTGCTAAGATATGGTGATTAGAGCCACTGAATCATTTTTAGAAGTGATTCATTCAATTGATTCAGCTTCAGAAAGTGTTTCTCCCAGGGGTGTCATCATACTCACCTTACTGGGGCATGTTGCTGTGTCCAACAAAAATTAGGGGGGTTAAAAAGTCAATTTTAGCATGGACTGCTGAACAGAAGTACAGGCTACACCATTCAAATTCACTATATTTCCCATAATGCACCAGTATCTATCCAAAAGCTTGAGCGGCTAACGTTTTCAGTCAGAGACCATTTCTTTCATTTTTTTTCTCATGGAGTAATGGGCAATGCAATTATTTAAAAGAAAGTCAGCCATACTGCAGAGACCATAATGATAGCTCACAGCTATATGTCTTGTTAATGCAGTTAATAAAAAATATTTAGTGTCATTTGTTCATCATTTCTCATCCGTGGCAGAGTAACAACCACTTTAGTGTTAAATTAAGAGGCTTATTATTATGAAAAGTTGTGTCCCTGTGATTGATGGGCAAGCTTGTGCCTCTCTAAAGTCTGTTTGTACCCCCAATAGAACAAGTAGTCTAGAAACACCCCTGGTTTCTCCCATTATTAACCGTTACTTGTTTGGACCTTGCTCCTACGAAGAGGTCTTGGCTTTGCTTGGAGTTGCTGTTTTTTTTTACTATAGTAAGTGTGAAAAGGAACTGCCTATAGTAGTAAGCCCTTAAATACACCCACAGCTGCGCTCTCAATTAACTCCTAATTATGACAATTATGACCATTTAGAGGCTTAACTCATTACACCAGTTTGTGGAATCTCCCAGACTCTTTAAAGCAAACAGGCTTTATGTAAACCTGCTGGCATCATTCAGCCACTTAGCTACTATTTTAAAATGACCTCTCATGTTCATGAGCCCTCATTGACTTAACACATGGTATGTATGGAAAAAATAATGCCATTAGTCCGCTATACGTGAAACATGCTTTTGCATTTCATAATGAATCCTGGAGTCATTATGTGTCTCTTCCACCCCAGATGAGCAAAGCCATTGTGTACATTGAGGAGATGGACAGTGTAGCTGATGTCACCTTCCCAGCGGTGCCTCAGGTAGTGTCCCTGCTCATATATGATGATACAGCTCGGGCTAAAGAACATCCTCATCCTCCAACAGGCTACCCTGTGGTGTGTGTAACGGTAAGTGTAAAATATACACACACAAACTTCCATATATCATCTGTTGTATTTAGCATCAAATGAATTCAATAAAATCTGCAAATAAATAAATGAAAAGGACACTTATAATGATTACTGTAGCTAATTAACAGTACATTAGGTGCAAACACACACACACACACACACACACACACACACACACACACACACACACACACACACACACACACACCCCTAAACCCTGCACATTCAACAGTGTCCCTTCTTTTTCAGGCCTGCAACCCCAAATACTCCGACTTCGACAAGACAGGCTCCATCTGTGCAGTGGAAAACATCAACGACACCCTGACTCAGTACCGCTGGCTCGTCAGCGCCCCCACAGGGCCAGACGGAGTCACCAGCCCCATGCGCGAGGTGGACACCAACACCTTCTTCACCAACACCAAGTATATCACGCTGGACTCTATCTACTTTCAGGCGGGTTCACGGGTCCAATGTGCCGCCCGGGCCTTCAACACCAATGGGGATGCCGGGCTGGAGCTGAGCTCCCCCATCGCTATCATCAGTCGGGAGGAGGGTGAGTCACACCCCCTTCCACCTTATTTTAATGACTGCAAAGTTGCACTTGTTGAAGAGTTTTAGAGACCAATCTCTGCACACATATCGTTCAATAACCGATCAAATATAACCACATTGCTAGATTAAAATTCAATATTGTTTAAAACACAAGTACAATATGATGTTTTCAGACATAGTGTTGTGAACAGTTTGGGTAATAGTGAAGAAAATACACCTTTAGTTGATTTTCTAAATAATACAATACACTTTATGGACAAAAGTCTGTGAGCACCCAAAAATTACACCCAAAGCATGGGTATTAGCATGGAGTTTGCCCCCACCTTTGGCTAGCATGGTCATTATTTGACAAATTATAGTTATTATAAAAGTACTTCATGTCAAACCAAAAATGTGCAGACAGTCACAAAGTCAGAGTGTAAAAGTACTTCACATTAAACCAAAGAAACACTGAGAAATATTGAGAGACATGAGAAATATTTTAGTTCATTTTGTGAGTTCAGTTTTTCTCAGTAGCAGATAAACCTGATAATCAAGATCTGAGCATAATGTGAGGAGATTATGGGAGGCTTTTTGCTCAGGAGATAAACCTGACAAACCAGAGACTTAAGTCTAATTTTTCTTTCAATTTGATATCAGTGTTATCTAGAATAAACATCAGTTTACCCCTTTGCAAGGCAGATATATTTCGTAGAACTGGTTCTTTATTCTTTCTTAATGCACCTAACACATTCTTTAAAACCACTAGCCCTTGTTCAGTGTTTATGGCTGATGGTGCAAGTATATTCAGATACATTTCCAGTCACACTATGGCATTATTTTCATTCCCCAGCTTATTGTTTGCCAAAAAGTCTTGAATAACAGTGAAGTTACATTGTATAATCATGATGTCATATGGCAATATTGATATCATACCATAATATCACACAATCATAACTGGAAGGACTAAAATCCTAACCATAACCCTAATGCCTTTTTTATCTCTAGGTCTTTGCCAGCCTCGTATTCCTGGTACTGTTGGTGCTGAACCATTCTCTGCAAAAATCCGCTACACCGGCTCTGATGATCCTGACTTCCCAAACCTCATCAAACTCACTGTCATCATGCCTCATATGGATGGTAAATGGGTTTTTATGCAAAGACCATATGCATCTGTCTGTCTGAATTATGACATTTTTATTCTGCCTTCCTATTCCCACCTGATCACTTGAAAACAGCCAATCACAGGTTCACCACAGGTCCTTATTTAGTCTCTATGGTTTCAACAGTGGTGTGCAAGAAGTATTAATACATTTTTTTTTTTTTTTTGGTCAAAGATGATGGGATCCCCAGTTGAGCCTGTTGCTCACAACTTCATTTGCATCTCAGAAAGATTTTTATTGCCATTGCTGTCTCTGGATGCTGTTTTTTATTGTTCTGCTTAACAATAAAACTAAATATATTGTGAAAGAATAGGCCCTATATGACCTATATTTTGGAAACTGTGTTCTCTTACCCCTTGTCTGTTTTGCTCAGGTATGCTTCCCGTCATCTCCACACGTCCCTTATCAAACTTCGAGCTGACACTGAGTCCAGATGGCACACGGGCAGGGAACCACCGCTGCTCCAACCTGCTTGACTTCAACGAGATCCAGACGGGCCACGGTTTCATCACAGATGCCACCAAGAACCCGGAGATCATCGGCGAAACGGCCCCTTACCAATACAACTTGGCCATGCGCAGCGCCAACTCCCTGCGATTCTACCGCAACCTGAACCTGGAGGCCTGCCTGTGGGAGTTCAGTAGCTACTACGACATGTCGGAGCTGCTCAACGAGTGTGGAGGATCCATTGGCACAGATGGCCAGGTGACAGATGCAGACAATGCACAATTCAGTTGTAGTACTTAAAATGTTTTGCCACCCATTTGTTGATTTACAAAATGAAACGGATTTAGCAGTCAAACGTAAATATGAGGGTCTGGTCCTGGTGGTGCCTTCTGGCCAGGTCGGGTGTCGCATGCAGGCATGGCTATCAGTCTCTGAGAGGAGTTAAGTCGGTCAGGAGATCATCCACGGTGCTGCAGCAGCAACCTCTATGATAGACTGGTGTCCCATCCAGGGTACGCTTAGGCCTACGATCTGTGCTCACCAGGGTAGGCACTGGAGCCCATGCAACCCTGATCAGCAATATGAGGGGATAACCAAATGACAAAAATAATAACAATGATATTACAATAATGTCTTGTATACAGTGTGATATGCAGGGAATGAAACGTTTACAATCATTTGGTTCAGCTCAGTATTACAGTGCATTTTCTGTACTGTATAAAGTAACTTTGTTTTTGGCACTAAACAGCACAAGGCTCGATGTTTGCAGCCCTGATTAAATGTCTATGCATTTTATTTATGTTCATTATTAGTCCCTAATCATGTGTTTGTTATGAATAACTTTATGTGTACATTTTAGGTGCTGAACCTTGTCCAATCCTACGTCACCCTCCGTGTGCCCCTTTTCGTCTCCTACGTGTTCCACTCACCAGTTGCCGTTGGTGGCTGGCAGCACTTTGACCTGCAGTCTGAAATGCGGCTGACCTTTGTCTATGATACTGCCATCTTGTGGCAGGATGGCATTGGAAGCCCACCGGAGGCTGAGCTGCAAGGTAGTTTGCTTACACTCACTCAGCTGTCATCTTGAGGTCATCAATGCTTTGATAATGTCGGCTTTGTCTTGTAAAGGCAAAATACAGTTACTACATTTAGGCTAAATGTGACTTCTGACTTTTTCTGGGTTGAAAATAGTACCCCAAAATACATCTCTAAAGTATTCAGTGAACCACTTTGTGTTACTTTGACTGCTGCAGGGCTAAACTGCGAAAATAAATTATTGCAAGGTGATCTGATGTATGGAGACTAATTGACATAAAATAATGCACCCAAATAGAAATGTCGGTTTTCTGAAAAACTCTGCATGCATGTCTCAGGTAGATATGTAAATAATTATAGGTGTGGATTACACACTGGGTCTTGCCACAAGAGGGCTTAAATGTGCTTCCCCTGCTGCCCTATAAAATGGCTCTCAGAGGCTACATTTTGCCTATGACAACATGCAGAAACAATAAAACTTTGCAAAAAAACAGTGAAAGGGCAGGATTCACATAAACAGGGTGATAATAAGCAAGCTACAGATGTGCAAAGTCAGTGGTGAAATGGTGGGAGTAAAGCATGCTGGGAACCAGAGTGCGGAACAGGCGTAGTCGTGACGCTAAACCTTTTCTAATTTATGGAAATTCACACTAATTATAGAAAATACAGTAAAGTACAAAAATGATCTATTCCAATAAGAATTTGTTATAATTATTAAGTAAAATATTGTAATTAGAGTTCAGTATATTATTGTATACTGTAACATCATACGTCAGGCAAGACTGTACAGTATCTTTTTCGTTTTGAGTCTGCTTATGGTTGCAGCATCTGGAGTTGAAATACAGATTTCTATTTCCTGTTATAATTTATTACCATTTTTAAGACCTTGGCTGTTAAAGCAAATGGATGTTGATTGGATGGACGTTAAACGGCGCATACCTGCATTATTAAGATGTCTTTTTGGATAATTGACATATTCTTAAACTAATTGGTAATAGATCAGAAATATATTCTAGACCTACTCTAATGAAACTCTATTTGTTTCTTTCTTAGATTAAATCAATTTTAATTCCAAGTTAGATCTTTACTGTGAAGTATGATGTCTGTAAACACAGCTGGCCAAAAAATATTTTTTGTGTGCTTTTAATAAAACAGTGGGCTGGGGTAAGTGCTATTTTTGATATTTCCATTATGACCACATTTAAACATTTTTACATTTGTGGATCAAAATCTTTATAGGAGCCATGTATCCTACCAGTATGAGAATCAATGAGGAGGGTCGTCTGGTTGTCAACTTCAAGACTGAGGCAAGATTCAGGGGGCAGTTTGTCATGTCCCACTCAGGTAAAAGAACTGCCTATCACAATAACACAGTATCTTGTAGAGCATATACTCTCAAAATATGTTCTATATTAATTGGATCACATTGTTTATATTCTTAGGATATATGTAAACCCAGAGCCTATGTGAATCAGTTAGTCAGATTTAGTATCAAATGCTTTGTGTGATTTGTGTAAATGGAATGTATGAATGTCGTGGATGAGCAAAAGTGAATAATGTCTCATTGCTGCTTGTGTTTATGAGTCTGTCTACAGTGCATGATCATGTTATTGGGCTAAAACCCAAGTGCCTTTATTTAATCGGTGATTCCTTTTGGTCTACAGGAAGCAGCCTGTCATCCATGGTGATGTGTGCGGATCATCCTGGGCTCACATTCTCTCTGTCTCTGGTCCGGACTGAGCCCACATACAACCAGCCAATGCAGCAGTGGAGCTTTGTGTCAGACTTTGCTGTGAGTATTGAAATGTAGGACCTGCCGTACATCTGAGTAATTCCACAAGATATTAGTTATATGCATTTACCTAAATAACAAGCTAATAATGCAGAGGATGTATGCATATGTGTTTGTGTGTATAGGTCAGGGACTACTCTGGAACCTACACAGTGAAGCTGATTCCCTGCATTGCCTCACCTAATGGGGAATTTACTATCCCACCTGTGTGCCACCCCAGAGAGCCACTCACCTTTGACATGGACATCCGCTTTCAGCAGGTCAGACTCTAATCACACAGCTTTGTGGTTTATCCCAGGACAACCCAAAGTATGATAGGAGAACCTAGAAGCTACCTGTATTCTTTATGCCATGACACCTTTTGACACATTTTGTCCTTGTAAGCCTGTGGCACAAAATCACTCACCGTGTCAAATCCCAACGAAAAAAAGCCCATTGTGACCACGGCTTAATGCATCCTTACTATTCCTGTGTCTTAAAGCTCACCGGACAAAAATGAGTTACCTGTGACCGAAACATACCTTATAGCATGCAATGCCTCCACTAGCACGAATAACAGCTGTGATTCGATTTGGCATGGACCGGACAAGTTTCTGGATATAAGCGACATCAATGTTCAGTGCTCAATCTTAATCATTCTTCAAGGTAGTCCCACAGATTTTCAAGAGGATTCCCATCTGGGGATTTTGGGGGCCAGTCCAGATGTGTGACTCCTCCTGAATGCCAATGTGAGAATTGTCATGTTAGTACACAGAGATAAGAATGTGATGTTCTTCAGTAAGATAATGAGCAAAAGACAAAAACTGGTTGTCCAGCAGCTCAGTGTAGGCACTATGGTTCAAATTTACTCTCACCTCAACTAAAGGACCCATTTCCACATAATTAAAACATCCCCAAAACATCACAGGACCTCCTTCAGCTTGAACCACGCCTTGTCCTCATTGAAGGCTTCCTGAGGCCTTCAATGAGCACAATGAATAGCATCATTCACATACAGACAGAAACGAGATTCATCTGACCAGATAACATGTACCCACTCATGAGCAGTGCAATTTTTGTGTCTTTTCTCCCACTGTAACCGGGCAACTTTGTGGGCAGAAGTGAGCAAAGGCCTCTTTTATGCCAATCTGCTCCCTATGTTCACAGTATGCAGTTCCTTGTGGAGTTTTTTTCTGAAATTGCTTGTGAAGGAGGTGCGTTGACTTCTAGAAGCAACCCATGCCTGGAAGCGAAGGAATTTTTCCTTACAAGCTGTGAAACACAGCAGTCCATGTCTGTCGGTTTCATCTTCTGGTCACAATTCTCATGAGAATTTCCTGTAGACTGGGATTTTTGCCACTTCAAAATACAATTACTCCTTTTTGGAATGATTAACATCTGCTTTGCAACCAATTTTCCACACATCAAATTAGACATTCACTGCATTGTACCACCTCTTTTCAATCTATGAATCCCGTCGCACACCCTGCAGGTATATATAGCCCAATCATCCTAGTGCAACGCCATCTGCAGGAGCCTGAAGTTACTACCACCTTAAACACGCAAGGTGACTAGGAGCTTATTTGTTCATTAGTTGTTTACAGATATGATTGGCTGCATCTGAGGGAGGGGAAAACTGGTCAGGAGATTATTCCACGCTGCTCTAACATGGTCTTGTCCAAGGCAGACTTATGTCTGCGGGATGTTTCTGTGAAAATTTGACGTCACTACTTTTGAAAGGAGTACTGTTACATGGAACTTTATCTGAGTCATCCTCCAGAAAAAAATGCAACCCTTCTTCCCTTTTACCCCCAGCTTAGGGGTTCCCAATGTGCCCCCTAATGGGCTTTCCATATTACTTCAAGTGAGCTGCATTCAGAATGAGAGTCATGGGACTTTTTTTGTCTTTCCATTTTCTGTCAGGTCAGTGATCCTGTAGCAGCAGAGTTCAGTCTCAACACTCAGATGTTCCTGCTTTCTAAGAAAGAGCTGTGGCTGTCTGATGGCTCCATGGGATTCGGAGAGGGCACTGATGCTGCTTTCACTGAAGGTAAGTTTTGGCACCCCTGGTCAAAGTACATATTTCTTTGATTTGGTAAAATGAAAGAACACAACACAAAAAAATGATTCTAAAATGGATTCTAAATTATTTTTTTCATCTGAAATACCATTGGCTGAATTCTATATTAACATGTCAGGTTTTTATACAGATAAAATCTACGAAGTTTCAGGGTCAATTTTGATTCACTCAATGAATTAACAGCAAAGGAATGGTGTACATAGAATTAAGGAGAACAAATTAAATGTTAAAATTAACTATATGATAAGAATTGAGGATGGGACTGTAAACTGTGTGGCCTGTTCACTATTTTGAAATTTGGTGTGATGAGAAAAACATACCTGCCAACTTGAAAAGAGCCACCAAATTAAATTCTTTGGCACAAACACACATATCTGGACTGCACTGCATTGCAGAAGACTTAACTGCTTTGTTATTAAAAATAAATTGATTTGTTGAGACAATGCTCTGTTGTACAAAGAGCTATATAAATATTTTTCTTTTAATTGTGATTTAAAGCCAAGGTATAGTCGAACTGATTTTGTTATGGTGTTACAGCAACAATAAGCCACTTGTATTACGGGTCACACTTGGGCCGCTAGAGGCCAGTGTTGACCCTTCATGGCGGCGTGAGCACCCACAGCGCGATTGCGCATGTGCCAGCCCCGACGGGGCATTATGCACAAAAGTGGTGACACCTGTTGTTGGGCCTATTTAAGCACACCTTTGGACTCACACAGTTGTCGCACCATTGCTTCAGCAACGATATTTCTACGCATTGCTGCACCAGCCCTCACCCGGCTTTCATCACCTTTTTTGAGCGCTGTTTTGGGTTCGGTTAGGGAAAAAAGGTAGACTGGTGATTTGAAGATCACCAGTCGAGGGCAGTCAGGATGCTGCTTGGTAAGATATGGCCTAGATGTGAGCGTAGGGCCAGTGGTTGTTTTTCATTTATTTTATCGGACTTCCTTTGCTGTTTTGGAGCCTTGCTCGTAGCTGTGAGACTTGCCCCTCCTTTTTCCTCTCTCATACCATCAACCCCCCTCCTTCTTCGCGACTGGGGATTTACATTCCCCTAACGATCGCATGCTATAAAGGACGCAGTACCTTGATAGGCTCGTTATTTTCATTCCCCCCGTCCGTGCTACACTGCAGCGGGCAGTTTTTTAGGAGCAAACATGACGCGGGTTTTCTTTGTTGCTTTATTTTATTTGTCTTTTGTTCAACTGATTAGTTTATTTTATTTATTTATATTTTGGTTCATCATTTCCATCTGGAGTGTAGCGGAATACGACTACACTTTAAATTGATAAATTTTTAATGAACAAACGGGGCACCACCGGATCATTTAGGGCTGGTGGATCCGGAAAACCAGCTAAAAAGGGAAAAGCAAAATTTATCAGGAAGTCGATATGGGTGACTTCAGTCTAAGTCCGAATAAAAAAATTTTTTCGACCTTTGTTTGAATGAAACTCTCTCACACAAAGCGGTAAATTCAAAAGGTTATAACAAGTTTATTAACTACAAACAAGGCAATACCAATGGATAATCTGAAAGTCATGGAAGGTATATCAGTGTTAAGATCAAGAAATGATGGCGAACATGTATGTATCACAGTTTAGATCAGGAGATGGTAGCAAACATGTATATTACAGTTTAAGATCAGAAAACATATGATTCTATGTGCAACTTATCAGGAGTTAACTACAGGAGTTAACTGCAATTGAGTCCTAAAATCCCTTTATTCTTTAGTTTTCCTGGTTTGGCTGTCATTTTAATATGGCAAACCGTAACAGCAGAATGGTGCGACCTGTAAAAGGACCCAACGTTAGCTCCTGGGACCTCCAGTTTTGGAGGTATCCGGTTGCGGCAGTCGGCGGGTATATCTACCCGGGGCCCGGCTGGCTTTTGGGGGGCCGTCCATTGGACTGTGGTAGAGTCCATGGACCCGGTATGGCATTACATTTATGTTTATGCTTACGTTTACGTCCCAGCCCTCCTACGCTCCGCCCAAGCCCTCGCCGCTGCAAGCATCGTTGCCCATCTGGTGTTCAGGTAGCCCCTCAATCGGCCTACCACTTACCTGGACCCCTAGCCACTCGCGCTTACTTACCCCTGGAGCCGCCCAGCATTTTTATTAATATTTTTTTTCAGGGTTCCAGTGAGGTAGCGTGAGTACATGGCTGAGTTCCGTGCCGTGGCCGAGACGAGTTGGCTTCAACGAGCCACTGCTCATGCACTTATTTGAATGGGGTCTTAACGAGGAGTTTGGACATTGAACTGGCTCGTTTTCACCCACCCCCCCTCTTCCCTTGTCTTTTTTGACCTGGCCATACTGGCTGAAGCCCGCACTCAAAAGAGCAGGAGCCAGGGAGAGGATGGGTCTGACCCGCAGTAGATATAGATATAGCACCCACCCGTCGACTGCCGCAACCGGATACCTCCAAACTGAGGTCCAGGAGTTAACTAACTACAGGAGTTAACTGCAATCGCTGCAGAGCGTGATCTAGACGTCCTGGGCGCCGGGCGCTGGTGAGAGAGAGGGACACTCCCTTAGTACACCTTCGATGCGCGGGCAGTGTGCGTGTGCTGGTGCGGGACCGCGGCCAGAGGGGACGAGTGCGTGCCGAAAACGCGCTCCGTCGGTGTGTCCGAACCATTCCGACAGACGTCGATGTTAGTCCGCCCTATGCCCGGCAACCTAACAGAAGGTGCGACTCTTTAAAAGGACCCAACGTTAGCTCCTGGACCTCCAGTTTGGAGGTATCCGGTTGCGGCAGTCGGCGGGTATAATCTACCCGGGTCCCGGCTGGCTTTTGGGGGGCCGTCCATTGACTGTGGTAGAGTCATGGACCCGGTATGGCATTACATTTATGTTTATGCTTACGTTTACGTCCCAGCCCTTCCTACGCCGCCCAGCCCTCGCCGCTGCAAGCATCGTTGCCCATCTGGTGTTCAGGTAGCCCTCAATCGGCCTACCACTTTACCTGGACCCCTAGCCACTCGCGCTTTACCCTGGAGCCGCCCAGCATTTTTAATATTTTTCGGGTTCCATTGAGGTAGCTGAGTACATGGCTGAGTTTTCCGTGCCGTGGCCGAGAACGAGTGGCTTCAAACGAGCCACTGCTCATTGCACTTATTTGAATGGGGTCTTAACGAGGAGTTTGGACATTGGAACTGCTCTTTCACCCACCCCCCTCCTTCCCTTGTCTTTTTGACCTGGCGCATACTGGCTGAAGCCCGCCTCAAAGAGCAGGCCAGGGAGAGGATGGGTCTGACCCGCAGCTCGTCATTTCCTTCCCGGCTGGGACATTCCGTACCTGAGCACGCCTCACCTGTTTTGCTACATAGCTGAGCATGCCGCGCCCATAAGCTTCATAGCTGAGTATGTTAGCTCTGTACATGAGCACATTAGCTCCATTTCTGAAGCATGTTAGCTCCATACCTGATCATCTAGTGCCGCCCAGCTCCGTTACGCCGCGCCCATAAGCTTCATAGCTGAGTATGTTTAGCTCTGTACATGAGCACATTAGCTCCATGCTTCTATTTCTGAGCAATGTTAGCTCCATACCTGATCATCTAGTGCCGCCCATCTCCCGTACCTGAGCTTGCCATGCCCATTAACTCTGTACCTGAGAAGCTAGCACCACCCAGCTCTGTACCTGAGCTCGCCGCACCCATTAGCTCTGTATCTGAGCAGCTGGCGCTGCCCAGCTCCGTACCCGAGCTCGCCGCGCCCATCAGCCTTGCAATGGAGCAGCTAGCACCACCCAGCTTAATACCTGAGCTTGCTGCGGCCATTAGCTCTGCAACTGAGAAGCTTGTGCTGCTCAGCTCTGTACCTGAGTTCGCCACGCCCATTAGCCTCACAACTGAGCAGCTAGCACTGCCAATCTCCGTACCTGAGCTGGTCACACCCATTAGCCTTGCAACGGAGCAGCTAGCGCCACCCAGCTCCATACCTGAGCTCACCGTGCCCATTAGCTTCACAATTGAGCGGCTAATGCCGCCCAGCTCCATACCTGAGCTTGCCACACCCATTATCTCCACAACTGAGCAGCTTGTGATGCCCAACTCCGTAGCTGAGCTCGCCACGCCCATTAGCCTTGCAACGTAGCAGCTGGCGCCATCCAGCTTAATACCTGAGCTCGCTGTGCCCTTTAGCCTTGCAACTGAGCACCTAGCGCCGCCCATCTCCGTACCTGAGCTGGCCACACCCATTAACCTTGCAACGGAGCAGCTAGCACCACCCAGCTCCGTACCTGAGCTCACTGCTCCCATTAGCTTCACAATTGAGTGGCTAATGCCGCCCAGCTCCATACCTGAGCTTGCCACACCCATTAGCTCCGCAACTGAGCAGCTTGCGATGCCCAACTCCGTAGCTGAGCTCGCCACGCCCATTAGCCTTGCAACTGAGCAGCTAGCACTGCCCAGCTCCGTACCTGAGCTTTAGCTTTGCAACTGAGCATGGGTTTTCTTTGTTGGTTTATTTTAATTGTCTTTTGTTCAACTTTTTGTTTATTTTATTTATTTATATTTTGGTTCATCATTTCCATCTGGAGCTAACTGCAATTGGGTCCTAAAATCCCTTTATTCTTTTGTTTTCTCTGTTCACCGTTATTTTAATATGGGGAACCGTCACAATGTGAGGTCGTACCTCACCGTACGGCTGTTGTTAAGCAGGACTTGCCTAACATGACCGCTTGTGGCTTATTGCTTTAGTACAATACATTTCTTCAACTTTTTAAAAACAGGATTAATAAAGCGTTGTCTTATCTCATCTTTCCGGATGATTCACTAATGTTGTTGTAAGGTCTCAGAACTGGACTGACTTGTTAATGATTTTATGTTTAATGTTAATCACTAAGCCTTTCAGTCCAAAATGTATTGAATGAAACAAGCATTATTTCTGTCCAATAATTCTGTGGCGAACGGGAGAATAACTCCTTATAACTAAATGATGTGATTTAAATAAGTAAGCTTTTATCATGTATTTGATATCAAAAATATTTAAATTGCATAGAGCCAGGGAAAACAGATTTTGTAGCCTGACTAACATGACTCCCATTGATTTCTACACATGACTTTCCACTCAAAACTACAGACCTTTTAGACTGATAACACCATGTGCATCCTTACTGAAACCACTCTATCATTTCTATTGTCTTGTTTGCAGGTTCCACCATCTACGGCCGTGTGATGGTGGATCCAGTGCAGAACTTGGGAGATTCCTTCTCCTGTAGCATAGAGAAGGTCTTCCTCTGCACTGGCACAGATGGCTACGTACCAAAGTATAATCCCACCAATAAAGAGTATGGCTGCCTGGCTGACGCCCCCTCTCTGCTCTACAGGTTGAAGATCCTGGTATGCTTCCTCTATCCATAACAGCGGTGTACCAGTTAGGGTCAGTTTAATGAATGGAGTGTAGGGATATAACTGTTTGGTCTCAGACCTGATTGTTATTCAATAAGTCATTGTATATTGTAACCAGATCAACATGCCTTTTGTTAATCCGTCCCACCTCAGATGGCTTTCATCTTTCACCTTTCTTCCAGGACAAAGCCCAGCCTGAAACCCAAGCTGCTTCCTTTGGGGATGTGAAGTTTGGTGCTACATTGGCACTAGACACTGTTGGAGGTCTTCCTCTTGTCCTGCAGCCTGGATCGGATGGATTTACCCTTTCCTCATCTCCACTCTTCCAGGTCAGATAACTTCAGTAGCTTTGATATGGATCTTGATACAGTCGAACCCTACTATCAAAACCTTGCTTTCTGAATCCTTGCTGTAATGTATGGGGTGTCTTAATACCCTAGGTTTCAACTATCATTCATTCATTCACAAATGAAGATCAAGAAAATAGTTGGAGTTGATGGTGTAGAGTACAGTCTACAACATTAGAATGAGTGAAGCAACAAAGGAAAACCTCTCACTCACTGGCTCACCCCTGCTTTGAAGCATTTAACATCTGTTGTCTTGGTAATGACAGAGTGCGGTGGAAGCACCGACCCTCACATCCACAGAAAGCTTCACTGAATCTCTTGCTTGAATCCCTGCTTCAAGAGTTTGAATTTGTGTATGCACAATTACTACTTCTAATTTCTACACTGATGATATGATAATGGTTGTATAATTTGTATCATAACGTTTAGTGCTACAATAAATTAAATAAAAATGTAAATCGATGGACAACACCTTGCACACCTTAGAGAGGCAAATTCACAGATACTAGCAAGTAAGGATAAACAGGAGGGCCCCCATTTTAGGTTCTTGCACTGACATAATTGAAAGTATGGGTGTTTTGGAGACCTGAATGAGGCAGAAATGTTCCCATAGGAAACAGGCTCCTACTATCGGAATAATCACCGCCCAAATCATTTTCTGTAAGATCCTTCAGATCATAGAATGTGAATTCAATTGGTTGAAGCAAATTTGAAAAGTTTTATCCTTGAAATGTATTATAAAATTAATATTAATGTGTATTAAATGAAGACAACTAAGTAATTTCTGTATTGACCCACCAATTTTAAGACAAAGGAGATTAATATAAGAGGGAATTTTAATTTTGCAGGTCGCTGCTGGTCGCGAGTGGTTCATCCATACTATATACACTGTCCGCTCCAGAGAAAATGCCAACCGCATCATTGGTAAGAGGAGTCTGGAGTACCACCATGGAATTTCATCTGTTCTTCCCGAATCAGGCATCGCGACCCGGAGTCGCCGGGCTGTGCCTGACCCAGAAGCCTTGGACATTGGTGTAGAGAAAAGCAGGGGCACCAACATCCAGCACATTGCACTGGATCGTTCGGACCGTATCAGGGTGAGGCAGCCACCTTGGGACCAAGACAACTACCGGGAGCACCCTCAGGTGGAGGGAAGCTCCAGTAAAGAGCCTGGCTCTGACTCAACTTTACCGGCCGGCATGCCCATACTCATAGGTGTGTCTGGGCTAATCCTCCTGGTGTGTCTGGTGGTCATTTTGGTAGCTCTCTTAATCCGGCGTAAGAAGAAAGAAAAAGAGCAGCCACCCTACTCCACCTCCTCTTGCTCCGCCTACAAAGGTGACAGAGGCGGCAGCAACGACAGAAAGACTGCAAGACAAAGTGCAGACAGTTCCGAGGTCTAGTCATCAGCATGGAGACCTTTATTACTCCATTCACATGGTCCGACCTGCCTGTTATTATCATGCCTTCAACCCAAGGAGCTTATAAACCTACAGGAGAGGACATGTTTGATTCACAAAGAAGCAGCAACTGAAGAAACAGAACAGCAGCAATAGTTTCAGTCACTTCCCCAAAGACTTGCTTTATACTTCTTTATACACTTCTAACCTTTTCATCAAACAGGCTTGCATTTATACAGCAGATTTCCAAATGGTCAAATGATTGGATTCTTGTTCTATCATGCAAGGATTGCGTTGCCAATATTTCATGTCCAGGTTAGCCATGGTAGCCAGATGTTATAATATTACACATAACTGCCGAAACTGGACACAGGCTACTGTATCACTATTAAAAGCTCTATGATAAAATAAAGTTTTGTATTAACAGATTAATTCCCAGTGTTCATTTTAGACCGTAGTAAGCAGCGGACCTGAACTAAGAATTTGATCTTGGTTAGGTTTTTAAATGAGTCTTGCTTGAGTAAAGCAAGTTTACTACACTTTATTTAATCTGTAAACATTTTTCGAATGTGTGACAAATGTTTTCGAGATAGATGTAGGAAAGCTGGCTTGTTCAAACATTTATCTAATAAATATGTGTATTTTTGTAGTCATGACTCTACTGCGTACAGGTGCTCACACCGGTGTTCCCATGGCGTTATTCGTGGTGCTATTAGAAAGGGATTGAGACGTTGCATTTTGAAGTGAGTAAGAATTCGAACACTTTTTTTTTATACATTTTGTTTTTCAGGATGTGTTAAATGTGGAATTACACTGAAGTGAGATGTCTATGTGAAAGTACTTATCTACACCGTCAGTCAGACAGTCCCAGCGCAATTGCATCCTGATATAACTTGAAAAGTTGTAAACTTCAGGTTATGATTGTAACGTGTTAAAAATGATCACAGACCTATGAAAACATTACATATGATTTATATAGTCTCAATTTGTGATGTCACAAAATGTTGTGTAATGTATTAAATTTTCATTGCCGAAAAGACTGCTCCTTTTTAGTTGGTCTCCTTTTTGCCTTAAACAAGCGAAGGGTGTAAAGGTCTGATTTTTACGGACAAAAAAAACACACATCAAGTTTGGAAAAAGAACACACGTTTATTAACGCCATCCTTCACACAGAGGCCCGAAACTGATGAACTGTGGCGCTGTGTAAAAATTTTTATCGGAGCCTGTTCTAAATTCTGCATTGTTCAGATGTGTTCAAATCAGACTGACCAATCAGAGCTCGGTTGTCAGGCAGAACAGCTCATCCTGCTAGTAGCAGAGCACAAGAGCTTATAGGGCAATCAACATGCTGACTCTAAAAACATGGATATTAAAGAAAATATAACTGAAAGGCTGGAGAATGATGGTGATAAACCTCACAGTGACTGGATGGAAGCGTTTTCTTGTTTATTTAATAGAATTCTAATCTGTTCGTGCACAAAAAAACACAAACTAGAGCTTCCTGCATTAATCTTTGCTCGTGTCTTTGTGTTTTTAAGTTGACAATGTAAAAAAAGACACAGAGAAGGGAAATGAAAGACAGCAAAAATGAACAGGGAGTTTTTACAGTGTTTAGACGAAAAAATGTATCGGACTTGGTGTGAAGGTCTCACTATGTTGAAAATCGCATCTGTGTTTTTCTTGCGTAAAAATTTGGTGAGAAAAGGCTTTTACACTTAAGATCTATACATGCACACGTATGCAAAGTGAACTACTAATGGTTCACTTGCAGAAATATGTCAATTTAGATTTGCACTCTGCAAAGGTTACGTAACGTCTTCACATTCAGAAAGTCGACGATATGGAATTTGACCAGGGAACCACAACATTTGCGTAACAATCTCCTCATTCTTTGGTAATTTTGTAATCTCAGTAAAATCAGTATCTTCTAATGAGACTCATTATTTTCAGCAATACTCAGCAAACCTAAAATTAACCACACAGCAATGAAAATATTGTACTTGGAAGTTATTTAACACTTTAGCACACATGAACAAATCATTGAGTCATGCATTATGAATTCTTGTTTTTTATTTAAAGAACAATCTCTGCTTCATTTTCTTATACACATATAAGAATGTTTTATGCCTGCGTGACAAAAAAAAGTACTCATTAAAAATACAAACAATATTAAAACTGTTAAAAAAAATACATTATACGTAACATGAATTAAATAGGTAATTGGTAATAGGTATGGTTAGAATTTTGGGCCACAGATGCAAAAGTTTGACAAGCCTAATCTTGCTGATTGTTTAAATAAAAAGTAGTCAACAAAACTTTTGCTAGGTATGTCACGTTTAAGTTTGTTGGCTTTTTTAGAAAGTTAACAAAACAGGTCAACATTTGCCCAAGACTTGTTCATATCACATATGAAAATTATATTATATGAAAATTATATAAAAATGTATTCATATCACAGGACTTTTATGACTTTCAATTTAATTAAACTAAACCGACACCTATACCCTCAAAGTCCTCATGATTTTACTCATGTAGAAGTATAAAAGTGCATGCTACTAAAAGTACTTAAAATAAAAAAAACAAATTAAAAGTATTTCTTTACAAAGCCTTTTTAATTTCTGACACAATATGACTTTTACTGAGGGCAAGAGAAACACATCCATGATACTGAGGGTACATAACAGTTTGTACTACAACTACATGAATCATCAGTAAAAATAATATAAATAACATTATCATCTTTAGCTAACCACAGCAAAAACAAAATAAAAACATTTGCAACCTGATGAATCAATATATACGGAATACTTTGGATTTTTTAATAAATGCTCATAAATCGCTCGGCAACATGAGAACCCAGGAAAAATGTACTGTGAATTTTCATAGTAAAACTGTGAATTGCTTGACAGTTTTCATGTAAACTTTCGCAGTTTTACCATGAAGTTCACAGTTGGTTGTAATTTGGCCACTTCGTGGTTCTACTGTCAAATTTCACAGTACATTTTTTCCTGGAAAGATTATTGAAATGTTTAAAAACAATGTTCCTCAAAGAAATATTGGAAGGGATTTGCATATTTCTCCCTCTTCAGTGCATAATTAAACAATTCAAGGAATCAAGAATTGCAAGAATTTCAGTACATGAAGGGCAAAGGCGCAAGCCTCCTTCAAAAACGTGAATCGAGGGGCATGTGCAATATTTTTGGGCGTCCTTATAAGTTCATCCATTGGTCTTTTCTTAAGGTCTCAGTGATAAATTGAATTGTTAATGTTGCATTTGCATAAATACGTCATATTTAAGTTTGCACTGCAAAGGTTGTGTTACATTTTTTACGTTCAGAAAATCAAGAACATGTAATTTTACCATGAACTACTGGTTGTGAAGTGGTTATGACTTCATGGTTATGAAGTTGCATAACCATGTCCTCATGCACAAGAATGATTTAAAGTGTTCTGAGCAAGAAAACTGACAAGTTTCTGACTGAAAACAAGACAAACAATGAGGAAGAACATGGCATGTGTTTTTTTTTCCTGGTGACATGCCTTCCATACCCTCCATTCCCTCCAAGACATGACATATCAATCAAGACAAAAACAAGACAAGCATAAATACTTTCTTTTTACTGCCTCAGGTAATGACAGTTTACTTACATGTTCTAGCAATTAAAAAAATGCGTATTCCAACTCCTACAATGGTGCTTGAAAGTTTGTGAACCCTTTAGAATTTTATATATTTCTGGATAAATATGACCTAAAACATCATCAGATTTTCACACAAGTCCTAAAAGTAGATAAAAAGAACCCAGTTAAAGAAATGAGGCACAAATATTATACTTGATCATTTATTTATTGAGGAAAATGATCCAATATTACATATTAGTGAGTGGCAAAAGTATGTGAACCTTTGCTTTCAGTATCTGGTGTGACAACCCTGTGCAGCAATAACGCAGCTAAACGTTTCCTGTAACTGTTGATCAGTCCTGCACACCGGCTTGGAGGAATTTTAGCCCATTCCTTCCTACAGAACAGCTTCAGCTCTGGGATGTTGGTGGGTTTCCTCACATTAGCTGCTCACTTCAGGTCCTTCCACAGCATTTCAATTGGATTAAGGTTAGGACTTTGACTTGGCCATTCCAAAACATGAACTTTATTCTTCTTTAACCATTCTTTGGTAGAACGCCTTGTGTGAGATTCAGTTCATGGACAGATGTCCTGACATTTTCTTTTAGGATTCTCTGATATAATTCAGAATTCATTGTTCCATCAATGATGGCAAGCCAACTATGATCCTACCACCACCATGTTTCACAGATGGGATAAGGTTCTTATGCTGGAATGCAGTGTTTTCCTTTCTCCAAACATAATGCTTTTTTTAACTAAAAAGTTAAAACTTTTTTTAACTAACTATTTTGGTCTCATCTGTCCACAAAACATTCTTCCAATAGCCTTCTGACTTGTCCACGTGATCATTAGCAAACTGCAGACGAGCAGCAATGTTCTTTTTGGAGAGCAGTGGCTTTCTCCTTGCAACTCTACCATGCACACCATTGTTGTTCAATGTTCTTCTGATGGTAGACTCATTAACATTAGGCAATGTGAGAGAGGCCTTCAGTTTCTTAGAAGTTACCCTGCGGTCCTTTGTGACCTCATCAACTATTACACGCCTTGCTCTTGGAGTGATCTTTGTTGGTCGACCACTCCTGGGGAAGGTAAAAGTATTCTTGAATTTCCTCCATTTGTACATAATCTGTCTGACTGTGGATTGGTGGAGTTCAAACTCTTTAGAGATGGTTTTGTAACCATTTCCAGCCTGATGAGCATCAGTAAGTCTTTTTCTGAGCTCCTCAGAAATCTCCTTTGTTTGTGCCATGATACACTTCCACAAACGTTTTGTGAAGAGCAGACTTTGATAGATCCCTGTTCTTTAAATAAAACAGGGTGCCCACTCACACCTGATTGTCATCCCATTGATTGAAAACACCTGACTCAATATTTTTGGGCGTCCTTATAAGTTCATCCATTGGTCTTTATCTTTCAGTGATAAATGGAATTGTTAATGTTTCATTTGCATAAATATGTCATATTTAAGTTTGAACTGCAAAGGTTGTGTTACCTTTTTTACATTTAGAAAATCAAGAACATGTAATTTTATCATGACATTTTGGTTGTGAAGTGGTTATGACTTCATCTTTATGAAGTTGCATAACCATGTCCTCATGCACAAGAATGACTGAAAGGATTCTGAGCAAGAAAACTGACAAGTTTCTGACTGAAAACAAGACAAACAATGAGGAAGAACATGGCATGTGTTTTTCCCTGGTGACATGCCTTCCATACCCTCCATTCCCTCCAAGACATGACATATCAATCAAGACAAAAACAAGACAAGCATAAAGACTTTCTTTTTACTGCCCCAGGTAGTGGAATGACTGACAGATTACTTACATGTTCTAATAAAAAAAAATCCTATTCCAACTTCTAACCGGGTTTAAGTTACGGTTATAAGCTTGAAAGTTCTATGTTTCGGCATACATTTGACCGAAAATGTCATTCGATTTACACAGTTTCCAAAAAATAGATCAAAGAACCCAGTTAAACAAATGAGACAGAAATGCTATACTTGGGTATTTATTTATGAGGAAAATATTACATATGTGAGTGGAAAAAGTATGTGAACCTTTGCTTTCAGTATCTGGTTTGACGACTGCGACTAAGCATTTCGTAACTGTTGATCAGTCTTGCATGGTGACTTGGAGGAATTTTAGCCCATTCTTCTTGTGGGTTTCCATGAACTTCTTCCTTCTTCTGGCTATTTCTATTGATTAAGGGTGGGACTCTAAAAGAACTTGTAGCAAGGCATTAGACAGAATATGCTGTTGTAAACTCCTTGGATGATGCATTTCACTGAGAGCTGGGGAAATTTCTGTCAGCAATCTCCCTTTGGAATGTTCCAGAAGCCAAAAATCCAAACAGCACCTGTACAAGTACAGGAAGAGCATGGGGTCTGCTGGACTCTACTAATACACTAATAAATCTTGCAACAGCGCAAGATTAGCCATTTCAACCGGTTAATGTTACACACCCTAAACTCTGTTCTAGTGAAAAAATCCACATTAATTAACTCATTGGGCATAACAAAACAATTTATAAAACAACTGCCCCGTACAGGTTTAATAGAAGTTTATCAGAATAACACGCTGCATTGTTAATCAGTGTTTATTGAGTGCAAATTTGTTTACTTTAATGTTTCTTTAGTCGGTACTTTAATTCAAGTGCAGTCATGTGAAATGACAGTTTTGGTGTCTTTCGGATGTTACTCATACTTTACGCGTGATTAGAACCAGGTGTAAATTTTGTTCGTACTTACTAACATTTTGGGACTACCAACATTTTCACGAATGGAGCCATTGACAAACAAAATGTTTTCCAAAGATTTACTTGCATATTCGTTCTGCTCTCGTTTCATGAATGAAACCTAATATTCATACAGTATATGCATTACATTCTACAGTAGTTGGTTTTATTTGCAGTTACTGGGTCATTAGCGATAGCTTTTCACAAAGACCAGGAGTACAGCAATGTATAACCAAAACATAAAACACAACAACATAAACCACAGAACACACCATAACCCACTATAACCCCATGTACCACTTTATAACTGAATAACACAGACAAACAATTAACCCAGACACAAAACGAGATCTTCAAATGTAAAATCATGCCAACTTAAGTATTTCTAACGAATGGATAAAGTGTGGGGTTTTCCACTAACTGGATTAACAAGGTCTGACATTGTAAACAAGACAAAGTATGAGGAAGAACAGGCACAATTCTTTCGTGGTTTCACCTTCATATATCAATACTAATCATACTAATACTAATCAAACATCACTCTGTTTCTCATAACCTCCAAGATAAGATCACTGAAGACAAAAAGAAGACAAGTATGTTGACTCTGCTTTGTACTGCACCCAGGTAGTGGAATGAACTTCTTCCACTTTTTCATCAAGCACTTAAGTGAGGACTGACATTGTACTTATAATTGCATTATTATTTACAAGAGTTTCACAATCCTGGACCGATGAGAACATATGTTGAGGTTTGAACTAAAAATAACAATAGGCTTGTAAAGGTCACAAGCACACCCACAGGGAAAATTGTTTATGGGTATCAAGGAAATGATGTGGCAAATATAAGGAAGCCCTTCTGCAGGTGATCAGATGTTACAGATGCATAACCAAATATCGTGTCCTCGTGGTACGAGGAAGTTGAAGTAGTCTTAAAAACATGAGTCTGTTTTATGTTCCTAGTGAATAATAAAATGAGATATATCTGGAATTGCGGTAAATAAATATGCATATAATAATATGAATACATTCATAGACATTAGACATTCAATGGTATGTAGTCAGAATGGACAGCTGTAATCATTGTCTTTCAAAATTAACATATCGATATACTGAAGTGTTCACGATACAGCCAAATGTATGTAGACATCCCTAATGTAACAACCCCAAATCAGAAAAATTTGGAACAGTATGGAAAATGCATTAAAAACAGTGTTTCTGACATTTACTTTGACTTTTATTTCATTGTAGACAGTATGAACAAAACCTATTTCATATTTTGTCTGGTCAACTTAATTTCTTAATTCACAGTGGTGCTTGAAAGTTTGTGAACCCTTTAAAATTTTTTATATTTCTGCATAAATATAAAATGTCTAATATCTAAAATATCATCAGATTTTACTTATAGAAGTTCTAAAAGTAGATAAAGAGAACCCAGTTAAACAAATGAGACAAAAATATTATACTTGGTCATTTATTTATTGAGGAAAATGATCCAATATTACATATGAATAAGTGGCAAAAGAATGTGAACCTCTAGGATTAGCACTTACTTTGAAGGTGAAATTAGAGTCAGGTGTTTTCAATCAGTGGGATGACAATCAGGTGTGAGTGGGCACCCTGTTTTATTTAAAGAACAGGGATCTATCAATTCTGCTCTTCACAACACGTCTGTGGAAGTGTATCATGGCACGAACAAAGGAGATTTCTGAGGACCTCAGAAAAAATAGTTGTTGATGCTCATCAGGCTGGAAAAGGTTACAGAACCATCTCTAAAGAGTTTGGACTCCACCAATCCACAGTCAGACAGATTGTGTACAAATGGAGGAAATTCAAGACCATTGTTACCCTCCCCAGGAGTGGCCGACCAACAAAGATCACTCCAAGAGCAAGGCGTGTAATAGTTGGTGAGGTCACAAAGGACCCCAGGCTAACTTCTAAGCAAAACTGAAGGCCTTTCTCACATTGGCTAATGTAATGTTCATGAGTCCACCATCAGAAGAACACTGAACAACAATGGCCTGCAGTTTGCTAAGATCACGTGGACAAGCCAGAAGGCTATTGGAAGAATGTTTTGTGGATGGATGAGACCAAAATAGAACTTTTGGTTTAAAAGAAAAGTGTTATGTTTGGAGACAGGAAAACACTGCATTCCAGCATAAGAACCTTATCCCATCTGTGAAACATGGTGGTGGTAGGATCGTGGTTTGGGCCTGTTTTGCTGCATCTGGGCCAGGACGGCTTACCATCATTGATGGAACAATGAATTCTGAATTATATCAGAGAATTCTAAAGGAAAATGTCAGGACATCTGTCCATGAACTGAATCTCAGTAGAAGATGCGTCATGCAGCAAGACACCGACCCTAAGCACAAGGTCATTCTACCAAAGAATGGTTAAAGAAGAATAAGGTTAATGTTTTAGAATGGCCAAGTCAAAGTCCTGACCTTAATCCAATCGAAATGCTGTGGAAGGACCTGAAGCAAGCAGCTAATGTGAGGAAACCCACCAACATCCCAGAGCTGAAGCTGTTCTGTACGGAGGAATGGGCTAAAATTCCTCCAAGCCGGTGTGCAGGACTGATCAACAGTTACAGGAAACGTTTAGTAGCAGTTATTGCTGCACAGGGGGGGGTCACACCAGATACTGAAAGCAAAGGTTCACATACTTTTGCCACTAACTAATATGTAATATTGGATCATTTTCCTCAATAAATAAATGTCCAAGTATAATATTTTGTCTCATTTGTTTACCTGGGTTCTCTTTATCTACTTTTAATATTTGTGTGAAAAACATGATGTTGTACGTCATATTTATGCAGACATATAGAAAATTCTAAAGGGTTCACAAACGTTCAAGCACCACTGTACAATACATTCATTCCTGCATTTCAGGCTTGCAACAAGCTACAAAAAAGTAAAGGATTTATCACTTTGTAATGCTGCCATTCCTGCTCACAAAACTTAAAACACATTTTGGCTTCAAGTGATTTACTGGTTCCAATGTATTTTGTCCCATTCTTCCTGCAAACACATCTTAAGAGGTGCAACAGTATGGGTTGCCGTTGTAGCATTTTTTCTTTCAAAATTCTTCACACATTCTCAACCGGCTACAGGTCAGGCAGGCCAGTCCAGTACCCATACCCTCTTCTTCCGCAGAAAGAAAAATGTATACCCTCTTCTTTACCCATACCCTCTTTGTAATGTGTGCAGCATGTGGTTTTGCACTGTCTTGTTGCAAAATACATGGACGTCTTAAAATCTCAGTGTACTTTTCTGCATCAATGCTGCCATCAGAGTAGTGAAAGTTGCCTTTGCCCAGGGCACTGAACCAACCCCATACCATTAAAGACCCTTGGTTTTGGACTTGTTGCTGGTAACAGTCTGGGTGCTCCTTTCCGTGTTTGGTCTGAAGCACACTGTGACCATTTCTTCCAAAAACAGAATTGAAATATTGATTCTTACACAAACTCCTGTGAACTCTCCGCAATCTTACTCCTGTGAACTCTCCGCAATCTTACACCTGTGAACTCTCCGCAATTTTACACAGACTCCTGTGAACTTTCCACATTTTTACCTGGACGCCTGTGATTTGTTCTGCTCTCCTGACGTGGATGCCAGTGGACTCTGTGTTGCCACTCAACCTGCGGCTTCATGACCTGGAAGCCTCCGTTAGCAATGCTTTCCAAGCCTCCCAACCAGCCTATGTCCATCCTATGTCACATCTCTCTCCCCGTTTTTCCTCAGATCATTTTTGAATTCTAACTAAAGTCTTATTCCATATCCGAGTTCGAGGCTACTTGACAAAGGTTTGCCAAAGTAATCCCTTGCCCATGTGGTTCTATCAGCTATTGATGAACAAAGGTTCTGGATTCAGTGATGTCTGAGGGACATCACGGGTGTCCAGTTTAGGTTTGCACCCGTTCCCTTTATTCACTGAAATTCCCTCAGATTCCTTGATTCATTTAATGGCATTATCCACTATAGAGGGAGAAGCATGTAAATCCCTTCCAATCTATCTTTGAGGAACACCTGTTAAATATTTTAATCATTTTCTCATACATTTGTTAACAAACTCTTGTACCAAATCGTGATTACAATCACCTGTTTGAAACCACACCTTTATTTATTTATTTATTTATTTATATATTTATTTATTTTTACATAATCGCTAGCCCTCAATCGTATCACAACTATTTTAGAATATCTTGCAGGCTTAAACTGCAGAATTAAATAAAGTTGACCAGACAAAACAAGAACTATCTTGGGTTAATACTGTCTGCAAAATAAGAGTCCAAGTAAATGTAAGCCACAATGTGTTTACTTTATTTAATTTTTTGAATTTTCCCAACTTTTTCTGATTTGGAGTTATATTTCAGCCATACTCATACTCACAGCCATGGAAAACAGTTAAGCTTAAAAGTTGGCATGTGCCAAGTTTGGGCTCCTTTACATATGATCCATTAGTTTTTTTTTGAAAGGCCTCAGAAATCAATGGGATTGTTGATGGTTCATCTGCGTCAATTTGTCATAGTTAAGTTTGAGTTAACGTTTTTACATTGAGAAAATCTACAGTGTGTAATTGACCGGGAAACCCCAGAGCCATTCCACTAAATGGCTGCCGTTTCTGTTTCCAGGATATTACATGTATATATAATTAACTATAAGAAATATTTTTATTATTAATCAAGGCATCTTGCACAGTGATGCAACTGCAAATTTCAGGTATACAAATTAAAACATTAGTAAAATTACATAGAACACACAATTTTCACTCACAATTAATTATTAAAGTCCTTCAGAAATCTTATGTTTTTTGCATTGCTGTGTCACTCCATATCACATCTATGCTTTAAATATGTTTTTATTCCCTTAAATATTATAGTATTATTGTAAAAATGCACATTTTTGGTAATTCATTAGAATGTGCTCAGTGTCCTAATGCTTTTAGTATGGATACCGTGTGGTTAAATTTTATGTATTTGCTAATTCTGTGCTGAAAACTCAGTCATATACTCATATAAAAATTAACAGGACTGAGTAACAGTAACATTTGAAACCATGTAAAACTAAAGTAAAGTTGCCTGAGATTGACCAATATTAATTATGAAAAGTTGGTATTTGTGTTTATATATTCAGTGTTGGAAAAACTACAGAAAATGAACAATAATTTTTTTTTAAATTACAATAAGCAAATGGCACCCATTCTGCGGGACGGTTCACCAGCATTTCCATAACAATGCATGAGGTTGACATGGGTCTGCTTAAAAACAAGACAAAGAATGAGGAAGTGAAGATAAATGTTTGTTCTCACATTCATTTCCTGGTTAGACCTTGTAGTCTCCAAGATAAATATCATTCAAGACAAAAAGACTCTTCTTTGTACTGTACCCACGTAGTGGAACAAACTTCTTCACCAAGCTCTTAAGCGAGATGGGCAAAGGGAATGTTTGCTATAATTCTGCATAAATTTGGCAACATACAGTCTAACCTTGTTATCTCGCCAACCTCATCTGAGAGAACCCATGTGAACAAAATGAGACAAAAATATTATGCTTTTATATTATACAAGAAATATTAAGTTAGTCAAGTCCTCAAATGACCTCAGATGACCTCAGAAAATGAGTTGATGATACTAAAACCATTTCTAAAGGCTTTGGACCCCACCAGTCCACACTCAGACAGATAAATTGAGGAATGTCAACACCATCTAAGCAACTAATTGTGTTTCCCGCATTGTCTAATATTAATGTTCATGTGTCCACCATTAGGAGAACAGGAACAACAATGGTGTGCATGTTAATTTTGCAAGCTGAAAGGAATTGCTCTGCATAAAGAACATTACTACGCATCACATGGCTAATGCACAATCCACAAGGCTACTATAAAAACTTTCTGTGGACAGATACTGTTCACAGTTACTCCCTCCCACCGCCACATACCCACGGCTCACTTTGCTTCGAGTCTGCTTCAAGGTTGCCAGATTCGCAACAGCAACAGCTTTAATTTTATTTTATTTTATTCATTTATTAATGCCTTATTTTTTTCTTGGCCAGTTGGTTTTGTTTGACGTCTTTAGAGTTGAAAGGAAAATGAAAAATTACAAGTTGCAGTATTTTGCATTTTTCTTTTTCCAACTCTAAAGACGTTGAACAAAACCAACTGGCCAACAAAAAATAAGGCAATGGAGAAGGTGATTGAATTTGATTAATTCAACCACCTGCTCCATTGCAAAAATTGCAGAAGTCTCCAATATGAATACATTCATCAGTTAGGGATTTTTACATAAATATGACATTACTATGTCGTTTTAACAACATACGTTTCTCGTCCTTATGAGATACTTTCTGATAATTATGACATACGACAATATTAATACTTAATACTTATAACGCCAACATAAAGAATTACTGTTAGTATTAGTAACTTATTAAAATGTCATACTTTTATTTTATAATTATTAAACGTAAAGTTTATTCATCATTAGTGCATATGCTGTAGAACAATCCTGTTTTATGTACTTTAGTGAACATTTTTCATTAGACTGTATTTGTTGACAACTTCAGAAAGATATAGAAGATGCCATTTTTAACGAATCATTAAAGTTTATTTGCTAAATTCAACTTTTTGGAAAAAAATTAAATGTGAGAACCTTTTCAGATGATAGATTCAAGTTTACGGAGACATAAATCACTCCAGTATACAGACATGTAATCATAACTTGTTTGCCAACATTTTTTCTAGGACTGGAAAAAAAAATGTAAGTCACTTTAGTTTCCAACATAATGACGCCTTTTGCAAACTTCCCTGTGGTTTTGCTTACACAGTCATTCATAAGTACAGATTTACTTTAGATTAGTTTCTGCATAAGTGACTGGTATTTCCTTTATCCAGTAAGGGGTTTTTTGTTCTTTGTTAAGCTCCTCCTATTTTTTAAGTTTAAAGTTTGATGTCATTATGATTTGTGATGTAAGTGACATTTATAACCCTTTGGTCCAGCCCTAAGTGCTTTCTATATAAGGATGCAGAGGGCTAAACAGTGATGTTTCTCACCTGGGCACTTGTACAGAGATCTTAAGACTGAAGCATAAGGGTAAGATTTCTATGCACAGGACAAATATTCTATTGCCTCTGTTGCTCCTATATTATGACTAATGAGAAGATACATAAATACTGATAACCCAGGACACCGAGCTTAATTATGGTTATTTTCTGTATATTTGTTAATTTTGCTGTTCTTCATAGATTTCATCATGGCAACCACACGTGTGCCAATGAAAATGTCAGCCTGCCTCTTCGTGGTGTTTTTCATGAAAACATGCACTCTGGCCTTTAAGATTAATACCCTTCTGTTGGGACAAGATCCACTATCCAAGAGGCACGAGGACATAACTCGTGATGCAATTTTGAATGTAACCACAGGCGTGTGCCGAGCACAAGCACTCCTGCAGGGAAAAGATTTTGTGCAGGTCAGAACAAAGATATAAGAAGAATCTCTGATTTTTTGTGTCTATGAAAAATAGTTTTGACTTTATTCTGTTTCTATTGCAGCCAACAATACTGACGGAGGAGTCAGTGGCAGCAGCTTGCTCTTCACCCGATTCAGCCAAAGGCTTCAAAAGCAGCATTCAGATGATCACTGACAATAATGTCCAGGTTGACAAAATTTTTTTCCTAAGTCCTAAACATCACTTTGATGATGAGAGGTTTTTGGATGGACGGGATCTTATCACAGAAGGAGTGACTGCTGTCAAAGCCTTTCTAAACCAGCAAAGATATGAAGCTGCCAGACAGGCTCTTGGTAAAGCTCTACACACTCTGCAGGTATGGTAGAATGTTACAGGACAAACTGATATATGACTTTCGGATTAATACTACTGCTCAGTTTTGGCCTTGAAACAATACTGAAACAGATTTTCTTGGGCTTAGCTCAAAGTCATGTTGTTTCTCTTTTATCTTTATATTGGCTATTTGTAAGACATGCAGTAATAACTATTAAATATTACTATATTACTAAACAATAAAATTACAGAATGAATCAGTGAACCATCAGTCACTAAATGCAGAAAAAATGTCAGAATTATTTAATAAAATATAAGTAATTGAACTTGATTGAAAGTAATGTTAAATATCGCTGATGACACTTGTTTTTGTCCTTTAGGATTTCTACAGTCATAGTAACTGGGTTGAAATGGGAAAAAATGAACCTTATTCCAACCTGATCAGGCCAGACACTAATATTGAAAACATAGTTGGTAAGACTAAAGTCTGTCTTTGCGTTGGTATACAGCTGCTTATATGTGGGTGATTTTTGTTTCTAATGTTGTATGAGATAATAAAGGAGCACATGGCCTTTCTGATCAAGTTTTATCTGGACCACAAACTAAGCGGCTAGAGTTTTCCTATTATCACCACATAATGCTTAATAGATTACTGATTTATCCTAAAAGTAATATTGACATATCAATGAATAAAACAAACAATTCTTGCTTCTAACAGATCAGACGACAGCGACATGCAGGAGTTGTAATGGAAATGACTGCACAGCAAATATGCTGGAGGACATCAATGTGCAGCAGAAACTTACCTCAGGATACTTCAGCGTAACGCCCACCAAACCAGCAGGTACTCTATTAAATAGTTGTACCAAATCAGAATTAGATTAATACAATGCTTACATTGTCTATTGTATCTTTAAAATGTTATTTCATTTTAAGGAAAGTGCAGTCATGGAAATTTGGGGGACGCGGGTAGTCTGATAAGTCCTACAGGTGGCATCAATAAGGATAGCAGGCAGTCTAGTCATGGTCATCTACATGGAAAAGCAGCAGAACTAGCCACTGCTGCTACAAGACAACTACTGGAAGACATTCGGGCTGTATATGGAAACTTAGAGTTTCTGAGGTATTTAAAAATAAGATTTGTGTTGTTCTTCTGTTTCATGTCTCCACTGCTTGTAACGTTATCAAGTAGTGAAGGCTATTAAGACGAGATGTGATTTGGAAGAGTGAAAACTGGTTTGGTATACAAAGTAAAAACCTCACAACAGTCTGATACAAGAGTAGTCTGGTGCACCAAAGGGGCGATTCTAGGGTACTGTTAGGATATGTGACTAGATCCTCTAAGATAACCAGGGAATGGAACCCAAAATGCAGAGACACAGCCAGAACTGGATAGATAAAAGACAGAGTAAATTATTAACACTAGAATCAAGAACTGCGACTCAAAAAACAGGAAAAGAAAACCGTGATGGAACAGGGTCGAGTCCAGGGAACCAACGCAACGGAAAATGGGAGCCAGGAAGAGTGCGGCGGTGGCAAAGCATGTCTCCAGGGGAGAGAGTCCGTCTTCGGGGAGACTGAGGTTCTCGGTTCTCGACATCATAATCGCTCTCCACTGGCGATAAGCGGCATGAGAAAAAGGCGCAGAGGTGAAGATTATTGTCCGGGTCAGTATGCTGTGACAGGACAGCACCCACGCCGGAATCCGATGCATCCACCTCCACAATGAACTGATGCTTGGGATCTGGCTGAACAAGGACAAGGGCAGAGATAAACAGGGTCTTGAGCTTCCTGAAGGCCTGGTCAGCTTCTGGAGTCCAGTGGAAAGGGCTCTTGGTGGAGGCAAGTTGTGAGAGGGGCGCGGCTACCTTACTGTAATCCTGGATAAAACGCGGGCAGAAGTTGGCGAAGCCGAGAAACCATTACAGTTCCTAACGTCCCAGGGGAGTGGGCCACTCTGCAACAGCCTGAGTCCACCTTGATGCACCCTCTCTGGATGATAAAGCCCAAGAAGAAGACTGTCTCCACATGAAACTCACACTTCTTGGCCTTGATATAGAGGCGGTTGTCTTGCATCCGGGTGAGGACCTGGCGGATGTGCCTGACATGGGCTTCCTCATTTTTGGAACAAATCTGAATATCATCCAGATACACAAACAAAAAGCGATTCAGGTGATCCCTAAGCACGTCATTAATTAAGGCCTGAAACACGGCAGGGGTGTTTGTAAGGCCGAAGGGCATTACTTGATGCTCATAGTGGCCAAGAGGGGTATTGAAGGCAGTCTTCCATTCATCACCTTCTGGAATGCGTATCAATTTTGAAAAGATCGTAGCACCCTGAAGAAGGTCAAATGCCATGGTAAGGAGAGACAAGGGGTATTTGTTGTAACTGAGTGTAACTGATCGGGAGAAAGTAAACATAAGTAAACAAAACACTTACTGTACTGGTGAAGTCAGCACACTGGCATAGCTGCTAATGCTAACTGCAGCCTGTGTTCTGGAGCATTAAGTTCCTGTTTTCTTTTTGGTTGGCAGTCAATGCAACCCATTTTAGGACCCATGGATAGTTATTTGCACTACGAATACAGTACTGTAGATCTAAAAATAAAGAAAAACACAATGAAAATAGTGGAGGATTTCTCTGTGCAACTGCTATTGTGAATCGTGAATCGAGTTTTGGCTAAAACGAGTCGCACGGCTCGACTCATACAAGTTTAAACAAGACAAGGATCGAGACAATTTCTTCTTGTCAAAATGCATCAAGAACCGAATTTGATGAGTCCTGAGGTGATCGAGAACCGAGGTTCCACTGTATTATGTTTAAACCATATACTTTCTATATTTATTTTCAGTTTATTAGAAGCAAACTTCAATAAAAAAAACACCAAGCAAAAACATTTTACTATTTTTAGGGATGCTGAGACTCAGTTTAGGGGTGCTCGAGCTCCCCTAAAAAGGGGCTAGACAAGCCTATGGTGCACCACTAATATGATCTGCATTTTAGACAGAATTAAAGAAAGCTGTGATCTACTACACTAGTCTGAAGTATAAACACAATACCTAGACAATTCATTTCTGTGGCCACCCCCTTTTGGTTTTGCCCTCAGGCTGATTGGACTCTCCCAGGGTTTGGTGCTAACTTTTGTCATTGACACCACCGGTAGCATGTCTGATGACATTGATGCAGTCAAGGCAGTTACTACATCAATCATCGACAGAAGAAGAGGCACTGCAAATCAGCCTTCAGAATACATCCTGGTGCCATTTAATGATCCTGGTGAGATAAGCTAATTATAGAATGTGTATTTATACAGTGCTGAGTATTTATAATATGTTAGGGCTACATTACACGGTTTGTTTCTCCGATGTACTAATAATCTAAATTGTAATGATAGACACATATATTTGGCCTAACTATTAGCAAACAAACAGTGTTCACTTCTTTATTGAACACATTAATTAATCATTTCCAGACTTCAGTGTCAGGACGATGTGTGCCGGGGGCTGGCACGAAGCTACCAGGGGTCCCTTCTGACCCTTTTCACCTTCCATAGCTGGCTGCCAACGCACATCATCCTGACAGTGAATGAACATTTTAATGTAATAGATGTTATAAAACCACATTTAGCAGCAATATGATTCATGTACCTGCTGATAAAACATGCACAGATATACAGAATTTTAGATAATTCTTCAATACAAAAACTCGGGTTATGTCACAGCGTTTCAGTTGGGTTACGATCTGGATTCTGAATACCTGCAACATTTTTGAAAAATAAGGGTACATATGGGGGGGAGAAAAGTATTTAGTCAGTCACTGATTGTGCAAGTTCTCCAACTTAGAAAGATGAGAGAGGTCTGTAATTTTCATCATAGGTACACTTCAACTATGAGAGACAAAATGAGGAAAAAACACATTGTAGGATTTTTAAAGAATTTCATTGTAAATCATAGTGGAAAATAAGTCGTTGGTCAATAAATTTGGTTCAAATCAATACTTTTAACATAACCTTTGTTGGCAATGACAGAGGTCAAACGTTTCCTGTAAGTCTTCACCAGGTTGGCACACACTGTAGCTGGTATTTTGGCCCATTCCTCCATGCGGATCTCTTCTAGAGCAGTGATGTTTTGGGTCAACACGGACTTTCAACTCCCTCCACCAATTTTCTATGGGCCTGAGGTCTGGAGACTGGCTAGGCCACTCCAGGACCTTGAAATGCTTTTTTTGCGGAGCCACTCCGTTGCCCGAGCGGTGTGTTTGGGATCATTGTCATGCTGGAAGACCCAGCCACGTTCCATCTTTAATGCTCTAACTGATGAAAGGAGATTTTGGCTTAAAATCTCACAATACATGGCCCCAGTCATTCTTCCCTTACCACAGATCAGTCGTCCTGTCCCCTTTGCAGAAAAACAGCCCCAAAGCATGATGTTTCCACCGCCATGCTTCACAGTAGGTATGGCGCAACTCAGAATTCTTCTTCCTCCAAACACGCTGAGTTGAGTTTTTGCCAAAAAGTTCTATTTTAGTTTCATCTGACCACATGATATTCTCCCAATCCTTTCCTGGATCATCCATATGCTCTCTGGAAAACTTCCCCTGTCAGCGTAGTGTGTTACTGATGGTAGCCTTTGTTACCTTAGTCCCAGCTCTCTGCAGGTCATTCATGAGGTCCCTCCATGTAGTTCTGGGATTTTTGCTCACCGTTCTCATGATTATTTTGACCCCACAGGATGAGATCTTGTGTGGAGCCCTAGATGGAGGGAGATTATCAATGGTCTGGTATGTCTTACAATTGCTCCCACAGTTGGTTTATTCACACCAACCTGCTTGCCTATTGTAGATTCACTCTTCCCAGCCTGGTGCAGGTCTACAATTTTCTTCCTGGTGTCCTTCAACAGCTCTTTGGTCTTGGCCATGGTTGAGTTTGGAGTCTGACTGTTTGAGGCTGTGGACAGGTGTCTTTTATACAGATAACGAGGTCAAACAGGTGCCATTAATACAATTAAATGCTTTAAAAATCCTCCAATGTGATTTCCTGGATTGTGAAGTGGAGGTGAAGTGTAGCTATGATGAAAATCACAGGCCTCTCTCATCTTTCTAAGTCTTGCAGCTTGTCTTAATTTAAGCCTTTTGTGAAATTAAAGGAATGTCTCAGGCATCTTTCCCCCACTGTACATATTGGATACATATAATAAAATTGCAGACCCATGTTTATGTAAATTTGACATTTAAATCATTGAGTAAATGTGAATGTAAATGGCATTTCCCTGTGATTACATTGTATTTCAGAATTTGGGCCTCTTACAAGAACTACAGACGCTGACCTGTTTAAAAAGCAACTCAATGCACTTACTGCTCGTGGTGGAGGTGATTTTCCTGAGATGTGCCTTTCAGGACTACAGGTAGGACACAGTCATTTTCAGGGACTTTTTTTTTTTTATGTAATATTTTTAAAGTTTACCTGATTTGTAATTAATAAAAAAATCCTATGTATAATATACGTGTATTAGAAAGTCTTTTGCAACATCTATGCAACTAAGTAAACACACAAGACATCTCAAATAAACCCCAATTCACATCTTATACATCTTATATTCTGAGCTTTCCTTCCCTTTTGTTCCAGCTGGCCCTGACTGGGTCTCCACCAAAGACTGAGATTTTTGTTTTTACGGATGCTTCTGCAAAAGACGTAGAGTTAAAAGGCACTATACTGGCATTGATTGAGAGCACAAAGTCAGTTGTAAGTATAAGTTGTAAGTTGTAAGTCAGTTGTAAGTATAACCACTGACACTATTACTCAGGATCAGAGTTGGGTAGCAACTGTGCTATAATTACTGCATTACATTTATTTAAGTACATTTTGGGGGGTAAAACATCAAGTAATTTTAATTTAGGAAACTTTTTACTTTCACTTTCATACATTTAAAAAAATGTACTTTTACCTAATTCCATTTCATTTTGTCGACTGAGTTACTGGCTGAATTTTCAATGTCTGTAGAGCGCAGTTCACAGGACAAGGTCTGTGTGCGTCCTGATAAAGTGTGTGAAAGATTCTAAATTAAATCAAAGGAAAGTAAAACAGTTTTAATAGTGAGATGAACATTATGGCATGTGGCATATTTATGTGATTAAGAAAGCAACAGATTTGAACTTCTCTGCTCATGTTTGGATTGTTTGTGCCAGAAACCTTGCAAAGACCAAGATTCAAAAAGTGAACCAAACCTTCTTGGGGAACCAAGAAGTTACCTAATAAATAACTTTATACTAGTTTCACAGATCACACAGGAGCTAAATATAAAAATAAAAAGAAAGAACCTATTTAAAGAAAATACAATATTTTGATTGTTTAGTTTTATTTAATATTGCTATCAGCATCAATGGCCATTTTAACGACAGACACAAGGTTACATCGATAAAAAAGGTTACATCAAAAAGGGTCATCCATACTCAGATTGGGCCAATTTAGCATAATAAAATAACTAAATGCAGGTCTTCAGACTGTGGGAGGAAACTGGAGTAAACCGATGCAGACACTAGGAGGACATGCAGTCTCCACATAGAAATGACTCAGGCCACTCCACCTAGGATCGAACCTTCTTGCTGTGAAGTGAAGGTGCTACCCACCGACCCACTGCACCATTCAAAAATATAATAAATAAAATAAAATACAATAATATAGAGACTAACAGCTTAGCTAGAAAGGAAAAAACTAGAACGTAACACAGTCAAGAAGGATCACATGAGACGTCAGCAACCCAAGTCAACCCAACAACTAACAAACTGAGTGATCGCACACAAGAGGCACGAACTCAACATCCCAGATCACCACAAAACTCTCATTATGAACCCTTGGCTCTGCTCTTATGGCAAGGATGAACAACTCAAGACCTAAGAAGACTGAAGCCAAGCCCAGATGAATAACCTGGTCTGACGCTCCCAGCTACGTGACCAAAAACACGACGACCCCAGACTCCAACAAACAGAACCAGAGCTGCCAGAGGCCTTTGTACATAAGTATGTTTTAAGTGTAGACTTCAAGTAAGAGTGTGTCTGAATCCCAAAAAAAGTGTGGACAATGTTCCATAGCTGTGGGGCCCATATACGAGAATCCCTAAACTAACTAACAAACTAATAACTAAATTTGCCAATAAATGTGATTATCCAATTAGATTTAAACCAAAGATGCTTTAAACCTATCAATTAAAATTATTCATAATCAATATCAGATGCTGCAGACCAACAGTACTAAAACAGATACAAAGCACAATTTGAGGCAAGCAGCTTGCTGTGGTTCTGTACAATATTCCGTCTGGAAAAAATAACAGAATGACAACTTCATACAGAGAGAGAGAGATCTAAGAAATCAAGATTTAGATTTGAGGCAAACTAGAAATAGCTTGAGAAAACCCCAAGTGTTAATCTTTGTTTAATCGTGAAATGTATCCTCATTTATAATAAATAATGAGTGTTTTTTTTTTTCTTTATCTGAAGGTGACCTTCATGCTGACTAACGCCTTGAGTGCACGTCGTCGGCGAAGCACTGTTACCAATACAATCAATCAGGTCTATTATGAGCTGGCTCAGGCCTCTGGGGGGCAGGCCATTGAGGTCACCAAAGGAAAGCTGCCCGAGGCCAATAGCATCATAGTGGACACCTCCAGATCTTCTTTGGTAATTAACATTTGCAGCATTTAGCAGATGCCTTTATTCAGAGCAACTTACAGTGCTTTGTTTTCTTCTTAGTAGACATTACCTCATGATAGTACAAATAAGCAATAACCCAAGAACCCAATCCAACTAAAATCCTGTTAGGATTTGATATAGGTGAATCCACAAACAATTAGTTTTTTATTTATTTTACTAACTATGTAAGCCTACTTTCAGTTCCAATCTTCAAGTCCTGAGTGAAAGGTGTGTCGTTAGTTGCTGTTTGTAGACAGCAAGAGACTCATCTATTCGAACATCCAGTGGAAGTTCATTCCAGCACCTGGGTGCCAGTACAGAGAAGAGTCTTGCAGCTTGTCTTAATTTAAGCCTTTTGTGAAATTAAAGGAATGTCTTAGGCAACTACACTTCTGCTTATCACTGCAGACATTTTGGATGTCCCAACAACTTTTCTTCCACATCTTCTTCAGCTTTGGATGTTTGAGTGGAAATAAAATAATATGTGCAAGGCCCTTATATATCCCACATATGTTTGGATTGTACCTTGTAAGATTGTATCAGTTGTCAGTCACTTGATTAAGAGTGTCTACCAAATGAATAAATGTAATTTCAGACTGATCAGTTTGAGTAAAATCAACTGGTTTTCTGCAGGTCACGCTTTTCCAAGGTGTACAAAACCTAGGGAAGGCTGAAGTTTTTTCAGTCTTTGTGGATTCCTCTTTACAAAACCTGACAGTCTACATCACAGGTCAAGGTGTAAGTTATACCATCACTAGTCCCACAGGTATGTAAACGAATCGTCAGAATTATCTTTCTGGGAAACCATGACAATGAGAAAGTTATGATTCATCTATATGATGCACTGCTCATTTATAATGATGCCCTTATTATAACAGGGGTCTCACAGAACAATACACAATCAAACGGGTCTCTGGGGACCATTCAGAAAGTTGGTAACTTCCACACAGTACGTCCAAATATCTCAGACCAGACTGGATTGTGGCTCTTCAGCCTGAACTCGGCTGCACCCTACACCATCAAAGTTGTCGGTAAAATTGATATGTTTATGGATATTTCTTGCTTATGTTGAGTAATGCTAGATCTGAATGGAATGACTAACTGCAATGACATTGCCCATCAAACCGAACCAGTCATTTGGATTTTCTTGTTCATTTTTCAGGACAAAGTGCGGTTGACTTCCTGTTTGACTTTGTACAGGTTTCCCAAGAACCTTCTCCAAGCTACTCTGTGTTAAACAGCAGACCTGCAGCTAGTAAGATAGCATTTCATCAGACTTGATATTGTCACTAAACTATTTTCTGTAATCCCATTCTTTACTCTCTGTGCTTCAACCAGACAGCAATATCACCCTCTTGGTCTCCATGCTTGGTGGGGACAGTGTGAGTCTCACAGGAGTAGCACTGATAGAAGCTTCCAGTTCCAAATCCTTTAATGGGACTCTGTACCAGGTATCTACAGGACAGTACTTTGTGACCATCGACAGCTTTCCAGCAGGACAGTTTGCTGTTCGTGTGACTGGACAGAACAGTTTGACTAGATCTTCAAATGACGTCTTTCAGAGGCAATCGTCAACTCAATTCCAAACATCAAATGTGACCATTACTGTGAGTCTGAAAGCACTACTCAGATTTAAAGTCAACTGTAGCATAAATCCAAGGAAACAATTTTCTTAGTTATAGCCTGAAACTCAATAAGTAGGAATAAAGTAAAGCAAAAGTCAACACTGACTGTTTTAAACTAATTGGGAAAACCAAAATACATCTATGGTGGTATCACCAACTCTTGATTTTTCTTCACAATGTTCCTCCAGGCTCAAACTAACAGCACAATGGAACCTGGAAAGAATTTCACACTGCCATTCACAGTGACATCCAGTGGCTCCAGAGGAAATTTCAGCATCAAAGTCACTAATGACCGTAGTTTTGTGACTACTGCTCCCTCATCTGTGACTCTCGAGACTGGAAGCAGTGTGAATGGCACAGTAACTTTGATTGCCCCTGCAAACACTCCTTCAGGAACTGATGTCACTGTGACTATCGAGGCTGGAGCACCTGGAGGAAGTGACACCAACTACGCCATCCTTCGGGTTGCTGTTATTGTGCCGGTATTTACTTGCTTTCTATTTAATATTTCAGAGTATAATAACAAATTAGTCACTAAGCAGAAAGACTGTTCGATTTTAAAGCTGTCAGGTCATTATATCATATCTCCTTACCGTTGCTACGGCTATTTAAGTCAAACAGAAAAGTAATAACAATGGATTGGTTTGTTTTAACTTTTTTTTTTTATTATTTCCTTAAGGTAACGGACTTAACACCTCCAGTGTGTGAGATCGTTAGCGTAAATGCTAACTGTTCCAGTAACTGCTCCCTCTCTTCATGGGACCTCTCTGCTAACATGACTGATGGAAACGGGACCGGCATTAAATCTGTGAAAGTGCGTCAGGGAACTGGTTTCCTCAACACCACCACTGTGCTGGGTAACAATGGTGTGAATGTCACTCTGGCAGCCTACAATGCCTCCTGCTGCTCTCCAGATGTGGAACTGGTCATGGTGGATGGAGCGGGAAATGTTGGCACCTGCTTCAGATCCGTGAGAACTGTAAGTCTCAGCAATGGTACAGAATTCTCCTTGTTTCAGCCAGTCTGTTTTTGGCTAAATCTTGGAATCCTCCCTTTTTACCATTCAATGCAACTGTAAGAAAAGCTCTGGGTGGCACGGTGGCTCGGTGGGCAGCCCCACCGTCTCACAGCAAGAAGGTCCTGGGTTCAATCCCAGGGTTAAGTGGCCTGGGTCCGTTCTGTGTGGAGTCTGGTTTCCTCCCACAATCTAAAGATATACATGATAGGTTAATTGATTACACTAAATTGGCATTGACTTGAGTGTGTGTATATATATGTGTGTGTGTATGTGTATATATATATTTATATATATATATATATATATACACACATACACACACACACTAGTCTTGACGTAACCTTGTGTGTATCACTGATGATGATAGTGATGTTAAATTAAACAAAAAAGTAAGAAAAGCTACAATTTTAATACCATCAGCACATGTTATGCCACTGTAGTACTAATACTTTAAATCTGAGTAAGGAATACACACATTAAAGTAATCTATATTTATTGATTATTGAGCAACGGTAAAGCATAAACTACTGAACATAATTTATTTTCATATCATTATGAATAGTTATAGAAGAGAGTGGGGTAATATTCTTCAGTTTTGCTCATCATCTAGGAAAGGAAAAGAAAAAAAAGGAATAAAAATATACATTCTCTTATTTCATCAAGTCTATTATTGGTAGAAATTATAAGAATCCCTTTAGGGCAAATACTGTGAAAAGGTTTCATTAAAGGTCTGTTAAATGAATGCAGAATGCAGTATGTTGAAGAATAAGCATTGAGTCAGACAGAAAGTAATAACTATGTATGTTTTTTCTAACTTACCATTTTTTTCTGTTCTTCTAAGGTAACTGATTCTACACCTCCAGTGTGTGAGATCATTAGCGTGAAGTCTAACTGTTCAAGTAACTGCTCCTTGTCCTCATGGACCCTCTCTGCTAACATGACTGATGGAAATGGAACAGGTATTAAATCTGTTGGAGTGCAGCAAGGAAGTGGCTCCCTCAGCACCACCACTGTGCTGGGTGATAATGGCGTGAGTGTCACTCTGGCAGTCTACAGCGCCTCCTGCTGCTCTCCAGAAGTGGAACTGGTTATGGTGGATGGAGTGGGAAATAATGGCTCCTGCTTTGGATCCGTGAAAGCTGTAAGTGTCGGCACTGGTGCAGAATTCTGCTTGTTTTACTCACTAAATGTTGGAATTTTCCATGTTTACTATGTTATGCAGTTTTAAGAAAAGCCACACTTGTAATACTATCAGAACATTTAGGTTCACATCATTCCTTTGTAGTACTAATGCTTTTTTGCAGACATTTAGAATTTTAGAAATTCAGTTAGTTAGTTAGGTAGTTTTGTTTTTTGAAATTCCAGCACATTCTTGCAATATACAGCCAGAGCATATGTGAAAAAATCTGTGAGGACATAGTTGTGAATTGTTTAGGGCAAGAAGAAAGGCGTGTGCTTCTGCTGTGAAAATTGTACAGGGTTGTTGGAGACGGATCCTATGTTGATAGTCTGATGTGAAAACTGCTGCTCCATCATGTGCTTCCATCTTTGATCAATCTGTGTAGATAATCTGGTCGTAGGTTTCTTGATACTCCATGGAGGTAACAGAGGGGAACTAATGGTGTGTATTGGGATGTTAAGGGATGCAAGGGTGGA
Organism: Ancistrus triradiatus; assembly: GCA_025084515.1. Classification (NCBI taxonomy): domain Eukaryota; kingdom Metazoa; phylum Chordata; class Actinopteri; order Siluriformes; family Loricariidae; genus Ancistrus; species Ancistrus triradiatus. Next base: position 1,137,425 of record JAJAGP010000037.1, on the reverse strand, counting down.
TTTTATTCGCAACCCTAGTGGTTTGATTTATGGAGTATTGTAAGCTTATTTGGAGTCTCTTGAGATGTAGCGGTCCTCTATAGCTTCTGCGTACAGGCCTGCTGTAGGTGATGTTCTGTAGGCTTCTAATATTAGTCTGAGACTTTGATAATGGATAGTGTTCAGTGTTTCAAGTAGGGAGTCCTGACTGCACCATAGATAACGCTGTCATAATCCAGGCTTGATGAGACTAGGGTAAGGTAGAGAAGTGTAAGGAGATGGATATCTGAGCCCCATATTGTACTGGCAATGTTCTTTAGGATATTTAGGGTCTTCAAGAATTTGTTTTTAAGGAACTGAATGTGAAGGATGAAGGATAGCTTGCTGTCTAGAAGCAATTCTAGGAATCTGACTGTCTTTTCTCCATCAAGAGATAACTGGAGTTCTGGGTGTAGTGTATTTTGTCTACGGAAATGGTTACATACTATTTTGGTTTTTGAGAGTCTGAAACCATTTGTGCCGTCCATGTACTCAGTCTATTTATGGCTAATTTACCTGAGGTATATGCCATCCTTTATAAGTCGTCCACATACAGGCAGGTCATATTGTAATCTATGTTTTGTTGATGTTATTTATTTTCATGTTGAAGAGAGTGACTGATATACCGCGTTTAGGGACTCCCATTTCTTGAGTGTGAATATCAGAGATTGTGTTATTGATTCCAACTCTGAATTTTCTATCTGAGAGAAAGTTAGCGATAAAAATTGGGAGGCAACCACACAATCCCATTTTGTGAAGGTCATGTATGATGCCGTGTCTTCAGGTTGTGTCATAGGTTTTTCAGTATCAAAAAAGAGCGCTACAATGCGCTGTTTGTTTAAAAAAAAAAACCACTAATGTAGCTCTCCGTTCTGATGAAGTGATCTGTCATACTCATATTTTTCCAGGAAAAATGTCGTAAAAAACAGATGAGTCATCGATTTACCATTCGCTCAACAGTTTTTTCCCTGGAAGCTCGTTAAGGCAATAGGCTCAATAGGCTTAAGGCTCTTTGCCTGGCTTAGGGATTGGGATGACAATCACTTCCTTCCACTGAGATGGGACGTTTCCTGTAAACCAGATGAGAATTTGTGCAGCTTAACTGAGTGTTGAGAGCGGTAGCTAGTAGCTGCTTTAAGAAATGATAAGGTAAGGTGTCTGGATCCACTCCTGAATCATGTGACTTATTCATAGCTATTAAGAGTTGTTCTTGTGTGGGCGGATTATTGTAGGCTTCAGAGTTGTCTGAAATGAAGTTAAGTTTTTCTTTTTTGTGGAGCTCTCTTGTCTTAGTGAAGTCTGGTAGTCAGTTGGTGGTTGAAGAAATTGACTCGAATGTGTATTATTATATATTATTATAATGAAGTGTAGGATTAGTTGATTATTAAAATTGTCCATTTCTGGGTTTTTGTGGGTCTGTCTGGTGGGAGATAGATTGTGCAGAAGGTGAATGGTTTGTGTAGAAACAGATGTACGGCTGTCGCTTGTATGTTGGTTTGTAGTTTGATCTGACATTATCTAAACATAATGCTACTGGGTTTAGTGCTATGGGGAGCCTTTGGAATTCAGAGAAGTTGGATTTAAATCCACTACAGTTCCATTGAATAATAGTATTCTGGTCCATCATGTGGGGAGAATTAAGAGTTTCTGTCTTGTCCTACCCTTTGGGGATGGTTTTCGTGAGTACTCTTTGAGGGCTTCTCTCATTTCAATGTAATTTGGATTATCTTCTTTGCCTCTCTTCTTGATTTGGTTTCTTTTTTGTTTTGTTTATGACTGTTTATGTTAATTTAGTCGTTTGGTTTGTCATTTTGGAGCTTGCATTGGTAGCGTTGGGACTTGTTAAGTACTGGGGATTTTCTTCTTTTACCCAGCTAATGAAAGTCTGGCATTTCCTGCTGATTATCTGTTTTCATTTTACAAACAGAAAGTAACAACTATTGATGTTTTTTCTAACTTACCACTTTTTCTATTCTCTTTAGGTCACAGATTTTACACCTCCAGTGTGTGAGATAGTTAGTGTAAAAGCTAACTGTTCCGGTAGCTGCTCCCTCTCCTCATGGGCCCTCTCTGCTAACATGACTGATGGAAATGGAACAGGTCTTAAATCTGTTGGAGTGCGTCAAGGAAATGGCTCCCTCAGCACCACCACTGTGCTGGGTAACAATGGCGTGAATGTCACTCTGGCAGTGTACAGTGCCTCCTGCTGCTCTCCAGAAGTGGAACTGGTTATGGTGGATGGAGTGGGAAATGTTGGCTCTTGTTTCAGATCTGTAAAATCTGCAAGTGCGAGCACTGGTGCAGAATTTTTCTTGTTTCGGTCAGCCTGCTTTTGGTTCAATGTTGCAATACTCATATTTTACCAGTCTACACAGTTTTAAGAAAAGCTGCAATTTTAATACCATCAGCACATTTAGGCTCACATTGGTTTGGCAGTAATGCATTTGTGACTAGTAAGAAATAGACATTGATTATGGTACAATGATAAAGCTTTATGGACTCAAAGAAAAAATATAATTTGTTTATAAATTAAAGGTTTGTTTGTTAAAATGTAAATTTTGTATGAATGTATTAGTGTACATAGGTTTGTAATACGTCATGTTTGGTACCCATGTAGCCTTATTTCATGGAGATCGAGTTGGTGAAATTTCAGCATTGTACAACACTGGCACTCACTTTTGACCATATGGAAGACCATTTGTCTCGACGGAGAAAAGTGCCTAGTGTCACTTCCAGGTGACCCTAGGTGTGGAAATTTCAAACAGTATGGAATCTGCCACAATCACCTTAAGACACATCAACTAGAATGCAAATTAGATACTGTTATTTTCATCTCACACACTATCTGATAACTTCATCTTTTTAACATTTAAAAGAATTTCTAAAAAAAAAATAAAAAGGGTAAACCTCAAAGGGATTTAAACCTTTAACAAGCCATGTAAGTATAGAATCTTGGAGAACTATCTGTAAAAACTCAGAGAATGACACTCTTTGCCATCACAGCTTAACACTCCATTAACTATTCTATAAGACTACATTATCTGTAATTATTAATCTATGTGAACATTCTGTATTTTTAGTGTCATTTTCTGTGTTTTGTAATAAATGACATTGTTCTGTTCCTTAAAATGTCAGTAGTCATTTTATAGACAGCTAATGTGTAACTGTGCAGTTAGACATGTTAAAGGTCAACCTCTGATAAGCCTAAGTAAAGTTTAGAACCTGACAAGTACACAGTTTACTGGAAAACACAGTTTGTGACCAACCAGCTAGAAGTAGCCATGTGATGTAGTTTACACAATACCCAATAATCAGCTATAGTTCAAATAAACATTACTCGTAGGCAGATGGACGTTGCTGAACTTGTATGAAATACAATCAAAACCAACATACAAATAGTGACCAAGGCACAAATGCATTAAGAAAACGGTTTCAGATACCGTTTCCTCAGCTGCACGTACTGTGGCCAGTTGAAGAACATTCCAGAAAACAAAAAGCAATCTTCTGCACTAGCAGTTACTAAAATGTCCACTAGGTGAAAGCACACACAAAGCTGAATCTATTAACCTGAACGTATTATGAAAAGGCAGCATGCTTTCTGTTTTAAATCATGATTTCTTTAATCCTATGAATGTTATCATGAATCATGATGGGAGTGACTTACATAACCCTTACATACCGACCCAAACCGTTGTCTATGTAAAGATTAAGTACTGAAGAGTGATATTTTTGAAATGGGTACATGTAGTGTTCTTAAGACTTCTTCAGTGTTCTTAAGACAAATTCTATTGCCTTTGATGCTCTTGTAGTTTAACTGGTGAGAAGATATATAAATATTGAGAACTGAGGAAACAGAGCTTAATTATAATTATACCACAGTTAGTTCCGACCCCGCAGTCTGATTGGCTGTCCCCGTGACATTATTGACGATAACGGCACTCTGACCGACACTCTATAAGTATTACTCCGCGACTTACATGCGGTTACGTTAGCAACAATGCCCGCCCTAAAAAGCAGCCAAGTTATAATGAGTAAAACACTGCCAAAATGAAAGCTATAATTAGTTTATAAAATCTATTGGTTTTTAAAACGATTTAAAGTTGGAAGATGAAGCTATTATTGACCAACCTGAGCCAAAGGTTTATCAGCATTAATATTTGGAAGCTGGAAAAGCGAAATGAAGTCAGTCCTTTAAATCAAATGTCCCGACTGTTAATGGACTCACAGCTCGACTAAAGAGCAACGAGACTGAAGATCAGTTTTACTCCCATCAACAAAAATGATGAATCAGCTTCATCCCTCACAAAGACATCGTTTGTTGAAGTCAATCTCGGGGTCTTTATTTAAACCCCATCGGCGGCTGATCGGTGCTTCGTTCATCTGACAGGTTTGTTATCTGTAAGTCCAGCTCTAACCCAGAGAAGCTGCTGATGCTCTGTAATTCTGCCATTACATTTCTGACTGATCAGATTAACATTAAGAGCTTCATCATATAAATTTACAATCGCTAATCAAACAGGATCCTAGACTTTGGTTAGAACACCGGGATCTCACTCCGATTTGCTTCAGTCGGTAGAATAGTGGATCTTAGTAACAGCCTGCCTTATAAACCCCACCCATTTTATTTGCTGAATGTAAATAAACTTCCTTTTTAATGAATTACAACTTGCCAATCGATATATTTGTGTTTAATATCTGTATGATAAACAGTAATTCTGTAATTCTGTTCCTCAACTTTAATGACTGAATGGCTTAGCTGCGGGGTAACGATAGAAAGGGACTATTTTACCTCGTGGAGAGGTGATAGACAAATCGTTTTTTCTGCCTTCTTTATCTTAAAATCTCACAATAAATGCCGATAATGGAACTGTGGTATAATCGCAATAATACACTCAAGGTCGTGCTTTAATGTGAGATATTGGCACAGGATTTCTGATCTTCGTCCGCAGCATACCCATGCCAATATCTCACGTTAAAGCACTCCCTTTTGTGTGTTATTGCTTAATTAATGTTTTGGGTCATACAGAGTCTATTACGGTGACCAGACATGTGCTGATGAAAACATCAATCTGCCTCTTCCTCATGATCTTCCTCATGCTAACATGCACTCTTTCTTTTAAGACTGATTTCATGTTTTTTTTTTAAATATCCACAATCCAAGATACATGAGGACGTAACTCGTGATGCCATTTTAAATGTAACCTCAGACGTGTGCTGGATGAAAGCACTCCTGCAGAGAAGAGATTTTGTGCAGGTGAGAACAATTTATTTATTAAACATAAAACACATTGTTTTGAATTTATTCTGTTTCTATTGCAGCCAATAATACTGACGGAGGAGTTAGTGGCAGCAGCTTGCTCTTCACGATTCAGAAGGCTTCAAAAGCACCATTCAGACTGTAAATCGGGTCGAATGAGTAACAGATGCTCGCAGATGTAAGGATTGGTGTTGTTTATTAATACACACAAACACGTAGCCAACAGATGGAGCCAAAGCCGTGAAAGAGGTAAAAGCTAAGTAATCAGTAACATACACAGTATCCACAGCGTCAGGCAAAAGCAGAAATGGTAAACAGGCAAGGTTGGTACACTGGATAAACACAGGATATAACGCTTGGTATGCATGAATAACAGAGGCAATACTTCGCAACCACGGCGTTCAACCGCGGCACATAAATAGTGTCCAGGATGTGGTTCAGGTGAACGGAGTCAGAACCCCATGCCAAAGCGTCCACGAGGGCCAAGGGACAAGGCTTGATGTGACACCCACCTGCCTTGCAGGAAGAAGCATCCCTGATGGAACTCAAAGGATCTTGAAGGGTCCAACAAACCTAGGAAATAATTTTCTACTTTCTTTGGGCCAGTTTAAAGTCCCTGGTGGACAACCACGGCCACTCTCCTGGAGCATAGACGGGCGTGTCTCCCCGATGACAGCCTGCCAGCCTGCCAGCCTCTCCTGTCGTTGAAGAACTTCAGTGATTCTTCGGTAGGTTTGTTCTCAAACCCTTTTGCTCCTGCGCGTCCAGTCATTTTTCGCTGGAGCATTCGAAGGCCCGAGGGTCCAAGGCATTATGGGCGGCTAATACCCTAGCCAACACTGGAAAGGAGTCAAATGTGTGATTGAGCTGGCTAAAGAGTTTTGTGCCACTTCGGCCCATGATAAGAAAGCGGACTAGTCTGACTGATTCTCATGACAATAGAGTCTCAATAATTTCCCCGGCTTTTGATTGGCACGTTCACACTACCCATTGGATTGTGGATGATACACTGTTGATAGGCTATGGCTAACCCCTAACCGCTCCAAAAAAGCAGATCAAACTGTGAACTGTACCCCCGATCGGATACAATGTCCTCCGGGACCCCAAAGGAGGTAGGCTGGGACAAAGAACAAAACTTGATTGAAATGATCAAACCTGCAGTGAATTCCTGTTTCAAGGTTTCAAAGGCCTCCTGAGCTTGGGTTGACCAAGTCAATTTATGTGCGTCCTGCTTCAGATGTGTAGTGAGTGGAACTACTTTGCAGCTAAAATTACGAATAAAGCGACGATAAAATTTTGCGAAACCCAGAAATCGCTGCAGCTTCTTAAAGAATGTGGGAATTTGCCAGTTGACCACGGCCTTGATTTTATGGTCATCCATGGCAACTCCCCCTGAATTGATGATATACCCTAAGAAAGAGATTATGGATATGTGAAATTCGCACTTCTCCCCATTGACGTATAGCTGGTTGTCACGTAAGCGGGAGAGGACCCCCTAACATGCCGAACATGCGTCTCCGCATCTGAAGAATAAATCAAGATATCATAAATGTAATGTAATCACCCAACATATCTCTAAATACATCATTTATGAACGACTGAAACACTGAAGGAGCGTTGCACAAACCAAACGGCATTACCTGGTATTCATAGTGACCAGTGGTGGTGTAAACTGCCTTCCGGTCTTCCACTCGTCCCCCTCTCTGATATGAACCAAATTATAAGCACTGGGAAGATCTAATTTGGTGAATACTGAGGCCCCCCGCAGTTGCTCTAGGGCAGAGGGAACAAGAGGTAAAGGATGAACAAAAAATTTCATAAGTTGATTTAACCCCCAGTAATTGATACATGGTCTTAGTCCCCCCTGTTTCTGTACCAAAAAAACACGACTGAAGCTGGGGAGGTAGAAGGTTGGATATACCCCAGTGCTAACGCCTCCTTAATATATTTTTCCTTAGCCTGTTCTTCAGCTTGTGTTAATGGATACACCCTAGAATATGGGAGGTGTCGCCTCTTCACAGAGATCAATGGCACAGTCATCGGATCTATGTGGCGGTAATTTGGTAGCATTATTCTTACTGAATACCTCCAACAAGTCTTGATATTCGTTGCGTACGGCGCCCGAAATGGTGCTGTTGGAATCTGTAATGGAAGCAACTTGAAGGTCCACAGTAGGAACTCTCAAACATTCTTATGGCAAAAATTCGACCATGTGACAATATCCCCATCGAGCCAAGAGATGACTGGGTTGTGTTGGCGTAACCACGGTAATCCAAGAATTAAGTCATAGTTCAGGGAATCCAACACAAAGAACCGAATGTCCGCCATGTGGAGCGCACTCACCGCCAAACATATTGGTTCAGTTATGCAGTTTATTATTCTTTTGTCGACTGGGTGGCCCTCCACCAATGTTAGCTTGAGTGGCGGAGTTAGCAAATCCACAGAGATTTCGCGCCTCCTTACTACTTCTCTGTGCATGAAAATGGCGTCCACTCACGAGTCAGTCAATGTTTAAAGAACACCAACAGAACTAGTGCCAGACACGGTCACAGGCAAAAAGAGAGTCTTAGGGACCCGTGCCGAAAAAGGCTTACTCGACGCTTTCCTGAGGTAGGTGCCGGAAACTTGCGTCCTTACCTTAATTCCGAATCTAGATATGCGATAGTGGGTTCCGGGTCAGGAAAGCAAGGAAGCCATGGAACTTCATCTTGAAATGCCCTAGGCCTTTTTCCCTGTTTGTGTTGATCCATTCAAATGGCGAGAGCGATGTACTGGTCCAAATACATTCCATCCTCTCTACAGGCCAGTTTGGCCAGAAGTTCAGGATGCAGTCCATTACAAAAGGCCACTGACAACACTGGTTCATTCCAGCCGCTGCCCACCGCCAAAGTGTGAACAGGGGATACTCCGAAACAGAACGTGAACCTTGTCGTAAATGGGATAACAGCTCTCCTTGAGAGCGACCGGCGTAAGTGTGGTCAAACACGGATTTAACCAACTTAATGGACTTAACGGGCCAAACCACAGTGGCCCTCTCCAGAGCATGACCTGCTAGGCGAGAGATTACAAATGAGATACGGGCAGCGTCCAAGCTTGGTGGTGAGTGGGAGAAATAAACTGAACATTGTAGGACAAAGTCCCAACATTGACCCGAAGACCCAGAAAATTTTTCGGGTTTACTCACAGAATAGACGTCAGAATTGGATAGATTCACCAGGGATGTGGTTCAGGTGAACTGAGTCAGAATTCAGGTGATGTGATACGCAGGTATGGCCGCTGTTGACACGTGAGTGCTTGGGAGTTCTGCGAACTCTCCTGGACACTCTCCTGGAGTGTGACACAGATAATCAATAACAACAATGTCTGGGTTGACAAACTCTATTTCCTAAGTGCTAAACATCATTTTGATAGTGAGAACTTTTTGAAAGGACAGGATGTTATCACAGATGGAGTAACTGCTGTCAAAATCTGTTTTCGCCAGCAGAGATATGAAGCTGCCAGACAGGTTCTTGGTAAAGCTCTACATACTTTGCAGGTATGGCAAAAGGTCACAGTACAAACTGATATATGGCTTTCTGTTTAATACTAATGCTCAGTTTTAGTCTAAAACAATACTGAAATGGATTTCCTTGTGCTTAGCACAAGGTCAAGTTGTTCAGTTCGTGTTACTCTTTTATGTTTGTATTTCTTGTTGGTAATAAATGTCACTGTATTACTAAAACATAAAATTACAGAATGGATCAGTGAGGCATCAGTCACTAAATGTAGAAAATTTGTGTATGAATTATGTAATAAAACATAAGTAATTTAACTTGAAATGAATGTAATGTTAAACATCACTGATGACACTTGTTTTTGTGTCCTTTAGGATTTCTACAGTCATAGTAACTGAGTTGAGATAGGCAAAAATGAACCTTAATCCAACGTGATGAGACCAGACACCAAAACCAAAACTTAGTTGGTAAGTCTGTGTTGGTGTTTGTATACGGGTGCTTAGATGTGGGTGATTTTACACTATAGATGTGGTGTTAGGATCCGTGCCCTGCCCCCGGTTTTCTTTTGGTTTTTGGCGAATTGTGGGCACGGACTCTATTTCACACAATTCGCCACCAGGATCCATTATGGCCGCGCCTTGATTATGCCGGTTGAATAGCGTTGGCGTTGGATTATTTCATTGGTTATTTTTCAGCTAATTACTCCCGCACGCGACTGGGGAGTATGTATATATGCTCTGTATTTCCCCAGTCGCGTCACGGGAACATTTTACGAGTATCCGCTTTTCTATGCGGTCATACTGTCATGTTCCTCATGCCAAGCCAAGCCAAGTCACTGACCTATGCTATGCTATGCTATGCTATGCTATGCTATGCTATCGCTACACCACGCCACATAAACCAGTGGATTATTGTTTGTGTTCATCCAGCGGTTTTGGGATTACGGTTTTTTTTGGTTGCGGCTGCTTTTGGGACCTTGTTTGGAACTGTATCCGGCACCGTTAGCTTAGCCGCGGCTAACGGCCACCATGCACAGGTTTGTTTTGCTGTGTTTTACCTCAGTTCAGTTCATTGCTTAGTTTGTTTTCGGCTCCCATGCCAGGTTTTGTTTTTACTTATTTGAAGTACTGAGTTCGTTGATAGTTAGGGTTTTGTTTTTTGTTTATATTTTTCTGTATTGTTTGTTTGAACAATAAAGATGTTTTTTTATTGTTCAACTGGGACCTGCGACTCCGTCTGCATTTGTCCTCTCGACCATGACGTGGAGATGCATTTGTGTTAGTGTATCGGTGTTAGCAGTACCCCAGGCTGGAGTGAGGCGATTTGGGGTGGGAAGCGGCATTTTTTTGGTCCTGTCATCCATTCAAGGCATTGGCAAAAATGATGGATGGGTACACGAAGCATAGTCTGATCTTCTGTGTAAATTCACTCTCTTCTAAAAGCATGCCAGAAAGAGCCAGTCAGCATCGGCATGTTGTATGGAGCCAATCACTGATCTATGGCAGAGGGTTCATGCATACAGCAAGGAATGTTGGAAGACCGAGTATTTGGGTGAGATAAAACATGAGAAAAAAATCAAAATCTGTGTATGTGGTGTTGGAGAGACATCCTGTAATGAGTACACACAAGAGAGGAGACGGGGCGGATGTAAGTGTAGAGTGTGGATTATTTACAGTGACACAGGTGATGCACAACAAACATACAGGCATTGCTCGGTGGAGTAGTGTGCTCTGGCCCTATCAGCAGCTCTGTAGTTACCTCCAAAGTAATGGTATTTATGAAACTTTTCAGTCTGGCTTCAGGCCCCATGGTATTAATGAAACAGCATTAATTAGGGTAGTAAATGATTTATTAATGTCCTCAGATAATGGATGTCTTTCTTTTCTTGTTCTGTTAGATTTAAGTGCAACATTTGACACTATAGATCATGATGTTTTACTGAATAGACTAGAAAACATTGTAGGTGTTAAGGGATTGGCACTTTCTTGGTTTAAATCCTACTTGACCGACTGGTACCAGTTTGTTTATGTAAATAATCTACGCGCTAAGCTCTCAAAAGTGAAGTATGGCATGCCTCAGGGGTCTGTGCTTGGTCCACTTTTATTCTCTGTGTACATGCTACCACTAGGCTCAGTTATTCGTAAACATGGCATTAGTTTCCATTACTATGCAGATGATACACAGCTGTACATATCAGCCAAACTAAATGACAGCCTTGCATTCAACAAAATTGAGGACTGTGTAAAGGAAATAAAAGATTGGATGTCATTTAATTATCTTTCACTTAACTCAGATAAAACTGAGGTTTTATTAGTGCGACCCAAGGCTGTGAGAGACAGGTTGGCTACATCTGTCCTAAAGCGCCTTCTGACATGGTATCTGAGCATGTTTATGCTATGTCTGAGTTTGCTGTCTGTGAGCGCGTAGCGCCTTCTGATTTCATGTGTGAGCATGTTTATGCTACGTCTGAGTTCGCTGATTCCAAGTCTGAATCGGTTGAATCGTATAGTTCCGTAAGTGAGCGCATTGCGCCTTCAAGTTACATATCCGAGTATGTTGATGCCTTGTCTGAGTTGGTGAAGTCTGAGTCCGAATCAGCTGAATCGTATAGTTCCATCTGTGAGTGAATAGAGCCTTCTGACTTCGTATCCGAGCAATTTGCGCCGACTCCCGCACCACGAACATTTGCGTCCGACTCCTGCGCCACGGACATTTGCGCTGGCTCCTGTGCCCGCGCCGAGGTCGTCTGCTCCTGTGCCCGCGCCAAGGTCGTCTGCTCCTGTACCAGCTCCGAGGTCGTCTGCTCCTGTACCAGCGCCGAGGTCGTCTGCTCCTATGCCAGCGCCAAGGTCGTCTGCTCCTGTGCCAGTGCCGAGGGCGTCTACTCTAGTTTCTGTGCCTGCGCTGAGGGCATCCATGCAAGACGCTTTTCCAGAGGCCATGTGTACCCATGAGGCCCTACACTAGGCCGTGAGTTCCCGTGAGGCCCTGCACTAGGCCGTGAGTTCCCGTGAGGCCCTGCAGGAGGCCGTGAGTTCCCGTGAGGCCCTGCAGGAGGCCATGAGTTCTCCCAGAAGGGGTCCCGTCTACTTTGGTACTCATATGGAAACCCCTAGACACCGTCCGACTCGGGCTCCGTTTGGAGGGGGTATGTCACGGGTACCCCCTGTCCTCCACTTCTTGTGCCCCTCCTTGCCGTGGGGGGGAGGCAATCTGAACCGCGTTGTTCGTGGTGCTCCGGCCGTTCGTAGGGCCCTCGAACTAGTGATCTATGATGAACGTACAGTATTTAAGCAGGGCCCTAGCTTCCGAACGACGTGGGGATTTATTTTTGGTGTTGCTGAAGTTTGGATACCTTCGGACTGTTGTGGTGTTTGCCGTTTTTATGCCGCTTTTGTATTCATGTTACACTACTTTCTCTCGTATGGACTCTGTGTTCCGGTAAGCCCGCTTATGTATTGTGCCTTGGGGTAGCTGGTATGAGTTATGAGTCTGTTTATGTTGTATTTGCCGGTCAGCCCGTTTTCGTGTGTTTTCCTTGCGGTACCTGGTATCAGTCCTGTTTTGTTTATGTGTTGCGTTTATACCTTGCAGAAGGCTGTTTATGTTGTGTTTTGCGGTAGACCCGCTTATATGTTTTTTTGGGGCTTGTGTTTGTTTATCATTGTGTTTTATTACGTTTGATTAGTTAAAAATAAACTCTATGGTTATTATGATAGAACCTGCGCACATCTCCTCCCTGCCAATTAGGCCTCGTCGTCGTGACAACTACATTTACAGCATTTAGCAGACGCCCTTATCCAGAGCAACTTACAATTGGTACAAGCAAGCAATTGTGGGTTAAGGGTCTTGCTCAAGGACCCAACAGTGGCAGCTTGGCAGAGGTGGGATTTGAACCCTGGACCTTCTGGTTCATAGTCCAGTACCTTACCCGCTAGGCTACCACAGTACTGGTAACTACACTGGTTACCAGTTAAATTCTGCATTGACTACAAATTACTTCTTGTAATATTTAAAGCTCTACATGGCCTGGCTGCACATTATCTGAGTGAACTCTTAGTCATACAACCCAGCTCGTCTACTCCATTTGCAGGGTGCAGGATGTCTTTTTAGTTCCTAAAAAGAAAAGCTTTTTCGTACATGGTCCCCCAACTATGGAATAAACTTCCGACTTTAGTTCGAGATTCAGACAAACTCCAATTTTTTTATCTACACTAAAGACATACTTATTTACACAGGCTTTTGGTTAGACATAGACTGGGATGTATGGCTCGGGTTACTGGGGCTGGAGTCTGGAGTCATGCCTTGTCCTTTGGCCAGGAGTGTCTGGGGGGCAGTCTGGCTGGGCTGGGCTTTGGTCCTCTTGATCTTGACTTGTGCATCCCTGCCTTAGACTAAAGGCAGAGCTGGGGGTTCAAAGTTAAAGAGCTTTGTGGTGATCAGAGACGTTGGGTTGCTATCTTCTGCCTCCTTTGGGGTTGCTGATGTCTCATGTGATCCCTCTTGGCTATCTTACTTTCCAGTTCTCCTCTTTCTAGCTATGCTGCTATAGCTAATGCTGCCGAAGTCTCATGCTACACATGGCATCAGTGATTGTTAATAGACTCTGTGCTCTTAATCAATAACTAAATACATTTTCTGTTTTCTCTCAGAGCTGTTCTTGCCCCACACATGATGTTCATGTGCTTCAACCTCACACAACTTGTTTCCGTCATCAGCTCCAGCCCCACCATACCCAGGCCACACCAGGGGGAAGTAACTCTCCCCCTCCTCCAGTTGGCTGGGGACAAAGTGCTGCAAAGAACTTTCTTGCTTAGACGCAATATTCTACAGTGACTCTGTGTATTGACTACACAATGCCAATATGCACATTTAACATAATTTTATTTAAACTATCACTATAAAACTTACTGGTTTAAATAAATTAGTTTCATTCTTACATTTATCATCTTTGCCACACAAAGAGGTTGGCTCCCTTTTTGAGTCTTGATCCTCCCAAGGTTTCTTCCTCATAGTATTTACAGAGTTTTCCTTGCCACTGTCGCCCTATGCTTGCTCAATTTGGGATTGGCCGTAGATATAAAAAGATAACCTAAAATTTTAAAGTTGCTTTGAGACAAATGCTCCATTGTAAAAAAAATTTTATAAATACATCTGACTTTACTTGACTCTGTGTCCTAATGCTATTAATATGGATGCCATGTGATTACATTTTATGCATTTGCTAATTCTGTGCTGAAAACTCAGTCCTGTTACTCATATAAAAAGATCAGGACTGAGTAACACTAACAGGAGAAAAATGTAAAAAAACAAGTACAGTTGCAGAGATTGACCAATACTCATTATGAATAATTAATATGTGCGTTTGTTAGATTCAGTGTTGAAAAATGTTAGAAAATGGTTAATGTTGAAAAGCGTTTGATTTTCAAAAGTTACAATAAGCAAATGGCACCCATTCGGCTGAATGACTCTTCAGCATTTCAATAACAATTCATAAGGTTGACAAGGGTCTAATTAAAAACAAGGTAAAGAATGAAGTATATATTTAAATAAAATTATATTGTTGAAATGAAATATTTAATGAAATATTTGTTTTCAAATACCTCATAGTCTAAAAGATAAAACATATCACTCAAGGCAAAAAGAAGACAAGCATAAAGACTCTTTATTGTTTTGTACCCAGGAAGTGGAACAAACTTCTTCCACGCCAAGCGAGGAATGAGGGTGTAACTACATGCTCTAGTAATTACAAAAATTGGACTGCTTTGTTTCACACCAACTCCTAACCAGGTTTCAGTTTTAGTTATACAGCACAGCTAGCCATTGCTGCTAGAAGCCAAATACTGGAAGACATTCGGCCTGCATGGAAACAGTATTTTAAACTAAGATTCATGTAATCATGTATTGTAAATGACAGCCCTCATGTTCACACACACTTAAAGACCTTACGACTGAGATAAACCTTCACAGATAGAAGCATGTAGAAACACCTCATAGTCCAATTAGCTTTTCAACTTTCAGTTAGGAGTGGGTGATATGAGCTAAAATATATCATATCATATGTTTTTTTCCACTCTCAATGCTATAATGATATAGTATCATGATATGACAAAAAAAAAAATAGTTAAGACTATTTTTTTATTATTATTAATAACTTCTAAATGGCATTCAAATGTCAAAAACATAAAGTCAAAACATAAGAGTGAGTAACTTCAGTGAATAATCTTACTTTTTCATATGTTTGCCAGTTGCAGATCTTTATGTGTATTTTGTCTTGTGTGTGTGGTGGTGCTGTTTCTGGCTTTATCACATTATGGAAAAATCCATTTCATGGAACAGGATGATACTGGCATTCACTTAATACCGGTTTAATTCCCAGCCCTACTTTCAGTCACTTCTCCCTCTTGGCTCTCCCCTCCTTGCACACATACAGGATGTGGAATACAACCCCAAATCAGAAAAAAGTTGGGACTGTTACGAGTCACTATCTAGAAAACGATGGCAAATCATGAAAACAAAGGAAAAGGGTTTTTAGGACCCAATCACAGTTAGCTCCAGATGGAATTGGTGAACCAAAAATAAAATAAAGAAAATAAAACAATGGTTCACACAAATGAATAAATAAATAGACCAAAAAATAGGAGCTGAGGATCGAACGCGGAATGGACGTGTGGGTTGACGCTGTGTAAACCCAACACCCGACTCGGCCACTGAAGAAATGAACTGAAAAAACCGGGCTGACAGCTTACTCCATTAGCGTTCGGCGCCCCTATGCCGTTGGACACTTACGGCGTACCTCCACTACGCTGACAGTGCACAGGTCCGCGCATGCGCAGATCGACCGCACTTGAGCGGAACGTGTGCACATGCTGAATCAGCACAGCAATACAACAGCAAACTGGAACGCGCTCAGCAAGCAGAAGCGCTATATATTGAGGCAATACTGATGCTGAGCAGCAAACCATACAACACGGAACTAAAACGAAAGAAAACAAAGATCGTGACAAACAGGAAACCAAAGATCACACTTGGTGGCAGCGAGGGCGACTTAAGCCGTGGTCCCGATTTAGGAACCGCTAAATGAGACAGAGCGAGGCGAGCTGCAAAAGAAACCTCGGGGAATTATTTACAAACCCCAAGGTTGCGCAAAGCGATGCACGGTTCTCTGAAACAATAGAGCATGGGAAGGACGCTCATATGCAAAGCAATTCACGGTCCTCCATGCACAGGGCCTGCAAGATGCTTCAAGACGCTCAAAAATAATGAGGGAGGGTGCTGATCCCTACACAGCGACCCTCAGGTCTTGTGACGATAGGGAATGGGCGTTACCAGCCTGATCGCTGACAGGAGGAAGCAACAAAGGCCATGCCGCCGCAAGGTGAGAGTTGCGGAGCTCTCAGTTAATGCCACATTAACTGCCGTTTGTGAGCCACAAAACGTCGTAAAAGCATAGTTGATGCTGCCCTCTATCGTCCACCAGGACGAAGGGCAGCTTGACCCCTTACAGTACCCCCCCGACGCCCCCAAATGCTACCCAAAAACCTCCCCTGGCCTGTCTAACCCGCTAAGGATTAAGCATCTGACGGACAGGCAGGGCCTGATACGGGGAGCAAACCATCAAATGAAAAAAGGGAGGGCAGACCAACACCGGCTGAGAATCAGGCTCGGTATGGAGCTGGGACTAACCACAAATGGCTCTGGGACAAAGCCCAGCACAGGGGGCTCAGGGGCAGAGCTCGGTACTGATGGATCAGGGGCCGAGTTTGGCACCGATGGCTAACTAGCTCAGGTTTGAAGCTTACGAGCACGGCATGCTCATATATGGAGCTAGGCGGCGCTAAGTGCTCAGGCATGGAACTTAACTGCTCAGATGTGGAGCTTACGGGCGCAGCGAGCTCTGATATGGAGCTAGGCAGCACTAAGTGCTCAGGCATGGAGCTTAACTGCTCAGATGCGGATCTTACGGGCGTGGCGAGCTCAGATATGGAGCTTGGTGGCGCTAAGTGCTCAGGCATGGAGCTTAGCTGCTCAGATGCAGAGCTTACGAGTCTGGCGAGCTCAGATATGGAGTTAGGTGGCACAAAGTGCTCAGGCATGGAGCTTAACTGCTCAGATGTGGAGCTTATGGGCGCAGCGAGTTCAGATATGGAGCTAGGCAGCGCTAAGTGCTCAGGCATGCAGCTTGACTGCTCAGATGCGGAGCTTTTGGGCGTGGTGAGCTCAGATATGGAGCTAGGCGGCACTAAGTGCTCAGGCATGGGCCTTGACTATTCAGATGCAGAGCTTTCAAGAGCAGCGAGCTCAGATATGGAGCCAGGCAGCGCTAAATGCTCAGGCATGGAGCTAAACTGCTCAGATGCGGAGCTTATGGGCGCGGCGAACTTAGATATGGAGCTAGGTGGCGCTAAGTGCTCAGGCATAGAACTTGACTGCTCAGATGCGGAGCTTACGGGTGCGGCGGGCTCAGATATGGAGCTAGGCAGCGCTAAGTGCTCAGGCATGGAGCTTAACTGCTCAGATGCGGAGCTTACGGGCGCGGTGAGCTCAGATATGGAGCTAGGTGGCGCTAAGTGCTCAGGCATGGAGCTTAACTGCTCAGATGCAGAGCTTACGGGCGCAGTGAGCTCAGATATGAAGCTGGGCCCAAGTGCCCAAGTACAGGGATGACGGGCGCATATTTGAGTTAATAGCTCAAATATAGGGCTAGGTGGCCGAGCCAGAAGTGTGGGGGTGATGGAAAAACCGGCCTTCCTACTAGTACATTCTATTAGGTGGGACTCAACCCGTGCGGCCAGATCAAACAGGTCAGACAGGGAAGAAGGATCTGGAAAAAGAACAAGCTGTCCCTATCCTCTTTGCTGAGGCCATACTTAAATATGTCTCTTAGCGGCTTGTCGCAAAAACCACTCTCCAGTGCCAACCGGTAGAATTCCTCCACATAAGCCACAACCCTCCTGGAGCCCTGGGAGAGCTCAAAAATACTGGGCGTACACATTGAGCGTGCCCGAGTACAGGGCTGATGGTCCCTTAAACCGGGAGGGTGGGGAGATGGGTGAGAGTCTATGGCGAACTCCAAATAGACTGCTGGGGCTAGAAGCCCCAAATTGGACCAGAGAGGGCCGTCACACCTACTGCGATGGGGCCTGGGCAGCTCAACAGGGTCAGGATGCCAAACCAAGTCCCTAACTTGGCCGAGGTTAAGGGACGGACCACCAAGAGCTAACCGGGACCCCACCAGCAATTGCTGTGACCGCTTCTGGGCCGCACTACTGATGCTGAGCAGCAAACCATACAACATGGAACTGAAACAAAAGGAAACTAAGATCGCGCCGAGCAGGAAACCGAAGATCCGGACCACACTTGGTGGAAGCGAAGGCGACTTAAGCCGTGGTCGCGATTTAGGAACCGCTAAAGGAGATGGAGCGAGGCGAGCTGAAAAAGAAACCTCAAGGAATTATTTACAAACCCCAAGACTGCGCAAAGCGATGCACGGTTCTCCGAAACAACAGAGTATGGGAAGGACGCGCATATGCGAAGCGATTCACGGTCCTCCGTGCACAGGGCCTGCAAGACGCGCTGCAGCGCCAGGTCAGTCTGAACGGAGTGTAGCGTGATCGCTGTATCTCCCTCTCTTTACCTTCTTCCCCCAAGTCATAAACTTTACATCATCTTGGAATGCAAGAAGGCCCAACATCTGGACAGGATCTTACCCCCCACCGTTTGACTCCAACGGTTGACTCTTTCTGAAACCAACGGAATTGGACGTCTGTTCAAACAGACATACAACCTTCGACATCTCCAATCATAAACTAAGTCCATGTGCTAATCTTAAGAAGGGGGTTTCAACGGTCCAGGCCACCAAGCTTTCTCAATTTTTTCTTCTGACTGTTGCAAAATTAACGACTTCCTTCCACCTAGGTTGCGTTTACGACCTCTCAGCCTGGCGCCAGAAAGACACCCCTGGATTTATGACACCAAGAAATTATGAAGCTTTTGTTCTGAGACAAACTTTAATAACTGTATTCAACTTTTTCTGGGAACAGATTATCTTCATCGAAACCTTTTAATTACATAACAAATGATTTTTGGATCCTAATAAGTCTAAACACACTATATACATTTAAATGATTCATCCAAAGAGTGGATAAAGGATATTTCGTCATATCCACACATATAATTATATATATTATACATATGTATGTTACTGATTTATGTATCTCATATCCACTTGGTTAATGTTTAGTATAGTGACCGTTCTATATGTAATACGGTCCCGTTGTGTTGTGTTGTGTTGATCATTATGATATATAGAAATGATAGCATAGTCATCCCTGTGTTTTGATCGATCAGGTTTCAATACTTGTGCATACTTATAAAGAACAAACATGAAGTTATTTACAATGTACCGTTTCCCACATCTTGTATTAATCATATTATTGTTTAGTTAAAGTATATGCCTATGCCTATGCTCTAGTTAGAATGCTTTAACGATGTTCTAGGTTATCCATTCAAGGTTCCTTTGATCATTTGAACCTTCCAACGAAGTCTGCATCTAAATTTGTAACTTTGAGAATTTTTGGTTATTGTGTGATACTTTTAATCACTTTAGATATGTAGGAATATATTTTAATCGAAATTAGAACGTCTGTTTCTCATATGGTGAAATAAGACACAACCACATAGGAGGGCTTTACTGAGGAGTCAGCTTCTCATTGGCTAAGTAAGGGCAACTCCTTATGTCCCGCCTCCAACCGCTTACGAGCGAGAACATTCAAAAGCAACGCGGGTCGACCGCGTGGTGAGCTAGCTTCAAGTCTTTGTCTTTGTGTTCTTTGAGTCTTTCATAGTAGTTTGTCCTTTTTATAGCGCTTTTGATATTCATTTCACAGTTTTCGCGTTTATTTTAAGTTTCCTGTGTACAGCAGTCTTAAGTAGTTCGGTATCGCTGAACTAGAAGATACCAGACTCTAAGCTCTAACTATTCTCGCACAATCCAAGTTTTTCCGAGTTTTGTTGAAGCTCGTGGTGCTAGAACGTGCTCGACTCCACCTTTATCTGTGGCCAAGATAGAATCCGAGTCGCACGCCCGCAAGTCGAGGTCAAGGAACCTGATCACCAACAGCTGGGAAAAAGCCAAAACCGGAGCGAGGCCCTCAACACATCGTGGTCCCACGGACCGAAGACACGGACCGGAGGCCTATAGACAAGATCTTACAGTCCACCAAACAGGAGCATCAGAATCTGAAGATCTTTACCGCTTCCGTTCCATGTGTGACGTCGGACGACAGGCAGAGGCCCGGTTCCGTTCCATCTCCTTCGCGTGAGCCTCCACAAAGCAATCGGCAAGTACCACTGTTGTGGCTGTTCTGGGTGCCTGATTTTCTCGTACTTTGCGTTTTTAAGCTAAAACCACACTTCAACATTAGACTTATTCACGCCTAAGTAACTTTTACCATACTATCCACATTCAACGTAATTAAGGTTACCAGTAACATTGCAACGTTAGTAACTATTGCGGCAACTGATAAGTTACATAGAGTCCTCTTGGTTTCTGATTTTTATTACTGTAATGTGTACGCTTGCCATTATTCCCTGTTTTCCATACTGTGATATATACATGTTCATCGTCAACTCTGTTACACTCGTTATTACATTAGATAATCTGTTGGTATTGCCTTGTTTGTAGTTAATAAACTTGTTTATAAACCTTTTGAATTTGCCGCCTGGTGTGAGAGTTCATTCATTCAAAGGTCGAGAAATATACTTTGAATTCACTATTCAGACCTAGACTGATCAAGTTGTTGTTCCCTCTTTAACTGGTCTCCAAATCTACCAGTAAATTATTTATATTTCTAATAAAAAGTTTGGTGGTGCCCCTTTTTCTTAATTAATTAATAAATTTATATAATTTTAATTAATAAAGTTTAATTAAAATTAATCCAATTAAAGTGTAGTCTTAGTTTGCTACAGGAGCATGAAATGGACGTTCAAAAATAACGAGGGACGATGCTGATCACTACACAGCAACCCTCGGTCCTGCGACGATAGGTCCAGCCCAGTCGCCAACAGCAGGAAGCAAAAAAGGCCACGTCGCCGCAAGGCAAGGAGGGGCAAGATGGATAAGCTGCCCGGGGACCAGTGACCAGGGGAATCCGACCCTGCCCTGATCAGCTAAATCCATGCTTTACCTCGAGCCTTGCAACTCTACAAAGCTGGCTCTCTTCAAAGAGCGAGCTTGACCAGTCTCCCTGCCTACCTGCGGTCACCGATCATGGGAGGTAAGCAACGCGGTGTTTATCTTTTAAACGTGGAAACACAAGAGCATGTGAGGTGTAGTATTAGCTATGGCAGGTACTCGCGTGTGGATAAGGTGATGGTAAGACACCGACTGGACTCAGGAGTCTTCTTAAATACCTGAGCCAGCAGGTGTTGAGAATTTGGCAATTAATGCATGTTAACCAGCATTTGTGAGCCACAAAACGCCGTAAAAGCGTAGGGACAGTTATTGGAGTCGATGCTGCCCTCTATCATCCACCAGGACAAAGGGCAGCCCGACCCCTTACAGGGACAGGGGCAATTTAGGGCTAGAGATGAGATAAAAAACTACATAATTACAGGTGATATCAACAGGTGGTTATAATCATGATTTGGTATGTCCCGGTGAAAGATTATTTATAATGCTGCCATAACAGAACTGAAAATGATCTTCAGCAAGGGAATTGACCCAACCCCATACCCTGACAGAGCCCTGCTGCAGCAGATCGACGAGAGGAGAACCACAATTGCAGTCTAAGTGTAAACCAGTGGTGATTCCATATGTGGCAGGAACATCAGAACAATTGAGGTGCATATTTTCCAAACACCGTGTCTCGGTGGTTTTCAAACTCCAAAACACGCTACTCCAGAAACTGGTCCACCCCAAGGATAGGGTCCCCCAGCACAAATAGAGTAATGTAGTGTATGCTGGTAAGTGCCAGGAGGATTGCCAGGAATTGTACAAACATAGATGGCACAACATAGAAGACCGACCTCCTCACCACTTTTCACCCCTCCAACAAGTCAGTTACTCAACTTCTGGCATGTCCCCATAAAACAAAGTTGATGCAGTGCTTTAGGTAGTCCTGATCAAATGAGATTTTTTGGTATTTTTTCAGTCAACTAAATACAGCACTAAATACAGCAGGGAACAAACCAAATGAGTACAGATTTTACTACAACGCAAAAATTTTAGTTCAAAAGTTGTCATGTATTTTTTTATTTATATATATATTTTTTGTAAGGTCTCAGAAATTAATAGAATTGCTAATGGTTAATTTCCAGAACTTTTTCTTAATTAAGTTTGTGTTAACTTCTTTAATCTGAGAAAATCAATAACATGTAATTTGACCAGGAAACTCCAGAGCCATTCCACCAAATGGGTGACATTTCTGTCCCAGGAATCCTGAAAATTATGGAACATACCTCAAGTCACATGTTCATGTGTTCATGTGTTTTTTCTGTATGTTTGATTATATTCTAACTATGACTGAGAAAATCAATCTAAACTTACTGTGCTATCCTGTTACCAAATTATTTTTGGATGTTCTTTGTTTATTGTAAAAATGCATAAATTTTGTAAATCATTAGAATGTGCTCCGTGTCGTAATGCTATTAGTATCATATAAAAAGATCAGGACTGAGAAACATTAACAGGAGAAAAATGTAAAAGAACAAAAGTACAGTTGCCGAGATTGAGCAATACTCATTATGAATAATTAATATGTGTGCTGTTAGATTCAGTGTTGAAAAATTATACAAAATGATATAATAAGCAAATGGCACCCATTCGGCTGAATGACTCCCCAACATTTCAATAACAATCCATAAGGTCAACATGGGTCTGATTAAAAACAAGGCAAAGAATGAAGAAGAGCAGGGAAATATTTGTTTTCAAATACCTCATAGTCTCAAAGATAAAACATATCGCTCAAGGCAAAAAGAAGACAAGCATAAAGACTCTTTATTGTTTTGTACCCAGGTAGTGGAACAAACTTCTTCTACGCCAAACAAGGAATGAGGGTGTAACTACATACTCTAGTAATTACAAATATTGGATTTTTTTTCCACACCATCTCCTAACCAGGTTTTGGTTTTGGTTTTAAGCTGCATTGGTACTTCACAGTTTGTGAACTTTTTAAAATGCTCCATATTTCTGCATAAATTTGACAATGTAATTAGATTTTCACACAACTTCTAAAAGTAGATAAAGAGAACCTATGTGAACAAAATGAGACAAAAATAGTATACTTTTATTTGTTGAGGAAAGTGTTCCGATATTGCATGTCTGTGAGTGAAAAAGTATGTGAACCTCTGTGATTAGCAGTTAATTTATTTATTAGGCTTAATTAGAGTGAAGTGTTTTCAGTCAGTTGGATGATGCTCAGTTTGTCAACACCATTCTTACACCGTCAACCAAATAA
The DNA here is from genome assembly GCA_025084515.1 of Ancistrus triradiatus. Taxonomy (NCBI): domain Eukaryota; kingdom Metazoa; phylum Chordata; class Actinopteri; order Siluriformes; family Loricariidae; genus Ancistrus; species Ancistrus triradiatus. The sequence continues at coordinate 1,114,197 of JAJAGP010000037.1, read as the reverse complement.
AGATCTGTGCCAGGAGAGCTTTCCATCATGGGTGAAAGAATGAATTCTGAGTTACAGCATTCATTCATTTATTCATTTTCTTAACCCCTTGCATCCTGCTAAGGGTCACGGAAAAGCCGGTGCCTATCCGGCGGCACAGGGCACGAGGCAGGAACATCTGTAGACAGTAGCACACACGAGTTTTCTATCTTAGTCTGATCTTACTCTAATCGTTATTTTACTCTAAGCTAAAACACCACATTATAGTTAAAATGATGAACAAGCAAAGATCGATGTCTGTCAGATCACCTGTGGTAACATGGAAGTGAAATGTCTCAAGCTGATATGACATGTTATGAGTGTGCATTTTTAAAGTGATAATTTAGAGCAAGCCTCTTTTCCTGACTAAAATCCTTTCTTCTGTTCATAAGGTCACGCTTTGAGAAATGGAATGACAGAATTTCTCTGTGCAGATCCTCACAGTTTACATTTTTCAAACTACAACGTAAATGGTTTCTCAGGTAAGTGAACACTAGGATTCATCCATCTTTCCAGGACAAAACAACACAAACAATCATAAGCCATCAATATTATGCAATACTATTAATAACAATCGTAAATAAATTTCAATAAATACCTCATTGACCAAACTATAGAGCAGTCATTTCACTTTATGGAAAGTGCAGTCATGGAAATTTTGGAGTCATGGGGAGTTTCAGAAGTCAAAAACTCTAAGCACACAGATCGTTCTACCAAAGAATGGTTAAAGTAGAATAAAGTTCATGTTTTGGAATGGCCAAGTCAACGTCCTGACCTTAATCCAATCGGAATGTTATGGAAGGACCCGAAGCGAGCAGTAAATCTGAGGAAACCCACCAACATCCGAGAGCTGAAGCTGTACGGAGGAACGGGCTAAAATTCCTCCAAGCCGGTGTGCAGGACTGATCAACAGTTAGAGGAAACGTTTAGTTGCAGTTATTGCTGCACAGGGGGGTCACACCAGATACTGAAAGCAAAGATTCACATACTTTTGCCACTCACTAATATGTAATATTGAATGATTTTTCTCAATAAATAAATGACTAAGTACTGTATAATATTTTTGTCTCATTTGTTTAACTGGGTTCTCTTTATCTGCTTTTAGGACGTGTGAAAATCTGATGATGTTTTAGGTCATATTTATGCATAAATATAAAAAATTCTAAAGGGTTCACAAACTTTCAAGCACCACTGTATGACTGAGAAATTCAATCTAAGCTTACTGTACTATCCTGTTACCAAAATTATTTTGGATGTTCTTTGTTTATTGTAAAAAAATTCTTAAATCATTAGAACATGCTCCGTGTCCTAATGCTATTAGTATGGATGCCATATGATTACATTTTATGCATTTGCTAATTCTGTGCTGAAAACTCAGTCCTGTTACTCATATAAATAGATCAGGACTGAATAACACTAACAGGAAAAACAATGTAAAAAAACAAAAATAAAGTTGCCGAGATTGACCAATACTCATTATCAATAATTAATATGTGTGTTGTTAGATTCAGTGTTAGAAGACTATAGAAAATGTAGTTTAATTATTAGAAAAGTTACGATAGGCAAATGGCACCCATTCGGCTGAATGACTCCCCAACATTTCAATAACAATCCTTAAGGTTGACATGGATCTGATTAAAAAGAAGACAAAGAATGAAGAAGAGCAGGGAAATATTTGTTTTCAAATACCTCATAGTCTCCAGTATAAAACATATCGCTCAACACAAAAAGAAGATAAGCATAAAGACTCTTTTTGTTCTGTATTTTTTTTTTACTAGATTTAGACCAGGATGCATGGCTTGGGTCACTGGGGCCGGAGTCTGGAGTCATGTCTGGCCTGCCTGCCTTGTCCGCTAGCCGGGAGTGTCGGGTGGGCGGTCTGGCTGATCTGGGCTTCGGCCCTCGTGATCTTGACTCGTGCATCCTTGCCTTAGACTAAGGACAGAGCTGGGGGTTCATAGTCAAAGAGTCTTATGGTGATCAGAGACGTTGGGTTGCTGTCCTTCTTCTGCCTCCTGTGGGGTTGCCGATGTCTCATGTGATCCCTCTTGGCTTGTGTTACCCCCTACCAGTTTCTCCTCTTTCTAGCTATGCTGCTATAGCTAATGCTGCGCGGGGTCTCATGCTACACATGGCATCAGTGATTGTTAATAGACACTGTGCTCTTTAATCAATAACTAATTACATTTTCTGTTTTCTCTCCGAGCTGTGTTCTGGCAGTTTCCAGCCCCACAAATGATGTTCATCTGCTGGAGCTCCACTCAAGCTTCTTTCCGTCATCAGCTCCAGCCCCATCATACCCGGGCCACTTAATGCCGATGTGCATACTTCACATTTTATTCGAACTTTGACTCCATGACTTTAGTTTCGCTCTTAGATTTAATCATCTACGCCGCTACTAAAACTAAGCCGACGCCAAATATAACACTCAGGGAGTTTTTCCTTGGCACTGTCGCCCTAGGCTTGCTCAATTTGGGATTGGACGTAGTTATTAGGAGGTAATCTAAATTTGTAAAGTTGCTTTGAGACAATGCTCCATTGTAAAAAGCGCTATATAAATAGATCTGACTTGACTTGACTTGACTACCCTGGTAGTGGAACAAACTTCTTGCACGCCAAGCAAGGAATGAGGGTGTAACTACATGCTCTAGTAATTACAAAAATTGGATTGTTGTTTTTCACAATCTTAAACAAGTTTCAGTTTTGTTTATACGCTGCATTGATATTTCACAGTTTGTGCACAGGGCAAGAGGCTGGAACATCCCTAGACAGTAGTACAGACAGGTTTTCTATCTTAGTCTGATCTTACTCCAAGCTAAAACACCACATTATAGTTAAAATGATGAGCAAGCAAAGATTGATGTCTGTCAGATCACCTGTGGTGACAAGGAAATGAAATTTCTGAAGCTGATATGACATGTTAGGAATGTGCATTATTAATGTGATCAGTTAGATAAAGCCTCTTTTCCTGACTAAAATCCATTCTTCTGTTCCGTGTCAGTGTTTTGAGAAATGGAATGACTGAATATTTCTGTGCAGATCCTCACAGTTTACATTTTATAAACCACAACATAAATGGTCTCTCAGATATGTGAACTGTACTATTCATCCATCTTTCCATGACACAACAACACAAACAATTGTAAGCCATCAATATTATGCAATGCTATTATTTACAATCATAAATACATTTCTATAAATGCCTCATTAACCAAACCATAAAGCATTCCAGATTCACACAGGGCTATGGGGACCATTCTGGAAGTTTGGTAACTTCCAGACTATGCACTATCCAGTGTGAGGCTCACAGAGGTTTCACTGATCAAAGCATAGAACTTAACTGCATTTAGATGAGAACTAAGGTGGCATATTACTGCCACACAGTATAAAAATAAATCCTTCAGCATGTCATTATTACGAGAGAATATCTAACTGACGGAGGTATTGACGGCTTCTGGAGTTTTTGCAATGGAGCAGTTGATTGAATTAATTCAGTTTTACTTTTTATGTAATGCTTAAATCACAATGAAATCTTAGTGTTCTTAAGCACCATAAATGGTATTTTCATTAATACTTGTGAAGTATTTTTGTAATTTGTATCCATGAAACTTGCCATTCAGTTTACAGTTGCCCCCTCCCATCACAACACACCCACCACCCCTTGTGCATGCGTCTACTTCAGTGTTGCCAGATTCGTTACCATAAACTCACCATAACTGATGATGTGACAAACCAAAGATAAGCTTTTTCCATAAAGTAATTGAGATGGCCAGTCAAATGCCTATCACTGATGTGATTACTTGTCCAGTTAGTTATATGCAACGACTTTATTTTAATTTTCTTTTAGTCATTTATTAATGCCTTATTTTTCATTGGCCAATTGGATTTGTTCAACGTTTTTATAGTTAAAAGGAAAAAGCAAAATTACAAGTTACAGTATTTTTAAAATGAGTGCATATGAAATGAAATTTACATAAACACTTCCATAGACTTGGTGTTACGGGTCTTACCTGTTTCCGACGCTAGGTGGTAGCGTTGGCTTACTTTTTCTCAGGTTGAGACCCTGACAGTGAGCGCGATCGCACATGCACGATTAAGGCTGTGCGATCGCGTTGTTGTGCGATCATGCGTATATCCAATTAAGCTGCTTGATTGCATTATGGGCAACACCTGCTGACTAAGGTCCGTCCTGAGTTCAGTCGGTGTCGCATCATCACCCGTGATGGGGCTACCATCGCCCATCGGAGTACTCACCCGGTTCGGACGTGCTGTAGCGGACGCTCGCCGGTAATCGGCTTCGTTGGGGATAATGGTAGCTGTTTCTTCGAAGAGAAACAGTAATGGTATGGCTGGGAAGCCGGATGGTAACCGCTAGGGCATTAGATGCTAGAGCAGGGTAAGAATCCTTTGTTCGCTTCCCCTACGCTGCATCACGGCCCCGCCGGAGCCCTCCGGGGATTTAGACTCGCCGCTGCGGCAGCTGGAGCACCTCCCTCTTATCCCGTCGCCGTTCCCGCTTCTTTAATTGTGTTTATGTTCCCCGCGCTTGAGTGGAAGACAGGTGCCTTGCTCACGCTGTATTTGTTTGGAACGTTGTGTGGCTTTTCAGCCCCGTTCCGCGTTTCCGCATCCTTGTCATGCTGCGCATGCGCGGTATTGCGAACAAAGGATCCTTACGTGCATCGCACAGCCTTAATCGTGCATGCGCGATCGCGCTCACTGTCAGGGTCTCAACCTGAGGAAAAGTAAGCCAACGCTACCCCCTAGCGTCGGAAACAGGTAAGACCCGTAACACTTGGTTGTTGCTTTCTTACGCGAGATGGCAACATTGGTGCAAATGATCAACGCATATGTCTAAGAGGTTCTGCTGTGTTTTATGGCTGTATAAATGCTGAGATGTGTGAACACCAATGAAAATACCATCTATGCTGCTCAGTGACACTAAGATTTCACTGTGACTTGAACATAAAATTTGATTAATTCAATCACCTGCTCCACTGCAAAAAATGCAGAAGCCTCCAATATGAATACATCCATCAGTTACGTATGTTCCCATAATAACAACATAATTAAGTCATTTTAACGTCATGCATTTTTCTTCATAACGAGATACTCTCTGATAATTATGACGTACGACAATATTAATACTTAATACTTATACATAATACACCACCATAAATAACTAATGTTAGTATTAGTAACTTATTAATATTATTTTACAATGAATAAACCTTAAGTTTATTAAAAACTAAAGTGTGCTGTAGCACTATCCGGTTTTATGTACTTTAGTGAACTTTTTTCATTACACTGTATTTGATGACAAATTCAGACAGATATATACACGTGGACAAAATTGTTGATACCCCTCAGTTAATGATTTTTTTAAATAATTCTGTTGAAGCATGGTTGAAAAGCAATGTCTGACTTTCATTTGTTCATTTTCATAGACTTTGTATTTATTATTACTTTTGTCAGATTAAAATTATTTCTGTTACCGTTGTGGGTTTCTCTATCATTAACTGAGGGGTACCAACAATTTTGTCCACGTGTGTAGAGAATGCAATTTTTAATGAACCATTAAAGTTTATTCGCTAATTCCAACTTTTTGGAAAAGTTGAATTTAGTTGGAAAAGTTAACATCGGGTATGTGCAAAAAACATGGGAGCCTTTTCAGATGATCCACTCAAGTTTACAGAGAAATAACTCCAATATATCAGACGAGTAATCATAACTTGTTTGCCAACATTTTTTATAGAACTGGAAATGCGAGTCACTTTAGCTTCCTAATTAATGACGTCTGCAAGCCTCTCTGTGGGTTTTTGTTTTGTTCGTAAAACTCCACCTATTTCTTTTAAACGCACTTTTTTTTAAGTTTAATGTTTTGAGGTTGTTATGATTTGTGATGTAAGTGACATTTATAACCCTTTGATCCAGCCCTAAGTGCTGTCTATATAAGGATGCAGAGGGCTAAACAGTGATGTTTCTCACCTGGGCACTTGTACAGAGATCTTAAGACTAAAGCATAAGGGTAAGATTTTTATGCACATTACAAATATTCTATTGCCTCTGATGCTCCTATATTATGACTAATCAGAAGATACATAAATACTGATAACCCAGGACACCGAGCTTAATTATGGTTATTTTCTGTATTTTTGGTAATTTTGCTGTTCTTCATAGATTTCATCATGGCAACCACACGTGTGCCAATGAAAATGTCAGCCTGCCTCTTCGTGGTGTTTTTCATGCAAACATGCTCTGGCCTTTAAGATTAATTCCATTTTTTCGGGACAAGATCCACAATCCAAGAGGCACGAGGACATAACTCGTGATGCAATTTTGAATGTAACCACAGGCGTGTGCCGAGCACAAGCACTCCTGCAGGGAAGAGATTTTGTGCAGGTCAGAACAAAGATAGAAGAACAGTCTCTAATATTTGTGTTTATGTAAAATTGTTTTGACTTTATTCTGTTTCTATTGCAGCCAACAATACTGACGGAGGAGTCAGTGGCAGCAGCTTGCTCTTCACCCGATTCAGCCAAAGGCTTCAAAAGCAGCATTCAAAAGATCACTGCCAATAATGCCAGGGTTGACTGGCGCCACTTCTTTAGTCCTGAACATCATTTTGATAGTGAGAAATTTTTGGAGGGACGGGCTCTTATCACAGATGGAGTGACTGCTGTCAAAGCCTTTCTCAACCAGCAGAGATATGAAGCTGCCAGACAGGTTCTTGGTAAAGCTCTACACACTCTGCAGGTATGGTAGAATGTTACAGGACAAACTTGATATATGGATTTCTGATTAATAATACTGCTCAGCTTTGGCCCCAAAACAATACTAAAACTAATTTTCTTGGGCTTAGCTCAAAGTCATGTTGTTCAGTTTGTTATGCTTTCATCTTTATATTGCCTATTGGTAATAAATGTAGAAATAAATTTTACTACATTACTAAACAAAGAAAGTCACAGACCAGATCAGTCAAACATCAGTCACTAAATGCAGAAAAAGTGTTTGAATTATTTAATAAAACAGAAGTAATTGAACTTGATTGAAAGTAATGTTAAAAATCGCTGATGACACTTGTTTTTGTCCTTTAGGATTTCTACAGTCATAGTAACTGGGTTGAAATGGGAAAAAAGGAACCTTATTTCAACCTGATCAGGCCAGACACCAAAATTGAAAACATAGTTGGTAAGACTAAAGTCTATGTTGGTGTTTATATACAGGTGCTTATATGTAGGTGATTTTTGTTCATACTGGTGTATGTGATGATACAGAAGCACGTGGCATTTCTTATCAAGTTTTATCTGGATCAAAAACTGAGCAACTAGCGTTTTCCTATTATCACCACACAATGTGTAGCAGACTACTGATTTATCCTACAAGTAAAATTGAGGTATTAGTTAATGACACAAACAATTCTTACTTCTAACAGATAAAACAACAGCGACATGCCGGAGTTGTAATGGAAATGACTGCACAGCAAATATGCTGGAGGAGATCAATGTGCAGCAGAAACTCACCTCAGGATACTTCAGCTTATTTGGCTTCAAACCAGCAGGTACTCTATTAAACAGTTGTAGCAAATCAGAATCATCTGGTCAATGAGAATGGGGAAAAAAAACATAGTCATGTACTAATTTGCCCAACTGCTGAATGTTGTATGAAGGCATTTGCTGGCCCATGGCTCATCTCCCTCAGCAGATGTTTTGTGCATGTTTGTCTGTGGTGTTGGACAAGCATCCACACTTTTTGTGGAGTATGTTTTATTTATTTCAGTCTATTGTATCTCTAAAGTTTGATTTCATTTTAAGGAAAGTGCAGTCATGGAAATGTAGGAGACTTGGGGAGTCTGATAAGTCCTAAAGGTGGCATCAATAAAGACAGCAGGACGTCCAGTCATGGTCATCTACATGGAAAAGCAGCACAACTTGCCACTGCTGCTACGGGACAACTACTGGAAGACATTCGAGCTGTATATGGAGACTTAGAGTTTCTGAGGTATTTAAAAATACGATTTGTGTCCTTTTTCTGTTTGATGTAATGTTATCAAGTAATGAAGGCTATCAAGTCGAGATGTGAGTTTGAAGAGTAAAAACTGGTTTAGTAGACAAAGTAACAACCTCACAACAGTCTGATACAGGAGTAGTCTGGTGCAGCAAAGGGGGGATTCTTGGGTCAGAGCTTTAGGGGTACATTTCAACATAATTTTTTATTATGTTATAATAATGTATTTTATTAAAATATTATGATGTTTGTTAAAATATTATGTTTAAACTATATATGTTCTACATTTTTTCAGCTTATTAGAGACAAACCTCAATTTAAAAAAAGAAAAGCTCGTATTTTTAGGTGTGCTAGGACTCAATTTAGGGGTGCTCAAGCCCTCTTAAAAGGAGCTAGACATGCTTATGGTGCACCACTTCTACATGCTACATGCTGATTTACATGCTAGAGAGATTTTTTAAAAAGCCTTAGCTGTGATCTATTTATACTAGTCTGAAGTATTACTATGATATCTAGATAATCCGGTTACAACCCAACACACACTCACTCACACACACACACACACACACACTCACACACACACACACACACACACTTACTTTTGCTTTTGCCCTCAGGCTGATTGGACTCTCCCAGGGTTTGGTGCTAACTTTTGTCATTGACACCACCGGTAGCATGTCTGATGACATTGATGCAGTCAAGGCAGTTACTACATCAATCATCGACAGAAGAAGAGGCACTGCAAATCAGCCTTCAGAATACATCCTGGTGCCATTTAATGATCCTGGTGAGATAAGCTAATTATACAATGTGTATTTATACAGTGCTGTGTATTTATAATATGTTAGGGCTACATTACATGAAGTATTAGTGAAATATGATACATACATTAAAACTGTTTCACACTGTTCTGACATTTGGTTACACTATATTGAATATATTGTTAAAGAAGAGATTTGTTAATCCTATGCACTAATTATTTTTTATCTAAATTGTTATGACAGACAAATATATTAATCCTAATTAATAGCAAACAAACAATGTTCACTTCTTTATTGAACACATTAATTAATCATTCCCAGAATTGAGTGTCAGGACGATGAACTCCCACGAAGCTACATCATCCTACAGGGGTGCCTTCTGACCCTTTCCACCTTCCATAGCTGGCTGCCAGCACACATCATAGTGACAGTGAATTAACATTTTAATGTAAAAGATTTTATAAAACCACATTTAGCAGCAATATGATTCATGTACCTGCTGATCAGATTTGTAGATAAATGAGGAATTTTAGATCATTCTTCAATACAAAACTTGGGATATGTCACAGCCTGTCAGTTGTGTTACGATCTGGATTCTGAAAACCTGCAACATTTTTGAAAAGTCAGGGTCCATACATATTAGATATACATAATAAAATTGCAGACCCATGTTTATTTGAACTTGACATTTAAACCATTGAGTAAATGTGAATGTAAATGGCATTCCCCTATGATGACATTTTACTTCAGATTTCGGGCCTCTTACAAGAACTACAGATGCTGAATTGTTTAAAAAGCAACTCAATGCACTTACTGCTCATGATGGAGGTGATTTTCCTGAGATGTGCCTTTCAGGACTACAGGTAGGACACAGTCATTTTCAAGTATATATGCACGAATATATAACAAATCAAGTAAACTTTAAAACATTTTATATATAAATTAGTTATCTCTCCCACGTATGTTTCATGGCTATTTTTGGTGAGAGTCAAGTTTGGAAACTTAACAACGTTGCAAAAAATAGACAAAGTGACATTCATACCTGTTGCTGACATAATATGTTTAACTGAACAGCTCGTGTGATCATACAATCACATTTACAATGTACATAAAAGTAGGTATAAGTACAGTTTCTATTCATTTATGCAAATTTGAGAAATAGTCCATGATTGAAATAGAATTAAAATGCCACCTACTGATGGTCGAAAACATGGCAGCATAGTCAGGTAGAATTTCATTAGTGGCAAGACTTTTGTCATAGTTTAAGCTTGGCGAGGGTGAGAGGCGAGCTTGGCGGCCTTTTGAGGTAAAATGCATCAAAGGAAATCCGTCCTGCCATCACACGTGGCAAGAGATGAGGCTAGCAAGATAAGGGGGAGTGATATACCAAGGTTTATATATACACAATGGTGCTTGAAAGTTTGTGAACCCTTTAGAATTGTTTTTATATTTCTGCATAAATATGACCTAAAACAACATCAGATATTCACACGAATCCTAAACATAGAACAAATAAAACAAAAATCTAACACTTGGTCATTTATTTATTGAGGAAGATGATCCAATATTACATATTAGTGAGTGGCAAAAGTATGTGAATCTCTAGGATTAGCAATTTGAAGGTGAAATTAGAGTCAGGTGTTTTCAATCAATGGGATGACAATCAGGTGTGAGTGGGCACCCTGTTTTATTTAAAGAACAGAAATCTATCAAAGTCTGCTCTTCACAACACGTTTGTGGAAGTGAATCATGGCACGAACAAAGGAGATTTCTGAGGGCCTCAGAAAAAATAGTTGTTGATGCTCATCAGGCTGGAAAAGGTTGCAAAACTCTCTCTAAAGAATTTAGACTTCACCAATCCACGGTCAGACAGATTGTGTACAAATGGAGGAAATTCAAGACAATTCCTACTCTCCCCAGGAGTGGTCAACCAACAAAGATCACTCCAAGAGCAAGGCGTGTAATAATTGGGCAAGGTCACAAAGGACCCCAGGGTAACTTCTAAGCAACTGAAGGCCTCTCTCACATTGGCTAATGTTAATGATCATGAGTCCACCATTAGAAGAACACTGAACAACATTGGTGTGCATGGCAGGGTTGCAAGGAGAAAGCCACTGCTCTCCAAAAAGAACATTGCTGCTCGTCTGCAGTTTGCTAAAGATCACGTGGACAAGCCAGAAGGCTATTGGAAGAATGTTTTGTGGACGGATGAGACCACAATACAACTTTTTGGTTTAAAGGAAAAACGTTATGTTAGGAAAAAGGAAAACCCTGCATTCCAGCATAAGAACCTCATTCCATCTGTGAAACATGGTGGTGGTAGTATCATGGTTTGGGCCTGTTTTGCTGCATCTGGGCCAGGACAGCTTGCCATCATTAATGGAACTATGAATTCTGAATTATATCAGAGAATCCTAAATGAAAATGTCAGAACATCTGTCCATGAACTGAATCTCAAGAGAAGGTGGGTCATGCAGCAAGACAACGACTCTAAGCACACAAGCCGTTCTACCAAAGAATGGTTAAAGAAAAATAAAGTTAATGTTTTGGAATGGCCAAGTCAAAGTCCTGACCTTAATCCAATGGAAATGTTGTGGAAGGACCTGAAGCGAGCAGCTAATGTGAGGAAACCCACCAATATGCCAGAGTTGAAGCTGTTTTGTACAGAGAAATGGGCTAAAATTCCTCCAAGCCGGTGTGCAGGACGCATCAACAGTTACAGGAAATGTTTAGTTGCAGTTATTGATGCACAGGGGGGTCACATCAGATAGGCCTACTGAAAGCAAAGTTTCACATACTTTTGCCACTCACTAATATGTAACATTGGATCATTTTCCTCAATAAATAAATGACCAAGTATAATATGTTTGTCTCATTTGTTTAACTGGGTTTTATTTATCTACTTTTAGGACTTGTGTGAAAATCTGTTGATGTTTTAGATCATATTGATGCACAACTATAGAAAATTCTAAAGGGTTCACAAACTTTCAAGCACCACTCTGTGTGTTATATATTTATCTGAAATCGCAACCTTGCGGTTAAGGTATTGGACTATGGACCAGAAGGTACATCTTCTGCGCAGGGACAGGGGTGCATAGTGAAGATGCCACCTGTGTCTGGATGGTGAACAACAAAACCGTGGGAGCTGCTTGTGCTTGTTGGCGTCTCTGCTGGTTTTCTGGAGACTGTTTGCCGTGTATACATGCCCTCATGAATCCACTGCTCCCAAGACAGTGATGCGCCCCCTCTCAAAGTCTGTCAACTGGGCAAAATGTCTTCAAGTGTATCGTCCAGGCATGTCTAGCAGTAAACAATCTCTCACCAAGAGGTACACTACCCAAAGTAGCCTCAGAGAGTCTTTTCATATGGCAGGGGAAAAAGCACTTTTAAGACCGCTTGTGGAAAAATCCAATGTCTAATCAGACCACAACTGTAATAATTTACATGTCTTCCTGAGACAGAACTGCATGTCAAAATCCGACATTTCTGACTGGCTGCGTTTTTTTTTGTTTTTGGGGGGGGGTGGGTTGGTCAATAAATGTATATATACACATGAATGAATCTTTACTGTTATTGCACATTGTACTTGTACACACAACACAATATACATAAATTAGAAAGTCCTTTACAACAGCTATGCAACTAAGTAACCACACAAAACTCAAATAAACCACAATTCATATCTTACATTCTGAGCTTTCCTTCACTTTTGTTCCAGCTGGCCCTGACTGGGTCTCCACCAAAGACAGAGATGTTTGTTTTTACGGATGCTTCTGCAAAAGACATAGAGTTAAAAGGCACTATACTGGCATTGATTGAGAGCACAAAGTCAGTTGTAAGTATAAGTTTTCTTATTTACACCCGGGCTAAACACTGACACTGTTACTGAGGATCAGAGTTGGGTAGCAACTGTGCTATAATTACTGCATTACATTTATTTAAGTACATTTTGGGGGCTAAAATTTCAAGTACTTTTAATTTAGGAAACTTTTTACTTTCAATTTTCAATTTTTTAACAATGTGTTTTTACTCAATTACATTTCATTTTGTCAACTGAGTTACTGGATTCCTATACCTGAATTTTAAATGTCTGTAGAGCGCAGTTCACAGAACAAGGTCTGTGTTCGTCCACACGAAGTGTGTGACATATTCTAGATTAAAACGCATTTAATAGTGAGATAAAAATTATGCCATGTGGCATATTTATGTGATTAAGTCAAGTCAAGTCAAGTCAGATTTATTTATATAGCGCTTTTTACAATGGAGCATTGTCTCAAAGCAACTTTACAAGTTTAGATTATCTCCTAATAACTACGTCCAATCTCAAATTGAGCAAGCCTAGGGCGACAACTGATTTTAACTTCCCTGAAGAAAGCAACTGATTTTAACTTCCCTGCTCATGTTTGGATTGCTTGTGCCAGTCTAACACTAAGCGTGCATTATATTTAAACATTACACCTTTAAAATTTGAAACCTTTAAATTTTACACTAACCTGTAACCCTCATGTGTCGCTGTGCATCCTAACATCGAGTCATTTTTTTTAACCAAAAGATTGAGTTTTACAATTTTATTTAACATTGCTATCAGCATCAGTGGGCATTTTAATGACAGACGTAAGGTTACATCGATAAAAAAGGTTACATTGAAACTAGTCATTCATACATGGGCCAATTTAGCATCATAAAGTAACTTAATGCATGTCTTCGGACTGTGGGAGGAAACCGATGCAGATACTGGGAGGACATGCAGACTGCACATAGAAAGGACCCAGGCCCCACCATCTAGGATCAAACACAGGACCTTCTTGCTGTGAGGTGAGGGTGCTACCCACCGAACCACTGCATTGTTCAAAAATTATAATAAATAAAATCAAATACAATAATATAGAGACTAACAGCTTAGCTAGAAAGGGAAGAACCAGAAGGTAACATAGTCAAGAGGAATCACATGAGACATTAGCAACCCACCTCCTAAACTACCAAGAAACTGAGTGATTGCACACAAGAGGCACGATCTCAACATCCCAGATCACCACAAAACTCTCGTTATGAACCCCTGGCTCTGCCCTTATTCATAAGGCAAGGATGAACAACTCAAGACCTAAGAAGACTGAAGCCGAGCCCAGATGGACAACCCGGCCTGACACTCCCAGCTACTTGACTAAAGGCACGACAGAGCAGGAAGGACACAGACGACCCCAGACTCCAGCCAACAGAACTGCCAAAGGCCTTTGTACATATGTATGTTTTAAGTCCAGGCTTCAATTAGGGGTGTGTCTGAATCCCGAAAAAAAAGAGGAGGTTGTTCCATAGCTATGGGGCCCATATACAAGAATGCCTAAGATCAACTTATAGTTAAATTTGCTAACAAATGTGATTATTCAATTAGATTTAAACCAGGCAAGAACTAAACCAAAGGTGTTTTAAACCTATCAATTAAAATTATTCATAATCATTGTCAGTCTCACAAATGAGGGTGTACAGGAGGAAAGGACACAAGCGTAGGTATTCAATAATCAACAAAGGGATTTATTAACCAAAAGCAACGCAAATGTAAACAAAGCGGAACGTGGCATAACAAAAGTGGACTTACCACAACATGAGTGGTCCAAAGCAAACTCGAGCAAACACAAGTCATCCAGAGCGAACGCAAGCAAATACAAGTAACCAAAAAGCGGTAGTTACCACCAAATAAAACATAAACATAAACTTAGTGTTAATTCCCCGCATCATGCAGAGGCTAGGGCCGAGCTTAAATAATGTCATAACCAGCTGAGTCTCATTAGCTCGCTAGCCTTAGCCTCTTTTCCTTCTAGGGCTCCGCAGTCCGGCGGAGCACCGCAAATGACAAATCCGAATCGTTGCCTAATGGCGAGGAGGGGCATAGCAAACCCAAGTCTGAGGTGATCCGTGATATATACAACTGACCTCCTTGATGCTGGAATGGGCACTGACCTCCTTGGCCCTGGCATTGGCGCTGACGTCCTCAGTGCTGCCACTAGCGCTGATGTCCTTGGCACTGGCGCTGACATCCTCGCACAAATGTCTGTAGTGCCGAGGTTGGCGCAAATATCCGTGGTGCAAGAGTCGGTGCAACTAGCTCAAATACATGACTAACATACTCAGGTACAAAGTTAACGTGCTCAGGAACGAGACTAAATGGCACGGCATGCTTGCATACAGAGCCAGGCAGCTCTAACGGTTCAAACATGAAGCTAACAAACTTAGGTATGGAGCTAACATGCTCAGGCATGAAACTAAAGGGCGTGGCGTGCATGCATATGGAGCCAGGCAGTGCTAACGGTTCAAATATGGAGCCAACAAATTCAGGTATGGTGCTAACATGCTCGGGTACGAAACTAAAGGGTGTGGCATGCTTGGATACAGAGTCAGGCGGCACTAACGGTTCAAATACGGAGCTAACGAATTCAGATACGGAGCTAACATATTCAGGTACAAAGCTAAAGGGCACAGCGTGCATGCATACGGAGCCAGGCGGCGCTAACGGATCAAATATGGAGCCAACAAATTCAGGTACGGAGCTAACGTGCCCAGGTACGAAACTAAAGGGTGCGGCGTGCATGCATATGGAGCCAGGCAGCGCTAATGGTTCAAATACGCAGCTAACGAATTCAGGTACAGAGATAACGTGCTCAGGTACGAAACTAAAGGGTGAGGCGTGCTTGGATACGGAGTCAGGCGGCGCTAACAGTTCAAATACAGAGCTAACGAATTCAGGTATGGAGCTAACATGCTCGGGTACAAAACTAAATGGTGCGCCGTTCTCAGATGCGAAGCCAGGCAGCGCTAATGGCTCAAATACAGAGCTAACAAATTCAGGTACGGAGCTAACGTGCTCATGTGCGAAACTAAATGGCGCGGCGGGATGGCATACGGAGCTAGGCAGTGCTAATGGTTCAAATACAGAGCTAACAAATACATGTATGGAGCTAACGTGCTCAAGTATGAAACTAAAGGGAGCAGCGTCCCCACATACGGAGCTAGGCAGCGCTAACAGTTCAAATATGGAGCCAACGAATTCTGGTATGGAGCTAACATGTTCGGGTACAAAACTAAAGGGTGTGGCGGGCACGCATACGGAGCCAGGCAGCGCTAATGGTTCAAATACAGAGCTAACAAATTCAGGTACGGAGCTAACGTGCTTGGGTACAAAACTAAAGGGTGCAGCGGGCTCAGATACAGAGACAGGCAGTGGTAATGGTTCAAATACGAAGCTAACTAATTCAGGTACGAAGCTAACGTGCTCGGGTATGAAACTAAAGGGCACGGCATGCTTGCATAATGAGCCAAGCGGCACTAACGGTTCAAAAACGGAGCTTACAAATTCAGGTACGGAGCTGACGTGCTCAGGTACAAAACTAAAGTGCGCAGCAGGCTCGGACATGAAGCCAGGCAGCGCTAACGGTCCAGGGACTGAGCTATGTGGTGCTAATGGCTCAAATATGGAGCTAGCGTGCTCAAATACAAAGCTAACGTGCTCAGATACAGAGCTATCGTGCTCAGTTACTTGGCTACTGGGTGCTAACGGCTCAGGTACTGAGCTGTCGGGCGCTAATGGCTCATCTATAGAGCTAAGAGACGCAGCATGCTCAGATACGAAGCTTGCATGCTCAGATATGGAGCTAAAATGCTCAGGTACTGGGTTACGGGGTGCTAATGGCTCATCTGTGGAGCTAAAAGGTGCGGTGTGCCCAGATTCGGAGCTATCCAGCACCAAATAGCGCTTGACCAGTCCCTTCCTACAGCCAGTGAGCTGGGGATCCAGCAAATTACGGGCGAATGAAGGCACACATGGGTGGCTGGTGGACTCCAGCTTCCCTCTAGCAGGGAGATCAAACCTCTCCAACAGCTTTTAAAAAACCTGGTCACTGGTTCCCATCACTAGCTGGGACCAGTTTGCAACAGCCCAGTGCAGCGCTTCACCTGTAAGACAGCAATTCAATAAAACCAACGCTCGAATTCAAAATAGAATAGATTCTGGCAAATCAACCCAGACTGATCATATCAGGGTATCACAGTATCCTGCCCTCTCCATCTTAGGCAGAATTCTGTCACAAATAGGGGTGTACAGAAGGAAAGGAGATCAGTGCAGGTATTCAATAATCAACAAAGGGATTCATTAACCAAAACCAACGCAAACGTAAAGAAAGTGGACCGTGACATAAGAAAAGCAGGCTTACCGTGACACGAGTGACCTGAAGCAAACTCGAGCAAACACAAGTAACCAAAAGCACTAGTTATCGCCAAACAAAACATAAACATAGACTTAGTGTTAATTCCGCGCATCGTGCATAGACTAGGGCCGAGCTTAAATAATGTCATAACCAGCTCTCATGCTCATGCAGAGTCTCATTAGCTCATTAGGCCTAGCCTCTTCTCCATCTGGGGCTCTGCAGTCTGGCAGAGCACCGCAAACGACCAGTCTGGATCGCCCCCTAATGGGGAGGAGGGGCGTAGCAAGACCAAATCTGAGGCAATCTGTAACAGTCAGATGCTGCAGTCACGACCAACAGTACTGAAACAAATACAAAAGCACAATTTGAGGCGAGCAGCTTGCTGTGGTTCTGTATAATGTGTCTGGACAACTTCATACAGAAAGATCCAAGGAATCAAGATTTAGGTTTTTGAGGAAAGTTTAAGTATAAATAACTTGGAAAAAAACAACCAAGTGTTAATGTTTGGTTAGATATGAAATGTATCCTCATTTATAATAAGTAATGAGTGATTTGTTTTTCCTTATCTGAAGGTGAACTTCATGCTGACTAACGTCTTGAGCGCACGTCGTCGACGAAGCACTGTTACCAGTACAATCAATCAGGTCTATCATGAACTGGCTCAGGCCTCTGGGGGACAGGCCATTGAGGTCACCAAAGAAAAGCTGCCTGAGGCCAATAGCATCATAGTGGACACCTCCAGACCATCTATGGTAATTAACATTTACATTAACAGTATTTAGCAGATTAAATTATCCAGAGAAACTTACAGAAGTGCTTTGTTTTCTTCTTAGCAGACATTACCTCATGTTAGTACAAATACGCAATAACCCAAGATCACAATCCAACTAAAATCCTGTTAGGATTTGATATAGGTGAATCCACAAACAATTAAGGTTTTTTTTTTAATTAAACATGTAAGCACAAATTCAGTTCCAATTTTCATTTAAGTCCTGAGTGAAAGGTATGTCTTTAGTTGCTGTTTGAAGACAACAAGAGACTCAGCCATTCGAAGTTCATTCCAGCACCTGGGTGCCAGTACAGAGAAGAGTCTTGAAGCTTGTCTTAATATAAGGAATACCTCAGGCAACTATTGTCACGGGGGCCCAGGGGGCGCACCGAAAAAAGGGTAAATAACGGACCAAAGTGCAAGGGAACACCGCAAAAGCGCGGGAAACAAAAGAAAGGAGAAGTTAACACAGAGCGTCAGCACCTAACGTGTGCGTGTTGGTGCCGAAACGGTTCCCCGACGGGATTCGATCCCGTGATGACGGACTTCGAGGGTGGGGGCGTTACCACTGCTCCACAGAGCCGTGTGATAATCCCAGTGAGATTGAGAGCTTAAGGATAAGGTCAAACAAAGGAGGCGTGGAAAAAATGCACTCAGAAATAGGAGGTGGTAGATAATAACGCTGCTTGCAGCGATAAATCGAGAGACGGAAAAATATCCGTAGAAAAGAATCTCTCAGCGCTGTATTCGATGCGTGAGAGAGAGAAAGAGATAAAGCTCTGTGTGAATGGAGCAGGGGACTGTGTGTGTGAGTGTGTATGGAGCGATCTGTGTGTCTGTGTGAATGAGAGTAAAGTCGGAGACTGAGCGTGTGTATGGAGCGATCCGTGTGTATGTGTGTGTGTGTGTGTGTCCAGCCATGCATGCGCGGAGGAGCGCCGGAGCTAGAGCCGGCCGGCGAGAGTCTCGAGCGTGCTCCGTAGGGAAAGCACGCTCGGGAAGCGTATACGACCGAGTGAAGCTCGTTCCCTTTGCGCTGGAAAAGTGGAATAATGTGGACACCGCAGTGGACAGTTATCCACGGAGGAGCAGGGAGTGTCCCTTAGGCACCGCCTGCGGGTGGAAAAGCGGAGACAGACCGCCAAAGGAGCGTTAGGGGGAAGGTAAGCGGCGTTACCGATCTTTCCCTTTCTTAGCACTCTAAGTCCCTGACTTTACCTCAGCCTTTTGGCTTACATATCCCGCCTCCTAGGCGAGACGGGATTACCACTGTCCTTAACCGGATAAAGAGGGCGAGAACGCCGCTTAATAAACGCCGAAAGAAACTCACTACTACCATAGATGAGAACGCGCCGTAGGCCGGCGCTTAGGACGCTCCTTTTATAGGCGGTCGGCCTCGGCATCTGTTGGATCCGCGGCAACCTCTAGCGGCCGGAATGCGCCCCCTGATAACTATACTACTGATTATCACTATAGACAATTTGGATGTCCCAAGAACTTTTCTGCCACATCTTCACCTTTGGGTGTTTGAGTGCAAATAAACTGATATGTGCAAGGCCCTTATCCCACATTTGTTTGGATTGTACCTTGTAAGATTGTTTCAGTTGACAGTTGCTTGATTAAGAGTGTCCACAAATGAATACATGTAATATAAGACTAGTCAGTTTGAGTAAAATAAACTGGTTTCCTGCAGGTCACTCTTTTCCAAGGTGTACAAAACGTAGGGAAAGCTGAAGTTTTTTCAGTCTTTGTGGATTCCTCTTTGCAAAACCTGACAGTCTACATCACAGGCCAAGGTGTAAGTTATACCATCACTAGTCCCACAGGTATGTAAACAAATCATCAGAATTATCTTTCTGTGAAACCATGACAAACATGACCCATCTATATGATGCACTACTCTAATAATCATTTATAATGATGTCGTTATTTTAACAGGGGTCTCACAGAACAACACACAAACAGATGGGGCTCTGGGGACCATTCAGAAAGTTGGTAACTTCCACACAGTACGTCCAAATATCTCAGACCAGACTGGATTGTGGCTCTTCAGCCTGAACTCAACTGCACCCTACACCATCAAAGTTGTTGGTAAAATTGATATGTTTATGGATATTTCTTGCTTATGTTGAGTAATACTAGATCTGAATGGGATGATTACCTTTGTGCTTGAAAGTTTGTGAACCCTTTAGACGTTTCTATAATAATTGGCGAGGTCACAAAGGACCCCAGGGTAACGTCTAAGCAACTGAAGGCCTCTCTTACGTTGGCTAATGTTAATGTTCATTGGTCCACCATCAGAAGAAGAACACTGAACAACAATGGTGTGCATGGCAGGGTTGCAAAGAGAAAGCCACTGCTCTCCAAAAAGAACATTGCTGCTCATCTGCAGTTTGCTAAAGATCACGTGGACAAGCCAGGCTATTGAAAGAATGTTTTGTGAATGGATGAGATCAAAATAGAACTTTTTGGTTAATGTGAGGAAACCCACCAACATCCCAGACCTGAAGCTGTTCTGCACGGAGGAATGGACTAAAATACCCCCAAGCCAGTGTGCAGGACTGATCAACAGTTAAAGGAAACGTTTAGTTGCAGTTATTGCTGAACAGGGGGGTCACGCCACAGCAGATACTGAAATCAAAGGTTCACATTCTTTTGCTACTCACTAATATGTAATATTGGATCATTTTCCTCAAGAAAAAATGACCAAGTATAATATGTTTGTCTCATTTGTTTAACGGGGTTCTCTTTATCTACTTTTAGGACTTGTGTGAAAATCTGATGATGTTTTAGGTCATATTTATGCAGAAATATAGGAAAACTCTAAAGGATTCATAAACTTTCAAGCACCACTGCAATTGCAGAGTTATTGTACTTCAAACCAAACCGGTCATTTATGGATTTTCTTGTTCATTTCTCAGGGCAAAGTGCGATTGACTTCGTTTTTGACTTTATAGAGGTTTCCCAAGAGCCTTCTCCAAGCTACTCTGTGTTAGACAGCAGACCTGCAGCTAGTAAGAGAGCATTTCCTCAGACTTGATATTGTCAGTAAACTATTTTCTGTAATCCCATTCTTTTCTCTCTGTGCTTCAACCAGACAGCAATATCACCCTCTTGGTCTCCATGCTTGGTGGGGACAGTGTGAGCCTCACAGGAGTAGCACTGATAGAAGCTTCCAGTTCCAAATCCTTTAATGGGACTCTGTACCAGGTATCTACTGGACAGTACTTTGTGACCATCGACAGCTTTCCAGCAGGACAGTTTGCTGTTCGTGTGACTGGACAGAACAGTTTGACTAGATCTTCAAATGACGTCTTTCAGAGGCAATCGTCAGCTCAATTCCAAACATCAAATGTGACCATTACTGTGAGTCTGAAAGCACTACTCAGATTTAAAGTTAACTGTAGAATAAATTCAAATAAACAACTTGCTTAGTTATTATTATGAGCCACAATATCGACGCTAGATGGCAGCGTTAGCTCATAAACGCGCCAGAACCGGTTAATTGCATTTATTACTTCATTGACGACACCTGTGAGCTCAGGTATATAAGAGCGTCCCTGAGCACTGCTGGTCGTCACACCCTTATACTCTATCGGCTGTCATTCGTAGCATCTATTTGTGCCTTCGCTCTGCTTAGGGACATTACATACTACGCCTCAAAAGAGACTTCACCCGTCTCACACATGCTGTCACATCCGCTATTCGGTTACTTTTTAAGGGAGATTGGTACACTGCTTTTGATATAAAAGCAGTAAATGTACGGTCAGGAGACCGAAGGTGACGTCAGGGCTTAGTTGCCAAAAGTAGGGACAGAACACCCCCCCACCCCCCCCCGCCGCTCTCTCACGCGGCCTCTCCGCCGCCTTTAGTGGCTTTGGATTTGTTTGCTGCGGCAATGTGAGCCCCCCTCTCTTCTCCCGTCATCGCCTCCCAACCCCTTAGGTGAGCAGGATATAAAGTTCTCTGCTCACACTTTGGCTTTTGAGGAACACTGCACTGCTAATCAGTCTCGTTCCTCACATCCGCGTCCGTGTCACTCTACGACTGTTCAAAGAACCATGACTCGCTTTGCGCAGCTTCAGCGATTCCAGGGAATCCCAGAAGCACACGTCACAGCATGCCCCCACTCTCTCTCCTCGAATTGCGCTCTGCACTTGCGCAGTTTGGGAGTGAGCAATCACTTCGTTTTTAAAGGAGCGCTTTCTTTTTATTTTTTCCCCACGCTCGCCACAGAACATCTAAGCACTGTTAGTGGCTTTTCTTTTTCCCCTTTTTATTTTCTTTGTTAATTATAAACTTCTTGTTTTTGAGTCCGCTCTGCGCACGTGTTGGTCCTTTTTATGCCATTTTCTCCCTGCCATACCCTGCTCCTCCTCATGGCGCATCTGTTAGCGATCAGGGTTCAATTCCCAGCTGCCAGCCTTAATACAGGTATAGCTTTATTTTCAGGTTTTTTGTCTGTGTGTGCGGCAAGTGTCTTGCCACACACACACTTCCGTTTTCATTTGTTTAAGTTTTGACTTGTCCCTTCCACCTGGAGTTAACAGCAATTGGGTCCTAAAAACCCCTTTTTCTTTTACACGGTTCACCGGTTTTTAGGCGAACCATAACAGTTATAGCCTAAATATATAGCCTCATTAAGTAGGAATAAAGAAAAGGCAAATTCAACACTTACTGCCTTTAAACTATTTAGGAAAACCAAAATGCATCTAAGGTGGTATCACCAACTCTTGATTTTTCTTCACAATGTTCCTCCAGGCTGAAACTAACAGCACAATGGAGCCTGGAAAGAATTTCACACTGCCATTCACAGTCACATCCAATGGCTCCAGAGGAAATTTTAGCATCAGAGTCACTAATGACCGTAGTTTTGAGACTACTGCTCCCTCATCTGTGACTCTCGAGACTGGAAGCAGTGTGAATGGCACAGTAACTTTGCTTGCCCCTGCAAACACTCCTTCAGGAACTGATGTCATTGTGACTATCGAGGCTGGAGCACCTGGAGGAAGTGACACCAACTACGCCGTCCTTCGGCTTGCAGTTATTGTGCCGGTATTTGCTTGCTTTCTATTTAATATTCCAGTGTATAATAATAAATTAGTCACTAAGCAGAAGGATTGTTAGATTTTAAAGCTGTCAGGTCATTATATCATATCTCCTTACCATTGCTACGGCTATTCAAGTCAAACAGAAAAGTAATAACAATGGATTGGTTTGTTTTAACTTTTTTTTTATTATTTACTTAAGGTAACAGACTTAACACCTCCAGTATGTGAGATAGTTAGCGTAAATGCTAACTGTTCCAGTAACTGCTCCCTCTCCTCATGGGACCTCTCTGCTAACATGACTGATGGAAACGGGACCGGCATTAAATCTGTGATAGTACGTCAGGGAACTGGTTTCCTCAACACCACCACTGTGCTGGGTAACAATGGTGTGAATGTCACTCTGGCAGCCTACAATGCCTCCTGCTGCTCTCCAGATGTGGAACTGGTCATGGTGGATGGAGTGGGAAATGTTGGCACCTGCTTCAGATCCGTGAGAACTGTAAGTGCTAGCAATGGTACAGAATTCTTCTTGTTTCAGCCAATCTGTTTTTGGCTAAATCTTGGAATCCTCCCTTTTAACCGTTTTATGCAAACTGTAAGACCAAAGCTGTGGGCGGCACGGTGGCTCGGTGGGTAGCACCACAGCCTCAGCCTTGAACTAGTCTTGATGTAACCTTGTGTGTGTCGCTGATATGGCCACTGATGCTGATAGCAATGTTAAATTAAACAAACAAGTAAGCAAAATTGTAATTTTAATACCATCAGCACATTTGGGTACGTTATGCCACTGTAGTATTCATGCTTTTAATCTGAGTAAGAAATACACACATTAAAGTAATCAATACTTCTTGATTATTGAGCAGTGGTAAAGCATAAACTACTGAACGTTATTTATTTTTATATCATTATGAATAGTTATACAAGAGAGTGAGGTAATATTCTTCATCATTGTTTAAGTTATCATCTAGGAAAGGAAAAGAAAAATAAGGCATACAAATATACATTCTCTTATTTC
This sequence comes from Ancistrus triradiatus, assembly GCA_025084515.1. Classification (NCBI taxonomy): domain Eukaryota; kingdom Metazoa; phylum Chordata; class Actinopteri; order Siluriformes; family Loricariidae; genus Ancistrus; species Ancistrus triradiatus. The sequence continues at coordinate 1,090,381 of JAJAGP010000037.1, read as the reverse complement.
TTCATGTCTACTATTAGTAGTATTGACAAGAATCCCTCTGGGGCAAATACTGTGAAAATACTAACGGTCTTTAAAATGTTTGAGTTACCACTAGTTAAGGAATGCAGTATGTTGAACAATAAGCATTAAACCAGACAGAAATTAACAACTATTGATGTTTTTTCCAACTTTTCTAATTTTTAACCATTTTTTTCTGTTCTTTTAAGGTAAGTGATTCTACACCTCCAGTATGTGAGATCGTTAGTGTAAATGGTAACTGTTCCCGTAACTGCTCCCTCTCCTCATGGGTCCTCTCTGCTAACATGACTGATGGAAACGGGACTGGTATTAAATCTGTTGGAGTGCGGCAAGGAAGTGGCTCCCTCAACACCACCACTGTGCTGGGTGATAATGGCGCGAGTGTCACTCTGGCAGTGTACAGCGCCTCCTGCTGCTCTCCAGAAGTGGAACTGGTTATGGTGGATGCAATGGGAAATAATGGCTCCTGCTTCGGATCCGTGAAAGCTGTAAGTGTCGGCACTGGTGCAGAATTTTTCTAGTTTTACTCACTCAGTTTCTGAGTAAATGTTGGAATTTTCCATTTTTACCATTTTATGCAGTTTTAAGAAAAGCCACAGTTGTAATACTATCAGAACATTTAGGCTTACGTTATTCCTTTGTAGTACTAATGATTTTATGAAGAGAAATTTAGTTAGTTAGTTAGTTAGTTAGTTTTGTTTCTTGCCATTCCAGCACAATATTGCAATATACAGATGGAGTACATGTGGAAAAATCTGTGAGGGCTTGAGCATTGCTTAGGGCAAGAAGAAAGGAGTGTGCTTCTGCTGTGAAAATTGAACAAGGTTGGAGACGGATACTATGTTGATAGTCCCAGAAGTTGAATCTGTTCATCTGGACATAGATTTTGTCGGAGAAATGTTTTGTCACTCATCTAAGTGACTTCTTCAGTCTCAGCTAGTTGGAAAACTTCCCCAATCTTATATACAGCACCTTTGCATAACGAGGTGTACTCTGAGGCCCCCTCAGGATCAAGGATCTGCATGTCTTTCAGAGGGAGAAACAGAGGGGAACTGGATGGTGCTTATTGGGATGGTAAGCGATCCATGCTTGTTCCGGGACTAGGTAGAGGATGTTTGTACTGGAAATGATACTGTACTGTACAAGATTATATTGTACTGACTCTTCTGGGTTTGGTTTTATTTATGAGGTCTGTTTATGTTACTTTCGTGATTTAGTTTGTCATTTTGGAGCTTTTATGGTAACTTTGGGAATTGTTAGTAACTGGGTGGTATTTCTTCTATTTCCCCAGCTAATTAAGTTTTGGAAATTCCCTGCTGATGTGTTTTGATGTAACTGCATCCACAAGGTCTTCTCGAATTTGAGAATTGAGAATGCTATCTACTTGCTTTTCTTGCCCTCAGGATAGCTTATTCTCTTTTAATCTCTTTTGAATGTCCTTTTCTTTGATCCATACTGGACAGTCTTCTGAGGCTGCACTATTGTTAGCGGTTGCAATTCACAAATTTTGGTGGAAGAATGGTATCCTGGGCGGTGTTCTGATCTCCGCAGTTTCAAGTGAAAGGCAGTGCTTTTGCATTTTGAGATTCTGTGGCCATATTTTTTTTGCTTATATTATCTTCTATAAAGAAAAAAATAGGGGAAGATAAAAGTAAAACATTCTCTTGTACCATAATGTGTATATTAATTGAAATAATAATAATCCATGTAGGACCAAAGGCTATGAAATTATTATGTCATTAATGGTCTTGTGAAATGCTTGACTTTTCCAATGGGTAAAAGAGATGTATTAGTTTAAAAGAAAAAGCATTAAGTCAAACAGAAGGGTAAACACCTATTGATGTTTTTTCTAACTTACCACTTTTTCTATTCTCTTAAGGTAACAGATTTACACCTCCAGTGTGTGGATAGTTTAGTGTAAAGGCTAACTGTTTTCCGGTAGCTGCTCCCTCTCCTCATGGGCCCTCTCTGCTAACATGTCTGATGGAAATGGAAAACAGGTATTGGGTTAAATCTGTTGGAGTGCGTCAAGGAAATGTGCTCCCTCAGCACCACCATGTGCTGGGTAACAATGGCGTGAATGTCACTCTGGCAGCCTACAATGCCTCCTGCTGCTCTCCAGATGTGGAACTGGTCATGGTGGATGGAGTGGGAAATGTTGGCACCTGCTTCAGATCCGTGAGAACTGTAAGTGCTAGCAATGGTACAGAATTCTTCTTGTTTCAGCCAATCTGTTTTGGCTAAATCTTGGAATCCTCCCTTTTTAACCGTTTTATAGCAACTGTAAGACAAGCTGTGGGGCGGCACGGTGGCTCGTGGGTAGCACCCCACACGCCCTCAAGCCTTGAACTAGTCTTGATGTCCCCTTGTGTGTGTCGCTGATATGGCCCTGATGCTGATAGCAATGTTAAATTAAACAAACAGTAAGCAAAATTGGTAATTTTTAAATACCATCAGCACATTTGGGTACGTTATATGCCACTGTAGTATTCATGCTTTTACATCTGAGTAGAAATACACACATTAAAGTAATCAATACTTCTTGATTATTGAGCAGTGGTAAAGCATAAACTATCCTACTACCCTTTCTGCTTGCCTATTATCTGTCATCACATAACACCCCCACCGCATCCCCCCCCCCCCCCCACCCACCACCCCTACCTTCCCACTTGGTTCCCCCACATCCTATACCCACACCCCCCCCCCCCCCACCTCTACCGTCCTCCCTTATCCCCCAGGTTTTAAATCACCCCCCCTCCTGAACGTTATTTATTTTTATATCATTTATGAATAGTTATACAAGGAGAGAGTGATGGTTAATATTCCTTCATCATTGTTTAAGTTTTATCATCTAGGAAAGGAAAAGAAAAAAATAAGGCATTACAAATATACATTCTCTTAATTCTTCATGGGGGTGGGGGGGGGTCCTACTATTAGTAGTATTGACAAGAATCCCTCTGGGGCAAATACTGTGAAAATACTAACGGTCCTTTAAAATGGTTGGTTACCACTAGTTAAGGAATGCAGTATGTTGAAACAATAAGCATTAAAAAACCAGACAGAAATAAACAACTATTGATGTTTTTTCCAACTTTTTCTAATTTTTTTAACCATTTTTTTCTGTTTCTTTTAAGGTAAGTGATTCTACACTCCAGTATGTGAGATCGTTAGTGTAAATGGTAAATGTTCCGTAACTGCTCCCTCTCTCATGGGGTCCTCTCTGCTAACATGGGACTGAGGGAAACGGACTGGTATTAAATCTGTTGGAGTGCGGCAAGGAAGTGGCTCCCTCAACACCACCACTGTGCTGGGTGATAATGGCGCGGAAGTGTCACTCTGGCAGTGTACAGCGCCTCCTTGCTGCTCTCCAGAAGTGGAACTGGGTTATGGTGGATGCAATGGGAAATAATGGTTCCTGCTTCGGATCCGAATGAAAGCTGTAAGCTGTAAGTGTCGGCACTGGTGCAGAATTTTTTCTAGTTTTTACTCACTCAGTTTCTGAGTAAATGTTGGAATTTTCCATTTTTTACCATTTTTATGCCGTTTTTAAGAAAAGCCACAGTTTGTAATACTATCAGAACATTAGGCTTACGTTATTCCTTTGTAGTACTAATGATTTTATGAAGAAGAAATTTTAGTTCGTTAGTTAGTTAGTTAGTTTTGTTTCTTGCCATTCCAGCACAATATTGCAATATACAGATGGAGTACATGTGGAAAAAATCTGTGAGGGCTTGAGCATTGCTTAGGGCAAGAAGGAAAGGAGTGTGCTTCTGCTGTGAAAATTGAACAAGGTTGGAGACGGATAACTATGTTGATAGTCCCAGAAGTTGAATCTGTTCATTGGACATAGATTTTGTCCGGAGAAAATGTTTTGTCACTCATCTAAGTGACTTCTTCAGTCTCACTAGTTGGAAAACTTCCCCAATCTTATATACAGCACCTTTGCATTTAACGAGGGTTTTACTCTGAGGCCCCCTCAAGGATCAAGGATCTGCATGTCTCAGAGGGGAAACAGAGGGGAAAACTGATGGTGCTTATGTGGATGTTTAAGCGATCCATGCTTTGTTCAGGACTAGGTAGAGATGTTTGTACTGGAAATGATACTGTACTGTACAATATATATTGTACTGACTCTTCTTGGTTTGGTTTTATTTATGAGGTCTGTTAAAAATGTTACTTTTCGTGATTTAGTTTGTCATTTTGGAGCTTTTATTGGTAACGTTGGGAATTGTTAAGTACTGGGGTATTCTTCTATTTCCCAGCTATTAAGTTTTGGAATTCCCTGCTGATGTGTTTTGATTGTAACTTGCATCCACAAAGGTCTTCTCGAATTTGAGAATGAGAATGCTATCTACTGCTTTTCTTGCCTCAGGATAGCTTATTCTCTTTAATCTTTTTTTTGAATGTCCTTTTCTTTGATCCATACTGGACAGTCCTTCTGAGGCTGCACTTATGTTAGCGTTGCAATTCACAAATTTTTGGTGGAAGATGGTTATCCTGGGGCTGTGTTCTGATTCTCCCGCAGTTTCAGTGAAAGGCGTGCTTTTGCATGTTTGAGATTCTGTGGCCATATTTTTTTGCTTATATTATCTTCTAGTAAAGAAACAAAATAGGGAAGATAAAAGTAAAAACATTCTTCTTGTACCATAATGTGTACTATTAATTGAAATAATAATAATCCATGTAGGACAAAGGCTATGAAATTAATGTGTCATTTAATGGTCTGTGAAATGCTTGACTTTCCAATGGGTAAGAGATGTATTATTTTAAAGAAAAAGCATCAAGTTCAAACAGAAAGTAACACGCTATTGATGTTTTTTCTAACTTACCACTTTTTCTAATTCTCTTAAGGTAACAGATTTTACACCTCCAGTGTGTGAGATAGTTAGTGTAAAAGCTAACTGTTCCGGTAGCTGCTCCCTCTCCTCATGGGCCCTCTCTGCTAACATGTCTGATGGAAATGGAACAGGTATTAAATCTGTTGGAGTGCGTCAAGGAAATGGCTCCCTCAGCACCACCACTGTGCTGGGTAACAATGGCGTGAGTGTCATTCTGGCATCCTACAGCGCCTCCTGCTGCTCTCCAGAAGTGGAACTGATTATGGTGGATGGAGTGGGAAATGTTGGGTCCTGTTTCAGATCTGTAAAATCTGCAAGTGCGAGCACTGGTGCAGAATTTTTCTTGTTTCGGTCAGCTTGCTTTTGGTTCAATGTTGCAATCCTCTTGTTTTACCAGTTTACACAGTTTTAAGAAAAGCTGCAATTTTAATACCATTGCTTTGGTGACTAGTAAAAAATACACATTGATTATAGAACAATGATAAAGCTTTATGGACACAAGTTTTTGATAAATGTAATTTCTTTATAAATTAATGGTTTGTACTAAAGTATGATAAAATGTAATTTGTGTATGAATGTATTAGTGTACTTAGGTTTGTAATACGTCATGTTTGGTACCCATGTAGCCTTATTTCATGGAAATCGAGTTTCAGAAATCTCAGCATTGTACAACACTCAGACAGTAATGCACAGAGCTGGCACTCACTATTGACCATATGGAACACCATTTGCCTCAACGGAGAAAAGTGCCTAGTGTCACTTCCAAGAATTACCAGAGGTGTGGCCATTCCAAACAGTATGGAATCTGCCCAATCACCTCAAGACACACATCAACTAGAATTAGATATTGTTATTGTCATCTCACACACTATCTGATAACTTCATATTTTTAACATTTAAAAGGTTTTCTAAAAAACAAAAGGGTAAACCTCAAAGGGATGTAACTATGTACTATGTAACTTTGTAAGTATACAATCTTGGAGAACTATCTGTAGAACTCTCCAGAGACCGACACTCTTTGTCATCACAGCTTATCACTCCATTAACCATTCTATAAGTTTACATTTTCTGTAATTATTCATCTGTGTTATCTTTCTGTATTTTAGTGTCATTTTCTGTCTTTTTAAATAAATGATTTACTTTTGTTTTGTTCCTTAAAATCTCAGTAGTTCTTTTATAAACAGTTAATGTGTAACTAATGACATATCTCCTGCAGAGGAAGTTGCAGAACTAATATGAAATACAATGAAAACCAAGTACTTACAGACAAATGGTGACCAAGGCACAAATGCATCAAGAAAACGATTTCAGATACCGTTTTCTCAGCTACACGTACTGTGGCCAGTTGAAGAACATTCTAGAAACTGCAAAACAATCTTCTGCACTAGCAGTTACTACAATGTCCGCTAGGTGGAAGCACATACAAAGCTGAATCTATTAACCTGAACGTAATGAAACGGCAGCATGCTTTCTGTTTCTATTTCCTTAATCATATGAATGTTATCATGAATCATAATGGGAGTGACTTACATAACCCTTATATGCCTACCCAATCATTAACTATATAAGGATTAAGTACTGAAGAGTGATATTTTTTACCTGGGTACATGTACAGTGATCTTAAGACTTGAGCTTTAGGGTAAGATCTTTATATGCACTAGAAAATGATTCTATTGCTTTTCATGCTCTTGTATTTTAACTGGTGAGAAGATATATAAATATTGGGAACTGAGGAAACAGAGCTTAATTATGATTATACCACAGTTAGTTCTGACCCCACAGTCTAATTGGCTGAGAGTCACTTCAGCCATGTTATTATTGCACGATAATGGCACTGTGACTGACGCTCTATAAGTATTACTTGGCGGCATACACACGTAACCTATCAACGATGCCCGCCCCAAAAAGCAGCCAAGTTATAACACACTACACTTACTGTATAAAACACTGCCGACATGAAAGCTACAATTAGTTTATAAAATCTATTGGTTTGGAAAATGATTTAAATTTGTAAGATGAAGTTATTAATGAACAACCTGAGACAAAGGTTTATCACCTTTAGGATTTGGAAGCGCTGGAAAAGCGAAACGAAGTCAGAACTGTAATTCAAACATCCCCGGCTCTTAATGGATTCACAGCTCGACTGAAGAGCAACGAGACTTTAGATCAGTTTTAGTCCCATCAACAAAAATTAACTGAATCAGCTTCATCCCTGAAAACTCGGCGTCTTCATTAAACACTATCCGCGGCTGATCGGAGCTTCGTTCATTCATGGCAGGCTTCGCTCTGCCATTACATTTCTGACTGATAAGATTAACATTAGGAGCTTCATCATACAAATTTATAATCGCTAATCATACAGGATCCTAGACTTTGGTTAGAACACCGGAATCTCATTCCAATTTGCTTCAGTCGGTAGAATAGTGGATCTTAGTAACAGCCTGCCTTATAAACCTGACCCATTTTATTTGCTGAATGTCAATAAACTTTCTTTTTTAATAAATTAAAACTTCCCAATCGATATATTTGTGTTTGTCTGTGTAATAAACAGTAATTGGTAATTCTGTTCCTCGACTAATGACTGAAGGGCTTAGAATGAAACTATTTTACCTCATGGAAAGGTGATAAACAAATCGTTTTTTCTGTCCTCTTTATCTTAAAATCTCTCAATAAATGCCGATAATGGAACCGTGGTATAATCGCAATACTACACTCAAGGTCGTGGTTTAACTTGAGATATTGGCACAAGATTTACAATCTTCGTCCGCAGCACACCCGTGCCAATATCTCACGTTAATGCACTCCCTTTTGTGTGTTATTTCTTAATTAATGTTTTGTGTCATACAGAGTCTATTACGGTGACCAGACATGTGCTGATGAAAACATCAATCTGCTTCTTCCTCGTGATCTTCCTCATGCAAACATGCACTCTGGCTTTTAAGCTTGATTTCATATTTTTTTTAAAGCTCCGCAATCCAAGATACATGAGATCTTGCAGGTTCGCACTGAGCACATGTGACAGATGTGACAGAGTCTGGAGACACCATGGAGAGCGATCTACTGCCTGCAACATCCTTCAGCATGACCGGTTTGGCAGTGGGTCAGTAATGGTGTGAGATGGCATTTCTTTGGAGGGCCGCACAGCCCTCCATGTGCTTGCCAGAGGTAGCCTGACTGCCATTAGGTACCGAGATGAGATCCTCAGACCCCTTATGAGACCATATGCTGGTGCGGTTGGCTCCTAATGCAGGACAATGCTAGACCTCATGTGGCTGGAGTGTGTCAGCAGTTCCTGCAAGATGAAGGCATTGAAGCTATGGACTGGCCCGCCCGTTCCCCAGACCTGAATCTGATTGAGCACATCTGGGACATCATGTCTCGCTCCATCCACCAACGTTACGTTGCACCACAGAATGTCCAGGAGTTGGCGGATGCTTTAGTCCAGGTCTGGGAGGAGATTCCTCAGGAGACCATCCGCCACCTCATCAGGAGCATTGCAGGCGTTGTAGGGAGGTCATACAGGCACGTGGAGGCCACACACAATATTGAGCCTCATTTTGACTTGTTTTAAGGACATTACATCAAGTTGGATCAGCCTGTAGTGTGTTCTCTTTATTTTTTAAAGCAGTGTACTTTATTTATTTTTTGTCATATCATAAAACTATATCGTTGTAGCATTGAGAGTGGAAAATAACATGATACGATATATTTTAGCTCATATCATATACTCCTTTCTAAAAGTTGAAAAGCTAATTAGACCATAAGGCGTTTCTATGTGCTTTTATCTGTGAAAGTTTATCTCAGTCGTAAGGTCTTTAGGTGAGTGTGAACACCAGTGCTGTCATTTACAATACACGATTACATGAATCTTACTACTACATGAATCTACTGTTTCCATTTCCGAATGTCTTCCAACAGTTGGCTGCAAGCAGCAGTGGCTAGCTTTGCTACTTTTGCATGTAGATGACCATGAATGAACATCCTGCTGTCCTTATTGATGCCCCCTGTTGGGCTTCTGAAACTCCACAAGTCTTCAAAATTTCCATGACTGCATTTTCCTTCAAATTAAATGAAATTTTATAGATACAATAGACTGAAATAACTCAAATAGACTTAAAGACCTGCAGTGAATTCCTAATAAAAAGTTTGAATGTGCCATGGTCACCCTACCTTAACCCCCTCTGTCTCTTTTTCCACAGCAGGTGGGGCTCTTTCAACCTGCTGCCTTTTCCAATAAATAGCTCACTTCCTGTCCACTTCCATGTCTTGCATTCTCACTCCCATCATTTGTCTTGGCTCCCTTCTCCTGTCTCTTTTGTATTGTGTTCTATGTTAGTTCGTAAGCGTTCACTTTTGTAGTTCCATTCCCGGGTCAATGTCAGGACTTTGTCCTACAATGTTCAATTTATTTCTCCCACTCACCACCAAGCTTGGACGCTGCCCGTATCGCATTTGTAATCTCTCGCCTAGTGGGTAATGCTCTGAAGCGGGCCACCGTGGTTTGGCAAATTAAGTCCATTACATTGGTTAAGTCCGTGTTTGACCACCCTTATGCCGGTCGCTCTCAAGGAGAGCTGTTATCCCATTTACAACAAGGTTCACGTTCTGTTACAGAGTATGCCCTGGAATTACACACTTTGGTGGCGACCAGTGGCTGGAATGAACCATGCTGCATAGTAGTTCCACTCACTACACTTCTGAGGAAGGGCACACATAAATTTACTTGGTCGACCCAAGCTCAGGAGGCCTTTGAAACCTTGAAACAGGAATTCACTGCAAGTCTTCATCATTTCGGTCGAGTTTTGTTCCTTTCCCCAGCCTACCCACAGCATGGCAGAAGGCAGAAGTGATCTTTAATCAGGTTTTTAGATTCTTTTGGGTCCCGGAGGAGATTATATCCGATCGGGGGTACAGTTTTTACGTCTCAAGTTTGATCTGCGTTTTTGGAGCGATTAGGGGTTAGCCATAGCCTATCATCCACAATCCAATGGGCAGTGTGAGCATGCCAATCAAAAGCCGGGGAAATTATTGAGACTCTATAGTCATGAGAATCAGTCCGACTGGTCCACTTTCTTATCATGGGTCGAAATGGCACAAAACTCTTTTACCAGCTCAGTCACAGGTTTGACTCTGTTCCAGTGTTGGCTAGGGTATCAGCCGCCCATAATGCCTTGCACCCCCTGGCCTTCGAACGTTCCAGTGGAGGATGACTGGATGCGCAGGAGCAAAAGGACTTTTGGGACGTTTGGGAATGGACTCACCGGAGAATCACTGAGGTTCTTCAATGACAGGAGAGGCTGGCACACCATCATTGGGGAGACACGCCCACCTATGCTCCGGGAGAGTGGGTGTGGTTTTCCACCAGAGACTTCAAACTAGCCCAAGGGAAGTAGAAAATTATTTCCTAGGTTTGTTGGAACCTTCAAGATCATTTAGGTTCCATCAGGGATTCTTCTTCCTGCAAGGCAGGTGGGTGTCACGTGAAGCCTCATCCCTCTGCCCTCCTGGGCGCTTTGGCGGGGGGTTCTGACTCCGTTCACCTGAACCACATCCGGGATACTATTTATGTGCCGCGGTTGAACGCCGTGGTTGCCTTTGTTATTCATGCATACCAAGCGTTATATCCTGTGTTTGCTTATCCTGTGTACCGACCTCGCCTGTTTACCATTTCTGCTTTTCCTGATGCTGTGGATACTGTGTATGTTACTGATTACTTGGCTTTGACCTCTTTTACGGCTTTGGCTCTATCTGCTGGCTATGTGTTTGTGTGTATTAATAAACAACACCAATCCCTACATCTGCGAGCATCTGTTACTCATTCGACCCGATTTACAGTCTGAATGGTGCTTTTGAAGCCTTCTGAATCGGGTGAAGAGCGAGCTGCTGCCACTGACTCCTCCGTCAGTATTATTGGCTACAATAAAAACAGAATCAAGTCAAAACATTTTATGTTGAATAAATAAATTGTTCTCACCTGCACAAAATCTCTTCCCTGCAGGAGTCCTTTCGTCCGGCACACGTCTGAGGTAACATTTAAAATGGCATCACAAGTTACGTCCTCATGTATCTTGGATTGCGGAGCAATCAAAGATACTGCCACAGTTTAAAAAATCATTGTAAATTGCCCCTCCCAACTTTTTTTGGACTGTGTTGCAGGAATGGATGTTTATTAACAAATAAAATTAAATTGACCAGACAAAACATGTAGTAGAATATATTGGGTTCATACTGCCTGCAATGAAATAAAGTAAAGTAAGCAATGAAATAGAGTAAAAGTAAATATAAGTCTCAATGCACTTTTTTTCTTCCATTTTTCTTTCTTCTTTTTTTCCAACGTTTTCTGATTTCGGGTTATATTTCAGCCACACTCACTGCTAGTAGTTGAAGCACACAGACATTCACACTTTCACAGGTTTTCACCCCTCCAACAAGCCAATTACTCAACTTCTGGCATGTCCCCATAAAACAAAGTCCATGCATTGCTTTAGGTAGTCCTGATCAAATGAGATGTTTTGTTAATTTTTTAAGTCAACTAAATACAGCACTAAATACAACAGGCAACAAACTAAAAGAGTACAGATTTTACTACATTGCAAAAAAATTTATGTGCCATATTTTGGGCTCTTTTAAATATGATCCATTAGTATTTTTGTAAGGTCTCAGAAATCAATGGAATTGCTAATGGTTATGTTCCAGAAATTTGTCATATTTAAGTTTGTGTTAACTTCTTTACATTGAGAAAATCATGCCCAGGAAACTCCAGAGCCATTCCACCAAATGGGTGCCATTTCTGTCCCAGGACTCCTGAAAATTATGGAACATACCACAAGTCACATGTTCATGTTCTCTATTATTTTTCTGTACATTTGATGATATTGTAACTATGACTGAGAAATTCAATCTAAACGTACTGTACTATCCTGTTACCAAAATTATTTTTGGATGTTCTTTGTTTATTGTAAAAATGCAAGTATTTTGTAAATCATTAGAATGTGCTCTGTGTCCTAATGCTATTAGTATGGATGCCATATGATTACATTTTATGCATTTGCTAATTCTGTGCTGAAAACTCAGTCCTGTTACTCATATAAAAAGATCAGAGAGAAACACTAACAGGAGAAACATTTACATTACATTTACATTTACAGCATTTAGCAGACGCCCTTATCCAGAGCGACTTACAAAAGTGCTTTGTAATCTTCCTAGGAGATAGAACCTCACATTAGTACAAGTAAACAATAGCTCAAGTACACAATCCAACTACAACCTGCTCATATCTGGTGTAGAGAATTTTTTATTTATTTATTTATTTTTTTAACTTGAGGATATGCAGTTTTATTCACTCAAGTGCTGGGTGAAGAGGTGAGTCTTTAGTCACCTCTTGAAGACAGCAAGAGACTCAGCCATACGGACATCCAGTGGAAGTTCATTCCACCACCTGGGTGCCAGGATGGAGAAGAGTCTTGAAGCTTGTCTTCCTTTAATCTTACGTGGAGGCTCCAGTCAGGCCAAGCTCGTATCTCGGAGGGTGCGAGGTACAGAACGTGGTTTGATCAGAGCTCTTAGGTAAGATGGTGCTGTTCCATTCTTGGCTTTGTAGGTGAGCATCAAGGTTTTGTAATCTGATGCGGGCAGCTACAGGGAGCCAATGAAGTGAGCGCAGCAGTGGGGTGACATGAGAAAACTTGGGAAGATTGAAAACCAGACGAGCCACTGCATTCTGAATCAGTTGCAGGGGTCTGATTGCATGCACTGGAAGACCAGCCAGAAGAGCATTGCAGTAATCTAGTTTTGTTATAACAAGAGACTGGACAAGCACTTGGGTGGCTTCTCTGGAAAGGAAGGGTCGGATTCTCCTGATATTGTAGAGAAGGTACCTGCATGACTGGGTGAGTTTGGAAATATGAGCAGAGAAGCTCAGGTTATCAAAGATCACTCCAAGGTTTCTTGCGTTCTCAGAAGGTGTGATGGAGGAGTTCACCTGGGAGATGGCAAGATCCTGATAAGGGGACCCCTCTGCAGGAATGAAAAGCAGTCCTGTTTTGCTGTGGTTTAGCTTCAAATGATGAGCTGACATCCACGATGAGATGCTCTCCAGACATGCTGAGATACGTGTTGAGACCTGCACATCTGATGGATCAAAAGAGAAAATGAGCTGAGTATCATCAGCATAACAGTGATACGAGAAGCCATGAGAGGTTATGACTTCACCAAGAGAACGAGTGTAGAGAGAGAAAAGAAGAGGTCCCAGAACTGAGCCTTGTGGAACTCCATTTGTAAGAGCACGTGGTACAGATATAGAACCTCTCCATGATACCTGATAAGATCGTCCCCACAGGTAAGATGTAAGCCACTGCCAAGCAGAGCCTGTGATTCCAAGACCGGAGAGGACAGAAAGGAGAAACAATGTAAAAAACAAAAGTACAGTTGCAGAGATTGACCAAAACTCATTATGAATAATTGATATGTGTGTTGTTAGATTCAGTGTTGAAAAACTATAGAAAATGAAGTTTAATTTTAAAAATTTACAATAAGCAAATGGCACCCGTTCAGCTGAATGACTTCTCAACATTTCAATAACAATCCATGAGGTTGACATGGGTCTGATTAAAAGCCAGACAAAGAACGAAGAAGGTTTGTTTTCAAATACCTCATAGTCTCAAAGATAACAGATATCATTCAAGACAAAAAGAGGACAAGCATAAAGACTCTTTTTGTTCTGTACCCAGTTAGCGGAAAAAACTTCTTCCACGCCAAACGAGGAATGAGGGTGTAACTACATGCTCTAGTAATTACAAAAATGTAATTGTTTTTTTTCACACTCCTAACCAGGTTTTGGTTTTGGTTTTGCTTATAAGCCACATTGGTACTTGACAGTTAGTGAACTCTTGTCTTCTGTCACACTCTTGGCACGGAAGGAAAAGGGAAAGGGAGGCAGACATAATGGCACGTTCACCAATACCAAAAACCACGCAGACATAAACATAGACAGGGTAGCCATGCACCGTCACCCAGAATTCGCATTATTGAAACTGCGTCTGTCACCCGCATCTGTCCTAAACGTCAACGCACTCAAAAAGTCTGCTTTAATAACCTCATTAGTATAAACACAGGTAGCTCCCATAGAAATAACAACCTTAGACTAAAGCTAGGATTACTTAACATTAGATCACTTACAAACAAAGCAGTGATTGTAAATGAAATGATCACTGATAAATGCTTATTTGTCTCACTGAAACTTGTATTAGACCTGATGAATATTTAGCCTTTAAATGAAAGCCTCACCTCCTGGATACAGTCATGCTAATCGCCCCTCGTCCTAATGGTCGGGGGGGGAGGCGTAGCCACAATTTTTTTGACAAAGAGCTAGGGGTTACAACCTAAATTCCATTACAAGGCTAATTCGTTTGAAATACTGACTCTTAATGTGACTGATCCATCGTTATGGAAGTCAAAACCACACTCTTCCAGCTTATCACTATTTACCGCCCTCCTGGTCCCTATTCAGAATTTCATAAGGAATTTGCTAACTTTCTTTCTGCTTAGTACTGTCAACAGATAGGGCTTTAATTGTTTTTAGGTGATTTCAATATTCACTTTGACAATGAGCAGTATCCACTTAAAATTGCTTTCGAGTCCATCTTAAATCCATGGGTATCACTCAGAATGTGATGGGACCAACCCACCGCTGTAATCATACTTTAGATCTAATATTAACATTTGGCATCAATATAGATAACCTTGATGTTTTTCCGCAAAGTGATTTGATTTCAGATCACTATCTTTTAGTATTTGAGCTATCTCTAATAAATAAAATCCTTCTGCCTCGTTATCACACCAAGCGCACTATCACATCTGCTACTCCAGCTGCGTTTATTAAAAACCTACCAGACTTAATATTTAATACACCTACAGAGATCAATCATCTTGAGTGTGTAAATGACCAATTAGAATGTGTGCTTCGCTCAACCCTGGACACGATTGCTCCTGCTAGGGTCAAATGCATTAGGGAAAAAAGGCTAGCACCATGGTATAATGACCACACCCCTAACTTAAAGCAAACAACGCGCCGCCTAGAGCACAAGTGGAGACATAGTAAATTGGAGGTATTTAAGATTGCTTGGAGGGACAGCATGGCAGAGTATAAGCATGCCCTTACTAAAACTAAAGCTGCATATTTCTCTTCAATCATAGAGAAAAATAAGAATTATCCAGGATTTCTCTTTAATACAGTCTCCAAATTAACAAAAAACCCTACAAAAAGTGATTCTCATGTTCTGTGTAATTTTAATAGCAATGATTTCATGACTTTCTCTAATGATAAGATGGAAAACATTAGGCATAAGACTCGATGCTCTTCACATCACCAAACTATTCAGCCACCTTCCAGATGCAGCCCTAGTGAAGACATCTGTTTAATGAGCTGGATTATAATCTTTTACCCCAATTACTAATACTGAACTATCTGCACTGATCAGCTCGTCTAAGTCATCAACATGTTTATTAGATCCAATTCCTACACGTTTACTCAACTTACAAATATCCTCTCTTTTAATGATGCGGAGAAACTGGTTCATGCGTTTATAACCTCAAGGTTGGATTACTGTAACGCCTTACAGGACTTCTTTTAGTTCCTAGAATTAAAAAAGTCACAGCAGGGGGAAAGGCTTTCTCATACATGGCCCCCCAACTATGGATTAAACTTCCCACTTTAGTTCGAGACTCAGACACTCTCCAAAATTTTAAGTCTAGGCTGAAGACATACTTATTTGCGCAGGCTTTTGACTAGATTTAGACCAGGATGCATGGCTCGGGTCACTGGGGCCGGAGTCTGGAGTCAAGTCTTGCCTGCCTGCCTTGTCCGTTAACCAGGAGTGTCGGGTGGGCGGTCTGGCTGAACTTGGCTTCGGTCCTCTTGATCTTGACGCGTGCATCCTTGCCTTAGACTAAGGACAGAGCTGGGGGTTTAAAGTCAAAGAGTATGGTGATCAGATACATTGGGTTGCTGTCTTCTGCCTCCCATGGGGTTGCCAATGTCTGTGAGTGTAAAAGTATGTCAACCTCTGTGATTAGCAATTAACTTAATTATTAGGTGTAATTAGAATGAGGTGATTTTAGTCAGTTGGATGATGATCAGGCTGTCAAAGCCATTCTTACACCATCAACCAAATACTGTAAAGATCACTTCAAGAGCAAGGCATGTAATAGTCAGCAAAATCACAAATAATCCCAGGGTAATCTAAGAAATTATCTAATATTAATGTTCATGGGTTCACCATCAGCAGAACATGAACAACAATGGTGTGCATGTTAGGGTTATAAGAGAAAACCACTGCTCTTCATAAAGAACATTACTACCCATCACATGGCTAATGCACAATCCACAAAGCTACTAGAAAAACGGATGTGGACAGATAAGACCAAAATAGAGCTTTTTTAGTTTAATTGAGAAGCATTATCTCTGGAGAAAGGAAAACATAGCATCTGTGAAACATGGTGCAAGACCAGAACAAGACCTGAAATACTGATTTGAATGACCGCAATATACATTTCCGCTGTTCCATATTTCCATTTTGTACTAAGTCATGATTATAATCACCTGTCAACATCACCTGTTTAAAATCACTTGATTATTTAGTTCTTTTTTTACATCACTGGCTGTAAATTGCCCCGTCCCAACTTGTTTTGGAATGTTGTAAGTCTGACATGCAGGAATGGATGTTTATTAACAAATAAAATTAAGTTCACCAGACAAAACATGTAGTTTAGTAGAGTATATTGGGTTCATACTGTCTGTAATGTCAGACAGCACTAAATACAGCAGAGAACAAACTAAAAGAGTACAGATTTGACTACATTGCAAAAAATGAATGTGCCATATTTTGGGCTCTTTTAAATATGATCCATTAGTATTTTTTGTAAGGTCTCAGAAATCAATGGAATTGCTAATGGTTAATTTCCAGAAATTTGTCATATTTAAGTTTGTGTTAACTTCTTTACATTGAGAAAATCAACAAAATGTAATTTGACCAGGAAACTCCAGAGCCATTCCACCAAATGGGTGCCATTTCTGTCCCAGGACTCCTGAAAATTATGGAACATACCACAAGTCACATGTTCATGTTCTCTATGATGTTTTCTGTACGTTTGATGATATTGTAACTATGACGGAGAGATTCAATCTAAACTTACTGTACTATCCTGTTACCAAAATTATTTTTGGATGTTCTTTGTTTATTGTAAAAATGCAAGTATTTTGTAAATCATTAGAATGTGCT
This sequence comes from Ancistrus triradiatus, assembly GCA_025084515.1. NCBI lineage: Eukaryota > Metazoa > Chordata > Actinopteri > Siluriformes > Loricariidae > Ancistrus > Ancistrus triradiatus. Next base: position 1,073,247 of record JAJAGP010000037.1, on the reverse strand, counting down.
CTGTGCCCTAATGCTATTAGTATGGATGCCATATAATTACATTTTATGCATTTGCTAATTCTGTGCTGAAAACTCAGTCCTGTTACTCATATAAAAAGATCAGGACTGAGAAACACTAACAGGAGAAACAATGTAAAAAACAAAAGTACAGTTGCAGAGATTGACCAATACTCATTATGAATAATTAATATGTGTGCTGTTAGATTCAGTGTTGAAAAACTACAGAATTTTTAAAAGTTACAATACGCAAATGGCACCCGTTCGGCTGAATGACTCCCCAACATTTCAATAACAATCCATAAGGTTGACATGGGTCTGATTGAAAACCAGACAAAGAATGAACAAGAGCAGGTAAAAATTTGTTTTCAATACCTCATAGTCTCAAAGATAAAACATTTCGCTCAAGACAAAAAGAGGATAAGCATAAAGACTCTTTTTGTTCTGTACCCAGGTAGCAGAACAAACTTCTTGCACGCCAAGCAAGGAATGAGGACTACATGATCTTCATGATTTACACTCCTTAACAAGTTTCGGTTTTGTTTATACACAGCATTGGTATTTCACAGTTTGTGCACAGGGCAAGAGGCCAGAACATCCCTAGACAGTAGTAGTGATCTTACTCTAATCGTTATCTTACTCTAAGCTAAAACACCAGATTAAAGTTAAAATGATGAACAAGCAAAGATTGCTGTCTGTCAGATCACCTGTGGTGACACAGAAGTGAAATTTCTGAATATTTCTGAAAATGCTGATGTGACAATTTAGGAATGTTCATTATTAATGTGATCAGTTAGATAAAGCCTCTTTTCCTGACTAAAATCCATTCTTCTGTTCCCTATGTCACTCTTTTGAGAAATGTAATGACTGAATATTTCTGTGCAGATCCTCACAGTTTACATTTTATAAACTACAACATAAATGGTCTCTCAGATATGTGAACTGTACGATTCGTCCATCTTTCCATGACACAACAACACAAACAATTGTAAGCCATCAATATTATGCAATGCTATTATTTACAATCATAAATACATTTCTATAAATGCCTCATTAACCAAACCATAGAGCATTACACATTCACACAGGGCTATGGGGACCATTCTGGAAGTTTGGTAACTTTCAGACTATGCACTATCCAGTGTGAGGCTCACAGAGGTTTCACTGATCAAAGCATAGAATTTAGCTGCATTTAGATGAGAACTAAGGTGGCATAATGCTTCCACAAAGAATAAAAATAAATCCTTCAGCATGTCATTATTACGAGAGAATATCTAACTGACGGAGGTATTCATGGCTTCTGGAGTTTTTGCAACAGAGCAGTTGATAGAATTAATTAAATTTTACTTTTATTGTAATGCTTAAATCACAATGAAATCTTAGTGTTCTTAAGCACCATAAATGGTATTTTCATTAATACTTGTGAAAGATTTTTGTAGTTTGTATCCATGAAACTTGCCGTTCAGTTTACAGTTGCCCCCTCCCATCACAACACATCCACCACTCGTGTGCATGCGTCTACTTCAGTGTTGCCAGATTCGTTACCATAAACTCACCATAAATGATGATGTGACAAACCAAAGATAAGCTTTTTCCATAAAGTAATTGAGATGGCCAGTCAAATTAATGCCTTATTTTTCATTGGCCAATTAAATTTGTTCAACGTCTTTAGAGTTAAAAAGAAAATGCTAAATTACAAATGACATTATTTTTAAAATGGGTGCATATGAAATGAAATTTACATAAACACTTCCATAGACTTGGTTGTTGCTTTTTTATGCGAGATGGCAACATTGGTGCAAATGCTCAGCGCATATGTCTAAGAGGTTTTTTATGGCTGTATAAATGCTGAGATTTACACTAATAAAAATACCATCTATGCTGCTCAGTGACACTAAGATTTCACTGTGACTTGAACATAAAATTTGATTAATTCAATCAACTGCTCCACTGCAAAAAATGCAGAAGCCTCCAATATGAATACATCCATCGGTTGCGTATTTTCACCTTAATAACAACATAATTATGTCATTTTAAAGTCATGCATTTTTCTTCATAACAAGATACTCTCTGATAATTATGACGTACGACAATATTAATATTTATACATAATATACCACCATAAATAACTAATGTTAGTATTAGTAACTTATTAAAATGTCATAAAATTATTTTACAATCAATAAACCTTAAGTTTATTAAAAACTAAAGTGTGCTGTAGCACTATCTGGTTTTATGTACTTTAGTGAACTTTTTTCATTACACTGTATTTGATGACAAATTCAGACAGATATAGAAGATGCAATTTTTAATGAAACATTAACGTTTATTTGCTAAGTTCAACTTTTTTGGAAAAGTTGAATTTAGTTGGAAAAGTTATTATTGGGTATGTGCAAAAACGTGGGAGCCTTTTCAGATGATCCATTCAAGTTTACAGAGGCATAACTCCAGTATATCAGACAAGTAATCATAACTTGTTTGCCAACATTTTTTGTAGAACTGGAAATGCGAGTCACTTTAGCTTCCTAATTAATGTCTTATGCAAGCTTCTCTGTAGGTTTTTGTTTTTTTCATTAAAACTCCACCTATTTTTTAAGGACACTTTTTTTAAGTTTAAAGTTTTGACGTCATTATGATTTATACATTTATAACCCTTTGGTCCAGCCCTAAGTGCTGTCTATATAAGGATGAAGAGGGCTAAACAGTGATGTTTCTCACCTGGGCACTTGTACAGAGATCTTAAGACTGAAGCATAAAGGTAAGATTTCTATGCACAGGACAAATATTCTATTGCCTCTGTTGCTCCTATATTATGACTAATGAGAAGATACATAAATACTGATAACCCAGGACACCGAGCTTAATTATGGTTATTTTCTGTATTTTTGGTAATTATGCTGTTCTTCACAGATTTCATCATGGCAACCACACGTGTGCCAATTAAAATGTCAGCCTGCCTCTTCGTGGTGTTTTTCATGCAAACATGCACTCTGGCCTTTAAGATTGATATAATTTTTTCGGAACAAGATCCACTATCCAAGAGGCACGAGGACATAACTCGTGATGCAATTTTAAATGTAACCACAGGCGTGTGCCGAGCGCAAGCACTCCTGCAGGGAAGAGATTTTGTGCAGGTCAGAACAAAGATATAAGAAGAATCTCTGATTTTTTGTGTCTATGTAAAATTGTTTTGACCTTATTCTGTTTCTATTGCAGCCAACAATACTGACGGTGGAGTCAGTGGCAGCCGCTTGCTCTTCACCCGATTCAGCCAAAGGCTTCAAAAGAAGCATTCAGGTGATCACTGACAATAATGTCTGGGTTGACTTGCGTTACATCTTTAGTCCTAAACATCACTTTGACGATGAGAGATTTTTGGATGGACGGGATGTTATCACAGAAGGAGTAACTGCTGTCAAAGCCTTTCTAAACCAGCAGAGATATGAAGCTGCCAGACAGGCTCTTGGTAAAGCTCTACACACTCTGCAGGTATGGTAGAATGTTACAGGACAAACTGATATATGACTTTCGGATTAATACTACTGCTCAGTTTTGGCCTTGAAACAATACTGAAATAGATTTTCTTGGGCTTAGCTCAAAGTCATGTTGTTACTCTTCTATCTTTATATTGGCTATTGATATTGCATGTAGTAATAACTAATAAATGTTACTATATTACTAAACAATAAAATTACAGAATGAATCAGTGAACCATCAGTCACTAAATGCAGAAAAAATGTCAGAATTATTTAATAAAGCAGAAGTAATTGAACTTGATTGAAAGTAATGTTAAATATCGCTGATGACACTTGTTTTTGTCCTTTAGGATTTCTACAGTCATAGTAACTGGGTTGAAATGGGAAAAAATGAACCTTATTCCAACCTGATCAGGCCAGACACCAAAATTGAAAACATAGTTGGTAAGACTAAAGTCTGTCTTTGCGTTAGTATACAGGTGCTTATATGTGGGTGATTTTTGTTTGTAATGTTGTATGTGATAATAAAGGAGCACATGGCCTTTCTGATCAAGTTTTATTTGGACCACAAACTAAGCGGCTAGAGTTTTTCTATTATCACCACATAATGCGTAATTGATTACTGACTTACTGATTACTGATCCTACAAGTAATATTGAGGTATTAATTAATGACACAAACAATTCTTACTTCTAACAGATAAGACAACAGCGACCTGCAGGAGTTGTAATGGAAATGACTGCACAGCAAATATGCTGGAGGAGATCAACGCACAGCAGAAACTAACCTCAGGATACTTCAGAGTAATGCCCAACAAACCAGCAGGTACTCTATCAAATAGTTTAACCAAACCAAAACAAAATTATCTGGTAACTGTATTACATTTCACGCTTTGGCCGCTAGAGGCCAATGTTGACCCTACCTTTCAGCATGAGCGAATCCAGTGCGATTGCGCGTGCGTCAGCCCTTACCAGGCTTTAATCATTCAAGTCGCTACATCTGTGCTTGAGCCTTTATATCCACACTTGGGCTCACAGAGTCGCACTATTTCTACGCATTGCCCTAGCAGCTTGTTGCCATGTTACGCGCACGCATTGCACCTGTCTTCACTCTGCATTTATTGTACTTGACGTTTTGCTTTTGTTGAGGGCTAAAGGTACAACTCTGGATTCGAAGATTGTCAGTCGAGGGCATTTAAGAGATTGCTTGGTAAGGTAAGGCCTTAGACATTAGGTTAGGGCCACCATTTGTTTATTTTCCTTTTACATTGACTTTCACCGGGTTTTCCCCAGCTGCTTTGAGCCTCACTTGCTTCTGCAAGCCTCGCCCGCCTTTTCACACTCAAGCTGTCAACCCCCCTTCTTTGCGATCGGGGGAGTTACTTTCCCTTCACGATCGGCCTTTTAAGAGGACGCTGAGCTCTCTAAGTCTCGTCTTCTTCGTCCCTTGCGTCCGTGTCGCACTCCAGCAGGCATTTATTCCTGGAGCAAACGTGCCACGCTGTCGCGGAAGTTCCACGCGGGTTCCACACAGGGGCACATGCAGACCCATTCCGTCGTTGGTGAAGCGGAGCAGCATCGTAAGCGTACTTCTGAATAGCGCTGTAGTACACTTACGACGTGGGTTTTCTTTATAACTTTATTTTCGTTTCCTTTTCATTCATTCTTTCATTTATTTTTGTTATTTATATTTTGGTTCATTACTTCTATCTGGAGCTAAATGCACTTATTCTTTTTTTTTACAAGGTTCGTCATTGTTTTGATATGGCGAATCATAACAGAATGGTGCGACCAGTAAAAGGACCCAGCGTTAGCTCCTGGACCTGCAGTTTGGAGGTTCCCAGTCGGCGCAGCCATCGGACCTCTTTACCCGGGTCCCGGCTAGCGGGTCCCAGCTAGCAGTCTCTATGACTATGCCAGTGGCCAGTATTGGCATTCTGACCCCGTAGAGCAGTCCAGTCCCCATCGTGGAAGGCGTCAGTGCCCTTCCCGGTCTAAGCCTGGGCTGCTGGTTCCAGCTGCCTTCTTCGACCCAGGGTTTGACCCCGCTCTTGCTCCCATCTCCCCCAGCATGGTGGACCCTCAGCCTCAGGTCCACTCATCTAGACCCCCTGAGTTCTGGGAGGTTAGACAAGGTCCCAGGTGGGTGTTTGAGTTCAATCATCTAGCCATTAATTCCGGGTTTAATGACCAGACATTAATGGACCTCTTCACGCTTGGCCTCAACAAGGAACTACAGAACGAGCTAAGTTAGCTCGAGTCCCCTTCCTTTTTGTCCAAGCTGTATGACCTGGCTATCGATGTCGATTTCCGGCTTCAGAGAGCCAGGGAGCGGTCCAGTTCAGCTCACTTCACTTTTGCCCAGGCTGAGCATGTCAGCTTTGACCGTTCTGCATCCAGCGCGGCCCCTATGGGGCCTCCCCACCACCACGGTCATCACCCTGGTCCCTGAGGCTACTGAGGTCCGGCCCGCCTTGAGTCTGCTCGAAATACTCGAGCAAGTCTCGACCATTGCTGCGGTTGTTAAGCAGTTGTGTGTCACTGTGCCCCTTGGCTCCATACCTAAGCTCGTCACACCCATTAGCGCTGTATCTGAGCACGCAAACTTCGTACTTAAGCAGCTAGCGCCGCTTTGTTCCATACCTGTGTTTGCCACGCCCATTAGCTCCACATCTGAGCTCGTAAGCTCCATACTTGAGCATTTAGCACCACCTAGCTCCGTACCTGAGCACGCCACACCTGTAATCTCCAAACCTGAGCAAGTAAGCTCCGTTCCTGAGCAATTAGCGCTGCCTAGGTCCGTACCTGAGCACGCTGCACCCGTAAGCTCCAAACCTGAGCAAGTAAGCTCCGTTCCTGAGCAATTAGTGCCACCTAGCTCCATAGCTGAACACGCGGTGCCTGTAAGCTCCAAATCTGAGCAAGTAAGTTTTGTTCCTGAGCAATTAGCGCCACCTAGCTCCGTACCTGAACATGCCATGCCTGTAAGCTCCGTTCCTGAGCAATTAGCGCCGCCTAGCAACATACTTGAGCCCTTTGCGCACCGGTCATCGCCGCCGACCCCTGGACCACAGTCTTTTGTACTGGTCCCTGCGCACCCGCCGTCACCTCCGATCCCTGCGCAACGATCACTCAGACCAATCCCTGTGCCGCGGTCGTTGACCCCGACCACCGCGCCACGGTCACTTAGACCGATCCCCACACCACAGATATTTGTACCGGTCCCTGTGCCGTGGTTGTTGCTGCCAACCCCCGTGCCACGGACTTTAGTTCCAGTTTCTTTCCCTTGGCGTCTGTTCGGCATGCGCAGACCCGCTATGCCATTAGTGTAGCGAAACCACGTCGTAAGTTTACTTCTGAATAGTGCCGTAGTACGCATACCACGTGGGTTTTCTTTATAACTTTATTTTTGTTTCCTTTTCATTCATTCTTTCATTTCCTTTTGTTATTTATATTTTGGTTCATTACTTCCATCTGGGGCTAACTGCAATTGGGTCCTAAAACTTTTTCGTTTTACACAGTTCGTCATCGTTTTGATATTGCAAACCATAACACAGTGAGGGTGAAAAAAAAACACAATCAGGTGATTTTTTTGATAACATAATTTATATAGGAGCTCTAGCTGTATCATGGTCTAATTTGCATGGCAGCTGAATGTTGTGTGGATGCATTTGCTGGCCCATGGCTCACCTCCCTCAGCAGATGTTTTGTGCATGTTTGTCTGTGGTGTTGGACAAGCATCCACAGTTATTGTTGAGTATGTTTTATTTATTTCAGTCTATTATATCTTTAAATTTTGATTTCATTTTAAGGAAAGTGCAGTCATGGAAATAAGGGAGACTTGGGGAGTTTTATAAGTCCTACAGGTGGCATCAATAAAGACAGCAGCACGTCCAGTCATGGTCATCTACATGGAAAAGCAGCACAACTAGCCACTGCTGCTACGAGACAACTACTGGAAGACATTCGGGCTGCATATGGAAACACAGAGTTTCTGAGGTATTTAAAAATAGGTTGTGTTCTTCTTCTGTTTGAAGTCTCCACTGCTTGTAATCTTATTAAGTAATGAAGGCTGTCAAGTCGAGATGTGATTTGGAAGAGTAAAAACTGATCTGGTATACAAAGTAAAAACCTCACAACATTCTGATACAGGAGTAGTCTGGTGCGCCAAGGTGCGATTCTACGGCCGTGTTACTCATTCCTGGTCCTGGCGCCCCACTGCTCTGCGCAATTTCATGCTTCCCCTGTTTAAACACACCCACTTTAATGCATTAATGGGCTTGTTAATGAGCTGAGTAGTTGGATCAGGTGTGTTGGGAGCAGGAAAACACTGAAACATGCAGAGCAGTGGGGCACCAGGACGAGGACAGGGAAACACGTTTCTAGGGTCAGAGCTTTGGGGGTACATATTAACATAATATTTTATTATGTTATAATAATGTATTTTATTAAAACATTATGATGTAGGTTCAAATATTATGTTTAAACCATATATGTTCTAAATTTTTTTCAGCTTATTAGAAAGAAACCTCAATTTAAATACACAACAAAAAACTTTTTCGTATTTTTAGGTGTGCTGGGACTAAAATTTGGGGTGCTCGAGCTCCCCTTAAAAGGAGCTAGACATGCCTATGGTGCACCACTTATATGATCTACATGCTAGAAAGATTTAAAAAATTGACTTAGCTGTAATATATTTATACTAGTGACTAGTCTGAAGTATAAACACAATACCTAGATAATCCGGTTACAACCCAACTCAACACACACACACACACACACACACACACACACACACACACACACACACACATATATATATATGTATTTTTGCTTTTGCCCTCAGGCTGATTGGTCTCTCCCAGGGTTTGGTGCTGGCCTTTGTCATTGACACCACTGGTAGCATGTCTGATGACATTGATGCAGTCAAGGCAGTTACTACATCAATCATTGACAGAAGAAAAGACACTGGATATCAGCCTTCAGAATACATCCTGGTGCCATTTAATGATCCTGGTGAGATAAGCTAATTATAGAATGTGTATTTATACAGTGCTGTGTATTTATAATATGTTAGGGCTACATTACATTAAGTATTAGTGAAATAGGATGTACATTAAAACTGTTTTACAATGCTCTGACATTTGGTTAGACTATACTGAATATATTGTTGAAGAAAAGGTTTCTTAGTCCTATGTACTAATTATTTTTTTATCCAAATTCTGATGATAGACAAATACATTTAACCTAACAAATAGCAAAGAAACAATGCCCACTTCTTTACTGAAAACATTAATTAATCATTCCAAGACTTGTGTCAGGACGATGTGCACCAGGACCTGCCATGAAGCTACATAATCCTACAGCGGTCCATTCTGACCCTTTTCCCTTTCCATAGCTGACTCCCAATGCATCCTGACACTGAATGAACATTTAAATTTAACAGATGTTATAAAACCTAATTTATTAATATGATACATGTACCTGCTGATCAGACTTGTACATAAATGAGGAATTTTAAATCATTCTTCAATACAAACCTTGGCTTATGTCACACCGTCTCAGTTGGGTTACGATCTGGATTCTGAATACCTGCAATATTTTTGAAAAGTCAGGGTCCATACATATTAGATACATGTAATAAAATTGCAGACCCTTGTTAATCTGATCTTGACATTTAAACCATTAAATAAATGTGAATGTAAATGGCATTACTTTGTGATTACATTTTACTTCAGATTTCGGGCCTCTTACAAGAACTACAGATGCTGAACTGTTTAAAAAGCAACTCAAAGCACTTACTGCTCATGGTAAAGATGATGAGCCTGAGATGTGCCTTTCAGGACTACAGGTAGGACAATGAAATTGACAGGTAGTCAATTTCAAAAACTTTTGGAACTGTTTTGCTGTTTACTTGATTTGCATTATGTATTTGCAAAAATAAAAAATAAAATAAAATATTTATGGTGATTGATATACCGTATTGGTATTACGGGTCACGCCTGGGCCGCTAGAGGCCAGCGTTGACTCATTTTTCGACATGAGCGCGCTCAGCGCGATCGTGCATGTGCCAGTCCCCTATTTGGCTTGCTGTGCTCAAATTTGCTACACCTGTTGTTTGGGCTATACAAGTACACCTGTTAGCCCACACAGGTTGTTGAATCATTCACATCGGACGCAAAAGCACGGTCTGCACCAGCCATCACCCGGCTCCTGCTCATCCATTTGCCATAGCATTCGTGTTTCTTTTGAGCGCCTGTTTCTGGTTTTGTTAGGGACAAGGGTATGACTGACGGTTCGTAGACCATCAGTTAGGGCCAGTAAGGAGACTGGCTTGGTAAGATAGGGCCTTAGATGCTAGCGTAGGGTCAGTGTTTATTTTAGTTAACATTTATTTTTGCCGAGCCTTCCCACCGCTGTTTGGAGCCTCGCTCGCTGCTGTGAGACTCGCCCACCCTTCTCCTTCCTGCTTCGTGATCGGGAGAGAAATGTTCCCCATGCGATCCCGTGTGTTAAAAGGCACTGAGCTCTCTTAGTCTCGCCCTTTTCATTCACGTGTCAGCCTCAAGCCCCCTGAAGCTTAGGGAGGACCCTGAGACGTAGACGTTCCACTCGGCCTCATGCTCTTGAAAATCTCGGAAAAACCGTGAGTAACCTTCGCGGATTTCTCCGTGCGGGTATCCGGCGCTTTGCGCATGCACTGATCTGTACGCCATTGGCTCAGCGGAGACGCGTCATAGGCGTGATAGTGAATAGGGGCGCTTCACACTTACGACGTCCCTTTTCTTTATCGTTCTATTTCTTACCTTTATTTTGGTGAAAAGGTGTTTCTTTTATTTTTATTATTTTCGGTTCACCACTTTCATCTGGAGCTAACTACATTTGGGTCCTAACCTTTATTCTTTTGTTTTTCACGGTTCACCCTGTTTTAAATATGGCAAACCGTAACAATTGGTGCTATATCAACACCGACTAGACTTTTATGTGCATTGTCCAAATGAACAGGATGTTTCGGACACAGGTTCTTCATCAGCTGTGCATATTCAAAGTGTTTCTGAATATGTGGGAGGAGGGACCAGTTTATGTTTGAAGATGATAGTGTTTAAATCATAACATTCATTCCATGGGGTTCAAAAGTTCGAAAAGTGTAGATCTGTTTTTTTTCTTTGAATTTCCCAATATGATGCTCCCATAGCAAAAAGTGCAATGCAAACAGATACATCATTAATGCTGTGTCATTTCCAGTGGCAAGCCATTTTACTTCTAACAGACATTCCATCAAAAATGTATCTTTGTCAGTGAGTGTATGTATATGTGTATGTACCTTTACAACATCTATGCAACCAAGTAACCACACAAAACATCTCAAACAAACTCCAATTCACTTATTTTCTGAGCTTTCCTTCCCTTTTGTTCCAGCTGGCCCTGACTGGGTCTCCACCAAAGACAGAGATGTTTGTTTTTACGGATGCTTCTGCAAAAGACATAGAGTTAAAAGGCACTATACTGGCATTGATTGAGAACACAAAGTCAGTTGTAAGTATAAGTTTTCGTATTTACACCCAGGCTAACCACTGACACTATTACTCAGGATCAGAGTTGGGTAGTAACTGTGCTATAATTACTGCATTACATTTTAAGGGGGAAAAACAGTAAACTAAAATTAAACGTAATTTTAATTTACTTTTTACTTTCACTTTCATTCATTTAAAAAAACATACTTTTACCTAATTACATTTCAGTTTGTTGACTGAGTGACTGGCTGAATTTTAAATACCTGTAGAGCGCAGTTCACAGGACAAGGTCTCCTGCCAAAGGCATGTAAATCCTAACATGAAGCCATTTATTTTTTTCAAACCAAAAGTTTGAGTTTTACAAATGTCAAACTGAAGGACTGTTGATTACATCGATAAAAAGGTTACATCAAAACTAGTCATCCATACTCAGATTGGGCCAATTTAGCATCATAAAGTAACTTAATGCATGTCTTGGACCATGGGAGGAAACTGGAGTAAGCCGATGCAGACTGGCAGGACATGCAGACTCCACACAGAAATGACTCTCCATCTGGGATCGAACCTTCTTGCTGTTAGGTGAGGGTGCTACCCACCGAGCCACTGCACCGTTCAAAAACATAATAAATAAAACAAAATACAACAAAATAGAGACTAACAGCTTAGCTAGAAAGAGAAGAACCAGAAGGTAACACAGTCCAGAGGGATCACACGAGACATCAGCAACCCACCTCCTAAACAACCAACAAACTGAGTGATCGCACACAAGATGCATGAACGCAACATCCGAGATCACCACAAAACTCTCATTATGAACCCCCGGCTCTGCCCTTAGTCTTAAGGCAAGAATGAACAACTCAAGACCTAAAAATACTGAAGCCGAGCCCAGATGGACAACGCGGCCTGACACTACCAGCTACATGACCAAAGGCAAGACAGAGTAGGAAGGCCACAGATGACCCCAGACTCCAGCCAAAACTGGAGCTGCCAAAGGCCTTTGTAAATACGTATGTTTTAAGTCTACAGTGGTGCATGAAAGTTTGTGAACCCTTTAGAAATTTCTAAATTTCTGCATAAAAATTATTTAAAACTTCATCAGATTTTGAAACTAGTCCAAAAAGTAGATAAAGAGAACCCAGTTAAACAAATGAGACAAAAATACTATACTTGGTCATATATTGATTGAGGAAAATTATCCAATATTACATAATAGTGAGTGGCTTTGCTTTCAGTATCTGGTGTGACCCCCCTGTGCAGCAATAACTGCAACTAAACATTTCCTGTAACTGTTGATCAGTCCTGCACACCGCCTTGGAGGAACTTTAGCCCATTCCTCCGTACAGAACAGCTTCAGCTCTGGGATGTTGGTGGGTTTCCTCACATTAACTGCTCGCTTCAGGTCCTTCCACAACATTTACATTGGATTAAGGTCAGGACTTTGACTTGGCCATTCCAAAACATAAACTTTATTCTTCTTTAACCATTATTTGGTAGAACGGCTTGTGTGCTTAGGGTCGTTGTCTTGCTGCATGACCCACCTTCTCTTGAGATTTAGTTCATGGACAGATGTCCTGACATTTTCCTTTAGAATTCTCTGATATCATTCAGAATGCATTGTTCCAACAATGATAGCAAGCCGTCCTGGCCCAGACAGGCCCAAACCATGATACTACCACCACCATGTTTCACAGATGGGATAAGGTTCTTATGCTGGAATGCAGTGTTTTCCTTTCTCCAAACATAACACTTTTCTTGTAAACCAAAAAGTTCTTTTTTTGTCTCAACCGTCCACAAAACATTCTTCCAGTACCCTTCTGGCTCGTCCACGTGATCTTTAGCAAACTGCAGACGAGCAGCAATGTTCTTTTTGGAGAGCAGTGGCTTTCTCCTTGCAACCCTGCCATGCACACCATTGTTGTTCAGTGTTCTTCTGATGGTGGACTCATGATCATTAACATTAGCCAATGTGAGAGAGACCTTCAGTTGCTTAGAAGTTACCATGGGATTCTACTTTTAGAACTTGTAATAGTGGATCATTTTCCTCAATAAATAAATGACCAAGTATAATATTTTTGTTTTATTAGTTTAACTAGGTTCTCTTGATCTACCTTAAGGACTTGTGTGGAAGGAATCTGATGATGTTTTAGGTCATATTTATGCAGAAATATAGAACATTCTAAAGGGTTCACAAACTTTCAAGCACCACTGTAGACTTCAGGAGTGTGTCTGAATTCCAAAAAAAAGTGGGGAGGTTGTCACAAATGTGATTATCTAATTAGATTTAAACCAGGCAAGAACTAAACCAAAGATGCTTTAAGCCTATCAATTAAAATTATTCATAATCAATATCAGATGCTGCAGACCAACAGTACTACAACAGTTACAAAAGCCCAATTTGTGGCAAGCAGCTCGCTGTTGTTCTGTAAAATATTCCGTCTGGAAAAAATAACAGAATGACAACTTCATACAAAGAGAGAGAGATCTTAAAATCAAGATTTAGGTTTGTTGAGGGAGGTTTAACTACAAATAGGTTGAAAAACCCCAGGTGTTAATATTTGTTTAGTAATGAAATGTATCCTCATTTATAATAAATAATCATGAATGATTTTTTTTTCCTTATCTGAAGGTGAACTTCATGCTGACTAACGCCGTGAGTGCACGTCGTCGGCGAAGCACTCGTACCAGTACAATCAATCAGGTCTACCATGAACTGGCTCAGGCCTCTGGGGGGCAGGCCATTGAGGTCACCAAAGGAAAGCTGCCCGAGGCCAATAACATCATAGTGGACACCTCCAGATCATCTGTGGTAATTAACATTTACATTTACAGCATTTAGCAGATGCCTTTATTCAGCGCAACTTACAGTGCATTGTTTTCTTCTTAGTAGACATTACCCCATGATAGCACAAATAAGCAATAACCCAATAACACAATCCAAGTAAATCCACATACAATTAGTTTTTTTTTTATATTTCATTAAATATGTAAGCGTATTTTCAGTTCCAATCTTCTCTTAAGTCCTGAATGAAAGTGCCAGTACTGAGAAGAGTCTTGAAGCTTGTCTTAATTTAAGAATTTTCTTCAATTAAAGGAATGTCTCAGGCAACTATACTTCTGATTATCACTGCAGACATTTTGGATGTCCCAATAACTTTTTCTTCAGCTTTGGGTGTTTGAGTGCAAATGAAATGTTGTGCAAAGCCCTTAGTCCACATTTGTTTTGCTTGTACCTTGTAAGCTTATATCAGTTGTCAGTCACTTGATTAAGAGTGTCTACCAAATGAATAAATGTAATTTCAGACTGAACAGTTTGAGTAAAATCAACTGGTTTTCTGCAGGTCACTCTTTTCCAAAGTGTACAAAACCTAGGGAAGGCTGAAGTTTTTTCAGTCTTTGTGGATTCCTCTTTGCAAAACCTGACAGTCTACATCACAGGTCAAGGTGTAAATTATACCATCACCAGTCCCACAGGTATGTAAACAAATCGTCAGAATTATCTTTCTGGGAAACCATGACAATCAGAAAGTTATGATTCATCTATATGATGCACTGCTCTAATAATCATTTATAATGATGCTTTTATTATAACAGGGGTCTCACAGAGCAGTACACAATCAAACGGGGCTCTGGGGACCATTCACAAAGTTGGTAACTTCCACACAGTACGTCCAAATATCTCAGACCAGACTGGATTGTGGCTCTTCAGCCTGAACTCAACTGCAGCCTACACCATCAAAGTTGTTGGTAAAATTTATGTTTATGGATATTTCTTGCTTATGTTGAGTAATGCTAGATCAGAATGGGATGACTAACTGCAATGTCATTGCCCATCAAACTGAACCAGTCATTTGGATTTTCTTGTTTATTTCTCAGGACAAAGTGCGGTTGACTTCCTGTTTGACTTTGTACAGGTTTCCCAAGAACCTTATCCAAGCTACTCTGTGTTAAACAGCAGACCTGCAGCTAGTAAGAGAGCATGACATCAGACTTGATATTGTCACTAAACTATTTTCTGGAATCCCATTATTTACTCTCTGTGCTTCATCCAGACAGCAATATCACCCTCTTGGTCTCCATGCTTGGTGGGGACAGTGTGAATCTCACAGGAGTAGCACTGATAGAAGCTTCCAGTCCAAAATCCTTTAATGGGACTCTGTACCAGGTATCTACAGGACAGTACTTTGTGACCATCGACAGCTTTCCAGGAGGACAGTTTGCTGTTCGTGTGACTGGACAGAACAGTTTGACTAGATCTTCAAATGACGTCTTTCAGAGACAATCGTCAACTCAATTCCAAACATCAAATGTGACCATTACTGTGAGTCTGAAAGCACTACTCAGATTTAAAGTTAACTGTAGCATACAGTGGTGTGAAAAAGTGTTTGTCCCCTTCCTAATTTCTTATTTTTTTGCATGTTTGTCACGCTTAAGTATTTCAGAACGTCAAACAATTTTAAATATTAGTCAAAGACAACACAAGTAAACACAAAATGCAGTTTTTAAATGAAGGTGTTTATTATTAAGGGGAAAAAAATCCAAACCTCATGGCCCTGTGTGAAAAAGTGATTGCCCCCTGTTAAAACATAACTATGGTTTATCACACCTGAGTTCACTGTCTCTAGCCACACCCAGGCCTGATTATTGCCACACCTGTTCTCAATCAGGACATCACTTAAATAGGACCTGCCTGACGAAGTGAAGTACACCAAAATGTCCTTAAAAGCTACACATCATGCCGAGATCCAAAGAAATTCAGGAATAATTGAGAAAAAAAGTAATTGAGATCTATCGGTCTGGAAAGGGTTATAAAGCCATTTCTAAAGCTTTGGGACTCCAGCGAACCACAGTGAGAGCCATTATCCACAAATGGCAAAGACATGGAACAGTGGTGAACCTTCCCATGAGTGACCGGCCGACCAAAATTACTACAAGAGTGCAGCGATGACTCATCCACAAGGTCACAAAAGACCCCACAACAACATCCAAAGAACTGCAGGCCTCACTTGTCTCAGTTAAGGTCAGTGTTCATGCCTCCACCATAAGAAAGAGACTGGGCAAAAATGGCCTGCATGGCAGAGTTCCAAGACAGAAACCACTTCTGAGCAAAAAGAACATTAAAGCTCGTCTCATATCTTGATGATCCCCAAGACTTTTGGGAAAACATTCTGTGCACTGATGAGACAAAAGCTGAACTCTTTGGAAGGTGTGTGTCCCATTACATCTGGCGTAAAAGTAACACAGCATTTCAGAAAAAGAACATTATAGCAACAGTAAAATATGGTGGTGGTAGTGTGATGGTCTGGGGCTGCTTTGCTGCTTCAAGACCTGGAAGACTTGCTGTGAGAAATGGAACTATGAATTCTGCTGTCTACCAAAAAATCCTGAAGGAGAATGTCCGGCCATCTGTTCGTGACCTCAAGTTGAAACGAACTTGGGTTCTGTAGCAATACAATGATCCAAAACACACCAGCAAGTCCACCGCTGAATGGCTGAAGAAAAACAAAATGAAGACTTTGGAGTGGCCTAGTCAAAGTCCTGACCTGAATCCTATTGAGATGCTGTGGTATGACCTTAAAAAGCCGTTCATGCTCGAAAACCCTTCAATGTGGCTGAAGTACAACAATTCTGCAAAGATGAGTGGCCAAAATTCCTCCACAACGCTTTTGCAAAAGACTCACTGTAAGTTATCGCAAACACTTGGTTACAGTTGTTGCTGCTAAGGGTGGCCCAACCAGTTATTAGGTTTAGGGGGCAATCACTTTTTCAAACAGGGCTAGGTAGGTTTGGATTTTTTCTCCCTTAATAATAAACACCTTCATTTAAAAACTGCATTTTGGGTTTACTTGTGTTGTCTTTGGCTAATATTTAAATTGGTATGATGTTCCGAAACACTTAAGTGTGACAAACATGCAAAAAAATAGGAAATCAGGAAGGGGGCAAACACTTTTTCACAACACTGCAAATTAAAGGAAACAATTTGCTAAGTAATTAGGAATAAAGGAAAGTCAAAGTCAATACTTACTGTTGTTAAACTACTTAGGAAAACGAAAATACAGTGTTGCTTGAAAGTTTGTGAACCCTTTAGAATTATCTAAATTTCTGCATAAATATGACCTAAAACATCATCAGATTTTCACATATGTCCTAAAAGTAGATAAAGAGAACCCAGTTAAACAAATGAGACAAAAATATTATACTTGGTCATTTATTTATTGAGAAAAATTATCCAATATTACATATTAGTGAGGGGCAAAAGTATGTGAACCTTTGCTTTCAGTATCTGGTGTGACCCCCCTGTGCAGCAATAACTGCAGCTAAACGTTTCCTGTAGCTGTTGATCAGTCCTGCACACCGGCTTGGAGGAATTTTAGCCCATTCCTCCGTACAGAACAGCTTCAGCTCTGGGATGTTGGTGGGTTTCCTCACATTAGCTGCTCGCTTCAGGTCCTTCCACAACATTTCCATTGGATTAAGGTCAGGACTTTGACTTGGCCATTCCAAACCATGAACTTTAGTGTTTTCCTTTGCAGACGAGCAGCAATGTTCTTTTTGGAGAGCAGTGTCTTTCCCCGTGCAACCCTGCCATGCACACCATTGTTGTTCAGTGTTCTTTTGATGGTCAGATGGACAGATGTCCTGACATTTCCGTTTAGAATTTTCTTACATAATTCAGAATTCATTGTTCCATCAATGATGGCAAGCCATCCTGGCCCTGAAGCAGCAAAACAGGCCCAACCCATGATACTACCACCACCATGTTTCACAGATGGGATAAGGTTCTTATGCTGGAATGCAGTGTTTTCCTTTGCAGACGCGCAGCAATGTTCTTTTTGGAGAGCAGTGTCTTTCCCCGTGCAACCCTGCCATGCACACCATTGTTGTTCAGTGTTCTTCTGATGGTGGACTCATGAACATCAACATTAGCCAATGTGAGAGAGGCCATCAGTTGCTTAGATTTTACCCTGGGGTCCTTTGTGACCTCGCCAACTATTAGACTCCTTGCTCTTGCAGTGATCTTTGTTGGTCGGCCACTCCTGAGGAGGGTAACAGTGGTCTTGAATTTCCTCCATTTGTACACAATATGTCTGACTATGGTTGTTGGAGTCCAAACCCTTTAAATATGGTTTTGTAACCTTCTCCAGTCTGATGAGCATCAACAACTCTTTTGCTGTGGATCTCAGAAATCTCCTTTGTTCGTGTCATAATACACTTTCACAAAAGTGTTGTAAAGAGCAGACTTTGATAGTTCCCTGTTCTTTAAATAAAACAGGGAGCCCACTCACACCTGATTGGCATCCCATTGATTGAAAACACCTGACTCTAATTTCATCTTCGAATTAACTGCTAATCCTAGAGATTCACATACTTTTGCCACTCACTAATATGTAATAGTGGATCATTTTCCTCAATAAATAAATGACAAAGTATAATATTTTTGTCTCATTTGTTTAACTGGGTTCTCTTTATCTACTTTTAGGACTTGTGTGAAAATCCGTTGATGTTTTAGGTCATATTTATGCAGAAATATAGAAAATTCTAAAGGGTTCACAAACTTTCAAGCAGCACCGTACATCTATGGTGGTATCACCAATTCTTGATTTTTCTTTACAATGTTCCTCCAGGCTGAAACTAACAGCACAATGGAACCTGGAAAAACATTCACACTGCCTTTCACAGTCACATCCAGTGGCTCCAGAGGAAATTTTAGCATCAGAGTCACTAATGACCGTAGTTTTGTGACTACTGCTCCCTCATCTGTGACTCTCGAGACTGGAAGCAGTGTGAATGGCACAGTAACTTTGTTTGCCCCTGCAAACACTCCTTCAGGAACTGATGTCACTGTGACTATCGAGGCTGGAGCACCTGGAGGAAGTGACACCAACTATGCCATCCTTCGGCTTGCTGTTATTGTGCCGGTATTTGCTTGCTTTCTATTTAATATTTCAGTGTACAAACATAAATTAGTCACTAAGCAGAAAGACTGTTAGATTTTAAAGCTCATAGGTCATTATATCATATCTCCTTACCATCGCTACGGCTATTCAAGTCAAACAGAAAAGTAATAACAATGGATTGGTTTGTTTTAACTGTTTTTTGGGGGTTTTTTTATTCGCTTAAGGTAACAGACTTAACACCTCCAGTATGTGAGACAGTTAGCATAAATGCTAACTGTTCCAGTAACTGCTCCCTCTCTTCATGGGACCTCTCTGTTAACATGGCTGATGGAAACGGGACTGGCATTAAATCTGTGACAGTGCGTCAGGGAACTGGTTTCCTCAACACCACCACTGTGCTGGATAACAATGGTGTGAATGTCACTCTAGCAGCCTACAATGCCTCCTGCTGCGCTCCAGATGTGGAACTGGTCATGGTGGATGGAGCAGGAAATGTTGGCACCTGCTTAAGATCCGCGAGAACGGTAAGTGTAAGCAATGGTACAGAATTCTTCTTTTTTCAGCCGGTCTGCTTTTGGCTAAATTTTGGAATCCTCCCTTTTTACCACTTCATGCATCTGTAGGTGGCAAGGTGGCTCGATGGGTAGCACCACCACCTCACAGCAAGAAGGTCCTGGGTTCAATCCCAGGGTTAAGCGGCCTGGGTCCTTTCTGTTCGGATTTCCTCCCACAGTCCAAAGACATACATGATAGGTTAATTGATTACACTAAATTGGCATTTTCACACAAGTTCTTAAGGTAGATAAAGAGAACCCAGTTAATTAAATGAGACAAAAATATTATACTTGGTCATTTATTTATTGAGGAAAATGATCCACTATTACATATTAGTGAGTGGCAAAAGTATGTGAACCTCTAGGATTAGCATTTAATTTAAAGGTGAAGTTAGAGTCAGGTGTTTTCAATAAATGGGATGACAATCAGGTGTGAGTGGGCACCCTGTTTTATTTAAAGAACAGGGATCTATCAAAGTCTGCTCTTCACAACACATATTTGTGGAAGTGTATCATGGCACGAACAAAGGAGATTTCTAAGGACCTCAGAAAAAGAGTTGTTGATGCTCATCAGGCCGGAAAAGGTTACAAAACCATCTCTAAAGAGTTTGGACTCCACCAATCCACAGTCAGACAGATTGTTTACAAATGGAGGAAATTCAAGACCATTGTTACCCTCCCCAGGAGTGGCCGACCAACAAAGATCACTCTAAGAGCAAGGCGTGTAATAGCTGGCGAGGTCACAAAAGACCACAGGGTAAATTCTAAAGGCCTCTGAAGGCCTCTCTCACATTGGTTAGTTTTAATGTTCATGAGTCCACCATCAGAAGAACACTGAACAACAATGGTGTGCATAGCAGGGTTGCACGGGGAAAGACACTTCTCTCCAAAAAGAACATTGCTGCTCGTCTGCAAAGGAAAACACTGCATTCCAGCATAAGAACCTTATCCCATTTGTGAAACATGGTGGTGGTAGTATCATGGGTTGGGCCTGTTTTGCTGCTTCAGGGCCAGGATGGCTTGCCATCATTGATGGAACAATGAATTCTGAATTATGTAAGACAATTCTAAATGGAAATGTCAGGACATCTGTCCATGAACTGAATCTCAAGAGAAGGTGGGTCATGCAGCAAGACATCGACCCTCATCACACAAGCTGTTCTACCAAAGAATGGTTAAAGAGGAATAAAGTTAATGTTTTGGAATGGTCAAGTCAAAGTTCTTAATTCTTAATCAACCTTAATCCAATGGAAATGTTGTGGAAGGACCTGAAGCTAGCAGTTAATGTGAGGAAACCCACCAACATCCCAGAGCTGAAGCTGTTCTGTACGGAGGAATGGACTAAAATTCCTCCAAGCCGGTGTGCAGGACTGATCAACAGCTACAGGAAACGTTTAGCTGCAGTTATTGCTGCACAGGGGGGTCACACCAGATACTGAAAGTAAAGGTTCACATACTGTTGCCACTCACTAATATGTAATAGTGGATCATTTTCCTCAATAAATAAATGACCAAGTATTATATGTTTGTCTCATTTGTGTAACTGGGTTCTCTTTATCTACTGTTAGGACTTGTGAGAAAATCTGATGATGTTTTAGGTCTTGTGTGTGTCACTGAAATGGTCACTGATGCTGATAGTGATGTTAAATGAAACAACCAAACAAGTTAGAAAAGCTGCAATTTTAATACCATCAGCAAATTTGGGCACGTTATGCCACTGTAGTACTAACACTTTTAATCTGAGTACGAAATACAGACATTAAAGTAATCAATATTTCTTGAATATTGAGCAATATTAAACTACTGTTAAATTACACCATAAACTACTGAACGTTAATTATTTTTATATCATTACAAATAGTTATAGTAGGGAGTGGGGTAATTAATTTTTGCTGTGGTTGTCATCTAGGAAAGACAAAATTTTCATCATGTCTACTATTAGAAGAAATTATAAGAATCCCTCTAGGACAAATACTATGGAAATGTTTCATTAAAAGTTTGCTAAATGTTTGAGTTACCACTAGTTATGGAATGCAGTATGTTGAGGAATAAGCATCAAGTCAAACAGAAAGTAACAACTATTGATGTTTTTTCTAACTTACCACTTTTTCTATTCTCTTAAGGTAACAGATTTTACACCTCCAGTGTGTGAGATAGTTAGTGTAAAAGCTAACTGTTCCGGTAGCTGCTCCCTCTCCTCATGGGCCCTCTCTGCTAACATGTCTGATGGAAATGGAACAGGTATTAAATCTGTTGGAGTGCGTCAAGGAAATGGCTAGCACCACCACTGTGCTGGATAATAATGGCATGAATGTCACTCTGGCAGTGTACAGCGCCTCCTGCTGCTCTCCAGAAGTGGAACTGATTATGGTGGATGTATTGGGCAACGTTGGGTCCTGTTTCAGATCTGTAAAATCTGCAAGTGCGAGCACTGGTGCAGAATTTGTCTTGTTTCGGTCAGCCTGCTTTTGGTTCAATGTTGCAATCCTCTTATTTTACCAGTTTACACAGTTTTAAGAAAAGCTGTAATTTTAATACCATCAGCACATTTAGGCTCACATTGGTTTAGCAGTAATGCTTTTGTGACTAGTAAGAAATACACATTGATTATGGAACAATGATAAAGCTTTATGGACACAAGTCTTTGCGACTGAAAGAAAAAATGTAATTTGTTTATAAATTCATGGTTTGTACTAACCCTTTCATGCATGAATTATGATAACCTACTTCAGGATGTTTTCCCAAGTTTTACTCTTTGGGCATGGAGAAAAAAAAAAAAAAAAGGTTAAACAAGCCCCATTCAAAGAGTTGGTGATATGTCCATTAGGGTGGACAACATGCATTTGAAGCTCAACTAATAAAATATGTCTTTAAGAAAACAGTCAATAAAATAAACTTTTGTGAGTATATAGCATATAGCAAGGCACAACAGCGTCCACTCTAGTGGCTGATATGCAATTGTGACATGAAAACTCATGCATATGGAAGAAAACAGCTATGGAATTTCTGTCCACTGTAGTAACCACTATGCGTGAAACCGCTAAAGTATGTTAAAATTTCATGTAATTTGTGTGTGAATGTATTAGTGTACATAGGTTTGTAATACGTCATGTTTGGTACCCATGTACCCTTATTTCATGGAGATTGAGTTTCAGAAATTTCAGCATTGTACAACATTCAGACAGTAACGCACAGAGCTGGCACTCACTTTTGACCATATGGAACACCATTTGCCTCAACGGAGAAAAGTGTCACTTCCAGGAATTACCAGAGGTGTGGCCATTCCAAACATAAACTAGAATGCAAATTAGATATTGTTATTGTCATCTCACACACTATCTGATAACTTAATATTTTTAACATTTAAAAAGTTTTCAAAAAACACAAAGGTAAACCTCAAAGGGATTTAAACCTTAAAAACTCTGTGTAACTATAGAATCTTGGAGAACTATCTGTAGAACTATCCAGAGACCGACACGCTTTGCCATCACAGCTCAACACTGCATTAACCATTCTATGAGTCTACATTCTCTGTAATTATTCATCTGTGTTAACTTTGTTAACTATGTTAACTTGTATCTTTAATGTCATTTTCTGTCTTTTGTAATGAATGACTTAGTTTTGTTCCTTAAAGTCTCAGTAGTCCTTCTATAGACTGCTAATGTGTAACTATTGATATATCTCAAGCAAACTGTACACTTAGACATGTTAAAGGTCGACCTCTGACAAGCCTATGTAAAGGTTAGAACCTGACAAGATAGAGTCTAGCTTGCACGTTGATAGAAAACCTTTGAGCTAACATAATGCTTATTAATGTTCTAGGCACATTGATATTGAACTTTGACTAACTCAAAGAAGGTTTAATGCTTGTTATAAGAATAGATCTTGTAAAGTATAGTATAAAAGACTTAGATGGCATGTCAGTACAAACCTGTGAGTTAGTGAGATGAAATGTATTAACAGAGAGATATATAGTTGAATACTGAGACTTTAAAACCATTTTACCCCACAAGATATATAAAATATGTAAATATTAACCTATTCAGTATTAAACTAAATTGGAGTCAGATCATAAAACCAGCCGTTAGATTGCTCAGGCAGGGTATTTCTAGTGCCGGTCCCAAGCTCGGATAAATGGTGAGGGTTGCGTCAGGAAGGGCATCCGGTGTAAAACATTTGCCAAATAAAGTATGCGAGTTCATAATAATTTCACCATACCGGATCGGTCGCGGCCCGGGTAACAACGACCGCCTCTGGTATGGTAGCAAACAGGGTTACCAGCGGAATTGACTACTGTTTGCCGAAGACGAAGAGGAGGGAAACGTGTGAGGAGACAGAGAGAAATCAGGAGCGGAAAGAATATAGCACTGAGGGTAGCAACCATAAATGTAGGGACGATGACTGGGAAAGGTAAAGAGCTGGCTGATATGATGCAGAGGAGAAAGGTCGATGTTTTGTGTGTGCAGGAGACAAAGTGGAAGGGTAGCAAGGCTCGATGCATTGGTGCAGGGTTTAAACTGTTCTACCATGGTGTGGATAGGAAGAGAAATAGAGTTGGTGTGGTCCTGAAGGAGGACTATGTAAAGAATGTTGTTGAGGTGAAAAGGTGTCAGATAGGATAATATGTTTAAAGCTGGAAATTGAGGGTGTAACAGTGAATGTTGTTAGCGGCTATGCACCACAAATTGGCTGTGAACTAGAGGAGAAAGAGAGATTCTGGGGGGAGTTAGATGAAGTGGTTGAGAGCATTCCCAGGGAGGAGAGACTGGTGATTAGTGCAGATTTCAATGGTCATGTTGGTGAAGGTAATAAAGGAGATGAGGAAGTGATGGGCAGGTTTGGTGTTAAGGATTGGAACCTAGAAGGACAGATGGTGGTGGATTTTGCAAAGAGGATGGAAATGGCTGTGATTAACACATATTTCCAAAAGAAGGAGGAGCATAGGGTGACCTATAAGAGTGGAAGGAGGAGCACACAGGTAGACTACATCCTATGTAGAAGAGGTTGCTTAAAAGAGATTGGTGATTGTAAGGTAGTGGCAGGGGAGAGTGTAGCTAGGCAGCATCGGATGGTGGTGTGCAGGATGACTCTGGTGGTTAGGAAGAGGAAGAGGACAAAGTCAGAGCAGAGGACCAAATGGTGGAAGATGAGAAAGGAAGAATGTTGTAAGGAGTTCAGACAGGAGCTGAGAAAGGCTTTGGGTGATAGGAAAGAGCTCCCAGATGACTGGGTAGTAGCAGCAACAGTGATTAGACAGACAGGTAGAAAGGTACTGGGTGTGTCTTCTGGACAGGCAAAGGATGAAAAGGAAACCTGGTGGTGGAACGAGGAAGTGCAGGAGGTTATTCAGAGAAAGAGGTCAGCAAAGAAGAAATGGGACAGGGACAGGACTAAAGAGAGTAGGCAGGAGTACAAGGAGATGCACAGGGCAAAGAGGGAGGTAGCAAAGGCCAAGCAGAAGGCCTACGATGGGTTATATGACAGGTTAGACAGTAGGGAAGGAGAGAAGGAGTTGTATCTGCTGGCGAGACAGAGAGATAGAGCTGGAAAGGATGTGCAGCATGTCAGGGTGATCAAGGATAAAAATGGAAATGTACTGACAGGTGAAAAGAGGGTGAGGGAAAGATGGAATTAGTATTTTGAGGAGTTGATGAATGTAGAAAATTAAAGGGAAAGAAGGCTGGATGGTGTAGAAATTGTGGAAGAGGATGTAGCAAAGATTAGCGAGGAAGAAGTGAGGAAAGCTTTGAAAAGGATGAAGAACGGAAAGGCAGTGGGACCTGATGACATACCGGTTGAGGTATGGAAAAGTCTAGGAGAGCTGGGAGTGGTGTTTTTGACTAGATTATTAGTGGAATTCTGGTGAATGAGAGTAGCCAGAGGAATGGAGGAAAAGTTAACTTGTACTGATTTTCAAGCAGAAGGGTGATGTACAGAGTTGTGGCTCTTACAGGGGCATAAAGTTGATGAGCCACACAATGAAGATTTGGGAGAGAGTTGTGGAAGCTAGGCTCAGACAGGAGGTGACAGTGTGTGAACAACAGTATGGTTTCATGCCAAGGAAGAGCACTATGGATGCGATTTTTGCTTTGAGACTGCTGATGGAGAAGTATAGAGATAGTCAGAAAGAGCTACACTGCGTCTTTGTGGATTTGGAGAAAGCTTATGACAGGGTGCCAAGGGAGGAACTGTGGTGGTGTATGAGGAAGTCTCGAGTGGCTGAAAAGTATGTTAGATTAGTGCAGGACATGTATGAGAACAGCGTGACAGAGGTGAGATGTGCTGTAAGAGTGACAGATAGCTTCAAGGTATAGGTGGGACTGCATCAAGGATCGCTCCTGAGTCCCTTCTTATTTGCTCTGGTGATGGACAGACTAACAGATGAGGTCAGACAGGTATCGCCGTGGACTATGATGTTTGCAGACGACATTGTGATCTGTAGTGAGAACAGGGAACAGGTAGAAGAGAACTTGGAGAGGTGGAGGTATAATCTGGAAAGGAGAGGAATGAAAGTCAACTGTAGTAAGACAGAATACATGTGTGTAAATGAAAGGGAGGCAGGTGGAACAGTCAGGCTACAGGGATCATTGGTCACGGAGTCCAGAAGTCCAGGAGTTCAGGTACTTGGGATCAACTGTCTAAGGAAATGGGGAGTGTGGAAAGGAGGTAAAGAAGAGAGTACAGGCAGGATGGAGTGGGTGGAGAAGAGTGTCAGGAGTGCTGTGTGACAAAAGGGTCGCAGCAAAAGTGAAAGGAAAGATTTATAAGAGAGTAGTGAGACCAGCCTTGTATGGGTTAGAGACAGTGGCACTGACAAAGAGACAGGAAGCAGAACTGGAGGTGGCAGAACTTATGACGTTGAGGTTCTCTTTAGGAGTGTCTAGGGTGGACAGGATTAGGAATAGATTCATCAGAGGGAACAGCACAGGTGGAAAATTGGGAGACAAAAATTCGAGAGGGAAGACTGAGATGGTTTGGCACATGTGCCAGAGGAGGGATAGTGGGATATATTGTAGGAGGATGTTGGCGATGGAGTGCCAGGCAAGAGACGGAGAGGAAGACCAAAGAGGAGTTATTTGGTAGTGGTAAATGAAGATATGCAGGGAGTTGGGGTGACAGTAGAGGACGTGGAGGACAGGGTGAGGTGGAAACGTTTAACTCGCTGTGGTGACCCCTGATAAAGGGAGAAGCCGAAAGAAGAAGAAGAAGGAGGAGTCAGATCATAAAAATAACATGCATCTATCCTTCGCAGATGTATATATGTACATATGTATATATGATATATATGTATATATATATATAAAATGTTGGATTGCTGCAAAACCTGGCATGCAGTTCTATCTCAGGCAGATATGTACCTGATTAAAGGTGTGGGCTGATCCAGAAGAGGGTTGTTCCAGAAGAGGGCGTAAAATTGCTTCTTCAGCTACACTATAATAAGGCTGTCAGAGTGTGTTCAATATTGTGTTCATTTATATATATACACAATGCCTTGCAAAAGTATTCGGCCCCCTTGAACTTTTCAACCTTTTGCCACATTTCAGGTTTCAAACATAAAGATATGAAATTGTCATTTTTTTGTGAAGAATCAACAACAAGTGGGACACAATCATGAAGTGGAAAGAAATTTATTGGATATTTTAAACCTTTTTTTAGAAATAAAAAACTGAAAAGTGGGGAGTGCAAAATTATTCGGCCCCTTTACTTTCAGTGCAGCAAACTGACTCCAGAAGTTCAGCAAGGATCTCTGAATGATCCAATGTTGACCTAAATGACTGATGATGATAAATAGAATCCACCTGTGTGTAATCAAGTCTCCGTATAAATGCACATGCTCTGTGATAGTCTCAGAGTTCCGTTTAAAGCGCAGAGAGCATCATGAAGACCAAGGAACACACCAGGTAGGTCCGAGATACTGTTGTGGAGAAGTTTAAAGCCGGAATTGGATACAAAAAGATTTCCCAACCTTTAAACATCTCAAGGAGCACTGTGCAAGCGATCATATTGAAATGGAAGGAGTATCAGACCACTGCAAATCTACCAAGACCTGGCCGTCCCTCTAAACTTTCAGCTCAAACAAGGAGAAGACTGATCAGAGATGGAGCCAAGAGGCCCATGATCAGTCTGGATGAACTGCAGAGATCTACAGCTGAGGTGGGAGAATCTGTCAATAGAACAACAATCGTACACTGCAGTGGTACACTGCACAAATCTGGCCTTTATGGAAGAGTGGCAAGAAGAAGCCATTTCTCAAAGATATCCATAAAACGTTTGCCACAAGCCACCTGGGAGACACAACAAACATGTGGAAGAAGGTGCTCTGGTCAGACAAATTTTTTGGCCACAATGCAAAACGTTATGTTTGGCGTAAAAGCAACACAGCTCATCACCCTGAACGCACATTTACATTTACATTTACAGCATTTAGCAGATGCCCTTATCCAGAGCGACTTACAATTGATACAGTCTTACAATCCAAGCAATTGTGTGGTTAAGGGCCTTGCCTCAAGGACCCAAAACAGTGGCAGCTTGGCAGAAGTGGGATTTGAACCCTTGACCTTCTGGTCCAGAGTCCAGTACCTTACCCACTAGACTACCACAGGTCCCACACTGTCAAAACATGGTGGTGGCAGCATCATGGTTTGGGCCTGCTTTTCTTCAGCAGCGACAGGGAAGATGGTTTTTTAAAATTGATGGGAAGATGGATGGAGCCAAATACAGAACCATTCTGGATGGAAGAAAAAAAGAAAAACGTGTTGGAGTCTGCCCAAAAGACCTGAGACTGGGACAGAGATTTATCTTCCAACAAGAACAATGATCCAAAACATAAAGGGGCAAAATCTACAATGGAGTGGTTCACAAAATAACGTATCCAGGTGTTAGAATGGCCAGTCAAAGTCCAGACCTGAATCCAATCGAGAATCTGTGGAAAGAGTGCTGAAAACCACAAAAACTGCTGTTCACAAACGCTCTCCATCCAAACCTCACTGAGCTCGAGCCTGTTTTTGCAGAGAAGAATGGGCAAAAAAATTTCATTCGCTCCGATGTGCAAAAACTGATAGAGACATACCCCAAGCGACTTGCAGCTGTAATCGCAGCAAAAAAGGTGGCGCTACAAAGTATTAACGCAAGGGGGCCAAATAATTTTGGCACGGCCCACTTTACAGTTTTTTTATTCTAAAAAAAAACGTTTAAAATATCCAATAAATGTTGTTCCACTGAACGATTGTGTCCCATATGTTGTTGATTCTTCACAAAAATTACCAATTTCATATCTTTATGTTTAAAAAGCATGAAATGTGGCAAAAGTTGTAAAAGTCCAAGGGGGCCGACTACTTTTGCAAGGCACTGTGTATATAGTATATATAATATATATATATATATATATATATATATATATTTATGTGTGTGTGTGTGTGTAATATATATATATATATATATAATATATATATATATATTATATATATAGATATATAGATATATATATATGTGTGTGTATATATACCTACACATATCCCATACATACATACCATATACTTCTGCCTCACAAAAAACAAAGGGGGAACACTCAAATAAACCACATCCCACGATCTGAATGAATGAAATATTCTCATTGATTACTTGTTCTGTCAAAGTTGAATGTGCTGACAACAAAATCGCACAAAAAACTCATCAAATGGAAATCAAATTTATTAACCAATGGAGGCCTGGATTTGGAGTCACACAACAAAATTAAAGTGGAAAAAACACACTACAGGCTGATCCAACTTTAATGTAATGTCCTTAAAACAAGTGAAAATGAGGCTCAGTATTGTGTGTGGCCTCCACGTGCCTGTATGACCTCCTTACAATGCCTGGGCATGCTCCTGATGAGGTGGCGGATGGTCTCCTGAGGGATCTCCTCCCAGACCTGGCCTAAAGCATCCGCCAACTCCTGGACAGTCTGTGGTGCAACGTGACGTTGGTGAATGGAGCGAGACATGATGTCCCAGATGTGCTCAATCAGATTCAGGTCTGGGGAACGGGCGGGCCAGTCCATAGCTTCAATGCCTTCATCTTGCAGGAACTGCTGACACACTCCAGCCACATGAGGTCTAGCATTGTCCAGCATTAGTAGGAACCCAGGGCCAACTGCACCAGTGTATGGTCTCACAAGGGGTCTGAGGATCTCATCTCGGTACCTATTGGCAGTCAGGCTACCTCTGGCGAGCACACGGAGGGATGTGCGGCCCTCCAAAGAAATGCCACCCCACACCATTACTGACCCACTGCCAAACCGGTCATGCTGAAGGATTGCAGGCAGCAGATTGCTCTCCACGGCGTCTCCAGACTCGTCTGTCACATGTGCTCATTGTGAACCTGCTTTCAGCTGTGAAGAGCACAGGGCGCCAGTGGCGAATTTGCCAATCCTGGTGTTCTACAGCAATTGCCAAGCGTCCTGCACGGTGTTGGGCTGTGAGCACAACCCCCATCTGTGGACATCGGGCCCTCATACCATCCTCATAGAGTCGGTTTCTAACCGTTTGTGCAGACACATGCACATTTGTGGCCTGCTGGAGGTCATTTTGCAGGGCTCTGGCAGTGCTCCTCCTGTTCCTCCTTGCACAAAGGTGGAGGTTGTGGTCCTGCTGCTGGGTTGTTACCCTCCTACGGCCTCCTCCACGTCTTCTGGTGTACTGGCCTGTCTTCTGGTAGTGCCACCAGCCTCTGGACACTACGCTGTCAGACACAGCAAACCTTCTTGCCATAGCTCGCTTTGATGTGGATCATGGATGAGCTGCACTACCTGAGACACTTGTGTGGGTTGTAGAGTCCGTCTCATGCTACCACGAGTGTGAAAGCACCACCAACATTCAAAAGTGACCAAAACATCAGCCAGAAAGCACTGGTACTCAGAAGTGGTCTGTGGTCCCCACCTGCAGAACCACTCCTTTATTGAGTGTGTCGTGCTAATTGCCAATAATTTCCACCTTTTGTCTATTCCATTTGCACAACAGCATGTGAAATTGATTGTCAATCAGTGTTGCTTCCTAAGTGGACAGTTTGATTTCACAGAAGTTTGATTTACTTGAAATTATATTGTGTTGTTTAAGTGTTCCCTTTATTTTTTTGAGCAGTGTATATGGACAAGAAATTTAATGTTCAAACAGATAAACTTTATTGATTTTTGCAAATATTCACTCGTTTTGAATGTGTGCCTGCAACATGTTACAAAACAGTTGGGACAGGAGCAGGTTTACCACTGTGTTACATCACCTTTCCTTTTAACAACACTCAATAAGCATTTGGGAACTGAGGACACTAATTGTTGAAGCTTTGTAAGTGGAACTCTTCCATTCTTGCTTGATGTACAACTTCAATAGTCCAAGTTGTTCAATAGTCCAGGGTCTCTGTTATCACATTTTGCGGTTCATGATGCGCCACACATTTTCAGTGGGAGACAAGTCTGGACTGCAGGAGACCAGTCTAGTACCCACACTCTTTAACTACGAAGCCACGCTGCTGTAACACGCGCAGAATGTGGCTTGGCATCGTCTTGATGAAATAAGCAGGGACGTCCCTGAAAAAGACGTTGCTTGGATGGAAGCATATGTTGCTCCAAAACCTGTATGTACCCTTCAGCATTAATGGTACCTTCAGAGATGTGCAAGTTACCCATGCCATGGGCACTAACACACCCCCATACCATCAGAGATGCTGGCTTTTGAACTAAGCACTGATAACAATCTGGACAGTCCTTTTCCTCTTTGGCCTGGAGGACACAACGTCCATGAGCTTGAAATGTGGACTCGTCAGACCACAGGACACTTTTCCACTTTGCGTCAGTCCATCTCAGATGAGCCCAGAGAAGCCGGTGGCGTTTCTGGGTGTTGTTGATATATGGCTTTTGCTTTGCACGGTAGAGTTTTAACTTGCACTTGTAGATGGAGCGACAAACTGTGTTCACTGACAATGGTTTTCTGAAGTGTTCCTGAGCCCATGTGGTAATATCCGTTACAAAATTATGTCGGGTTTTTAATGCATTGCCGCCTGAGGGATCGAAGGTCAAGGGCATTCAATGTTGGTTTTCGACCTTGCCGCATCCTTGCAGAGATTTCTCCAGACTCTCTGAATCTTTTGATGATATTATGGACTGTAGATGATGAAATCCCTAAATTCTGTGCAACTGCATGTTGGGAAACTGTTAGTTTTTAACCTTGCCCCATCCTTGCTTGTGAACAACTGAGCCTTTCAGGGATGCTCCCTTTATACCCAATCATGACACTCACTTGTTTACCTGTGGAATGTTCCAAACAGGTGTTTTTGCGGCATTCCTCAACTTTCCCAGTCTTTTGTTGCCCCTGTCCCAACTGTTTTGGAACATGTTCCAGGCATCAAATTCGAAATGAGGGAATATTTGCAAAAAAACTATAAAGCTTCTATGTTTGAACATTAAATATTTTGTCTTTGTATTGTATTAAATTGAATAAGACCTGAAAAGGATTTGCAAATAATCTTATTCTGTTTTTATTTATGTTTTATACAACGTCCCAATTTCACTGGAATTGGGGATGTACTATAAAGGTAGTAATTATGTAACTTAGTTAGCCCCAAGGAGGTCCCACCTCTGCCAAGTTGAGGAAGGCTTCCTTTAGGAACCATAACCCACAATTGCTAAATGACATGAATGTCAATTAGTTTTTCCTTGCCATTGGTCCCCTAAGCTTGCTCAATAAGGCTTTGAGTCTAGGTGTTTGTAAAGTTGCTTTGAGACAATTCACTGTTGTAGAGACTGCTACAGAAAAAAAAACACTGACCTCACTGACTTGAGTCAGGGTACATGTTATATAACAAAAAATATTTTTTACCTACTGCAGCAGCTGGTCACCATGCCAGAAACTGACATCCTCTGGCATCCCTTTTGGAGTAAGTAGAGATTGTATCTTCTCTACAAACCTTTCTCATTTTCAAGTCAAATTTGGTATTCCTCTAGTCTCATAAAACAACTTATTTTGGGACACCTTTCTATCTCTGGGAGCAGGAGTCAGCTAACTGAACATTTCTCCTACTGAGGGGGTGGCCATGGAGGAGTACTAAAAGAGGCACTAATCAGGTACACAGATTAATGGAAAACAGAGTTTTCCAACTAGCTTGAAGTAGCCATGTAATGTATCCCAGAAGTTGAATCTGTTCATCTGGACATAGATTTTGTTGGAGAAACGTTTCGTCACTCATCTAAGTGACTTCTTCAGTCTCAGCTAGTTGGAAAACTTCCCCAATCTTATATACATAACCTTTGCATAACGACTGGTACCAATACCATTGCATAACAATGGGACCGGTGATCAGTTTAATATGCAGATTGACAAAGCCATTAACGACAATGGCCACGTGTGCCACTCACACAGGATTGGGGAAGGAGAACAGATTCAACTTCTGGGATTTTCTTACCTGGATCATTGAGCATGCATCAAGACGCCATGTAATGTAGTTTACACAATACCCAATAATCAGCTAAATTTCAAGTAAACATTACTCGTAGGCAGAGGGACGTTACAGAACTAATATGAAATACAAAACTTATCATCTGTAACAAACCAACTACTTACATACAAACAGTGACCAAGGCATCAATGTATTAAGAAAACGATTTCAGATACCGTTTCCTCAGCTGCACGTACTGTGGCCAGTTGAAGAACATTCTAGAAACGAAAAAACAATCTTCTGCACTAGCAGTTACTGAAATGTCCGCTAGGTGGAATCACATACAAAGCTGAATCTATTAGCCTGAACGTAAATGAAAAGGCAGCATGCTTTCTGTTTTAAATCATGATTTCTTTAATCCTATGAATGTTATCATGAATCATGATGGGAGTGACTTACATAACCCTTATATACCGACCCAAACCGTTGTCTATATAAGAATTAAGCACTGAAGAGTGATATTTTTCACCTGGGTACATGTACAGTGATCTTAAGACTTGAGCTTTAGGGTAAGATCTTTATATGCACAAGAAAAATATTCTATTGCCTTTCATGCTCTTGCATTGTAACTGGGAAGAAGATATATAAATTTTGAGAACTCAGGAAACAGAGCTTAATTATAATTATTATTGTGTTCTATACAGATTCCATTATGGCGATCAGATATGTGCTGATGAAAATATCAATCAGCCTCCTGCTTATGCAAACATGCACTCTGGCTTTTATGTCGGATTTCATATTTTTTCGAGATCCACAATCTAAGATGCATGAGGACATAACTCGTGATGCCATTTTAAATGTAACCACAGACGTGTGCCGGACAAAAGCACTCCTGCAGGGAAGAGAATTTGTGCAGGTGAGAACAATTTATTTATTCAACATACAACACATTGTTTTGATTTTATTCTCTTTTTATTGCAGCCAAGAATACTGACGGAGGACTCAGTGGCAGCAGCTTGCTCTTCACCCCATTCAGCCAAAGGCTTCAAAAGCACCGTTCAGATGATCAGTAGCTATAATGTCTGGGTTGACTTCATCTGTTTCTTTTCTCCTGAATACCATTTTGATAGTGAGGAATTTTTGAAAGGACGGGATGTTATCACAAAAGGAGTGACTGCTGTCAAAGCCTGTCTTCGCCAGCGGAGGTATCAAGCTGCCAGACAGGTTCTTGGTAAAGTTCTACACACTTTGCAGGTATGGCAAAAGGTTACAGTACAAACTGATATATGGCTTTCTGATTAATACTAATGCTCAGTTTTGGCCTAAAACAATACGGAAATGGATTTCCTTGTGCTTGTTAATACATTTTACTGCATTACTAAATTACAGAATGGATCAGTGAACCATCATTTAACTTGAAATGAATGTAATGTTAAACCACACTGATGACACAGGTTTTGTGTCCTTTAGGATTTTTACAGTCATAGTAACTGGGTTGAAATGGGAAAAAATGAACCTTATTCCAACCTGATCAGACCAGACACCAAAATTGAAAACTTAGTTGGTAAGTCTGTGTTGCTGTTGGTATACATGTGCCTATATGTGGGTGATGTTACAGTACATATGCCTTCAGTTCAGACATGTGTATGCTATTGCATGAGGTAATAAGGAAGCACAGGGTATTTCTGGTCTCGTATTGCTGGACAACAAACTAGGAGATTAGAGTTTTCCGGTTATTGCCACACAATGTGTAATAGATCACTGATTTATGCTGAAAGGAAAACTAAAGCATAAATGCATAAAACAAACAATTCTTACCACAGACAAGAAGGAGGCAACATGCAGGAGTTGTAATGGAAATGACTGCACAGGAAATATACTGGAAAAGATCAACTGGCAGCAGAAGCTAACCTCAGGATACTTCAGCTTATTCGGCAACAAACCAGCAGGTACTCTATTACATAGTTATACTAAATCAAATCAGAATTAACTGGTTAATGAGGGTGGGAAAAAAACACAGTCAGATGATTTTTAGTGATGACTTATGTTATATAGGAGGTCTAGTGGCACAGTAGTCTAATTTGCTAGTCCACCACTGTGGAGTTGCCTTTGTGTTAGTGTATCAGTGTTAGCAGTGTCTCAGGCCTCCAGGTGGACGGAGGCAGCTTGGGTTGGGAATGGGCATTTTTGGTGGTCCTGTCAGCCATTCAAGGCACTGGCATATGATCCTCTGTTCAAGCACCATAACGTCGACCACGTGCCAGAAAGAACCAGTCGGCAGCGGCATGTTGTATGGAGGCAGAGAGTTCTTGCATGCAGCAGGGAATGTTGAAAGTATTTGGGCAAAATCAAACATGAGGAAAAATAAAAAAATAAGGTTTTTATCATATTTGTGTTGGTATCTGTAGTGTTGGACAAGCATCTTTTTATTGAGTCTTTTTGATTTGTTTCAGTCTATTGTATCCATAAAATTTGATTTCATTTGAAGGAAAGTGCAGTCATGGAAATTGGCCAGACTTGGGGAGTGATAGAAGCCCCACAGGGGGCATCAATAAGGATAGCAGGACATCCAGTCATGGTCATCTACATGCAAAAGCAGCACAGCTGGCCACTGCTGCTACCAGCCAACTACTGCAAGACATTCGGACTGCATATGGAAACACAGAGTTTCTGAGGTATTTAAAAATAAGATTTTATGTAATCATGTATTGTAAATGACAGCTCTCATGTTCACACAAAAGACCTTACGATTGAGATAAACCTTCACAGGTAGAAGCACATAGAAACACCTTATGGTTCAATC
This sequence comes from Ancistrus triradiatus, assembly GCA_025084515.1. Taxonomy (NCBI): domain Eukaryota; kingdom Metazoa; phylum Chordata; class Actinopteri; order Siluriformes; family Loricariidae; genus Ancistrus; species Ancistrus triradiatus. The sequence goes on along the minus strand of JAJAGP010000037.1, from coordinate 1,037,605 downwards.
AGCTTTTCAACTTTCAGTTAGGAGTGGGTGATATGAGCTAAAATATATCATATTATGTTATTTTCCACTCTCAATGCTATAACGATATATTTTCATGACATGGAAAAAAATAATAAAATAGATGAGACTTTATTTTTTATTATTAATAACTTCTAAATGGCATTCAAATCTAGTCATAATAAATGTCAACTTTTAAAGTCAAAACATAAGAGTGAGTCATTTCAGTATAAAATCTTGCTTGTCCATATGTTTGCAAGTTGCAAATCTTTATACGTATTTTGTCTTGGGTGTGTGGTGGTGCTGTTTCTGGGTTTATCACGGTGTCCACGTTATGGAAAAATTCATTTCATGGAACAGGATCATACCGGCATTAATTATAATTTCCAACCCTACTGTAACGTGCGGGGGCCTAACAGGCGAGGAGACGAACGCAGGTGTACAAAAAGGGGGAATTTATAAACAAAAGGCAACACAGCGAACAGAAAAGCAAGGACCAACAACGGGTGTAAACAGAAACCAAGCCGAGGCCGAGAACGGGTGCAAAACAAACACGAAAACAGGTAGGGAACATAAACAGAACCGTAACGCAAAATGGGTGGAAACTAAAGTAAACACGAAAGTGAACGAAACGAACTATACATTACCGGTGCAGCGCGTAGGGACGCGCTGATGAGTGGTGCAACGCGTAGGGACGCGACGAGCATGGAGGAGCGGAGTCGACGACTGGAGGCTGGGGAGCGGAGTCGACGACTGGAGGCTGGGGAGCGGAGTCGACGACTGGAGGCTGGGGAGCGGAGTCGACGACTGGAGGCTGACGAGCAGAGTCGACGACGTGAGGCTGGCGAGCAGAGTCGACGCCGTGAGGCTGGCGAGCAGAGTCGACGCCGTGAGGCTGGCGAGCAGAGTCGAGGACGGGATGGATCTCCCTGGAGGAGGCCGTCTCTGAAAGGATCTCCCTGGAGGGGACAGTCTCTGAAAGGGTCTCCCTAGAGGGGACATTCTCCAGAAGGGTCCTCTTTGGGAGAGAGACATTCTCCGGAAGGGTCTCTTTGGAGAGACATTCTCCGGAAGGGTCGCTTGGGAGAGGACATTCTCCGGAAGGGTCGCTTTGGGAGAGACATTCTCCCGGAAGGGTCGCTTTGGGAGAGACATTCTCCGGAAAGGGTCGCTTTGGGAGAGGACATTCTCCGGAAGGGTCGCTTTGGGAGAGACATTCTCCGGAAGGGTCGCTTTGGGAGAAGACATTCTCCGGAAGGGTCGCTTTGGGAGAGACACATTCTCCGGAAGGGGTCGCTTTGGGAGGAGACATTCTCCGGAAGGGTCGCTTTGGGAGAGACATTCTCCGGAAGGGTCGCTTTGGGAGAGACATTCTCCGGAAGGGTCGCTTTGGGAGAGACATTCTCCGGAAGGGTCGCTTTGGGAGAGACATTCTCCGGAAGGGTCGCTTTGGGAGAGACATTCTCCGAAGGGTCGCTTGGGAGAGACATTCTCCGGAAGGGTCGCTTTGGGAGAGACATTCTCCGGAAGGGTCGCTTTGGGAGAGACATTCTCCGGAAGGGTCGCTTTGGAGAGACATTCTCCGGAAGGGTCGCTTTGGGAGAGACATTCTCCGGAAGGGTCGCTTTGGGAGAGACATTCTCCGGAAGGGTCGCTTTGGGAGAGACATTCTCCGGAAGGGTCGCTTTGGGGAGAGACATTCTCCGGAAGGGTCGCTTTGGGAGAGACATTCTCCGGAAGGGTCGCTTTGGGAGAGACATTCTCCGGAAGGGTCGCTTTGGGAGAGACATTCTCCGGAAGGGTCGCTTTGGGAGAGACATTCTCCGGAAGGGTCTCTTTCGGAGAGACATTCTCCGGAAGGGTCTCTGTGGAAGAGACTTTCTCTGGACGGGTCTCTGTGGAAGAGACTTTCTCTGGACGGGTCTCTGTGGAAGAGACTTTCTCTGGAACGGGTCTCTGTGGAAGAGACTTTCTCTGGACGGGTCTCTGTGGAAGAGACTTTCTCTGGACGGGTCTCTGTGGAAGAGACTTTCTCTGGACGGGTCCATTTTGGGAGAGACATTCTCTGGAAGGGTCTCTTTGGGAGAGACATTCTCTAGAAGGGTCTCTTTGGGAGAGACATTCTCTGGAAAGGCCTCAGACAAGTACACGGCCTCTGGGAAGACCTCTGACAAGTGCACGGCCTCTGGGACTGCTGACGCCCTGGAGGCAGCCACCGGAACTGCTGACGCCCTCGGTGCAGCCACCGGAACTGCTGACGCCCGCGGTGCAGCCACCGGAACTGCTGATGCCCTAGATGCAGCCACTGGAACTGCTGACGCCCTGGAGGCAGCCACTGGAACTGCTGACGCCCTGGGGGCAGCCACTGGAACTGCTGACGCCCTGGACACAGTCACTGGTACAAACGTCCGAAACGTCCGAGAGTAGGCATGAGTGGGAGCGAAACAACCGTTAGTTTCACGACAGTCCGTGGTGCCAGAATCGGTCTAGAGCGAGGCGCAGGGGTCAGTGGTGCCATAGGTTCGACTATGGAATTTATGTGGTTAAAAACATGACCGCGGGCGACTAGAGACTTGGACACGGAATTGGAGCGGTCAGACACCGGACTACCGGATGTTAGATGCGTACGCCGATGTTGGACTAAGGCGGTCCGGCTGGTGGCAAGCTGGGGATCTAGCACATGACCAACCAGAGTAGGCCGGTCAGGGCGACCGGGTTCAAAACCCGTAGCTTCGATGCCCGGGAAGCCCCGTGGGGAGCCAAAAGCGACCTCCAACATCTCTAAGAGCTGCCCCACGGATCCAGCCCGGAGCATCGGCCACAGCTGGGTAGCCCACGTTAAAGCCTCACCGGTTAGGTGAAGAACCACCAATGACACCCTAGCATACTCGGTTTCAAACGGGACTACACAAAAGTAACGAATAAAATTCTCAATGAATGGTCGGCATTGGACAGGGTCACCATCGAAATGGCCAAGGAGGAATGACCAATCGGGGAAACCTGTCATCTCCATGTAGGCGGGTTATTCTGTAACGTGCGGGGGCCTAACAGGCAAGGAGACGAACACAGGTGTACAAAAAGGGGGAATTTATAAACAAAAGGCAACACAGCGAACAGAAAAGCAAGGACCAACAACGGGTGTAAACAGAAACCAAGCCGAGGCCGAGAACGGGTGCAAAACAAACACGAAAACAGGTAGGGAACATAAACAGAACCGTAACGCAAAACGGGTGGAAACTAAAGTAAACACGAAAGTGAACGAAACGAACTATACATTACCGGTGCAGCGCGTAGGGACGCGCTGATGAGTGGTGCAACGCGTAGGGACGCGACGAGCATGGAGGACCATAAAGGTGAGGCGCGTAGAGACGCGATACGAGGAGCGGTGCGTAGGAACGCGATATGAGGAGCGGTGCGTAGGAACGCAACCGACAGCAACAACCAACATAGTCAATAACCTGCGACATGAGTCTCTCACGGGCGCGCCTTTATAGGAAACCCCACAGCTGAATGCAATAGTCAATCCGATTGCCGTGGGGCTTCCTAATAGGTCCAATACATGGCGGGGGCAGTGCGTGCCGCTGTGGAGCGTGACACCTACTCTCAGTCACTTTTCCCTCTTGACTCTCTTTCACATATAGGATGTGAAATAGATAAATTAATTACCTGCAGGTGCCACCACTAACTTAGCTGCTCATTTCCCATGAAACTTCTCACTCTCACAGATGTTTTGTGGCCACAGTGTTCATGAAGCTGTTAAGCCTGTTTTTGTTATTATAGTCTTTTTCACTGTGATCACACTGACTGATCAATGGGGGTACACAAACCTCTTCAATTAAGAATATCTCATTCGGAATCTATGTCCATAGTTATATATACTCAGTCCCTCATTAATTCTAAGTCTCCACAGCAAACATCATGCAATAGAAACTATTGCCACAAAGTAACGACTGCCTACAATGTCAAATGTATTATGAAGCATTGAGATAAATGGCATGTTTTTGTCATTCTAAATTAAATGGAGTTCACAATATATGCAGGCAACAAACATATGGCACACACATGACATTGACATAACTTATTTGAATATATATCAATATATTTGCTTAACTAGATGTATTGAGGGAAAAATATTACATTTAGTAAGTTTCTAGTATGATCTCAGAAATGAATTCAATTGTTAAGCTTTAATATAACAGGTGTAGAGAATTATATTGCCATTGCTTTTCTCCTCAGACTGATGGGAATCACCCAGGGTTCGGTGCTGGCTATTGTCATTGACACCACTGGCACCATGTCAGATGACATTAAAGAAGTCAAGGCAGTGACTACAGCAATCATCGACAGTAGGAAAGGCAATGCAAATCAACCATCAGAATACATCCTGGTGCCGTTTAATGATCCTGGTGAGATAAGCAGGATGACATAAAATGACTGAAAAATGATGAACACTGATAGGCACAAACATGGGCCAAACCTAAAACTGTAAATAGTAAAATAGTCCTAACAACAAATAATTGCTCAGAAAATTTGCAAGACCTAAGAAAATGCCCTCCTATGACACCATGTCCTCATCTATGCATGTTGCTGCAGTGAACAGTTAAGGGAGGCTGGAAACAGGATTTTCACCTACATAATCTTCGTGTGCACAAAGATAAACTCATGGAAAGATATAAATGTTTGATGTAAAACTCAAACTAACACACATCCTGAGGGTTCAAAATCTTCCAAAATGTTTTGTCTTGTTTTCTTCCTTAAAATATTAGTCGTTATTGATTAGCATGTAATCTGCCACACCCCAGTCCATTTATGTTATTTGGCAGATGCCCTTATCCAGAGCGTCTTACAATTGATACATCTTACAATCCAAGCAATTGGTGGTTAATGGTCGTGCTCAAGGACCCAACAGTGGCAGCTTGGCGGAGGTGGGAGTTGAACCCTGGACCTTTTTGTCCACAGTCCAGGCACATGTGATGCATGGCTTCACAATCCTGAAAACAAGCTCTTAAAAAGAGTCAGGAGTGACAGATATCTACAGACAGAGATCTGCAATATGCAGTCTAGTATGTCCCAAAGTAAACAAGTGACAATATCTGCTCCAGAAAAAGTCAAGTATCATTCATGGTTGCTGTCAGACAGCACATAGTTGGTCTTCGTCAGGCCAACTGCAGCTATTCTAAGTTTACAAGACCCGAAAGGAACAGCAAATCCGTATATTACTATCCTTATCCTTAAAGCCTCTTCCAGCAGAGATGAGCACCTGCTGAAAGATCTCAGTGACAGGAAAAAGAAGCCTTCAAAAACTGTCAGCAGAATTCAAAACGCCACCGAAAAAACATCAAGGACAGAATGAAGTTTCTGGCAGAATACAGAAAGTTTGATTCCGAGTGGTTCAGCAGAGTTGTGTGGACTGATGAATCATGATTTAATGATGTGTATGGTGATGGTGCAGAGAGATGTCTCCAAAGATCAAATGCATCTCTAGTATCATTAAACATGGAGGTAGAGGTGTCATGGTGTGGGAACCCTTTTCATTTCAACAGAAGGGGAACGATCATGTTATTTTTAAACAAGACAATGATCATGCTGACGCTGCAAAGACAGTCAAGAAGTAGCTTGAAATCAAGTCCTTCAGGCTCATGTTTTGGTCTGGTCACAGTCCAGCTTTGAACCCGATAGAGAATATTTGGTCTCGCATTAAACACAAACTAACTGGGAAACATTTTTCAGCAATTCCTCAACTGTTTGAAGCCATTACCATTGAGTGGAGTAATACTGACTCTTCTTTATGTAAAATGCTGTTATAGTTTACCCACAAGATTCAGGAAATCAAATGGAAGTGCTATTCCATGCTAAGTTACTTTATAACTGATCTTCCAAGTATGATGCACATAATCTAGTCCAGTCAGTGCTGATAATACACCAATACGGTATGCCAATTGCCATAAAAACCAAACGAATAAGAAGAACTGGGGTATGATTATAGGCATATTATGTATATTAAATATTATATTATTTGAATACTATATTATGTATATCAGTCTATGGCATGATTTCAGTCACACACCCTCAGTCTCGGCATCACTGTCCCAGTGACAAGACGTGCCGAAACGGCATTCACCTCATTGGCTATAAACACTCCCCGCATCCGTGCAACACACACGCAGGCACTATTTATTATTATTTGTGTCGCATGAGATCGTGGAAGCTCCGTTCAGGTTTCTGCGCACAAACCTGTGCATGATAAAGTAACAACCAAATCTAACATTACACGGTTAAAAAACGAAATCACAAGAATGCTGTGAGCAGGATTTTTTTTTTTAATAACACACCTATGCATGTTAAGTACATGGCTATATTAGCTCGTCTAAATATGAATATAAATAATGTTCACCTGTAATTACGCATTCTTTCAGGTTTTGGCCCTCTTATAAGGACTACAAATGCTAAAGTGTTTAAAAAACACCTCAGTAGACTTAGAGCTCATGGTGGAGGTGATGAGTCTGAAATGTGCCTCTCAGCACTTCAGGTAGGACACAGTCATTTTCAGAGGCTTTCTGAAATTGAATCCATTGAATGTTTCCGTGATTTGTATTATTCATTTGGCAGGGAAAAAATCAGTTCTGCATACAACGAACAAAAACTTGCATGCTTTGTACAGAAAACATCAGTTACATTAAGGGATGGTAAATATGTACCCTGTTGAAGTGGCACAGCAGTGTAATACACTAGTCTACTACCACAGGGACCCTGGAGTCTTAGCAGGGCCTTCTGATCAGGTTGGGCGTGTCAGTTTTAATAACTGTGATTGTTCATGAGCTCCAAACGCTCATTGGAAGCCTATTTCATAGCTGGAGGTGCTATAGGAATTAGTTTTCATTTCTCTATGTACTGATAAACCTCCACCCTCTGATGGTGATGGTGTGTTATGGATTTGAGGTTCTCTTAAATACTTTGGGGGTGAAACCATTTTGGGCTTGGTAGATTTAGATCAGTATTTACAACCTGTGTAAAAATTCACCGGTAGCCAGTGAAGTTAAAATAAACCTAACTGGAGAAAACATTTACTGGAACATTCAGAAAGCAAGGTGTTACATCAGTTCAACCAAAAGGTAATTAAAGCATGAAATAATATTTCTGCATTTGGTAATGACAGTACATTTCTTAGTTTAGTGATGTTTCTAAAGTGGAAGGAGGTTGGTGATGTCATCTATATGCGCTTGAAATTAAATTCCAGGATCAGTGAAAAAAATAGGTCTCTCACTGTTACAGTACATGTGACGCAAACCATGAGCCAATATGATTTACCTGTACCAAATAATCAATCAGCTTACCCGAGTGGAAGGTGTCAACAGACAAACCCAAAATCATGCTTTTCATCTGTTTTGTTCCAGCTGGCCCTGACTGGGTCCCCACCGATGACTGACATATTTGTTTTTACGGATGCTTCTGCAAAAGACAGATTTTTAAAATGCACTATACGTTCATTGATTGAGAGTACCAAGTCAGTTGTAAGTAAAAGCTTTTTTATGAACAGATTTGTCCTTCTGTGCCCATGGTTGCATCGTTGCATCGGCATGCAGTTCTGTCTTAGGCAGATCTGTAAATAATTACGTGTGTAAACTCCCATCCCCCCTAAAAAACACACTTATGAATGTAAATGACTACAGGTGTGGTCTGATTAGACACTTGGTCTTGCCACAAAAGGGTGTAAAATACTTTCTGCTGCTCTATAAAAAGGCTCACAGGTGCTACTTTTGGGTAGTGTACCTCTTGGTAAGAGACTGTTGACTGCTAGACATGCCTCTACGATACACTCAAAAACATTTTAGTCAGCTGACAGACTTTGAGAAGGGGGGCGTCACTGGACTGAGAGAAGTAGGATGGACATTTTGATTAATTGCCTGCCATCTAGGCTGTTTTGACCTAGCTGTTAGGAGATGTTGGGAGCAGTGGTTCTGTGAGGGCATACACACAGAGCAAAGAGGCTCCGGATGGCCAAGACAGACCACCAGCAGAGAGGATCTTTTGATCCACCAACAAGCACGGGCAGCTCCCACAGTTTCATTATCCACCATCCAGACACAGGTAGCACCTTCACAACACACCCTAACTGTAACATCTGTGGGCAAATGTGCTGCAGAATAGGATACACAACCTGTTTGCCTCCATGCCCAACTGCATCTCATCTTGTACCCAGGCTAGAGGTGGCCCAACAGGGTAACTAGAGCCTCCTTTCAGTTGTACAGTTTTCTCCAATAATCTTATCCTTTCACTCTAATACTGTAATCACTTACATATTTCATCATTACATTCATACATATAAAGTTTAATTCGTTTCCAACAACTACTACTTGGTGAATTATTTTTGTGTCAAGGAGTGTCATAATAATGTGAATACATTTTCTTTTTCTGACATAAAGGTGAACTTCATGCTGACTACTGCCGTGAGCTCTCGGGGGAGGCGAAGCACTGGAGACCAAACTTCCAGGTCTATCAAACAGGTCTATTATGAACTGGCTCAGGCCTCTGGGGGGCAGGCCATTGAGCTCACCAAAGGACAGCTGTCTGAGGCCAATAGCATCATAATGGACACCTCCAGATCGTTTCTGGTAATTAAAGGAATACCTCAGACAACAGTACTTGTGCACACCATCACTTATATTTTCATGAAATTTCACTTTCTTTCTTTAAAATAGTTTCTTAAGAATTTGCATACATTCCTGTAATACCTGCTATAGCTTCAACTTTGAGTGTTTGAAAGGGAAAACAATGCTATGTGTATTTGTTCTACAAATTAACTAACATACATGGCACTCTGAAGGAGCATTGGTTAAGGTACTGGTCTATGGACCAAAAGGCCTAAGGTTGCCCAGCTGCCACTGCCGGGCCCTGTAGCAAGGTCCTTAGGCCGCAATTGCTAGGATTGTACTTTGTAAGATTGTATAAGCTGCAAGTCACTCTTTATAAGAGCATCTGCCAAATGACTAAATGTAACAATCAGCCTAATCAACTGCTTTCCTGCAGGTCACTCTTTTCCAATGTGTACAAAACCTAGGGAAGGCTGAAGTCCATTCAGTCTTTGTGGATTCCTCTTTGCAAAACCTGACGGTCTACATCACAGGCCACGATGTAAGTTATACCATCACTACTCCCACAGGTATGTAAATGAATAATCAGAATTCTCTTTTTGTGGTAATCTATCTATATGATGCACTGCTCTCATAATTTATAATGATCCCATTATTATAACAGGGGTCTCACAGAGCAGTACACAATCAAACGGGGCTCTGGGGACAATTCACAAAGTTGGTAACTTCCACACAGTACGTCCAAATATCTCAGACCAGACTGGATTGTGGCTCTTCAGCCTGAACTCAACTGCACCCTACACCATCAAAGTTGTTGGTAATACTGATATTTTTATTGACTTCTCTTGCACATGCCACAATACATGCCAGAGCTGAATGGGATGACTGACTGCAAAGTAATCATCCATCGAACCAAACAGGTCATCTGTGTTTTTGTTGTTCATTTCTCAGGACAAAGTGCGATTGACTTCCTGTTTGACTTTATAGAGGTTTACCAAGAACCATTTCCACGATACTCTGTATTAACCAATAGACCTGCAACTAGTAGGTTACAGTTTTTCATACTGACATTGTCATTAAAAGTGTTTCCATACTTCCATTTTTAACTTTCTGTCCTTCAACCAGACAGCAATATCACCCTCTTGGTCTCCATGCTTGGTGGGGACAGTGTGAATCTCACAGGAGTAGCACTGATAGAAGCTTCCAGTTCCAAATCCTTTAATGGGACTCTGTACCAGGTATCTACAGGACAGTACTTTGTGACCATCGACAGCTTTCCAGCAGGACAGTTTGCTGTTCGTGTGACTGGACAGAACGGTTTGACTAGATCTTCAAATGACGTCTTTCAGAGGCAATCGTCAACTCAATTCCAAACATCAAATGTGACCATTACTGTGAGTCTGAAAGCACTACTCAGATTTAAAGTTAGCTGAAGGATAAATCCCAGAAAGCAATTTGCTTAGTTATTATCTGAAACTAAAATCACCAACTCTTGATTTTTTAAATGATTTTTACCTCCAGGCTGGAACTATGAGTACAATGGAACCTGGAAAAACATTCACACTGCCTTTCACAGTGGCAACTGTTGGCTCCGGAGGATGTTTTAAGATCAGAGTCACTAATGATTGTAGTTTTGTGACTACTGCTCCCTCATCTGTGACTCTCGAGACTGGAGGCAGTGTGAATGGCACAGTAACTTTGCTTGCCCCTGCAAACACTCCTTCAGGAACTGATGTCACTGTGACTATCGAGGCTGAAGCACCCGGAGAAAACGACACCAACTACGCCGTCCTTCAGCTTGCTGTTGTTGCTCCGGTAATTGTTTGCTTTCTATTTAATATTCCAGTGTATCAAAACAAAGTAGCCATTACGCAGAAAGACTGCTAGATTTAGATATGCATTAATAGTTGTATTGTACAGGTGCTCTCTGATTTATGATGTGGATATATTCAGACAAATCCATCATATGTTAAATATATCGTGAACTAAGGAGTTTAATGAGTGTTTGGTAAAGCGGTCTATACTTTATATAACGGAGCCTACGATAAGTAATGATAAGTAAGTTCATGTTTAAAATACTTACATGTATATTAACCTACAGTTTGCCTAAATCATTAAGACAAAGCTTATTTTATAACAAAGTGTTAAAAAAATCTCATGTAATTTAGTGGACTGAAAAGTGAAAGCAACGTTGGGACTGGCCTAGCAGTTAAGATACTGCAATATGGACCAGAAGCTCCAAGGTTCAAATCCCACTTCTGCCAAATTGCCACTGTTGGGTCCCTGAGAAAGACCCTTAAACTACAATTGCTTGGATTATAAGACTGTATCAATTGTAAGTCGCTCTGGATAAGGGTATCTGCTAAATGCTGCAAATGTAAATGTGACACTTACTCTATTGATGAACTCGTAAAGCTGCTAAGCTAATTGCAGCCAGTGTTCTGGTTTGCTTTTGGTTGTATCTTATAAACTAACCTTTTTTAGGACCCATGGAGACATATTAGTACTAAGAGTACAGAACTGTAGATGTAAAAATAAAGAAAAGCACGATAGATATCGGGGAGATCTCCAAGCAACCACTGTTGTGAATCTGAACCACTGAATCACTGTGTACTGAATCGTGAATTGTGAATCATGAATTGTGAATCGAGTTTCGGCTGAAACGAGTCACATGGCTCGACTCATCATACAAGTTTAAGCAAGTGCACAAATGACAAGAACCAGGACAATTTTTTGTAGTCAAAATGCGTCAAGATCCAAATTCGACAAGTTCCGAGGTGGTCGAGAACCGAGGTACCACTGTACCGCCTTACCATTGCTACGCTAATAACAATATCACGTTCAAGACATACAAAAACATCAGAACTAATAAAGGAATTGCATCTTCCAACTTAATGTTTTCCTGTTCTCTTTAGGTCACAGATATTACACGTCCAGTGTGTGAGATCGTTAGCGTAAATGCTAACTGTCCAAGTAACTGCTCCCTCTCGTCATGGGACCTCTCTGCTAACATGACTGATGGAAACGGGACCGGTATCCAAACTGTGAGAGTGCATCAGGGTAATGGCTCCCTCAGCACCACCACTGTGCTGGGTGCCAATGGCGTGAATGTCACTCTAGCACTGTACAGCGCCTCCTGCTGCTCTCCAGAGGTGGAACTGGTTATGGTGGATGAAGTGGGAAATGTTGGCTCCTGCTTCAGATCTGTGAAAGCTGCAATAGTCGGGAATCGTGCAGGATCGTTTCAGCAAGACTGCTTGTGGTTAAATGTTGGTGCGCTTTTATTTTTCCACTTTTTCTGTTTTAGCAACTAATGCCTAAGTTTACTTCATTTGTATTTTTGTCAATTGCATTTTTATTGACAAATAATTTGTATGTACAATGTTTTAAAATTACATTTCCTTATAGTATACTTGTCTTTTTATCAAATTACAAAGTGTAGTATGGTTTATGTTTTTATTAACTCAGGCATGACATGTTTTATTACTGGCACTCTACGTGAATTTACTCAAAGTAAATGTATGTTTATACTAATATCACAAAGGGATTTTTTTTTACTGAAAAGTAATTTCTTCGTGTCATGTATTGGGTGACATCTTTTAAATTGATTTCCTTTGACTTACTCTGGGATAGATTCATGGTTTTGTTTGCATTGGTGTTTTTTATGGTAAGTGTGTTCATTTAAATGAATACACGTTTTTTGCCAGGTAGGCAAAGCATTGATGGCTATGAATCTCTGAATAAACCTATGAGTAAAAAACTATTTATGCATTTTGCTTCGAGAATTCATTTTTAAAAAGAGTATTGTGTCAATCAAAATTATTACTTTAAATGTAGTTTAAACAAATCCTAATTTAATTTACAAGAATAGAATAGAATACTATCATTATTGTCATTTTGCACAAAATACTATTATATTCTATTCTTCTAAATAAAATTAGTCAATTTATAAATCAGGACGGCACTGTGGTGTAGCGTGGTGGCCTCACAGCTCCAGTGTCCCCGGTTCGATTCGGTTTCCTTCCACATTCCAAAGACCTGCATCTTTGGTTAATTGGTGTTTCGAAAGTGCCCTTAGTGTGTGAGTGTATGTGCTCTACAATGGCTTTCCCTCGACCCTGACCAGGATTAAGCAGATAGGAAAATGAATGAATGCATTATAAATCAGGTATTGTAAGACAATGCAGCTTATTTGTAGATATTTGTTGGATAGGGCTATTAATGGACAAAAAGCCACAACCTGGCGAAGTTCTGATTTTTGCATTCTGCAGCCACCTACCGTAGGAAGAAGGTGTAGTATAGGCAAAATATTGCCTATGACTGGCAAGCCCAACCATGGGGAGGATCTTGAAGGTCTATGGTAAGGTCATCACCTTCACATTCATATTCACAATATTTATACAGATGCCCTTATCCACAGCGACTTACAGAAGTCCATTCATTCATTTTCTTATCTGCTTAAACCTGGTCATGTTCAACACAGGGCACAAGACAAGAACAATCCTAGACAGGGTGCTAATCCATCTTAAAGCACACATACTATACATTAAGGTCACTGGAGTACTCAGAGTAAACTCAAGTGGACACATGGGAGGACAAGCAAACTCCACACTGAGTCCGAGGTCAGGATCGAACCGTGGACGCTGGAGCTGTGGGGCAACCACCATACCTCCCTAACAGACATTATGACTGTGCAATAGTAGCCTATAGTCCAAGAACACCAGCCAACCAAACTCATGTGAGGAACTGATATACGGAAAGACAGTCCTAAAGGAGAGGAACACAAAGTCTTTTTTAATGTGTAAGTGGAAATCTCAGTCTGTGTCTTTATTCACCTTTTAAAGACATCAAGACTTGGACATCCAGTGTAAATCCATTCCACCACTTCATTTGCTCATATGGAGAAGAGTCCTGATGCTTGAGGACTTTAGTAAACAGAAAACCAGAAGTGTTGCTGCATTCTGCATCAGTTGCAGGGATCTGACTGTACACAAGGGAAGACCAGCCAGGACAGCACTGCAGTAATCCACCTATGATAAAACAGGAGACTGGGCAAACACCTGGAAGACTTCCCAGGAAAGGAAAGGTCAAATTCGCCTGATGAACCGAGCAACTTCACCTGGTTATCAGAGATTACTCTGAAATTTCTTACACTTTGCAAGGATGTTACCCTAGAGATAACAAGAGCTTGATGAGGGAACTTGTCTTTAGGAATGTAAAGTCTACCTGGAATTCAGCTTAAAATGATGAGCTAACATCCATGTCTGGATGTCCTTCAAACATATGGTGCTTCAGATAAAAAGCCAAAGTCAGATTTATGTTTATAGTGCATTTAGCAATAGAACATCAACTTTACAAATATCTATTCCCACAGCCCCTACTGAGCAAGCTTAGGGCAACAGTGGGAAGGAAAAACCCCATAAATGCAATGAGGAAGAAACCTTGGGAGGACCAGTACTCCTTATGCAGTCATGAAATATTCATTCATTGTATTATCCACTTAGTCCTGGTCACGGGAAAGCTGGGGTTGAACCGGCGGCACAGGGCAAAGATGGGAACAACCGTAGACAGGGTGCCAATTAATTGTAGGGCACTCACACACTCATACCCACACTCACACACTAAGGTCACTTTAGAAGGTGGAAGGAAACTGGACATGCAAACTCCATACAGGTGGACGTCTGATCTCTTTGTTTAAGCTGGTCGTATTAGCAAAAGAAAAACTCCCTTGAACCGCTCGTAGCACTGACCTATAGGTACGACCCGGCAAAGTGGCATAACCAATTAAAATCTATATTTCTGTTTGGGGCAGGACAATGGAGGTGCAGTTTGAAAACTGCCCATCAGTGCACAGTTTCCAAGTCCCCATATTTATAAATGATGTTGGGCTTATTGTTCCATGTAGTTGCTTACAAATATTGATAGTGATGGGTGCTTGTTTCTAAGTTGCTTATTTGGGCTTGCTCCCTAATCCTGTCTCTATCCACTGTTCAAAAAAGCAAAGCTGCTAGATTGCCCTGTTGCATGTCATGTCCACAACTCGTTCATTCTTCTGCTTGCCCCTACAAATCAAAACTGAGCCACTGCGAGCATCACAATGAAAAAAGGGAAAAACAAAATGTTAATAACTAACACGTAAGCTAGCTACTCTGGCCCAAGAAAACAGATGAAGTATGATAATGTGGGGTGGGGGATAAATTACAAACCTTGATAACATTTAAAGGGGAATTCCACTGATTTTTCATTGAGTTTCTGTAGAATTCAGTAACTGAGTAAACAGATGTGTCATTTCCAGAGGTGTGGAGAGAAATGGTTCCTTGTAGAGTTTCAGTTGTACAGTTTACCGTGGGGTCGCCCTGCCGACAACACAAATCTATAAAACACAGTTTATTTATTATCCAAAACCATGAGTGTCTTCTTACTTTTTCATGTGTTTTTGGTGTATATAAAGAACTAGAAATTAAAATTCTAAATATATTCACTTTTAAATGCACCAGAATACATGTAACTCGTTTCAAACTACTCATGCCACAGGCACATGATTCCAGATTCCACATCATTTTGCCCCACTACTTTTGGATGCATGGTGCCAACAATGGGAGTTTTAAACGTGAAAATGTAGATTTGTTTTGTTCAAATAATGAAATTACAAAGAATTGTGTTCCTAGATGATATATGTAAGATATATGTCAGACAAGGTTATCTAATTAATAAGTTTACAATAATAGCCTAAATAACCAGAAGCTGAATATAAATGAACAGAGGGAACATATTTAAATAAAATATAATAATTAAAATAAAATATAATATATAGAATAATAAATAAAACAATGTAAAATTATGACGAGTATAATAAGAGAGAGAATATATACTCACTGGACAAAATAATTAGTCACCTTGCATGTTTAGGGTTCAGGCTCCTGCAGACACAAACTTGTCCAATCAATGCTAAACTGAACTGCAGCTGTTATTCATGCTCATGGAGGTATTATACGCTATTAGGTACATGTCAGTCACAGGTGACTAATCGTTTGAGCTTATAACTACAGCATACAGGACAACAGTGCACATAAATAAAACTCTGAATAAAGTAAGGTAGAGAACATGCGTATCAGCATTGTTTAGTCTGGTACACACATTCACTGCAGGTTCACATGTCCAAAATGGGAAAGTGTTGCTGTTGTGGCATGCTCAGCCTCAGAAGAACATCGTGACCTGGAACCGGTTCCAACAAGAGCTCAAAAACCAAGTGTACCATGAGACTCCGGGTAGCACCAGCTACTGACAGCATAACTAGACAAGGAAGGACCGGAAATTAACACAGCCAAGAGGGATTACGAGACATCGGCAACCCACCTCCCCAGCAACAAACAAACCTGAGTGATTGCTCATGAGAGGTGACTTTTTTAATTCTAGGAACTAAAGGAATTCCTACAGCTTGTGAACGAAGTAGGCGAGCTGGATTGTAAGATTCTAAGAGTTCACTATACAGATACTGAGGGACCAGGCCATGTAGAGCTTTATGTGTAACAAGGAGTACTCCTGCTCATTTTCAAAGTGAATGTTAAACTCACCTAAAGATTATAAAGCTTGTATGTATATTGAAAGTACTAATCAGGAATGAAAACGATCAAATTCCTGAAGAAAGTCTGAATAAGGACCTGGAGGACAATAAACAGGGATAAGCTGAAAAAAGGATGACTTACATAATGATGAATCAGTCACATTGAGAATAAGTATTTCAAACGAATTAGCCTTGTAATGGGATTTAGCAGTAATTCATAGGTCTTCGTCAAAAATTATGGCTACATCCCCCCCCCCACGACCTTTAGCTCGAGGGTTTTCAAACAGGCTCTTTCGAGTGCAAAAAGAGGGTTTTGATAATGACTCAGTATATTTCTTGCCAATTAATTCTCAGTTCTTCCAAGCTATGAAAACAATTCACTGGAAATCCTGTGCGTATTTATTTTTTTAGCCATTGGAATGTTATCACCTAATTATGACCCTCCCATCTAAGAATTAAACTAATTTATCTAAACTAATAAGTCAAGTAGTCACAGTTCAAATAAAATGTAAAATATGCACATCGGCATTAAGTAGTCTGATACACAGAGTCACTCTAGTATCTTGAGTTTAAGCAGGAAAGTCCTTGGCGGCACTTCGACCCCAGCCAACCGGAGGAGGGAGAGGGTTACTGGCCTCTGGTGTGGCCCGGGTATGATGGGGCTGAAGCTGATGACGAAGGCAGCTTTAGTAAAGCTGAAGCGGATGAACATCATGTGTGGAGCAGGAACTGGTACCGGAACACAGCTCGGAGAGAAAACAGAAAATGTAATTAGTTATTGATTAAGAGCACAGTGTCTATTAACAATCACTGATGCCACGTGTAGCATGAGACCCCGGCAGCATTAGCTATTGCAGCATAGCTAGAAAGAGGAGAACTGGTAGGTAACACAGCCAAGAGAGTTCACGAGACATCGGCAACCCCACGGGAGGCAGAAGACAGCAACCCAACGTCTCTGATCACCATAAGACTTTTTGACCATGAACCTCCAGCTCTGCCCTTAGTCTAAGGCAAGTATGCACGAGTCAAGATCACGAGGGCCGAAGCCTAGTTCAGCCAGACCGCCCACTCAACACTCCCGGCTAGCGGACAAGGCAGGCAGGCCAGACATGATTTTGGAGAGTGTCTGAATCTCGAACTAAAGTGGGAAGTTTTTTCCATAGTTGGGGGTCCATGTATGAGAAAGCCTTTCCCCCTGCTGTGACTTTTTTAATTCTAGGAACTAAAAGAAGTCCTGCACCCTGCGAACGAAGTAGACGAGTTGGATTGTAAGAGTTCACTCAGATAATGTGGGGCCAGGCCATGTAGAGTTTTATAAGTTATAAGAAGTATTTTGTAATCAATGCGGAATTTGACTGGTAACCAGTGCAGTGATGATAGAACAGGAGTGATATGATCAAATTTTCTAGTTCGAGTTAGCACTCGGGCGGCTGCGTTCTGAAAAACTAACTGAAGTTTATTTATAGATTTACTAGAGCATCCAGTAAGTAAAGGCGTTACAGTAATCCAACCTTGAGGTTATAAACGCATGAACCAGTTTTCTCCGCATCATTAAAAGAGAGGATGAAGGATTATTTTTCTAAGTTTAGCGATATTACGTAATTGAAAGACAAAGCAATTCGAGTGATGCTGCTGCTGTGACACCTAAGTTTTTTACAGACGGACTGGGGCAATACAGGACAGCCATCTAGATTTAGGATAGATGTAGCCAACCTGTCTCTCACAGCCTTGGGTCCCAATAATAGAACCACAGTTTTATCTGAGTTAAGTAAGAGAAAATTTAATAACATCCAATCTTTTATTTCCTTTATACAGTCCTCAATTTTGTTGATTGTAAGGCTGTCATTAGGTTTGGCTGATATGTACAGCTGTGTATCATCTGCATAGCAGTGGAAACTAATGCCATGTTTACGAGTAACTGAGCCTAGTAGCAGCATGTACAGAGAGAATAAAAGCGGGCCGAGCACTGACCCCTGAGGCATGCCATACTTCACTTTTGAGAGCTTAGACCTTAGATTATTTACATGAACAAACTGATACCGGTCGGTCAAGTGGATTTCAACCAAGAAAGTTCCAATCCCTTAATACCTACAGTATTTTCTAGTCTATTCAGTAAAACATCATGATCTATAGTGTCAAATGCTGCACTTAAATCTAACAGAACAAGAAAAGAAACACATCCCTTATCTGAGGACATTAACAAGTCATTTAGTACCTTAATCAATGCTGTTTCAGTACTATGATGGGGCCTGAAGCCAGACTGAAATGTTTCATAAATTTCATTCCTTTGGAGGCAACTGCAGAGCTGCTGATAGACGGCTTTTTCTAAGATTTTGGAGAGAAAAGGAAGATTTGAAATTGATCTATAATTAGATATCACACAAGGGTCAAGAGTGGCTTTTGTAATCGGTGGTTTAATAACGGCAAACTTAAAGGATTTGGGCAGATAACCAAAGGTAAGGGATGAATTTAAAATAACTAACAGTGGATCTATAATACTAGGTATCACTTCTTTGAGTAAACGAATAGAAATTGGATCTAATAAACATGTTGATGACTTGATTTACAGCTCATTAAACAGAGGTCTTCACTAGTGCTGCATCTGGAAGGTTGCTGAATAGTTTGGTGATATGATGAGCATCGAGGTTTATGCCTAATATTTTCCATCTTATCATTAAAGAAAATCATGAAATCATTACTGTTAAAATTACACAGAACGGGAGAATCACTTTCTGTGGGGGTTTTGTTAATTTGTAGACTGTATTAGAGAAATCTTGGATTATTCTTATTTTTCTCTATGATTGAAGAGAAGTATGCAGCCTTAGCTTTAGTGAGGGCATGCTTATACTCTGCCATGCTGTCCCTCCAAGCAATCTTAAATACCTCCAATTTACTATGTCTCCACTTGCGCTCTAGGCGCCGCGTTGTTTGCTTTAAGGTACGAGTGTGGTCATTATACCATGGTGCTAGCCTTTTTTCCCTAATGCATTTGACCCTAGCAGGAGCAATCATATCCAGGGTTGAGCGAAGTACACATTCTAATTGGTCATTTAGGTGTATTAAATTTTAAGTCTGGTAGGTTTTTAATAAACGCAGCTGGAGTAGCAGATGTGATGGTGCACTTGGTGTGATAACGAGGCAGAAGGATTTTATTTATTAGAGATAGCTCAAATACTAAAAGATTCAAAAGTGATCTGAAATCAAATCACTTTGTGGGAAAACATCAAGGTTATCTGTAATAATACCAAATGTTAATATTAGATCTAAAGTATGATTACAGCGGTGGGATGGTCCCCTCACATTCTGAGTGATACCCATGGATTCTAAGATGGACTCGAAAGCAATTTTAAGTGGATCCTGCTCATTGTCAAAGTGAATATTCAAATCACCTACAATTAAAGCCTTATATGTTGACAGTAGTAAGCAGGAAAGAAAGTTAGCAAATTCCTGAAGGAATTCTGAATAGGGACCTGGAGGGCGATAAATAGTGATATGCTGGAAAGAGTGTGGTTTTGACTTCCATAACGATGGATCAGTCACATTAAGAATCAGTATTTCAAACGAATTAGTCTTGTAATGGGATGTAGTTGTAACACTTAGCTCTTTGTCAAAAATTACTGAATCATGTGAATCATGAATCAAGTTTCGGCTGAAATGAGTCTCACGGCTCGACTCGCACAAGTGCAAGTACAACGAGTACCGAGCAAACGACTAGAACCGCGACAAATTTTTCTAGTCAAAATTCCGAGGCGGTTGAGAACCGAAGTATCACTGTATCTTAACCAGATAACACAACTGACAACATAGCTGGTAAAACAAAAGTGTGCTGCTATATGGTTGCATATAAGTGGGTGTGTTTACGCTATACTGTTCCATCACTGTGGATGTACTTTCACTTTCGACTGCATTCTAAACAAAAGCCTAAGAACACAAGGTACGGAAAATGGAACAACGTTTGTATAAACAAAAGTCTGTTCCATGGTAGAAACCTTTGCAGTTCTTCCTGTAAGGGGTTTTAACCATTCAAATGTGGATAGGCTTTGTTCAAATGATGAGTGGCAATGAATGTCGCATTGTCATACATGTGGGATTTGAACACACCTGAAGAACACCTGTCTGTGTGTTGCCTCTGTCACACACAACATATACGTTGTGCGTTGGGTAGAAGTAGAGGATTTTGAAAGTGACTCGGTAATTTTCCTGTGAATTCAATACTCAATAACTCCAAGCTATGGAAACAATTCACTGGAAATCCTGTGTTATTTATGTTGGAGTAACTGTTGGCCAAAATGCTTAGATAAATCCTGCTTTCAAAATATTAGAGGACACGGGGTGTGCCATGAAAACATTCTCCAAACTATTACTCCACATCCATCTATCAGAGCTGATATCTCCAGAGCGAAAGCATTTGATCAACTCTTGCTGCTCATACCAAATACTAACCCCCGTGTCAGCAACAGCAATCCACAGTCATCTGACCAGACCGTGTTTTTCCCCACTGCTCTGTGATCCAATTTTTGTGCTTTTTTTTTACTCTTACTGATTTGCAAGGACATCATTTTTAATGGCTGATATGCACAACTGTATATAATTTGTATAAACTGTATAGTAATGTTTTACTTATATATAGCAACACCAAGTACAGGTCCGAAGAAGTTCACACCCCTTCTGTACATGGTCAGCACGGCGGTGGGTGATATGGAAAAAATATTACATCACGATACGCACTATATATCACGATACATGTGATCACAGAGAGAATAATAATTAAAAAAAAATCAGTATTGACAGATTCTAAAAAAAACTAATATTTAAATATCCAATACTAAATAAAGTGATTTTTATTCAAAATATGCTGCACTTCATTGAAGTAAACAGGACTCTATAATGAAGCATACCATTTCGTTCCTTAGACACTGATGATCTCCTCGATATGCTCAGAAAAGCAACATTTATCACGATACGATAAAATAGTCATACTGCCCACCCCTAGGTCAACATGAGGCTTCTTTTTTTTGTACAGTAATGTTTTAAGTGGCTTTTGTGAATGTAACTCTATAATGTAGTGCTTGACAAAGGTTTGCCAAATTAATCCCTCGCCCATGTGGTCACATCAGCTATTGATGAATGCTGGTTCTTGATTCATTGCCATGTGAGGGATAAGAGATCACTTGTGCCCTTGCCTTCCCTTTACGGACTGAAATTCCTCCAGACACCTTTAATCATTTAATATTATGCACTGTAGAGGGGGAAATATGTAAATCACTCCAAAATTTCTTTGAGGAACATCATTTTTAAACATTTCAATTATTTTCTTACAGATTTGTTGACAAATTGTAGATCCTCTGCCCATCTTTACTTCTCAAAGACACAACCTTGCATATCAAATTAGGATTACAAAAACTTGGGTATTACCATTTTCTTCATTGATGCTGAGTTCACGATTCTATTAACACAAAATTGATTTTTAATTTGACAAAAAAGAATACCAATTCAAAATAATGTGTATTTTTATTGTGAAAAAAAAAAAAAAGTACTTCGCCCCCTGAAATTAGAAGAAGTTGGAGGGATTCTGAGAACAGACTGTGTGTCTGTGCCCTCTGTTGTTCAAAAACGGAATTGCATGCGATAACAGTACAATCAAGAACCCATAATCCAACTAGACAATGCATCGTCCCAACCGATTTTGGATCGCGATGCACCGTGTCACACTACTATTACACCTCATCAATAATGTCATAAAACATGTCCCGTTACTTTACGCACTGCGGATTTCAATGTGTAAACGTAACGAGCTGAAATGCATTTTAATTGGTTCATTGCAAAAGTAAAAATTGTGCGGCTGTTTGAACATAACTGTTAAAAAGGACTAAAAGGAGCCATATTATTCACTACACAACTTAGTTGTGACATACTGATACTCAAATAATTACAACAGCTAAACTTTTGAAAACGCATTTGGGTCATTCAGCAATTCTGGTGCATCGCTAGGATCAGCTGTGCGACACTAATTAGTTGCTAAGCAACCTAAAGCCTGATCATAAATGCGCTTAACACAACGATTATGGACAATAGTCTCATACTACACATGGCGTCAGTGGATGTTCATACACTCTGTGCTCTTAACAACAATTAACTACATTTTTTCTTTTTTATCCGAATTTATAATCTGGGATTAGTACCAGCCCCACACACTAAGATGTTCCTCCACTTCAGATCGACTAAAGATGTTTCTGTCATCAGCTCCAGCCCCACCATGCCCGGGCCTTGGTAGAGGACAGTAACTCCCTCCCTCCTCCGGTTGGCCGGGGACAACATGCCGCCAAAGACATTCCCAAGGAGGACACAGGATCCTGCAGTGGCTCCGTGTTCTGGACCCCAGAATCCCAGAGCATCGGACATGAATGGTAATTCCAGTGTTGGGTGGTACCACAGCATTACATAGGCACAAGGTACGCAGTAGCCTTTAGCCCTTCCCAGATTGACCCGTGTTTAATTCATAGAGCTTTGTGTACACTAGGAGTTGGCTGTTTGATTGGGACTGTGGTAGCCTAACGGATAAGGTACTGGACTCTGGACCAGAAGGTCCAGGGTTCAAATCCCACCTCTGCCAAAGCCCCCACTGTTGGGTCCTTGAGCAAGCAAAGCACACACCCCCCACACACACCAAACGCTCTTTTAAATAAGGCAGAGAACAAACAGTATAGGTTGAATTTTAATGCAAAAAAAGAACAGATCTCAAAGGTTTGTGCAAGTATATACAGCGAAAGCCACTGACGGTGTTGCAGCACGTCTGTCTCCTTGGCTTAAGAGATTGGTAGTTAGTGAGAGTAGTTGTTACGCACAGGATATCATACAGTCTCTCTCATTTCTTGGGTGAAATTACAGATCATATATACAACATTCAAATAGTTGTTTGATAAGGCAGTTAGTCTCTAGAAACGGTGGAAATCCATCTGAAATAAATTATCAATGTGGCAATAAAATATATAAAAAAGACCAGTCAGTAAAGGAATGCAGAACCGATATACAACCTCAAACGACCCGACTGGCTTTTCTTTTTCATTTCCCCCCAACAAGGCATCATATACAGCAGAAAAGCTGATTCTTGTGTTAAAACTGCAATAAGAACGTGTGAATTGCAAGACCAAACTACAGAAAATCAAATAAATTAGGAAGGAACTGCTGTATTCATCATTTCAGTGAGTACCTGACTTCTGCACTTAGGTTTGATACCTTGTATTGAAATGCAGTGAGCTTTCACTCTATTAGCAATGAGCTCTCACAGTTCCTGATTCCACCGTGTAGGTCAGATCAGACGGTAGTACGAGTTCCACGATGCTCTCAGACGGTGCAGACTTCTACCCAGCAGAGGCCACACCCAAGCCTTACGTCCTGGATAATCGATACAAAACACACTTCCATTAACGTAAATTACACTTTACACAGTCCGTTTGCATCCTGCTCGCACCTGCGTGTATATTACAAGCTTCTCGGCTTAGCACGTCTGCCACTTACAAGCTTTCAGAGGCACCAGTGGGTAACATAACTCCCAAAAAACACAAAGAAACTAGAGGATGTACCAAATACAGAACGTCAAGCGCTCTCGAAACCGGCTGCGAGAAAACACTTGAAGACGGAACACAGGGCGAGTTGTTAGCTGGTAAACCCAGTGATGTCTGTCAAACTCCAGGAGATGGAAGGAACAAGGATGAATCTAAACCCAGGCTGAAAATTTATACAACAACAAAAAAGAGGAAGTCTTGCTGCTCTATGGCATTAGCATCGTTTTCACAGCTCTCTCAGCCGGCGACGTTCAGCAGTTCCTTCAGCCCTGACGCAGTCCAACATGCCTTTCTTTTTTTAATAGTCTGTCAGCTTATAGACGGCACTGTGGAAGCCCGACTCTCTTCCATGCAGTTCCCTTGCCCTCTCTGCCAGGTGGCAGTGTAAACCAGCTGATATGGAAACTAATCAGCTTCTCCCTCACAGTGAACTACAGATGCAAAGTGAAGGCTTGGGATTCAGAAGCAGGAGGTGGGACGTCCACTTTGTGCCATGCCCTATATCATAACGGAGGGTTCAGAGGGAGAAATCAGGGTGTAAGGGATCACTTGGTCCCTTTGGTGGGGGTGTCGTTCTCGGTGGACTGCCGCCCATCGCTCCAGGCTTCCCGGGTACTCTGCAGGGCCCGAGTGCGTTGCTCGTCCACCACCACATAGTCCACCCGCTCATCAGACGCCACCACACCAGCACCGTTACTCTGCAAAGCACAGGAGAACGAATCTCATATATACAGCATTTAGCACAGACCCGTATCCAGTGTGATTTCAAATGAAGCTGCCCAGATGAAGATTAAGGGCTCAGCAGTGGCAACCTGGCAAAACTAGGACCTGTATTATATTATTCTAATTTTGCAATCTTCTATTTTGTATATCTGCAATTGTTTAGCATGTGTACATAGTCTATACATGTTGCATATTAAAGCTTCCAATATACAGTGCAAGATGCATTTCAAATTTGTTAACCTTCAGAACTTTTATTTTAACAAATGACTGATGAGCGTTTACAAAATTAATTACGTACTGACATTTCTCTAAGCTTACTTCAGCTCATTATAACAAACAAAAACTACAGATTTCTTCCAAACAGATCCTGTGGAATACACGCTACCATTCCACATTGTAAATGATGATCTCAGGTGTCCTAGCACCTGGAGTCACTTTGTTTTGTGGTAACGCAGAGTAATTGCAGTGTCTGCATGTAACGGCTGATCTGTGGTGATGGGTAGCACCTTAGACCGAGCAACACAACCACAGATCTTAATAAAATACGTGTGCCATACTGCTGTAACTTTATATAAGATTTAAAGCATCAACTGTCTTTGCACCTTTGGATATCGTGCAGGTTTTCCAGGATCCAGGTCCAAGTCTAGATACTCCACTTTCGTAGTGAGGGTGGCTCCCTTAAAGGTCCCAAAAATGTCATTCTGTGAACATTAAACAGTTAAATATCACTTATTTAGTACATGGAACTTGTATTCAACTTTTATCAACTTTAATCAGAACTTTGGAGATGATGTTTATGTACAGTAGCTTTATTTGGGGGGGATCTAGGTAGAGTCATGTTAGAGGGTGTTTAGGCAGAGTGATGTTCGGGGGGGCAGGCATTCAGGTAGAGTGACATTGGGGGTGTTTAGGTACTGTGAAGGGGCATCTACGTAAAGTGACGTCGGGGGGCTTATAGGCAGAGTGAAGGGGGGGGGGGCAGGCATTCAGGTAAAGTGACATTGGGGGTGTTTATATATAGTAGCCTGGGGGGGGGGGCAACTAGGTAGAGTAACGTTGGAAGGCATGTAGGTAAAGTGGCTTTGGGGGGGCATCTAGGTAGAGTCACAGGGGGCGTTTAGGTAAAGTGAGTATGTGAGGGGCATCTAGGTAGAATAATGTTGGGGTGTGTTAGGTAGAGTGGCTATGGGAGGTGTCTAGATAGAGCGGCTTGGGGGGGTGTTTAGGTAGAGCGGCTTTAGGGGGGGTAGTTAGAGTGGCTTTGGGTGTGTTTAGATAGAGTGGTTTTGGGGGGTGTTTAGATAAAGTGGCTTTGGGGGGTGTTTAGGTAGAGTGGCTTTGTGCGGTGATTAGGTAGAGTGGCTTTGTGCGGTGATTAGGTAGAGTGGCTCTGGGGGTGGTGTTTAGGTAAAGTGGCTTTGTGCGGTGATTAGGTAAAGTGGCTCTGGGGGTGGTGTTTAGGTACAGTGGCTTTAGGGGGTGTTTAGGTAGAGCGGCTCTGAGGGATGTTTAGATAGTGTGGCTTTGTGGGGTGATTAGGTAGAGTGGTTCTGGGGGTGCTGTTTAGGTAGAATGACTTATTTATGACTGACTTGGGTGGACGAGCATCTAGACAGAGTGATTTTGGGATGCATTAAAATAGAGTGGCTTTTTAGAGGGGTGTCAATGTAGAGTGATTTTGGGATTTGTTTTTTTTTTTTTTTTTTTTTTTTTAGGTAGATGACTTTAGGGCTTCTATTTAGAGTAGCTTTTGAGGCATTTAGGTAAAGTGACTTTGGGGGCCGACATTTTAGCCGTTTCACTGGGGGGCGCATTAGAGTGACTGGGGATTAATAATAATAACGATAATAATAACCTAAATATCTGCCTGAAAGTGAGGGTTATCAGCTGAAATTTGAACATGCTAGCAGCCCTGCTCACCTCCTCAAGTTGATCTAGATCCACCACCTCCCTCTTAACAGGGGTGATGGGCACAGTGCAGTAGAAGGACTCCTCTCTACAGAGTGGAGGAACGGAGCCGAGAAGGCAGGAGTAACAAAGAAATGACATGGAGGAGAAAAGATAATGACAAAATGGCAAAGACTGAGACGAGCCGAAGAAAAGGCAAAATGTCAGGACAAAAATAAAGAAAAATGAGAAAAGACACAAAATGATGACATGCAAAGTACGCAAGGAGGAAAACTTGAGTGAACATAGCATAGAACACAAATCAGGACCTGTACGTCCATATGAAGGCATGCTGGGTAGTGTCTGACTCCGCATAATATATGCACGTCTATATCAAATAAATCTAATTGTGCGTCAGAATCTCCGGTTTGGTTTAAATGAAGGTGCTGCTGTAATATTGCAAATTGAGGCTCCATATGACAAGAACAGGTCAATGCAAACAACAGTCATGCAACAGAAGTTATCAGAACCCAGACCTTCCAGCAGAAAAGGAGTATGAACAGTGAAACATAAGGTGAGGAACACAAAAGAGGGCAGGAAGGAGAAGTTAAGAGGAGTCCTTCTGTCCAGGTCACCGACTACCTGATTGCAAACTGAACATCACACCCGAGGGGGGTGAGATAATGGTGCGTCCCCGCGCCCCTATGTGCAAAAAACACCAGCACTGGCTGATTCATTCGCACCTAATAATTACAACTTATACCAACAACCAGCACTTATATACACTCAGTGGTCACTTTATTAGGCAGAGCTGTTCAACTGCTCATGAATGCAAATATCTAATCATCCAATCACACGACAGCATTGAGGTCCATTCAGGCATGTAGACACGGTCAATCTCTGAGGAATGTTTCCAGCATCTTGCTGAATCCGTGCCACAAATAATTAAGGCAGTTCTGAAGGCAAAATGAGGTCCACCCTGGTGTACCTAACAAAGTGTCCAGAGTGTATACCATCTATATATTATTTAATTGAGCGTACCAATTCGGGAGGTGAGGGAGAATAAATAGAGAACGTCACCTGACGTGTATGCCGTACCAATAAGACCCCATTTATTATCTTTATGAATTAGACGAGCACACAGAATTCCAAATGTGTTTTGCTGAAATAAAGTGTCATTAAATACTGAGCTCTAAAGTGACTTTTCTGTAAGCAGAATGTTTAAGAGAGTGTGTAGCTGAGAAATGGGCGAGGCGCTGTGGAGCTGCGGTTACATACTGGTTCATCGGTAGCCATATTAGAGACCATGGAGACATAATTCTCATCACACTCCTCGGAATCGGTGCTGGAGGCAGTGCTATGCACCGACGGCGGTCTGGTAGTCATGTGGGACCTGGAGGGACTGAGCACCATGACAGTGTTTACACTCATGCTTTGGTACACACTTGCATTCATACATACAGCCTGCGTCAAAAGGCACCCCTGAGCCCCTGATTTTCTAAATGGAGAAATGTTAACACAACCTCTGGAGGGAGGTTAAATATAACGGGTCATATAAAAATGAAATGCCTAAAATGAAGTACCTCAGTTTTTGGCCACATTGGAAGTTCTCGAATTTGGTTCTCGACACATTTTGACTAGAAAAATGTTTCTCTGCTGTCTCTGTGGGACTGTGGTAGCCTAACAGTTAAGGTCCTGGACTGTGGACCAGAAGGTCCAGGGTTCAAATCCCACCTCTGCCAAGCTGCCACTGTTGGGTCCTTGGGCAAGACCCTTAACCCACAATTGCTTGGATTGTAAGACTGTATCAATTGTTTGGATACCCAAACTCTTTCAGATGTTCAGTTTATTCCCCTGAAGGGTCGTGTTAACTTCTTTAATTTAGAAAATCGACATTTATCCAGGAGTGCCCAAACTGGTCATAAAACACAAATCGTCGAGAGCAATTTTAGGAAACTATTTTGATAGCTCTCAATTTGACACCAACTATTCATCATGGCACAAACGTATCCACCTTAGATTCTCTTGTCCACAGTGGCTTACAGTACTGTGCAAAAGTCTTAGACCACCATTAGATTTGCTGTTTTAGCAAAGGTACAATGACCATAGGCAGCATATTGTCAACGATCGGACCCAAAAATTAAATTTGCATTGGTCACTCCATAATACTCTTCCACTGATCTTTGTGAGCTTCAGCACATCTTAGCCTTTTCACCCTGTTGCCATTCTGAAAAGCAGTTTCTTGGCTGCTACCAATTCAAAAGACCATTCCTGATCAAGCTTTGGACTGTAGAAGGGTCAACTTGGCTTCCTGATAGAGCTGCCAGATGCTGCTATAGCTCAAGTGTAAGGGGAGGTCACACTAAATACTTGCCATTGTAGAGAAGGCTGTTTTTTCCAAGTATCTTCCAGTTTTTTAACACTGCATACATATTTCCTGTATTTTCTGACCATGTTCCAATAAAGAGACTGATAAATAATGATATGGTCATTACACCATTGCTAAAACAATAGCATATCTAATCAACACACACAAATGTACCTCAATCCACCACTTACTACATATGAGCACGAGTGTATGTGAAACAGTACACACATGAGTTAGGACATCACTACAGTACTGGATGAGTATTTATCATTACATGCAGAACTCCAGTGCCATTCAGCAGCAGCCAGTTTCTACACACTCAGTCCTGATGGCAGTAACTCCCTGATAACTGGCTGATGCTGAACCATGACTAGTGAAGCAGAGCAGGAGATCAGACAGCATGACTGACACTTACTCCCTGGTAAAGGTCCTGGTTACAGGTGAATGCACTGGTGTAATGAACTCTTCAGGGACGGGCTTGATGTCCAAAGGCTCTGGTTTGCCTACAAGAGACACCAAACAACATTACATAGAGTTACAAACAGTTAAGCTCTTCACACATGCTACATTTCTTTAGAGCTTTGAACATATCCAAAAATCTGTACAAGTCACTGGTGTGGCTTAATCTGTTGAAGCCCGTTATATATCCCATCAGAAAACACGAAAATATATGTAGGATCAAGAGTAGGTAAATTTACATGTGTGTCATTAAGGAAACGCCCTTATCCAGAGTGGCCTACAGTTTCTCACATTCCCAGCAACTGTGGGTTCATTGTGGCTCAAGGACCCAACAAGGAGTGCGTTTATATGCACTTAATAATCCGACAACGGTGAAAAGTCAGATTTTGTCAGTAATCCGATCAACAAGTATACATGCACTTGAGTAATCAGATAATGGGAAAGCTTTAGTAATCGGATTTCTACTTTGCAAACAGCCAAAACTCAATTTTATATTCTATAATCAAATTATTAACTTTCTTGAGTCTCCACAACGCATTCAACAGCCATTTCCCTGCCTTTAATTCCTTGGTATGTTTAATTCCAGGATTGCCAGATCCAGCAAAAAAAAAAAAAAAAACTGCTTAAGTCAATGGAAAGAGGACAAAAAGTCTTTAGATTACATGGACCTGGCAAAAGTGGGAGATTTATAACTGAGTAACTGGTATACATGCTACGAGTACTCAGATTACTTGGGTAAAATCCAGCTCTCTATCTGATTTTTAAATCTTGAATAACCTGATAACTGCAGAAATCCAATTATGATCGATTAAGTGCATGTAAACACACTCACCGATATTACGTAATCTGATAAAGAGAGCTGGACTTTAGTTCAGTAATCGGATCTATCAGTGTATGTATAAGTTACCCGATTTCAAGCAGTATTCTCAGTCTGCCCATGCGGGAACACCGCGGTTGTCAGGTCCATTTATTCTTAAAGATATAGCTCCTTTTGGACTTATTTACACAAACCTGGTGCGGAATTCCTTCGCAGGATCTGGCAACCCTGGAATTAAGCGCAGCACCTGCTAAATGGCAATCGAACACTTTATGGAGACTCTGTAACGCGGTAAACACTTGAGAAAATGATGATTATTTACTATTAAAGTTAAGTTTACGTTACATATTTCTATGATATTATTTCCTGGTTGCGAGTCACGCATACACGCATGTTTACTCGTTGATCGGGTAACTAACAATCTGAATTTCTGCAGTTATCAGATTATTAACTGCATTTAAACGCACTCCGTGGCAGTTTAGCAGAGGTTGGATTTCAACCCTGGACGTTGTGGTCCATACTCCAGTACCTTAAATAAATGGCATAATACAGCTATTATAAAGGCACACCCCAAAAGTGATTTTTTAAAAATAAGACACGTGTCAACATTTAGCGCATCAGACATTATTTGCATCTGTTACTATCGCTGGCAAAAAAAACTCTGAGAAGAACTTGTGGTTCACAGTTCTACCTCTAGATGGTGCTAGAGCATCAGTATTTGCCTTTTCTGTCGTCATATTTGTATTCAGTAATTTTGTAATCATTAATCGCACAGAAGACAAAATGAATATTAACAAAACATTCAAGGACGTGATGATTTTTAGAAAATATCAATGACACCGAATTAGGTGAGCCTGAATGGTTCATAACATTTAATAGAATAAATAAAAAATATTTCTAACAGCAGGATTTGGGTATACGTGATATTTGGCTCATTTTACTTTATTTATAAAACAAATCTTAAATTACCTACAAATTTATAACTAATACTACTTATAGTGAAGTAAAATAAATAGAAAAATAAAGTTATGCTACTACACAACTAAATCGAAGTACTGTAAAACTTAAGACGTGAATTAATACCATGTATAAAAGTGAAGTAATACTAATAAAGTTAAATTAATACACTAGAAACAGAGAAGTGAACTAAAACAGAGACCCAACACGAAAATACAAAAGTAAACAAATACAGCACTAATGCAAGTATGTGCCTTTTAATGTCCATCAGATCATGTCAGCTTTAATGCCCGAGGTCTTATAAATAATTATAATCAGGGGAAAATAAATCTGTTTTTTAACTCCGGATGTAGTGCCTGTGATCAGAATCAAAACGGCAAAGACACTGTACAGCACTGTCCGATATAGGAGATGAAAACTAAAACTGAAGCACTTTTCTCAACAAGGTACAAACAGGAATACATAGAACTCAATAACAGGTCCTCATATCGCACGAAAAATCTTATCATATAACATAATGCTTAGAAAGACTTCACAGCTTTCGAGTCGGCTACAACAGGACGCGATAATCACCTGGCTGAGTTTAGCACAATTTGGCAACCACAGAGGAGCCACTTTTCCGATGGCTAAAGAGCATCGATTGAAAGTTAGACCATCTGGAGCCAGCGGGCAGCGTCAGCGTTCAACTACGGATCAGCGTTACGAAGTACCAACCGAGCTCTTAGCGAACGAACGCAGCACAGACCAAGGAGCATTTAAAACAGCATTTCATATAAAGAGAGAGAGAGAGAGAGAGAGAGAGAGAGAGAGAGAGAGAGAGGCGTGTCTGTATCTTGTCTTGCTATACTTTTGAGGACCAAATGTTCCCACAATGACAGGAAAACTTACTTCTTCCTTTAACGCACCCAGTAATCCTTCATTGTTATTCATGTCAATGTCCTCATAATGACATTCATTCATGTCCTCACAAGGATAGCAAGACAAACGTGTGTGTGAGATGGAGAGAGAGATCTGAGCCAGTGCTGGTCTATGTCTTGTGTACATGGAGTTAACATGACGGTATTAATAGAGGTTGTGAGTGATTACATATGAGGGTCTTTAGCAGATCCACTAACAGTAAAGAGATATACTGGAATAAGGCACAGTTTGGTGTGCATGTGGGGGATTAATTATCCATGCACCCCGCAGATCAAGATCACAGCACAGCACCCTGGACCCTGGCCAGGGTACGATAAATAAATAATACTAATTAGACGGAATCCAAAAACATTACACCCATCTTGTCTGATGAAATAATCCTAAACTTGATCATGACAGGCCTCACAGTTGGACCGGCGTAACGTAAAATCCTCCACAGGTATACAATGCACATTTTATCCTTTCCCCTGACTGGGGTTGGGTATTGTTTGCATTTTATCGATTCTGATTCTGCTCAACGATTCAGGTTCTTACTGATTCTATGTTTCGAATCCATAAAGGTCAAAAACAATGCGGCAAATGTTTAGGTATAAAATGAAATGTTTTTTTAGATATTATATGTGAAAATCATGAATTTTAGCCGTGTCATTGCTATGGAGAAAGGGCGAGGTGTTAGCCCTGTCTGGCTAATGCGGGAGAGTCTAAAACATTTAACGTGAACAAAGCTTAACGTGGCTTAATTTGCTAAAACAATGACCTGGGAAAACTAAACTTCTTATAAATAATCTCATTACATTTACAGCATTTGGCAGACGCCCTATTCCAGAGCGACCTACAATTGATTCAATCTTACAATCCAAGCAATTGTTAAGGGTCTTGCTCAAGGACCCAACAGTGGTAGCTTGGCAGAGGTGGGATTTGAACCCTGGACCTTCTGATCCATAATCCAGTACCTTAACCGCTAGACTACCACAGACCCTGTAATCTCTACTGCTTTTACATTGACTCCTAATAGGTTTAAATGGGAAGGGAAAAGCTTGAGACAAAATGATTTACTTTTGGACCACAGGACCACAGATTTAAGCTCAAGATCATGTTGGAGGTGCAAACTGCTTTAACTCAGATCAACTTTCCACACGTTGCATTTCGCCTATGGTTTCTCTCGGAGTGGAGCCAAACCTTTGAGCACTTTTGAGCTTGTATCTACCACTTGGTTCTAGTGGAGCACATCAACACAATACCACATGATGGACATGATCACATGACGCACCGGTCCCAGCAGATAGGTGCCGCTTACAGGTGTATTGTTGCACTAAATATAAATACTTGAAGTCTAAAATGCATTAGTAAGAACTGGAAAATGGAATCAAAACTCAATTTTTCTAACGGCTTCCTGAAATTTTGGAACCAGTTCTGATACCCAACCCTTCCCCTGACACCTAGGTAGACCTTCGAGGTGAAATCTTTAGTGCATGAGAAGAGTGGAGGAAAATTCAGATGACAGGCAGGTGAGAGAGAACAGGTGAGTGTGAACAGAGGCGGTCCGTGCAGGTACCTACCCTTACGACGTCTTGAGAAATCACCTATGGTTTGAGAGTCGGTTCGCTCAAGACCGACACTCCGATTAGCTCTGATTATTTTAGGACTCTGACCTGATGTGTAAGAGAAAATTGGTTTTTAATACATGACTCTCTCAAAAAGATTTTGAAGCCCTCATGCAGTAGATCAATTTAACTTCATCATCGCCACTTTCTTTCTGCACAGATACCATTACGCTGCTGCCATGGCAACAACTCATCATGCACTTAGGTCATGCAGCAAGCAGGACTGCCCCTGAAGCAAGAGGCACCCCACAACATGCAGAGTTACACAAACTTGAGGAGGACAGGACTCGTGACGGCGACTCGGCGCAGGCTCAGACATACAGCATTGTTTCAGATTGGGTCGTACCCACTTCATGCCCATGCCCCGACTCACAAGGGCAACATCATAGCTGCAATCAGCACAGCAAGAGCGGAAAACACGTAAACCGATCGCAACTCTAAGCAAGAACGTTTGACACGAACCAGCATCATACCACACGATAACAAACAGGAGATGCACAAACAACAACAGTGAGTGGAATAAAGATTAAAAATAGTACGTTTAAAGTTTCCAAACACTAAAATAAACTATACACTCATTAAAGGGGAGCTAAAATAAACAAACAATCATATCACGCTACATTTACACGCATCATGGTTGCAATAACTGGGTCTGTAAGCTTCCTTTACTTGCCAGAAGCTGTAGCAGAAGAATCAAACTTCATGCTCTTAACAAGTCAATACATTTCAGACCTTACAAAAAGCTAAAACTTGTTCAAACTCCAGCTCCTAACACCCGACAACCAATTCAATTTTTTATACATAGCACCCCAACATGCTGTCTCAAAGCACCTTGCTTCTTTATTAGTTTTACTTAACGTCACATTTCTTTTGCAACGTTTATCTAAGCTATAAATGCATAAATAATAAAAGAAAGTTCTTTAAAAAGCTCTTTAAAACATCACAACAACACTACCACATTCTTTCTGGGGGGAAAAATGAAAAAGTCTAAATACTTGCAAAAAAAAAAAAAACTTTAGAGCAGTGCACATGGTATCAGCAACGTTTTGGTTGTAATCCCAGTTCCAGTTAGTTTTTATCTTCTCACAAATAGCAAAGCCCTCACTAAATCCCTCACTTAGTCACTCAGTAGCCCCAGTTCTGAGCTGACAGTTCTAATGCAGAAAGGTTTCTCTGGATTTTCCCCACCTACTTTTGAATATCGGCCTCATCAGTGCAGATATCGGCCGAAAATTGCAATAATCATCTTGATTAATCGGTCTACCTCTAATAACATACTAGTCATAGGTAGGGCTGCAACTAACAATTATTTTAATAATCGATTAATCGGTCAATTATTGTTTCAATTAATCGATGAATCGGTTTTTTTTTAAAAATTTCAGAAATATAACATTAAATAACAGAGCAAATAAGTGCTTACAATAAATGAATAATAATAAATTAAATTTATTAATACATTAAAATACCAAATTAAATAATAAAGAAAAATAAGTGCATCTCTGACGCAAACTCGTTCACTCCCTTTCTTTAGGAACTTTGCATTGCAATCCAAAAATGTTATCATGTCAACATGCTCCTGGCTAAAGCTGGCTCTCTCTCGTTTTTTTTTTTTTTTTTAAGAGACTATGACCCTGTCCACACGAACACAGTATTTTTAAAAACGTAGCTTTTGCTATGCGTTTTGATCTTTCGTCCACACGAAAACAGCGTTTTAGGTCACTGAAAACGGACTTTTTTTTTTGCAAAACTCCTTCCAGGGTGAAGATTTTCAGAAAATCGTTTTCAGCGTTGTCGTTGGACTGGGAAAACGGAGTTTCTTGCTTGTAACGTCACTTTGTGCGGCGTTATCTCCTTTGTTTACATGAGGCGATTTTGTGCAATAGCGGACGTAGCCAAAATAGTGCCAGCTGTAACACTGCTGACCGAACTTGTTACAGATCTACAAATACATTTACAATTATTACTTTTTCATTACACTGAAGAACAGAGGCGTCAGAATGCGCTACGGAGGTCACTACTATATCCATCACACCCACGAAGCAGTTCCCGCCCCCAGTGTTGCCGGTTTGGGACGAGACGGTCGGACCAACGAGATAGCTTTCAAAACGAAGTGGTTGTTGAAGAAGAATGGCGAGAAAATATCCGTATGCATAGGATGTTGCTGTTGTCGCTGAGTGAGCTGCTTCGCCGGCATATAGGACTGCTGGTTTGGCACTGCTCTGGACAGCGACTGTGTGCGTTTTTGTGTTTTCATGTGGACGAAGTTTTTGTTTAAACAGTGCTTGTGTGGACGGGGTGTTTTTTATAAACGAATTTAGAAAATACCCGTGTACGTGTGGACATAGCCTTAATGCTAACTTGTTTTGAAGATTTCGCGTTTGCGCCGGCTCCGCCCCGCTCCGTTTGATCGCTCGTGTTTCTTTTTCCAGCGCTGAGCGCAAGTGCCGCAAGTAACGTAAGCGGATATGATAAGGCGGGGGACACAAATAATGTGACACAACAAATCGATAATGAAATTCGTTGTCAACACTTTTAATAATCGATTATTATCGATTTTATCGATTCGTTGTTGCAGCCCTAGTCATAGGGCAACTGAGAGAGTGACCACTTAACCCAAGGCATCTTAGACACACTTAGCCCTTGTTTTTTATTTTATTGAATCCTCATCATACGTGCATAAATAAATGCAGGAATTCGGGAATGCAGACACGTTTAAGGCAACCTGCTGAAGTTCAAACCGAGCATCAGAAAAGTGATTTCAGTGACTTAGGACGTGGCATGGTCATTGGTGCTAGACAATTTCAGAAACTGCTGATCTAATGGGATTTTCACACAGCCATCTCTAGGGTGTACAGACAACGAGCTGAAAAAGGGAAACCTAAGGCATTTCTTTGGAAACTGGAGCACCGGGAGTAAACCCACACAAACATGGGGAGGACAAGCAAACCCCACACAGGTGGAGTCCAGGGTCAGGATCGAACTGGGGATCTCGAAGGTGCGTGGCGACTGTGCTAACCACACGTGCCACCCCAAAGCACCTTGAGAAAAAGTCTAGCAGCCAGAGGTATTAGCGGGAAAGAAAAATACCCAAGATTCATGAGGAAGCGGAATCAGGCTCAAATGATGAAGCTATGCTACACTGAAACTGAACAACTGGTTTAAATTAACAAGATTCCTTGTCTGGCCAAATATAAACTGTGCTTTTCATATAAACCGTTCCCATTTCTCTTTGCTGCTATCAATTTTGCTGAATCCAATCTTTGAATAGCCTTATCATTTTTAATGACTAATCTCCTAAAAAGCAGCAACTCCAACAATCCTGTTAACAGTCTGTTTAAATTTCAAACCTGCCATGGCAAATTGAAATCTATGCAAGACGCACTTAGGCCTTGCTTTTTATTTTAATGATACTGATACTCTATTAGGTACACCTATTCAACTGCTTATTAACTCAAAAAAGACATAGATAATACATAAATAAATGCACTTAGGAATGTAGACATGGTCAAGACGACCTGCTGACGTTCAAACCGAGCATCAGAAAGGTGATTTAAGTGACTTTGAACGTGGTATGGTTGCTGGGTAGCTCAGAAACTGCTGATCTAATGGGAATTTCACACAGCCATCTCTAGGGTTTATAGAGAATGGGCCGGAAAAAGAGAAAATATCCAGTGAGGGCAGTTCTCTGGGCAAAAATGCCTTTTTGATGTCAGGGCTGATGAAAAGGCAACAGTAACTCAAAGAACCACTCTCTGATGGCACAACAACTAAACCTTGAAGCAGATGGGCTACAACTGCAGAAGGCAACACAGTTTCAGAACAGGCAACTGAGGCTACAGTTTAACGAGCACACCAAAACTGGCGACAGAAGACCGGAAAGTGGTTGCCTGGTCCGAGGAGTTTTGATTTCTGCTGTGGCATTCAAATGGTAAGGTCAGAATTTGGCGCAACCAACAAAACACAAATTCATCCTGCCTTGTAACAACGGTTTAGACACTTTGGGCCCCTTAATACCAACTGAGCATCGTTTAAATGCCCCAGCCTACCAAGAGAGAGCAAACTGGTTGGAGCCAACTGTATTCCAGTTCATTTTGCTTAGTGGTATCACAGCTTTCTTGTAAAAGTTAAAAGGTTGCTGGTGTTCACCAGCTCTGCGAGTCCTCTTATCGTTTCTCCAGGCACACAGGGTGGAGAATGTGCCATGGGTTGCACTTACACAATCAGTTTTGTGTGTCGGATACAATCCTGATACTCGAGATGCATGAAACGACCTGGTGTAAACATCCATCCATCTGTGCATGTACACACACACATCTACCGAATTATCCAGTCATCCATCCATTCATCCCTAACAACAACTGTAATATAAATATCTTAGCTACTTGGTTTACTTGATTTTTGGAAAGCCTTTTCTCGTGATACTAGGGGAGGCAATGAAATAAAAATCAACATTTGCCATGATATACACTATATAGACAAAAGTTTGTGGACATCCCTTCTATTTATTGAGCTCT
The DNA here is from genome assembly GCA_025084515.1 of Ancistrus triradiatus. Lineage (NCBI taxonomy): Eukaryota > Metazoa > Chordata > Actinopteri > Siluriformes > Loricariidae > Ancistrus > Ancistrus triradiatus. The sequence continues at coordinate 999,641 of JAJAGP010000037.1, read as the reverse complement.
GTTATTTCAGATACGCTCACTTATAACACGTACTCTAAAGCATATGCTTCTGGATTCTCAACATTGTTGACATGTATAGACTTCTGCTTCCAACAAGTTCAACGTTCTGCCCTGCTGTCCTTAAAGTCCTCAACTCCAGACACCTTGAAAATGCACTGGAATGCCGGCTTACTGTCTAACATCAAAAGCCAACCTCAAAGACGTTCCAAGATCAATTGGAAAGCTCTCTTAGATGAACAAACGCTGCTGTAGCACCAAATGTGAGGGCAAACTCCATCCTAATACCCATGTTTGGGCTGTAATTTTTTGGGTGTCCACAAACTTGTCTGTATATTGTATCACCCCGTACATAACCTTAGAAAGATATGAAATGGAAAATAGGACACAGCCAAAGCACTGAGACAGATAACCAGACAAGACAGCCTGTGATTGCCCAATGAAGTGACATCTCTCCCCAGCAGAGTTCGTTCCAAGGTCACTTTTCAAACAAGCTAACACACAGCATATGCACCAAGAGAATGGCTGAAGTCTGCAGACAGACAATGATACCCAACGGGATCATGCCTGGCCCATGGTTGCACCTATACGTTTCATCTGTGTACTATATACAGGGCTCTTATTGTGGTACTACAGAGTAAAGAATATGAAACAGTGTACATTCCTTTATCGTTTTGTGTAGCTGACTTCAGATTGATGCTGGTGATTGAACTTGCCTGACCTTGCCTGACCATCAAAGGCGCCATTGAGAAAGAGACAATGGGAACAGAGGTGACTGCTCCAGGCTAATGGCACAGTCAGGCTGCTTCATACCCAGAGAGTCTTGGGACAAAAGCGCCTTTCATTAGCCAGGTCAGATGCTAAGCGCCAACAAAGGCACGAGCCAGTGCAACACTAGTGAGGGCTGGGTTTGCTGCTCTGGCTGAAGGGTACCTTTCTGTAGTGCAGGTGTAGTGGGTTTCACTGAGGGAAGGCCTTATACAGCCAAATGAACTCCATGTACCTTAAATGTAGTCAATCAGCCAAAACATCAGGCATCTAAAGATTGTTCCTTTTGTGCAAGACATTTTTCTTCTTGCTCTAAAATAGTCTTCCAATTTAGCATTGAACAAGCTACAAATTGAATATAACTAATTTTAATTCAGCCATTTCACATAACTTGAGTGTTAAAAGTAGGGATGCACCGAAATGAAAATCTGTGGCCAAAACAAAAACATTTGGGTAAAGGCTTTCGTCAAACAGTTGTTTAAAAATTATTAAATATTTAAAAATATGTAAAAAACCTGTCATGAATATTACCGATATTTGGAACAGTTAAAAACAAAACAAAACAAAAAAAATTATATACATATATACATATATATATATATATATATATATACACATATACATATACATATATATATATACACATATACATATATATATACACATATACATATACATATATATATATAAAAAATTTTTTGTTGTGTTTTGTTTTTAACTGTTCCAAATATCGTACACACACACACACACACACACACACACACACACACACACACACACACACACACACACTTGGTGCATCCTTACTTAAAAGCCTTAATTGGGAATAGTCTTATGTGGAAGTTTTGGCACCCCCGCTATATGTCAAAATGTATTTAAAATGTTTGCGTTCACATTTTAACAAAAGCATACACTCACTTCATTAGGCCCACCTGTTCAACTGCTCGTTAAAACAAATTACTTATCAACCAATCACATTTCAGCAATTTGTGAACTTAAGTGACTTAGAACGTGGCATGGTTGTCGGTGATGGATGGGTTGGGTGTGTGTATTTCAGGAACTACTGATTTACTTCTGTTTTCACACACAGCCATCTCTAGGGGTTTACAGCGAAAGGCCCAAAAAGAGAAACGATCCAGTGAGTGGTTTCTCTGTGAGAAAACTCCTTGAGCAGACTAGTGGCCGGTGAGTTTATGCAAGTCTGGATCCTACAAAGTTCTTCTCATTGAAAAACACAAACAAACGTGATTTGACCGGGGGTGCCCAAACGTTTGCATATGAACTGATGTGAAACATAAACATAAAACCTGGGGCTTTTCCAGTGGCTGCTAGACTACATTTGGGGTTTATGGAACTGATCAGCTGGACGTGGATAGTAGTTAATCACAGTGACATAAATGAGCTCTGATTAATAGAAATACATGAATTACTAGGGAAAGAAGTTTCTAATAGGAGTGAGTATTATGAGCACGGGCCAGCACATGTTAGTACAGCGTATGAGAGGAGTTAGTAATACTAGCAAAAGCAAGGCAGAACGAACTACAGCACATCCTACACCTTCTATCCTAACGTATGAAGGCAGGCAAGTGCGTGCACACACACACACACACACACACACACACACACACACACACACACACACAGAGATACACACGAGATACACACACATCAGAGAAAGAGACACACAGAGAGACAACACACATACACACACTCCCAGAGAGTTAAAGAGAGACTCTCACACCAGAGAGAAAACAGACACACACCAAAGACAGACAACACAAAGAGAGACACGCACACCACAAAGACAGAGACACACACACACACCGCAAAGACAGAGAGACACACACCGCAAAGACAGAGAGACACACACCGCAAAGACAGAGAGACACACACCGCAAAGACAGAGAGACACACACACACACACCGCAAAGACAGAGAGAGAGACACACACACACACACACAGCAAAGACAGAGAGAGACACACACACACACACCGCAAAGACAGAGAGAGACACACACACACACACACACACACACCGCAAAGACAGAGAGAGAGACACACACACAGCGCAAAGACAGAGACACACACACACACACAGCAAAGACAGAGACACACACACACACAGCAAAGACAGAGAGACACACACACCGCAAAGACAGAGAGACACACACACCGCAAAGACAGAGAGACACACACACCGCAAAGACAGAGAGACACACACCGCAAAGACAGAGAGACACACACCGCAAAGACAGAGAGACACACACCGCAAAGACAGAGAGACACACACCGCAAAGACAGAGAGACACACACCGCAAAGACAGAGAGAGAGACACCGCAAAGACAGAGAGAGAGACACCGCAAAGAGAGAGACACGCACACACACACACCGCAAAGACAGAGACACACACACACACCGCAAAAACAGAGAGAGAGACACCACAAAGAGAGAGAGAGAGACACCACACCACAGAGAGAGACAGACACCACAAAGAGAGAGAGACACGCACACACCGTAAAAAGAGAGAGACACGCACACACCGCAAAGATAGAGACACACCACAAAGACAGAGAGACACACACCGCAAAGACAGAGAGACACACACCGCAAAGACAGAGAGACACACACCGCAAAGACAGAGAGACACACACCGCAAAGACAGAGAGAGAGAGAGAGAGAGAGAGACACACACACACACACACACACCACAAAGAGAGAGAGACGCACACAACACAAAGGGAGAGACACACACATCACACAGAGGGAGAGACATACATCACAAAGAGAGAGAGAGACACACATCACAGAGAGAGAGAGAGAGACACGCACATCACACAGAGAGAGGGACAGAGAGAGGGGGAGAGACACACCCCAGAGACAGCCACACAGAAGCACACAGTTCACCTTTGCGATCCGGCTTGAGGTTCCGGTCGACCGGCGGTGGCTGACAGTCACTGCTGAGCAGGGGCCTACGTGGTGGTGTTTTGGGGCTCGAGCGAAACCCCATATGAGCTGGAGGGGGCACCTGCTTCCCCAGGGAGGGAAATTCCACAGGGCCCGGGGTCATGGGGACATAGTTGGGCTCCTGGATGGGCTCTGACAAACTGCCTGAACGGTGGTGTGATGGAGAGTTCGCACTCATAGGCACATAGTTCTCATCCATCTCCTCTGTCGAAGCGCTCCCTACAGGAAGCATGCCTTTGTTCTTCTGTGGGTGGAACAGAACCAAGATCAAGCTTCCCAATGTCTCAAAGATTACTTAACAACATGAGATATTTAAGACAATACTGATTGCAAATGTAAATATTTCATATAAAATAACCTGTAACAAAAAAACAGCAATTAATGCGGTACTTCAAAACCCTAGTCTGTTAATCAAACCATTACCTCCTGCTATAAAGAGTGGTGATTTAAAAAAGGCATTCCATGAATTCTATATAGGAAATAGTCTTGCACTGAGTCTGTGTGTAGTGAGGAAATGTCTTGGAAGCTGGTGTTCCACACGGCAGATAGCTTAGCCCCCATGAATGAATAACCTTAGCTTTTATTAAATTCTTTTATTAGAGGTTTATTACAAGGTAATTTCAGTGGAATATACACAGTACCATCTAGCACTAGAAGAAACAGGCTATAGGAAACAGGCTTCAGCAAATTTGATTGGTGGTGACTTGGGGATCGAGCTGCAACTATGAAATGAGATACAGGAGGAGAGCAGACAACATATAAAAGCAAAACCCCATCTGAATCACAGATCGGAAGTGCCAGAAGTACCACAATATTATGCTGACTGAAGGACTTTACATGACTCGGTTCACATAAAGCTTCTATGAGACAAAGTGTACTGTAAACAGCAATATTCAAAAAGGTATAGTCAAATAGTGCGGCACAACCAGGGCTTATTTTGTGCCTTTAAGCTGAGCGCCAGCACCTCTGCATATAAATAAATAAATAAATAAATAATAGGGCCTAATTCAAAATGTCACTACTCAATATAATCATACACATTTTCATTTCCAGGTATTAGACTGGAATAAATGAGGGGGAAAAAAAACAGATAATACACTATGTTTGCACTTACCATATAGTTATTGAAGGGTTCATTAAACTCAAATGAGCAGTTTCTGTCTGTAGGAAATGATCTGGGTATGTCATAACAGTCTTGAGAAATGTAATCTGAAAAATTGAAAGGGGAAAAAAGAATAAACTAAAACAATACATTCAGGAAATGCAGAGTTGGACAACAGAGTCAGAGTCCTATCAGCTTTACTAAATAATCAGATTCAAGAACATGTATTAAAAAACTAAATACTGATCTGCGTAAATGTTTCTGCATTTGGATAAACCACAGATGCAATACTTCTTGCAAACCGCCCAGATCAGAATCAGGTACTTGCTGATAAAGATTTAATACTGATACTGTTAAGGAAAAACCAAGTTGGTACATCCTTCCTAATGACATCACACTGGAGACCCATACAATTAGAAGTGGATTTCTGCATTTGAATAAAACCACGTGATCAACTCTAAAGTAACACGCACAATGAAATGACATCTGGTTTCATCCCATAGCTGATGATCCTTCTCAGTATTTCGTACTGGAAGGGGGCCTCCTTTCTTACCTTTGCGTAGGCGCAGGGAGTCTGCAGTGCCGATGGTGTTACTCCTCAGAGTTTTGCTCCCTCCAGGTCCTAAAGGCACGCAGTAGTTCGAGTCCGTCTCCGACACCGACCTGGGCACGACGTAAGTGTCTGTGGGCGAGCGATCAGGAGCCGGCGAAGGTTTGGGCGGCCGAGGAGGCGGAACCACATCCGAGACGGAGGCATCCCCTCCGCCGGCTGTGCGAGGAATCTGATAGGTGCAGTTGCTGCCAGGTGTGGGTGGGATGTCGTAGCTGACGGACATGTTCCTGAGCTGGGTTTCGAACGAGGGCTTCCGCGTGGGTGTGTTAAAGACGTAGACGTCGGCTGGATCGGACTCGAGCGTAGAAGACAAGGACGCGCTCTTGGGCAGCAGCACCGTGTCCTGTGATCGGCTACGGGGAAGCTGGTACAGAGCCTGAGCCTCGGTCGACACGCTTGCCCCCCGAGCCGGAGGAGAGTCGTACAGCGGGGCATGATGGGAAGAGAAGAAGCCGTTGAGCGAAGTGTTCTTGGCTGACGATGAGGCGTTGGGTGTACGGTGGGATGGGAGGTTGTCATTGCAGTCAGGCTCCGAGGAGGTAGACTTCGAGCAGTCAAGCCTGAGAATGAACAAATGGGAACAGGTGTTACCCGACCTGGGACAAGCGTGAGTAAAAAAAAGATCCCAGAGTAAAAGATTAACTGATCTTGGACCAGTTTCCAAAAATCATTGGACTGTTGGACTGTGGAGACTGTGGTGGCCTAGCGGTTAAGGTACTGGACTATGGACCCGAAGGTCCAGGGTTCAAATCCCACCTCTGCCAAGCTGCCACTGTTGGGTCCTTGAGCAAGACCCTTAACCCACATTGCTTGGATTCTGTATCAATTGTAAAATCTCTCCAGATCATCCAGGGTCCTCTCTTATGCACTTTAGCTTCCACGTTTTCTATAGGTTTTAAATCAGATGGTTGAGACGGTCATGGCAGAAGCTTGATTCTGAGGTCAGCAAACCATTTTTGTGTTGATTAATCGCCCCATTGGACCCATTTTTTATTTATTGACAGAAATAGACAGACTGATTTAAAAAGTCTGGGTGTTTCATGGGGTCCATGATGCCATGTGCTCTAACCAGGTTACCAGAGCCTTTGCAGAAAACATCCCACAGTATCAAAGACCCTCCGCCATAATTCATTTTTGTTTCAGGTTCTTTTCAGTAGCAATCAGTCTTTATATGACAAATCCACCATGTGTGTCTGTTTCCAAAAAGCTCTATTTTCAATTACTTTGCCCATAGAAAACAGTCCAGGCAAAGTCCCAGTAGCATTTGCCAAAGTCCAGGTCCTGACATTTGTGGTTAATCCATCTTTACCAAGGGTACCAATGATTCTTGCTCAAGGGCTCACTAGTGGTAGCTTGGTCTAGGACTTGGAGCTAGGACTTAAACCCTCAACCTTTTGACTCGTAGCCACTGCCCCAATGGAAAGCGTGCATTCAATGTAATACCCGAGCCACCATTTAATTTTATGCCTCAATACTTTTGTGGAACCAGCCCAGATCGGTATCAGGTACTGATATAAGATTTAATACTGTTTAGGAAAATCATGTTGGTACATCCTTTCTAATTACAGCACACTGGTGAGCCAAACTAACATCTACAGACAAAGCCTCAAAACACAGAATTCTAAGTGCACAAAAACATTTACATACATTTCACCATCATGCAGACACTGTCATGCCATTACATCACATCTGATTTTTCGTCTGGATAACAGAACATACTTTATAAGTATTTGGGTTAATATCTTAACATGCATCCAGGTGGCTGCTTCAGACGCAAATCATTTCATCTATTAATCAGATAAGAAAAATTTCTGCTTCATTATGGAGTGTTAGTAAATATGACAGCTTTCTTCCTTTATAATACATAAACACTGTCTTTCAATCATGCAGCGGTCCATATGATGCTATGATTTGAGAACTGGTCCCATAACCAATCTCCTCTTGTATCCTTGAGGAGACAAATGTTCATATTTTGGACAGACGGTTTGGAAGGTGTGAAAGAGGCGATACGTCCAACTAGAACCACCATCATTGAACAGAGGAAGTGGTATACAACACCAGTTACCAGCCACCTACAAAGCAGTCTTGAGATCCCTTCCCAGGAGGTTTAACCCCCCATTCACACCTCATTACCTATTAGTCTGCAAAGCCTGTATGTTCATATATTATAACAAATATTTGATATATCTAACATGCACACCACCACATGGTACTGTGTTCATAGCTCCTCCCTTTTCTATCAATGTAAGACATGACTATATTCACACGGTACATAAAAGTGACTGAACACCTGACATTTTTCATCACGTATGACACAGATGTTATCGTTGATACTGTGTGAATGGCAAAAAACACACTGACTGAAGTTGGTTAGTTACTTAATTTAAACGCCATGTTTGAAACTGGGCCATGTTCATAGCACGAACAGTTAAGGGGTACGTTTGGTTTGTAGGAGAGGTTTCAGCGTGACTCCCATGTTCTCCCAAGTGGTGCTAGAATATTTCAGTGTCATGTATCCGTGTCATTTCAAAGTTGAATCATTATACATGCACAGAACTCAGTGTATTTATAGTTTTATGGGTTAGTCCGCTTCCTTTTTTATCGGTTATCCATCACACAAACACTCAGATGCTCTGCACTCACGGGCTGTCAGGAGGAGCTATCCTGCTCTCACACTCTTCCAAGAGCAGATATTCCTGCTCCACCCTCGTTTCAGACAGAGGCAAAGCACTACAGCACATGTACACATACATCAGAATCTAAGGCAGCAATAAAGGAAACATCAGAAATGTAACAGTCAATGGTGTGGGCAAATCAGCTGCAGCTGACAGGGTCCAAACCACACTTGCTTTACTATAAACACGGAGTAATTTAGCCAAAAAAAAGTAACATCATGCATCCATCCTAACAATCAATGTCACCGTACTCGACCATTCCTATCACCAACACTCCAGTCTTCAGTCCTAACCAATCGTTCCTCCAACAATCATTTTAACCACCAGGCATTCAACCTACTATCTGACAAACAACCTCCAAGTTTGAACCAACTAACCAATCAGCCACCCAACCACCCGTCAATTCATCACCCCTCGTCTTACCTGCTAGGCTCAGGTTTCTTGCTCTCACAGTGGTGCAGCAGTAGATAGTCCTGTGTCTCATCCGAGCTGGAGGAGGGCTCCAGATGCCCAATACCGACCGGCTGATATGGAGGGGGCACATTGGGCAGTGCTGAGGATACCACCATCCCATGGCGAGGAGGTGCATCCATCACCAAGCCTGCTGCAGCATGATGAGATGCTTTCACTGCGTCTACACAAACATAACCAAATAAAGTAATACACACAATCAGACAAGGTGATCTATTAGAAAAAAAAGTCATTTTATGTTTGAATGAACATTTAAACAAACAAGTTTTTCACATGATATCACCAAATCTGCTGAAGTTGAAAAGAATCAGATATGCACATCTCAACAAATCTGTTTTGTTGGATAAATCGGCCTAAAACTAAAAGTGCTATTTTCGGCTGAAAATTCTGTGCTCCTCTAAAGAAAGGCTCATACTTTGTGAGGTAAGGAAGCACTAAACAAACACACCGCTCACATTACTCCGGAACACAAAAGAAAACTTCCCACAGATATTAGAAACACATGACATATTGAGAGTTTGGATTCAAAACCATCCAGCAATAACATGGAGTGGCTAGAGGATCCCCGAGGAATGAATTGGGAAGCTGGCCTGAAACACTCAGGGTACACAGTCAGGTCCATGGATGTTGTCATAAGTTTATGCAGTGTACAAGTGGTCTGACTACTTTCCCACAGATCTTCAGTCATGATTCTCAGTGTAGCTCTAAGAGGTATAGCACCCATCTATAACACTATCTTATGTAAATGTGTAGTGTGTGCCATCTCTGTGTTTACAGATAGAATGATAGACATATAGAATATGAATTTGATTCAAATGACAGGTAAGGCACCTTACAGCACCTTCTCTCTCTCTCTCTGTACAGGTATTTCCCGATTCACGATGGGGATACGTTCAAACAAATCCATCTCAAGTTGAATTTATCGTAAACCAAAGATCTTAACCTATACTGTATATATCATAAAGCAAAAATTAAACATTAAATATGACCACGGCTTTTCCTCACTACATTTCCCAAAACTCCTCACTCCCACCACGACTCCCTCACCTGCGTGACTCTCACAATAAAATACTAAAACACTATAAAAACACTAACACTAAACTAACACTAAACTACAGTTGGGCAGAGTCACTAACACAAGCCTATTTTATAATAAAGTATTGAAAGAAATAAAACAAAAACGTCTTGTCAATACCGCAGCTTTTTTCCCCTACTTCATTTACCAGCATTCTTCACTCCTGCACATCTCCCTACATCACACACCACCGACGACTGTCCGAGAAAATTCGGAAATTCATATTTCAGGATACAGTTTCTGCCTAATGTTTGTTTACATACATATACATATGTGAGTCACAAAGGACCCCAGGGTAACTTCTAAGCAACTGAAGGCCTCTCTCACATTGGTTAATGTTAATGTTCATGAGTCCACCATCAGAAGAACACTGAACTGTGAAACATGGTGGTGGTAGTATCATGGTTTGGGCCTGCTTTGCTGCATCTGGGCCAGGATGGCTTGCCATCATTGATGGAACAGTGAATTCTGAATGATATCAGAGAATTCTAACGGAAAATGTCAGAACATCTGTCCATGAACTGAATCTCAAGAGAAGGTGGGTCATGCAGCAAGACAACGACCCTAAGCACACAAGCCGTTCTACCAAAGAATGGTTAAAGAAGAACAAAGTTAATGATTTGGAATGGCCAAGTCAAAGTCCTGACCTTAATCCAATGGAAATGTTGTGGAAGGACCTGAAGCGAGCAGCTAATGTGAAGAAACCCACCAACATCCCAGAGCTGAAGCTGTTCTGTACGGAGGAATGGGCTAAAATTCCTCCAAGCCGGTGTGCAGGACTGATGACAATCTGATGACGTTTTAGGTCATATTTATGCAGAAATACAGAAAATTCTAAAGAGTTCACAAACTTTCAAGCACTACTGTATAACGCCATTAATTTCATTGTCTGTACTATGCCCACTATAGCTTTTTTGTTATTAATAGGGAGTGAACATAATGAATAAACTAGTCATTATAATAAAGGTTCCCAGGAGATGCAATATATACATATACACTGCTTTCCCCCACTCTTTCACAATTTGAGCCCGATGTATCCTGGCATTGTCATTTCGGAATATGCCCGTGTTATCAGGGCAGAAAAAATCCCCTGATGGACTAACCTGGTCGTTCAGTATATTCAGGTATCAGCTGACCTCATTCACTGAGCACATAACGTTGCTGAACCTAGACTGGACCAACTGCTAGATCATAGCACTGCCCCCACAGGCTTGTACGGTACGGTTCTTTAAATGCTTTATTTTTAGTTTTTGTAAAATAAATTGAGTTTTTAGTCCAGCTCAGGCATTTTACTTCACATGTTTTCTTTTCTCAAGGTCTGCGAGTAGTGTTTGAGTGGGCACGTTATGCATTACATTCACTATTCAAAACTCCGAGCTTTCACAGCTTTTCGCCAACACACCCACACGTACAAACTGTCACCCACTCTCGCCGAGGCTTTAACGTTACCAAGGCTGACTGAGGCAGGAGGATTGTACTCTCTTGCCTCCCTCTGTCCTTCAAACCCTGCTACTTCAGCTCACTCTTGTTTGTCAGTTAGAGGAGCTGATTCATCCCAGCAACTGGAAAATCCCTTTTTTTTTGTACCAGTCCTATTTACCAATGCCACTCTACCAGTCCGTGGACCAGTGTGGATGTAGGTGTGTGTGCTGTGGGGTCACTGCAGGAGTCACAAAACCAGGGCCTGTCTGGCCATGCTTAATCAGTGCCTCAAAGGTCTCATTTAATTATTATAGCAAAAAAGACCTAAGAAGACTAGTGTCTTATTTTTAGAGCGGCTTAATATCTGCAGAGTGTCTTATTCACAACATGTTCCTCTGAACATCTGCTCTCTAATGCACAAATTACACAGTGTTAAATTGGTCTTTATATGTGGCCAGACAATGACTTAATGCAGTCTATTCTCAAACAGTTTTCCACGTTTCTTCCTTACAAGAAAAAGAACTAAGTAAAAACAGTAAGAATTTTGTTTCTCTAGCGCCTTAAACAATTCATACTGTCGCAAAGCGGCTTTACCAAAAACCTAAACCACAAGCGACAACGAAAACATCCATGAAATGCAAAAGGAGGAAATCTCAATAGAAACCAGGCTTAAATGAAGACCAGACACCAACATTAAAATCCATTAAACGCTTAACCATTATGATCTCTGTAAGCGTAGCACCAGGGGTGTGAGATGCGCACCGTCTACGATAACATCTTAAAATATGATGCAGCAAACTAGATATGACTGCTTTAGGGCATACTGTACATAAAGCCATAGCTCTCAGATCTCTGCGTTAACGGCTTGCCATTCAGTTGTGTATCTAAGCTCAGCTTACCATCTGGGTCGGTGGGGTTAAAGCCACAGATGTCGCAGATGCAGCGCACCCACTTGTTCATGTCCTCCTCGGTGTCGGCCACCAGGTAGAAGACACGGTCGATGGTCTTGATGTCGAAGATGAAGCTGTGCTCCAGCTCCTTCTTGTTGAAGCTAAGCCCAGCGTCCACCTGCTCGCACAAGTTCAGGTCGATCACGCGGATGGGCTTCTTCACGTGGTCATTCTTGTAGTACTCCAGTACGTCCGGGTCTCCCGTCAGTCGTCCACTGCGCAGAACAAACCACCTCTTCTTCCATGCCTGGAGAGACAGAACGGAAACACCAGGTTAGAGTTTCGTTTTCACTTTTGGTCAGTAACGAAGGACAGTTTATAAAGCAGGGACTTCCTGTAAACGCACTGCTGCGGCCAGAAATAACAAACAAAAACATTCGGCTAATCTCTCACTGATGCCAGACTGATCTGGGGCACAGCAACTGTTATATAGGTATTAAGGTTGGCTTGATAGGATGATTTCATTTCACACAGTAAAGCAGTCAGACCAAAAATACATGTTCCCATTTTATTATTCCAGGGCCCAAGCAAAAGTGCTGGACGGGCCGCCAGTCCACTTCGATGTCCCATAACCGCATTAACTGACCTTCACGCTGCAAGCCCAGCCTGGGGTTCGAACACAGGTCTTCAGAAACTGCTGTTTCTAGCAGCTGACTCCCGTCTCCAAGAACGTAAATTATTTCAATCTTGAGAGGGCAGGAGAGTGTAAGGTTTCTCACAAGGAATTCTTGAGAAAGACGTCATTTGTCTTTGGACTGTGGGAGGAACCCGGAGTAAACCCTCGCAGACACTCGGAGGACATGAACTCCATACAGAAAAGCCGCTCGAACCCAGGACCTTCTTGCAACCCCACCTCAAGAATACACATCGTCCCATTTTTGGACGTCCCATCATCCCTAATTCTAACCATGAATCCATGTAAATCAATTTCAAAAACGAGTCAAAATGCACAAAAACATCCTTTTAAAATGGTTTTTAAAAAAAGCACATGCATTGTGTTTTTCTTGTTTTGTGTTTTTGCAAACGGGACAGTGCTCCTGCCAGTCTGGAATTTAACGAACCCGACTTTGGCAACACAACAACCAACTGTTACATAACAGCGGGCTGCAAAATTCTACCAGTTCAACACTCGAGTTAAAACTATAGGAGGTGGTTTGTGAGACACTCCATTCCAGACAGGTCACTACAGGTCATTAAAGAGAGAGTGAAAGAAGCATTTACCACAGTCTAGCCACTGGGTAAGGAACAGGAAAGAAGAGAAGAAGGGCGTACTGTAGAACAGACACGAGGAGCTCGAGTGGGACAGAAAGACAGCCAGACAGACAGAGAGAAAAATAATTAGAGGAGCAGCATGGGCCGAACAGACTCGAGGAATGTGAAAGACAGGCTGGTATAAAGTACAAGGTCAGCGTGGCTCCTCTGATGCAGCTGTTAATCATCTTCTCTTCTCTACACTGATCCTGCACAGATCCTGCTGAAGTGCACGGCTCTGCTCTCCACACATCCTCCTGTCCACAACACACAAACCACAAACCCACAGAGCTATTTCTCTCAGTGCTGGAAAAGAAGACGACGACCAATATAGAAAGCTCAGAATGTCAGAGGTCACAAATCCAAGCTGGGAAGTGTAAGGGGGAGGGCCTGCTGGAACATGCTACTGGAGGGCAGATCTAATGCTACACAATGTGAAGGGAGCATGTTGCACAACATTCTCACAATCCAAACTTCTGCTATTAACACATTAGGGGTGGAGCGATGCACTCTGCTCACGATTCGATGATTTTCTCAGGATCATCATGTACATTCAATAAAAGGCATTCCTTTTGGTTTCTGAAGTGTAAACAATGCAAAAAAAAAGCAGATTTCTGGTACAAGTTTTTAAACAAGAAAACCTTTTAGCCTCCTGCAATAAAAATCATTTCTCTAGAAATATAAATCACTAAGTGCTATCTTAAATTGAAAATGAGACCCTGTTACATTGCTCAGTTTACCCATTTCATATCAGTTGTGTGTGTAAAGTGCTATACAAATGCAGTGGAACCTCAGAACTCAAACCTAATTAGTTCCAGAAGGCCGTTCGAATTCAGATTTGTTCAAACTCCGAATTGGATTTCCGTATTTTCCAATCAATCAGTTCCCAACCCTCAAATTACTGTTTTTAATACCTATATTTGTATTTAATAAAAGACTAACGGCATGAAAAAAGGAATACAATGCATAAAAATCAACAGAGAGACGAAACTTAAATATAAAGTGAAACTTTTTAGACACTGAGGCGTCCCATCACTGGGACAGTGGCAGAAACGGCACCCTTTGACTGATGTAATATACATAAATAATATTATATAACAATTATAAAACAAAATTATATAAAATGCATTATATACCTACACTGCCTGGCCAAAAAAGGTCACCATACAGATTTAACTAAGCAAATAATTAAACAGTTAAAAAAAATAAAAATAAAAATCACACCATTTAGAGTTCCGTTTAGGGTGCCCATGTTCAAAGTCGGAATTTTTTTTCTAATATGGGGGCAAATCATTTTCCAACAGACCATTCAATGTCCAAACTGTTCGAGTGAATAGGAGTTTCCGAGTTTACACTGCATCTTTAAACATCCCAAATCCCCTCAGTTCAACTTGGAGAAAATATGAAGGAAGATATACCGTATATGACTGCACTGTGCATTGTAACACATCCCTCACATAACCAGCATTGCACATTTCTGTGGCTTGTTCAGTAGCTCTTCTGTCTACTCTGTGGCAAGTCTTGGTTGCCAATACCCTGTCTTCAGTTTGTGGTTTGTCCTTGCTCGGACCACTGCTATCCTGGGGCAGCCCATACAGTGGTGCTTGAAAGTTTGTGAACCCTTTAGAATTTTCTATATTTCTGCATAAATATGACGTAAAACATCATCAGATTTTCACACAAGTCCTAAAAGTAGATAAAGAGAACCCAGTTACACAAATGAGACACAAATATTATAAAGAGAACCCAGTTACCACAATGAGACACAAATATTATACTTGGTCATTTATTGATTTATTGAGGAAAATGATCCAATATTTACATATTAGTGAGTGGCAAAAGTATGTGAACCTTTTCTTTTCAGTATCTGGTGTGACCCCCCTGTGCAGCAATAACTGCAGCTAAACGTTTCCTGTAGCTGTTGATCAGTCCTGCACACCAGCTTGGAGGAATTTTAGCCCATTCCTCCGTACAGAACAGCTTCAGCTCTGGGATGTTGGTGGGTTTCCTCACATTAGCTGCTCGCTTCAGGTCCTTCCACAACATTTCCATGGATTAAGGTCAGGACTTTGACTTGGCCATTCCAAAACATGAATTTTATTTTTCTTTAACCATTCTTTGGTAGAACGACTTGTGTGCTTAGGGTCGCTGTCTTGCTGCATGACCCACCTTCTTCTTGAGATTCAGTTCATGGACAGATGTCCTGACATTTTCCTTTAGGAATTCTCTGATATCATTCAGAATTCAATTGTTCCATCAATGATGGCAAGCCAACCATGATACTACCACCCACCATGTTTCACAGATGGGATAAGGTTCTTATGCTGGAATGTAGTGTTTTCCTTTTCTCAAACATAACACTTTTCTTTTAAACCAAAAATTCTATTTTGGTCTCATCTGTCCACAACACTTCTTCCAATAGCCTTCTGGCTCGTCCACGTGATCTTTAGCAACTGCAGACGAGCAGCAATGTTCTTTTTGGAGAGCAGTGGCTTTCTCCTTGCAACCCTGCCCATGCACACCATTGTTGTTCAGTGTCTTCTGATGGTGGACTCATGAACATTAACATTAGCCAAGAGGCCTTCAGTTGCTTAGAAGTTACCCTGGGGTCCTTTGTGGTCTCGCCAACTATTACACACCTTGCTCTTGGAGTGATCCTTGTTGGTCGACCACTCCTTGGGAGGGTAACAGTGGTCTTGAATTTCCTCCATTTGCACACAATCTGTCTGACTGTGGATTGGTGGAGTCCAAAACTCTTTAGAGATGGTTATGTAACCTTTTCCAGCCTGATGAGCATCAACAACTATTTTTTTTTACTGAGGTCCTCAGAAATCTCCTTTCTTCGTGCCATGATACACTTCCACAAACGTGTTGTGAAGAGCAGACTTTGATAGATCCCTGTTCTTTTAATAAACACAGGGTGCCCCCCTGCCCCCTCACACCTGATTGTCATCCCATTGATTGAAAACACCTGACTAATTTCATTCACCTTCAAATTAACTGCTAATCCTAGGGGTTCACATACTTTTGTCACTCACTAATATGTAATACTGGATCATTTCCGTCTATAAATAAATGACCAAGTATAATATTTTTGTCTCATTTGTTTAACTGGGTTCTCTTTATCTACTTTTCTTTATCTACTTTTACTGCACCACTGTTAGTCTTGTTGTTTAGCAGATGATGTGACCCAGTTATCTGCCATAACGAACCATCCTCTGTTCAAGTGGCTCAGGACTTTACTCCTGAACATTTACCCCACAAACACGTCGACTATGAGAGCCTACTGTTCATTTACCGTCTAACCTATCCCACAGATTAAGCTGTTCCAACCATATTTGTTCAATAAATGATCTTTAGTCACTGTTCATGAGCTATCAATAGTAAAATTATATTAAATACACACAAAAACAATACATATACGTTTTGGTTTTCTACTCCGCATGTTCAATATTTCAGTTCTGGCCAGATATCGGTCCAGATATCAACAAAATTATCTGGATCATGTATCGGAAAATTGAGCAGGTCACTTAAATTTTGCAACACGTGCTACACCGCACATCAGTTACGCCTAGTTAGTAATGTTTAAGTCAATACTGATGCCTTAAGTCTCTCTCTCAGAGATGTACATGGTTTATTAATTCAGCAATGGTATCGGATCACTATGCAAAGTTTAGGTATCGGCACAGAAAAAGTCGAATCGGTGCATCCCTGATACAAACCACCAGATTTTTCCTCACACCTGTGAAAAAAGCACAAGGACTCTCTCCACCTTTGGCGTTAGGAAGAACGAAACCTACATCTCTAATAACGTTTCTTTAAGGTCATAATACAATACGATTTCCCTACTCTGAAAGCAAAAACAATCATGTGAATGTGGAATGTGGTCCTAGAACATAAGAAACAGAGGTCCAGTCGAGATCACAGGCTGTCCACATTCAGGTCCCGAGTTGTGAGGAATGCAGAATCTTTGGTGTTTATTATTTTGCAGTCTGGTTTAAAAGAGATTAGCAACACTGCCCTCAACGCTATTTTTCCATCCACAGACTCCTTTGTTAGGGAGCCGACCTCAGATCTCACAGCAGTACCCCTACTGACCTGCACACTGACACGCCAACACAAACATGCAAACAGCAGGCATCACAATACCACCAGGTCTCCAATGTCAGGTCCACGTCTCTTTAAATTACAATTACTAAAGGTGAAAATGAAATGGTGGTCCATCGACAAATCAAAACACTGTCAAACTCGACCAGGTACATCAGGCTCCCTGAAATAAACAAAAAAAAACATTCGCTAAAAGTAGGACCTTACGAGTTCCATGATGCAAAGAATACAGATGGAATCGCAGAACTGAGGAATTAAAGATGAAAATGCACAGTTTGAAAACTAAAAGTTAGCGTGATCAGCCAATCAGTCTCATATATATCCTCTTCTGGATCATCCATATGCTCTCTGGCAGACGTCAGACAAGTTTTGGTCAGACAGGGGCTGTGGACAGGTGTCTTTTATACAGATAACGAGGTCAAACAGATGATGTTAATACAGGTAACGTGTGGAGGACAGAAGAGCTTCTTAGAGAAGTTGTTACAGGTCTGTGAGAGCCAGAAATCGTTTGGTTGTGGGTGACCAGATACTTATTTTCCACCATAACTTACAATTAAATTCTTTAAAAATCCTACAATGTGATTTCCTGGATTTTTTCCTCATTTAGTCTCTCATAGCTATAGTGTAGCTATGATGAAAATTACAGACCTCTCTCATCTGTCTAAGTAGGAGAACTTACACAATCAGTGGCTGACTAAATACTTTTTTGCCCCACTATAACTTGTGTAGTGCAGGACGGAGACAGAAACACAAACAGAGCAACACAAACAGCACAGTGCTGTGACTAATTCAGAATTCAGTTAATATGTATGGAGCTTTAAACACGGCTCAGCCACTTGCGTGTTTGTTTATGAGACCGATATTAAGGAAATGTTAGAGTTTGTGTTTTTAGTGCAATCTCTAGTCTTAACTACAAAATTCAGGGCACTAGAATATCCTAATGAGTTAAGGGCATTACTGAAATGACCTTGGGTTAGTTGAAATCAAATTATTTAAGTTAAATTGCACTTTTATTTATAGCTATAAAATATGCAATGAAACTTTCCTTTTTACAACTTTCATTTACATAATTTATGATGTTGCTAAATGAAACAGCAGCAATTTCAATAGAATACAAAAGGTACCATTTTGATATTGTCTGTTTAATAACAAACTAAAGGAAAAAGATAATTAAGCAATATTACACAAGAGTGTGTTAACAGGAATAATACCATGAATGATCATCTACGGCACTCGCCTTCGGCACAAAGACCAAGACCAAATCATGTTATTCACGATAACGCCCTCCCTCATGTACTATTGCTTTAATACATTGTTTTTTTTTAACAACAAAATAAACAAACAAAAGCCCTGAATATGCTTTAATACGGACAATACTTTCCACCAAAAAGTAAGTCCACAACAAATGAGTTGTTGCTAGGCAACGGTAACAGTATGCTACAAATGGCAAAAGGTTTATATAACACCTTATATATTTTATCGCATCATGATCAACGATATGCTTTCCTGAGCACATCAGGGATACATTCAATACTAAAAGAACACTGACCAACTGCATCTTTCATTAGAAAGCACATTTTGACTAGATATCATCTACTAAGTGTGGTATAACATTTAAATACTAGTTTAAGAATCTGTCACTACTGATGCATTTTGTCTGCGATCACATTTATCGTGATAAATACCGTGTATTGTGAAAAAGTCTAAGTATCGTGATATATCGTTACCACATCGCCCAGCCCTATATAACACAACCAAGTACTGAGAGTTTGACTCCTATACAACATGCAAATGAGTGAAAATGAAAGGAAAAAGACTAAAACTGTGGATAAAATTCATTCAAAATGAGTAGAATTTGTATGTATTAGGGTTATTGTGTTATTTGTATATATAGTGTGTGTGCATAAAGTTTGTTTATACTTGGCAACAAACGAGGGAATTCAGACAACACTGACTTACGGCGGAAACAAATTATCTTGATCTTTCGTCACATAAACAAACCAAAACCTCAACAAGCCCACCATGGCTGTCACAGACTTTGGAACTCTATTACCAGCTTAGCGATGTTTTAATTTAGCTCACAGTGCTACTTATCAAGCGTAAAACGTCACTCATTTGTCCGACGAACTAGAACCATGACGAATACATAAATATTAAATGCACTACTTTCACCAGTAAACACACCATTATCTACTGTTTGTCCTTTAATAGTCATAAATAATACTCTGTACTTGTATTTCTTACATTAGTACTAAAATTGCTCACTCTGGTGGTTTCGGATTTATCCGTCATCAGAAAACAGCCTAGTGGTTAAGGTACTAGACTATGGACCAGAAGATCCAGGGTTCAAATCCCACCTCTCCCAAATTTAAGAATCCTTGAGCAACGTCCTTAAACCCAGAATTGCTTGGACTCAACTGTAAGTCGCTCTGGATAAGGGCATCTGCTAAATGACAAATGTAAAATTGATCTGTTTAATCCCCTATTAATATCATCACTCAACCACCATTTCAAAAATTGAATGGCGAATGATATCTCTATGAATTCCAAACCCTAATAGTCATGAAAACCATAAACACGTCGATCTGATACGACTTCCTAAGTAGCAACGGCATGTGGCAGGAATCTCGAAATTAGCACTATAGGATTTGTTTGTCTATTGTGGTCTGACCAAAACAGAGAGCTCTTAGACTTGCCTCGGAGCTTCACCACAAAGCTCACGGATATCACGTTACAGTGTGTGTGTGTGAGAGAGATAGCAGTGTGTCAGCATGTGCAAGTGTGTAAAAGAGAGTAAGTCTCAGCGCACTCTCCACATTACCATGTTCATTAGAAACGGTGCAGCATTCGAGCTAAAAGCTCTCATTTCTCCGAGCTGCTCTACAGGAGCAGAGTTGTGAGTCTGCTTCAGGAGAGTTGTGGTGTGGGCGGAGCGAGGAGTTCAGCATTTTCGCTGCATCACAGACGCTAGCTCGTGTGGAGGAGGCACGATGAGGAGAACGAGCCATGAGCTTCCATCTGTGCGATCTCTCCAACACGTGGAGCACAAAACACACAACGCACACTCCTATCAACACACAAAGGAACAAAGAGGGGACTCCGGTTTAGCCCCGCCTGAATTCCCTATGAGCTCTACTCATGTTGCAGGAGTGAGTGCAGTTTCCCAGCAGGCTCATGAAAAGCTGCTTCATACTGTACCTTGTGGAATTTACACAGTCTCAGTGCTGACCGAATGCCAATGATGGACCAAGTCATGTGATACACTATGTAGACAAAAGTTTCTGGACACCCAAAAACTACATGCCACACCATGGTTATTAAGTAGTGTTGTACTACAAGTCCAGTCTCGACTTCGTTTGGACTCGGTTGTGTCTCGATCTCAGTGTAAGGCAGACACAGAAATTGTTGTCGAGACCAGCAGAGTCCAAAGTGTCTGTCTGAGGTAACGTTAATTATAAACTGAAGTTTTTTCCATCATCACTGAACATAAACAATCCAGTCCAACAGAATAAATCAGTCCTTTCCCTACATAAATAAAATCTGCACTCTGATTGGCTAACGGAATTTATTACTGTACCACAGTTAGTTCCGACCCCAGAATCTGATTGGCTGAAAGACACTCCGGCCGTGCTATTACTAACAAGAAAGGCACTCTGACCGGCGCTCCATAAGTACTACTCCGTGGCATACACACGTAACCTAGCAACAATCCCAGCCCTAAAAATCAGCCAGGTTCTAATGACACAAGTAAAATCCTGCCGAAATGAAAGCTATAACTAGTTTATAAAATCTATTGGTTTTGAAAATGAAGATAAAGCTATTAATGACCAACCAGAGCCAAAGGTTTATCACCTTTAGGATAGGAAGCTGGAAAAGCCAAACGAAGTCAATCCTTTAAATCAAACGTCCGGCTCTTAATGGACCCACAGCTCGACTGAAGAGCAACGAGACTGAAGATCAGTTTTAGTCCCATCAACAAAAATGCTGAATCAGCTTCATCCCTCACAGAGACGTCGTTTGCTGGAGTTAAACTCGGCTCTTTCATTAAACCCCATCCGCGGCTGATCGGAGCTTCGTTCCTCTGACAGGTTTGTTAGCTGTAAGTCCAGCTCTAACCCAGAGAAGCTGCTGATGCTCTGTAGCTCTGTAACATTTCTGACTGATCAGATTAACATTAAGAGCTTCATCATACAGATTTATAATCGCTAATCAAACGGGATCCTAGACTTTGGTTAGAACACCAGGATCTCACTCCGATCTGCTTCAGTCGGTAGAATAGTGGATCTTAGTAACAGCCTGCCTTATAAACCCCACCCATTTTATTTGCTGGATGTAAATACTTTCTTTTTAATAAACTAAAACTTACAAATCGATATATGCGTGTTATTGTCTGTATAATAAACAGTTATTGGTCATTCTGTTCCTTGACTTTAATGACTGAAGGGCTTAGCCGTGGGGGAACGATAGAATGGAACTATTTTACCTCACAGAAGGCTGATAAGTCGTTTTTCTGTCCTCCATCTTAAAATCGAACAGTAAATGGCGATAATGGAACTGTGCTATAATCACAATAACACACAACAGGTCGTGCTTTAACGTGAGATATCGGCACAGGTGTTCTGATCTACGACCGCAGCACACCTGTGCCAATATTTAATGTTAAAGCACGACCTCGAGTGTATTATTACTTAACTATACATAATGTTTAATGAATGATAATGAATGTAAAGTGACTTACAAACTCATTAAATATTTTCCATTTTCTTTTATTCTTGAAAAAGGAAAAAAAAATGCATCTGCTCTCGCTCACTCCCAGCCCAGCCCCAACTCTAACTCGTGGTGTCCTGGTCTTGGTCTCGACTCTTACACATCTCTAGCCATCTTGACTACCACACAAGCAGCACAAAGTGCCAGTATTAGCATAGAGTTCTCTGCCCTTCACTGCTACAACAGCCTTCATTCTTCTGAGAATGTTTTCCAGTAGAATGTGGAATATTGCTTTGAGGTCAGGCACTGATGTTGGACAATAACTCCTGACTCACAGCTGCCGTTCCAGTTCATCTCAGTGGTGTCTGATGGAGGAAAGGTCAAGGCTCGATCCGACTCTGCCAAATTCTCCATCAAAGTTGGCAGACCATTCCTTTATGGACTTTGCATTATGAGGGCAGGACAGAATGTTGTTTAACTGACGTGTTTGCTGGACACCTATTAGAAAGCCTTAATGACGGCCACTGAGGTTTTCAGTATAACCCATTCTCTTAGCACTGTTTCTGTGGAGATTCAATGCTAGTATGCTTCATCTTATGAAACTAAGCAGCTGTTGTATGGCTGAAATAACAAAGAACACTAATTAGAAGTGGTGTCCACAAACATCTGGCCATATAGTGTATCAAAATATTTTAATCACACAATTATCATGGTCATCTCGATTAATCGGCTTGATGCTTCCTAAAGATTGAAGATATTTTCCATTAAAAAGCTCTACACAGCCATATGAGTTGATAATATAAGCTTCAACAGAATGCATCCATTACTTTTTCATAATTCACTAGCATTCCTGTCAAACAAGCTTTAATATCAGTATCGGTCCCAACAAAAGTGCTAATAACCGGTTATCGTTTCAACCCAAGTAATTCAATATCAGTGCATCCATACTTTTAATGTGCAACATTTTCTTTCAATGCAAGTCTTTCTTTATGTGCTATGCAACGTTAGTGTCATGTGACTCTACGTTCAGGAATGAGCAAAGCATAAAACCCAAGTGTCAAATTGTTTACCACACACTACTTGTGGTCCCTATAAGCTAACAATGCTCTATAGTATGTAGAACGTATTAAATAGTGAATAGTGGACCATTTTAGATACAGCCTGTAGCTACAGGTCTTTCAACGTCAAGCAGAGCACAATTAAACTCAGTGTTAAAATATTACCACGTTAACATTAACAGTGTTACTTCAAGGGCTACAAAGTTTGGTAAAACTGCACATCCCAACCCATGACTTGTTTTTCCACTGTCTTTCCCCCAAAGTACAAAGACTTTTGCTTATGAATGCTGTTACAAACGTGGATAAACTTGCACCAGCAAGCAAGATAATGCACTTCTAACCACACACTGTTCCCTACATACTAATAATGCTCTATATAGTACAGAGAACGTTGGGAAATGGTGAAATAGTGGAGCATTTAGGATACAACCTGCAACAGGTCCTTCAAAATATCAAGCAGAGAAAAAACAACTAATGGAAAAAAAAACTCAATGTCAAATATTATCATGGTAACAAACAGCAATACTTCAAAGCCTACGAGTTCTTGTTTATCTTCTAATTTTTGCATTATGTACAAAAGTATGACTGAGAAAATATGGATACACTTACACCACAAGTAAGCCAACTTACTAATAGCATCTACATAAAATCAAGCTAGTCACAGGTGCAAAATCTCTGCTCTGCATGGCTGCCTTAATGAATATTCATCATTTCTACACAGAGGTGCAAAAACAGGGCGTGGTCAAGCATACCGAGCATACAGCATGCAGGAATTGAGAATCCTCATGTACTCTAGCGTGTCTAAACGATCAGCAGGGAACGACGGGTACGATCTGAAGCCCAACTTGCAACGTGGGATTCATTTCTGCCAGCTGATGCCGGTTTCATATCTTCATCTTGGAGGAATTTCTTTTCTAATACCCATCAAGTAATCTTTAGCTTCTGAGAATACTGGGAAAACAGAGCTACTGAGGAGTTTCAGAACAAATCACGCTCTCTAATTCGAGTTGTACATAAGCATCGCGTCCGAAGCAAATTCTGCAGTCCTACCTCGAGCTGTAGACCCTGTATGTGGCACAGGCACGCACGGGGCACGGCGTAACCACCTGTTGCCGCCCTACAGTCCAGTCCTTGCGCGTAGAGAAACAAAGGGGTCTGGGTGAAAGGCTGAGATGTGGTGTCTTCTCAAAGAACCGGTCTCAACCCACGAATAAGGACACGGAGCACGAAAGTGATCCCGGTCCCACTTAAGCCTGTTACTGTTAAAATAAACCTCGTCACCGAGAAGAGAACAAGCGAATCCAGACAATCCAGGCTCGTTAAGCGACGATCCATTCCAGTCCAAGGACAAGGAGAAGCGCAAAGGCGCCGAGCCCCTCCAAGTCGAGCCGTGGTCTAGCGTTAAGTGTGAGGAGTGGGCGCAGAGGCTGGGTGGGACAAGAGTTCAAGAGGCCCTCCCAAACCGAGTGCAGCGGTAACAGCTGTCTCCCCATTCATCGGGGTATAAATATGTGACACGCAGCGGAAGCCGAGGCCCGGAGTGTCACAGTGTCAAACTGAACAGAGATGCCATTGAGGGCCGGCGTGGCGGGGAATGCCATCTGAACTGAATCACGCTGCCATCAGGCTCTACAGTCAAATTCACAAAGAGTCAAGAATCGCAGTGAGCGTGTTCACGCTGCACATCGTCCCCAAATGGATATCAAGGGTTAAGTATTTATGACTTGCTGAGCCTCGAAGGGAAGGACAGTGCAGTTTAATTATGCATTATATTTTATAGGAATTATTAGCATGTCATGGTTGTAAGTGATTCAAAAGCTCGTTGACACAAACAGCAGGAGCTCAGTGCATTTAAGTTTGTAGACAATGTCAAGACGACCTGCTGAAGCTCAAACCGAGCATCAGAACAAGGAAGAAAGGTGATTTAAGTGGCTTTAAACATGGCACGGTCGTTGGTGCTAGACGAGCTGGTGTGAGTAGTTCAGAAACTGCTGATCTACTGGGAATTTCATGCACAGCCATCTCTAGGGTTTACAGAGAAAGGTCCGAGAAAGAGAAGACATCCAGCGAGCGCCAGTTCTCCAGGGGAAAATGCCTTGTTGTTTCGGCCTTAGTGGATAGACCAGACAGAAAGGCAACAATAATTCAAATAACCACTCCTAACTGAGGTACGCAGTAGGGCATCTCTGAATGCACAACACATCAAACTGTGGTGGCCTAGCGGTTAAGCTACTGGACTATGGACCAGAAGGTACTGGGATCAAATCCCACCTCTGGCAAGCTTCAACTGTTTGGTTCTTGAGCAAAGCCCTTAACCCACAATTGCTTGGATTGTAAGACTGAGACTGTAAGTCTCTCTGGATGACAAATATAAATATAGTGCAAAGATTTCTGGGACTGTGGTAGCCTAGCGCTTAAGGGACTGGACTATGGACCAAAAGAAAGAGGGTCCAAATCCCACCTCTGCCAAGCTGCCACCGTTGGGTCCTTGAGCAAGACCCTTAACCCACAATTGCTTAGATTGAAAGATTGTAACAATTGTAAGTTGCTCTGGATAAGGGCGTC
This sequence comes from Ancistrus triradiatus, assembly GCA_025084515.1. NCBI lineage: Eukaryota > Metazoa > Chordata > Actinopteri > Siluriformes > Loricariidae > Ancistrus > Ancistrus triradiatus. The sequence continues at coordinate 973,914 of JAJAGP010000037.1, read as the reverse complement.
TGCTAAATGACAAATGTAAACCTTGAAGCAGATAGGCTACAGCAGCACCACCACCACAACCAGTGCCACTCCTGTTGGTTAAAACCAGGCAAGCACAAAACAACAGAAAACGATAGAAGACTGGACAGACGTTGCCTGGTCTGATGAGTCTCGATTTCTGAATGGTTCAGTCACATGGTAATGTTGGCATTTTTCTTGGCACACTTTCTGCCCCTTAAAAGGTGTACCTAATAAAGTGGCAGTATATTTCAGGCCTGTGCTTACAGTCAAAGTCCCAAACAGGTTTTATACAGAGCAATAATAGACGATGCATACAGAAGACTTGAGTGCACAAACTGAGTTGTCCAAGAGGATTAAGAATTAAAACTGAAATACTGAGGATTCTGTCTTTATGAGCTTTACTGAAAATCCCAGTAAAAATGCTGCCATGCTAAAGAGAATCTAAACTCAAGCCATTTATCAAAGATCTAAAAACTTGCTGTAAACGCTGCAAATATCGACCTAAAAGAAAGGAAAAAAGAGACCTACCCATACATGCACACCTACTTCTGTAAAAACCATTAAATAAGCCGGCTGTAGAGCAGCGACCCTCCACACTGAAGCTCTAAGACTGTGTGGGTTGTATCAGGCAGCGTTGCAGCCCTGGCACTGATAAGAATTCAGACAGTACTGACAAGTGTGGCCTTCTGCCCAACATCCTCCCTTTACTGTAATCTCTAACACACACAAACACAGAGGAATAATGCTGTGCTCATAACTCAACTATCTAGGTCTTTATCCTATCAACAAGCTTTACAGGTTTATTACCAGCAGGGCTGTAGTGGTACGCAAAACACACAGTTGGAGTCGTGGTCTGGTACGTTTCCGATACAATGCCAAACATGAAATGTCATTTATTAGTCAAGACAAATTTATTTATATAGCGCTTTTTACAACACAGCACTGTCTCGAAGCAGCTTTACAAATATATTGGCTCAAAGCCCTAACTGAGCAAGCCTGAGGTGACAGTGGCAAGGAAAAACTCCCCAAACCTTACAGGGAAGAAACCTTGGGAGGACCAAAACTCAAGTAAAGACCCAACCTCCTTGGGCAGCCTGGATGTTAAATGTAAGAATAAAAAAATATATCTGAAGAAAATGCTCTACTTAAAATTAGAACAGAACAATGTGGGCTAAGATGAAATAACGTAAAAAATAGAGAATAAAAAACTATAGCGTGTACAGTAAGGAATGAGTGAGTTGGGACAGTTAGTCCAAAGAGAGTCGCCACTGTAGGTTTGTGTGTTCTGGAAGTCCTTACCCTCTGATGGGTACTGAGTAATGGTATGAGGACTGGAACAAAGGGTCACCACAGGACTACAGTACATTCGGCAGATGAATTTATTAGGAACTGACCCGAATAAACTTGCACTAGCTTGTAAAGTGTGGCTTAAAATAACTTTTTTTTTTGTTTTTTTTTTTTTAAGTTTTACATTCACAGCATTTAGCAGATGTCCTTATCCAGAGCGACTTACAATTGGTACAGTCCTACAATCCAAGCAATTGTGGGTTAAGGGACTTGCTCAAGGACCCAAGATCTGCAAATGAACAAATTTAAGCACCTAGCTCTAATATGTGGCATGTCAGATGGACCAGATTGAAAGTTTTTAAGCCACATGAAACCTCAAAACTCCGATCAAGTGGTGTGGAGGGTTTGTGTCTATTTATGATTTGCATATCAGTAACATCTAGCGATCCTGTGATTTCCTTATTGGTGTTGCCATTTCGATATTGAGCAGAGTATACTCCAGAGTAGTAGTACAAGAACAACAACTAGTACAAGGAACCCTTGTAACACCTGACGGATAAGAGAATCGCAACGTTCCTTTCGTTTTCATTAAGTGTTTGACGTTCTATAAAAGATACAAAGATAACTTACTACACTGTACAGCAGAAGCTTGAGCAGCTCGGGGTTAAGGGTCTTTTCAGTTGCCCAACAGAGGCAGTGTGGCAGAGCTGGGATTTGAACTAACCCGGAGCTCGAACCAGCCAGCCCCACTTAACACACTGTAGTAATGAGAGTTGATCCAACGCTCCTGGCCTCGATGAAGGCAGTCGGTCTGGCTCATACATGAGAACAGCGCTCTCTCCATTTCTGACAGATCTCACACTTACAAATGATTCACCCATCAGTTCACTCTCATACCAGCCAACTCCAGTCTCCTAGAGACCACAAATTCCAACCCTGCACCTCCTTCATCTGCTACGACATGCAGCGCTAAACCCATTTATCTCAATGCTAGTGATGTTTGGTGTCTAAACATGATTCTGAGATTAACTTGGGGTCTAGCAGAAAATGTCAACATGCAGCATAGGGTAAGCACCTTGACATGGTTGTGTGCAGGCAGTGTAGAGGTTATGGAAATCAAGCTGAAGACTCGCACAACACTAGAACAAGTCTGCACACACATTTGCTTTAATATCTGAAAGGACCTTTGAATATTTCCATACACTCAAGCCCTAACCCTACTTTTACCCCTAAATCCTAACCCCTACATCTAACCTTAGGTTCCTCCTTAAATAAGAGCCTCAATCAAAATGCAAATTCTATTGTCTGTATCCTCCCGTGATTTTTTAGAAGCACTCGCTATTGTTTTGAGAACCGAACAGAAACAATCACACGCCCTCCCCCTGATGGTGCATTCCCACTGTACATGACATCATCCCCTCTCTTTCTGAGCTCCATCGATCACTGTTCCAGCCTCTCTTTCTGTACACCAGCGCATTTAGGGTCGAGCAAACTCTCCTACATGCAGCTCATACTCACTCGGGGAGATCCTCAGTGCTTTTAGAGAGCAGAATCACACAAGGAAACATCAGTAAGACAGCACGAGGGCGACCAGAGATCCGTCTGATAAGAAGCTGCCCGGGAGCGGAGTGTAAGTCAAAAACAAGATGGGCAAAGTACAGGCAAAGTACATCTTGATAAAGCTAAAACAGGGTAATGGAAAATATGCTTGGAGTTCATTTACTTTTTAACCCAACAAGAAAATCATTATCTTACTGGAGGTCCTAAAAATGTACTGATAAACCACAAAGCAGTCCTATTTATACATTTTACTTTCTTTTCCCCCGATGTTTAGGAAATCCATTGGGGTAAATATTACATGACGGTGAGGATAAATTCCCTTAGTCAATCATCAACAAGGCAAAGATTAGTGACTGCACAAATAGCCAAAGTGTGAGGCTGGAAGAAATTAGGTATACAAATCTACAGCCAGGGTGCTCAGGTGGCACACAACGCACCATCACCATGACCAGGGGTCAAGTCCTTCTTGTCTAGCAGGTATCACATGCAGACAAGTGACTTGGGAGAAAGAGGAGGCCAGTTAGGGTGATCATCCCTCAACACAAGTGACAAATTGTCCTTCAAGCATTGATTTTTTCCATGTGTGTGTGTTTTGTTGTTTAGTTCCATTGTCATTCATTACTTCCAAGAGTTTTTTGTTTCATGATTGTTATTTCATAGTCTTGTATAGTATGTATCGACCTTCAGGAAGAACAGCAGCTATTGAGATAGCAGCTAATGGGAATCTTTATAAGTAAACAAAACAAAAACGCATCAAAGCTGAAGAGCATGCCACAAACTACTTTACTATTATTTTATCTATCTACAAACACTTTTGACCTGGAGCTGACAAGAAAGTACAGCAAGAACGAGGAAGCCTTAAGATCAGGATCAGATTTCTAAAATTGAATCGTACAGAAATCCAAATGGGTGTGACTTGGTCATCACACACGCACATTAAGGCGGGCATGTTGGGATGCCTTTTGTGTGCCGAGAGCGAGTGCGTGACATGTCAGGGCAAAGTCCTGAGCCGGGTCACACCTGCTACTAACAAGTTCATCTTGCTCGCTTTCTCAACCCCACATTAAATATTTACTTTCGGGAATATATATAGAAAGAATCATTTTACAACCAGTAATGCGAGTCTGAAAACATCACACAGCGCTAAAGGGAAAATTACACACCATAACCGCAACTCCTGAAGTCATTTCCGCCATCGGAATTACACAACCTGTGCAAGGCCAGTGACACTGCAACTGTGATGCAGCATAAACACGACTAAACAGAGCACAGAGCCTCAGAAGCCACCCAATCACATCTGCTGATTACAGCAAATGATTATATAACAAATAATCCATGATTTATGAGGCATGCTTTGGTCCTGTCTTTGTTCTAGCAAGGAAAAAACGAATGCATGTGAGATAGGGGTGTGTGATATTGAAAATGATATCTGTATTACCTGGGATTTTGTTGATAACGATAATTAGACGATACTTTAGCAGTGTATATCTTGGGTCTAAAAGTATTCCAAAGCTGTTGGAACCCCTCTCTCTCAACCGCATGAACCAGCACCATGTCTTTCGTGATGCAACTGATGACACCATTTGTCGTCCTGCCATCTGCGGCTTTTCTAAGGCACTTTTTTCGCAGAATGATTTCGTGAAGGATTGCTGAGTGTGTTTTTGTGCTGGTACTTTGGCTGAGAGATTCCTTATAACCAGTAGTAACTGAGAAAAGTCTGGTTTTCCTAGGTCACTGCTTTAGAACATTAAGCCACGTTAAGCTGTGTTTGCTATTAAGCTTTTAGACTGGTAACACAGCATTTGCGCCACAAGACCTCAGTCGGTGGAACCCGGTTCATCGCTGAAGCTCAATACCACGTTGGTGTCTTAGATATTTCACCAGCTCCTTCAAAACTGGGACTGTGGTAGCTTAGTGGGTAAGGTACTGGACTATGGACCAGAAGGTCCAGGGTTCAAATCCCACCTCTGCCAAGTTGCCACTGTTGGGTCCTTGAGCAAGGCCCTTAACCCACAATTGCTTGGATTGTAAGATTGTACCAATTGTAAGTCGCTCTGGATAAGGGCGTCTGCTAAATGCTGTGAATGAATGAATGTAAAAACAGATGCATTTCCCACATATTTCGCAGTTAGTCTTTCCTTTTTCTCAAAAAGCAAAGCCAATATGTTGAGCGCTTCCAAGCGTCCACCTTCCCCTAAAGCTCCAGCAGAGTGTATAAAAACAAAACCACGCGATGACGTACCTAGCAGATGGACGCCTCCATAATACAGACATCTTTACACTAATCACAGCCGTGTATTTGAAGCATGAAACGCATTAGTATGAACTAAAAGTGCGATGACACAGAAATAGCTTTTTTTATAAATATTTCATATGATTGTAATTCCATTTTAGTGTATAAATCAAAAAGGCCAATACAACTTCCTGCTCTGCAAGCTCGGAAAATGGCTTGCTTTGCTGGGGTTCAAAAAATTCAAAGAGCTCTGCCATTGCTGATTTCTTTTTTGAAGGGCATGGTCCAGGCACCTCAGGGTCCATACTCTCTTCTGAAGGATTTGTCTCCATATTCTCTCTCGCTTCGCACTATAGAGATGCATTATGAAAACATTTAGCATATTTGAGTTACAATTTCCTCACATTAACGAAACAGCATCAAGCTTCCCTGTTTCTGGTGCTGCCCAATGCTAAAAGTCTCTGTGGAGCACAGAACCTATTACACAATCTGCCGATAGGTGTCGCTGTTGGTCTACATTTACGTCATTTAGCAGACACCCTTATCCAGAGCGACTTGTAGGTTAATTGTAGGTTAAAGGCCTTGCTCAAGGACCCAACAGTGGCAGCTTGGCAGAGGTGGGATTTGAACCCTGGACCTTCTTGTCCATAGTACCTTAACCACTAGGCTACCACAGTCCTATAACTAGAACCGTGGCTGGCTCTATGCAGATGACTGCATCTCAGTAGCGCCAGTTGACCAACAGCTTTTTTTTTTTTTAAAGAAAATCTTAATGTATTTGATTCCCAGCTCCCATCGCATCAAAACCCCAGTATCGAAAAACTATGATTTTTTAATAACTCTTGTGACACCCCTAGTAGGAACCGATAAGTGGAATCAAAATTCTATTTTCTTAACTGGTATCCAGTTCTCGAACTTATCACATCAGTACCGGGTTTCAATACCCAACCCTACTTAGGAACAGTATTCTGGATGGTACTGGCCAAACAGCAAGCACAAACACTGACCCATCACCTTTAATTCCATGTTTAGAGCCGTACTAATGTGCATCTCTCCTTCGCTGGTCCTGCAAGTAACGGCTTCACTAATGTACAGCGGATACTGAGCTCACAGCTCCCACTTATCACCACTCAAGGCTGCCAAACAAACGCAAAACTCCGACCTCCTAAAGACGACTAAAGGCATTCACTCGCTTCTCCTCTGACCAGATTACCGGTGAAGCCTGTGGTGCGACGCAGAATTCAGGGAATAGTTCCGAACGCCAAACAGCCTCACACACATGAGATGCGTGAGCTAGAATTTCACACTTTCAAGTAAGGGGTAACATTTCTCCCAACCCACACAAACAAACACTTCTCTCCTCCAGCTCCTCTCATCGAGACTGCGGCTAACCAGCTCATTCCTCTGTGGCTTCACTTCTGCATTCGAACCACGTTGAACCTGCACTTCCCCCTTACACCACGTACATTCGCTGCTTTGCTTCTCCAGGTGTAATGAAGTGGGAATCAAACTAACGGGTCCACACAGAGCCTAGTGCGATACTGCGTACTTAAACACCTCGGGCTATGTAATAATTAAGGCGGAACTGGATTGGTGGCTTGCCAGCTTGTGCCAGTATCCATTATGGGATCCTAACGCATCCCATAATGATGGGTAAGAGCCTTGGTGGCACGAGCGAGACCCACACAGTGTTATGCACTACAGTACTAGCAATGCTCTCAGTAAGGGCTTCCATGATAAGAACCGATTGCTTTAGCAAAATCACCAGCTCTGAATGATGGGTAAATTCTAAAGAATTATGTATGACTTATGAAGTACACACACCTTATGCGTCAGACAGCGCTGAAACAAGTGGAACGCTACCATCTACACAGCATCGGAAGCCTAAACTGGTATACATCCAGCTCCTACCGGGAAACAACACTTCCTTCAGTTATAAGCACACTAACAAATCACACTAGAACCAAAATGTAATCGCTCACAATGGAATAAAGGCAGGTATAAACATAACTCACTGGTTGCACACAATCAAGAGGGAATGAGTCCACTTGAAGAAACTTTTTAACTCATTTTTAGAACTGCAAATTGGTCTTATAGTGTATGTTTACGTTTACAGCATTTAGCAGACGCCCTTATCCAGAACGACTTACAATTGGTACAATCTTACAATCCAAGCAATTGTGGGTTAAGGGCCTTGCTCAAGGACCCAACAGTGGCAGCTTGGCAGAGGTGGGATTTGAACCCTGGACCTTCTGATCCATAGTCCAGTACCTTACCCACTAGGCTACTACAGTCCCACACAGTCTACCCCAGACTAGCTCTCTGTAGCTTTAGGACGAATGCTTATAACTGCAGATGGAGAGATGGCTAAATACATACGCCCATTTGGACACCATTTTAAATATGGTTTTAAAAAATGTAAATACAATTTAAAAGAGAGATTATTGATTTGCTACATTAAAGATAAACTGACAATTTGTTAAATTTCTTCTCCAGAGATTAAGTTTTGAAAAGCCATGTGGAAAATTAAGAAACGCCTTCCTAGGTGGATCCAGCTTTAGATCAGTAGGCTGGAAAAACAATTATTTACAAAACCCACTAGTATGGATTTGATTATTTACGTTTGTTCCAATGCCAGTTTCATTCAGCTTCATTAGATCAAAAAGTTTGGAATGTTTTAATAACTAACAGTCTAAGACAAAAGTGTGCACACCTGTAGCCAACATAATGTACTGTGCAAAAGTCTTAGGCCACCATTAGATCCTAGAGTGACTGTGTATCGGACTACATAATGCCGATGTCCATATTTTACATTTTATTTGAACTATGACCCCATGACGTATTATTTTAGATAAATTAGTTTCATTCTTAGATTTATCATCTACGCCACCCAAGGAGGTTGAGTCCCTTTTTGAGTCTTGGTCCTCACTAGGTTCCTCATAACACTTTTGGAGTTTTTCCTTGCCACTGTCGCCCTAGGCTTGTTCACTTTGGGATTGGACGTAGATATTAGGGGTAATCTAAAATTTTAAAGTTGCTTTGAGACAATGCTCCATTGTAAAACAGGGTGTCCACTGTGTACTGAATCAGGAATCGTGACTCCTGAATAGAGTTTCAGCTGGAACAAGTTGCGTGACTCGACTCGTACAAGTTTAAGCAAGTAAACATTAAGTAATTTAATAACAGCTGGATGAAAGTGAAAATAAAATCTCTCTCCTCTCACAGAGAAACAGGGCAAAGCAGTTCTACCTGTTCAATCTGATAAGCAGTGCCAATTCGTTACAGGTTTCAGCACAGCTTGAAGGATCACACCAAATGCACACCAAATTATCATCTACGCCGCCCAAGCAGGTCGGGTCCCTTTTTAATTCTTGGTCCTCCCAAGGTTTCTTCCTCATAACGCTTAGGGAGTTTTTCCTTGCCACTGTCGCCCTAGGGTTGCTCAATTTGGGATTGGACGTAGATATTAGGAGATAATCTAAAACTGTAAAGTTGCTTTGAGACAATGCTCCATAAATCTAACTCGACTTGAAATGCCAGTGGACATGGTAGAACCGAATCTTAACCGGTAGATACATCTCAGAAGATACAAGTCATATCAGCGGACTCGCTGCCACCACGACGGCACTACCACCAAAATCCCCCATGCCTTGCAGCCTAGAAAGCCCCCAAATCAGAGGAACAATGGTGTTCTCAAAGGAATCTCGCTTCACAGCAGTTTTTGGCCACCACGTCCAGGGTGACGAGGTGCATGGCAAAAGGGGGAACGGAATGATGAGGCCCCACAAAAGATCCTCTGTGTCGCTTCAACAGCCAATATAAACCAGCCTTTGTTTCCCATTAAAACTAAGAAATGGCAGGGATTTTTTACATATGCAACTATTTTTACGTCCTCTCTCACACATCCTTCGGCACAAAGACGATATGACGAAAGTGACAAAGGAAACGGAGCCAGCGGATCAGGCTTTTAAAGGTCACAGCGAAGAAGCGTCAGAGACGCCATCTCCGTGTACCCATACGGCGATGTCTCCATTTCTCGTCTTCAGTATTCTGGCCTTCTCTCATACCATCGCATTTTATCTAAAAAACCTTCTGCAAAGTCCCTACTGGCCTTGAGAACTTGCTAAGCAGGCAGATCAGAGATAGAGCGCAGAGCAAGGACGAGCTGCTGGATCTACATTTATTCACTTCAAATCTAAGCAGTAGGGAACACTCAGAAGGCTGGAGATATTAGGAACTGACCATTTTGTCACTACATTAACCTGCTTTTTATTACAAAGACTGTGAGGCACTTAATCAGTCAATCTACTGGAATGGTCTCGTTACGTTTGGCCTGGAAGTGAAAGGATTGAAATTTTGAGAAAGCAGATTCTTGTCCAGTTCGATGTTTTCTTTCAAAGACAGGCGAGTAATAAAGCCAAGCGAGTGCTCTGATGGAGTAAGAATTCAAAAAATAGCCTAAATGTTAAAAAAAAGTATATATATTTTTTAAATAGATACCTACATATGTATAAAATGTAACTGCAGAACTATTTTAGAAAAGCATTTGATCTGCTCCTCGTGTGTTTCGCTGTTCCTCCAAAAAGAAGCCTTTTATAAATTTCGTTTGTTTTATAGACCTGTAAACTTTGCTAGCATTTGTGCAGATGGCGTAAACAATCGGTAACACAATCACTAACGTAATATTATTTATGACAGATAATGATATTTATGGGTATATAACGGGACTGCGATAGCCTAGTGGTTAAGTTAATGGACTATGGACCAGAAGGTCCAGGGTTCACATCCCACCTCTGCCAAGCTGCCACCGTTTGGTCCCTGAGCGAGGCCCTTAGGGATTGTAAGACTATAAGTTCTAAGTCGCTCTGGATAAGGGTGTCTGTTAAATGATATTGATCAATTCACAATGAAAGATCAATGGACTTACTGTTTTTAAGTAATCACTCAGATTATTTGATTACGTCTTAACATGTTAGCATCTATGGTTACATCCATGGCTGGGTATCAAAACCATAATTACAAAAACCGGCTACTCAATTAAAAAATAAATAAATAATAAAAATAAAAAAAATAACGTCTGTATAAAGGGGTCATCTAACTGCCAGGACTGGTGTCACATAATCACGTCCGTCATCACGTGGTTGTGTTTTGATATGCTCTGCTAGCGCGTTAGCGGAAGACGGATGCTGAAGCACTCAAACGTTTGGCTGCACTTTGTAAGAAAACGCCATTATGCAGTGTGTGTGGAAAGTTCATTTATAAGGGGTTGCACTTCCAACGCGGCGAAACATCCAACATCAGCATGAGCTCAAATGGGGAATCTGGCTTCATTTTCATACCGCCAAACAGGATCAGTAGTCCATGGATAGCCACGGAAATGAAGATTTGAAAGATTGTTCTATGAAATCACAAGCACTAGTTCAAAATCATTTGACACCCATGCACAGCTTTTACAAAACATTATCACCTGACAAACATAGGAAAAAATGCTTTAAAAAAAATAAAATAAAATAAATAAATAAATAAATAAAACCTTGAGAGTAGGTTACAGTAATGCATTGTCGGCGGCCTTGCAGTATCACCCCAATGTTATTCAGTTCAACTTGGCTGCCTGTTCAATTTTGCATCGACAAAGTTACATTAATGAAGCTTTAGAGCTCTAAGTGGTTTAGCCTCAGGATGTCTTACAGATCCTCTGAAGCTGAATAGCCCACCCAGGAGCTTCATTATCCCTAGGATCAATTACAGGTCGGATGGTTGTGTAGTTTCTTCATATCGCCCCTAAACTCCAGAATAAATGTTACAGAGGATATTAAAATAGAAAGTTCTTAATAATTGAAAATCCAGATTACATATTTGTTTAACTTACTCATGCATCCTGCCATGGAGCACACCGGTTTTGACTTGGCATTAAATCAGTTATAGTCAGTGTAAACTCTTATTGCCTGTGCATTGATTATTAATATTAGCTAATTGTTTTATCATCAACACGTACCATTTATTTCTTTTATTCTTCTTCACTGCATGTAACAGATCTTGCTGGTTAGTCCTCAGCCAGAGAAACTGACTTTTTTTTTTGTTTTTAATTTTTAAATACACTATTATATTATGTAGATCAAATCAGTCTACAGGTAGAAGTTCAGACACCCCCTCAGTCTCGGTGCCGCCGTCCCACTGAAAGTTACTTTATTTTCACTTATTTCATGCATTTACTGATTATTATTGTATTACATTTCGTTGCTTTATTCAGGTGTTTAATCATTAATTACACACAAATATAGACATAAAAAACAATCACAGATGAAACCTACTAATTTACTTCTTATGGGGGAATTTGATTCCGACTTCAACCAAACTGCCTTCTGGAACCAACTAAGTTCTAATCCCGAGGTTCCACTGTAGATACCTAACAGACAGAGTAAATTCAGTTGCTCTTCACAAAAACCCTGCCTGTAAAGCTTCTAAAAACAGATTCAATTTCAGCATAAAAAGCACAAGAACATCCATCCATTTTAATTAGTGGGAGAAAAATTTGAACTCTTGTTGCCTGGTGCAATTATTACACCCTCTTCAAGTAAAGGTGCAAATATTGTCATAAGGAATAATACTGAACCAGTGCCATTTCATATCTATAAACAAGGCCATTGTTTAGGAGCAACCAGAGCAAAGTCTATGGAAAGTCATTATTTCAAAAACTGGAAAAGTAACCTCAGATAAACACCCAGAGCGACAGGCTTGTTCTGAGCTGCACTGCTCAACTAGACAAGCGTTACACACAGCCAAAGGGTTGCAGAAGTGAAAACTGCTGAAATCTCATCTGTTTCCTTCAAACTGCGCCAATCAAAAATATTTCCTCAAATATCAGATTTCCGTCCAGAATTAGATTTTGTTGCGCCAACTGGTAACGTGGACATACGGTGTCTACGAGTCGTCATTATTCACACGCTGACTAGACGGTCACAAACTTGTTCACGTTACAATGGTGCCCATAAGTAAACAGTCAAGCATGACAGGCCTGCTTTATTTTTAATCACGCTTGTATTGGGTAAAGGTGCAGTCTGCTGATTTTTAGATTCTCTCAAAGTTAGCACAGCAATATTAACACTGATTCCAAATCGCCACTTAAATGCCTTTTAGGCCGACTGCCCCAATGAAGAACCCGTTCAGATAGTTGTGTGATCAAGTAACCGACAATCAAATCAGCACTGGCATAAAAAGGCAGCTGTAATTTCATGATAAACCAGTTATTCCAGCAACAGCTCTGGCTGCTTCTCTATCACGGAACACTAAATATTAGCCTTGAACTCCGGTCCTCATCTCAAGCAACTCGCCCACTCAAATCTTTTGACAAGAACCAGCTCTCTATCTGCAGCCTTGACTTGATAGCAGTGCAAAGGAATGAGAAAGCTCCATGTACTGCCGCATTCACACGTCTCCTTCGAGCAGTTAAACGTTAAGCCTGACCCAGCATGCCCTCAGCACACCTTGGCAGTCGTACAGGACTTGCACATATCTGCCACCGTCCAAGAAGGAGCAGGAGAAAAGAAAAACAAAAGTCAATCAATATGTTGGTACACAGTAGCAGTGTGGAGGAAGAAGTGCTTAAAGCTCAGTTAATTTGAAATGCTACCCAATGTCTAGAGATGTCCAGTCGTGCCCTGCTATCCCGGGGGACCCTATCTATTATTTCTCAAAGGACAAACCCCTATGTCAAGTCAGCTTACCTACACCTTATAACACCTACTGTATAAACAGACTTTATTAGACACACTCGCCCTTTCACGATTGGAAATTAGACTCATTAGGCTCAGTGTTCTGAACAAACAACTAACTACACATTCTGTTTTCTCTCCAAGCGTTTCTTCTGGTACCAGTTCCAGTCCTCATATAGATACCGACCACATCAGAGATCAGTCATTCTGGTTTACCTGGTTGATGCAAACATTCTCTATGCTATTTGATGCTTACATTTATACGTACTATTCTTTTACATGCAACAATTATATATTCTTAGATATTTCTATAGCTGCTTTGAGACGATGCTCCACATTAAAAAGCACTATAGAAATCAATTTGACTTTGACTAGCCATGCCAGAATTTCATAAAACTGTCAAACCTTGTGAGGTTTCTCCAGCAACCATGACAAGAGAACACCATGAAGGTTGCCACTGAGGAAAAACATCCAACAAACGATGGGTCTAGATGGGTGTAGCAGTAGAACATGGCCCAAATAAAGAGTTTCCCCTCTATGGTTTCAAACTGCATTTCATATAGTGGTAAAAACTACAATACAAAAACAAACAATCACTTTACATCTAACCACTGCAGAAAAGTTGAGGATACTCACCAAAAGCAGGGAAGCAGAGGTAGAATCAAGATTCCCTTCCAAAACAACACCTACTGATCTGCATTCTGGCAAATCATTTCTCAAGTCTAATTTCCTTAATGCCATCCATCATTGCAGGAGCTGGGGCTCAAACCCCATAACATAGAAGCACATCTAACAGTGAATGTTCGTATTTAGCTCTCAGCACACCCAAAGCGTGGAGCGTGAGGTCTGTTACATTCAGGATGAGTGGGGCCTTTATCAAAAGTTGCAGGGGGTGTGTTTTATAGACCATACTCCGATTTCCTGTGTGGGGTAATCATGTCCTCCCAGTTCCTCCTTAAATATCAGAAATACTCCACACACCTTCCACGCTGGCAATTTCTGACACACACTCTAATATTTGCAGTACTGTGCAAAAGTCTTAGGCCACCATTAGATTAGATATACCAATTATTTTGCATTACTGTCAATTTATCAGTTTGTATTAGAGTACAATGGCGAAAATACAGGAAATTTGAAAGCAGTATTAAACTGGACAAACAAAACAGAAAAAACAGCTTCTATAGGCTACAGTGGCAAGTATGTAGTGTGACCTCCCCTTACGCTTACAGCATCTGGGAGCTTCGATGAGATGCCAAGCTGACTTTTTCCAAATGGGAACAGGGTGAAAAGGCTCAGATATGCTAAATCCCACAACGACTGCAATGAAGATCGGTGTAAAACAGAATTATGAAGTGACCAATCCAAGTCTGAACTGTTTGGGTCCAATCATCGACAATACGTTATTCTATGGTCATTATAGCACTGCTAAACAACAATTCTAATGGAGGCCTAAGATTTTTGCACAGTAATGCATACGTGCACTTGTGCATTCACACATTTCTCTTTTTAAGTTTATTGAAAAAGCTTTTTCTAACACATACCCAAAGCACACAGAGCTTTTCATCACTCGTCCCAGAAAAATAATGGTCACGAGGTCTCTTAACCACAACAATCTGAAGCATTTGAGGTATTTTCATCCCAGTACTCTGATCACAAGCATGCCTTCTAGGGGACTGGAAGAAGGGAGGCAAGCTGCATAACACTCCTTCATTCCGGTAAGACAGTCGCTGCAATTTCTCCTTTGGAAACCTTCTTTTACCAGAACTGACCAGAAAACAAGTTGCCAAAAGCTTCAGGGGGGGAGAGGGAGGGAGAGAGAGAGAGAGAGAGAGAGAGAGAGAGAGAGAAGGGAGGTATTAAAAGTTCATACGACTTTACTGGTTTGCACAACACCACTTTTGGGAAACAGGCCCTTATCCTATAATCTCAGCACTATAAACACAACAGCCATGCTTGTACAAGTGCACTGCTGTTGTGCTGTCAGGATTCTTTGCTCAGAAAAGATGCTTTCAGACTAACAAGCAACAAGTCATGACAGCCATACTTCCTAAGAAAGGCCAAAACAAATTTACATTTACAGCATTTAGCAGACGCCCTTATCCAGAGTGACTTACAATTGGTACAGTCTTACAATTCAAGCAATTGTGGGTTAAGGGTCTTGCTCAAGGACCCAACAGTGGCAGCTTGGCAGAGGTGAGATTTGAACCCTGGTCCTTCTGGTCCATAGTCCAGTACCTTACCCGCTAGGCTACCACAGTGCTAACTCTAAATTCTATTCTTTAATTGACATTTACAGCATACCCAGAGCCACTTGCAACCAATACAATCCAAGCAACTGTGGGTTAAAAGCCTTGCTCAAGGACCCAACAGTGGCAGTGATGGGATTTGAACCCTGGACCTTCCGGTCTACAGTCCAGTAGCTCAGCCACCACAGACAAATAATATGAAGGACTGATTAATTACAAATTTTACTCCTTTACTTTAGAATTGTATCTTCAGTTCCCTGTTCTTAGCTGACAGGAGGGGCACCCGGTGTGGTTGTATGCTGCTGTAGCCCATCTGCTTCAAGGTTTGACGTGTTGCACGTTCATAGTCGCTCTTCTGCACACCGGGTGGTTATTTGACTTACTGTTGCCTTTCTGTCTGGCCATTCTCCTGTCACTTCTGGCATCAGAGAACCAGAGAACTGCCTCGCACTGGATATGTTCTCTTTCGGACCATTCCCTGTGAACCCTAGAGCCGGCTGTGTGAGAAAATCCCAATAGATCAGCACTTTGAAATACTCAGACCAGTCCGTCTAGCACTAACAGACACTTATTACCTTTTTTCCCCCAATTCTGATGCTCGGGTTTAACTTCTGCAGGTTGTCCTGACCATGTCTACTTGCCTAAATGCACTTAGCTGCTGCCATGTGATTGGCTGATTAGATACTTGCATTAACGAGCAGTTGAAAAGGCATACCTAAAAGTGGGCGGTGAACACATGTGCACCGCCCGCCAATGTTTCTGTATGCTGTCATTTGTAATTCTTAGACAGAAAATCTAAATCGGCCAAAATCAGAATCAGCCAATTATATGTTTTTTAAAAATCTGAATCGGCCAAAAAAAGGCTGACCAATCAGAGCTCGGTCGTCGGGCAGAACAGCTCATGAAGAGCTTATAGCACAAGCAACATGCTGACTCTAAAAACATGGATATTAAAGAAAAGATCTGGTGGAATCTAACTTAAAAGCTGGAGAATGATGGTGATAAAGCTCTCAGTGAATGGATGGAAGCGTTTCCTTATTTAAGTGCATTCTAATCTGTTCATGCCTGTTCATCTGTTCAAGCTTCCTGCACTAATCTTCGCTCGCTTCGCTCTTTCTTGTAAGTTGACGACGGGAAAAAGACACGACGAGACTCATTAAGGGAAGGAAAATTAAAGAAAGCAAAAGTGGACAGGAGTTTGAGTGTTTAGACAAAAAAATGCATTAAGGCCTTACATTTCTCGACCTCCCTTCTGCAACAAAGAACTCCCTATATATTAAGATGCAACATCCAAGAGCCAAGGTCAGGGATAGCATGTGGGAGAAGGGATGGGCTCGTGACCCTGACCACGACCTTGGGAGCAGTTTGAACAGCTGTGCAGATTCATCCCTGTAAGAACACCCAGCCTCAATCCCTTTATTCATTCAGCAGTCCAGCCAGGAGGCCAAAATTCCAGCCTAGCCCATGAAATTCGATAAGACATCTAGCAAATAAATCTTTCTGAAATGCGCGTTTGGAAGCGATCGCGCTCTCATTAGGGGTCAGGCCTGGGTCAATCGGTTAAGGTTACCGACTTTGATCCTCATGTCAAGATCACAAAGTGTCAACAACTGAAAGAAGAGGGCGAGCATGGAAGAGGGTGTAGAAGAAGAACTCGAGCTCTGGATCACAGGGAGACAGTCCGGGACTGGACGTGCTGAGGAACATCTGTATGAAAAGGGTGAAGCTCAGTGCCAAAAGCTGCTGCAGCTGTATAAATAGCACACAGTTTAGAGGAGACCAAATGGAATCGAGGTGGTCGATGTCTTCAGAAGAGCATCAGTGCCGTTCTCAGATATCAGCCACAGACAAACAAGGAAGCTCAGATCTGATAGAGAGCAACAGCGCGGGTTTGTCAGTAATTCGATTTATAAGCACTTGGGTAATCAGATGATGGGCAAGCTCAGATTTTATACGACTCGAGCAATAACTGGATTTCTACTTGGACCTCACAGAAAGATGCCATGTAGACTTCAAACTTAAATATTAAATAACCATACTGCGTTTGAGTCTCCACAAAGTCTTCCATAGCTGTTTAGCAGGTGCTGTGCTTAATTCCGAGGTTGCCAGATCCCACGAGTTAAAAACTAACCAGGTCTATGGAAACTAACCTCATAGGTCTCTAAATTAAGCGGACCTGGCAACCATGTTCACTCACACGTTATGTTTGCGTGTGCATGCGCAGACTGAGAAAACCAACTGATATCGGAGTTTTTAAGCTCTGAGAAATATGATTACTGAGTTCAAATCCTGCACTGAGAGTCTATGCACTTAATTTGATTAATTCAAGTGGTCATGTATACAGCATATTCAAAGCTAAAATAACCTCACACACTCCCAGGTTCCAGACAAGCATCACGTCAAGACTAACGCCAAAGCTGGATCCTGCAGTCCTACTTACCTCCTGCAACAAAGGACAAAGCAGCAGGTTTAACCCAGTGTCTTGTTTACAAAAACATCCACTGCCCAAAAACCACTGATGTGCTGTAACGAAAAAAATATGATAATCCAAAAGGCTATCCAAATAAATCCGGTACAGGCGGACTTGCAGCGTTTTGGCTCCTGTAACGTGCAAGTCAATAATGGCCTGACCAGCACAAGCGCTTTAGTGAGGGATATGAAGACGTCCGTCAGAAAAAGGTAGAAGAAAATGCTAAGACAATCAAAAATAATAAGAATCCCACAGGGGCAGCTCGGCTTTATTTCTAGTCTTCATCAGTTTCTCCTTCAGCAGTGCAGAGGACAACGTAGAGCAGACCAAAGTCGTTCCTCAATGAGTTCCACTGAGGTGTGCTTTACACAAACCTCCAGTCAGGCATTAACCAGGCAGCCAGGCAGAGGAAGGAAAGCGCTCGAACGTGAGCCGGCGCGAGAGGGACCTGGGTTTAAACATTAACACGCCGTCCCGTTGAGCATTTCAAAAAGAAACAGGCGAGTCTAAAAATGGCTTACAGAACGTCTACACAGGCTAAATAAGAAACTGGAGTTCATTTCCTGCAGAGCCCAGTTCAGTGTTCTACCACTGATACAGGAAAACAGGGTCTTTTTTAAACACACACACACACACACACACACACACACACACACACACACACAGACGTGAGGGGGAAGAAGGGCTGGAAGTTTCCACTTTGTTAGCATTTTTTATCTTCCTGATCATCTGTTCCCAACACACTCTGAGAGAAAGGCTTCCTGTTTTGCCTCCATTGTCACACTTGGTTGGACGGCTGGACACGTCTAACTTTAGCTGTGTTTGTGTGTGTGAAAGGGCCATTTCCTTCACCCTCCTCAAACCTTCAGGACATGATTTGTATCAGAGCAAGCCTCACTAAGCAGTTCAGGGCCGTCGTATCTGTCTGATCTGCAGAACTCCAGCAGGACTCTCAGTTCATTTAAGCTTGTCCCATGCTAAACACTAAACATGAAGCATCAGCATTAGCTTATACACTGGTAGCTCGGTTCTGGTCACCGGCGAGTACCAAAACGGCTGAGCAAATGTTTCCGATAAGGAACAATGTAAGCTGAATTAAAAATGCACACCCCATAAGACATTATAAGCATTAATGGGGATGTATTGTACAGGTGCTACCTGATTTATGATGGGATATGTTCAACAAATCCATCAGAAGTTAAATGAAGCATGAACTGAGGATTTAATGACTGTTTGGTGCATCATAACGGGAAACGAAGCTGCAGTTGGCTTCATGTTTGCCAGCTTCTTATTCACATTTTCCGATCCACCTTAAATGACTGCAGTTACATAACGGCACCTGTAGATGGAGATTCCGCCTCATGATCAGTAATGACAGGTAGGTTAATGTTTAACACTTACATTAACCCACAGTTGGCCAAAAGCATGAACACAAAGCTTATTTTCTAATAAAGAAAAATCTGTAATTTAGTGAGTAACGGATTGAAAGTGCAAAACTAGTTCACTGCCTGTGTTGTGGAGCATTCAATTCCTGTTCTGCTTTCATTTGGCTCTTATAAACTAACCTCTTCACGACCCATGGAGACTTATTTGCAGTAAGAATGCTGCACTGTAGATGTAAAAATAAAGAAAAATACGATAAACAGTGCAGATCGCTTCTGAGCGAGAGCTATTGTGAATCTGAATCAAGTTTAACAAGTTTAAGCAAGTGCACCGAGTACCAAGCAAACAACAAGAACCAAGACAAATTCTTCTAGTCAAAATGCGCCAAGAGACGACCTGGTCCAGAACCGAGGTACCACTGTATACAGGTATCAGAACCTATGAGGTTTAACCAAGAATAAAATGACCCAATCTAGCTTTCAACTAATGGTGAAGCCAAAGATGAGTACCTTATTCAAATAGTCACCGTCTTAATGAACTTTCCTGCCAATATAAAAGAAACCCAAGTCCAACAAAACTCCAATTTTTTCTTGTTAAAAAAGACAGGGGATCTCTAGTGTTTTGTTGTATGCTATTAAATCATGTATGAAAAGAACTGAAAACATCACTCAAGTGGCTTAAATTTGTAATTTCCTGTGAAGGCATCACTAGCCCACTTAGACAGCACTGAGGGTTTGATACATTTCTGGGACACACTCCAATAAGCGCTGTCCAAATTCTATTGGCTGTCTTGCATAGTGTTCTATACAGAACAGTCTAGTGAGTGCATAGTAGGGGAACAAGTCTAATTAGTATATATATATAAAAATAAAAAAAATAAATAAATACATAATATCAAGCCCCACAAGTGTAACAGAGAAAGCCTGGGGTGAAAGTGGCAAGGAAAAACTACCTAAATGTTATAAGAAAGAAACCTTGGGAGGACCAAAACTCAGAAAGGGACCAAATCTTTGGCAGCCAAAATGTTAGGCTACATGTAAGAATTATGCTAAGTTAGCCAATTTAGAAGTTTCTAATAACAGTTTAAATACACACAGCCTAAACATAAAAATACAAAAGTGAACATATTTAAAGAAAATAAACAGAAATGCATTGTATACAAGTTTGGTGACTGCATGAAGTTCTTTTTAAAGAAGCAACAAAACACTTAGCATGAACAGAAATGGCCGAACGTCTGCAAAGTCTGCAAATACAGCACAAGAGTGTGTCTATATATAGTCATCTATGATTATGTCATGGTGTCCAGCATCACAAAAAAGGAAAAGCGGTGAGGTCAGTGCTGATGCTTATTAACGCTGCACAACATCGCAAATGCAAAACTTGTCATTAACACAAAATCTGGACTGTTGAGTGCATTAAAGTAACATCTATATATAAAATAAGTGTCGATTTTGCACAAAACCTACTAAAATAATGTATTAATTGTTTTAATATTCTTTCTAAATTAAACAAAAATTGATTTAAAATGGTAACCATTTTTGGACTCCGCAGCCAGGCATACTGCTTTACCCCCATTTACCAACCAAAACACCGGTTAGATATTACCCTAATCATCAGCACCTGTGCCTCACGCAAAATGCTTCATGCAAGTCTGCAGAATCTTTAAGCTGCACATCATGAGATCACAAAAAATACAGAAAAGCCAGTTTGCTCACCTCAGTGCCTCAGAAGTGTAAACACTGGAGAGCTGTAGATCAGGCTGAGATGGTGCAGGACTGCAGAGTAATAATAACTCTGGCTCATCTTCCCTCGGCTAATGCAATTTAGGCTGGACCGCACTGACCGACGCAGAAGGTTTCCCCTCTAGAAACACGACTCCAACATGGCTGCTCTCAGGAAGGCTTCACATTAACCAAGCAACAATCCTGACCTCTTCCGCCCTCTTCCACTACCCCAGATGGCAAACCCACAAACCCGACCGACGCGGCCACCGGCCAAGCCCAGCTGCACGAAAACAGGATCGTGTGGGCACACAAGACGCGCACACGGCGAAACCTGAAGTGGATACACAAGTCCAGTGAGGTAGGCAGGCTGGTGTTTACCTGTACTGACCGATTGTCTCTAACCGACGGCGGCGTCGAGCCGGTGCTGACCAACTGCTGCTGAAGTTCTCTCCCAAACTGTCCCCACTCCAGTCAAGCTGCAACTCCCTGCTCCAATAACCCCTGACCCACAGGAAGTAGACACAATGGACTGAAAATAACGAGTGAGAGGGGGAGAGAGTGGGCAGCTCCTCCTCCTCTAACCATGTCCTTCTCCTCCACCCACTCAGCACAACAACCGCTTCCATGCATCAATAAGGCACGTGCTCCAGTCATCCCCAAAAATACTTGCTGCCCGATAACTTTCATTCCTCGCATTCCCTCCATGATCTACAGACAGAGCGCTGCAGAGACTCCGCTCACTGCACTGGACCAACTGTCAGGCAAGTGTCCAGACTTTTGGGAGGCCCTTCAAGCTTGTACAGCAAAAACTGTCGTGCTTCATATCTGCCCAATTTTAAGTCCAGACTTCAACATTTCTCTTTCCCAGGGTCTTTGATACTTAACAGATTTCCCTACAATTGTAACTTCTCTTGCAATATAGATAAGTTCCATTTAAAGGCCATCAGATCAACGGTTGCTCGCTTTAGCAACCAAGGTCTTCGCAATTATAACTAATTACTACAAGAAAGAAAAGTCAACTCTGGACACTACAGCCATAAGCAGCTGCACAATTTCTTTTTATTGCTATAAATAATATTTGTCATACAGTGGTACCTCAGTTGTTACTTAATTTGCTCCAGAAGGCTTGTCGATATAAAGCCAATTCTGAATGTTTATGTCACTTATTTTCATGATTATTATTTACCCCGTGTCATCTATATGCATATGTCGGAGTTACGTCATGTGTTCTGCGTACACATAAGCAGAGAAAACCCAACAAAACCCAAAAGAACAGCAACTTAGGGGGTGATCACAGGCATATGTATACTACATTATTTTATTATAGCATTATGTATATTATATTGGTCTACAAGTGAGATTTCAGACACTCCCCTGAGTGGCAAAAAGGTTCACTTTATATTTCATGTTCAATGATTTCATGTACCGTATTTTTCGGACCATAAGGCGCACTTAAAATCCTTTAATTTTCTCAAAAATCGACAGTGCGCCTTTAAATGCGGTGCGTCTAATGTATGAATTAATTCTGGTTGAGCCTTCTGACCTAGAACCGATTGTAGATGGTACACGGCGCTCATAAATCTGTCAAATTGTTTTAGCACGGCCTTGGTAAGTTACGAAGCTTACGGCCACCGTAGTGCGCAGCATCACGGAGTAATACGGTATGTGCTTCAGCATTAGGGTACGTGCATTCATTCATTTTCGAAGCGGATTTCAAACACAACGCTATCAGTCCAACATGGACATAGAGCAGCTGTGAGAGAATTCAGCATTAACGAATCAATGGTACGGAAGTGGAGGAAGCAAGAAGACGCCCTGCGCCAGGTAAAGACCAAACTGAGCTTCTGACGGAACTTAAGAGTTTTGTTTCATTTCATGCGTCTTATAACCCGGTGCGCTTTACGGTCCGAAAAATACGGTACTTAGTATTGTGTGTTGGCATCACATTCATGCACACAAATCACTTCTTATGGGGAAAATTTGGTTCTGACCGCAAACAAATCAGTTTGAACAGCCTTCTGGAACCAATTCGAATTCCGAGGTTCCACTGCATTCGATTTAGTATTTACACATTCGTTTAGTATTTCAGCTTTATCTGGAGCACTTTAAAGCAAACCCACACTAAGTTCAGCTGGCCAACTCGTTTGTAGCCGTATTAGAAACTGCACGGGTCCATCTTTGAATCATCTTTTGTGACAAAGCGCAGTGCCAACACAGCCGTGCTGCATAATCCAATCTCAAGCTAATGCTAACCACGCCAAATCACATTTAGCAGACAGGCTCACGCTGATCTGGGCCAAATCGAATTGCTCCTGTGTGAGTAAGGAAGGAGGGCCACTCAGGAAACGGACTGGCATGCCAAGGCGAGATAAGCAAGCGGAGACAGGATCATGAAGCATCCTCAACACACTTCTGCTGGGGTGATTAGATAAGTGGCAAACAATACCAGCTCTGACGGCTGGCTCTCGATATTTTACAACCCTCAGCCAAGCAAACCTTTTGAAGTTGTTTCGGTCACACGCGTTAGCCCGAACAAAGTCCGTTCCACGTGCTTCAGTTTGTTTTTCTCAAGTTACTGTTTAGTGGGTTCTGTAGTGCAGCCAATGACAGCCCCACTAAGATAATGTATTCATAAATGAACTTTTGACAGATATATACCCACTGGTCACTTTATTATGGGGTACACCTTGATAGTACCCGGTCAGATCCCATTTCGTCTACGGGACTGCCTTATTTCTTCATGGCATAGATTCAACAAGGTGCTGGAAACATTCCTCAGAGACTTTGGACATGAAGCCATCCACTTCTTGCACCTTTGTCACCTGCAGATCAAAGATCTAGATCTCCCATTCCACCACATCCCAAAGGTGCTCTATTGGATAGAGATCTGGTGACTGAAATCATGAGTATGGTGAACTCATCATCATGTCCAACAAAACATTTTGAGATGACCCTACCATCAGACTGTCGCATCCGAAACTGAGACTCGTCAGACCAGGCAACGGTTTGAACCTGTGAGAATTCAGTTGCCTGTTCTTAACTGGCGGGAGTGACGCCCGATGCTGTCTTCTGCTGATGTAGTCCATCCGCTTCAGAGTTCAAACATGTTGCGCTTTCAGATATGCTCTTCTGCACACCTGAGTTACTGTTGTCTTTCCATCAGCTCAAACCAGTCTGGCCATTCAAGGGATGTTCTCACAGAGAGCTGTCCTAACTGGATATTTTCTTTTTTGTGGACCATTCCCTGTAAGCCCTAGAGATGGCGCTGCGTGTGAAAATCCCAGTAGATCAACAGTTTCTGAAATACTCAGACCAGTGTCTGCCACGCCACGATCAAAGTCACTTAAATCACCTTCGTTCTCCATTCTGACGCTCGCTTTGAACTTCCAATCGTTAACAAGCATTCAACACAATGCATTTAAACTCTTGGAATAGTCATTCATATCAATTACTGGCCCAAACCTGGTCACTACTACATTTCCCATACTGCCTTGCACTCTTTTGTTTACATTTTCCAAAGATGGGCGTAATTATGGCTGTTCTGTAGAGTCAGGGATGAGACAGCCATCTAATTTCTGTCACATGAAGCCTTTTCTTAGTCATTTAGCATCATGACTAGTGGAAAAGAATGATAGTGCTGACGGCTTTTATCTACCATTAACCCAAACAGTGTGGAATTATCTGGCATGAGTCACTAAGATCAGCGTTACTGCAGTGAATCTGAGCAAGAAGCAATGGCTGTTAGATACAGTGCTGCTTTAAGTTTGGGAAGCCTTTAGAATGTTCTACATTTCTGCATAAATGACCCAAGTCAACATCTGATTCTCACAAAATTCCTCAAAGTAGATAAAGAGAACCCGAGTAAACAACAGACAAATATTATACTTGGCCATTTGTTTAGTGAGGGAAATGATTCAGTGTTCCATATCCAAGAGTGGCAAAAGTATGTGAACCTTTAATTTCAGCATCTGGTGCGACCTCCTTTGCAGTTATAAATGCAACTAAATAATTCTGTTCACCAGTCCTGCACACCGGCTTGGAGGAATTTTAGCCCATTCCGCTGTAGAGAAGAGCTTCAGCTCTGGGATGTTTCCTCACATGAACTGCTTCACACAGTCCTTCACACAATATTCTGATTGGATTCAAAACGTTCAGGTACAGTTGTGCTACTCATCACTCTCACCACGTCACCCCTATGTCACTCATCGCTGGCCACCGATATATCGTGCACCCCTATTTAGCACAGGAGAGTGTTGTACTGCGTATCGCTTGCCCAGATAAAAATCAATTTTCAATGGTTTCTGCTAAATGTGTATCTTGTGTGCATTATCAGATTCCCATCATAAAGTCGAAAAAAAAAATCATAAACTGGACCATTATAAAACCTGTACTACAATACATGGGCTTAGTTAAGGTTCTAGTTTACTAACCAGGACGCCATGGGTTCAAATCCTGGCCCCAACAAGCAGTACCCCAAAACTGTTCTGGATAAAGTCATATGATGAATGAAAAACTATGAATATGAAGCTAGCATTTGGGCAAGAAATGTCCTCGAAGAAGCACAAAAATGCCGGATGTAGTGGGACTGAGGTGGCACAGCAGACTACTGACCAGAACGTCCAGGACTGAAGTTCCAGCACTGTCAAGCCGCCATTGTTGAAAGCTTGGTTTGGTTGGATTAATATATTTAGCATCCCACCAGCATCAATGGCTGTTTATTACAGGAACAAGACTGTATCACACTGTGGGCATGTTAGAGCCCCAATTAGCCTAACGCATGTCTTTGGAATGTGGAAGGAAACCGATGCGGACATGGGGAGGACAGAAACTCCACCCAGATAGAGTCTGAGCAAGACCCTTAACTCACAACTGCTTAGCTCATAAACAAGACTGGATCAGTAGCAAGTCACTGTGGATTAAAGCATCTGCAATGTAAATGGTTCAGTCTCAAGGGAAATGGAGGATAACAATCTTAACTATCAACTGCCTCGATTAAATTGATATCACGATTGTTTTTAGAGTTACATTTTTCCTCACAGTCACTAAACAGTTGCAGTAAATGCTAATTCAAAGTGCGTTAGCACAGCAGCAACCATGCAGTTGAACTAAATGCAAATTCGAAATATTGTCCAGCTGTAGCACTGGCGCCTCCATCTAGTTCAAAGCAGACCTCCATACTAGAGGCAGAACACTGACTCTTACTATACATAGACCAGCTTTGGCTCTCCTCATGTGCTGCACCCATACTTCCAGCCTGACTTCTGCTGCTGCCTGGTTTCACAGCTGCTTTTTCCATAAGCTGGTGGAATGCATCTCCATCCAATACACACATTCCTGTGATGTAGCAGCCATGAATCAGAAACAACACAAATTCCGGCTCATAGAACAGTTCTACAGATCTACTTCACTCATAAATCCTGCTGTTGAATTAAATACAGAAAACAAGTACTATTAAACATTTCTAAAGTAAACATAGAAATAAAATGTAAAAGAGAAAAAGTCCAAGTCAGATTTATAGCCCTTTTTTTACAATGGAGCATTGTCTCAAAGCAGCTTTACAATTTTCTGTTATCTAAAGCCAATCCCAAATTGAGCAAGCCTATATCGACAGGGAAAAGGAAAAACTCCCTAAACCTTATAAGAAAGAGAACCAAGACTCAAAAAGGGACCCAACCTCCTTGGGTGGCCTAAACGTAATCCAGTTATCTATAGTTTAAATAAACAGTAGCTAAATGAATATTAGGACAGAACATATTCAAATAAACTACGTTATATGTAGACCAATATGTTGGAGCATGTAATATTCTGAAGTGTAAAATTAAAGAGAATATAAGTAAAAGGTAGGGTAGATTTTTAAAGCTTGAACAAACAAAAAAATGAGGGATTGAGGTCAATTACTTTAATCATCAATCCCAAAAAGTATTGTAAATTATGAAAATCCATTTCATATCAATTCCAAGGATGATGCACAACACGAGCGCAACTAGTAACCTGCTGCTCAAGTATCTTATCAGTAGACACTTTTCTATCCTTAGTCAAGACAATTATTTTATGTTATCCCTTCTTTGAAAAGGTGTTCGATGTGCATCGGCTTGTTTTAACCGTAGGCGTGGTGTTAAGGGTGTTTGGAGAGGTGTAAAATGTCCCCTCAATAATTCCTGGTCACAGCATCATTGTGATTTCATTTTAACAGTGTAATGTGTTTACTGGGTGTTAGAAATGGTTGTTATTAACATAATTATTATTAAATGTTACACCTAAACACTAACTTTTGCCTGAGGATAGTGATGCTCAGGGATTTAGGCTCCAGACTACTAATCAGAAGGTCAAATCCATTGCTGGGCCCTTAAGCACAAGTGATTCTTTATAAGATTCTTCAGATGTTTGTCGAATCAATCAGATTGAAGCATCGTTTAGGTTCCCCATTAAAAAAAGGTTGGTAAAAACCGTCGATAAGCAATACCTATAATTCTAAAGTTTACTCCTAGCTCACCCCCTCAGACACAGCTCTGGACTCTTCATACTACAGCTATTATTAAAAAGAAAAAGTCACCTCAAAATAACCACAGTGTGCCACATAACTGAATCCTTACGAGTCCTGGTTCATTAGAGGACCGCCCAAAGGTCAGGCATTACGTCTGAGAGCGAGTACAGATTTAGTCATCTGACCAGGATACAATAATGCCATTTTAAAACAAAGAGCATGACATGTGCTATCTGAGATGCGCCAGTGGATCACACACACAAAGCGGACATTCTCGTCGTCTATCTCATTTTCATCTTCACGCTGGTAGAAGAAAGGTCAGAATGTCACGCTCTCAGTCTGAGAGAAGTCCCCGCACTTCCACCGCTCGCTAAGTCACATGCCTTCGTCAGAGCCGCCGCGTTCGCATTCGACACATTCCTCAGGCCTGACTAGTTTCTGTTCACATGACTGGAGCGCTGCCAGGCTCACGATGCAGCCAGCCAAACAATCTGCCTTTCTGCAGCACTGTGGGCCCTGTAGGTGCCCAAAACGCAGGTACCAATATCGTTAATTTCTCGTAATGACACACCAGATGCCTAAAATGACTAATAAAGAACATTGTCAGAAGTATTTAGTCATTAAGATTCATTTACTTATCTCGGTCAGTAAGGCAAGGGGATTCAAATTTAAATACAAACAGGTTTGCTGGAAAGTTCCTGCAAACGCTTAAAACGCTAAACAAAATCTATTTAAATGTTGCAGTTGCACAAGTGTACATTTAATTTGACTCAGATTTTCATGAAACATAAAAATGGCAAACCAGTACAGGTACGCAATGTTTACGTTCATCCAATTAAGACTAGCAATCAAGGCATTAACAGTTATAAAGAAGAATAGGAAATAAAGAACAGTTTTTAATTACAGACATTTTGGCCATAAACAACAAAACAGCTGGTCACGTCAAAGCCGATTAACACTGCGGACTCAAGTAGAGGTGGGAGTTTAAGAACATGAAGTCTGTCGTGTGTGTGTGTGTGTTTGTGTGTGTGTGTAAAAAACTACCTTACTGGTCATTTTCTTACTTGCCTTTTAGCTCAATAGAGACTGTTCTTACTCGGTTGCTGTGCTTAGAGACTTTTTGCTGCAAGTTACTCGTGTTTGTCTGTATGACTTCCCACTACTTATTTGTAAAAAAGCTGCAAATGGCATTCCTGTGCCTGTCCTACTGTGAGTAGTACCCCTTTGGTCCCCATGTCTATCAATGCATTTTGGCTTTACCTTTTTTTTGTTCCTAATGCTGCCTATCAATCCATTTTTGCCTTGTGGCAGACAAAAGTATCAGGTCAATCATACCATCCTCTTAAATGTTATGGCTTTTCCCTACACAGTGACATAACAGTACATTATTTTTACATACTGCACATTTACATATTGTCAAGCCGTCTATCAGCAGCTCTGCAGTTACCTCCAAAGGAATGATATTTATGAAACATTTCAGTCTGGCTTCAGGCCCCATCATAGTACTGAAACAGCATTAATTAGGGTACTAAATGACTTGATGTCCTCAGATAAGGGATGTGTTTCTTTTCTTGTTCTGTTAGATTTAAGTGCAGCATTTGACACTATAGATCATGATGTTTTACTAAACAGACTAGAAAATACTGTAGGTATTAAGGGATCAGCACTTTCTTGGTTTAAATCCTACTTAACTGACCGGTATCAGTTTGTTCACATAAATAATCTAAGGTCTAAGCTCTCAAAAAAAGTATGGCGTGCCTCAGGGGTCAGTGCTTGGCCCGCTTTTATTCTCTCTGTACATGCTGCCACTAGGCTCAGTTATTCGTAAACATGGCATTAGTTTCCACTGCTATGCAGATGATACACAGCTGTACATATCAGCCAAATACTAATGACAGCCTTACAATCAACAAAATCGAGGAGAAGGACTGTGTAAAGGAAATAAAAGATTGGATGTTATTAATTTTCTCTTACTTAACTCCGATAAAACTGAGGTTCTATTAGTGGGACCCAAGGCTGTGAGAGACAGGGTTGGCTATATCTATCCTAAATCTAGATGGCTGTCCAGTATTGCCCAGTCCCGTCTGTAAAAAACTTAGGGGTCACATTTTGATTCAGATCTCTCCTTTGATGCGCACATTAGCCAGCATCACTCGAATTGCTTTCTTTCAATTATGTATATCGCCAAACTTAGAAATATCCTCTCTTTTAATGATGCAGAGAAACCTGGTTCATTTTTATAACCTCAAGGTGGGATTACTGTAAAACGCCCTTACTCGTTACTTACCGGGGATTACTTACCGGATGCTTCTAGTAAATCTATAAAATAAACTTCAGGTAGTTCAGAATGCAGCGCCCGCCCGAGTGCTAACTCGAACTAGAAAATTTGATATCACATCCACTCCTGTTCTATCATCACTGCACTGGTTACCAGTCAAATTCCGCAATTGATTACAAAATACTTCTTATAACTTATAAAGCTCTACATGGGCCTGGCCCCCACATTATCTGAGTGACCTCTTAGAGTCTTACACAATCCAACTCGTCTACTTCGTTCGCAGGGTGCAGGACTTCTTTTAGTTCCTAGAATTAAAAAAGTCACAGCCGGGGGAAACTTTTTTGGCCCCCCAACTATGGAATAAACTTCCCCACTTTCATTCGAGACAAAGTTTTTAAAGTCTAGGCTAAAGGACATACTTATTTAACACAGGCTTTTGACTAGATTTAGACCAGGATGCATGGCTTGGGTCCACTGGAGAGGTCTGGAGTCATGGGTGGCTCTGCCTGCCTTGTTGTTTTGTTAGCCAGGAGTGTCGAGTGGGCCGGTCTGGCTGAACTGGGCTTTGGTCCTTGTGATCTTGACTCGTGCCGTCCTTGCCTTAGACTAAGGGCAGGGAAGCTGGGGGTTCATAGTCAAAGAGCCTTATGTTTGATCAGAGACGTTGGGGTACTGTCTTCTGCCTCCCGTGGGGGTTGCCAATGTCTCATGTGATCCCTCTTGGCTGTGTTTCCTACCAGTTCTCCTCTTTCTAGCTATGCTGCTATAGCTAATGCTGCCGGGGTCTCATGCTACACATGGCATCAGTGATTGTTAATAGACACTGTGCTCTTAATCAATAACTAATTACATTTTCTGTTTTCTCTCCGAGCTGTGTTCCGGCAGTTCCAGCCCCACACATGATGTTCATCCGCTGCAGCTCCACCCAGGCTGCTTCCGTCATCAGCTCCAGCCCCACCATACCCAGACTACTTAATGCCAATGTGCATACTTCACATTTCATTTGAACTATGACTCCATGACTTTAGTTTCGTTCTTAGATTTATCATCTACGCCGCCCAAGGAGGTCGGGTCCCTTTTTGAGTCTTCGTCCTCCCAAGGTTTCTTCTTCATAAGACTAAAGGGAGTTTTTTTTGCCACAGTCGCCCTAGGCTTGCTCAATTTGGGATTGGACGTAGTTATTAGGAGATAATCTAAACTTGTAAAGTTGCGTTGAGACAATGCTCCATTGTAAAAAGCACTATATAAATAGATCTGACTTGACTTGCACTCAGTTTTCTTGTAAAAACGTTCATGAAGCATCTACGCCGATCTACTTTTATTCATTAACAAATTATTGTGAAGGCTGACGCGTTCGCATTCGACACATTCCTAGTTTCTGTTCACATGACCTGATGCGCTGCTAGCCAAAATAAATCTGCCCTTCTGCAGCACTGTGGGCCCTGTAGGCGCCCGAAACTCAGCTACCGATATCGTGTGGCTGATTTCTCATTATGACATCATCAGAAAAATATCTAGCCAGACAAATATTCGTTTACCTTAATATGTGGATTCAAATTAAAGGACTCACGACCCTGTGTGAGGGAAGATTGTGACCCTCCTCTCATGTTAACAGAAAATAGTCAGGGCTGAGGAATGTTTCAAAATATAATTTACATTTAATTTCAGTATACAATTACATATCGGTGTCAAAATGATGGCTGCATTCAACAACACATTATAAACCCAAGCCTGAACCTCAAATATAGTACATATTATATACCACACACAAACACTGACATCAGTCTGCATGACTGAAAACTCCATAACACAATGACTGATACACACTGACTTACTGTGAGCAAAAGCTGTCAAAATGACTGTCCAGGGACTTTTAGTTCCTCAAATCAAATCCAGTTCCTAAACTGACTTAACACCTGCCACGAGCAAATACTCAGTAACACGGCGCAGAGAAAAGTCAGTCCTGGAGAAGCACACCAGTCTGACAAACACTGACCTCGAGTCAGATCTGGACGTTAAATGGAGGCGTCCAATCCAGAGCCGAGCTGAAGTGTTGTGTTCAAGCTTTAGGGAAAAGTTTGCTCCTGAGATATCTAGATACCAAATGTGAGCCACACCTCAGGTTTCATACCAAAGTTGCGCCCACGTAAACACCGGCCTCTGTGTGTTTCTGTTTCCCTGTCGTTCCACAACACGCGACTCACAAACACACACCAAGTGCTGGCATGGTTCCAGGGTGAAGCTATGGAGCCATGGTGCTGTGCAAAAGCCCTGTAATCCAATCAGGGCAAGTGCAGCACTGTCACAGGGGACGATCAATAAAAGCTCTCTTACAGAGCACACGGGCAGGGCAGAGGGGCAGGAGGGGCCTAGGAGTCCTTGCAGTAACCTGAGGAATTATTCGGCATTTCACAGCTCGTCTCTAGTCCGTCCCCTCATACAGGATCGGACCCATGGCGACTTATTTGAGAAAGGAAAGAAGGAAAAGGCTTCTAGATTCCTACAAGTTTACCACCTAGGGCTGGGCGGTATACCGGTGTTCATTTCCCATACGATATGCATTTTTCATATTCCTCCATACCGGTGCATAGCTGGAACAGTAGCTCTGTAGCTATAGAATTTCTCTCACCACTGGAAGCGCTGCTGAGCACTGAGTAAAATGACATCTCCGATGCTGCGTAAAGCTCGTTTGCCAGGTAGCATAACATAGATCACTGCCTAGTAACAGTCTTAACAGCTGGGAAAGGCTCCGTCAGATTAAAGTACAGATCACAAATGAATTATAATGCAAAGGTGAGATCAGAGATAACCACATTACGATCACAGTAACTCTTACCGGAGCAAAAATACTTCAGCCAAAAGTGCACCTCTTTTCGTAATTTGTTTATTCATTTATTTAACGTCGCTATCAGCCATGTTCAGCGACACACACCAGGTTACATCTACACACAAGGTTACCTCAAGACATGCGTGATACAACGCGAGGCTACTGTGCCATGCACGCATGCCGCCTGTGCTCTGAATGGCCCTCGGTTCCAAACAAAAGAAAGGAAGCGAGCAAGAGAGGAGCGAGACTGCTTGAAGCCATCTGGTAGCCATCAGCAGAAGCAGAGGAAATGATCTCCTTGCTGCTCTCAGACACCAGAGAGCATCGACTTTCTGCTGAACGGATACAGGAGAGAAACGAAGGAGCTGAGAGAGAAAGGGAAAGAGAGAGAGGGAATGAGAAAGAGAAGGAGGGAGTCTCCCCTGGAAGGTCTGCATTCCTGCATTCACTAGCTTGCTGGGAAGTAATGTGGAAATGTGCGAATGGTGCCAGAGAGGTGCAGGTACATGGAGAATACAGAGACACATCGAGCAATACGCACTGGCTGTTACTACAGAGAAACAACTGTGGACTTTTCAACTTACGATGATAAAAACACGACAATAAAAACTAAAATTTATGGTATTTTACAAATTACAGGTATACTATACGGACAAAACTATTGGGACACTTACTGAATTCATCACCGAATGCCGGTGTTGCATTCAGTGCCATTACCACAGGTGCATAAATCAAGCACCTAGCCATACAGTCTGCCCTTACAAACACTTATGAAAGAATGGGTCGTTCTATAGAGCTCACTGGGCGAGAGTGGTACTGTAACAGGATGCCACCATTGCAACAAGTCAGTTCGTGAAATTTCCACCCAGCTAGATATTCCACGAGCAATTGAGAGTGATATTACTGAAAAGTGGAAGCGTTTAGGAACCACAGCAACCATGGAACGTTCCAGAGCGAGTTCAGCAAGTGCTGAGGCTCACAGTGCTTAAAAGTGGGTGTGGGTTACCAGCCCTACATCACTAAGCACAATGCCAAGCACAATGCCAAGGGACACACGGAGTGGCATAAAACACACCACTGGACTGATGTCTGATGGAGGAGTCTGGGTTTGGGGAACATTACCTGCCTGACTCCATGGTGCCAACAGTCAGGTTGGTGGAGGAGGGATAATGCTATGGGGGGTTCTTTCTCAGGGGTTGGCTTAGGCACCTTGGGTCCAGTGAAGGGAAATCTTAATTCCTTCAGCATATCAAGAACTGCAGGCTTCCAAATTTGTGAGAACAAGTTAGGCAAGATCATTTTCTGTTCCAGCTTGACTTGGCCCCAGTGCAAGCAAGGTCTGTGTGGAAGAACTTGACCTCAACCCCATCAAACACCTTTGGGATTAACAAAAACAGAGATTATTTAAATCTAAAATTTTAAATGTTATTGTAGAGTGAAGTCCTTTCCAATAACCACCCCTAATAAAAACCACAATCTTCCATGGTAACAGAAATGACAAATTATTCCGATGTAGTAGCCAGAACTTCATTAAAACCAGCGAGTGCTATATTTACACCAACAAACTTATTTTAGATATTGCGTAGGCCTATAAAGCTTCAGTAATATCCTCAGCTGTCCCCGTTTACAGTTCCCTTTCTGACCTTATCTTATCAAAGCTTGGGAAAGAACGTG
Organism: Ancistrus triradiatus; assembly: GCA_025084515.1. Taxonomy (NCBI): domain Eukaryota; kingdom Metazoa; phylum Chordata; class Actinopteri; order Siluriformes; family Loricariidae; genus Ancistrus; species Ancistrus triradiatus. The sequence goes on along the minus strand of JAJAGP010000037.1, from coordinate 940,036 downwards.
GCTGAGCAAATATCCCGGCACATAAAAGACCACATTTGTTTACAAACTACTGCAGGCAGCCCTTTAAGCCAGATGCCAGTGTGCAAACAGGTGCTGTGTATTCAAGGAGGAACTGACTTTTCCTGTGAGATACCCGGTACCTGTTTTCATCATGCAGACAGAAGGCTGACACTCACAAATACACTCACAGAGCACTTTTAGGAACCCCTGTACACCTACTTATTCGTGCAATTATCTAATCAGAAAATCGTATCCGAGCAGTGCAGCATGTTCACGTCGACCAGCAGAAAGGGGAGAAAGAAGTGATTTCAGTGATTCTGATAGTAGAGATATTGCTGGTGCCAGACTGGTTTGACTGCTGATCTCCTGGATTTTCATGCACAACAATCGGAGTTTATTCGGTTTATTCAATGGTGCAATAAAGAAAAACACCCAGTGAGTGGAAGTTCTGCAGAAAAACACATTGATGATGATGATTGTATGTTTATTTGTTTTATTGAACGTCGCATCAATTGCTAATCAGGAGCAAGGTCATAATACTGGTCACGCATTCACACTGGGCCAATTTTGACCATCCAATTAACCTAACGCATGTCTTTGAATCTCCGGAGGAACCTGGAGTACCCAGAGTAAACCCACACAGACACGGGGAGGACAGGGATCAGCTGAGGTTGCAGTGGGCACAGGCTGGGCAATCAATCGAAACCGACATTCAGAACCATTAACCGATTTTTACCCATGTTAATATTGGATATTTTATTAGAAAACAATAATAGTTGAGCAATATTTACAGTACAAACCATATCAGTGATCTATGAGGGGAAAAAAAACATCCCCAAAACAAATTCGTAAGCGAGGTAAAAAGTTCTATTAATATAATGAATTATTAACACTTCATAATCATAAGATTAACCAAAACAGATATCCTACAATGGTTTGGCGCCCTGTCTAGGGTTGTTCCTGCCCAATTAGAATCTATTAGATTTAGGACACCTACACCAAACAGCCAGGCACTTGGATGACACCATTTCCTGAAGCACAGGGGCCGACAATAAGCCAATACATAGAAGAATAGACTTTCACAGTCTGTGCACAACCTGCACATCTGGATTTGTCATGATGCAAGCTGGATGCAGAGTCACTAAGAGGCAAAGTCCACATTGCACAAGATTTAATTATAGAGAGAACAGAATGCAGACATCTAATATAATTACAGTAGTATATTTTGGTAATGTTTTTAAATACAACGATGTAGTAAACAAATGATTTAAGGACGCCTAGGGGTGACCTTACTGCAACCGACAATTTAAGCCCATTAAAAAGGACAGTTAAACACTAATAATCCAGGCTAAGATTACTCTTTACCACTCACAAATAGCTACAGTACATAAACACAGTGGAACCTCGGAAACCTTCGAACTCTGATTTGTTTGAAGTTAGAATCGAATTTTCCCATAGGATGAAATGTAATAGGATTAAGCTGACTGATTTAAACCTATATTATAAATAATGATTAAAAGAAGCAAAGGAATGTAATAAATCATTTCAAGACTTGAAATTAGTGACTATAAAAAGCATCTTTATAGCCACTGAGGCGAACGCGGTTCCGGAACGTCTCATCACTGGGACACGTTTAATACAGAGGTTGCCAGATCCCGCGATGAAAACCCATCACAGTCGATGGAAAACAAACGCAATACAAACCCAAACCTTTATAGAGACAGACCCGGGTTAGGTAAATGTTATAAATGCTATGAGTAAGCTGATTACTGGGGTAAAGCCCAGCTCTCTCTATCAGATTTCCTAAAGTATGCTGTATACATGACCACATGAATAACCAGATAACCGCAGAAATCCGAAAAGGGTTGAAATTAAGTGCATTTTTTGCAAATACGAATAGCTAGCTGCAATATTAGAGATAGCTGCACAGACAGGGGTTTAAACAGCAGGGAATGTTTAAGGAAATGCAAGCGAGTTTGAAAGAGCCTGAGAAAATAACATCAAAGCACTCCTAACAAACAAACAGAGACTGTAGTGAGTGATAACATGGCTGTATGAGCACGAGTGTGTAAGAGCCACAGAACAGACGCTGCATTTGGAGGCCCTCTAGAGAGCAGCGAGTTTATGTTATGACCTCTGAGGCCTGTTCCCTCACAAACGCAGCCCAAACTCTCACCACGGCATCCGTGAAACCGACTCGCCACAGCAACAAACGGCTAAACGACGCTAATCTGACGTTCACATAAAACTGCGGTGCTCCAACGGCTTCCCGCAGCTGCAGAAGCCATTTATATGACGCCTCCAAAAATGCCAGCAGCACCACCACGTGCATTCCTCCTGTGGGCTTGGCTAGGGCTGATTCAGCAGGCGCTGCGGTTATGTTGTTTTTTTTTTTTTTATCGTGAGGGAGATCACTTTCCCAGTTCACAGCGTTTAAGTGATACGCCTGATAACCTGCAGGCACTCAGCACAAATGCCTCGGTGCCATCTTCGCTCCAGGCAGGTGAAAACACAGCCACCCTGAACTCTAGTTTTTACCCAAGCCGGTAAACAAAAGCTGAAAACTTTGTCAGACCACATTTATGAGGAGCTTAATGAAGGGGCCTCGCACTTAACAGGAACTGTGTCAGCTCGTTTTGTTCATTAGGCTGTGAATAATAGCCTACTTTAAACTCTCACTAATTGTACCACACTTTAATTGATAAAAAAGAACAAACAAATCAGCAGCCCAGGCACCTGGGACAAGTAGATCACTTTTTACAGTCTGTATTTCTCCCCATTGGCACACAGCTTTCGTTTCTTTTTCTTGTTTATTTATTGTTGTATCGGGATCTATTTATGACAGGAGAAAGGTTACTAGTCAGACCCAATCACAGAGGTTGATTGACTGATTGAATTTTGCCGCCATATCAGCACAATACTGTTTATATTTATGGCATACAGCTGGCTATATTGTTTAACCAAGTAGCTGTCTGACTAGGCTACATATTACAATAGACGCTTTATGTTTGTGTGTGATTTTTCCTTATATATTTTTCCTTCCTTACACACTCAAGTAGATGTGATCCAAGTGGCTGGTCTAACACTGATCTGACTCCCACCTTTCTCTTTACCTACACCTTCTCCTACGCCTTTTATGGGTCAGGAACCCAAACTTTTATTTAGCAGTTAATTCTACAATAACTTATTGACTTTTTATATTATGCCAGAATCAACGACTGACAGATGTTATAAAGTGCTTAGGAAAAGTAGTTAGGGTAATGCTGAGTGAGCTACTGAAGTGAGGTAGTATTGTTTATTCCCCATTAGAAATAATGGGCTCCTGCTTAAAGGTAAAGTTTGAAAGCTCTGAGAGAGAGAGAGAGAGAGAGAGAGAGAGAGAGAGAGAGAGAGAGAGAGAGAGAGAGAGAGAGAGATCATTGGTATAGATCAGGTGTATAATAAATACATTATAAAGATAAGCATGCAAACGAAACATGTGCTACAACACTGTGTGCAGAGGTAACATGAAGGTGGCTGGTATGTAGAGACGATTACATACTAAGATGTTTCCGGGTAACTCAATCAGCTATCTGGAAACATCTCGGAACCCATCGGCTGAGTGCAGCGTGACCATTCTGGAACATCTCAGCCAATGGGCTCCAAGATGTGGAATTTATTCACCCTGATGAGTAAGCGTCACTGTTTTGAACCAAGCATTGCTAAACCCATCACAAGTGCTCAAGACAGTCAGTAAAAGGAAGTAAAAGCACAGTTTCAAAGCCAGAACATGCAGACTTCTGCTTAATACTGAACCATTGGCCTACTACAAATACAGCAACATGTTTCTACATTTTGATTAAGTGTGACAGAGGGGCTGTGGTTCTAGAACATAAAAAGCCACAGCAGGGGAAAGGCATTCCCATACACGGCCCCCAGCTACAGAATACCCTGCCCAGAATCAGGCAATTTAATGCTAGACATACTTACACAGGCTTTTGGTTAGACTTGGACTTTAGACTTTTGGCCTGCTCCATTATACCTTTGACCAAATAACCGGAAGTGTTGGACCAGGCAATCCAAGATGGCTGGGCTTCGTTCCTCACTGACCTCGAGCTGTGCGTCCTTGACTCAGACTAAAAACAGGGCTCACAATCAGAGTTTTGTAGTGATCTGGAACGTCAGGTGGTTGACTTCTTGCCTCTCATTTGCGACTCAGGTCTGTTGGTTGTTTAGGAAATGGGTTGCTGATGTCTCGTGACCCCTCTTGGGTGCGTTACCATTTGGTTCTTCCCTTTCTAGCTATGCTCTTACAGTCAGTGCTGCCGGACTCTCAGGCTACATTTGCACAAGCGTGTGCTGTTAATAAACTGTGCTCACAACATCACTAACTTCATATTCTGTACCGAGCTCTTCTTCTGGTGCCAGCTCTGGCTGAATGCTCTTCAATCATCAGTTCTAGTCCTTATATCATTACTCGGACCACATCACAGCACAATAACTCCCCCTGCCCTTCTACAGTTGACCAAGGACAGCATGTCAGCTAAACTTGAGGACACGAGAACCTACACTGACTCTGTTTACTGGACTATAAGCATGCAGCTCATATGAGGGTGGGTACACCTACATCTGCAAGTTTTGTACATGAATATTTCATGCTCATTTTTCTTATTTGTAACAGGCAGTTAATAATTGATTGAGGGAGAATCCATTTCAGTAGGACTGCTCATCATTTCAGAGCCTCACGCAAGACAAGACGCCGAAACACAGGAGGGCAGGGTGGAGAGGAAGAGCCAGAGAGAAGAGGACAGTTTAAATAACGCAAAGAAAACTAAGACAAACAGAAGAAAAATATAAACAGGAAAGGAGATGAACTAACAGAATCGGTAAAAACCTCAGCATCAGGCTAAGCTGGACACAAAGCTGATTTGTTTTTACTGTCCTAGCTTGTTTGTTTGAGTCGAGGGTTATCCGATTGCACTGGCAGCACCTAAGAACGTTTAAACAAACATGTTAATGAGCAAAACAAAAGCCCTGCTTAGTCTGCAGAAGTCTATGCAGGAGGTTAAGATCAGCCAGTTTACTGAGGCGCATTACTGGAATGAAGAATTACATCTGACATACTAATAGACTGCTGCAGCTGCAGCCCATTCAAAGTTTACACATTCGGATATTTCCCTTGTTTCTCTCGGCCCCGGTGCACCGTGGGAAACTTGGACACTACAGTTGGAAGTCAAAGTCCCATCAGACACCAGTGCAGTCCGCCTTTTTTTAAGCACACGACTAAAATACATCAAAGAGACCCAAGAGAACAAGGGCTCATCCAAGAAGCGCTTTCGCATCAAACTCTTCTCGGGACTGATTTGGAAGAACCCACCCCCTGCAGAGCTCCACACTAGTTCTAGAGGGGTTTCTTGGTCTACATTCACAAGCCAGTAGGAACACTGTGAGACAAGTGACACAAGCCATACAAATTTCGAGGATTTGTCTCTATAGAGATACATTATGAAAACGTGTTGCATTTGAGTCTCCATTTTCCCACATTAACAAAAACAGCTTCAAGCTTACCTGTTTCTGATGCTGCCAATGCTTAATCTCTTTTGCTCTCATGTTTTGCTTACTTGCAGTATCTAGATGGCGCACAGAACCTATTACACAACTTACCACTAGATGTCGCATTTGTAACATTACAGCATGCCTGAACTGTTGTGTCTCAGTAACGCCGGTTGACAAACAACTCAGCTAATTAAAAAATAATAATAATAATAAAAATAACGCAATGTACTCGATGCACAGCTCGTTTCGTACCGACTTGAACCCCCGTATCAAAAACAATGAACATTGCTATGTGTATTGTGACACCCCTAGTTCAAAGTCACTTAAAATAACCCTTCTTTCCCATTGTGAGGCACAATTTTGAACTTCAGTAGGTCACTGATAAAAGTTAGGCAATTCTGATGACATTTAGCATCACATGGTCAAAACACGAGTAACTCTTGCAGGAGGTTTGCCAGGTTTCACTGCCTCTATACGCACCCCGAGGACTGCACAGATTTTTGGGGTGGAAGCACGAAAGAGGAAGTTTATATAAAGGAAGAGGTTCAGGTGGGGGAACTGTAGCATGTTCCAGCTTAATTCTTATATATACGGCACATGCAAGTCGGAGGGTAGTTGGTTGAGGTCAGAATTTATTTAGGCAAACTGGACTTTTCTGGCAAAAGTCCAATCAGCCAATCATATAGCAGCAACTCGTTGCATTTAGGCATGTAGACACGATCAAGACGACCTGCTGAAGTTCAAACTGAGCGGAATGTCTAAGAAAAGGGATTTGAAGTCAAGTCAGATTTATTTACATAGCGCTTTTTACAATGGAGCATTGTCTCAAAGCAACTTTACAAGTTTAGATTATCTCCTAATATCTACATCCAATCCCAAATTGAGCTTAAGCCTAGGGCGACAGTGGCAAGGAAAAGTTAAAGGACTTTGAACATGGCATGGTTGTTGGTGCTAGACTGGCTGGTCTGAGCATTTCAGAATCTATTAGGATTTTCATGAACAGCCATCTCTAGGGATTCCAGAGAATGATCTGAAAGAGAGAAAGTATCCAATGAGAGGCAGTTCTCCCATTGGGGGGGGGGGGGGGGACTGTGGTAGCCTAGTAGTTAAGGTACTGGACTATGGAACAGAAGGTCCAAGGTTCAAATCGTACCTTTGCCAAGCTGCCACTGCTGGGTCCTTAAGCAAGGCCTTTAAACCACAACTGCTTGGATTGTAAGTCGCTCTGGATAAGGGCATAAATGGTATTTTACATAAATGTAAATGTTCTCTGGGCAAAAATGCCTTGTTGATGCCAGAGGAGAACGCTGGGCTGGTTCGAGCTGATAGAAAGGCAACAGGAACTCATAACTGTTCGTTACAGGTATGAAGAAGAGCATCTCTGAATTCACAACGGACTACATCGTCAGAAGTCCACACCGGTGCCACTCCTGTCAGCTAAGAGCAGGGAATTTATACAGGGTAACCAAAATTGGACAATAGAAGATTGGAAAAACGTTCTCTGCACTGAAGAGTCAAAAAAATTCAGATGGTCGGGTCAGAATTCGGCATCAACGAGATGAAAGTATGGATCCATCCTGCTGTATCAACAGTTCAGGCTGGTGCTGGTGGTGTAATGGTGTAGGGGATATTTTCTTGACACACTCTGGGTCCCTTAATACCAACTGACCATCGTTTAAACGCAGCCTATCCGAGTATTGCTGCTGACCATGTGCGTCCTTTTAAAACCACAGTGTACCACCTTCTACGTGCCACGACACAAAGCTCAAAGCATCTTCGCTTTGTGCATAACAGGTTTGTTGAACATGACACCGAGTTCACTGTACCGTGCATGTGTTAAACAGTTATTTGACATGAGTTACGCGAATGGATCTAACTCTTTTCTCACTCCAGGGTAATGTGTAGAAATTCTAGTCAGTGGTAATGCCACGTCCGTTAAACACATGGTGGTTAAAGCTTATATGCTGGAGCAGCCCTTTTAACAACAATCAAAGCCCGACGTCGGCAGATAAACTTCCGCAACCCGGTTTCACACATCATGACAATAAAGCTCCATGGACACTTCATAAGTCACCCATATAAACGTCTTTAAATGAGTTTTCATGGACCTCTGTGAGAGTCCATGTTGCAGCAGCGAGCGCACTTTGAGCTTTCCACAGTGCTCGAAGTGAACAGTCCCGCTCTTGATCCGCAGCCAAACAGCCGGGAACACAGCAGACTTTTGACCCTGGCTGCTCTGCACTGAAAGCCTGCACAGCTTGAAGCACTAAGAGCTGGGAGTTTGGGCTCGGTGCCTGCACTAAAACATTCTCATGGCAGGCATGCAGAATATATTTCTAACTCGTGCAAGAGCAGGAAGCTATCGGTTACACAGTGGAGAACATTCATGCTTTAGAGTTCAGATTTATTATCGACTGTCCCTGCATTGTTGGGGTTCCCCTTCAAGTTCTTTAGTGCACAAATAGTTAGAACGTCAACAGAAATACCGCGCTTGTACTGTAGCTATCAGTACATAAAGGAAAGCTGTCGAAGCCATAATGAGCCAATATGTGCACAATATTAATACTTAGAGCCAATCATGCAACTCCTGTTTGGAGCTTCTGCTGCTTCTTTTGTTTAGCTACAAGATGAATGCGATTACTGATTAACGAAAAATGACTTGGTAGCTCTGTTACTCAGCTCCAGTACAAAACCTTTTTGTTTTCCCAACTCAGCCATACTTTGACTGATTTGACCATCTTTTGTTTTACACCAAAGTCACAACCTCTAAACACACCTGAGAAATATCCACAATCTGTCAGTTAATAGAACTCATCACAAAAATGCTTGTTTCCAATTAGTGACTTCACATGCACTTAAAAATTCAATCCTAATCAGATTTCTGCAGTTATCTGATGAAGTGCATGTAAACACACTCAGGAATCCCACACAGGCAAAAAGCATGAAGCACTGTGTGCACCTGATAGGGACCGCCACTGTTTAACTCATCAGCAGCTTCCCTAAAGGGGGATGGATATGAGGGACATTTATCATGCCTGTTTGGATCCTAAACAGTAATGAGGACAGAGGCCCAAAGGGGGTGGTGCTCTTATTTTTGAGTCACTAGGACTGCCTCCAAGGGCCATGTAAACAGACCCTGATAAACAACAAGCACTATATTTAAATACTGTGCATGAAGTATAACACAGATCTTGATATATAGGGCAAAATCAGTATCATAAATATCACATCATTATGAAATTCATTTTGCTGAGGTTTTACTAACCGTCTCATTTAATCCCATCAGTCAAAACTGAGTGTAAAATACAAAAAAAATGCCTGAACAACTGAAAACATTTGTCACTACTGTGACCGATGGGATTAAGTGGGATTACTGTTCACACAGCTAATCTTTTCTAGGTGCTGGGTCAAACTTCAGAGTGGTTTTACTTGATGTTGACCACATTGAAGGTAAATACACAAGAAAATCAGATTTACTGACACCAGAGATACAACAACATTTTAGCTGAACATGGCAGATGATATAAAATCGTAATGCTGCTTTGAGACGATGCTCCACTGCAAAAAGACTCGAGCACTTCACGATGGGAATACGTCCAGATAAAGCCACTGTAAGACGACTGTATTGTCATCAGAGGAGTTTAATATAATTAAACTCAGATTATATTGGTTAGGCTGTGACAAAAGAGATTCCAGACACATGCAAGGAAAAAAACGTAAGTTTTTATGCATAGATAGTATAAAAATAACAACAGCCAAAATTTTACCAGACTTCTAAGAGTTAAAGAAAAGACTGAGGGGAAAGACTGGGGTTCTGATAACAGCACTAGCACCTGACAGTAACCACAGTACTCAGTAGTGCATCGTGGTTTTAAAATGCCACAATTTGTCATCACATGGATCACACCATAACGTCAAAACCAAAGCTGGTCAATCCACTAAACCTGTCAATTACAGGACAACCTACCAGCCTATGGATTCCTTCGGTTTTATACCTCCAAGGGCGTAGCTCGAGCAAATCAGGAACAACTTTGCATCTACAAGGCCTACGTTCCAAATATTTGGATCAGTGGACAGGTTACAGGACAGGAAGATGTAAAAGTGTCCGTTTTTCTACACATGTCAGCAGGTCAGATTAAAAGCAGATCAGCTTTGGTCTCCTAAATCAGAAACTCTCGGTAAGTCGTACCCAACATGTCATCATGACGTGACAAGAACATTTTGTGAGCTTTAGGACTTGGCTGAATCTAAAGCTTCTGACATGCAGGTGTAAACCATAAACCCCTACCAGCAAACAATTTGGAAACGATAACATACCATTTACAAACCCACAACTAGGGATGCACATGCTGACAAGAAGAGCTGTGGTCGATGAATACCATCATTAAAAAATAAATAAATAAAAAAAAAAAGAGAGAGAGACCAAAATTTCCAGTGGACCAGTGTGGCACAGAGACACAATTATTGCATAATCGTGTAATCACAATGATTTAAAACAACAGCCATTAAATGATATTATCACAATTATGTACGACTACAGTCATCTTCCACACTTGGACGATTTCTGCTGAATGTGAATTGGCTGTACAGGGTTGAGGCAACCAAGCTAAAAAAAAAAGGAAGCAGTAAAAGCAATCACTGAGGCGTAAAAGGTGTTACCAACAACAAAGAAGTTTGAACTTCTAACCTGGTGCTGTAACATATGAGGAATGATTTGTTACCTGCGTAGTTAATTCTATATTCATGCCACGTACGCTGGCACAATGACTTTTTGGCTGATATTTTCACATTTCCACCAAGGGCCCTCGACTTGCAGGAACATGCTGGTCATACCGACCGCCCGGCAAGAGAGTAGAAAGACAGGCTTTTTCTTACTACGACCCCAACCTTTGGAACTCTTCCAGATGACCTGAGGGCTCTGGATGATCTGAACACATTTAAGAGGGTTAATTCCTACTGGATGCTGGTGGCTGGATATTTTTGATCGATGGCCTATTTTCAGTCCAGCAGTGACACTGGGGTGTTTAAAGCTCCAGCAGCACTGCTGTGTCTAATCCATACGTACCAGCACCACCAGGTCAGTGCTGAGAATGATCCACCACCCAAACAGTACCTGATCTGTGCTGGTCCTGTGGGGGTCCTGACCATTAGAGAGCAGAGTAAAGTATGTAGAGAAACAAATGAACCATAGTCAGTAATTACAGAACTAGAAAATGCTTCTATATGGTAAGTGGGACTGATCAAATGGACAATGAGCATGAACAACCCTTTGGTGTACCTTATAAACAAACCATAGATAAATAGATATGACCTGTTTATTTGAAGGTATGAAATGAGACCAAGTTTCCGCTGTGTTAAAATGTAGACTGTCCATCATTATTTCTGCAAGAGAGGAGGAGGCTTTCGTTGCAATACGGCACTATGGGATTCAGTGTGTGTTAGTTCTGTTAATCGGTTTATACATTACGAAGTCTGGCGACTATTTATTTCTTTATGTCATAAAATATTTTCCTACACAGGAGATCTGGGCTGTTATGCCGGTTCTACAGAGCGAACTCGGCACCAGTGGAGTTAATGCGCGTTCTGTTCTGTTGTTGTTGGAGATGCTATTTGCACATGTAAAAATAAACCCATTCTTACGAAGAAAAAAAAAACGGTTGTTGCATGGGTATTTTTTAAATGAGACACAGACACTGAATTCTAGATAGTACATTGTAATTGTTACTGCTAACGGTTAATGGTAGGTTAACAAATGTTAAATATCAGACAAATAATAAAAAATAAAAAGGACTTCTTCCAAAGAGGCCCCTGTGAACCATTCAAGTTTTTCAGCATCAAAGAATCTCAGGTGTTAATAATAATAAAGTAGGTTTTCAGGATAAAATATAGTACTTGCACACGATTATGACACCTGCATCCACTCTGCAAGTTCGTTTGTTGAACCAAAAAACATTGTTTTATTGGTATTTTTTACAGGTCACAAATTCTTCAATTCTAAACACAGCGGTTCCTGGGTTCTCGACCACCTGGTCGATTTCGGCTAGAAAAAAAAATGTCCCGTTCTCTGCTTGGTACTTGGCGCACTTGCTTAAACTTGTATGAGTCGAGCTGCATGACCTGTTCAACTCGATTCACGAGTCACGATTCAGTACTCCTTGATTCTGATTCACGAGTCACAATTCAGTACTCCTTGATTCTGTTTCACAATTCCTTCACTATTGTTAGCATGTTTTTCTTTATTTTTACATCTACAGTCCTGTTTCTTAGTGCAAATAAGTCCTGAATTGGTTACGTTAGCCAACCAAAAGGAAAACAGGAACTGAATCCTCCAGAACACAGGTGGCAAGTTGAACTGGAAATATCTGGATTCTTTAAGGGTTCTTTATTTCATACAAATATGGTGATCTGCAAAACTGCTGATATACACAGGACATAATTGTTTTACGTGTCAGAAAATCTGGTTGCACATGTACAAATGAGCAACACAAACACCATTTGTCCCATTGGCTGTAACCAGAATACCTGGTTGAAGAGTTGTTGAAGCGTTTCTGGATGTTTTGTTTGCTACAAGATAACTAAGCAGAGAAATTATGTAATGTATATAAAAAACAATTCAATATGCACATATTTAATTCAAGCACTTTACTCTTATCAGCCAAAAAATGTAAAACCATGGTTCTACACTAAATGTCCGCTAAAGCTCCACTCACCATATTAGGTGGATTTGTAGTTCTACAATCCCATTAGCAGCTACGTTAGGGAACCGAGTTCACCAATAGATTAAGTGTTTTGCTGTTACTTTTCACTTAATCCATTACATGTGATTGTTCAACACTACTATAAAATAAGCTTTGTGTTAAAGATTTTGGTTAATGGAAGTGTTAATATGTAATATGATACGGTACAGACTATAAACTCATCGGTTCATGTCATTAAACATGGTATGGATTTGTTTGAACATACCCCCATCATAAATCAGGGAGCACCTGTCCAATACAACTCCATTAGTGAGGACTATCTGGGGGTCTGGAACTGATTAACTCAATTTACATTATTCCTGATGGGAAAATTAGCTCGGTACTCAACAAGCCTTCTGGAACGAATCAACAACGAGAACCGTGGTAGCACAGCAGCACCTTTTACTCATGATGGTTAATGGTCGGTTAACAAGCATCAGCTATCGGACAGGAAGCAGAAAATCAAAACGAGCATCCCTACCCACAACAGACGTGAGGACTTAAAACCCTTTCCTCTAACCAAAGACTAAACAGGGTGATACCGTGTTTATCACAACAGCGGTGTTTAAGGATTAGATCATATGCACTGAGAGCTTAATGCTTCCTCTAGATGAAAGAAATCCAATAACATCGCTCGCGCCTGTAGGAGAGGAGCATATCTGAGCAGTTGACTCGATAAGGTGAGTGAGAATGATTTCATTACAGATAACAGCAGATATATTACACCTGAGAAGCGGGAAGCCTCCATGCTGGGAGCCTGTTAAGTTAAACAACTCCAACTTCTGCTTTGTCCTTTCAATGCTCTGTGATTGAGTAACCGGTGACTATTCTGCTGACACTTCATTTGTATTGTGCTTACGAAAAGAAAAAGTTAGAATAGCGTGAGAGTCGATCCGTAAAAACGTTTCGGGGGGGGAAACAAAACGCTGTTTCATCAGTGCTCATCGGCATTTCAGCCAAGCGTTCAGTACTGTATTCAGCACTTTGTTCCAACTCTCCACTACAATGAAGTCTGGCTTAGATTAGTCCAAATTGAGCCCATGCAGGTGGGTGTGTAGTGTTTTCAGTGTCCACCATCACTAAAGAATGCAAGTGTCACTAATTATGTGTCTGCGTGAGGGGAAATACAGCGTTTCCCCAAAATAGCACAACTCTGGACGTGACATGTAAACACGCCCGACAGACTTGAAAAATGCTGAAGCTATTCCCGGATTTACCAGCGTGTTTCTCCAAAATTACTCCACACACAAGTACAGTATGCACCTAAAATGTACTGTACAAGTGTGTACTTGTTGCTGGTCACAACCTATCTAGCTTGAATGCAAGGCTGAGCTTCAGTACCAGTAAAAAGTGCAGACACACCCGCTTTTAATGTATTCTTTCTATATTTTAGCCACTTTATTCACCTTAAAACTGTAAGAAGAGCCTTGATCATATGAGTTCACCTACTCAAAATGTTCATACAACTTGGATGGCAGTGACGTGGAATGTTTCTCCAACAGTCCTGAACGATATCTGGGGACAAACTGACTTCAGACTTCAGATCAGGTGATTGTGTGGGCCTGGGCATCTATCGCAAAGCTACCTCCCTTACCTTCTTGTTACATAATGCTACACAACCTTGATTTACGCTTAAGGTTGCCATCTTGTTGGAAAACTAATAACCAAAACCATCTGACCAAGCTCCACATTTCCACTGATCCAGTGTCGACTAGCCATGTTCTTATGCCCAAGCCAAGCCTGCCTTCTTGGTGACATTCTTCAGAAGACATTTCTTTGCAGCAACCATTATTTTATGGCAGTGGTTCCCACAGCGGGTGGTGGAGGGGGTGGAGGAAGTTTGTTTTGTTTTGTTCAATGTGTGAATTACGATGTTTAAACTACTTTGCAGTGGACTTTGGAAGCAAGACGTGTACCTGTGTTAGTGTGAGGCTTGAAAATATTCTTATCCACAAAAGGGGGAGCTGCAGAAAACGTTTGGGAACCACTGCTTTAATGGCGGTTCAGAGAAAAAAAGACAGATTTCTTCCAAATCAGTCTCTTGGTAACCATTCTGCCTTCGCACAAAAGGAAGTAATCGCAGGTGTTAAGACTAAGGAAGGCTTTGAGGATAACACACAGCATTTAAGGCATTTGCAATCACTCTCGTACACGTAACTCATACAAACTCGTAACTCGTACAAAGTAACTGCGTTCACTTTGTAATTATTTTGTCACCACAAAATTGGCGTGCCGGCTTAAGACTTTATTCATTAAAACATATATTCTGGATAAACGTTTTTGCGTGAACAAACTTGATTACTTGTGCACATGTGAGAAAATTGTAATTTTAGCCTTTCAGCAAAAATGGCTATACAAATAAGGGTGGATTCCAGTAGTTGGGTACAAACTTTTGATCGACATTGTATAAGGACATGATACATTTACAGCATTTAGCAGACGCCCTTATCGAGAGTGACTTACAATTGATACAGTCTTACAATCCAAGCAATTGTGGGTTAAGGGTCTTGCTCAAGGATCCAATGGTGGCAACATGGCAGAGGTGGGATTTGAACCCTGGTCCTTCTGGTCCAGAGTCCAGTACCTTAATCGCTAGGCTACCACAGTCCCCCGATGATACAATAAACCAGTCACCAAGCAGACCAAGAAGATAATGAATACACAGAAAACAGGAATCTTGTCTTCATTCGTTCCAATGGGGAAACTCCTACCTTGTTCCAGTTCATTCAAGTCTTGAATCGTGAATCATGATTCGAGTTGTGGCTCGATTTAAGTTTAAGTAAGTGGAACCGAGACAAATGTTTGCACTCACAATGTGTCGAGAACCAAATTCGACTAGGTACCACTGTACAACTACTACTACTAATATAGCCCAGTTGTTGTTTTAAAGTAGCTCACGTCAGTTCCAGCCACTCCTCCAATAAGTGCACAATTCAGAGTTTTCCGCATATTTATGGTCTTGTTATTTTCCATTTCCAAATTTCAGCATTCGGCAGGCACCTTTACCCAGAGCGACTTACAACTGGTACAATTTTACACAGGACAATCCAAGCAACTCGTGGTTAAATAGCCACACTCAATCGAAGCTTGGCTGCACTTTGTATTGAGCCACCGCAGTCCCGTTTTCAAACCAAACTGTCCCAAATCTGGTGGCTCCACTTAAAGGGAATCCAAATGTGAGAACAACCTTTCCCTACCCTTCATCGAGCCTTTTTACAAAATCTAGCAATACTGCACAGGCTCTGCACACACCACTGAGAGTCTGCCCAACAACGGACCATCTGGAAGAACAACCTACTTACACAAATATTAAGCCTCCTGCTATTGATGAATGAGAAGCTTAAATTGATATAAATACCCCAAGATTTTGAGCATAATCAGATTCAGCTACATGTAACTGCCTATTAAAGGTTGGGCTGGTCAGTGTTATTCTTAGTGCTAAAAATATCTGGAGAATGCAACGAAACAATGTGTTCAAAGCAAGAGTGTTATTTATGAAAACACCCAGGTTTAGGCTGCGCTCACTGTTTACATCCTGTTCATACATCAGAAATCATTCCTCCAGCCACAAACAATGTACATGCTTCAAATTTACATTGCACAAATGTAAACAGAAATGCAAACGCTTTTTTTGGACCATGTACGTCATTTTATCTCCTTACCATGGTATAATTTCAGTGCTGCTACAGTGGTACTGGGGTCAAACTCAAAATTTGGGTATCATAACCATAATTACAGATACCCATGCCAATGATATTTTGTGGTTAATTACCTCAGACTGACAACTTGACGCAAACGTGACGTCAAGCTAGAGTACATTTAAGTCGCTTTCGCACCAAACAGTTCAAGGGACTAATTTGGGAGGAACCATCCCACATGGAGCTCCCCCAAGAACTACATCTGTAAAGTGTTTTCCATTTTCAGCATAAATATCTTGTTTATACAGATACCAGTGTATGAGAATATTTAAAAATACCCTCTACAAGGCACTTTCTCACGGTGCGAACATGCAACAAAGGAAGCACTTTCTCCACAGTTCTGAGAACTCTGAAAAAGTTCCTCTGGTGCAAAATCCCCGTTATACTAAGTAAACAAGCGCTTTATGTCTTCTCACCCAATCGCCTGTGTCAGCACATATTTCCAGCCCAGTGAAACAGGAAGGCACAGTTGAAGTTGCTAAACACTCCGAAGAATGTAAAATATAAATAGGAACACGCTCCAGTGGATGTGTTTACAAGCCCAATAAGACCGTTCATAATGAGACTAATAGCTGGCCTGGAATAGAAAGCATTCCCACAAAGCCCAATTCAAAAACAAGGTGGATAATTATTTAAATAACCTGTTAAATACTAGAACAGCAGCAGTATAACCTTCTCTGTCTGATCACATGTCCAATCGGTCTAGGCGAGTACATTCTGCGTACAACCTGACGAGCAGGATGAAAAGATCCACGTCCTGGCAGTGCCATACGGCCAGACCGGGCCGGGCATCACACGCAGACAGATTTGGAGATCATCTATCAGCGCTGCAATGGACCGGCGTCCCGTCCAGGACGTGTTCTCCAGGGCAGAGGCCATGACCACTACAACAGATTCACTTGGATTGAAGATTTGATTCCTGTCATTTCCCACTTTAACCAGAAAGGCATTCAAACCAATGGCAACCAATTAGACTTGAATGCAACAGCGATACAAAAACACTGTGGGAAAAGGATGCAAAGGGGAAAAAAGTATTACTCCATACTTTATGACCACACCAGGCCAAGCTGTTGGTGGTTGGTCAGTGAAAACCTCAGTAAAACTAAACAGTGTTCGTATTTCTGCCATATCACCCACCTCTAGAGAGCAGATGTAGTTCCACCACGAAGCACCACGAACTGTGCATGTACAGGAATGGCACTTACACTAATTTGCACACGTACAGTCCATTACAAACACTGCCTCCAGTAAGATCGCACACTTGTTAGACAGCAGACATTTGCATGCATTTGCATGGCGGCGGTTTGGGTTTAAAGCCCAGCGCATTTCAATAAGAAGACTCGGATTGTTTTACTTACATAACGGCGCAACTTTTTCTCCGGCGGAGACTTTCTGAGCCAGCCCGAGCACACCACGTCCCCGCCGCTCATCTTCACTTGTTTTACACTCCTTAAAGCTGCCTAACCTGTAAACATGGCACAAAAAATACACTTTGTGAGGCTGCAAAGCTACAGAGCGGCGTGTTGAACGAAACAATGTAACAGCAAGAAAATACCAGTCAGAGGCTCGAGGCGCGTTCACTCCGCCAAAACTGTTCCTTCTCCCCTTCTTTCCTCTTTAAACAAGCCTTTATCGACCGAATTTATCCACAATTCCTTTATTAGCCCGTGTGTTCACGCCTCACACTCTGGGAACACGAACAATCCGGATATTTGTGGTTTGACACTCTGCTACTCCCGACTCTTCGACTGGAAAAGAAAAAGCACGTCCCTACTGAGCTTCCAAACTCAAACCAAACAGCTCGGAGCGAATTAAACGCCTAATTTCTTCGGTTTTCCGGCACATTGTGCTTTGCAAGAGCTTCCCGCCGCTGTTTGGGAGAATTTGTCCCAGTTTCGTCGAGCTTCCCTCCAGTTTCGCTCGCCACAGCTCCTCTGTGATTGACACGCAGAAACGTTGATACTTTTCCCTCTAAACTCCTTCAGGCTGGAGGAGGAGAGGGAGACGCCGAAAAATAAGGAGCATGGAATCATGGGAAGTGTAGTCTTCCTAATCTGTACGTAAAGTCTTGTGTTTTCCGTAAGTACTCCCTGTAAGAGTATAAGCACCAACATATGTATCACAGTTGTATAAAACCTATTGGTTTTAATGACTACCACTTATTTAATCACTACTTATACCAGAAAGCAGTTAGTCAGGCTTCCCAACTATTAATTCCAAAATTTATTTATTAGCAGCTACATTAAATGCCTATAGTCCATGCTATCCATTTACAGAAATTGATGCTTTCTGCGTTACATTACCCAAAAAGACTTGATTAATACATATTTACTTAAATAGGGCGTGACCAATATTGGCCAATATTAAAATACTAAAAACTTAGCAGTACTGACATTATTTGTATTGATTTTATTTCGTTAAATGTGTGCATTTTAGAGTTGTTGAGTTTGCTACTTAAAGTGATATTACAAATAAACTTACCGATATTAGCAGAAGTTAATTACAATATAAACCCCTAAATTATAACTTAATAATAATAATAATAATAATAATAATACAAAAATAATACTTTCGTGCATTTTTAGCGTTGTTTTCGTAAAAAAAAATCCTTTTGATTTTTCTTAACAGACATTAGAGTTGTCATTAGATTAAAAAAAAAACTTTATTCACGTTTTCATGTCACTACTTAAACATGGAGTCTTATTGCAGAGGTGGAGCCTTATTTGAGCCACACTCTTACATTTTAACCAGGAAGTAACGCCGCACCCCTGTTCCTCGTGGCCTCATGGTAAGTAGTTAGATACTGCTAAAGAAAGATTTTTTGCAATTAAGTAAACCTTTTTTGTGTTTTAAGATATAAAATGAGCTAAAATTGTCACTTCTGAACCAGTCGATACCGAAACATCTGAAATTTTGGGAGAGGAAAACATTTCAAAGAACTATAAAAATACAACATAAAAATAAATGAACCTAAGATATGGCACTATACATAATATATCTACTGTGGCACTTTAAAAAGGTTTGTGAAAATCCTTGAATGTTTCTATATTTCGGCATACATATTAAAACATCATCACACAAGTAGTAAAATTAGATAAAGAGAACCCAGAAAATAATGTTCTACCATTGTGATCCTCGCCAGGAGTGGACAACTAACATAGATCATTCCAAGAGCAAGGTGTTTAATAGTCTGTAAGGTCACAATGCTAATGCTGCCGGGGTCTCATGCTACACGTGGCATCAGTGATTGTTAATAGACACTGTGCTCTTAATCAATAACTAATTGCATTTCCTGTTTTCTCTCCGAGCTGTGCTCCGGTACCAGTTCCAGCCCCACACATGATGTTCATCCACTTCAGCTTCACTCAGGCTGCTTCCATCATCAGATCCAGGCCCATCATACCCGGGCCACACCAGAGGGCAGTAACCCTCACCCTCCTCCGGTTGGCTGGGGTCGAAGTGCCGCCAACAATTTTCCTGCCTAGACTCAGGATCCTGGAGTGACTGTGTATCGGACTACTTAATGCCGATGTGCATATTTTACATTTTATTTGAACTATGACTCCATGACTTATTAGTTTAGATAAATTAGTTTCATTCTTACATTTATCATCTACGCCGCCCAAGGAGGTCAGGTCCCTTTTTGAGTCTTCGTCCTCCCAAGGTTTTTTCCTCATAACACTTATGGAGTTTTTTCTTGCCACTGTCAACCTAGGCTTGCTCAGTTTGGGATTGGACGTAGATATTAGGAGATAATCTAAACTTGTAAAGTTGCTTTGAAACAATGCTCCATTGTAAAAAGCGCAATATAAATAAATCTGACTTGACTTGACTTGGTTTGGGCCTGTTTTGCTGCATCTGGACCATGACAGGTTGCCTTCACTGATTGGACAATGTTTTATGAATTACACAGCCAAATGCTAAAGGAAAGTGTCAGGACATCTGTTGACAATAAACACACAAGTGGTTCTACCAAATACTAGTTAAAGAAGAATAAAGTTAATGTTTTGAAAGGGCCAATTCAAAGGTCTGACCGCAATCCACCAGAAATGTGGTGGATGGGCCTGAAGTGTGCATCTTATGTGAGGAAACTCACCAATATCCCAGAGCTGAAGCTACTCTGTGTGGAGCAATGGGCTAACATTCCTTCAAGCCGATGTGGTCAACTATTGTGAAACTATTAGTAGTACCAACATCTCACATTCAGCTGGTAAAGCTACAGTACAGCTCCATGTTGCTGGATTCTGTGGGTGGCCTGATTATGAGACAGATGCCTCCAAACACAACAAGGTCTGGCTCCAGGGATAACTCTAACCAGATGGGGTAATATTTGTGATACCTTTAATGGGGTCTATAGCATCACCCCTTGTCCTCTAAGACCGTGTTTACCTGTAGTGTCCCTGCTGTGAGAATTAAGGTCCTGCTGGCTTACACATGATGTTCACTGAAACTCACAAGCCATGACATGGTCTGACTCTGGAATGAAGACGAATAAGGAGTGTGGTAAATCAACAGAGGTTCATAGGCGCATTAATTCAGGATTATACCTCACAAATGGTTTGGGGACATCTTGGGATCTTCCAGGAGGAACTGTACTATGTGGCTGGGGACCGACTGCTGCTTTAAGATGCTATAAAAAATGAAATGGAGATATTTACAATATATTTTATATTATGACTTTGAAGGTTCTGTCTGCTTGTCTAATGGATGACTGGTGGCATTTTGGTTTAGGGTTGAGTTCTGGAACCATCTGTCTCATCTAAAGTTTCTGCTCTCCAGGTGCTTTCACCCTGTAGCTCTAGGGGGCTTGGCCTGCTGTAGTGTAAGCCGACCAGGGGTGCCCCCACATGACAGTATGAACTTGTTAATGGTTTATTAAACTCTGCAGACATACAGTAATCTTGGGTTTCCATTGGATTCGACATACCATTGTTTCAGCAACGCTATAATGGCCATATATAATTATTTCTCAGTCTATTTATTAGAATACAACCAGAAAAAAACAGTACATTTGTATGCAGTATTAAATAATCTGAAAAATACCTTCTATAGGCTACAACGGCAAGTATTTAGTGTGACCTCCCCTTACACTTGAGAAATTTCAGCATCTGGCACCTTAATGCCAAATTGACCCTAATTACATTTACATTACATTACATTTACAGCATTTAGCAGAGCGACTTACAATTGGTACAGTTTTACAATCCAAGCAATTGTGGGTTGAGTCTTGTTCAAGGACCCAACAGTGGGAGCTTGGCCGGTGGGATTTGAACCCTGGACCTTCTGGTCCAGAGTCCAGTCCACACAGTCCTAATACAGCCCGAAGAAGCTTTATCAGGAATGGTCTTTTTGGAAGGGTACCAGTCAAGAAACGTCCTTTTCAGAAGGGGAAGAGGGTGAAAAGGCTAAGATTTAAAGCTCACAAAGATTGGAAGGAAGAGCAGTGGAAAAGAGTACTAAGGCAAATCCATGTTTGAAATTCATGGGTCCAATCGTTATAATGACAATGTGTTATATGGTCTTTATACAATTGCTAAAACAGCAAATCTAAAGGTGGCCTAAGACTTTTTGCACAGTACTGTATGTCCTATTTAGGGTTGGTAGGTAGACAATCAGCAAAACGTAAATAAACTAATGAAAGTTGGCGCTCAAACTTTTTGCACAAGCCTCTAGGTTATATAATCATGTTTTTTCTTAAAGACAATCAGCCTCCTGACCAGTGTGTTTTTATTTCGTGTCGTGACCATCTAGTAGCTCTGCTCACCGTGTTTACTCCATCCAGCTGACTGCAATTGTGCTCTAATTTAATCTCGTCATGAACTATGTCATTCCACTGACTCACCGAGGAGTTTTCAGGATTGTGCAACGCCTGCTATTGTATGTTATAGCTAATATGATAACTTCAGCATGCTCGAAAGCCTTGTTTACGTCTCACTCACAGGTTGGGTTTCCATGTGTGGAGCAGCGGTTCAGACCCTGCCATGTATGCAGGGATTTGTGTCCATGCGAGGCACGCGAGGAATGCTGTTGTCCCGGTAAACGCCTTCTCCAGTAAAGTCTGCTAACAAAAGCTGCTGTCTGCTTGCTCAGCGTTTTGCAAATGCACTGCGCTCGAAAGTGCCTCAGAACA
This sequence comes from Ancistrus triradiatus, assembly GCA_025084515.1. Taxonomy (NCBI): domain Eukaryota; kingdom Metazoa; phylum Chordata; class Actinopteri; order Siluriformes; family Loricariidae; genus Ancistrus; species Ancistrus triradiatus. The sequence continues at coordinate 917,936 of JAJAGP010000037.1, read as the reverse complement.
ATGGTTATGCATTTATCAGTCGTTCAGTGAGCACTTTATCCACTAATCACCTGACAGACTTGTTCGTACACCACACCGTATTTTCTTTAATGTTTTTAAAAGTATATAATTGAAATGGGGTTATACACGAATCGGTCACTTTATTAGGTACACGTTGCTAGTACCGAGTTGGACCACCTTTTATCTTCGGAACTGCATTCATTCTCCGTGGCATAGATTCAAGACGATGCTGGGAACATTCCTCAGAGATTTTGGTCCATATTGACATGATAGCATCGTACAGATGGTGCGGATTTGTCGGTTGCACATCCATGATGCAAATCTCCCGTTCCACCACATCCCAAAGGTGCTCTATTGAAATTAAATCTGGTGATTGTGACAGTGAACTCATTGTCATGTTCAAGAGAAACTGTGTCTTATTATTTGTGTCTTAAAAGTTATTTTCTCACAAACTGTGGTTGTAAAGGGATGCACATGGTCAGCAACAGTTAGGCTGTGGTGTTTAAGCGATCCTCAATTGGCTTTAAGGGGGTGCAAAGTGTGACCAGAAAATCTCCCCCACACCATGACACCACCAGCAGCCTGAACTGTTGATACAAGGCAGGATAGATCCATACCTTCATTTTGTTTATGACAAATTCTACCTACTATCTGAATGTTGCAGGAGAAATCGAGACCCATCAGATCAGGCAATCCTTTTTCAAATCATCTGTTGTCCAATTTTGGTGAGGCAGTTCTTCTGACTCTGCTTGTTTAAAAATTATCCACATCATTTTTTTCTATCTGTTTTAGAACACTTTGTTAAGATCACATATTTAAAAAAGTATTGACCCCTCCTCATACTCCAAAATATTTTTCACTAAGGCAAATTCACAGATAATAAGACAAGAGAGCAAATAAAATCGCAAAATGTTAAAAAAGTCAGCAAATCAGTACGCAAAAAGAAAACACTTTGGGTATTCCTGTGCACCAGGAACCCTGCACCTTCATCTTCTTCTCACCTATTTGTCCAAGCAGACGTCCTGCTTTTTCATGGCTTTGGCCAACTAGCCTGGAGTCTCTGGCAGGCCTGAGCTTCGGTCCTCTTTGGCCTTTAGTTGTGCCTCCTTGCCTTAGACTAAGGACAGAGCTGGGGGTTCATAATCAAATAGTTTTGTGGTGATCTGAGATGTTGGATTGTTATTTTCTTGCCTCGTATGCGATCGCTCGGGTATATTGGGTGCTGGGAGGTCAAGTCAAGTCAGATTTATTTATATAGCACTTTTTACAATGGAGCATCGTCTCAAAGCAACATTACAATTTTAGATTATCTCCTAATATCTACATCCAATCCCAAATTGAGCAAGCCTAGGGCGACAGTGGAAAGGAAAAACTCCCCAAGTGTTATGAGGAGGAAACCTTGGGAGGACCAAGACTCAAAAAGGAGCCCATCCTCCTTGGGTGGTGTAGATGATACATTTAAGAATGAAACTAATTTATCTAAACAAATAAGTCTTATAGTCATAGTTCAAATAAAATAATGTAAAATATGCATATCGGCATTATGTAGAGTCACTCTAGGACCTTGAGTCTAAGCAGGAAAGTCCTTGGTGGCACTTCGTCCCCAGATAACCGGGGGAGTGAGAGAAGGGAGGGAGGTGAGTTGCCAATGCTCATGCTGCACTTGCAAACTCTGCATTCGTGACATCACTAACTATTCTGTTTTCTCTCCGAGCTCTTCTTCCAGTACCAGTTCCAGTCCTCATATGGTTAGTCAGACCTCTTCACAGAGTCCTAACCCCCCTTCCCTTCTCCTGTTGGCTGAAGATGTCATACCACCAAAACGTACCTGGTGAGGGAACAAAAACCTACAGTGACTTTGTTTACTGACCAAATAATGCCAATGGACTCATTTATAATCTCTACATAATTATATGTGTTAATGCATTTACTATATATTTACCACTGAGTTAACTGTTTTAGTTGAAATGTTGGCAGGGATCCAGGGACCCTGTTTTAATGTGTCCTCTCACCATAGTCTTGCATCAGTGACATGCTGATTTACATTGCCTTCATTTATGGTATTCATTTGCTCATTTTAATCAAGTACCTCTTTTAATTGGATTCCTGCTTTTTCACTGTTTTATTTTGGTTTACTGAATTTAAGCCATTTTCTGTACTGCAAAGCACTGAACTACTGCTGTATGAAGGGTGTTATATAAAAGATTATCTTCCCATGGTTTCTTCCTAATTATTTTAAGGTGATTTCCCTTGCCTCTGTCACCCTAGGCTTGCTCGGTTAGGGCTGAGGGTAGATAGTTGCGAAGCTGGGGTATGGGACTTGAAAGCCTTAAGACTTGTTTGTTCATTTCTAATCTTTCCACTGTCACAACAACCATGTCTGTAGATGAGCCGACATGTCACCACTGCCATATCTGTCAAATGAAAGACAAGCTGATGGTACCATTTATTTGACCAGAAATTAATGCGATATAAAACAGTGACTGAATCCAACAAGTCAAAACCTCCCATGTGCTGATTACGTGTGGATACTGGTGCAGAACACGGGACCTTTCTGGTTTTCGTTTGGCTCTCTACCATCTGTCATACACATGGGATACAGATCGAGTACCTGCTTAACTACTGAGCAGGGTGTCTGACCTGTTTTCATACAATTTGACTGCATTCAGCTGGGTATCTCCAGCACAGGCTGGTTTCTCCTGAAAGGACCCACCACCTGATCTTTTCAGAGCAGCATCTGGCAGCATGGAACTGCCTGGCAAGCGATTTGAGTGCCCTGTACCCAGAGAGTGGATGCCTTGCTGGGACAACATGAGCTGCTAAACCACAAAGTCAAAGTCACATTTATTTATCTAGTGCTTGTTTTAAAACAGAGCATTGTTTAGAAGTATTTAGGCTCACAGCCCTGAGTGAGAAACCCTACAGCGACAGTGGCAAGGAAAACATCCTAAGTACGATTAGGACAAAGTCTCAAAACGGGACCCTAGATGTTATATGTAATAAATAACCTAAAATATAATAGTATAAATACACAGAAGCTAAACAGAACAATTAAAATAGAGAATATAATACACAAAATATGATATAATAATGTAGAGAATATAAACCTATAAAATATAACAATAGTCGCCACCATTAGATTTGATATATCATTATTTTAGCAATAGTATAATGGCCAGTATGTAGTGTGACCATCCCCTTACACTTGAGCAATAGCAGCATCTGCCAGCTTCATCGGGATGCCAAGTTGGTGACACAAACGGGGTGAAAAAGGCTGAGATATGCTGAAGTTCACAAAGATTGCTGACGGAGAAGATTTCTGGATCCAGTCGTCAGCAGTACTTTACATATTATACCACTGCTAAAACAGCAAATCTAATGGTGGCTCAGGACTTTTGCACTGTAATGTATTTCCGCAATTAAAGAACATGTAGTACAGTATGTGCCAAAGTTTGGCCACCGTTCCAGATGATCCACTAATGTTTTTTAAGATCTCAGAACAGAATCCTGTATCGTGCAGCTCCCTGGTTGTTGGCGCCCTGTGTGAATCCGTCAGAACTGCTTCTCAGCGGCATATTTCTTGCCACCTCCAAATCTGAGATGATGAGAATGCCATGGTTAGTGGGAGAGGACCTAAGCGTCGATGTGTCCCTGTGAAAAGGCAGAGAGAGACGTGGTGCTTGCCTGCTGAATAATTGAGAGTCATTGATTTTACCAAATGGTCTTTCGAAGGCTGGGTGAGTGGTGCTACTCTGCTGTGTTGTAAACCTAATGGGTTAAACCCCGCCCTCTCTTTAGAAACCACAAAACCGGCAGTATGCACAGAGGCATCGCCATTAAGAAGTGCAGCATCTATTTGGATAGAGCTTTCTGGGTGAATTTGTGAGCTTTTGGCTCTTTTCACAAATCGTGTGGCAGGGTCATTTCAGGACAGGACCAGCTCAATCCGGGCGCTGCCAGAGCTTGATGGATTGCTGGTCCCCTGGTGATTGTGGAAAGAGCTCCTAATTCAGTGAAAAAAAAAGCCAGGATCACCCTGATAACATTTGTCTCTGATAATCTGGTTTGCGCTGTTGCTAGTGCTAGCTAATGCATTAATGAGCCGTCTTTGGTCACTAATAGCAGCCATTTGGAGGAGAAGACAAGTGTTAAAGGTCTTCTAAAGGCTTCTGGCAAAAAGCAGCTGATGAAAGAAAAGGGAAAAAAGGAGCACGTTTTCGTGTCTTTGCTTCCATCTGTAGCAAATCTCTAGCATTTCAGTTGGACGTCTCGTTTGTTTGCGTTCCCTGCTCTGAGTACATGCTGTTTTCTAAGCAAAAAGAACTTGTGACACACTCGTCCATTCGTCCAAAAGATAAAACAAAGGATTTGGCATCTGCCAAAGACTGGGAACCTTTCCAGGCGATTCACTAGTGTTTTTTGTAGGTCTCAGAACATAATTGGCTTGCTCATGGTTCAAAATTCACGGCAACGTGTCAACATTTCCTTTTGTTCCCTGTTCGGTAACATTAATCATTTTAAAAATGAGCAGAACAGGACCAGAAGTGCCTGAACTTTTGCAAAAGGCTGCATTTCCATCTCTAAAATCACACAGGTCTCATTTGTACTCTGCAGAAAATATATATTTCCATTCCCTTAATGGTGGGTGGCTTTTAAAATAGTGGAAGCATACACATTTGGTTATATACACTATATGGACAAAAGTATTGGGACACCTACGCATTATACTAACCGGAACTTTCATGACATCCCATTCTAAAGCCATGGGCAGCTTCCACTCTTCTGGGAAGGCTTTCTACAAGATTTTCGACTGTGTCTGTAGGATTTTTTTTGCCAAAAACACGATGACATGAAATAAGTCAGGCATTGCTTACTGCTGATCCTTTACTATTAGAGAAAATCTATGTCGATAGAATATCAATACTATACAGCAAAACAGGGCTTTTTCTTTTTACAATCCGGTCAAATCAGTCTGTAAAATTATAAATGTGTATCAAAAGGCACGTAAAATCACAATATAAAACAGCAACATTGTGATATTCAAGCCCAGATATTCAGCATGCAAAATCGCTCGTTTCCTTTACGGCACCCGTTCGCTCAAATTCCACAACAACACAACCCCAATAAGTATTGCGTTACTCCGTCTGAATTTATTGCAATGTTGTGTTCGCCGACTTGCCGCCCGCGTGACCAGAACGTAGCCAAACGCCTGTTCAAGTAGAAATGGCTGTTGACGTTTCGGGAAAAGAGCCCGAGATAAAGCCTTCTCGACAGAGTGACACTTCCCAAACGAGTTGTACCCAGGGCCGTGTCCAAATTGTAAATAAAAAGCCCCTGCGTCAGCACCAGCGACGTGTGCGTGCGTGAATGGGAGGAGTCCAGTGTTTCAGCTTGAGAACTTCAGTCCAGTGCATTTAGTCTCACTCTCAGAAGACCAGCCTGCTGACCGTACTGAACCCGCCGCCTCCTCCCCCTCCCGAGGGGCCACAGCTGCCCGGGGGCTCGTTATCATCCGAGCCATTGGGACGGAACGAGCAAGAGGCCGAGGAGGCCTGGAGAGCGCGGGCTCTGGCGTTCAGCTCCTGCTCCTGCGAAGAACACACAGGTTAAAGGTTGACTATAGTAATCAGTAGATGAATCTGTAGATGATTTACACTGCTTTAACCAGATAACCATTCAGGACCTGCAAAGAAAGCAGTCTGGTCTGGTCATGTGACACCTGCACACCCAGAGGGACAGTGGAGACTCGAGAACCCACCCCTGGATAACTGGAGGTATCTGTTGGGGTACATGTAACTGTACAGAGCACAACCCTCTTAACCTAATGGTGCTGGTAACAAAAATACAGCTGTCTAACTGACAGACCTCTCTGTGCCAGAGGGAGGGACAGAACCAGAGAGGAACAGCATTTTGGAACCAGCGCTCTACCGCCTGAGTTACTCCGGTTCAGTCTACGCCTCTGGCGAAAAGAGGTCCGTTGGTTACGGAGCTGCATTTCAGTTTCTGCCACATTGGGTCCTGATGTGCCGTCCATGCTCTATTGGTTACTGAATCCGTTAAGTTGACCTTGGTGGGACTGTGGTGGCCTGTGGTGGTACTGGACTATGGACCAGAAGGACCAGACAAAAGGTTCATACTGTCTGCGATGAAATAAAACTCAAAGGAAATGTAAGGATTTCCAGATTTCCTATTTTTTTGCATCTATGTCACACTTAAGTGTTTCGGAACATCAAACCAATTTAAATATTAGTGAAAGAGAACAAGTAAACACAAAATGCAGTTTTCAAATGAAGGTGTTTATTATTAAGGGAGAAAATAATCCAAACCTACATGGCCCTGTGTGAAAAAGTGATTGCCCCCCTTGTTAAAAAATAACATAACTATGGTTTATCACACCTGAGTTCACTGTCTCTAGCCACTCCCAGGCCTGATTATTGCCACACCTGTTCTCAATCAGGACATCACTTACATAGGACCTGCCTGACAAAGTGAAGTACACCAAAAGATCCTTAAAAGCTACACATCATGCCGAGATCCAAAGAAATTCAGGAACAATTGAGAAAAAAAGTAATTGAGATCTATCAGTCTGGAAAGGGTTATAAAGCCATTTCTAAAGCTTTGGGACTCCAGCGAACCCCAGTGAGAGCCATTATCCACAAATGGAGAAGACATGGAACAGTGGAGAACCTTCCCAGGAGTGGCCGGCCGACCAAAATTACCCCAAGAGCGCAGCAACAGCGACAATTCATCAAAGAGTTCACAAAAGACCCCACAACAACATCCAAAGAACAGTTAAGGTCAGTGTTCATGCCTCCACCATAAGAAAGAGACTGGGCAAAAATGGCCTCCATGGCAAGAGTTCCAAGATGAAAACCACTGCTGGGCAAAAAGAACATTAAAGCTGGTCTCAATTTTTCCAGAACACACCTTGATGATCCCCAAGACTTTTGGGAAAACATTCTGTGGACTGACGAGACAAAAGCTGAACTCTTTGGAAGGTGTGTGTCCCATTACATCTGGTGTAAAAGTAACACAGCATTTCAGAAGAACATGATTATAGCAACAGTGGAATATGGTGGTGGTAGTGTGATGGTCTGGGGCTGTTTGGCTGCTTCAGGACCTGGAAGACTTGCTGTGATAAATGGAACTATGAATTCTGCTGTCTACCAAAAAATCCTGAAGGAGAATGTCCAGCCATCTGTTCCTGACCTCAAGCTGATACAAACTTGGGTTCTGCAGCAGGACAATGATCCAAAACACACCAGCAAGTCCACCTCTGAATGGCTGAAGAACACCAAAATGAAGTCTTTGGAGTGGCCTAGTCAAAGTCCAGTTGTTGCTGCTAAGGGTGGCCCATCCAGTTATTAGGTTTAGGGGGCAATCACCTTTTCACAGAGGGCCATGTAGGTTTGGATTTTTTCTCTCCCTTAATAATAAACACCTTCATTTAAAAACTGCATTTTGTGTTTACTTGTGTCTTTGACTAATATTTAAATTGGTTTGATGTTCCGAAACACTTAAGTGTGACATACATGTAAAAAAAATAGGGGGCAAACACTTTGTCACACCACTGTACATTCTGGTTGTCTGGTAAAAGCCTGTTTTTCTGTGAATCCACTCACCTGTAAGTAGAGTTTATTATCTTTGGTGATGGCCTCCATCAGGTCTTTATGAAGCGGTGGCTCCCTGTTGATCCTGGAACCTTTCAGAGTAGCCCTGTTTCCTCCGGCCTGATCGTCGACTTCCTGTTTCCTGTAGATCAGGACGTAGGCCGTGTCCTTGGGGAAGCGACTCGTGACGTTCTGCACAGACTGGAAGTTGGTGAAAGTCACTCGGCTGTCGTTGAACAGGAACCAGTCTCTGGAGTCTCCACACTCCGGCGCTTCCTGTGACGCCGGGGAGGCGTCCGATAGGCTGCAGTCCGACTGGGACGTCGCCTCTGTCCCGTTCACGTTTCTGCCGTACGCGTAGTAGTGGCCGCTCTCCGAGGACATCCCAGAGTGCATCACGACAGAAGACAGGATATAGGGTACCGAATGCACCGCTGAAGTCTCTGATCTCAGGCTGTCCATGAACTCCTCCTCTTCCTCCCCTTTTTCTCCGTGAGAGGGCTTCAGCTTCTTGGCCAGGTTCTCGCCGTTCTCCTGAGAATCCGCCTGCTCTGGCCAACAGGCTCGGGGCTGGTAAACAGGAAGGTCCATGTGCAGCGGGATTTCCACGTTGTCCAGGATCTTGCGCCGTACGTGGAGGGTGGCGTCGTACGAGAAGCGCAGCAGCGTGAGGATGAGGTACTCGGGGGCCGTCAGCACCCTCATGGCTCTCTCAGCCCGCTGCAGGGAGGTGCAGCGCTCGCAGAAGTAGCAGTTCTCTTCCTCTAAAATCTCCGGCGCCAGGAAATAATCCAGCAGATCCGACAGAGACAGGGCAGGCCCCATCACGGGTCTTTCCACCGTCTGTGCATCCTTAGCGCCGCCGCCGTCAGAGCTCTCGCCGCCTCCATTCACAGCACCGTGCCCGAGTGGCACCGTGCCCTCGGCTTGCCTGGATGAAGGGCGGAAGGCCAGCGACAGGTCCGTGAAAGGTTCCTCTTTCTCAGACAGGCTGTGGCACTGCAAACAGCGGATACTCGTGGAGAGAAGGCCACCGAACATTCGCTCAACCAGAGTCCGTCCATCGTCCTCGGGGGGTTTAATGTGGGAATCAGTCGCAGCCTGGACCGAGTCAGTATGGACCGTTTCAGGTTTGACCGCCTGGAGTGTTTGAAGACTCTTTTCTTCCTCGTGTAACCTAAGCAAGATGAAACCTGGTGCATTCAAACGGTCCAGACATCCACTAAGCATATATGCTACGATTTCTATATACACAGTATATAGACTGTGGTGGCCTAGTGGTTAGGGTACTGGACTATGAACCAGAGGGTCCAGGGCTCAAATCCCACCTCTGCCAAGCTGCCACTGTTGGGTCCTTGAGCAAGACCCTTAACCCACAATTGCTTGGATTGTAAGAGTGTACCAATTTTAATTCCTCTGGATAAGGGCGTCTGCTAAATGCTGTAAATGTAGAGCATTCTTTCACTAATATCTGTGACAGACTGCATGGTTAGGTACTCGATTTTATACACGTGTGGCAACACTTAATACTTTTGGGTCTAATACTGTGGGTCTTAATACTTTTGGCCAGATAGTGGATGTTTAATTTGCATATAAACATGGGAAGAGGAGATGTTCTGTAAGTACCTGTCTAAAAGAAAGCGCAGATACTCTGAACAGTCCTGCTGAGAGCCCACTGTGAACCAGGGGGGCCGCGAGGTCTCCAGGAAGCTCCTCGGTGCGTACGCCGCCCTCTAGTGGAGAAGCACAATTAAGCAACAGTACAAATGGAAAAAACAACCAAACGACCATGATATTGTTAAGTGAACCCTGTACATATCATGTTATTGAAAGGTCTTCATAAAGAGAGCGGTGTGTAATAAAGCTTCAGGTGCGCAGACTGGACTGGTGTGATTAGATATACCGGTTCAAATTATGAACCTGTTAGCAGTGGCGGTGTTTAAAATAAGCGAGATCCACAGACTGTTGGACCTACAGTGCAGTTCATATGATCAGCGCAAAATGGATATGCAGTGACTCATAGCATAGTATGAATCATCTAGAGGGACGAAGTGCTGGAAGTCTACAAACCTGAGTATGAGCCAGGAAAGCAAAGAGAAGCTGCATCTTCTTCATCAGCGCGTTAGAGCCGTTTAGATGACGAGATAAGACGTTCCTCCTGAAACTGCAGAGAAGAAAGGAGACACCAGTTACACCAACCTGTAGACATACTGTACTCATTAGACCGGTGCTCCTCAACTTCTGATGGGGTTATGTTCCTGTACAACCACAGTAAGTTGAATGTATTGGAAAGTAAGAAGTTTAATACGAATTTATACAGTGGTGATTGAAAGTTTGTGAACCCTTTCGAATTGTCTATATTTCTGCATAAATATGACCTAAAACATCATCAGATTTTCACACAAGTCCTAAAAGTAGATAAAGAGAACCCAGTTACACAAATGAGACAAAAATATTATAGTTGGTCATTTATTTATTGAGGAAAATGATCCAATATTACATATTAGTGAGTGGCAAAAGTATGTGAGCCTTTGCTTTCAGTATCTGGTGTGACCCCCCTGTGAGCAATAACTGCAGCTAAACGTTTCCTGTAACTGTTGATCAGTCCTGCACACCGGCTTGGAGGAATTTTAGCCCATTCCTCCGTACAGAACAGCTTCAGCTCTGTGATGTTGATGGGTTTCCTCACATTAGCTGCTCGCTTCAGGTCCTTCCACAACATTTCCATTGGATTAAGGTCAGGACTTTGACTTGGCCGTTCCAGAGCATCAGTGTTATTCATATCACCTGTCAGTGTTTAATGTTAGGGCTGATCGGTGTAAGAACTCACTCTGTCGCCATGAAGAGAGTCTGAATGATGCTGTTCATGTAACACGTGTTGCCCAGGTTCACGAGGCCCGTCTTCCCCGTCTCTGATTTGCCCGTGAGCCTCAGCAATCCTGAAGCGAACGAATTTGACTGAGAGGTCCAGGCACTTTGGTTCAGCACGAACTTGATCTTCTCTTCGCCGGGTTTAGGTAGCTCCTGCAACCATGGAAAGGTTTAAACTGATCAAAACCGAACTAACAAAACAGAACAATGACAGAATTGTGTGTCTAATGACGTTTGGTTCATCTTCTAAAGTAAAGAACCAACTGACACGTTACTGGAACTGAAAGCTGCATGCGTCACCTTGATGGCTTCCAGGATGGAGTCGTAGAGGTCGGGGAAGCCGGAGTACTGGTACATCATGCAGTGCATGAGCTCAGTGAACTGCAGCAGGAAGGCTTTGCTGGTAGGAAGGCCGTCGTTCTGCAGAGACTTGACAAGCACCACCACATGGGGGACCACCTGAATCAATGACAACCAGATTTACTTCCTTCAAGACTTTAGTACCTGTTCAGGTACAACCTGTCACTCTCTAGATCATACGCCATGCTATTCTTCAAAATAAAAGCAGTTGTACCTTCAAGATTCCACCACTAGTAGTGCATGGTGAGGCAAAAAAGGGCATCATTGTTGGAAAGCGTCTTTCAAAGCACTCTGGGATCAATTTAGGTCAAAACTTATGCTGAGTTGTGTATGCTACTTATTTAATTATGGGTTTTTGCAAGTAAACATACAACAAATACTAGAAACACATCATACAATACAAAAAGACACACTCACTTTTAAATTCAGCTACCACAACATACCCAAAACACACACTGATTATTGTCGATACATGCCATCCCTAAAAGGTAATAAAAATTAAAAGAAGAGTCCAATTACGTTAATGAAAACATTACTTTTCAAAATTCATTTAGTTGTTTCGCGAGTGACAAGCAATTCCATCACTTCACCAGCAGATGTCCCCAGACTGATCGCGTGTCATCTTAGCAGCGCCATCTGCTGGTGTAACATTAGATTTGCATGCCTTAAATGGCAGGTCTGTCGGACACGATTTCCTTTGGATAAAGGAATTATAAAAGTGCAAACAGAGGCAGTACATATCCGGCTTAAATAAATGTTCATTTAAGTACAGCAATTTTATGTCTCATTTGTTGTTATTAGTTTTACCAGTAGCAAAAAATAACAAATAGAAATCGGCCATCGGTCACTCTGCTCTCTAAATATCGGCATCTGCATCGGCCATTAAAAAAAACAAACTGGTCAACCACTAGTCAGAGATTACAGACTATGGTAGCCTAGTGGTTAAGGTACTGGACTCTCAAATCCCATCTCTGCCAAGCTGCCACTGTTGGGTCCTTGAGCAAGACCTTTAACCCACAACTTCTTGGATTGTAAGAACGTATCAACTGCGATTCACTCTAAATAAGGGTGTCTGCTAAATGACGTAAATGTAGTCAGAGCGCCTAGAAGGAGTCCAAAAAAACAACATCTAAGTACAACCATAAAGTCCTCAGTGCTCCGGTCCAGAACATTGAAGCACGATGTGAGCGCAGGCCAGCGAGGGACAATCGTGCTCTGGCATGCTCTGGTGTGAGTACGCCCTAAATGCTCTCTATGGGCAAACTGTAACCACTTCAATTTTAACTTGGGTCTTACCAGATGGAAGGCTTCTGGAGAGTGCTGGAAACTGAGCAGCATGTGGGAGAGGACGGCTAGCGCTCCCTGTCTTACAATAGGGTACCACAGCCGGTTGAAGACCTGCAGACAAACAGCAAAGAAGTTGGAAGAAAAACAGGACACACAAGCTGTTTACATGCAGCCTCCTATTCATAGTTTTTGACTAAATGTTGTTGTAGTCATAATTTAGTCATCTGAATTGTTTTTAGTTTTAGCCGACTAATTATAATAAGATTATAGTCGACTAAATCTACAGTACATTCAGTTGACTAAAATATGAAATGTAAAGGTGCAATACATGAGAATAATAGTATACATTAAAGTGCTTATAACTCAACATTTCCATGCTAGATCTGCTTCACACTCGGTGTGGACATTCAGTAGATATTCTAGAATAGAATCAAGTTGGAATGAATGATATATTATAAGATCGAACTAATTAAGATATAAGCTCAGGTCTATATGCATGCATTATAATAACTGTATACAAAGGTGGTCACCAAAACTCAATTTCCACCAAAGATCTGTTTAAAACTCGGTGTGGACACTCGTGAGATATTGTAGAATAAAATCAAGTTAGAATAAATGATTATATTAGGAGCTTTATTAAACATATAAGATCAGAAGGTCAGATATGTGCATGTTCTATAGGCATTTATTCATAATTACAGTATAAAACGGAGTTATGTTACCCGAATACTCCTTACAGATAGTTTGAGAACTTTGGACAGAGTAAAATATATCCACGTCGCGAACTCGAAACATATTTTAATCCCTACTTTATTCGCTGAAATATCGGCTTCAACATAACGAGTTTGCAGCGCACTACCGTAATACCGCTAAAATAGGAGCTCTCGCCATTTAGGTGCGGATAGCTTGACCGCGTTTTCATGAAGACATGCCGGCAGATTTCGTTTCAAGTTTGCTGTATTTTTGCCGGAGATGGTCGCCCCACTCGGTTTACAAAAAGTCCTGTCTTCCTTGACATCAAATGAGAAATGTGCCATATATCGATAGTGTGTTCTGTGTAGTACAATATACAAGTTAGCAGTGAGCAACACAAACGAGGGAATTCGGACAACACTTGCTAATGCCGGAGACAAATGATCTTGATCTTTCACCAACCGAAACATCAATAAGCCTATGAAGTAAGACTTTGGAGTAACACAGTTTAGCGATGTTTTAATTTAGCTGACAGTGCTACTTTTCAAGTGTAAAACTTCCCTCATTTGTCCGACGAACTAAAACCATGACGAAATCATAAATATTAAATTCACTATTTTGACCAGTAAACACACTATTATAAACTGTTTGTCGTTTAATAGTCATTAAATAATGTGTTGTACTTATATTTGTACATGAAAATCGTCACTCCGGTGGTTTCGGATTGATCCGTCACCTTTGCCGAGTAAAGCCGAAGGACACCGCTATGCATTGTGGACGTTAGTCCGTAAGTAGTGTACATCGGTTGCCCACTATTTCTGGTGCATTATGGGTAACAGTAGTGTACTATATAGGGAATCGATTTGTCCACTGAGAATTCGGACAACCCTACAAAATGGCCGACACCCTAAATAGAACACTAAATAGTGAATAGGGTGCGATTTCAGACACCGATAATCTCGTTTTCGTTAGAAATGAAGGGTCGTTGACGAAAACTATGATGGAAATCATTCGTCACCGAAATTAACACTGCTCACAGCTCTAAAGATCCCCGGTTCTATCTCGACTTCAGACTTCGACTGTGTGGAGTTTGCATGGCTTCCCCATGTCTGGGTGGGTTTACTCCGGGTACTCTGGTTTCCTCTCACAGTCTGCACTTTTCAAATGCTTTGGTCTCATCAGGACTTGAAAATGACTCTCCTCTGTTCCGGCTTTGTTTCTTACAGAATTCGAATGGGAATTTTCCACACTTGAATGTACGTTTTGAGATTAAATTCAAAGTTCAAATCTTGATTTCATTTTGACAGCCTTACTTCACACACAGCCAGTCATGCCTGTACGATGCAGCTGGTTGGGGACGGAGTGCTGCCAAGGACTTTCCTGCTTAGACTCAAGATCCTAGAGTGACTCTATCAGGCTAATTAATGCCAATGTGCATATTTTTACATTTGTTTATTTGAACTATCACTACAGACTTAATTGACTAAATAAATTAGTTTCTTTCTTACATTTATCATCTACGCCGCCCAAGCAGGTCGGGTCCCTTTTTAATTCTTGGTCCTCCCAAGGTTTCTTCCTCATAACGCTTAGGGAGTTTTTCCTTGCCACTGTCGCCCTAGGCTTGCTCAAATTGGGATTGGACTTTATAATCTAAAATTATAAAGTTGCTTTTAGGCAGTGATGCATTGTAAACAGTGCTATAGAAATAAATCTGACTTGACTGTGGTGGCCTAGCAGTTAAGGTACTATATTAAGGTACTATAGACCAGAAGGTCCAGGGTTCAAATCCCACCTCTGCCAGGCTGCCACTGTTGGGTCCTTGAACAAGGCAATCAACCCACAATTGCTTGGATTGTAATACTGTATCAATGAACCCGCACTCCTTTTGTAATTGGGACTGAGGTCTTAGAAACAGCCCTTAAAAGCATACTCACCAGCTCAATTTTAAGCAAGGTGACATCGATGAGGATGGTGAACTTCTGCACAGCAGCCAGTCCCTTCAGCAGAGCAATAATCCAGGTGTCTACGTGATTGGCCAGGGGCCACGAGAGCCATTCGATCATCCTGATGGACACAGAGAGCCAACACATATAATGATTTAGAGAGATAGCCAAGGTCAGAAAATACTACAGAAACCAAGAAGCTGTGAGCTAACAACAAACAAGTACCTGCTCTGCCCATTCAGTGTGCAATCAATGAACAAGTTTTACTTTGGATCACCTAACTAGAAGACTTTGTGCCCATTTTTGCACGATCGCTTTACTTAACATATCCACAAAATACGGAATTATTATTACTACGTTTTCACACCTAATAATCAAAATAGATAGAATAGATGATGTTGGTTATATTCAGTTGATTTTATGTGGTGGCTTCTGAATAAGTTTGAGAGAAACATCACCATCGTTTGCATCCAAAAGTTACATCACCTTAGTTTGACTAAAACTATAAAATAATAATAATTACTAAGAGGCTGTATGTTATTTTAGGTTATATAGTATTTATTGTTAGAGTTTACAAAATAGATGATGACGTATAATATTACTTATTAATAAGTTCCTCTGGTGCCAAAGCGCCTTATGTACTGACCTGCAGAGAGCCTGGGTCATGCTGGCATCTTTGACGTTCTGGTCAGTGGTGAGACTCTTGATGAGGATGTTGATCATCTGCAGTGGGATGTGCTGCACCAGACTGGCCAGGGCGATGGACGGCTCAAAGGAAGGATCTGCAGCCAAAACACAGCAGTTATTAACCAGACCCGTGCTCACCTGTTAGTCATGATTCTGACGAGCAGAAGAATTCTGACCTGTAGAGGAAATGACAGCGAACACTTCTTGCAGCGACGGCAGAAGAGTGGCCGGCTCGGCCTTCCAGATCCCCTGCAGCAGAGTGGCAACGTAGCCTACCTGCGCGACGTAGCGCCTCAGCTCCGCATCCTCACCCGCCGGGCACTGGAAGTGCGCAAACGTGCGCACCAGCTGTTGGCAAAGTGGCACGGCGGCTTTGCTGCGAGGCATGCACTGGGGGAAGTCGCTGAGCAGCGCGGCCAGCTTTCCGCACAGGGAAGCGTCGGGTCTCTCGCACACCATGCGGAGGACCTCAGTCTGCAGCGTCGGGGCCAGCTCCAGCACGGCCGGGCAGCTGATCAGCAGCCGCAGGCAGCCGTGCAGAAAGTCCAGGATGGCTGGGTCGTGCCGGTCCAGGGGGGCATAGCCATCACGCAGCAGTTCTTGCACATAATCCTTGCTGAGGAAGCGAGCGAACTCATCGCGGTGGTAGCGGGCGTATGCCTCCTGCACCTGGAGGCCCACCTGCCTCTGGAAGGCGTCTTCGCCCAGCAGGATGAGCCGGGCTGTGAGCTGGTACAAAGCCTGGCACTGCTCCTCCGTCACCTCCTTCTCAGCCGCCTCCACCACCTTCTTCACGATGGCGCGCTTCACAGGCAACGGGTGAGAGGAGCCCACCAAAGCCTCCAGAATCTTATCCATTACAGGGCTTTACTGCACCACCGACCAGCTGAAGGACAACGACAGAGCTGTGTCCAAAAACAAGGAGAAAGATGGACAGAACTTAGAAGAACACTTTGGCTTAACCGGCAGCATAGGGCCCAAGAGGGGAGGAAACCTAAATAAAAAACATAGAAACTCCACTCAGGCAGTGGTCAGACTGGGACTCAAACATGGATCTCAGGAGCGTTTGAGGCGACAACGCAAAAAAAAAAATAATAATAATAACAACAAAACTAAATATTACTACTGCTACTAATAATAATAAAAACAAACAAACAAAAATAATATTAATAATAATAATAATAACAACAAAACTAAATACTAATAATAACAAAAAAATACTAACAATAATAATAACAAAACTAAATACTACTACTAACAATAATAATCATATTAACAACAACAACAATAATAATAATAATAATAATAATAATATCAATAACAAGCCTCTGTTTCTAGTAATTTCCTTTAATTGCTAAAGGTATTCAAGAAATGTTCATTGTTTGCATTTGTAACCTTGCTCCTGTCATGGATAAAATAACTTTTAAAATGATTATTACTATTATTATCATTAATGTAATGAGCTGGGGTGTAAGAATAATAATAACAAAAAATAAGTATTACTATTATTATGCAATACATTATATAATATATCTAATATTATACATTACATATCATGTTATATATATATATATAAAACAATTATAATATTATTATATAATTTAATATTTAATATAATTGTAGTATTATTATTACTATTATTATTACTAATAACACCATCAACAGTTGCTCACAGAAATTAAAGTGAACTTGGAAGTCAGAAAGACACTGTAAATATTATTATTATTATTATTATTATTATTATTATTATTATCCTAACTCAACATCTTCCTCTGCATCTCCATTGTTAGTGACTTTTGAGTAAACAGCTAAATGTCAGTAAAGGAAAATATGTGCATGGATGGATGGTCATGGTAACGGTATATACATTAAAGACTGACACCACAGATAATGTAACTGTTAATTACATCTGAAAGATCTTTTCATTTAAAATGTATTCCTTTAATGTTAGTAGTTGACATTCAGGCGAAGGCTGTTTGACAGGTACAGAACATGTATTTCAGTCAATTTTATGAGACTTCTAAATATTTAGATAAGAAAGTCTCGATTAGAATAACAGTTCGCTGAAAAAGTTCATTTTAACAGCGTATGTGATGTCACACATCTGAATTCATTTATTAATCACACTTAGTATGTTAGCTTAGCTGGTTGGTTATTAATCCATCGAAATCGATCAGTTGAAATTTAACCTATAAGACAAAAAAAATCGGGAGAAGGTTTAGGGAAATTTTATTTAGAAATAAAAGATGAAAACTTTTTTTACTCTTGTTAACAATCCAACTAAAATCCAAACAAAGCTTCCATGCCTTGTCATGCTGTAAATATTTATTCTACCCATTTTCGGTCAGTAGTCACATCTTGCGTTGTGATTGGATACTAGTACAATCCGAGTATGGCATTGGCTATTAGTCGGACACGCTAACCAATCGTGGCGTCTGAGAGGCGGGATTAAACGTAAAACAGGTAGAAACTAGACAACTCTGTATACAGGAGGCCAAAATTCCATACTGACTAAACAAATCGTTTTGGTTTTTTTTCAGACCTCCACAATTAAATAAAAATAATTCAAGACTCACCATTATAAGCCTTTTCGCCCGTTCCCGTAAACATAACCACTGATGAACTACTCCAAAACCGAATTTTAACGGATTTAACTAAACGCAGTGTCTGTTTTCATTCTTCAACAACCCTACAATCAGCTGATGAACTCAAACGTCATCACTCCTCGACAGGACCAGAGCGTTCTCTCTAAATATATATATATGTTAATAACTACTTTACATAAAACCTCAAACATGGTTATTATCTAATTAGAAAAATACTATAAATTTGTTTATGTGTTAAACAACTGTACAAATACATTTTTTATTTGTGTGTTTTTATTGTAGTATTTATAGAGTTGAGTTCTATAAAGTTATAGTTTATTTTGTTAATAATTATATTCAAATGTTATTGCATATTGATAAGAAAGGCATTTTGTTCCTTGTAGTTAATTCCGATGTAGCTTATCTATCTATCTATCTATCTATCTGGTGAAAGTGTTTAATAAAATAAACAGAATTAAATTAAATAACAGAATTCTGACTTAACAAACACAACATCCTGAGCAAGTCAAATTTGCTTCCTTCCAAATTAACTAATGACAAATATACAGAGATTTTCTCTCAAAAAAACAGTGAAACAGGCCTGCAACACTGCAACAGGGAGTCCAACACTGTTTAGCATCTACATTAATGGGTTAGCAGTGCAGCTGGAACAGTCTACAGTGCTGGGACTCCTCTGCAGGCTGGGGATGTAAAGTTCCTGCTCTATGCCGATGAAATGGTGCTGCTGTCTCCAATTGCACAAAGGCTACAGCAGCACCTGGACCTGTTGGAGCAGTACAGCAAGAACTGGGCCCTGGCAGTACACCTAAAGAAATCAAATGTTACACTTTTCAACATGTCAGAAACACATACACCAGTTCACCCTGGGCAGCATCGATCTGGACCGTACACTCCAGTATACTTGTCTCACCCTCACCATCTCCGCGTCAGGTAGTTTCAGCATGGCAGGAGTGCAATGAAGGGAAAATCCACCAGAACTCAGTGCACAATCAGTAGGAGATTCCACAGCATTGATTTTCCCACCTCAGTCTGGTGCAATTTATTCTATATTGTGATCCAGCTTATTGTGCTGTACGGAAGTGAGCATAGCTACACAAAATGGGACAAGTCTCCAACAGAAGCCACGCACTCTGAATTCTGTAGAATGATTCTTAAAGTCCAAAGGAGAACACCAACCAATGGATGCAGGGCAGAATCAGGTCGATTCCAAAGAAACCCTGCAATTTATAGCACTACAGAGCCAAGAACTGACCCCTGAAAAGAGTCAGTCAGCTGATCCTGTGATTCTACGACCTTCAAGCATAGCCCAGAACAACCACACAGACCTGTCCAATGGCATCATCTAAATATCAAACTCATTACCAACACTAAGTACTGTATCTTGAATACTGGGAGAACCAAATCCAGGGACAGAGCAAACTGGAACGCTTGTGTGCAATTAAAGGAGGGTACAAATTGGAACTGTATCTCCTGACTGTCAGAAATCCACAACAGTGACAGATTCTGACCAAATACCATAGAGACAGATCACCACTCAGAGACTGTAGCCTGGCCATAGAAAAGGACAGATATAAACAGTCCTGGCTGCCCAGAGCGGAGCGAGTATGTGGTCACTGTGAGAGCAGAAAGGTGGAGACAGAGATGCATTTCACTACAAAACACTCACGGAAAAAAAAAACCTACAAAACACTCACCGAATTTGGAAGAATTAAAGATATTTCTCTGGGAGAATCGCTGCACCATATGTATCAGCGTGTCACCTCTTGAGAGACAGTGGGTAACAACATAACTCACTGTAACGTGTTCTCTCACCATCATTTTTGTTGTTTTTTTGTTGTAATTCTGAAAAATGAAAAGCAAAGCACTTTTTACAACAGAACATAAAGCAGATTAATCTTGAAAATGGGCTATGGTTTTACCAGAGATACTATGGTATCTCTACCATGGTTTTACAAAAAATACCAGGGTAAAACCATGGCGGATTCATAGTATACACATAGTTTCCATCAGAAACCTTAATAGTTTGACTAGGACTAATAGAACTAACTATAAATGATGTACTTTATAGTAATTATGTTTATTGTATAGTTAACCATGATCATACTCTGAACTACTAAGGTGTCTTATGTGTATACGAGGAATCCACCATGGTCTTACTTCGGTATTTTGGTATAACCATGGTGAAGATAGCATAGTAACTGTGGTAGCCTAGTGGTTAAGGTACTGGACTCTGGACGAGAAGGTCCAGGGTTCAAATCCCACCTCTCCCAAGCTGCCACTGTCGGGTCCTTGAGTGGCCTTAACCCACAATTGCTTGGATTGTAAGACTGTACCAACTGTAAGTGACTCTGGATAAGGGTGTCTGCTAAATGCTGTAAATGTGAATGTAGTAACCATTATTGTTTTTTTTTCTGCCAAAAAAGATGGTAAAACCATGATTAATTTTCACAAGTCTCAAATGAACAAGATTATGGTGACAGTGGTAAGGAAAATCTTCCTAACAGTGATGAGTAAGTAATATTGGGAGGACCAAGACTCATAAAGGGAACCAGCCTCCCTAGGCAGCCTCGATATATTATTATGTAAGAAACGAACTAAAATGAATGAATGAACTGCCCTTGTGCTGTGTGAGTTTATGGAAAGAAAAACCTTTTAAATCTTATACATATAATTAAAACGCAGATCAGCAAGTCACCTAAACGACTCATGAACCGTACGACGACTGACTGGGGACTGCGCCCATTCAAAACAAAAAGTCGGAATACACACGGAGGTGGAACTCGTTCTGAAACCCCGCGATATCTGCAATCAGTTTGAACACAAGCGTCGCGATATTTGTATCCGGCTCCCACTAGTGTGTGCAATTCCCGCGATATTTGGGGCAAACCCTTAGCATGGATGGGTGCTCTCGCGATATTTGTAACAGGCCCCACTTTTGCGGGAAACAGCGGCAACAAAAAGCCGGTGTGAAGGCTTCGAGCGGTTGGATTGTTTCCTTTTTGTGGTTGTATTTTGAGTATTTAGTGTCGAGTAAAGCATTAGTACGACTATTCTGCCGCGTTCTTATCAGTATTTAGTTAGTTTTGTTTTGGAATAAGAGCGGAGGATGTCTGAGACGGAGGGCAGCGTGGAGAGACAGCGGGAAGAGGAGGCTGAGCAGCTCGAGAACGCACAGGTGATAAGATACGACAATTTTATTCGTTTTATGTCCGGAATACAGCGTTTATTAGGCGTTAATATTACTTGTTTTTATTTATATCGCGTAATTATGGTGAGTTGAAACATAAAGTCGTTGTGAAATCGGTGTTATGATTTGAAAGCTGAAAGTTTTGGAATGAATTAGCCCAGCGTTAGCCGGATCTGATGTATTGTTCTGTGGCTGGTGCGCGGCTTACGTAACGTCGCTACAGTCTCCGTGTTACGCACACTTCATTTTCTTCCATTAACTCCCGACTTAAATGTGTCTGAATCGATGGAGTACAGCAATACGTACGTAAACTGCTGTTCCTTATCCTGACTTTCGCTTTGTTTGTGCTGCGAAGGCTTTCCGGAGCTGTACGGGTTCCTGTTTATACTGCCAGTTCCCCGTACACGACGTCAGTCAATGAGTACAGGTTATGCTTTGTGTTTGACAGACCAAATGATCACCTTGTACTCAATTATTCGTACGTAAGTGTCCCAGCGTTCACCCAAAAATCAGTTCTGAACTCATTTTAATTCAACACCCTTCTCTTCTCTCGTCAGACCTTGCTTTACTTGCTTTAAATACAAACACGTCAGGGCTACAACACATCCGCGGTTTCCTCACATTAGCTGCTCGCTTCAGGTCCTTCCACAACATTTCCATTGGATTAAGGTCAGAACTTTGACTTGGCCATTCCAAAACATACTTAGGGTCGTTGTCTTGCTGCATGACCCACCTTCTATTGAGATTCATGGACATGGACAGATGTCCTGACATTTTCCTTTAGAATTCACTGATATAATTCAGAATTCATTGTTCCACCAATGATGGCAAGCCGTCCTGCCCAGATGCAGCAAAACAGGCCCAAACCATGATACTACCACCACCATGTTCAACAGATGGGATAAGGTTCTTATGCTGGAATGCAGTGTTTTCCTTTTTCCAAACATAACGCTTTTCTTTTAAACCAAAAAGTTGTATTTTGGTCTCATCTGTCCACAAAACATTCTTCCAATAGCCTTCAGGCTTGTCCACGTGATCTTTAGCAAACTGCAGACGAGCAGCAATGTTCTTTTTGGAGAGCAGTGGGTTTCTCCTTGCAACCCTGCCATGCACACCATTGTTGCTCAGTGTTCTTCTGATGCTGGACTCATGAACATTGAGAGAGGCCTTCAGTTGCTTAGAAGTTACCCTGGGGTCCGTTGTGACCTCGCCAGCTATTACACGCCTTGCTCTTGGAGTGATCTTTGTTGGTCGACCACTCCTGGGGAGGGTAACAATGGTCTTGAATTTCCTCCATTTGTACACAATCTATCTGACTGTGGATTGGTGGAGTACAAACTCTATTGAGATGGTTTTGTAACCTTTTCCAGCCTGATGAGCATCAGCAACTCTTTTTCTGTGCTCCTCAGAAATCTCCTTTGTTCGTGCCATGATACACTTCCACAAACGTGTTGTGAAGAGCAGACTTTGATAGATCCCTGTTCTTTAAATAAAACAGGGTGCTCACTCACACTTGATTGTCATCCCATTGATTGAAAACACCTGACTCTACTTTTACAATCCAAGCTATTAGGGTTAAGGACCTGCTCAAGGATCCAGCTTGGCAGAGGTGGGATTTGCACCCTGGACCATAGTCCAGAAAATTAACCTTTAGGCTACCACAGTCTCTCATGTCCCATGGAAAAGAGTTATGAAGCATAGAGCCACTCATTCTGTCTTTCTTGCTTGAACCACTCAATACTATGCTCAGTGATTAATTTACTGGTTTATTGTCTAGAACATTAAGGGTTCAAGATCCAGCACTGGTAAGCTACCACTGCTTGGCTCTTAACCCACAGGTACTTAAACTGACCTCTGCTATCTGTGTTTAGGATGGCGGCTCGGGTGCGAGTCACGATGAGGCATCGGAAGCAATGCAGGACGGAGGTGAGGAGTCGTCATCTCCCATGACTGAAAAGCCGAAGGTGGCGCAGCAAGCTGGCTATGAAGAGAAAGTGGTAATTCTTCACTTAAGCTCGGTGTTATGATCAGCGTTCCAAATAACGTGCTTAATTATCTGAAGGTATTGATTCCACTTTTCTCATTGATTTCCCCACTAGAAAACAGACCGGACCAACAGATTCGAGTACCTGCTTAAACAGACTGAGGTGTTTGCCCACTTCATTCAGCCTGCTGCCCAGAAGACTCCTACCTCACCTCTGAAGATGAAGCCGGGTCGTCCCCGAATTAAAAAGGATGAGAAACAGAACCTCCTCTCTGCTGGAGAGTAAGTTTCCTTATCCTTATTCAGAGTGACTTGCAGCTGAACTTGTAGTCTTTAACACCAACCATCGCCCCACGTTTAAAGTCACTTAAATCACTGTTCTTCCCCATTCTGATGCTCGATTTGAGCTTCAACAGGGCGTCTTGACCATGTCTACATACTAAATGCATTGAGCTTCTGCCATGTGATTGGCTGATTAGATATTTGCCTTAATGAGCAGTTGCACAGGCGTACTTCATCAAAAGGACTTTGTATGTATGCCTTACTGAAATGCTTTGTTGATAATCATGGATGCGCTCATGGTTGCAGTAACCGTCACCGCCGCACCGAGCAGGAGGAGGATGAGGAGCTGCTCAGTGAGAGCAGTAAAGCTGCTAACGTCTGCACACGTTTTGATGAGTCTCCATCCTGTAAGTTAAATATCCACACGATTATGGTGTCACTCTATTATGAACTGTACTCTTTATAATCACTCTGGCTGTCAGAAGGAATGGTACCATTGACTAATGCATATAATGCCACAGTTAGTTCTGACCCCGCAATCTGATTGGCTGTCCTGGCCCAGATGCAGCAAAACAGGCCCAAACCATGATACCACCACTGTATGTAATGATGTGAATGCCACTGACTGTGCTCTTGCAGACGTGAAGTCGGGTAAACTCAGAGATTATCAGGTCCGTGGACTTAACTGGCTGATATCCCTGTACGAAAACGGAATCAATGGAATCCTCGCAGATGAAATGGTACGCTTTCACGTTTGTTGTTTCGCAACCCGTTTTCACCTTCCTGTTCTGTAACCGAGTATGAAAAGTAATAGTCTCTCTACTCTGCTCTCCTCAGGGTCTGGGTAAGACCCTACAGACCATTTCTCTGCTTGGCTACATGAAGCACTACAGAAACATTCCCGGACCTCATATGGTGCTGGTGCCCAAGTCCACGCTGTATAACTGGATGAATGAGTTTAAGCGCTGGGTGCCGTCTCTCAGAGCCGTCTGTCTCATCGGAGACAGGGATGAGAGGGTGAGCCACGAGTTGTACTCGACACTCATTGTTATTGTTCTGTCCGGCATGAACTTTATTCCACCCTGTCTGTCGTTGACTCCTCATTGCTTATAGACGGCCTTCATCCGGGACACGCTGTTGCCCGGAGAGTGGGACGTGTGCGTCACATCCTATGAGATGCTCATCATCGAGAGGGCCGTCTTTAAGAAGTTTAACTGGAGATACCTAGTCATCGACGAGGCCCATCGAATCAAGAACGAGAAATCAAAGGTTCAGATCAGTTATGTTCTAAACTAGAGACATGATGTGCTCGCTTTTGACCTGTTATGCTTCCTATCTGATATAACACCAGACTGCATCTGTATCAAATGACTTGTTCTTAATCAGCTTTCAGAAATTGTTCGTGAATTCAAGACCACCAACCGATTGCTGCTCACAGGAACGCCACTGCAGAACAACCTGCATGAGCTGTGGGCTCTGCTCAACTTCCTGCTGCCTGATGTCTTTAACTCCTCAGAGGTAGCCTCCTTAATGATATTTAGTGAAAAAGGACGTTAATAGAGCTTAATACAATTTTTTTTGAACCTTTTTAGAATTTTCTAGACTAAAAACTAAAGGTCAGATTTTCACACCAGGCCTAAAAGTGGATAAAGAAAGCAAGAAATGCAAGCTATTATACTTGGTTGTTATATAGTGAGAGAAATGATCCATTATTACATATCTGTGAGTTCCAAAAGTATGTGAACATCCAGGTTAAGGTGAAGGTGAAATTTGAGGCAGCTGATGACGATCAGGTTTAATTTTCTTGTATTTAAAGAATTAAATGTTGCAACTTTTATTTAGAACTTGTGCAGTCTTACAGCCACCTATATTTAGTTTTAAATATGCTTAACATTTAAAATGTATTTGTATTTTGTAATTGAAATGGCTATAACTATCTAATTATCATAAGGCTACAAAACCTTTTGTTTAACTTTAATATGGGATTTGAAAGCCTTTCTTTCTTTTGCACAATGTAGGACTTTGATTCCTGGTTTGACACAAATAACTGTCTTGGGGACCAAAAACTGGTTGAGCGTCTACACACTGTAAGTATTATTCATGTTAAGAAAGCAGGGAAATGGCCCCATGCTGACGTCAGTAGCATCTAGTAAACTGTTTCTTAACCATGTAGGTATTGCGTCCTTTCCTGCTGAGACGTATCAAAGCTGACGTGGAGAAATCCCTCCTTCCAAAGAAAGAAATCAAGATGTATATAGGGCTCAGCAAAATGCAGAGAGAATGGTATGTTTTCCAATTACTTGCTTTTTTTTTGTGGTGTCCAAAGTTTTTAAAGGTGCAGGGAAACCAGTTTTTAGTCCTGGATGTGATATCTGGTCTGTCTGAAAACATTCGTCCAGGGTTTGATCGAAGTGAACATGAGGTGAAAAAAAAGTTCCAGGAAATCACATAGGATTTTTAAAGAATTGAATTGTAAATCATGGTGAAAAATAAGTATTTGGTCACCCACAAACAAGCAGGATTTCTGTTTATCATTTTTATTGTGCTCAGAAATCTAATCAGGCAGTATAAAGGTACTGAAAATAGCCTGAACTTTAAACATATCATGTTTTGCTCTCTGATGATGGCTACTGTTTTTACTCGACAGGTACACGAAAATCCTAATGAAGGACATCGACATTCTGAACTCGGCAGGGAAGATGGACAAGATGCGACTGCTGAACGTGCTGATGCAGCTCAGGAAGTGCTGCAATCACCCGTACCTGTTTGATGGGGCTGAACCCGGCCCACCTTACACCACTGACCTCCACTTGGTCGTCAACAGCGGCAAGATGGTGGTGCTGGACAAGCTGCTGCCCAAGCTGAAGGAGCAAGGTGAGCTGGAACGCCAGGGATGAGCTTCAGTGAAACTGGCTTTCACCTATTTATGCAAGATCAAAAATCCTGTGTGATTTCCTTTATTTTTTTCTCATTTTATCTCTCATAGCTGAAGTGTACCTATGATGAAAATTACAGACCTCTCTCATCTTTAAGTAGGAGAACTTGCACAATCAGTGGCTGTCTAAATACTTTTTTGCCCCACTGTAGCTCCTGTGAAAGAGGCAGTTACCCCAGGATACCATGTGCAGTTAAAACTGTATGACTATTCTGGACCTAACAAATCTAACCTTGAAAGAAATCTCTCCGAGGTGCAGAATGAGGTATTTTTCAGTGGAAATAACTTTGTTCTTGTCTTCCAAACCAGGTTCTCGTGTGCTGATCTTCAGCCAGATGACCAGGGTGCTGGATATCCTGGAAGATTACTGCATGTGGCGTAACTATGGTTACTGCCGGCTGGACGGGCAGACCCCTCATGAGGAGAGACAGGTACCGGGTTGCACTGTTACCTCATTTAATTAGTTAATGACTCTAAACATAAATCATTTATGGGATGGTCAGACGGTCGGGGGTTCAAATCCCACCTCTTCCGAGCTGCCTTTCTCACAATCCTTGGAAGTTCCTCTGGATAAGGGCGTCTGCTGAGTGACTCAATGTCAACGAGGCTCTCTGTCAGATCTGAGGTGTAACGAGTGATTTCTGATGTCTTTAGATGTCCATCAATGCCTACAACGAGCCCAACAGCTCCAAGTTCATCTTCATGCTGAGCACCAGGGCTGGAGGGCTGGGCATTAACCTGGCCACAGCTGACGTGGTCATCATTTATGACTCTGACTGGAACCCTCAAGTGGACCTGCAGGCCATGGTCAGTGTCTGTTACATTATTAACTGGATAAATCAAATATGTTAAATGAAGGACCTAATAGTAACTCATAATAATAAATCATTGTTCTCATTAGTCATCACAGTTCAGGTACTGCCATGTACAAAGCTTATGCCATTTATTATTTCTCTTAATACTTTGATGTCCTCCTGTTGGCTTTTTTAGCATCTAAATAGTTTTTTTTGTCATGAAATACTAAGATTTGAGACTTGCAGACTCCTCAAACAACCTCCTTGTTTTTAGGACCGTGCTCACAGGATTGGTCAGAAGAAGCAGGTGTGTGTGTTCCGCTTCATCACCGAGAACACGGTGGAGGAGCGGATTGTGGAGCGCGCCGAAATGAAGCTGCGTCTGGATTCCATAGTCATCCAGCAAGGTGAGATTAAAGTGGTGCCAGTGTAAACTGTCTCATGACTACCGGGCTTTCCTCAAGCTGTGGTATCTGTAGCCACCTTAATTGCAAGTCTGTTAAATAGGGATGGACCGAAATTTAAAATTTGTGGCCAACACCAAACAACAATTATATTTATTTATTTTTATATATATATATATATATATCGTCTCTCTCTCTATAATATATCTATATATAATAATATATAATCTAACATATTATAGATATATATATTATATATATATATATATAATTTGTATGTATGTATGTCAACAGTTTGTTCCTACATATGTATTTAATTGTAGTATTATGTGGGAGACCTAAAAAAAAATTGTTGAATGACATTGCATCTGTTGTTCTGTCTCATGTGTTAAATGTGTATGTATTTATATAAATGTTCTTAAATTACATACATAAATACTTTGACTCTTGGAAGTTTTAATCCAGTAATTTATGTAAAGTTACATTTTCCTCCTGTTAGTCCTAATTAGTTAGTAATAGTTTCCATATACATTTTATCTGTTCCTCCTGTATTATGCTGTTTTTCCAAAAAGCAGCCTTAAGGAAGGATTAAAATTCAGTTAAACAGCAAAGACTACAATACAGACCTGCAAAACTTCTAGCAGACAGCATAAACTGTAACAAGTAGACTGTCTCATTCAGTCTTAGGGTTCCACACGCAGCAAGGGCACCCACTAGGTAATGAGACACACCCGATGAGAAAAGAGTGCAGATCCATACACAAGCCAGCAGCAACTGCTATCTTTGAGTGGTGAAGAAGTTTCCATAATTGGAAGTCTGTTAAATGCTGCTGCTAACGTACATCCAGTGATATGTCCGATCCAAGCCAGTGGTTTAGGTTGTTTCCTGTTGTCGGTTGCTCAGATGCCTCTGTTCTTTCCTCACAGGTCGGTTAGTTGATCCCAGCATGAACAAACTAGGAAAAGACGAGATGCTGTCCATCATTCGGCACGGTGCCACTCACGTCTTTGCTTCCAAGGAGAGTGAAATCACTGACGAGGACATCGACGCCATCCTGGAGAGGGGACAGAAGAAGGTACGTGCAGGAACGAATCTCTTCCGAAGCTGCGCCTGAAGTCTTGCCTTTAAAGGGAAGCTTTAACTTCAGTGTTTCTCTTTTCTGTTCAGACCATGGAGCTGAAGGAGAAGATGTCCACACTTGGGGAAAGCTCGCTGAGGAATTTCACCATGGACACGGAAAACAGCGTGTACAACTTCGAGGGTGAAGATTACAGAGAGAAGAAAAAGGTCAGGGATAAAATGGGTATTTTCATATGTCCTCTGGAACTAATGGTCATGTAAATCAAATTAAGTGTCCAGGTTATAGTGACATACTGTACTAAACTGGACCAGAAGGCTCAAGGTTCAAATCCAAGCAAGCCATGTGTGGCACTCAAGCAAAACCCTTATGGCACAGTTGCTTAGGTTGTGTTGGGTATAAGCTGCTCTAGTGAACTCTGAGGGCAAATAACAACAAAATAAAATAATGGTAACTGAGGTAACGTGTTCACTTACTCATGATGTGGATTGGAGGCCATATCTCCAGCACTGCATCATGCCATGTCCATATATTTGAGCTGTTACCAGTACATAAGTACTAACCTGCGTCATGCGTTTGTTACTCCCCCAGGTCATCACCAACTGGATTGAGCCACCAAAAAGAGAGCGCAAGGCCAATTACGCCGTTGATGCTTATTTCAGAGAGGCTCTGCGCGTCAGTGAGCCCAAAGCACCAAAGGTATTCCTTCCCAGATCAGCCTGCGTTGATTTAACCCACACTAACGTGTCTAAAAGTACTTAATATCTTATGGAGCAATTCTGATTTTCTGCACCTACTTCCTCAGGCCCCTCGACCTCCCAAACAGCCCAATGTTCAAGATTTCCAATTCTTCCCCCCTCGGCTCTTTGAGCTGCTAGAGAAGGAGATCTTGTACTACAGGAAAACGATCGGCTACAAGGTGTGTGTTTATCCTTCATCATTTAGTAGTTACTAGTTGTGTGTGTGTGTGTGTGTGTGTTTGTTTAACTCTTGAATTATTAAACACTAGGTTCCTAGAAACCCAGACCTTCCCAATGCAGCCCAGGTGCAGAAAGAGGAGCAGGCTAAGATCGATGAAGCTGAGCCTCTGAATGAAGAGGAGCTGGAGGAGAAGGAAAACCTTCTCTCACAGGTACGCCTACTTTCTGCTTGCTGGAGATGCAGCACATCCCGCATGCTATGGAACTCAAATCCAGAAAGTCCTAAGAAGAAAATGAATGGCATACAAGCATGTTGTTGGCTGTAATTTTTGGATGTCCACAAACTTTTGGCTGTAAAGTGTACCTGAAACACCCATGCTGTATTACCTCTTAAAATGTGAGCTGCATTGCAACACCTCTAATCTCTTCTCAGGGCTTCACTATTTGGAACAAGCGAGATTTCAACCAGTTCATTAAGGCTAATGAGAAATGGGGAAGAGACGATATTGAGAACATCGCCCGTGAAGTGGAAGGAAAAACACCAGAGGAAGTCATGGAATATTCCGGTACTGTAACCTTTTTATTTTCCATATTTTGAAGAAATAAAGCACCCACTATGCGCAAACTCATTTGAGACTGTCGTGTGTAGCTGTGTTTTGGGAGCGCTGCAATGAACTGCAGGATATTGAGAAGATCATGGCCCAGATTGAGAGGGGTGAAGCCAGGATTCAGAGGAGGATCAGCATCAAGAAAGCACTCGACTCGAAGGTAGTTTCGATGTAGTATCCTGGTTTAAAATTTACAAGTCTGACTTTGCTTCCTTTTTAGAATTGAAATAGATTACACATGTTTGCCAAAATGTTAAAACCACACACAAGTTGGTTATCTGGTTACAAAAGCATATGTTAAATCTGGGATGTATTAGACACAAGTGAACAGTAGGGTCTTGTTGATCTGTGGGAGACCTGAGACTCATTATGACCAGATGACTGGGACAGATCATCTCCTGGATAACAAGTCTTGAGGGGTGCCCCCATTCAGCAGTGGTAAAGAAGGTAATCCGATGTGAGGAGTCCCATTTTCTTTTGCGTCACATCTGCACCTGGGGAAGTGATGGTGCATTAGGGTGCACTATGGGAAGAATGCACTCTGGGACATGCTCTGCTGAGAAACCCTGGGTCTGGGCCTTAGTGTAGAGGTTAATTTGGTGTGTACACCCACCTAAGCATTATGGACCTGGTGGCTTTAATATTTTGGCTGATTGGGACTATATATATATGAGCTCCTCTTTAATCTTCTATCCAGATTGGACGTTACAAGGCTCCGTTCCACCAGCTGAGGATTTCTTACGGGACCAACAAGGGAAAGAACTACACTGAGGAGGAGGATCGCTTCCTCATCTGCATGCTGCACAAGCTGGGCTTCGACAAGGAGAGCGTTTATGACGAGCTGCGCCAGTGTATCCGCAACTCGCCCCAGTTCCGCTTCGACTGGTTCCTCAAATCCCGCACGGCTATGGTGAGGGACCTGCAGGGAAATCCTGATAGGTATGAACTTGGTTGTGTTCTGCGGGGCTAAACTGATGTGTGTGTGCTTACAGGAGTTACAGAGGAGGTGTAACACGCTCATCACCCTGATTGAACGAGAGAACATGGAGCTGGAGGAGAAGGAGAAGGCAGAGAAGAAAAAACGAGGACCTCGGACTTCATCGGTAAGCTGGCTTCAACGTTGGTCTACACAGAGTAAAATGCTTTTTGGGTGCTAGCATGGAAACAGTACAGTTTAGGCACCCCTGGTCAAATGATCAATGAGCTTACATGCACTTGGGTAATCAGATTATGGGAAAGCTCCTGGTGTACAAAACTAATTTGGGAAGTCTAGGGTGACAGTGGCTAGAAGAAAACTCCCTAAATGTGCTTTGGGAAACTTTGGGAAAGACCTCCTTGGGCAGCCTGGATTTTATACGGAAGACTTAAACTAAAGCTTATGTTTGATTTTTAGCTAATGTTTAGGTGTCTTAAAGAGAACATTAGGTTGGGACCCACTGAGGCAGATTTCTCCATAACTAATAATGAAAATGAGCCTCTTCATACCCGGATATTTATCCGAATTGTTTACCGGAACAACTGTACTTTGACCAGGGGTGCCCCCACAGTGTGTACAAGTGTTCATCTGTATGCTGAATAACTGGTTGTTGACGTTTCAGGCACAGAAACGTAAGCAGGACGGGACTTCAGAGGGACGCGGGCGCAAGAAGAAGCTGAAGTTGTAATTCAGACTGACTGAATCCTGACTGACCACCGAGTAGAACGTAGAGCGTTTGTGTTACGGGTCCCACTTACGTACTGTATCATGTTGACTCATGTTAGCTTGGTCTTTGTCGAAAAGCCTAGTATTGTACATTAGAGCAGTCCTTTAGTTACATGATGTACTACGGCTGTGCTGTTTCCTTCCTTTTCAATCTCTTTTGTATCTGTAATTTGTGAGCTAATGAAATGTATTTATGCTTGTTGGTCATGTACCACATTCCACTTGCTTAACAGAATAAATGGCTTTTTTTAAAAAACAAAACGAGCCCTCGGTATTGCATAAGTAACTAAAGCAGTCCTTGTCATTCTAATAAATTCATTTTTGTTTTGTAAATATGGTGGTTTTATGGTCTTTAGCTGCTTGCTTATGGCTCTGTTTGGTGTGTGATCCAAAGATGGCTTTTGGGACTGTGGTGTCCTAGTGGTTAAGATACCAGAAGGTCCAGAGTTCAAATCCCACCTCTGCCAAGCCACTCCTGTTGGGTCCTTGAGCAAGGCCCTTAACCCATAATTGCTTGGATTGTAACTATCAATTGTAAGTCGCTTTGGATAAGGGGCATCTGCTGAATGCCATAAACGTGTTTAAATTCGGACAGTTAAACAGAACCGTCTAGGGTGACAGTGGCTAGAAGAAAACTCCCTAAATGTGCCTAGGAAGAAACTTTGGGAAAGACTTCCTTGGGCTGCCTAGATTTTATGTAAGACGTAAACTAAAGCTTATGTGTGATTTTTAGCTAATGTTTAGGTGTCTTAAAGAGAACATGAGCCAGAATGGAAAATGGAAAAAAAAATCTATAAAGGTAACCCAAGAGAAAAGGAAGAAAGCTATTTATATTTATTTATTTTGCCAAAAAAGATTTGCAATGAATCACTTTATTCTTTTGGTCTGTGTTTGGGGCCCAAAGGAAAAAAGGTTGGGACCCACTGAGGCAGAGATTTTCTCCATAACTAATAATGAAAATGAGCCTACTGGTTAAGATACTGGACTATAGACCAGAAGGTCCAGAGTTCAAATCACACCTCTTCCAAGCCACCCCTGTTAAGTCCTTGAGCAAGACCCTTAACCCATAATTGCTTGGATTGTAACTGTATCAATTGTAAGTGGACAAGGGTGTCTGCTAAATGCCATAAATGTTAATGTGTGTAAATTCGGACAGTTAAACAGAACAGACCAACTCTTACTTAATTACCTACTAAAACTTAAATGTATTTACAGTAAATGTTATGTGTTATACAAAGCGGATTCCAAAAAAGTTGGGACACTAAACAAATTGTGAATAAAAACTGAATGCAATGATGAGGAGATGGCAAATGTCAATATTTTATTCGTAATAGAACATAGATGACAGATCAAAAGTTTAATCTGAGTAAATGTAACATTTTAAAGAAAAAATATGTTGATTCAAAATTTCACAGTGTCAACAAATCCCAAAAAAGTTGGGACAAGTAGCAATAAGTGGCTGGAAAAGGGAAATTGAGCATATAACGAACAGCTGGAAGACCAATTAACACTAATTAGGTCAATTGACAACATGATTAGGTATAAAAAGAGCTTCCCAGAGTGTCAGTGTCTCTCAGAAGCCAAGATGGTATGAGGGTCACCAATTCCACCATTGTTGCGCAAAAAGATAGTGCAGCAATACCGGAATGGTGTTACCCAGCGTAAAATAGCAAAGACTTTTAAGTTATCATCCTCAACCGTGCATAACATCATCAAAAGATTCAGAGAATCTGGAGCAATCGCTGTGCGTAAGGGTCAAGGCCGTAAAACTCTACTGGATGCTCATGATCTCCGGGCCCTTAAACGTCACTGCACCTCAAACAGGAATGCCACTGTCAAGGAAATAACAGAATGGGCTCAGGAATGCTTCCAGAGTGCCATCCGCCGTTGCCAGCTGAAACTCTACAGTGCAAAGAGGAAGCCATTTCTAAGCAAGCTCCACAAGCTCAGACGTTTGCACTGGGCCAGGGATCATTTAAAATGGAGTTTAGCAAAATGGAAGACTGTTCTGTGGTGAGATGAGTCACGATTTGAAGTTCTTTATGGAACACTGGCACGCCATGTCATCCGGACCAGAGAGGACAAGGATAACCCAAGTTGTTATCAACGCTCCGTTCAGAAGCCTGCATCACTGATGGTATGGGGTTGCATGAGTGCTTGTGGCATGGGCAGCTTGCATGTCTGGAAAGGCACCATTAATGCAGAGAACTATGTTCAGGTTCTAGAACAACATATGCTCCCATCTAGATGTCATCTCTTTCAGGGAAGACCCTGCATTTTTCAACAAGATAATGCCAGACCACATTCTGCAGCAATCATATCATGGCTACGTAGGAGAAGGATCCGGGTACTGAAATGGCCAGCCTGCAGTCCAGATCTTTCACCTATAGAGAACCTTTGGCGCATCATAAAGAGGAAGGTGCGACAAAGAAGGCCCAAGACGATTGAACAGTTAGAGGCCTGTATTAGACATGAATGGGAGAGCATTCCTATATCTAAACTTGAGAAACTGGTCTTCTCTTTCCCCAGACGTCTGTTGAGTGTTGTAAGAAGAAGGGGGGGATGTCACACAATGGTAAAAATGGCCTTGTCCCAACTTTTTTGGGATTTGTTGATGCCATGAAATTTTGAAACAACATATTTTTCCCTTAAAATGATACATTCTCTCAGTTTAAACTTTTTATCTGTGATTTGTGTTCTATTCTGAATGAAATATTAGATGTTGGCACCTCCACATCATTGCATTCAGTTTTTATTCACAATTTGTTTAGTGTCCCAACTATTTTGGAATCCGGTTTGTACACAACTCTGCTTTCTTTTGAGGAGCCAAAGACAGGATGTGGATTTGAAGAGTATGACTGGATTTCATGCTTTGTCAGAGTCTGGAATGCAACAGAAGGTCCTTTGCCAGAGACTAGTGATTAAAATGTTTTTCCGTGCTTGAAGTACAGACCTATACAGTATGTCTCGTTAGAAATGAGCGCCACAGCTGTAGTCTTAATTGGAGTGAAGGTGTTTAGAAGGCTGATTCGTGTACACTAGTACACTTTGTTGTTTGTGAGAGTTTGGAATTCTGCCTCCAGACTTGTGTTGATGTAGATTTGGACTAAGGTTGGATGATCTGACAGTTTTAGATATTGAAAGATTACGATGTCTCCACAATCTACCTCAAGAGATCACTTGAACCGTCTTACTTAACCACATTTTCATTCTTGTGCTCAACTGCTGCCATGCTGTGCTACTGTGGTAGCCTAGCGGTTAAGGTACTGGACTAATGGACCAGAAGGTTCAGGGTTCAAATCCCACATCTGCTAAGCTACCACTCTTGGGTCCTTGAGCAAGGCCCTTAACCCACAATTGCTTGGATTGTATCAGTTGTAAGTTGCTCTGGATAGGGGCGTCTGCTAAATGAGATAAATGTAAATGTTTTAAAGACCATACATTAGTTTTGTACAGACATTGAAACTGGTTTGGATACAACACAAACAGTTTGCAGAATACAGGCATGCACTGTTTAATGACCATCTGATCAACGTCTTTGACCAAGGCCTTAAATATTATAACAGGAAATATAAATGTGTTTTAACTCCGTTAACAGCTGGTCACCTCAATATCCAATCAGTGCCGTGTAATCCAGAATGTCTCAATCTCTCTGTGACTGACACAAATTCAAATCCTCTTTCTTTCCTCACGTGGAGTGAGTCCTTAATACATTTATGTCATTTAGCAGATGCCCTTATCCAGAGCAACTTACAACATATACAGTCTTACAATCCAAGCAATTGTAGGTTAAGGTTCTTTCTCAAGGACCCAACAGTGGCAGCTTGGCAGAGGTGGGATTTGAACCCTGGAACTTCTGGTCTAGAACCAGTACCTTAACCACTAGGCTACAGTCCCCTGGTCTGCTGCCTGATTCAAATTGTTAACCAACACTTCCTGCTGCACTTCAGAGAAAACTTTGTTGCTGCTACAGTAACCTACACTGGGAAGATCACTGGACTCCTGGTCTCTCAGCTTCTGCAGTGATTTGCAGTATCTGCTCAGTTTTACGTGGCAGAACCAATGTGCCTTCGCAACTGATCTGACTGACTTGCCCTTCTTTGTGTCCTCATGACATACTTAAAAAAAAAACAAAAAAACACACATTTGAGGGCACACCTGTGCCAGACTTTCTTTTCCACTACCTAGGCATTCTGTAAAATGATTAAAATCAAGAAAGTTTTCTTAGTTGTATGTAAGGGGATGTTTGTAACACTTTAAAGATGTGCTACAACCCACCCCACTCCTGTCAGACATTGTTTAGCTAGCTGTATTAGCATAGTGGTTTGAAATTAGCAGGGGAAAAATGCATCATATTTTGCCTGAGAAACTACAATTTAATATAATATTAGTCATATGGTTTCATCTATAATAGTATAAGTACTAAACAAAATATAGTCCTGGTTCAAAAATTTACTTTCTTACCTCAAACTTCGTTTCATATGATTCCTATCTTATCCGTGACTGGTGAAATTGATGGTGTTACAACCATACCCGGTCTCCCCTAAGAGGATATTTAGGTATGATATCGCCTATGATATGTATGTTTTCCTATAAGATAAGGGTTATTTCAGTCTCTGATAGAGGCATACTAAGATAGTAAAATTAATTGTACTGTAAATGGCTAGATTAGGGTGTAAGTATGGCAAATGCAACTCTAATGTCATCTCTTACGTATTTGTTTAGCATAGAGGGAGCACAAGCAAAGCACACACCAGTATCTA
Organism: Ancistrus triradiatus; assembly: GCA_025084515.1. NCBI lineage: Eukaryota > Metazoa > Chordata > Actinopteri > Siluriformes > Loricariidae > Ancistrus > Ancistrus triradiatus. The sequence goes on along the minus strand of JAJAGP010000037.1, from coordinate 881,222 downwards.
ACTAATCAGGTAAGCTCCTGTTTCTTCTCATGAACATATTGAAATTATTAAAATATTCAGGCCTATTCACAACATATTACACAAGCACAAAGCCTTCTGTGATTTTGCTGGTGGACAAAGTGGTCCATCGGTCGTCGATGTGAGTGCCCAGGTTTTTTGTCAGACCTATGTAGCAGCCCTACTAAAGCCAGTTCTCTCATTTACCTACTTTAAAGTGTGAAGAGCATTTACCCGATAAACATTTTTTTGCCTAGCTGACAGTACTGACAGAAACCGGACACCTGCTAAACTCCTCAGTGGAAACGGGTCCGTTCAGCAGCGATTTATTATGTTTAGAAACTCAAACTTTGGTATCTAGCAGCAGAAACGTAAGCTATCCATCCTTCAAACCACTTTGGGGCGCTGTTGCCTTTAACATCTACCTCATCTCTCTGCTACAGCGAGGTGAGGTGCAAACGGATGGAATGGCGCTTGGGTTTTATTATAAGTGACTTCCCATTGATAATGGCCAAGCAATTGAGGGATAAAGGTCTTGTCCGACCGCCCAGCGGTGGCAGGGCTGGGACTTGAACACGACGTAGTGGTCAATAGTCCAGTATTGAGCCACCACCATCCTTGCTGAGAGAACCATCTGTGATAAAGCAGTTAGCAGCCACCCTTATCTAGAACAAGGTGCAATTCAAGCCTGACTGGCAAATGCAGTGCCGACTTCTGGTCAGTAGTGTGGTACTTTAACCACTACGCCTCCGTAGATATTGACATTACTTTACATTTGTAGCATAGAGCAGACTCTGAGCTGTAAGAGGCTTGATTAGACGACCCAACACCTTCCAATTAGTAATATAGAGCCTTAACAACTGAGTATTTAGTTATTTATTCAATCAGCATCAGTGATTCATGACAGCAAGATTAGTCACTACTAGTCAGACACTCACAATATAGAGTGACCAGTTAATCTAAAGGTCTTTGGAATTTGGGCCGAAACTGGAACTACTGAACTGTGCTCCTTTTGATTTGAACCATTCTGCTTAATTACCACACTTTTTTACCAGTAACAAACCAGATCTCCATAATATATCAGTGTTCACTTTACGGCTTTCGAAATACCTGTTCACATTTTAGGCTATATTTTTTTCATTATTTATCTAGATTAGAGATTGCAAAGTAGTCCTCTATCCAGTCCCAAATTGTCAGACCTCCCCAATCACAGTTTCTGTAGCGACGTTGATTAATCACAGCATCCACATGAGCAAACGGAAATAATAAGGATTGGAAAGAATAAGGTCGGTCTCATGAAAGGTCAGGCTGACTATGGAAAAATAATATAAGCACTGAAGAACTTTTAAAAAGCCTATTTAGTTCTATATTTAAATGCATTGGTTTAACCGAGATGGGCCGAGGAGCCTGCAGTCTTACTCATACATCATTAGTAAGACTCTTAGTCATTTATCTGTCATTTGTGAAGTTCACAGTGGGTTTTCTGCCCTTGGAATACTTATGGTAGATCTGCAAAAATGGTACACAATTGTTGAAATGGTTAGACACAAAGCATAAAAAATGAGCGGAAATGTCCACTCACCAGCCACCAGTACAGTGTCAACTGCTTGTTAATGCAAATATCTAATCAGCCAACCGCATCGCACAACTCAGTGGAGATAGATATGCAGATGTGGTCAGGATGACCTGCTGAAATTCAAACTGAGCATCAGAATGAGTGATGTAAGTGATGTTGATGCCATAGGTCAGAGGAGAATATCCAGACTGGCTGGAGTCGCTAGAAAGACAACAGTAGCTCAAATAACCATCTCTTGAGCATCTGTGAACGCACAACCCTGAAGCAGATTGGCTACAGCAGCAGCAGCAGGTGCCGCTCCTAAACAGAAGACTGGAAAAACGTTGCCTGGTCTGATGAGTCTCAAGTTCTGCTCCAACATTCAGATGGTCGGGTCAGAATTTGGCATAAACCAGACGAAAGCATGGACCCATCCTGACTTGTATCAGTGATTCAGGTTGTTGTTGGTGGTGTAATGGTGTAAGGGATGTTTTCTTGGCACACTTTGGGCCCCTTAATGCCAATCAAACATTGTTGCTGATCGTGTCCATCCCTTTCTGACCACAATGTACCATCTTCTGTTGGCTACTTCCAGCAGGATAATGAGTCATGTCACACATCTCTAACTGGTTGCTTGAACATGAACATTACAGTTGACTCTGCTCAAATGGCTCCACAGTCAACAGATCCCAGTCTAATAGAGCACCTTTGGGATGTGGTGGAACAGTAGATTTGCACCACAGATGTGCAGCTGACAAATCTAAAACAACTGTGTGATGCTATCAGGTCAATATGGACTTCAATCACCTTGTTATATCTGTGCCACAAAGAATTACTGAATTTGCTGAAGGCAAAAGGAGTCCAACATGGTACTAAAGGTGTACCTAATAAGGTGGTGTACCGGCAAGTGTATATAATTTTTATGAGAAAGGAACTAAAATCTACAGATATATGTGCATTAACGAGGCAGGTGTCAGAGTGTCAAGTGAGACATTTAGCGTGTCTTCTGTTTCTCTTTTAAATCACACAGTCGTCTGATTCCGGTCCACTGACTGTTGTTGTAATGTGTTAGACTCGTCACATCAGTAATATCAATATCCATATTGCTGATTTATGAGTTACAGTGGTGCTTGAAAGTTTGTGAACCCTTTAGAAGTTTCTATATTTCTGCATAAATATGACCTAAAACATCATCAGATTTTCACACAAGTCCTACAAGTAGATAAAGAGAACCCAGATAAACAAATGAGACAAAATATTATACTTGGTCATTTATTTATTGAGGAAAATGTTCCAATATTACATATTAGTGAGTGGCAAAAGTATGTGAATCTCTAGGATTAGCAGTTAATTTGAAGGTGAAATCAGAGTCAGATGTTTTCAATCAGTGGGATGACAATCAGGTGTGAGTGGGCACTGTTTTATTTAAAGAACAGGGATCTATCAAAGTCTGCTCTTCACAACACGTGTTTGTGGAAGGGTATCATGGCACGAAAAAAGATTTCTGAGGACCTCAGAAAAAAAGTTGTTGATGCTCATCAGGCTGGACAAGGTTACAAAACCATCTCTAAAGAGTTTGGACTCCATCAGTCCACAGTCAGACAGATTGTGTACAAATGGAGGAAATTCAAGACCATTGTTACCCTCCCCAGGAGTGGTCGACCAACAAAGATCACTCCAAGAGCAAGGCGTGTAATAGTTGGAGAGGTCACAAAGGACCCCAGGGTAACTTCTAAGCAACTGAAGGCCTCTCTCACATTGGCTAATGTTAATGTTCATGAGTCCACCATCAGAAGAACACTGAACAACAATGGTGTGCATGGCAGGGTTGCAAGGAGAAAGCCACTGCTCTCCAAAAAGAACATTGCTGCTCGTCTGCAGTTTGCTAAAGATCACGTGGACGACCCAGAAGGCTACTGGAGGAATGTTTTGTGGATGGATGAGACCAAAGTAAGACTTTTCGGTTTAAAAGAAAAGCGTTATGTTTAGAGAAGGGAAAACACTGCATTCCAGTGCCAGGGCCTGTTTTGCTGCATCTGGGCAGGACGGCTTGCCATCATTGATGGAACAATGAATTCTGAATTATATCAGAGAATGCTTAAGGAAATGTCAGGACATCGGTCCATGAACTGAATCTCAGTAGAAGGTGGGTCATGCAGCAAGACAACGACCCTAAGCACACAAGCCGTTCTACCAAAGAATGGTTAAAGAAGAATAAAGTTCATGTTTTGGAATAGCCAAGTCAAAGTCCTGACCTTAATCCAATGGAAATGTTGTGGAAGGACCTGAAGTGAGCAGCTAATGTGAGGAAACCCACCAACATCCCAGAGTTGAAGCTGGTCTGTACGGAGGAATGGGCTAAAATTCCTCCAAGCCGTCTGATGATGTTTTAGGTCATATTTATGCAGAAATATAGCCACTGTATGTGCATACCTCATTGGTACATCTCTCTGTGTTACGGGTTGGGGCAGCAAAATGGGTAAGGGTCCTGTAAAAAACAAAAACATCTTGGTCTTGATTCAGACTCGACTACTAAAAATCTTGTCGCCTCACAGCTTAGTCAGCCATTTTGAATAAGTAAGTCCGTTGAATGCTGTACATGATCGGGGGTGCCTAAACTTTATAAGATTCTATATATAATGCAGGCACATCAGCATAGTGCATGCACAAAGGAGTAGTACAGTCCAGTCTTTAACATTGTGCACTGCTGTCATTAAAATGTGCTCTGGTACACAGCACAGGCTCGCTCCCCAACTTACAGTGATGAAAATACACCATAAAAGGTTCAATACTGGTCCTTAAGGTCCAATTATCTACCTTAATTATGTTCTTCTACAATTACAGTCCCGTGAATACAAATGTATACAAAGTTACAAAAGCTGTTCTCTTGAGGCTGCCAGTGACAAGCCCTTCTCCAAACTCGATTATCTTTGATCCTGAGGGTGATAGCAGAGCACAGATGCAATATTTAATGGTAGTAGGATATTGGTGGCTCAGTACTTAAGGCTCAGGGCTACTAATCAGGAGGGTGTCAGTTCAGATATTGGCTCTGCCAAGCTGTTGGGTCTTAAGCAAGGCCCTTAACCATCAGCTGCTCAACTCAATAAGTTCTTCTGGAGGAGTGTACTAGAACGTACACCGATCAGACAAAACATTAAAACCGCCTGAACCGTAACGACGTTTAGGTCGGTGTTATGTGTCAAATTAACATCCAGATGAATGTCTGCACACAAGGTTTCCCCACAGAGCATTACTCTGAACATCACACCCCCTCCACGGGTATGGCTTCTTCCCACAATGCATCCGGGTGCCATCACATCACCTGCATGCTCATTGTAGGTGCTTTGTACCAGGGACGGAAATCTGGGGGAGGGACAAGGTGGATACATTCCCCCTTTTCTTTGGAAAATCAGAGAATTGTCCCCCCAATATAATCATAATTACTGGTCCTTCTCAAAAAATTAGCATATTGTGATAAAGTTAATTCTTTTCCGTAATGTAATGATAAAAATTAAACTTTCATATATTTTAGATTCATTGCACACCAACTGAAATATTTCAAGTCTTTTATTGTTTTAATGCTGATGATTTTGGCATACAGCTCATGAAAACCCTCATGAAAAATCTCACAGAATTAGCATATTTTATCCGACCAATAAAAGAAAAGTGTTTTAAATCAAAAAAAGTCAACCTTCAGATTATTATGTTCATTTATGCACTCAATACTTGGTCGGGAATCCTTTTGCAGAAATGACTGCTTCAATGCGGTGTGGCATGGAGGCAATCAGCCTGTGTTGGGTCTTGCGTCTCTCAACTTTCTCTTCACAATATCCCACAGATTCTCTATCGGGTTCAGGTCAGGAGAGTTGGCAGGCCAATTGAGCACAGTAATACCATAGTCAGTAAACCATTTACCAGTGGTTTTGGCACTGTGAGCAGGTGCCAGGTCGTGCTGAAAAATGAACTCTTCATCTCCATAAAGCTCTTCAGCAGATGGAAGCATGAAGTGCTCCAAAATCTCCTGATAGCTAGATGCATTGACCCTGCCCTTGATAAAACACAGTGGACCCACACCAGCAGCTTGACATGGCACCCCAGACCATCACTGACTGTGGGTACTTGACAACTGGACTTCAGACTTTTGGCATTTCCTTTCCCCGCAGTCTTCCCCAGACTCTGGCACCTTTGATTTCCGAATGACATGCAAAAATTTGCTTTCATCCGAAAAAATAAGTACTTTGGACCACACTGAGCAACAGTCCAGTGGCTGCTTCTCTGTAGCCCAGGTCAGGCGGCGCTTCTGCCGCCGTTTCCTGGTTCAAAAGTGGCTTGAACCTGGGGAATGCGGCACCTGTAGCCCATTTCCTGCAACACGCCTGTGCACGGTGGCTCTGGAATTGGCCCTTCTCTCTCCACAATCCTCCCTCAGGTCCCGTCACCATCTTCTCGTTGGGTTTCAGTGTTTTTCTGCCACACTTTTTCCTTCCCCACAAGACTTCCCACTGAGGTGCCTTGATACAGCACTCTGGGAACAGCCTATTCGTTCAGAAATTTCTTTCTGTGTCTTACCCTCTTGCTTGAGGGTGGTCAATGATGGTCTTCTGGACAGCAGTCAGGTCGGCAGTCTTACCCATGATTGCAGGTTTTGAGTAATGAACCAGGCTGGGAGTTTTTTCAAAAAAGCCTCAGGAATCTTTTGCATCTCTGCAGGTGTTTAGAGAGTTAATTCGTTGATTCAAAAAGACTGATTAACCTTCAGTCTGATAGGTTAAATAGCTCGTTAGAGAACCTTTTCATGATATGCTAATTTTGTTAGGATTTTGGGTTTCATGAGCTGTATGCCAAAATCATCAGTATTAAAACAATAAAAGACTTGAAATATTTCAGTTGGTGTGCAATGAATCTAAAGTATATGAAAGTTTAATTTTTATCATTACATTACGGGAAAAGAATTAACTTTATCACAATATGCAAAAATTGGGGTTTGAGAAGGACCTGTATATACATCTCGGAATTCAAACTTAATTGTCTCCAGAAGCAGTTTCGAACTCTTGCTGAGACTAAGAGGGTGTCTGAAATCGCACATATAGACTCATATAATATACATATACATGATAATAAAAATAAAATCATGTAATAATAAAATATTTATGCATAATATGCTTCTTTTTATTCTTTTGGGGCGATTTCTTTTTTCTTTTATGTGAATTGGGCCATACCGTATTGGTGCATTATCACCACCGAGTGCTTAGAAGAATCGCACCACTGAGTGAATCTATTTAGGGTGCCTGATGTTCGAAGTCAGAATTCTTGTTCGAATTTGGGGACAAAAAAATCTCAAATGGCCCGTTCTATGTCTGAATTGTTCGAGTAAAGAGGCGATCGAATTCCAAGGTTCCACTGTGATTTTTTTAATTATGTATAATATATAGTAATATGGATTAAAGAATGTGTGTGCTACAGTGGTGCTTGAAAGTTTGTGAACCATTTAGAATGTTCTATATTTCTGCAGAAATATGACCTAAACATCATCAGATTTTCACATTAGTCCTACAAGTAGATATAGAGCCAGGCATTGATGGGAAAAATGAACATTACTGCTCGCTTCAGGTCCTTCCACAGCAATTTCCATTGGATCAGGACTTTGACTTGGGCCATTCCAAAACATGAACTTTATTCTTCTTTATCCATTCCTTGGTAGAACGGCTTGTGTTTTGCTTTATGGTCGGTGTCTTGCTGCATGACCCACCTTCTCTTGAGATTCAGTTCATGGACAGATGTTCCTGATATTTTCCTTAAGAATTCTCTGATATAATTTTAGAATTCATTGTTCCATCAATGATGGCAAGCCGTCCTGGCCCAGATGCAGCAAAACAGGCCCAAAACCATGATACTACCACCACCATGTTTCACAGATGGGATAAGGTTCTTATGCTGGAATGCAGTGGTTTCCTTTTCTCCAAACATAACGGTTTTCTTTTAAACCAAAAAGTTCTATTTTGGTCTCAATCATCCACCAAAACATTCTTCCAATAGCCTTTTGGCTCGTCCACGTGATCTTTAGCAAACTGCAGACAAGCAGCAATGTTCTTTTTGGAGAGCAGTGGCTTTCTCTCCTTGCAACCCTGTCATGCACACCATTGTTGTTCATTGTTCTTCTTGATGGTGGACTCATGAACATTAACATTAGCCAATGTGAGAGAGGCCTTCAGTTGCTTAGAAGTTACCCTGGGGTCCTTTGTGACCTCGCCAACAATTACACGCCTTGCTCTTGGAGTGATCTTTGTTGGTCGATCACTCCTGGGGAGGGTAACAATGGTCTTGAATTTCCTCCATTTGTACACAATCTGTCTGACTGTGGATTGGTGGAGTCCAAACTCTTTATAGATGGTGTTGTAACCTTTTCCAGCCTGATGAGCATCAACAACTCTTTTTCTGAGGTCCTCAGAAATCTCATTTGTCCGTGCCATGATACACTTCCACAAACGTGTGTTGTGATAAAACAGGGTGCCCACTCACACCTGATTGTCATCCCATTGATTGTAAACACCTGACTCTAATTTCACCTTCAAATTAACTGCTAATCCTAGAGGTTCACATACTTTTTCCACTCAAAAATATGTAATATTGGATCATTTTCCTCACTAAATAAATGACCAAGTATAATATTTTTGTCTCATTTGTTTAACTGGGTTCTCTTTATCTACTTTTAGGAGTTGTGTGAAAATCTGATGATGTTTTAGGTCATATTTATGCAGAAATATAAAAAAGTCTAAAGGGTTCACAAACTTTCAAGCACCATTGTAACTATAGATGCAAAAAAAAATGTTTTTAAATTTTGAAGGATTGCATTCCTCTCAGTTACAAGTAATGAATTTATTGCACATATTTAAGGTGCCCTAACTTGTTTTTAAAGATGACTTTGATTTAGTTCTAAACCTTTGCCAAGCACTGAAATCCGGAGTTACATTCACAAATGCCAATTAATATGGTTCTGAATTGTTACAAACTGGTAAATGCTTTCTGATCCCTATAATAGTGGCTTATGTAATATGAATATGAATATGAAATGTTGCCTAATATGGTGTAGATCCCACATTTGCCACCAAGTCTCTGGCTTGTTGAGGCGTGGACTCCACAAGACCTCTGATGTTGTCCTGTGGTATCTGGCATCAGGATGTTAGCAGCATATCTGTTAAGTTGCGACCCACAACCCACAGATGCTTGATCAGATTGAGATCTGGGAGCTTGGAGGCCAGGGAATCATCTTGAACTCTTCGTCATGCTCCTCATAACATTACTGAACAGTTTTTGCAGTTACCAGGGTGTGTAATCCTGATAAGAGGGAACTGCCATTAGGGAATACCAGTGTAGTTGTGTAGTTGGTCAGCAACAACGTATAGGTAGGTGTAAAGTATCATCCATATGAATGCCAGGACCCAAGGTTTCACAACAGATCATTGCCCAGAACATCACACTGTCAATGTTTATTCACTTCATCTGCCAGTGGATTAAATATTGTGGCTGATCTTATCTTGTTATTAGCACGTTTATTTTGACAGCTCTACATTTTTTGCTTTGCAAGAAAATAAACAATGTCACCTCCAAGGTCTTTCTATTTAGAACATCAAGAAAACATGAAGTTAGAGCAGAGGTGACCTGTAGTTTTACCTGCGATTGTAATTTTTAATATCCCGCCCATGCAGTGCTTGATAAATACCGGGTTGAATGGTTTAGGAACTACGGCACTCTGAATGACACCTCCATAATGTTTATGAATCTCTATTTGCTATCTTCATGTGACATTCATAGTTGACAGACCAGGCACTGTTCCTTAATAACCAAATCAATCATTACTCGTACTGTTAACTGCAAGAGATTGATGTAGGCAGCACCATCTTCCAATTTGCCTTCCAGCTGCAGCATATGGTCTTCGTCAGACCACCAGCTCGACAGCCGCGTTTGAAGTGATAAATCCATATTTGCACCACATATCAGTTTTTCATGGTGGCTCCAGCTGTCATAATTGCGGAGGAACAATTGCAGAGATGGTAATGGATGAAGCCGGGGCTGGTGATTGACAGGCTGAGGAGCTCAATAGCACGGGTGGGAAGCATCATGATAGCTTTACACTTTGGTAATTGCAAAGAGATTTAGTCACGCTTGCTCGTTGTTAATTAAAAGGGCAAACTAAGCCCTGCAGAATTTTAAGAAATATGAATGGTGGCCGCTGGCGCTGTTATTACCCCGTCTCCGGCTCCATGAATTCCTAATCAGCTGCATGTTGACCTTTGACTGCAACTGTTTCCCTCCTAATGAGATTTATAATGCGCAAGTTTGCATTCAGTGTTTAGCGGCTTCCAAAAAAATGCTCTTCCGCTGCAGGTTCCCACACTAGATTCATGGTCCTTTTACGCGGTGATGTTCCTCGGGACGTCTTCCAGGTTTCATGACATCGTAAATGCTGCAGTTTTTGCACCGTTATACATTATTAAATAAAAAAAGCAATGATTTATAAAGCAAAACTAAATATTGTTGTGCCTAAGCCAAACAGTTTTGCTGCAGTTTTTTTCGCTTTACATCAGCCATAGCAACAGTTCCTATAGTGAGCAGCCTTGGATGGAACGCAAGCATCATTTTTTTTATTCATATATTCCCATTTTCTAAATATACAGGAATGAGCTGTTTGGCGTCCATTGTTTCAGGTCTGATTATTATTATCAATTATGGATTTTACATTTCATAAAAGACATTCCTTTTTACTTCTGAAATGTAACCAATGCAAATCAATGCACATTTTCTTGTATAGGTTTTTAAACCAAAAAAGTGTTTAGTCCCCTGCAATTAAAAGAAATTGGAAGGATTTGTGAGTATGACTGTGCCCTGTGGTGTTCAGAAATGGAATTCGCAACCTATACAGTGGGGCAAAAAAGTATTTAGTCAGCCACTGATTGTGGGAGTTCTCCTACTTAGAAAGATGAGAGAGGTCTGTAATTTTCATTATAGCTACACTTCAACTATGAGAGACAAAATGAGAAAAAAATCCAGGAAATCACATTGTAGGATTTTTAAATAATTTAATTGTAAATCATGGTGGAAAATAAGTATTTGGTCACCCCACAAACAAGCAAGATTTCTGGCTCTCACAGACTTGTAACTTCTTCTTTAAGAAGCTCTTCTGGGACCAAAGTAACAAAGGCTACCATCAGTACACACTACGCCGAGATGGACTCAGATCCTGCAGTGCCAGGCGTGCCCCCCTGCTTAAGCCAGTACATGTCCAGGCCCGTCTGAAGTTTGCCAGAGAGCATATGGATGATCCAGAAGAGGATTGGGAGAATATCATGTGGTCAAGATGAAACCAAAATAGAACTTTTTGGAAAAACTCAACTCATCGTGTTTGGAGGAAGAAGAATGCTGAGTTGCATCCCAAGAACACCATACCTACTGTGAAGCATGGGGGTGGAAACATCATGCTTTGGGGCTGTTTTTCTGCAGAGGGGACAGGACGACTGATCCGTGTTAAGGGAAGAATGAACGGGGCCATGTATCGGGAGATTTTAAGCCAAACCCTCCTTCCATCAGTTGAGAGCATTGAAGATGGGAACGTGGCTGGGTCTTCCAGCATGACAATGATCCCAAAACAGCGCTCGGGGCAACGAAGGAGTGGCTCCGTAAAAAGCATTTCAAGGTCCTGAGTGGCCTAGCCAGTCTCCAGACCTCAACCCCATAGAAAAATGTTGAGGGAGTTGAAAGTCCATGTTGCCCCAAAACATCACTGCTCTAGAGGAGATCTGCATGGAGGAATGGGCCAAAATACCAGCTACAGTGTGTGCCAACCTGGTGAAGACTTACAGGAAACGTTTCACCTCTGTCATTGCCAACAAAGGTTATGTTACAAAGAATTGAGTTGAACTTTTGTTATTGACCAAATACTTATTTTCCACAATAATTTACAATTAAATTCTTTAATAAAGAACATAGTTGAAGTGTACCTACGGTGAAAATTACAGACCTCACTCATCTTTCTAAGTAGGAGATCTTGCACAATTAGTGGCTGACTAAATACTTTTTTGCCCCACTGTATAATCAAGAATGCATAATCCAACTAGACAGACGTAGATGCATCACGATGCTCCAACCCAATCATCCTACTGAAGCGATTAGTCCCTTGTTAAAGTTGCTCCGCTCTTTACTGCTGAACATTTAACACATCAACTATGAGAACCTACTGTTCACTTTATATCCCAGAGCTTAACGTGTTGTTGTGATGAGATAATCAGTGTTATTTGTTATTCAGTCTGTCTGTATGTGGTTTTAATGCTTTGGTTGATCAGTGTATAAGCTTGTAATGCTAGGTCAGTATTCCCTACCTGATAAAAAGCCCTAAATCACTGTTGCCAGATTTGTAGGAAATAAAGATAGCAACCAATTTAGTCTTTTTCCAAAGACTTTTTCAAGGACGGTCTGCTCTCATCCAGAGGTGGCTGAGTCTGGTTTCTTTCAAGGTTTCTGCCTTATTTAAGTTTTTCCTTGCTACTGTTGCTCTTGGCATTTGTACTTTTGCAAAGCTGTGTTCTTTGGAGTTATTCAAACTAAAAGTGGCAGGTTAGGTCTGGATAACACATGCTACCTCTACTAGATGTAAATCCGTTGATATGGACTGCATAAACAGCTCCAAACCCAATGAGAAAGTGAATTGAATAAACAGAGTGATATTCATTTTTGACTTTATGTATTTCAGGGCCTAGAACTTGATATCCATTTATGTAGTTCTGGCTTTGGCAACAATTCAGGTCTGGAGTCAGAGTTAAAAGTTTTATTGGTTCTCTAACTGGAACGACGGAAACAGAACCTCTGCATGGAACCAACATAATATGACATCATTCATATTATATTACATAATGTATAATGCCTGTGCAAAAGTTTGAGCACCTCAATTTAATTGACCTGTTATTGGATTATTTAAATGCATTATCATTAATTTTTCATATATGATTCACTAACCCTAACCCTCATTTCACTTACAAATCAGAGGCAATCGCATTTCGCCGTAAGACTTTGCCCTCTCACACTCACCGTGTATCACTTATATCTGCTTGGTACGTCTACTCGTAAGAAAACACAAGTTGTGTGTTTTTCGGAAATCCCCTTTGGGAAACTTGACATTTTTTCCCTCTCTAGCTGTAAGCAGTGCGTCAGCATGATGCATTCTGAGCAGAGAGATGCATGATATCATTCAAAGCTGGAGAATCGATAAGCCACGGGGGAAAGTGTCGGAGCCTATCGCACTATCTTTGTCTGTGTTTGAGTAATGGATCTGCAAGTCTCTGAGCTCCAGAGGTGCTCCAGAGCTGTATCTTTCAGAGAATATGCATTGCACTTGGGCTGCTGTTTCTGATTGACTGTGACACATTTATAACTGACAGCATATCAGAGGTGGGTAGATTAGCCAAAAACATACTGTAACTTTAAACAAGTACTCATCTGATAAAAGTACAGTGGTATCTCGGTTCATTCATTCCAGAAGGCTTGGCAAGAACAGAAAAGGAATAATGTAAACTGAATGAATCCGTTCCGGATCCCCAGAAAATCCACACTGTATAAGACATTATATGCATGAATGGAGCTGTATTGTACAGGTGCTCCCTGATTTATGATGGGGATACGTTCAACAAATCCATCATAAGGTACATGTATCATGAACTGAGAAGTTTAACGAGTGTTTGGTGCATCATAGTCTATGACAAGGCTGAAGTTGGCTTCTTATTCACATTTTCCGGTTCACCTTAAATGACTGCAGCTACAGTGGTGCTTGAAAGTTTGTGAACCGTTTATAATTTTCTATATTTCTGCATAAATATGACCTAAAACATCATCAGATTTTCACACAAGTACTAAAAGTAGCGAAAGAGAACCCAGTTAAACAAATGAGACAAAGATATTATACTTTGCCATTTATTTATTGAGGAAAATGATCCAATATTACATATTAGTGAGTGGCAAAAGTTCGTGAACCTCTAGGATTAGTAGCTAATTTGAAGGTGAAATTAGAGTCAGGTGTTTTCAATCAATGGGATGACAATCAGGTGTGAGTGGGCACCCTGTTTTATTTAAAGAACAGGGATCTGTCAAAGTCTGCTCTTCACAACACGTTTGTGGAAGTGTATCATGGCACAAACAAAATAGATTTTTGAGGACCTCAGAAAAAGAGTTGTTGATGCTCATCAGGCTGGAAAAAGTTACAAAAGCATCTCTAAAGAAGTTTGGACTCCACCAATCCACAGTCAGACAGATTGTGTACAAATGGAGGAAATTCAAGACCATTGTTACCCTCCCCAGGAGTGGTCGACCAACAAAGATCACCTTCCAAGAGCAAGGCGTGTAATAGTTGGCGAGGTCACAAAGACCCCTCCAGGGTAACTTCTAAACAACTGAAGGCCTCTCTCACATTGGCTAATGTTTTATGTTCATGAAGTCCACCATCAGAAGAAACACTGAACCAACAATGGTGTGCATGACAGGGTTGCAAGGAAAAAAAGCCACTGCTCTCAAAAAAGAACATTGCTGCTAAGTTCCTTCAGTTTTGCTAAAGATCACGTGGACGAGCCAGAAGGCTATTGACCTCATGTTTTGTGGACGGATGACACCAAAATAAGAACCGAATCCCATCTGTGAAACCATGGCGGGTGGTAGTATCATGGTTTGGGCTGTCATCATTGATGGAACAATGAATTCTGAATGATATCAGAGAATTCTAAGGAAAATGTCAGGACATCTGTCCCATGAACCTGAATCTCAAGAGAAGGTGGGTCAGGCAGCAAGACAACGACCCTAAGCACACAAGTCGTTCTACCAAACCAATAAATCCCAATGGTTACAGAAGAATAAAGTTCATGTTTTGGAATGGCCAAGTCAAAGTCCTGACCTTAATCCAATGGAAATGTTGTGGAAGGACCTGAAGCGAGCAGCTAATGTGAGGAAACCCACCAACATCCCAGAGCTGAAGCTGTTCTCCAAAAAATTCCTCCAAGCCGGTGTGCAGGACTGATCAACAGTTACCGGAAACGTTTAGCTGCAGTTATTGCTGCACAGGGGGGTCACACCAGATACTGAAAGCAAAGGTTCCCGTACTTTTGGCACTCACTAATAAGTAATATTGGATCATTTTCCTCAATAAATAAATGACCAAGTATAATATTTTGGCTCATTTGTTTAACTGGATTCTCTTTATCTACTTTTAGGACTTGTGTGATAATCTGATGATGTTTTAGGTCACATTTATGCAGAAATATAGAAAATACTAAAGGGTTCACAAACTTTCAAGCACCATTGTACATTATGACCCCTGTAGATAGAGAATCAGCCTCATAATAAGCAATGATAAGTACATTAATGTTTAAAACACTCGCATTAACCTACAGATGGCCAAAATTATTAACACAAAGCTTATTTTATAATAAAGGGTTGAAAAACATCATGTAATTTAGTCTGCAATGGATTGAAAGTGAAAAGTAAAAGCAAAACACTTACTCTATCGGTGAACTCAGGGCACTAGCATAGCTGCTATGCTAACTGCAGTCTGTGTTCTTGAGCATTCAATTCCTGTTTTTGACGAGTTCCGAGGTGGTTGAGAACTGAGGTGCCACTGTAATAAGAACAAATTAAGTAACAATAAGGAGGCTTCCTGTAGCAGCCTTTTGTTACTTGGAGGTAAGAGCCAGCTCAACTCTGGCTAATGTAGCTGGCAAGGTAACAAGGGATTATATGGGATAAGTAAGTTCATTTCCTTAATAATAAGTATAATAACCTTATGAGACCACCCCAGTCCATACTAAGAGGAAACTCCTTCCTTTCTTTCTTTCATTCTTTCTTTTTTCCTTCCTATTTTCTAGATACATTGTTACACTCAACACTTGACAAAATGTATAAATTCAAAAAGAATTTTCATGAACTCTTTACCCTCAGAGTATCCTAGACCCACACTGCCAGACTCTCAAACAGCTTCTTTACCCAGTCAGTCTGGCTTCTCAAACACCCAAAGCCCCCAAACAGACCTCATGAACGATAAACACATTAAGTAATTACGTTGCTCCTACTAAGGACACGCAGCAGGCCATAAACTATACCTGCACATTTCATAATAAGCCACATCTGCGCATTATTGCCCACTGCTGTTTTGCATCACCTGGCAGGATATCTTCATCTTCATCTTCTCACTGTTGTGTATTCTAAGGTCAGAACACCATGCTTTTGCGTTGTTAGATGTTAGATGTTATATTTATTATACTCTACAGTAACAATACCTTGTGAACAACACCTTTTGTAGGCTACAGTGACAAGTCTTTTGTGGGACCTTCTCTTACGCTTGAGCAATAAGAAGCAATAGAAGCATCTGGTAGCTTCATCTGGATGCCAAGTTGTCCCTTCTACAGTCCAAAGAATCTTGATCGGTCGTCTTTTTGGAAGGGTAGCAGCCAAGAAACCACATTTTTGGAAGGATAACAAAATGAAAAAGCCAAGATATGCTAAAGCTCACAATTATTCGAATGACGATTAGAAAAGAATTATTATGGAGTGACAAGTCCAAGTTTGAAATAATTATGTTCAGTCGTCAACAGTATGTTAAACAATAAGCCATTATAACATTTCTAAAACAATAAGTCTAACAGTGGCCTAAGACTTTTGCACACTGTACATGTAGACAGTGGGGAAAAAAGTCATTGCTGCACCACGCTCCAAACCTCAGCTCCACTACGAATACCACCTTGCAGCATAAACGTGAACCACAGAAGGTGCAATTGTCCCATTCCTTTAATGCGAAGGCAGGATTATATATTCATGAAAGTGAATGTTAATTAAATTCACTCTCTTCAACAGGTCTTCATAGAGGAATATTTTTACCAGCAGATAGGACAAACAACTCCCAGGTATTGCCTTAGCAGTGGATATTTCAGGTGTGTTGCTATATTTATAGCTTGTGCTTGGTATATGAAGGTCCAGATTTAATTTTCCCAATGTTGATAAAAGGGGATCTGCCCTATCTATCATCTCATATTTATAGATCAGAGGCCATGGTTGACTCAGGTGAGTAATAAAAGTTAAATATAAACTGGAACATATTTAAGGGACATTTTGATCAATTTCTGCCATTTGGTTCTGTTACATTTATAGCATTTGACTAAGTAGCATTTTTAATATACATTTTTTAATGATGATATCTTTTTTGTCACTGTACGAGTACAACGAGATGATGTTTGGAGAAAGCCTATAGATGCCAAAGTATAAAAAAGTAAGCATAAAGTAAGAAAACAGACACTAGATACAAATAATTCAAATCTACGTGATATAAATACAAAATACTATAGACCGGAAGAGTCTACCAGAGGATAAAGTGAGTAGATCATGAGGTGCTCTGAGCAATTTGTCACTGCAATGCTGAGAATGATCCACCACCCAAATAGTAACTGATCTGTGGTGGTCCTCTGGGGGTCCTGACCAGAATAAGTTAATAGATTAAGATATACAGTGGTGTGAAAAAATTTGTTTGCCTCTTCCTGATTTCCTATTTTTTTGCATGTGTGTCACATTTATGTGTTTCGGAACATCAAACCAATTTAAATATTAGTCAAAGACAACACAAGTAAACACAAAATGCAGTTTTTAAATGAAGGTGTTTATTATTAAGGGAGAAAAAATCCAAACCTACATCACCCTGTGTGAAAAAGTGATTGCCCCACCTTGTTAAAACATAACATAACTATGGTTTATCACACCTGAGTTGACTGTCTCTAGCCACACCCAGGCCTGATTATTGCCACACCTGTTCTCAATCAGGACATCACTTACAAAGGACCTGCCTGACAAAGTGAAGTACAGCAAAAGATCCTTAAAAGCTACACATCATGCCGAGATCCAAAGAGATTCAGGAACAATTGAGAAAGAAAGTAATTGACATCTATCAGTCTGGAAAGGGTTATAAAGCCATTTCTAAAGCTCTGGGACTCCAGCGAACCACAGTGAGACCAAAATTACCCCAAGAGCGCAGCGACGACTCATCCAAGAGGTCACAAAAGACCCCACAACAACATCCAAAGAACTGCAGGCCTCACTTGCCTCAGTTAAGGTCAGTGTTCATGCCTCCAGCATAAGAAAGAGGCTGGACAAAAATGGCCTGCATGGCAGAGTTCCAAGACGAAAACCACTGTCAAGCAAAAAGAACATTAAAACTTGCCAAACACATCTTGATGATCCCAAGACTTTTGGGAAAACATTCTGTGGACTGACGACACAAAAGCTGAACTCTTTGGAAGGTGTGTGTCCCATTACATCTGGTGTAAAAGTAACACAGCATTTCAGAAAAAGAACATTATAGCAACAGTAAAATATGGTGGTGGTAGTGTGATGGTCTGGGGCTGTTTTGCTGCTTCAGGACCTGGAAGACTTGCTGTGAGAAATGGAACTATGAATTCTGCTGTCTACCAAAAATCCTGAAGGAGAATGTCCGGCCATCTGTTCGTGATCTCAAGCTGAAACGAACTTTGGTTCTGCAGCAGAACAATGATCCAAAACACACCAGCAAGTCCACCTCTGAAGGGCTGAAGAAGAACAAAAGGAAGACTTTGGAGTGGCCTAGTCAAAGTCCTGACTTAAACCCTATTGAGATGCTGTGGCATGACTTTAAAAAGGCCATTCATGCTGGAAAACCCTCCAGTGTGGCTGAATTACAACAATTCTGCAAAGAGGAGTGGCCAAAATTCCTCCACAACGCTGTAAAAGACTCAGTGCAAGTTATCGCCATCACTTGGTTGCAGTTGTTGCTGCTAAGGGTGGCCCAACCGGTTGTTAGGTTTAGGGGGCAATCACTTTTTCACACAGGGCCATGTAGATTTGGATTTTTTTGTGACTTAATAATAAACATATTCATTTAAAAACTGCATTTTGTGTTTACTTGTGTTGTCTTTGACTAATATTTAAATTGGTTTGATGTTCTGAAACACTTAAGTGTGGTAAACATGCAAAAAATAGGAAATCAGGAAGGGCCTTCTATCAGGGAGGCCTGACCTGGCTGGAAAGCACTGCTGGAAAGGAAATCCATGTTACCCCAGTGGTGTGTTAGCGATTCATCTCTGCAGCACCGGAGCACATGTTAATATTTAATGTTATTTTTAATGAACCCTGAATGCTGTTCTTGATTCCAGCTTGATTATGTACATGTCCACTTGCCTGTCATATTCTCTCTCTCTCATACTCTGTAAATATGACAGGAGGATGAGCTGCACCAAGCTGGAGTTGCTCTGTGTACAATGCTTTAAAGCAGAAAGAGGTCAGTATTGATCCTGTCATCTTTCCTCAGCAACTCAGTCCCTGCTTTCAGTGCAGTTGATGAGATTGGTTGAGATGCTTCAGGGATCACGAGTGAGTGCTATTTCATACAGAAGGCTGGCAGACCAAATGCAAGCTCTTTACCAGCGGAGAGCCATAAATAGGCAAGACAAAGAGTGAGGAGAAAAAGGCTGAAAGCCTAGACGCCAAAGGAGCTGATAGAATTGATTACGCCGGTGCCAAACAGTTTAGTGAGGTTTGGGAGACAGAGCCAACAAACCCGAGGGACTTGTTGACGTCTCAGCCTGTGAGATGCCCAGTGGAGCAGTTAAGAACGTGAAAATATTGCCAGCTGAAAATGGCTCTGAGTTCATAATGACATCCTGGAACAGGCAGCGTTGTTCTCGGAGTCATTTTCCACTTTTATGCCTTTTCTCTATTTATTTATCTATTTTGCCGCTTCGTGGCAATCAGCGAGGACGGACGTGAAGGATGGAAGTGGTGCAGCTCTTTAAGCCAGAGGCATTAAATTAAAGACGGTCTTTAGATAAAGCGCCGAGTCTGAGTGACTGTCTTCAGCTGTTCTGAGCTGCTTCGCTGCACAAGATGACGTCTTGCTAATGTCTGTAATTTGCATAAGCGTCGGTGCAAGACACATGCCCGGCGCAGCACAAACCCACCCAAGCGCTTAATGATTTATTTTATCCTGAATTTACCTGGATTTCTGCATTAATAATTCATCGCACGGGGTTTGATCTTCCTCCAGACCATAATAATAGATCAAATTTTACTACTTTTTGTTACATTTCATTCACAGATGTATCATTCACACTTTGGGAAGCAGCTTCACGAAAAGCAGAACTCCCTGTTAAGGAAGGACAAACCTTGACAGGCTCACATGCGTAACCCATCCTCCTCTGGGTGACACCAGATCGTTTCTTAATAGCTTGTGGAGTCCCACAAGGTTTGACTCTTGCACTCTTTGTCACTTACATGCTACCAATAAATATTGGCCTTTAGACTGTGTAAATGCACTGAGCTTATTCATAATTGGATGCATCTGAATTTTCTGCAAGTAAACAAAGACAAAACAGAAATAATAATATTTGACCTCCTAATGAAGAAAAAAGGATGGCTAAGAAACATCTAAGAAACATTGCAACTTTCAGAGATCTTATGAATGCTGAAGATCTAGAAAAACCCATTCATGCATTTATCTCCAGCAGGTTAGATTATTGTAATGGTCTATTTACTGGTCTCCCCCCAAAATAACAGAGACAGCTCCAGATCACTGCTGCCAGAGTACTAACAAAGACAAAGTGATATGAACGCATAGCTCCAATAGCTCATTACACTGTCTCCCAGTCCGTTTCAAAATAGATTTCAAAATACTGCTTCTTGTTTATAAATCACTGCATGGGCCAGGTCCTACGTACATTACTGATATGCCGGTAAAACGTAGGCCTAAAAGAAACCTTAAATCAGTGGAGTCCGACCACTTGGCAGTGCCTAGAAGCAGAACTAAACATGGCGAGAAAGCGTTCAGTCAGGACGCTGCAGTCAGTCGGAATAACTTCCTGAAGCTGTGAGATGTGCTCAGACTAAGTGTTTTTTAAAAATAGACCGAAAACATATTTGTTCAACTGTGCCTTTCGTACAAACTGAGCCACTTTGATCCTGCACTTTATCTATTTACTGTTTATTCTACATTTACAGCATTAAGCAGACGCCCTTATCCAGAGCGACTTCCAACTGGTACAGCCTTACAATGCAAGCAGTTGTGGGTTAAGGGTCTTGCTCAAGGACCCAACAGTGGCAGCTTGGTAGAGGTGGGATTTGAACCCGGGACCTTCTGGTCCATAGTCCAGTACCTTAACCGCTAGACCACCACAGTTCCATGCTACATATTTTTCTTTCTTTTCTCTCGTATTCCTCATTCATTGCCTTTTTATGGAGTTTGTTTTGTTTTTAATCATGTAAAGCACTTTGAACTGCCTTGTGTATGAAATGGGCTATACAGTGGTGCTTGAAATTTTGTGAACCCTTTACAATTTTCTTTATTTCTGCATAACCACGTGATCTTTAGCAAACTGCAGACGAGCAGCAATCTTCTTTTTGGAGAGCAGTGGCTTCCTCCTTGCCACCCTGCCATGGACACCATTGTTGTTCAGTGTTCTTCTGATGGTGGACTCATGAACATTAACATTAGCCAATGTGAGAGAGGCCTTCAGTTGCTTAGAAGTTCCCCTGGGGTACTTTGTGACCTCGGCAACTATTACACGCCTTGCTCTTGGAGTGATCTTTGTTGGCCGACCACTCCTGGGGAGGATAACAATGGTCTTGAATTTCCTCCATTTGTACTGACTGTGGATTGGTGGAGTCCAAACTCTTTAGAGATGGTTTGTAACCTTTTCCAGCCTGATGAGCATCAACAACTCTTTCTCTGAGGTTCTCAGGAATCTCCTTTGTTTGTGTCCTGATACACTTCCACAAACATGCGTTGTGAAGAGCAGACTTTGATAGATCCCTGTTCTTTAAATAAAACAGGGAGCCCACTCACACCTGATTGTCATCCCATGTATAACACTTTGGCTGGAGATAGTAGTATCCAATGTAATAATTATACATGGTTTGCTTGTATCCTTATTTTAACTATTTACTTGTTTTTAGCTATTTTGCATGCATTTCCTGGAAGTCTTTTCAGTGAGTCAGGATTTTTGGCTTTAGTGTTTTTGGCTCGCGTTTGTTATGGGACTAAGGTCCAGGTTTTAAATCCCACCCCTGCCAAGCTGCCACTGTTGTGCCCTGAGCAAGGCCCTTAACCCACAATTGCTTTGATTGTAAGATTGTGCCGGTTGTAAGCCGCTTCGGATAAGGCCATCTGCATAATGAAAAACCAAATCCCATGCCATAATTCATTGGTGTTAAAGAAAACACCACCAGACACTTGCATTTTAAAGATTTTATATTTAGACAGCATCAAAAGTAATGGCAAAAACAGCCTCTGCTCTCTAAGGGTTAAAATAAAGAAACATTGTATTTTGACCACATTTGAATTGTTAAAAAAACACTCAGTTTGACCTTAGTCGTCTGACAAGGGGGTCTACAGAGATTGCCTTGTGTTAGCTTTTTTTAATAAACTCACAGAAGCCCAGAGGCATGCTGAAACAGAGCCATCCATCTGTGTAATAGGCCATGTTGAAGTTAAAAGCAACTCAGCGCTTCACTTTGAGGCAGTGCTTATGCCGTTGAAAGGAAAGTGATAAGCTGTGAACGTCACATGCTAGGTTCAGAAGAGGCCCGGTGGCACAAAGCTTCTCCCCCATAAGCCCTCGGCATTCTCACCATCTGTCACCGGCAGAGTCCCGGCCTAGTCACGCCATGTTTAATCAGCGTTTGCTGTTTCCTTTTTCACTCTGCCATAGCTTGCTTATAATCACCTGTGCTGTGAGTAAGGAGGGACGTCCTTCTTGTCCTCACTGTAAAATAGTCTGTTTGGCTATTTATAGCCTGTCCACAAATGGGTGAGAACATTATTGAAATGTTAAAAACAATGCTCCTCAAAGAAAGACTGGATGGGATTTGCATTTCTCTCTCTACAGTGCATGATATCATTGAATTTCATTGCATAAAGGGCAAGGGGGCTGAAGATCTGAGATCTCTGGAAACACTGTAAATTTATACTTTTCTTTGTGAGTTAACTTATTTATTAAGGACTACTAAGTATGAGATCTTGTGTTCTCTTAATTAAGCCCACATGTGGTTAAACACATTAGCAGGACTGAAAATTACACACACTAACACGCAATGGGTGGTAATTGTATTTTTATACCAGCAACACAACAACACAAACAGGCCTGTTGGTGGATCGTTTGCTTTTGCTCTTGTGCGAGATACCTTAAGTGGTCTTGAAACTATCTAAAGTTTCAGCGCAACCCTACTCAGGTTAAAAGAAAAAAAAGGCAGAAAATAAATAAATAAATAAATAAATATTAAGCTGGTAAGAATTCCCACTGCTAAAAATGAACCACGAGGTCTGCATAGGTGCTTTCGTTCAATGAGTTGAGTCATTTGCTCAGATTATTTGGTATTGGACCGGACGACGGTTTGCTCTTTAATGAGCAATGGGAATTGAGTTAGGAGCAGGCAGCACTGATTGTAGAACAAAGACAGAAACAGCTTTAGAAACCGAGACTCGACAGATTCACAGGAGCTTCTAGCAGACAGAAGTCAAATCAATGAATCAGGGTTAATCAGTCTGTCTTAGACAAGGCATGCTTGAGCTCCTGAGCACGCCTGTATGTTTCCAGCAGGTATACCACGTTCGGCAGTGTGCTGCTCGCAGTGATTCCTCTGCTGCCGCCCAAGGGATCCGGCTACTAATGAATTTTACATGAGCACGCAGGTCTGCACAAGCTCACGTTGACATACAATATGCAGATGCAGTTCCTCATGAAATGACTAATGCCAAATCCATTTGGCCCTAAGACAGGTGCAGAGGTGTACCACTGTTGGAGCAGCAAACAGTCGCTGCTGAAAAAAACACAAACAGTTGGTTTCTCTTGGACAATGCTGGTGAATTGCTGGTCTGGTCTAAACTGGGTTTAAACCAGAGAGGGTGAGTAACATTTACATTTACAGCATTTAGCAGACGCCCTTATCCAGAGTGACTTCCAATTGATACAGTCTTACAATCCAAGCAATTGTGGGTTAAGGGTCTTGCTCAAGGACCCAACAGTGCCAGCTTAGCAGAGGTGGGATTTGAACCCTGGACCTTCTGGTCCATAGTCCAGTACCTTAACCACTAGGCTACCACAGTCCCAAGTAACAGGGTGCTGTGCTTCACGATTTTGAAGGAGGTACGCCTCTACTGGAATTTATATGATACACCTATGAGAGATCCTAGAGATACAATTACAGAGAATTAAAAAAGAAATTGGCGAAGCTGCAGTGTGTTTAACTAAAATACAGCGATAGCTATTGTTGAACATTGGCATGTCTGGTGTAACGCCGGGAAGCGAGAGCAACGAGGAGGCGAACGCAGGTTCCAAATAAAAGGGGTTTATTGGTAAAACATACAACAAAAGACCAACACAGCGAACAGAAAGGAAAGAGGACCGAAAACGGGTGTGAACGTAAACTAAGCCGCAGCCGGAAACGGGTATGAAGTGAACACGGAAACGGGTAGGGAACATAAACTAGACCGAGGTCGCAAAACAGGTGGAAACTAAACACAACTGGGGAATAAGCTAAACGGCGCGGAGGGGCGCGACCGGCGGGAGTCATCAATAATCCGCGCCGAGCGTGAGGTGAGGGCGGCTTAAATGCTGTGCGGTCGTGACGTGGAAAATGAGGAACAGGTGCACGTGATAATGAGTGGGTGACATCTGGTTATGAGCAATTTAGCAGCATTTATAAAAAAAGGATAATGTAATTGTTTTTGGTTGATTTTTGGAGAGTAGTTGTAGTAAAAACATCACATACCCTCAGTGTCATGGATCTGTAGCTCTTGGTCTCAATAAAAGAAATACCATTTCAAAAGTTCTATCTTTCCCTGATGGTCTAGTGGCTAGGATTCAGCACTCTCACCGCCGCGGCCCGGGTTCGATTCCCGGTCAGGGAAGCCTAGCATGTTGTTCCCTTTGGGACTGGGGTAGCCTAGAGGTTAAGGTACTGGACTCTGGACCAGAAGGTCCAGGGTTCAAATCCCACCTCTCGTCTTGTGTGCTCTTGGCTAGTGTTGTGTTTGATACCTCTGCCAGTTCTGACCCTGATTATTGACTTTTACCATGGATTTCAGATGTTTATGTTTCCCACCTCTGCCAAGCTGCCACTGTTGGGTCCTTGAGCAAGACCCTTAACCCACAATTGCTTGGATTGTAAGACTGTATCAGTTGTAAGTCGCTCGATAAGGGCGTCTGCTAAATGCTGTAAAATGTAAAAACTGGGTGTGAAGCACTTTTTAAAGAAATACTTTTACTTTTTCTTTAAGTACATTTAGTGCATTTAGCACATTACTTTTATACTTCTGCTTAAACTATTACTATAAATATATTCATTAGGTAACAGTTTCATTCTTCTTCTAACATCAGGCTGCCCAAGGTAGTTGGGTCCATTTTTGAGTCTTAACCCCTCCTGCGAACCTGAATTGGGCAAAGTGTGTATGATAACGATTGACTAAATGAATGAATGAATGAATCAATATAGATCTCTATATAAAACAAAAACACTTTGAATAAACCCATAACACCTACAGTATAAAGAATTCTCAGGTATATAGAAGATTTATGGCGAGTTAAGAGCTATCCAGAGCAGGCACTTTAAATAAACCTGGAACAGTCATCCATCAACATGAGGAAGAGTAAAGAAAGCGCAAATGAAATGAGACAAACGTGTGCTGACCTTTATAAATGAAGTAATGGGTGAAAAATGAAAACGCCCATACCCACTGTAAGAATAATACAGGTAGGCACTGCATAATGTCCGTTCGGACAACGTTCTTTCATAATATACGTCACATATGAGGTTATTATGCTTATTTTTAAGGTTATTAACCTAAGTAACCCATGTTACCTTTCCATATACTGTACATTATGGGTTAGTGTTTGTTGAAAACACGTTTACAACAAAAACTTGCTTAAAAAACTCCCTTTGGTAAACACTTTGCTACTTGCTCCTTTGAGTTTTGGTTTGAAATGCTGGTGTACGTTTCGCTTCGTCTTGTGTGCTCTTGGCTAGTGTTGTGTTTGATACCTCTGCCAGTTCTGACCCTGATTATTGACTTTTACCATGGATTTCAGATGTTTATGTTTCCCACATCTGCCAAGCTGCCACTGTTGGGTCCTTGAGCAAGACCCTTAACCCACAATTGCTTGGATTGTAAGACTGTACCAATTGTAAGTCGCTCTGGATAAGGGCGTCTGCTAAATGCTGTAAATGTAAATGTATAGCTTTTGTGTGTTCTTCAGGGTTGTGTGTGGTGATGGGCATTGTCTGATATATCCCCCCTTCTCTTTACCCCATGATGCCAAATTCTGCCCATTCTGACCCTGATTATGTGCTTTTGCCACAGATTTCTGATGCTGGTTGTTTATAGCTTTTGTGTGTTCTTCAGGGTTTGTGTGTGTTGACAGGCATTGTGGGCTATTTATCCCTTTACCTCTTTTCCTACTCTTGCATCCCAACCCCAGATGGTGTCGTAACCGGAGAAACACAAACACAAATGTTTACATAGCATAAAACATGACATGTCAGGATTAACAGTTTATGGTTCACTTTTGTATGAGAACATTAGCTACTAAGAGATAAAGGTCATCGTGTATTATTTTAAGGTAGGATAAAATTTACCTGTCAATTTCTGTTTAGCGGTTCACATGGTATCATTAAAATACATAGTTACACAAATGTCTGGAGATGGACTCATTTGCAGATACAATACTGTCCAAAGGTCTTAGGCCACCATTAGATTAGATGTTTTAGCAATGGTATAATGACCATATATAACATATTATTGAAGACGGACCCAAAAATGTCAAACTTTGATTCATCACTCCATAAATACTCTTTTCCACTGGCTTTCATTCCAATCTTTGTTTCCGTTAGCATATTTTGGCCTTTTCACCCTATTCCCCTTCTGAAAAAGTGGTTTCTTGGCTGGTACACTTCCAAAAATATTTCCTGATCAAGCTTCTTTGGACTGTAGAAGGCGTCCTGATGTAGCTGCCAGATGCTGCTATTGCTCAAGTGTTATTGAAGGTTACAGTGGTGCTGGAAAGTTTGTGAACCCTTTAGAATTTTTTATATTTCTGCATAAAAATGAACTAAAACATCGTCAGATTTTCACACAAGTCCTAAAAGTAGATAAAGAGAACCCAGTTAAACAAATGAGACAAAAATATTATACTTGGTCATCTATTTATTGAGGAAAATTATCCAATATTACATATTAGTGAGTGGCAAAAGTATGTGAACCTTTGCTTTCAGTATCTGGTGTGGCCCCCCTGTGCAGCAATAACTGCAGCTAAACGTTTCCTGTAACTGTTGATCAGTCCTGCTTGGAGGAATTTTAGCCCATTCCTCTGTACAGAACAGCTTCAGCTCTGGGATGTTGGTGGGTTTCCTCACATTAGCTGCTCGCTTCAGGTCCTTCCACAGCATTTCAACTGGATTAAGCTCAGAACTTTGACTTAACCATTCCAAAACATGAACTTCATTCTTCTTTAACCATTCTTTGGTAGAACGGCTTGTGTGCTTAGGGTCGTTGTCTTGCTGCATGACCCACCTTCTCTTGAGATTCAGTTCATGGACAGATGTCCTGACATTTTCCTTTAGAATTCTCTGATATCATTCAGAATTCATTAGTCCATCATTGATGGCAAGCCGTCCCGGCCCAGATGCAGCAAAACAGGCCCAAACCATGATACTACCACCACCATGTTTCACAGATGGGATAAGGTTCTTATGCTGGAATGCAGTGTTTTCCTTTCTCCAAACATAACGCTTTTCTTTTAAACCAAAAATCCTATTTTGGTCTCATCCATCCACAAAACATTCTTCCAATAGCCTTCTGGCTCGTCCACGTGATCTTTAGCAAACTGCAGACGAGGAGCAATGTTCTTTTTGGAGAGCAGTGGCTTTCTCCTTGCAACCCTGCCATGCACACCATTGTTGTTCAGTGTTCTTCTGATGGTGGACTCATGAACATTAACATTAGCTAATGTGAGAGAGGCCTTCAGTTGCTTAGAAGTTACCCTGGGGTCCTTTGTGACCTCGCCAACTATTACACGCCTTGCTCTTGGAGTGATCTTTGTTGGTCGACTGTGGACTGTGGTTGGATCTGTCTGACTGTGGATTGGTGGAGTCCAAACTCTTTAGAGATGGTTTTGTAACCTTTTCCAGCCAGATGAGCATCAACAACATTGATTTAAAACAACTGACTCTAATTTCACCTTCTAATTAACTGCTAATCCTAGAGGTTCACATACTTTTGCCACTCACTAATATGTAATGCTGGATCATTTTCCTCAATAAATAAATGACCAAGTATAATATGTTTGTCTCATTTGTTTAACTGGGTTCTCTTTATCTACTTTTAGGACTTGTGTGAAAATCTTGCCACTATAGAAGTTGTTTTTCTGATTTTGAGTACAGTTTTTATACTGCACACAAATTTCCTGTGTTTTCTGGCAGTACCTGAATAAAAAGTAATTGAATAATTACATATGGTCATGATGGTATTCCTCAAACAATAGTATATCTAATCAAATGGTGGCTTAAGACTTTTACACAGTGTCGTACACTATGTTAAACTCCCACACTTGTTGCATTTCTTGCTTCAGCTTTGGCTAAAATCATACAATATTTTTTCTCTCGGTGCTCTTCCACTCAGCTGCCCATATGAGCCACTTATAGAAGCTCATAAATTATTCTTACTCAGAGCATATTATTCTCAGTGATGGATAATTCACAGCTAACTGACAGCGGTCCATAATTAACTGCGCCGCATAGCAATGCTCTAGACAGAGAATAAGATGGTCGTTATGCAAATAATACACTGAATAATGAGTGAGCTCCCTAACAGGCTACAAATAGCCAGAGGTAAAAATGCTTCTGACAAAGACACAATACAGTTGTGTTCTTCCTTAACTGACTCATAGCAAAGAAGCTAATTAGAGGTGTAGCAATTTGTTAAGCAGCTAATTAAACTGCTCATTGGACAGTATGCACAAGTATCCTTATGCACTGTTACACTGCTGGAATGTCTGAATTTTGCCGGGTTATAATGATGCAGACTGTAGAAAGAGATATTGACTAGGATAAAAAGCCTTGGTTTGGACACCCAGAGACCTCCCCATAGGAAAAGGAGTCATAAAAGAGATCTCCTTAATATCACTGGAGTTTCTCGTAGAGAAAGTGAGATCAAATGAAAAGAAAAATGAGACTATTACTTATGTTTCCTATCTTTCTGGTTTTTCTTACGAGCAAAAAGACTCACCTAAATCTCACGTATATCCCCTTCTGTTTTAGAAGAGATATCAGTAAGGACTTACATTACGCCCAGATCGGGCAGGATCTTTAATCTCATGTTTATCTGCTGCTGAGAAAAACTCTAAACCCTCAAAAGTCAAAATGAACTTTCTAACCCGTACCAGCAGGTCTTTTTGGTTTGTGGTGAAGTCCTTTTATAATAACTATATCAAAACAATAAAACCTATTTCTTACGTCTTTTGCAGGTAGCATGGTGGCTAGTACTGCTGAAAAAAGTATTTAGTCAGCCACCGATTGTGCAAGTTCTCCTACTTAGAAAGATGAGAGAGGTCTGTAATTTTCATCATAGCTACACTTCAACTATGAGAGACAACATGAGAAAAACAATCCAGGAACTCACATTGTGACATTATGGTGGAAAATAAGTATTTGGTCAGTAACAATGCTTTATAACATACCCTTTGTTGGCAATGACAGAGGTCAAACGTTTCCTGTAAGTCTTCACCAGGTTGGCACACACTGTTGATATTTTGGCCCATTCCTCCATGCAGATCTCCTCTAGAGCAGTGATGTTTTGGGGCAACACGGACTTTCAACTCCCTCCACACATTTTCTATGGGGTTGAGGTCTGGAGACTGGCTAGGCCACTCCAGGATCTTGAAATGCTTTTTACAGAGCCACTCCTTCGTTGCCCGAGCGGTGTGTTTGGGATCATTGTCATGCTGGAAGACCCAGCCACGTTCCATCTCCAATGCTCTCACTGATGGAAGGAGATTTTGGCTTAAAATCTCACAGACTTTGGGCCCCTTAACAAGAATTCAACATAGATTAAACACCACAGCCTACCTGAGTATGGTTTGCTGACCATGTTCATTCCTTTATGGTCAAAGTGGAATTATAATTAACAATTATAGCTCCAAGAAACTGTAAATAGCCAAGACTGTTTCTGCTACATCTGTGGTGAGTTGTGGGATTAGTGTAATAAGATCATTCAGTCTAGCTTGTTGGACCATCTCAGTTTTATCAAGCCCTACAATGAACTGGCGATAAACACATAATCACATTGCCCACTCAGCATAGGCCCATACTGTATATTTGCATTCATTTTGTTTATGTCTTCAGTCTTCACTCAATGCATCTTCAAGCTTAGATGGCTGAGGACAGCAGTACCTAAGATCCAGGTTGAGTTTGTAACCAAATAATTTCTCAAGAGAAACCCTGTCTTGGTTGCATTAATACCAAACGTATTTATGTCTCCTTTTGGTCTGATTCTATTTCTGCTAAGGAAGTGTAGGAAAAACATCTGTGAGGAAGTTCATACGCAAATGAAACACATGAGAATCACCATTAAGCCTTCTGACCTACGGCAGTTCAAACGTTTGATCATGTGGGTTCCAGATTCAGCTACAGAGCTGAACCTTTTTTCCAACATCCTACATTGAATATAAATTAGGGCTTAATTTTCTTTACATTTGTCCTGACAAGGACTCCTACTCTTAAGGAAGAGGATACGTTCACCTATCGACCCTGGTTTCTCTCTTCCATATGCCACTGTTGCCCCTGGCCACTCATTTGGGGTCTAAGCTTTTTTGCATCTAAAGCTAAAGTTGCATCATGCTATTTAATTAAAGCTTATTTACTAAATCGTTTAGGATTTACTCGATTTACTCACAACATCCAATGTGTACCTGTAATACAGCAACGTCGGGTCGAAACTCCACTTCACTCAGCATGGTTTAGTTCTTGTAATAAGCAGAGAAGAGTGAAGATGGAGAGTCAGAAGAAATAATGCTGGAGACTCTGCTGTAATTACCTGGAATCCTTACATGTGATGGAAGTTGAAATCCTTTAATCATTTGCTTGCCTTGATATTATATTGTCTCCTCTGTACTTCAGAACACTTCTGTGTTGTGTTGTTTTGTCTAAAAGGAAGGCAAACATTCTGCGCAACAGATCGGCTAAGGCAGTATAAATCTACAGTGACTTTATTATGCTAATAAACCATAGTTTAATCAGTACTTTACAGCGCAGCTCGGTAGTGGAAGTGCACTCACTGACACAAAAAATAACCTACCCAGATAGAAATGTTGGATTGCTGCAAAACTCAGCATGTAGTTTATGTCTCAGGCAGATATGTAAATGATTACAGGTATGGTCTGATTAGATACTGGGTCTTGCTACAAGAGGCCATGAAAGGTCCTCCCCTATGCTGCTCTATAACAAGGTGCTCAAAGGCTACTTTTGTATATGTAAAGGTTCATTGATTAAAACTTCTTCTTGGTATGTTATTGTTTTTGTCAGTGAGTATATTTTACTTTGTACCCAATAATACAGTGGATTCAGAACGTATTCAGAAAGTATTCAGACTCTTCCACTTTTTGCCATTTTGCCCCGTAATCATTCACTCAGAAATGCTTAATAACAAATGTTTTTTTTGCAAATTTGTTGAAATCTTCTATTGACATAAGTATTCAGACACTTTGCTGTGGCATTCCGTCTCAAGGTCCGGTGGATCCTGTTTGTTTTTGATCATCCTTGAGTTGTATCTAGAACTTGCTTGGAATGCAACAGTGGCAAACTGAATTGACTGAACATAGTTTTGAAAGGTACACACCTAAGTCGAGAAGGTTCTACAGTGGTGCCTGAAAGTTTGTAAACCCTTTAGAATTTTCTATATTTTTGTATAAATATGACCTAAACCATCATCCATTTTCACACAAGTCCTAAAAGTAGATAAAGAGAACCCAGTTAAACAAATGATACAAAAATATTATACTTGGTCATTTATTTATTGAGGAAAATGATCCAATATTACATATTAGTAAGTGGCAAAAGTATGTGAACCTCTAGGATTGGCAGTTAATATGAAGGTGAAATTAGAGTCAGGTGTTTTTCAATCAATGGGGATGACAAATCAGGTGTGAGGAGGCACCCTGTTTTATTTAAAGAACAGGGATCTATCAAAAGTCCTGCTCTTCACAACATGTTTGTGGAAGTGTATCATGGCACGAACAAAGGAGATTCTGAGGAGCTCAGAAAAAGAGTTGTTGATGCTCATCAGGCTGGAAAAAGATGAAAAACCATCTCTAAAGAGTTTGGAACTCCACCAATCCACAGTCAGACAGATTGTGTACAAATGGAGGAAATTCAAGACCATTGTTACCCTCCCCAGGAGTGGTCGACCAACAAAGACACTCCAAGAGCAAGGCGTGTAATAGTTGGCGAGGTCACAAAGGACCCCCAGGGTAACTTCTAAGCAAAACTGAAGGCCTCTCTCACATTGGCTAATGTTAATGTTCATGAGTCCACCATCAGAAGAACACTGAGCAAACAATGGTGTGCATGGCAGGATTGCAAGGAGAAAGCCACTGCTCTCCAGAAAGAACATTGCTGCTCGTCTGCAGTTTGCTAAAGATCACGTGGACAAGCCAGAAGGCTATTGGAAGAATGTTTTGTGGACGGATAATATCTTTTTGGTTTAAAAGAAAAACACTATTTATGGAGAAGGAAAACACTGCATTCCAGCATAAGAACCTTATCCCATCTGTGAAACATGGTGGTGGTAGTATTATGGTTTGGGCCTGTTTTGCTGCATCTGGGCAGGACGGCTTGCCATCATTGATGGAACAATGAATTTTGAATTATATCAGAGAATTCTAAAGGAAAATGTCAGGACATCTGTCCATGAACTGAATCTCCAGAGAAGGTGGTTCATGCAGCAAGACAACGACCCTAAGCACACAAGCTGTTCTACCAAAGAATGGTTACAGAAGAATAAAGTTAATGTTTTGGAATGGCCAAGTCAAAGTCCTGACCTTAATCCAATGGAAATGTTGTGGAAGGACCTGAAGTGAGCAGTTAATGTGAGGAAACCCACCAACATCCCAGAGCTGAAGCTGTTCTGTACGGAGGAATGGGCTAAAATTCCTCCAAGCCGGTGTGCAGGACTGATCAACAGCTACAGGAAACGTTTAGCTGCAGTTATTGCTGCACAGGGGGGTCACGCCAGATACTGAACGCAAAGGTTCACATACTTTTGCCACTCACTAATATGTAATATTGGATAATTTTCCTCAATAAATAAATGACCAAGTATAATATTTTTGTCTCATTTGTGTAACTGGGTTCTCTTTATCTACTTCGGTGAAAATCCGATGATGATTTGTCATATTTATGCAGAAATATAGAAAATTCTAAAGGGTTCACAAACTTTCCAGCACCACTGTACAGGTCACACTGGATGTCAGGACAAAAACAAGCCACAAAGTCCAAGAAACTCTGTATTGTGGAACACGGCTTGAGAGGAACAAAGCTCAAATGGAGAAGACCAGCTAAGAAGGTTAATTAATACAGGTAGCTGGTGTATATATAAACTATGATTATTAATGCATTATATAGGCAATTGTGTTTATTTCTTACTTATTTAATCTAGGCTACCCAAGGAGGTTTGGTCCCTTTTTGAATCTTTTTTTCTTCCTTGCGACTATCACCCTAGGCTTGTTTGGAGCTGTAGATATAACGTTGCTTTGAGACAATGCTCTGTGATAAGAGAGCTCTATAGAAATAAATCTGACGTTGACTTCGACTGACTATAATTAGGGAGATGATAATTAAATGTGCGTGTGTAAATAAAAAGAGATATCAACACTTGAGCTAACCATTGAACCTTACTGACACTTGGTTTAAAAAACGAAGCAAGCGAGAAATTATAACTCACATCAGCCCATCTTTTATCCATGACACATTTTTCTAGTAAGGATGTTGTTTGTTTTTCAGGCGCTTTTGTAGCAGTGCCATGCTTCTGATGCTTGATAATGGAAGGCTAACAATGTCCTCAGGGTGCAGATCTTCAGACTGAGTGACACACAGAGGCTGTTGATCACAAGAAAAACTACTCACTCATGAATATGAGAGTTTAATAGAAGACTCCGATCTCTCTGGCTGGCAGGCTGAGGTGTGCTGGTGGGTGATGGACTAT
This sequence comes from Ancistrus triradiatus, assembly GCA_025084515.1. Classification (NCBI taxonomy): domain Eukaryota; kingdom Metazoa; phylum Chordata; class Actinopteri; order Siluriformes; family Loricariidae; genus Ancistrus; species Ancistrus triradiatus. The sequence goes on along the minus strand of JAJAGP010000037.1, from coordinate 847,380 downwards.
CTTGGGGATTGGTTAAACAGCGGTGAGGCAGGTCTGTTTGAAATGCTTACTGAATGACAAGTCTGCATTAAAGCACGGAGGTCTCTGACAAGTGGTAAGACTACGTTCTTGTTTCATGGCGGATTTCAGCGCCTCAGAGCCTTTTCACCTCTTATTTGAAGCATTTAAAGTAACAAAGTGCTTTCAGGTGAGGAAATGTGGGGGACTGTAGAATACACGCCATGGCGTTATTAGTCACTGTGATGGACAGTGGTAGCCTTTCTAGGACTTTGACAAAGCCTGAGTCAGAGTGCTGCGTTACCCTCTGGGGAGAGACTGTCAAGAACCGGGTAAGAGATTAGCACACTGTGACAGCTTGGACTTGAAAAATGGACACTCACATTATTCATCGTTCTGACAATGTTTCATTACTGCTGTTCCTCCTAATGTTGCACTGTGGTCTGTGTATCATGTGTCTCATTTGGACATGTAAGGTTACTTTGAGTGGCCAAATGGAGTGTAATTACTCTATTGTTTATGTGTGTATTTTTGTATTAGATTAGCTGTTATACCATACATTTCCCATGATGCATTATTCAGTGTATGCCTGTTGCTGATTAACAGCTTACATTTACATTTACATTTACAGCATTTAGCAGACACCCTTATCCAGAGCGACTTACAATTGATACAGTCAATCCAAGCAATTGTGGGTTAAGGGTCTTGCTCAAGGACCCAACAGTGGCAGCTTGGCAGAGGTGGGATTTGAATCCTGGACCTTCTGTTCCATAGTCCAGTACCTTAACCGCTAGGACGTTATGGAAAACGTAGGACGTTATGGAAAATGCAAATAAAAAGTATGTGCCATGTTCCTGACATTTCCTTTGACTATTATGTCATTGCAGACAGTATGAACCCAATATATTTAAAATTTTATCTAGTCAACTTTATTTCATTTGTTAATAAACATCCAGTCCAGAGAAGTCGACACCGCTTCTGTACATGGTTAACATAAGGCTTCTTTTTTGCACAGTAACATTTTAAGTGGCATTTGTGAATGTAACTCTACTGTAGTGCTTGATAAAGATTTGATGAAGTAATCTCTTGTCCATATGGTTCTATCAACTATTGCTAAATGACGGTTCTTCATGCAGTACCTTCTGAGGGATTCTGAGAGCACGAGTGTTCAGTTTAGGCCACCCTTGAGCTTTATGCACTGAAATTACTCCAGGTTCCTTGAATTGTTTAATGATATTATGCACTGTAGAGGGAGAATTATGTAAATCCCTTCCATTCTCTTTTTGAGGAACAATTGTTCCATTGTTTTTAAACATTTCAAAGATTTTCTTATACATTTGTAGATAAACTGGAGATCTTCTGTTTGGCCAGTTCAACACACAGCTGTTGAAAACCCAAAAGTGCTGCTCTAATTATCAACGGAAACTAAATCAAGCTTTGTTTTATAGTGAGGAAGGAAGGAGGCCTTCAGTCATTAGTTCATCCTCTCAGATCCTGTTTTTATTTCTGACATCCGTCTTGTTTCCCGCCTTTTGAAAGCTCTGCTTTATTATATTGTGAGCTGCAGTTTTTTCATTTCCGTGAATCAGAAGTTGAAAACTTATTGTTTGTTTTTGAAAATGGGAAGGTGCTGTCAACCTTTGAATGGCCAAGCCCTTCCTCTTTTGCTTTGCCATCAGCTTGAGAGGAAAAGAATTGTCTGTCGTCTCATAAAACCTATTTAAACTGTTGTCAGCACTCTGCACCTCCGATCAGAAAGCGGCTATTTGGAACGACTCGGCTATTCATGCCTTGAAGAAACGTGTTGCCTCATAAATACAGCTGGGGGACTTGAGCTTTACTGCCTTTGCTGAATGGAGACAGTGAATATGCTACATTGATTTCCAAAGACAGCATCGGCGTTCTCTAGTACTTTCTTTGTTTGGCATGTTTTATGTTTGTTATGCATTCTGTGTCTGCCCTCAAGGCATCTTTGTGAGAAGGCCAGACCCCATCAACTGGCTCCTCACGATCAGATGGAGCAGCGACTCTACTTTGAGGCACCGTGGATTGACAAACTTCGCCTCCTGTTACCGACAGTAAGGCCAGCAACCCTGCGTAGGAACCTCATTTTTGCCTCTTGTACTTATGACCTCGGACTTTCTGCCACTACCCAAAGCTCATGACCGTAAGTGAGGATAGGACTGACAGGTAAATTGAGAGTGTTTTGTCCAAGCACTCAGCTCCTGCTTCACCACCACAGAGTACAAAACACCTACTCTGTGTAGGAAACTCATTTCTGCCTCTTGTACTTATGACCTCGGTCTTTCTGTCACTACCCAAAGCTCATGACCGTAGGTGAGGATAGGACTGACAGGTAAATAGACTACACTGAGTACAAACCTTCTCCCATGGACCCAATCCATTTGTCAGTCTCACGTTGTCCTTTTCCATTATGCATGAACAAGATCCCAAGGTACTTGAACTCCTCCACTAGGGGCAGGTTTTCTTCCCTCATCCCGCGATTTCCAGGAGACTATCTTTTTCTCGGACGTGGAGTTGCTGTTATACTTTTCATATCTGTATTGAACACAAATTATTCATAGACCAGACTGGAAAAAGTATGTAAACCTCTAGACTAACCACATTAGTCTCTAGTGTTGCTATGAATAATGCTGTAGACGTGTGTTGGAGAGGTCTTCAACAAAGTGAACTTGAATCTTGAATTAGCTTCTACTGGTTATTAAACACAGTACAAAGGTTCACATACAGTCGTGCTTGAAAGTTTGTGAACCCTTTAGAATTTTCTATATTTCTGCATTAATATGACCTAAAACATCATCAGATTTTCACCCAAGTCCTAAAAGTAGATAAAGAGAACCCAGTTAAACAAACGAGACAAAAATACTTTACTTGTCATTATTTATGAGGAAAATGATCCAAAATATTACAATTAGTGGTGGCCACAAAAGTATGTGAACCTTTGCTTTCAGTAATTGGTTTGACACCCCCGTGCCGCATAACTGAAGCAAACGTTTCCTGTAGCTGTTGATAGTCCTGCACACCGGCTTGGAGGAAACTTTAGACCATTCCTCCGTTACAGAACAGGCGTCCGCTCTGGGAAGGATGTGGTGGGTTCCTACATAACTGCGCGCTTCGGTCTTCTACAACATTTCGATTGGATTAAGGTCAGGACATCAATGATGGCAAGACATCCTAGCCCCAGATGTAGCAAAACAAGCCCAAACGATTGATACACACAACCATGTTTCACAGATGGGATAAAGGTCTTATGCTGGAATGCAGTGTTTCCTTTCTCAAAATAACGCTTTTCCCTTTAAACTAAAAAAAGTTCTATTTGCGTCTAATCCATGTCCAAAAAAACGTCTTCCAGTAGCCTTCTGGCTCGTCCAGTGATCTTTAGCAAACTGCAGACGAGGAGCAATGTTCTTTTTGGAGAGCAGTGGCTTTCTCCTTGCAACCCTGCCATGCACACCATTGTTGTTCAGTGTTCTTCTGATGGTGGACTCATGAACATTAACATTAGCCAATGTGAGAGCTGCCTTCAGTTGCTTAGAAGTTACTCTGGGTCCTTTGTGAACTATTGCACGCCTTGCTCTTGTAGTGATCTTTGTTGGTCGACCACTCCTGGGGAGGGTAACAATGGTCTTGAATTTCCTCCATTTGTACGCAATCTGTCTGACTGTGGATTGGTGGAGTCCAAACTCTTTAGAGATGGTTTTGTAACCTTTTCCAGCCTGATGAGCATAAACAACTCTTTTTCTGAGGTCCTCAGAAATCTCTTTTGTTCGTGCCATGATACACTTCCACACACTTGTGTTGTGAAGAGCAGACTTTGATAGATCCCTGTTCTTTAAATAAAACAGGGTGCCCACTCACACCTGATTGTCATCCCATTGATTGAAAGCACCTGAGGTTTGTTTCCCAGTTCCAACGTTTTAGCAAGTTTGCAGGTACAAGCCAACTGCTCCTACTGTCTTTCTTTACCAAATGTTTTTGTTTTTATGCTTTCATTTATAATTCATAGACAGAAAGAAAATCTAAATTGGCTGGTCATATATATAAAAAAAGAAAATTCGGAAATTGGAATTAAACTAAATTAACTAATTAGTGTCACGCTACCCGGCCGTGCCTACCGTATCTGCCGTCCCCCGGACCAATCAGGGGACCTCACGGCGATCGCACTGATCGCCTCCAGCTGTGAGGTTCCCTACTTAAACACGGACGGTTGAGACGGTAGACGCGGATCATTGACGTCATTGCCGCGTCCCAAACGCTCGTCGTCACCGCTCCCGGGCGCTTCTCGTCCGTCCTCGCGTTCCTAACGCACCTAGTAAGTTTGGTTAATGCCTAGTAAGTTTGGTTCCTGCCTTGTTTCGCTCCCTTTTTAGTATTTTCTTCAATAAACCATGTTTTGTTCAGTTAAACCTGCGTTTGTCTCCTCCCCTCGCCCTCGGCCGTTACAGAATGATCCGCCTGTAATGGAGACAGCAGGTTCACCTGATGTTTTGTTCTCCCTCGACCGTTTCTATGGCGATCCTGCCTCCTGCTGGCCATTTGTGGTGCAGTGCAGGTCGTTTTTTGATGTTTTCCCTTTTGATTCAGAGTTGAGAAAGTTCCTTTTTGTTTCTCCACCTGGAGGTGAAGCCCTGGTTTGGGCCACCCACATGTGGCCGGTGGCCGGTAAGGGCACCGATAGACCTGTTCCTGGAGGAGCTGGAGTTCGCTTTTAGTCCTCTGGGCAAACCCCCGGGCAATCGACATGTGGGTTCCAGCCCTGCAGAAACCAGTTCGCCCTGTCCGATCTGCAACTGGTTGGTGGTGCGGGGATCCCAGCTACCACCAATCGGACCGCCCTACCCAGGCGTCCAAAGCGAACTGCCGGCCGACAATTTCCATTTTTAGCGTCTTGTTTTCCGATCCCTCAGTTCCTAACATTCGCGTTTCCAAACACGCCTCAGAACCCTAGTTTCTCGATCATGGTTACCGCTCAGGCAGCTTCCTCGCACCCGAACTGCGTTCGTTTGGGACACGACGATCACATCACACGTGCCCACTCCAGCCGTCCCGATGTGGGTGCCAGTGGCTGCCCCAAGGAATCTGCAGTTCCGGTGGCTGCCCAAAGCACATCTGCAGTCCCGGTGGCTTGCCCCAAGCACATCTGCGTCCCGGTGGCTGCCCCAAGGACATCTTGCAGTTCCGGTGCTGCCCAAGGACATCTGCAGTTTCCGGTTGGCTGCCCCACGGACATCGCAGTTCGGTGGCTGCCCCAAGGGCACATCTGCAGTTCCGGTGGCTGCCTCCAGGGTTTGTCTGCAAGTTCCGGTGGCTGCCCCCAGGGTGTGTCTGCTGTCCCGGGGGGATGCCCCCAGTCACCAGACGCCTTTCTAAAGGCTCAATCCTCACCCAGAAGCCTTTCTAAAGGCTCCATCCTCACCAGAAGCTTTAAAGGCTCCACCTCACCAGAAGCCTTCTAAAGGCTCCATCCTCAACAGAGATTTTCTAAAGAGATCATCTTCCCAGAGCCTTTCTAAAGGCTCCATCCTCACCAGGAAGAAGCCTCTCTAAAGGCCCATCCATCACCAGAAGCTCTCTAAAGGCTCAAGCTCTCAGGGAGCCTTCCAAAGGCCCACGCCTCGTCAGGAGCCTTCCCCAAAGGCCCCGCCTCGTCAGGAGCATTCCAAAGGCCCCCACGCCCGTCAGGCGCCTTCCCAAAGGCCCCGCCTCGTCAGGAGCTTCCCAAAAGGCCCAGCCTGTCCAGGAGCCTTCCCAAAGGCCCACGCCTCGTCAGGAGCCTTCCCAAAGGCCCAAGCCTGTCAGGAAGGAGCCTACCAAAGGCCCGCTCTCGTCAGGAGCCTTCCCAAGGCCCGCCTCTCGTAGGAACCTCCCAAAGGCCCGCCTTCTCGTCAGGGGGAGCCTTTTTTTTGCCCAAGGCCCGGCTCTCGTCAGGAAACCTTCCAAGGCCCACAAGTCTCTTTCACGAAGGCCTTTCCAAAGCCCAAGTCTCTTCCGAAGCCTTTCAAAGCGCCCAATGTCTCTTCAGAAGCCTTTTCCAAAGGCCCAAGTTCTCAGAAGCCTTTCCAAAGGCCCAAGTCTCTACAGAAAAGCCTTTCCAAAGGACACCCCCAAGTATCTACAGAAGCCTTTCCAAGGCCCAAGTCTTTTAGAAGCCTTTTCCAAAGGCCCAAGTCCTCTTCAGAAGCCTTTCCAAAGGCCCAAGTATCTCAGGAAGCTTTCCAAGGACCAAGTCTCTTCAGAAGCCCTTTCCAAGCCCCCCCTCCCCCCCCCCCCCCCAAGTCTCTTCAGAAGGCTTTCCAAAGGCCAAGTCTCGTCAGAAGCCTGTCCAAAGGCCCACGTCTCTTCAGAAGGCCTTTCCAAAGGCCCACGTCTTTTCAGAAGCCTTTCCCAAAGGCCCAGTCTCTTCAGAAGGGCCTTTCCAAAGGCCCACGTCTCTCAGAAGCCTTTCCAAAGGCAAAGTCTCTTCAGAAGGCCTTCCAAAGGCCCACGTCTCTTCAGAAGCCCTTTCCAAAGGGCCACCGTCTCTTCAGACGCCTTTCCAAAGGGCCCAAGCCCCAAGCCTCGTCCGAAGCCTTTGTAAAAGGCCCATCCTCCTCGAAAGCCTTCCCTAAGGCCCCATCACGTCAGAGAAGCCTTTACAAAAGGCCACTGCTACCACGGAGAAGACTCCGTATGAGCAAGTCTCCTCCAGGAGACACAAGTCGTCGCCTCTCTGTCAAGCAGCCTTCAAACCGTCGTCACGACTTGCTCGGCAGGCCTCCCGTCTCCCACAGCACTCGGCCCGGCCGCCCTCACGTCGTCCACACTCTGCCCCGGGCAGCCTCACGTCGTTCACGACTCTGCACGGCAGCCTACGTCGTCCACCGACTCTGCCCGGCAGCCCAACGTCGTCCACGATTCTGCCCCGGAAGGCCTCACGTCGTCCACGACTCTGCGCGGCAGCCTCACGTCGTCCACGGACTCTGAGGTCAAGGCAACGTGCCTCGCCTCTGCTGTCAAGGCAACGTCGGGGCCCCCCTCGCCTCTGCTTGTTCAAGAGTCGCCTCGCCTCTCTGACAAGCAACGCGGGCCTCGCCCCTCTGCAGACAAGGCAACGCCGCCTCGCCTTGTGTTTCAGCAACGACGCTCGCCTCTGCTGTCAAGCAACGCCCATCGCATCTGCTGTTCAAGCAACGCCGCCTCGCCTATGCTGTCAAGCAACGCCACGCTCGCCTCTGCTGTCAACAAAGCCGCCCTCCCTCTGCTGTTCAAAGCAAACGCAGGCCTCGCCTTCGATGTCAAGCAAACGACGCTCGCCTTGCTTGTAAAAGCAACGGCCGCATAGCCTCCTGCTGTTCAAGCAACGCCGTCCTCGCCTCGCTGTCAAGCAAAGCCGCTCGGCCGCTGCTGTCAAGGCAACGCCGACTGCCTCTGCTGTCAAGCAACGCCGCCTCGCCGCTGCTGCGTCAGCAAACGCAGCATCGCGCTGCTGTCAAGCAACGCCGCCTAGCGCTGCCTGTCAAGCAACGCCGCCTCGCCGCTGCTGTCAAGCAACGCGCCTCGCCGCTGCTGTCAAGCAACGCCGCCTCGCCGCCTTTGCTGTCAAGCAACGCCGGCCTCGCCGGCTGCGTCAAGCAACGCCCCCTCGCCGTGCTGTGGTCAAGCAACGCAGCCCCGCCGCTGCTGTCAAGCATCGCCGCCTCCCGCTGCTTGTCAAGCATCGCCGCCTCGCCCGCTGCTGATCAAGCTCGCCGCCTCGCCGGTGCTTGTCAAGCATCGCCGCCTCGCCGCTGCTGTCAAGCTTCGCCGCCTCGCCGCTGCTGTCAGCTTCGGCCGCCCGCGCTGCTGTAAAGCTTCGCAGCGCCTCGCCGCTGCTGTCAGCTCGCCGCCTCGCCGCGCTTTCAAGCTTCGCCGCCTCGCGCAGCTGCGTCAAGCTCGCCGCCCCTCGCCGCCTGCTTGTCAAGCATCGCCCGCCTCGCGATGCTGTCAAGCATCGCGCCTCGCCGCTCTCTCAAGAATCGACGCCTCGCCGCTGCTCTCAGCAACGCCGACTCGCCGCTTGCTGTCAAAGCAAGCCGCTCGGCGCTGCTGTCAAGCAACGCCGCCTCGCCGCTGTGTCAAGCACCGCCGCCTCGCCGCGCTGTCAGCAAACGGACGCTCGCGCTGCTGTCAAGCAACGCCGGCCTCGACGTGCTGTCAAGCAACGCCGCCTAGCGCTTGCTGTCAAGCATCGCCGCTCGCCGCTGCTGTCAAGCATCGCCGCCTCGCAGCTGCTGTCAAGCATCGCCGCCTCGCGGATGCTTGTCAAAGAAATCGCCGCCTTCGACCGATGCCTGTCAGCTTCGCCGCCTCGCCGCTTGCTGTCAAGCTGCGACGCCTCGCCGCTGCTGTCAGCTTCGCCGGCCTCGCCGATGCTGTCAAAGCTTCGCCGCCTCGCGCTGCTGTCAAGCTTCGCCGCCTCGCCGCTGCTGTACAAGGCAATCGCCGCCTCGCCGCTGCTGTCAAGCATCGCCGCCTCGGCCGCTGCTGTAAGCATCGCCGCTCGCCGCTGCTCTAAAGAATCGGCCGCCTCGCCGCTGCTCTCAAGCATCGCCGCCTCGCCGATTGCTTCTCAAGCAACGCCGCCTCGCCTCTGCTGTCAAGCAACGCCGCCTAGCCCTCGCTCCTTGTCAAGCAACGCGCCTCGCCGCTGCTGTCAAGCAACGCCGCCTCGCGCTGTGTCAAGCAACGCCGCCTCGCCGCGCTGTTCAAGCACGCCGCCGCGCCGCTGCTGTCAAGCAACGCCCGCATCGCCGCTGCTGTCAAGCAACGCCGCCTCGCCGCGCTGTCAAGCAACGACGCCTCGCCGCTGCTGTCAAGCCTCGCCGCCTTCGCCGGCTTGTGTCCAAGCATCGCCGCCTCGCCGCTGCTGTCAAGCATCGCCGCATCGCCGCTGCTGTTCAAGCTTCGCCGCCTCGCCGCTGCTGTCAAGCATCGCCGCCTCGCCGTGCTGTCAAAGCATCGCGCCCGCCGATTGTCAGCATCGCCGCCTCGCCGACTGCTGTCAGCATCGCCGCATCGCCGCTTGCTGTCAAGCATCGCGCATCGCCGCTGCTGTCAAGCATCGCAGCCTCGGCCGCTGCTCTCAAGCAATCCCGCCCTCGCCGCTGTCTCAAGCATCGCCGCCTCTCCGACGCTGCTCTCAAGAACGCAGCCTCGCCGCTGCTCTCAAGCCTCGACTGGTGGTCGACTATGCTCAGGCCGACTGCGTACGGCGACTACGCTCTCAATCGTCGGCCTCGTCGTCTTCTCGCTGCCCGCTTTCTCCTCGGTGCTTCCGCGCGACGAAGACCGATGCTGGCGATTCCCTCCTGGAGTCCCGTCCGTCAGGAGGCCTCCTGAGAACGAAAGCCGGCCCCAGGGGGGGGGTACTTTCCTCGGTCCTAAGGCTCCGGATCGGAAACTCCTTGGGGGGGGGCACTGTCACGCTACCCGGCCGTGCCTACCGTATCTGCCGTCCCCCGGACCAATCAGGGGACCTCACGGCGATCGCACTGATCGCCTCCAGCTGTGAGGTTCCCTACTTAAACACGGACGGTTGAGACGGTAGACGCGGATCATTGACGTCATCGCCGCGTCCCAAACGCTCGTCGTCACCGCTCCCGGGCGTTTCTCGTCCGTCCTCGCGTTCCTAACGCACCTAGTAAGTTTGGTTAATGCCTAGTAAGTTTGGTTCCTGCCTTGTTTCGCTCCCTTTTTAGTATTTTCTTCAATAAACCATGTTTTGTTCAGTTAAACCTGCGTTTGTCTCCTCCCCTCGCCCTCGGCCGTTACAATTAGTATGTTTACATTAATAGTTTAAATATATAGAAGCTCAATATAAAAATAAAAGCCAGATCATGTTTAAAGAAAATATAATAAACAAAATATAGTTTATAGACCACAATTAATTAAAGAGAATACAATATTATGAGGAGTATAATTAATGTACATATTAAATTGTATATAATAAATTGTTCTGAAAGCACACATCTTATCGAATAATTAAATAGCTATCTGTGTCAGAGTAAGCTTTTACTAATGATGGTGGATAATACAGATATAGATGTGTCTAAATACAAAAATACATTTACACAAACATGACAATAGTTCTTATTCACTAACCCATGAAGGACTGTGTATGCAAGGAGCATGTACCTCAGAGATCCAGAGATTTATTTACTATATTTATCTTCATTAAGATCTTGGGATTTTTACCATGTTTCTCCTGGAACTGAACAACAGGAACTGGCATAATGTTAAAGTGTGTCTGAAATCCTTAAGACTAGCCATTTATCATAGCGCAAAGGTACAGGCGGTTGTGTTGCTTATTGAAATTCATTGTATGAAGACAGTGGTAAAAACACAAGGCTAATTTGTCATGCAGCGATTGGTGGGAGCGGAGTCGTTTGTTACAGTTTGAGAGAATTCACCTAAATGTTAACAGCTCTGACACGTTATTAATACAGCGCTATGTTTTGATTTAATAAGAGTGTGGTGCTGGCATGGAAGGGTCCTGTAATGTGGGAGGACTGAAGGGTGCCTATCTCTTCCTGTCAACCACTTTCTCTGGAGTGATTAATCCATCCCTTCTAGGTTAATCACCATAGTAAGAACTAGTTTTAAAGTCATGCTTTTGTAATTAAAGGACAGGTTCTCTGTGACCTTTACACTGATTACACACCATGACTGATGCTTTGTGATAGAAGACTATTATTTTGGACAGACTTGTGCATGTGAGGCTCTGCTTTAAGTTAAAAATCTCTACCTTGTAACTCAGCATAAGCCCATTCCTGATATGCAGGTTGTTAATCATGGATTCCCATTAATCAAACTCACTTACACATTATCCACTGAAAAACACATTCATCATGGTCTCTAAAAACACAGGTAACTGGACATGTAGCTCATTTACAGGATTTTTTCTATTTCAGCTATGTTCATTTTACTCTAATAATCATTTAGAAGTGTTTGTGTCTCAACTTACATGTTGCAATCCTACACTCACTCCAGTAGCCTTCATGGCGATGGACTTGAATAATGGTGGCTCATGGGATAGATAGCTAGTCTGCAGATAGCAGTCTGCATAATAATAATAACATCCACGGTGATGTCACTGTGATGTAATAAAGATCAAACACCTAAACAATGCTGATAAAGATGTAAGGTTATTTAAATTTTAGAAGATACTGATTGTTATTCTGAATTTAACCAGAAAATATAATTAATCGATATAATGAACCAACCTCAGTCTTTTGGGGTTTGATTGTTGAAGTGAGTGGATAGGTTCTATTTGTAATTGCGTGATGAGGTATGTTATATAGAACCCTGCTAGTGACATGCCTTATTAATAAAATGAAGATCCGACCGCGACTTAATAAGGTGCGGGAATGAGATAATTAAGGCATGGGAACGAGATAATTAATGTGTAAACTTTAGATCATTAAGGTTTGGGAATGAGATAAGTAATGCATAGGAACAAGATCATTAAGGTGTGGGAATGAAATCATTAAGGTGTGAGAATGAGATATTTAATGAATGAGAACGAGATCATCATGGGAACAAGATAATTAATGTGGGCAAATTAGATAATTAAGGTGTGGGAGCAAGATAAGTAATGCATAGGAACGAGATCATTAATGTGTGCAAATTAGATCATTATGGTGTGGGAATGAGATATTTAATGCATGGGAACGAGGTCATTAAAGTGTGGGAACAAGATACTTAATGTGTGCAAATTAGATAATTAACTTGTGGGAATTAGATCAGTAATGCATAGGAATGAAATGGAACAAGATAATTTGTGTATGCGAATTAGATCATTAAAGTGTGGGAGAGATAAGTAATGCATAGAAACGAGATCATTAATGTGTGGGAATTAGATATTTAATCATCTACGAGATCATTAAGGTGTGGGAAAAAAGATAATTATGTGTGCAAATTACATAATTAACTTGTGGGAATGAGATAATGCATAGAAACGAAATCATTAAGGTATCGGAATAAGGTAATTAGTGTGTGCGAATTAGATCATTAAAGAGTGGGACGAGATCATTAAGGTGTGAGAATGAGATATTTAATGAATGAGAACAAGATAATTTATGTGTGGGAATTAGATAGTTAAGGTATGGGAATGAGATAAGTAATGTGTGAGAATTAAATCACTAAGATGTGGGAAAGAGGTAATTAAAGGGTGGGAACGAGATCATTGACATGCGTAAACCAAATAATTAGGGTGTGGGAATGAGATAATTAATGCATAGGAACGAGATCATTAAGGTGTGCAAATTAGATCATTAAAGTGTGGGAATGAGATAAGTAATGCATAGGAACGAGATAATGTGTAAAATTTAGATCATTAAGGTGTGGGAATGAGATAAGTAATGCATAGGAACAAGATCATTAAGGTGTGAGAATGAGATATTTAATGAATGAGAACGAGATCATCATGGGAACAAGATAAGTAATGTGTGCAAATTAGATAATTAACTTGTGGGAATGAGATACTGCATAGAAACGAAATCATTAAGGTATGTGAATAAGGTAATTAGTGTGCGAATTAGATCATTAAAGTGTGAGGATGAGATATTTAATGAATGAGAACGAGATCATTAAGGTGTGGGAACAAGATAATTAATGTGTGGGAATGAGATCATTAAGGTGTGGGAATGAGATAAGTAATGTGTGGGAATTATATCACTAAGGTGTGGGAAAGAGGTAATTGAAGGGTGGGAATAAGATCATTAACATGTGTAAACCAAATAATTAGGGTGTGAGAATGAGATAAATAATGATTGTGAACGAAATAATTAATTTTGTGGGAAGAAGGTTTTAACTTGTGGGAACAAGATAACGCATGGGAAGGAAATCAATAAGGTATGGGAACAAGATAATTAACACGTGGGAACGAGATCATTAAGGTGTGGGAACGAGATAAATAATGCTTGGGAATGAAATTCCGTTATGGTTCTCTGAAGAAATGTCATTCATTTCTTCTTTTTCCTCTTTAGCTGCTACCATGACTGTCAGCACTTGTTAATGCAGCTGGTGCTTCAGGATGAGAAATGTATGAATGTGATCCCCTTACCTGCGGTGCACTGGGCTCCTCCTGTGTGTCTCTGTGCATGCAGGAAAAAAGATCAAACTCTTTCTGTCGGTGAAAGCATAGGTAAGCTTGTGAATCAAGATCTGTATCCTTTTTTAAAAATTGATGGTGCATACATTTCCAGTTTTCAAGCACTGCTTTGTATATTGTCAGTTATGAAGGTTCAGGACAGGCAGCGAAAAAAAGTCTTGTTTTTTCTCACAAAATCTCCCTGCTTTTCTTGGTCTGGATCTTGGGGGCTCCAGTGAATGTCCTCCGTGACCATAGGACCTACACGTTAGCATGCCAAGGATGAGATATTAGACTGGGTAAAGGTCACTGTTGAAGTTTTGGGGAATGATCCCTCAGATAATGACCCAGGACAGTGCAGTTCTTAGACTGCTATGCCACCTGAGTGAGAAATGGCTTTATGTGACTCATTTTATTCATAGACAGAAGTGAGTCTCTGTTTCCCTTGTATTCCGATGGACCAGAACTCTCACAAATGTAATTGTGTTGTCTGGGTCTCTCTCAGAGGAGGAGCCTGACTCCTCTTAAGGTTTGCTTCTTTATGCATTACAAGAAGCTTTTATGTTGCTTCTGGATGCTAATTTGGGGTCTAGACTTGTTTTATTGTGAAGAAGTTTTGGAAAAAATGTTTTACCAACTTGAAACAGATGTCTGATTTACTCCAAATCAGGACATTTTGGGACGGTATGGAAAATGCAAAATTAATAATCATAATAAAATAGTGTGGCTTTCATTTACTTTGACTTCCATTTCATTGCAGACAGTACAAACCCAGGATATTTCATGTTTTTTTCTGGTCAATCTCATTTCATTTGTTAATAAACATCCATTCGTGCATTTCAGGCCTGCAACACATTCCAAAAAAAGGATATCAAGCGATTTAATGTTTCAGGTGTTAATTTTTCCCATTCTTTCTGCAAACATGTCTTAAGATGTACCAACAGATTGATGTGATGGGTTTCTTTTCAGAATTCTCTACACTATCTTGGATATATTTGAAACAGGTCAGGTCTGCAGACGGGCCAGTCCAGTACCTGTACCGTCTTCTCCAGCCGTGCCTTTGTAATGTGCGCTGCATGTAGTTTTGCATTGTCTTGTTGAAAAATGCGTGGACGCGAAAAATTGATGACATCTCAAAGGCAGCTTGTGTTGCTCTAAATCTCAGTGTACATTTCTGAATTAATACACTGCTGCCATCACAGAAGTGTAAATGACCTTTACCAAGGACACTGACCCAACCCCATACCATGACAGAGCCTGGCTTTTGGACTTGTTCCTCATAACAGTCTGGATGGTCTTTTTTGTCATTGGTCTGGAGCACACGACCAAAAATGGATCCAAAATGGACCTGAAATACTGATTCTTGAACTCTCTAGGGTTCATACTGTCTGCAATGAAATTTAATTTGCATTTTCCATACTGTCCCAACTTTTTCTGATTTGGGTTTGTAATATAAGGAGTAGATACACTCTAATTAGCATATTCCTTTAGAACATCGATCAAAATCTACCTCTGTGTTTATTGACTACAGGTTTAGCAAGACATTTCAGTTCCAGATCATACTTACATTGAACTGTCCTTAGAGACAAGCCAAGTCAACTCTGCAGTAATAACTGCAACTAAACGTTTCCTGTAACTGTTGATCAGCAAACTCCAACAACAAGTCTTAGGCAGCCATGCCTGCCAGTTTAAGACACCCTAACTGCTTGGCTCTTTGGATGGGAAGGAGAGTGTGCTTGCTTTTCTTATATTCTTAGACAAATGTTTGGGCACCTCTGGTCAGATTAGTGCTTAAGTGAAAAGAATTTAACACAGCAGGGGGCAAACTTTAACTAGGACACTTTTGTCCAAGTCAATTAATCTCTTAGACCTTACAAAATGTCACGCTTGGTGGAAGTGACAGGACAGCGGTAGGATGTAAACACAAGTGAAGTTAATTAACAAAGGTGACACAACAGGAAAATGGGACTGAAGGAAATGGACAAAAACAGTCTTATGTGCTGTTTATGAACACACCAGAGTTACACACTCTACACATAAACACAAAGTTACATCAAGTTAAAAAGTGACAGAATGTGAATAAGTTAAACACACTAGGACTAAATGCACATTTTCATTTAGGTTATTTATGAGACACCCTTATCCAGAGCGACTTACCATTGATACAGCCTTATAGTCCAAGCGGTTGTGGGTTAAGGGTCTTGCTCAAGGATCCAACAGTGGCAGCTTGGCAGAGGTGGGACTTGAACTCTAGACATTTTGGTCCATAGACCAGTACCTTAACCGCTAGGCTACCACAGCAGAGGATAAACACCCTGGCTAAACATGCAACAGATAACATAATAAGCGAAGCCAAGCAACACAAGCTACAGACAAATGGCTAAGGCTAAGCACGCAACAGCTAAACAAATGTGCTCAACTAACTTACACCAAGGACAAACCAGAGGGAACACTTTGTGGGGAAGAACACAGACGAGGACCAAGCACAGAACCAACAAAGAAAACCAGAAAAAAACACAGGGGTGAATATATTGAACTAGACAGTCAGATGCAATTAGGTAGATTGTTACGGAAAGGGAAAAGGGACAGAAGCAGGGTAAGTCTATGCAAGATGATGCAGGCCAAAAACAACTGTGAAACCCATGTCATATATTTTCACATTATTTCAATATTTTATTCATTTAGACTAAATTACATACAGTATAGTCCCCAAGGCTTCTTACTTATGACATTTAGGGAGATTTCCTTGCCACTGTCACCCTAGCCTTTGGGCTTGGACCTAGATAACAGAAGATAATAGAAAATTGTAAAGCTTTTTTGAGACAATTCTCCAATTTAAAAAGCTCTGTAGAAATAAATCTTTACAAGTCAACAGTATTGCAAGGCGTTTAAACTGGCCACATTATTAGGCCACGGTGGTACAACTTGTATTGGTCATTTCATTTTAGTCATGAAGGTCCTTTGGTTCTCCATCAGTGTCTGGTAATTTATTCCTTATAAAGTGGCAGATGAGCGTATATTCTTTCGTCTGTTGCCACAAATTACAGGAGTGGAAGACGCACAAAGCGGTTATCAACACTAATTTAAGGATAAGTCAAGTCAAATTTATTTATATAGCACTTTTTACAACACAGCATTGTATCAAATATATTGGCTCAAAGCCCTAGTTGAGCAACCCTGTGGCGACAGTGGCAAGGAAAAGCTCCCCAAACATTACAGGGAAGAAACCTTGGGAGGACCAAGACTCAAATAGAATTAAAGAAAATATACTACTTAAAATTAGAATGGTAGCCCAGTGGATAAGGTAATGGACTATGGACCAGAAGGTCCAGGGTTCAAATCCCACCTCTGCCAAGCTGCCACTGTTGGGTCCTTGAGCAAGACCCTTAACCCACAATTGCTGTAAGTCGCTCTGGATAACAGTGTCTGCTAAATGCTGTAAATGTAAATGTAAAAGAAATGTAAATGTGTAAGCTGGCACAATGTGGTCTAGAAACACAGTTTCCCAGAATCCTGTGGGCAACACAGCCCCAATTTTCTTAACAAGGCCTAACAAGGCATGCAAGATTAAACGATGAATTTGTAGAGGCACTGCTGGGCACTATCTGTCTGCTTTATGTGCTCTTGTACATTTTGAAAAGCGAAGAATAAGAAAAAAGATCCTGAAAACAAAGCACTCAGGAAAGAAAGAAAACTGAGAAGTAATTACAAAGAAAACATACAAACTCAGAACAATGAAAACTGAAAAGGTCAGATTATGATGTGGTGAAAAGAAACTCAGTCAGTTTGTGGAAAGGATAAAAGTTAGTTAGATACAAAGGACTGTGGTAGCCTAGTGGTTAAGGTACTGGACTCTGGATCAAGAGGTCCAGGGTTCAAATCCCACCTCTGCCAAGCTGCCACTGTTGGGTCCTTGAGCAAGACCCTTAACCCCTTGCTTGGATTGTAAGATTGTACCAATTGTAAGTCGCTCTGGATAAGGGCGTCTGCTAAAGGCTGTAAATGTAGAAGAAGTGAAAATCGAGCTTGAGAAAGTGTTGAAAGTCAAGTTTGTACACCAGAGGAAAGAAATAGGAAAATAAAAGTGTTTTACTAATTGAAGGTTTTATTTTTTGGAAGTAAGTTGGCTTCTTGGCTACTTTTTGCTTTTCACTCATGCTGCCCAGTGGTGCAGTGATAGCACGCCCACCCCATTACTATGAGTGATGATACCTAGTGATATCTGTGCTCATAGCTCAGCTCTGGCTGTTCTTACACAAAGTGCCTCAAACATATGCATTCTCCTCTTTTTAATATCATCATTCCTCATTGTTTATTATTATTATCAATCCCAGTCCACCTACAAAATGATCTTTGCTCGCCACTTCTTCCATAATGCCACAACCATAAGTGGCTCTGCTTTTGGGTCTGAGCCCTTCTATGCAGTGACAGCTAAATGCTGAAAATCTTTTTAAAAAACTCTGTAGGGTACTCCAACTTTGAAATGAAAGATTTCATGTCAGCTTCTGTGGCGTGAATTAATAGTGAAATTAAAAATTAGCCGTATCAAAGACAATTTGACTTACTTGCCTCGGTAATTGCCTCTGTCATGAGAGGGATAAGAGTGAAATGAAAATGTCATGTCAGCCCATTTTTATCTCCAGCCATTTCAAACCAATAGCTTTTTAAATACTTTTTTTTCGGTTAAAAAAACCCCAGGTCTTATTAGGTGGGTCGTTCTCGCTCTGTTCAGTATTCGTGCAGTGCATTAGTGCTCACGGAAAATGGGTGAGAAGTGGAAGGCTCCATTTTAACCTGAGAAAGGTCATTTAATTATAATGGATGTGCACTGACAGCATGTCTTGAGAATGTGTACTCTGAATCTCAAGGTGCTGCTAGTTGTCAGCTGTCATAGGGCAGATATTTGCTGTAGGTTACACGCAAAGCTCTCGGAGGGCAGCGCTGTATTCAGTTATTTATCAAGTGTCAGTCTGTCAACTCAATTATAATGTACTGATATAATGAACAGTGCTAACTGCTGCTCTCTGGACTGTACGGGGTCTGTGTTTAGCTTTTTTGGGCACCGAATGATAGCAAGAATAAGAATGCATAACTGTTCTGACCTTGTGGGGGACAAACACAGCAAATCAAGTGTGTTTGTGGCAGGCGCATGCATATTTGAGCGAATGAGTGACATTTAGATTTACTCTTGGACGTTGTTGTAATGTTAAATGTCAGTGAGTGTGTTAGCATACATGCTGCACTGTCTCATTTTAACACGGAGTTGGATAAGATTCATTTCTAAACCTCTCGTACCATGTAAGCATTGTTATCCTTTGGCTCGAATAACCTTCGACGGGCATTTTTGAACCATTTAAATAATCTATGCAGCATAACAATAACTTGGTATGCATTTATTTTTATGTCCAAATAAAGATTGTGACTATGTAATGATAAATACATAATAAAATGTACATAAAAAATTACGAGTGCCCCCATGTCCTTGTGCTATTCTATAATTGAGTCATGTCTAGACATAAAGATGACATATTTCTACAAAGTATAATGGACCATTAACAAGCCAATTAATTCTTGGTTTCTTCACAATATGTTTGAAAATGAGGCTTTGAAGGTTGGACAGTGTTTTGCTGCTATGGACTGGTACCCTGTTCAAGCTGGACCTCTGTCTGCACCAAGTGAATTTAGTGTTAGGGACCCTCCCTTTACCTTCCTGACCAGGATAACCTCATTGATCACTTTATTAAGGACACCTCCTTGTTTCTACACTCATTGTCCATTTTATCAGTTCCACTTACCATATGAAGCACTTTGTAGTTCTACAATTATTGCCTGTAGTCCTTCTGTTTCTCTACATACTTTGTTCGTCCCCTTTACTCTGTTCTCTAATGGTCAGGACCCCCACAGGACCAGCACAGATCAGGTACTATTTGGGTGGTGGATCATTCTCAGCACTGCACTGGCACTGATGTGGTGGTGGTGTGTTAGTGTGTGTTGTGCCGGTATGAGTGGATCAGATACAGCAGTGCTGCTGGAGTTTTAAACACTGTGCACTACAGAAAGGACACACCGAGTTTCTGTGTTCTCTTCCGCCTTGCCAGAGGCTTCCATCTGTCGAGTTTCTGGGTTTGTGATATGAAAACAGGTTTGGCAAAGTTGATGATTATTTTACTTTTTATTTTATCCAGTTACTTTAAATCTAGATAAACCAGAGAGAAATTAGATCAGAATCTTGAGGGTTTTTTTTTTTCACAATAATTTAACATTGATTTTCCTGGTCTGGGTCTCAAAGGCTTCAGCACATACAGTGGTGCTTGAAAGCTTTTGAACTCTTTAGAATTTTCTATATTTCTGCATAAATATGACCTAAAACATCATCAGATGGTCATTTATTTATTGAGGAAAATGATCCAATATTACATATCAGTGAGTGGCAAAAGTATGTGAGCCTTTGCTTTCAGTATCTGGTGTGACCCCCCTGTGCAGCAATAACTGCAGCTAAACGTTTCCTGTAACTGTTGATCAGTCCTGCACACCGGCTTGGAGGAATTTTAGCCCATTCCTCTGTACAGAACAGCTTCAGCTCTAGGATGTTGGTGGGTTTCCTCACATTAGCTGCTCACTTCAGGTCCGTCCACAACATTTCCATTGGATTAAGGTCAGGACTTTGACTTGACCATTCCAAAACATGAACTTTATTCTTCTTTAACCATTCTTTGGTAGAACGGCTTGTGTGCTTAGGGTCGTTGTCTTGCTGCATGACCCACCTTCTCTTGAGATTCAGTTCATGGACAGATGTCCTGACATTTTCCTTTAGAATTCTCTGATATAATTCAGAATTCATTGTTCCATCGATGATGGCAAACCGTCCTGGCCCAGATGCAGCAAAACAGGCCCAAACCATGATACTACTACATTCACATTGGCCAATGTGAGAGAGGCCTTCAGATCCTTTCTGACCTCACGAACTATTACACGCCTTGCTCTTGGAGTGATCTTTGTTGGCCGACCACTCCTGGGGAGGGTAACAATGGTCGTCAATGTCTTCCATTTGTATGCAATCTGTCTGACTGTGGATTGGTGGAGTCTAAACTTCTTTAAAGATGGTTTTGTAACCTTTTCCAGCCTGATGAGCATAAACAACTCTTTTTCTGAGGTCCTCAGAAATCTCCTTTGCCCGTGCCATGATACACTTCCACAGACATGTGTTGTGAAGAGCAGACTTTGATAGATCCCTGTTCTTGAAATAAAACAGGGTGCCCACTCACACCTGATTGTCATCCCATTGATTGAAAACACCTGACTATAATTTCACCTTCAAATTAACTGTTAATCCTAGAGGTTCACATACTTTTACCACTCACTAATATGTAATATTGGATCATTTTCCTCAATAAATAAATGACCAAGTATAATATTTTTGTCCCATTTGTATAACTGGGTTCTCTTTATATACTTTTAGGACTTGTGTGAAAATCTGATGTTTTAGGTCATATTTATTGCAGAAACAAGCACCACTGTATCCTCAGTCACTACTGCATTGCTAGTTGATCCCCCGACTGGCCTCCCCTGCCTCAGAGACAGCCCGTTGCACTTGCATGTGACCCATCTGGATGGGCATATTGGGACTCTTTACTTAACAAAGAGCTTGATTACATTTTTCTTGATTTTTCTTGAAAGACATGGACCCTGTTGTTTGTGAAGCTCAAGCACATGCTTTGGAAGAACAAAGCTTTGACATGCAACAAGAACACCAAAGAGTCTTAGTACAGGGTGAAACTGTGTTTACAGACATGTCACAGGCTGACTGTGTGTTAGATGAACGCGACAGGTGTGCTACAGCTAGATTGCTTGAATTCTGGAAGGATCTGGTGCAGATTCACTCGGTGTGCTGCAGTAGTGCTGAAAAATGTGTGACGATCTCAATGTGATTATCTCTGCTGAGTCACGATCTTCTAACACGAGTATAAATGTGTTGCAGGAGAGATGATTTCATTCTGGGGTTCCTGTGCTGCCTGGAGAAACTATTGCCTGCAAATTGAGGTTCAATACGCAGAGTCCCCAGAGAGGTACTGCTTCAGAGCTTCTTATCAAAAGCACAGAAATAGAGCCAAAGGAACTACAATACCCACAAATCTAGTTTCATCTGCTTAGCCCATTAAAGTCTTATTTTCATGCAAGTACAGCTGTAGTCTATTGCTAATCTGGGCATAGGTTTTTGGTCCTTTTCAGTCCCATTTGTTTTTACAGTGGTATCTCGGTTCTCGTCGATAATTTGTTCCACAAGGCTTGTCGAGTGCGGAAAATGACTAGTACCAAGAGAACATTTTCTATAAGAAATAATGTAAATGAATTAATCTATTACAGATCCCCACAAAAAAATCCACACTGTATAAGGCATTAGATGCATTAATGGAGTTGTACTGTACAGGTGAAGAGGTTCATTGGAAACAGGTGAGTGTGATGATTGGGTATAAAGGAGGCATCCCCAAAAAGCTCAGTCGTTCACAAGCAAGGATGGGGCGAGGTTCACCAC
Source organism: Ancistrus triradiatus (assembly GCA_025084515.1). NCBI lineage: Eukaryota > Metazoa > Chordata > Actinopteri > Siluriformes > Loricariidae > Ancistrus > Ancistrus triradiatus. Next base: position 825,721 of record JAJAGP010000037.1, on the reverse strand, counting down.
AAATAGTCCAAAAGTTTAAGAAAATCATCTACAGTCTATAATATCATCAAAAGATTCAGAGAATCTGGAGAAATCTCTGCAAGTAAGCGGCAAGGCTGAAAACCAGCACTGAATGCCCGTGACCTTCGATCTCTCAGGCGGCACTGCATTAAAAACCGACATCATTCTGTAACGGATATTACCACATGGGCTCAGGAACACTTCAGAAAACCATTGTCAGTGAACACAGTTCGTTGCTCCGTCTACAAGTGCAAGTTAAAACTCTACCATGCAAAGTGAAGGCATATATCAACAACACCCAGAAACCCAGAGCTCATCTGAGATGGACTGACGCAAAGTGGAAAAGTGTCCTGTGGTCTGACGAGTCCACATTTCAAATTGTTCTTGGAAATAATGGACGTCGTGTCCTCCGGGCCAAAGAGGAAAAGGACTGTCCGGATTGTTATCAGCTCTAAGTTCAAAAGCCAGCATCTCTGATGGTATGGGTGTGTGTTAGTGCCCATGGCATGGGTAACTGGCACATCTGTGAAGGCACCATTAATGCTGAAAGGTACATACAGGTTTTGGAGCAACATGTGCTGCCATCCAAGCAACGTCTTTGTCAGGGACGTCCCTGCTTATTTCAGCAAGACGATGCCAAGCCACATTCTGCACGTGTTACAGCAGCGTGGCTTCGTAGTTAAAGAGTGCGGGTACTAGACTGGTCTCCTGCAGTCCAGACCTGGCGCATTATGTGTGGCGCAAAATAGGACAACGGAGACCCCGGACTTTTGAGCAACTGAAGTTGTACATCAAGCAAGAATGAGAAAGAATTCCACCTACAAAGCTTCAACAATTAGTGTCCTCAGTTCCCAAATGCTTATTGAGTGTTAACACAGTGGTAAACATGCTCTTGTCCCAATGTTTTTGTAACATGTTGCAGGCATCACACTCAAAATGAGTGAATATTTGCAAAAATCAATAAAGTTTATCAATTTGACCATTAAATATCTTGTCTTTGTATTGTATTCAATTAAATATAGGTTGAGAAGGATTTGCAAATCATTGTATTCTGTTTTTATTTATGGTTACACAATGTCCCAACTTCATTGGAATTGGGGTTGTATATGTACCATGAACTGAGGAGTTTAATGAGGGTTTGGTGTATCATAGCCAAGGCTGAAGTTGGCTTTTTATTCGTATTTTCCGGTCCACCTTAAATGACTGCAGTTACATTGTGGCGCCTGTAATTATGCTAATGTTTGAAACCCTTACACTTTACTTTATAATAAAGTGTTGAAAAATCTCATCTAATTTAGTGAGTAATGGATTGAAAGTGCAACACACTTAATCTTTTTGATGAACCTGTTTTGCTTTCGGTTTACTTTCAGTTGGCTCTTATAAACTAAATTCAAAATGCACGTCTTGTTTTCAATTTCCCCACATCTTCTCAAGTTACCCCACTACTGCATTCTCTTCACTGGCTCCCTGTAGCTGCCTGCATTAGATTTAAAACCCCTGTGCTCACCTACAAGCCAAAAACAGTCCAACTCCTTATCAAACCACACTAAGATATTTTAGATATTGGCCTGAAGACCAGAGGGTAGAAGGTTCCAGTTTTAGCGAGCTGCAAAACTGAGAAGTAACTGGGAGGCAGGTGGAACTCTGCTTTATTGTTATGCTGGAGAACATCCATTTAATTATGAACTTTGCTCTGACTGCCAAACTAATAAAATGCCCCAAGAGAATATGTTGTTTTTCTTCCCAAATCCTCTTTCTTTTGTTCTGGCAGCCTTGCCCTAATGACTTTCAGCTATATGAAATGATTTTTCTTCTCGCGTCTGCTTTCTTCACGCTGTATTACTTTGTTCGAGACAGTATGCGCTTTGCCTTAGGTCTTTACTGTATATCCCCAGAAGGATTGCACTTTTGAAGAAGTCTCTCTCAGTCATTTCTGGCTTTGTTCAGGCTCCAGTTGGTCATGTGGTGTTGGCAAATATCTACCTTTTTACAACAATGCAGCCCAGCAAAGCTGTTTTCCTGTTTGCTCGCTGAGCTCGATCAAATCAGGCTGCTCAAAATGGATGCGTTTATTCTTAACATATCAAGTCGATAGGCTCAATGGCCTTTGATGCCTGAAAATATCCAAGAATGCACTCCTAAAGATGAGCTAACTAGCGAGCTCTTACGGGGCTCCTGAGACTAATGAATCATGTTCTAAAGGCTCGAATCGAGTGTGAAATTTTGCACTTCGCTGCTGTATTACTTCAGCCTTCCTCCTTCCTCCGTCTCTCCCGGGGCGAGTCTTCATTGTGCAATGCTGCATTGAACATGTCATGCCAGCGAGATAGCAAACGGAGCCTTTTTTATATGATGATGAGATTTAGATGCTCCTAAAGACTCAGGCTAAAGTATCAGACTCACCCACGCTCTCATCATGTAAGCCAGTCAGGGTCTCGCAAGAAGATCGCAAAGTCTTTTAAGCAAGCTGATGAGTGGATGGTTGAGTGTTTTGAGGCAGTTTTACACTGTTAGCAGTATGAATCTAAGAGCAGCTGAGAGGAGATAATCAGAATTCAAATCAATGAAAACCTCAAAGAAATCCCCATCGGAAGTAAGGGATCTAATTAATCTTTTTTAACTACTAATTTGCTTCATTAACCTAGGATAAGATTCTTTTTTTTGCCATTTCCCCAGGTACACATATGTAGAAAACATTCTGCAGAAATAATGAAAGTAAAATAACAAAAAAAATAAAAGTCAGCTGGGACAGTTGTGACTCAGAAATAATGAATCTGTCTTCTTATTTACTTCTGTATTTTATATAATATATAACAAATATTTCTATATATAATTTCTTTTGATTTCCCTCTATCTTTGTGCTGCAATTGCTGTTGACGTGTTTATCTTTCACCCCAAGTTAAAGAAGTACACCACTTTAAAATGTAACCTCATGATGAGGAGACAACAATGTCATAATTGCTCACAATAATCACAGAAAGGTGTTACTGTGGCATAATCTGTTAACAAATGGCATACTATTTTGTAACAACGACATCCTGAACAACTTTTTCTTATTTTGCATGGCAGCAAAATACTACTGGATCTAAAAAATCCTTAAAAGCTCAGAATCTAAAACTAAAAAATGTAAGTATCCCACAGTTTGTTAGTGAAGAGTCTTTTTCACGGCACAGCAGGAAAACAAGGCTTTGATTATTTTGATTGGGAAGGTGTGATTCATTAGACACAGTTGAGATGATTATACCTCTATACAAAACATGAGCACGTTTTTGATCAAGGGTCAAACTGATGAACTCTGGTTGTCTGTAATGAATGAAGAAACCACTATAATGACACTACACGGTCCTGGTACTGAGCCCTGGTTCTTTATAATGTAGTGTGCTTGAACCGTGTTCAGCAGTGGATGCTAGCAGAACAAATATTAGCACATTAGTGACAGAAGTGAGTTCCTTTGCCCGGCTTCTCTCCCTCAGGTATCGGAGTGTTTGAGGATTACACTAAGAACTCACAGCTTTCATAGTGTGGAGAGTTCAACTTTGTTTTTGCCCTAATGTTAGTTCTGGTCAATTCCTACTTCCCACCTCACCTCCTCTACAATACCATGCCTTCTGCTGTAGATACATGTGCCTCTGTGACAGTTTAGCTAATAGCTGCATCTTTTTGCCCTGAGATTCACATAGCACAGGGGTCCCTGGAGAAGGACCTTACAAACTGATTTTCTTGGGGGTTTTGGATGGCTACACAGAAATACAGCAATAAGACCATGTGCTTTTATTGTGTATTTGTTGCTGTGTTGCATTGTACTGTGTCTTGTGCTGTGCTGTCATATTTGTAGTAGTAGTAGAAGTGAAAGTGGAAAAGGTAGTAGCAGTAATAATGATAGTAATAGTATCAATAAAATAGTAGTGAGAGTAATAAGAAAAATACATGTAGTAGTAGTAAATGGAGAGGTAGTAGTAGAATAGAACAGAAAAACAGTGGTACCTCTGGTTCTTATAGTTAATTCATTCCAGAAGACTTGTTGAGGAACGAAAGCTACAAGTTCCAAACAAATTTTTCGCATAAGGAATAAGGTAAACTGAATTAATCCGTAGCAGTAGTAATAACTATAGCAGCAGCAGCAGCAGTAATAGAGGCAGTAACAGTAGCATTACTGCTTGTAGCAGTAACAGTAGTAGTAAATGTAGCAGTAACAGTTGCAGTAGTACTTGTAACAGTAATAGTAGCAGTAACAGTAGTAGTAGTAGGAGCAGTAACAGTAACAGTTACAGTAGTACTTGTAGCAGTAACAGTAGTAGTAGCAGTAACAGTAGCAATAGTAGTGGTAGTTGCAGCAGTAACAGTAGCAGTAGTAACTGTAGCAGTAACAGTAGCAGTAGTAGTGGTAGTTGCAGCAGTAACAGTAGCAGTAGTAACTGTAGCAGTAGTAACTGTAGCAGTAACAGTAGCAGTAGTAGTGGTAGCTGTAGCAGTAACAATAGCAGTAGTAACTGTAGCAGTAACAGTAGCAGTAGTAGTGCTAGTTGCAGCAGTAACAATAGCAGCAGTAACTGTAGCAGTAACAGTAGCAGTAGTAGTGGTAGTTGCAGCAGTAACAGTAGCAGTAGTAACTGTAGCAGTAAAATAGCAGTAGTAGTGGTAGCTGTAGCAGTAACAATAGCAGTAGTAACTGTAGCAGTAACAGTAGCAGTAGTAGTGCTAGTTGCAGCAGTAACAGTAGCAGTAGTAACTGTAGCAGTAACAGTAGCAGTAGTAACTGTAGCAGTAACAGTAGCAGTAGTAGTGGTAGCTGTAGCAATAACAGTAGTAGTAGCAGTAACAGTAGCAATAGTAGTGGTAGTTGCAGCAGTAACAGCAGCAGTAGTAACTGTAGCAGTAACAGTAGCAGTAGTAGTGGTAGTTGCAGCAGTAACAGCAGCAGTAGTAACTGTAGCAGTAACAGTAGCAGTAGTAGTGGTAGTTGCAGCAGTAACAGTAGCAGTAGTAACTGTAGCAGTAACAGCAGCAGTAGTAACTGTAGCAGTAACAGTAGCAGTAGTAGTGGTAGTTGCAGCAGTAACTGTAGCAGTAGCAGTAGCAGTAGTAACTGTAGCAGTAACAGTAGTAGTAGTAACTGTAGCAGTAACAGTAGTAGTTGTAGTAGTACCAGTAAGACTACTACTAGTAGTAGTAGCAGTAACAGGAGCAGTAGCAATAACAGTAGCAGTAGTACTTGCAGCAGTAACAGTAGAATTAGTAGTGGTAGTAGCAGTAGCAGTAACAGTAGCAGTAGTAGGTGCAGCAGTAACAGTAGTATTAGTAGTAGCAGTAACACTTGTAGTAGCAGTAACAGTAGCAGTAACAGTAGTAGCTGTAACACTAACAATAGTAGCAGTAGTAGTTGTCACACTAACAGTTGCAGTAGTACTTATAGCAGTAGCAGTAGCAGTAGTAGTTGTATTAGTAGCAGCAATAGTAGTAATAATAACAGTCTGTTACTTTTGATTAGGCTTATGTTTATTTAAACAATTACTATAACCTTAGGGACCCCTTTTGAGCCTTGTTCCTTGCAAGGTTTCTTCCTTATAATGTTTAGGGAGTTTCTTCTTGCCACTATTGCCCTCGGTTTGCTCAGTTAGGGTTTTGGGCTTAAATAATAGAGAATTGTAAAGTTGCATTTGAAATAATGCTCCAATGTAAAAAGATCTATAGAACTAAATCAGACTTTGACTTTGACTTAGTAGTAGGAGTTCTGGTAGTAACAGTAGTAGGACCTGTAGGAGTATTTTGCTATACTGTATAGTTTGACATGGCAGCAGAGCTGAAGAATGAAAGAAATGTTTACTGTTCCAGTCCTATTTTCTCTCATCTATCTCATTACTGCTTTTATACTGGTTCCACACCTCTCTCGCCCACTCAATCATTCTCTCTCTGCTCTACATTTCAGGCAGACAAGAAGTAAGAGTGAAGGCAGTAGCTTGTGTACTGGCAGTGACAGAGTGGACCTGTCCACTCGATAATGACTCCCACTTTGTGCCAGCGCAATGGGCCGTGGGGTGGCTGGTAGGTGCACGGTCACCCTTCTCCTAATAAGAACCAGACGAGGTCTTCTAGGGATTCTGAGGTCCCGCATGGCATGATAGCCGAACCGTGAACATGGGGGAAATTAGACCCTCCACCTCTCTTCTCTCGCTGTCCTGTCTGTCCAACCCTTCACTGAAATATAGCCCATTTCTCTCTGCCTTTGTGTTCAGCTTCTCTCCAGCTCTCATTCCTGAACATCCTGCATGTGCACTTTGTCTTTCATCCCCTGGGGTCACCCTCATTCATCCTTTCATTTTCTCCTCAAAACCCATTTATCCCTGCACCACTTCTTTTTGCCTCTCATCTCTCTCTCTCTCTCTCTCTCTCTTTCTCTCTGCTTTGGTTTGTTCTGCTGAGGTTTCCTGTCATGATGCTGTGGAGTGAAGCAGCTTCTTAAGACAAAACCACTCACTGAGTGAGAAACCACTCACTCAGCACCTGGATCATCACCATGAGACCAGGACTTAGGACCAAGCACAGTGTCCTGACAGGATATATCATCACATGACCAGCCAATGGGTGTGTCAGGGTTTCTTACTCCTGTTTTATTACTAATACTATAGTAAAAATAAATACTTTAACAGTGCAAAAAACTGTTTTGTTACAAAACCTTAACAGCTCTGCCCAGTTTGGACCAATGTAACCCTGAGGAGCATTGTAGTCCAACATGGTGCCTCAGGTACTTTTTTGACATAGTCAGTATGTATAGTACTGTGCAAAAGTCTTAGGCCACCATTAGATGTGTTGTTTTAGCAATAGTATAATGACCATATCAAACAGATTGTCGATGTTTGGAAACAAAGAATTCAAACTTGGATTTGTCAAAATCTTAGCCTTTTCACACTGTTCCCCTTCCTGAGTGGCTCCTCATCATCTCAATGCTTATATGGAGTGCAGTGCCGACAAAGTGGCTCAGCCATCAGTCTGCTCATGGGGACAGCACATGTTTGATGACACTTTATCAAATAAAACTTTAGGACTTGGCTGAAAATCTGATGATGTTTTAGGTCATATTTATGCAGAAATATAGAACATTCTACAGGGTTCACAAACTTTCAAGCACCACTGTACCCGGTGCATGTTTAGATGTAGTGTTGTGTTTGGCACTAGTAGTCGGCCCACCAGAGATCAGCAGGGGTCAACTGGTCCTGCCTCAGTAGTGTTCTGTCTTTCTTTCCATTTCCTTTTTTCTTCCACAATACCAAGCATTTTAGCCCCAAATAGTAGCAGCCTTATATTTATTTCACCAGTATGCCATTTGATGATAGAATTGTCTCTCTTTCTAATATTTAGTATACTCCATCTTCTGTTTTACGACCAGTACTTTAGTAAAACAGTTATAGCCCTGCACTCTTGGCACTATTCAGAGCTTCAGAGGCCAGAGAGATCTAGTGCATTAGGTTCTGCCTTAGGTTCTATTTTGACATAAAGTTGGTAGTTATTTATCGTAGTGTATCTACTAAGCAGTATGTTTCTGGACATATTCTCTTATCGACAGTCCCCTTGTGCCTCAGGATTGCCAGTCGCCCTTTATTATTGAATATGTCCAGTATGCAGTTGACCATAAGCTAAGATAATCTAAAAGCTTAAGCAGATAAATGACCTACATTTACAGCATTTAGCAGACGCACTTATCCAGAGCGACTTACAATTGATACAGTCTTACAGTCCAAGCAATTGTGGGTTAAGGGTCTTGCTCAAGGACCCAACAGAGGCAGCTTGGCAGAGGTGGGATTTGAACCCTGGACCTTTTGATCCATAGTCCAGTACCATAACTGCTAGGCTACCACAGTCCCTACCACAGTCCCTACCACAGACCTAGTGGAATTATTTCTGTGTCTTCCAATTCTGAGTAAGGCCACAGTGCTGGGTGCAGTCTGTAGCTTCTTACCTATACAGAAGACCCATTCAACATGAAGTCGACACAGCAGACAGGACGAGAACGGTAACGTAGGTGAGTTTAATATAACAAAAACACAAAACACATTACAAACACTAGGGTATGCAAAATCAATCAAAATGCACAGGCGAAACACAACCAACACAGACAAAGGATGAGCAATCAACACAACAAGATTGGTATAGTACCAATATAATATCAATATTTTTATTTATTTTCATTATTGTTATTACTAATTCTTAGATTTTTAAGTATGTTCTCTCTGATAAAATGTATTTAGCTTCTGTTTATTTAACTACTACTATTAACTTATTAATTAGATAACTTAGTTTAATTCTTACTTATATCATCTAAACCACCCAAGGAGGTTGAATCCTTTTTGTCTTGGTCTCCCCAATGTTTCTTCCTTATAACGTGTAGGGAGTTTTCCTTTCCATTGTAACCCTAGGATTGCCCAGTTTGGGATTGGCCTTAGATAATAGAACATACTAGAAAATTGTAAAGCTGCTTTGAGACAATGCTGACAAATCTGACTTTATCTTTTGACTTTGCCCTGAGATTAGGGGTGTGGAATATTGAGAAAAACAGATATCGCTATATTTCTGGAATTTTATCGAAAACGATAGTTAGATGGCACTTTGGCAGTGTATAGCTTAGGTCTAAAGAATTCAAAACTTGTTTGAGCTCATTTGTTGTCATAAACACACTTATTGCACACCCTTACATGACACTATGCAGAAATAAAAAAGCAATACACACTGCATGGGCCTCATTTATACACACACACACATTGTGTGTTGTATTTTCACCACACAGCACTACTGCATAGTGGAATGCACCCATCAACGTTATTGCTGTTATTAGGAAATATGATTTCAAGCGTTTTAAAGCATTATGCAGCTACTACAGACAGCCCGCTATGAGCACATAAACCAAAAAATACACAAAGCAGCATGTTTTCCTCAGAGCTCAGACTTTTTAGACCAAGTACCACCCATTATCTATCAAAAAACCTCCAAGTACCACCTATGAGTCTTATCACAGAAACATACTGTATGCTCCACACACACTTGTACACAGTAGGTATATTTAGCCGAGTCTACAAGTTTATCCTTCAAATGCACATATTTAGTGTTCAAATCTGATCTTAGATGTGCTGGTTTCATGCTCTCCTTGCTGAGTAATTCACTGCACACAACCCACTGTGGTCTTGGTTCTTCCTCTTTCCCACTATAAGTGAATTCCAAACTTAGAAAGCTTGCATCGTACCACCTTGTAGTGGTTTTGTGGAGCTTGCTAACACTAGCAGTGCCTCCTGTATCTAAATTAGCATTGGTTGATGTAAGGGCGCCCATGAATTATCTTTATCAACTCATTCAACAGGTTTGTTTGTATTTACCAGGATTGGGCTTATCTGTTATTTTTAATAGTGAAATAATTCCTTATTTATTAAATAATTACTAAGTACTAGAGATTGCAATTTTTTTGGCTGATTCTGATTTCCAATTTTTTAAATATATGACCGGTCATTTCTGATTTTGGCTGATTCCGATTTTCTTTCTTTCTTTTTTTCGTACGAATTTTTTTCCAATAATTATAAATGAGAGCACACAGAAACATTTGATAAACAAAGACAGCAGGAGCTGTTGGTTTGTACCTGGCTCTATTCTCTCACTAGCTTTAGCTTTGTGACATTGGCTACACAAATGTCAATCACTGCTAACTTGCTCAAATTGTGCTTTATTACAGCCTTGATAAGAGCCTTTTACCAGTCAGTGTAAGGGTTCAAGTACAAGCAAAGACACTGTATTGCAACTCACCTCACTCAGACGATAAGTCATACATCACTACTGAAAGCCACTGAATGCAGTAAAAACACACTCTTATGCTAAATCCCAAGCATAAATGGTACAACACAATTAAAAGCACGCACTGTGAGCTTTTATGAACTAATAAGATGACATATACAGTAGGGCAAAAAAGTATTTAGTCAGCTACTGATTGTGCAAGTTCTCCTACTTAGAAAGATGAGAGAGGTCTGTAATTTTCATCACAGGTACACTTCAACTATGAGAGACAAAATGTGAATAAAAAAAATCCAGGAAATCACATTGTAGCATTTTTTAAGAATTTAATAGTAAATCATGGTGGAAAATAAGAATTTGGTCACCCAGAACAAGCAAGATTTCTGGCTCTCACAAACCTGTAACTTCTTCTTTAAGAAGCTCTTCTGTCCTCCACTCATTACCTGTATTAATGGCACCTGTTTGACCTCGTTATCTGTATAAAAGACACCTGTCCACAGCCTCAAAGAGTCAGACTCCAAACTCAACCATGGCAAAGACCAAACAGCTGTCGAAGGACACCAGGAAGAAAATTGTAGACCTGCACCAGGCTGGGAAGAGTGAATCTGCAATAGGCAAGCAGGTTGGTGTGAATAAATCAACTGTGGGAGCAATTGTAAGAAATTGTAAGACAAACAAAACCATTGATAATCTCCCTCGATCTGGGGCTCCACACAAGATCTCATCCCGTGGGGTCAAAATGATCATGAGAATGGTGAGCAAAAATTCCAGAACTACACGGAGGGACCTGATGAATGACCTGCAGAGAGCTGGGACCAAAGTAACAAAGGCTACCATCAGTAACACACTACGCCGAGAGGGACTCAGATCCTGCAGTGCCAGGCGTGCCCCCCTGCTTAAGCCAGTACATGTCCAGGCCCGTCTGAAGTTTGCCAGAGAGCATACGGATGATCCAGAAGAGGATTGGGAGAATATCATGTGGTCAGATGAAACCGAAATAGAACTTTTTTGGTAAAAAACTCAACTGGAGGAAAAATGATGCTGAGTTGCATCCCAAGAACACCATACCTACTGTGAAGCATGGGGGTGGAAACATAATACTTTGGGGTTGTGTTTCTGCAAAGGGGACAGGACGACTGATCCGTATTAAAGGAAGAATGAATGGGGCCATGTACCGTGAGATTTTTAAGCCAAAACCTCCTTCAATCAGTGAGTGAAAGCATTGAAGATGGAACGTGGCTGGGTTCTTCCAGCATGACAATGATCCCAAACACAACGCTAGGGCAACGAAGGAGTGGCTCCGTAAAAAAGCATTTAAAGGTCCTGGAGTGGCCTAGCCAGTCTCCAGACCTCAACCCCATAGAAAATTTGTGGAGGGAGTTGAAAGTCTGTGTTGCCCCAAAACATCACTGCTCTAGAGAAGATCTGCATGTAGGAATGGGCCAAAATACCAGCTACAGTGTGTGCCAACCTGGTGAAGACTTACAGGAAATGTTTGACCTCTGTCATTGCCAACAAAGGTTATGTTACAAAGTACTGAGTTGAACTTTTGTTATTGACCAAATACTTATTTTCCACCATGATTTACAATGAAATTCTTTAAAAATCCCACAATGTGATTTCCTGGATTTTTTAAAATTTATTTTGTCTGTCATAGTTGAAGTGTACCTATGATGAAAATTACAGACCTCTCTCATGTTTCTAAGTAGGAGAACTTGCACAAACAGTGGCTGACTAAATACTTTTTGCCCCACTGTACACATAAAACAGATCACAGATGCAGAAGAACTCAAAAAAATACAGACCATAGAGTCCTGCGCTAAACTGATTCTCCGATCACCGGTCACAGCTGATCACGCTGAAAACCGGCCGTCGGTCATCGGCCAATCGATCAGTGCATCTATACTAAGTACATTTTCAGAGGTCATCAGGCGTACCAACTTGAGCTCATTCACGTACCACAGGTGGTATGAGTACCACAGTTTGAGAACCTCTGTATTAGAGAAACCAATTCTGTAAATTGATATACATAAAGAGAATTAAATTTCCTTCAAGCCATTTATATAACTGAACAATTAATTCAAAGTTCATTACATATAAACAACAGTAACATTTGTATAGCTTAGCTGAAATGTGCTTCTCTGTTCATATGGTCTAACTGTCTTTTCAGTTGCATATGGTGTGAAGGATCTGACATTTAAACTCATATTGACTTGTTTCTGTGGAAGCTTACAAAGACAATGTGCACATGTCATATGACCTTTTAGGGAAAAACAGACCAATAATACACAGTTTGAATAACAAATCTTGTGAATTATCTCATTACAACTGCGCAAGTTAAGCTAACGACAATGGCTACGTGTGCCATTCACACAGGATTGGGGAAGGGCTGCGATGGCGGCGTTGTAAGATGGTGAGAGGTGTACTCTGAGGCCCCTCCTCGGTTCAGGGATGGACGTTCCCTTTTAACAAAAATGGCTTCTTTTACTCTTCGTTCAAACCATCGTTTGATCAACAGCTACAGGAAACGTTTAGCTGCAGTTATTGCTGCACAGGGGGGTCACACCAGATACTGAAAGCAAAGGTTCACATACTTTTGCCACTCACTAATATGTAATATTGGATAGTTTTCCTCAATAAATAAATGACCAAGTATAATATTTTTGTCTCATTTGTATAACTGGGTTCTCTTTATCTACTTTTAGGACTTGTGTGAAAATCTGATGATGTTTTAGGTCATATTTATGCAGAAATATAGAACATTCAAAAGGGTTCACAAACTTTCAAGCATCACTGTATGTTTCACAAACCCAGAATGTTCAGCTCCTTAGCAAAAATTGTAATATCTGTGATTATTATTTTGATTAACTATGTCAACTAATTAATTGTCAAGTATGCAGCATATGCAGTATTCATGCCAAGAGATCACATTGGATCTAATCACCAGGCTTAGAAAGAAAATGCAATCTACCAAAGCATTCGGCATGCATCTGGTTCTGCAGTATGCCAGTGAGTTAATAGAAGGATTAAACTATTTGTGTATGAATATTACTTTGTGCAGTCTGTCCCTTTTCCTCCCAGGTGGATGGTCCGTAATATTATGCCCACATGGCGTCGTCAATTGCATTCAATTTAACGTTAGAGTTGAGGACACTAGAGATTTTGCTGATCACTTTCTCTCATGGAAACACAAGCCAAACATCTGCGTGTGTGATTTCACAAGAGGTTTGGCAACACGCATGAAATTACATGTCCCCAATAAATAACCTGTCTGGCCGCATGACGGTACTCTGGCAGAAGCCATAAAGAAAAATATTCAGGCAGCCTGCCATGGCTACGTGAAATGACAGAAGATTCAGTGAAAATGCTCATCCCATTATAGGATCCTCTCAGCAGTATGTAATTTCTGACTGGTTTCATGGGAAATACAGTACAACGGATGGAGGTAGTTCAAGAGTTACAGGAGTGACTGAATAGGTAGATGTTTGCAACCATTCAGAAAAGTAACTATTTTCTCAACAATATGAGTCCATCTGTGCATATGTGTATCATTAGGAGCTCAGATCCTCACTATAATACAGCAGTGGCATGCAGTCAGGCCCTTCTAATCCAATTTAAAACACTACTCTATGTTTTCCTGGTTGCTATAGGACGTGTATCTGACTGAGGGTACTACTAACCAATCAGTACTGCTCATGAGAGTGGCTTCTGTATACGTGCCCCTTCTGAAAAGATTTTGAAGGGTTCGGTAATGTGAGTCTATTAAGAAAATGCCCAAGCAGATTTATGATATTCACTATGGAGACTGGCCCATAGCTGTCTAACACCTTCTCAGCATATTGAAGAAGGTGCTACATATTCGTCATTCATTAAATAAATGTCACTGTCTATTAACATGCTAATTTGGCTTAGATATTGTTAAATGGCGGCTTGCAAGGAAGCTTGCAATAATTCAGCAAGATCAGCCAAGTCTACGTACAAAGTAATAGAGCATTTTCTGGTGAGTTTGGTGTTTACTTAATGTTTTGGCTGCCCAGACATACGGTATACATAAGAAATTTTCTACATGCTCCTTTTGTCATCTGTAGTTGCATTTGCGGGCTGTCAATCTGGATTTTGAAATCCATGCAGTAATTTAAAGTCAAGCCTTATTTTACTGTGCATTAACTTTATTTGTGTAAGTTGTCTCTTAACTTCCTGCACTGTGTGTTCATGTATTCCTGCTTTAACCTTATTTCTGTGCATTCCATTGTTTGTTTTCAGTGTCTAGATCTGTGTTGTATTGAGTTTGTGATCATTAGTTGTAAAGTTAAAGTTATCCTGCTTTCAAGTGCCGTGATTTTTCTCATACAGACAGGCACAGCTGAGGCAGCCGGTTGTAGGGGCACATTAGCTCTTAGCTAACAAAAGTCAAGTCAAATCAGATTTATTTATATAGCGCATTTTACAATGGAGCATTGTCTCAAAGCAACTTTACAATTTTAGATTATCTCCTAATATCTAAGTCCAATCCCAAATTGAGCAAGACTAGGGCGACAGTGGCAAGGAAAAACTTCCTAAGCGCTATAAGCTAAGCAAAAATGGGCTAGATCGAAATTAAAAGTGGAACGATGGAGGTCTTGATAGTATTCTGGATTTAAACTTGGTTGCTGTGACTGTTTATCCATCATCAGCAACCACAATTCATGTGGCCAAGACACACATCGTGTCTGTGGACCAAACTCGGTGGGCCAGTGCAAGTGGCAAGAGAAACTGAAAAAAGACATGGACAATATCGGGTGGCACAGTGGCTCGGCGGGTAGCATCGCCGCCTCGCTGTAAGAAGGTCCTGAGTTCAATCCCAGGGTGGAGCGGCCTGGGTCCTTTCTGTGTGGAGTCTGCATGTCCTCCCCGTGTCAGCGTGGGTTTACTCCGGGTACTCCGGTTTCCTCCCACAGTCCAAAGACACGCATGTTAGGTTAATTGACTACACTAAATTGGCATTGAGTGTATGAGTGACTTGTCTTGAGATAACCTTGTGTATGTATGTAACCTTGTGTGTGTCGCTGAACATGGCAACTGATGCTGATAGCGACGTTAAATAAATACATAAACATAAACATGGACAATATGAAGTTTAGAAGAAGAAAGCTACACTATTAAATATTAACGTATGTCAAATTGATAAAAAATACGACAAGTTACTTGACTAGCTGCTAGTGGGTGCAAATAAACGTCCAACTATGGTTCCCAGTGTGACAGTGACAGTGCTGTGACAGTTCATAGGCTATCCAATAGATTAAATAGGCTACACAAATTACCAATGGTAAAAACACTGTCAATAAATAAAGCAAATAAACGCATGTGTGTGATTAGTGTAAAATCCGAAAAACATCCCTGTCTGTTATTTCATAGGCTTATAATAGGCTATACAGTATTTCCCTAATTAACAATGTGTTTCTGTGGGTGTATGAGAGAGAGAGAGAGAGTGAGTGACGAGGGTGACAACCAATCTTCAAAAGAATGGAAACCCCCGCCTCCTCATTGAGATAAAATTTTTTGGCTTCTCCTCGCTCAGAGTTGCTCTGAGATCGCTTCTGGAGCTAGGAGTTTTTAGGAGCAGTTAGGAGCTCTCTAAGAGGATTCTTAGAATATTTATGAATAAGGTCCCAGACCATTATGTTAATATAAGAGTGTTGACTTTCTGTACACATGTATCATTTAGATAAATCTTATTTATTGTGTAATGTGGGAGGATAACCATAAAATTAAATAGATTCAAATGTGATTTCCATAAAGAGCTCAGAAAACAGACTAGGCTTATTGCCCTTGCAAATTTTCAATAAAAATCTGACTCTTAAATGACACTTAATTCTGATGATCCATGGTGAGCATGTAAATGATTTTTTACAATTTATTCAGTTAAACCAGGCAGTGCTCCTGTTATTAAAGCGTAGTGTCAGGATCTATTACCACACTAATTTGTTACGTTGTGCCAAGAAACCTTCAGTGTAACAAATAATACTTTTTTGAAGAAGTTCTTGCTTTTGAAATGTCAGCTTTATGTTTTTGCTGCTCTTTTAACCAATTAGGAAAAGGCCAGGAGAACAGCTATAAATGTATGGCTAGGACTTGGAGATATGTGTCTGATTCGATGGTGGTTATTTTTTAAAAGGCAGCTCTATTTCAGCTCTATTTTCTTGTAACTGCCAGACATAGAACTAGTGTTTATATCTATATATGGCATTTATATTACCCCTGTAATAATACAGGGGTTTCAAAGTCAAGCTGACTGCACATTCTGTGTCTCATTGACGTACTTTTTGGCATTTTGGCAAGGTTTTTAGACCTTGAATCAAAAGTTAGATCAGTTTATTAAATGTAAAAGAAATATAAAATAATGTTTAACCTGCAGTATGCTTTGTAAATGACATTCACTATCCTGTTTGATTAGTCACTTTCTAACATGCAATTTGTGTTTTATCATTTGGATTTATCTTTGAATGCATTTATTAAAGTCAAGGCTAGAACTGCACTCATCAAGCACACTTGCACTGGAGCAATTTAGAAACACCCTTTTCCAGGACTACTTGCCAAAATTGATGGAATAATGTATTCTGACTACCAGCACAATTTAAAGAAAGATGTCAGGATATCTGGCAATGAACTGAATCACAAGAAAATATGGGTCATGCAGCAAGAGAGTGACGCTAAGCATGCAAGTTGTTCTACTGAAAATGGCTCAAGAAGAATAAAGTTAATGTTTCGGAAAGGCCAAGTCAAAGTCATGACCATAATCCAACAGAATTGTTGTGGAAGCAGTTCATGTGAGGAAACCCACCAGCAACACAGAGTCAAAGCTGTTTTTGTCAGACAAAGGGGCTAAAATTTTAACAAACTGCTGCACAAAGGGGCTCACACAAGTACTGAAAGCAAAGCTTTATGTAATTTTTCTTCAGTTAATAAATGACCGAGTATAACATTTTCTAATGTGTTTAATTGGGTTTACTTTTACTACTTCTATGTGAAAATCGGATGATGTTTTAAATCACATATATGCAGTAATATAGCAAATTCTAAAGGGTTCACAAACTTTGAAGCAGCACTGTAGGCTGTAAATGTGATGTGTACAGTATTGTCAAGTACAGTTTGTTACTTCTTTAAGATGTGCTTTGTTTTTAAGTAGCCAAATTTAAAATTGAACTACATTTAATTAGTAATACCGACATTAAATTTCAAAGGGTTCACAAACTTTTTCATAAGCGGACATGACAGACAACGTAGAGAAATGATGGTAGTAAATAATGGTAGTAATGATGAGAAGCAGGACAATGTATAAGATGAATCATTTTGTAACTTTGGATTAAAATAGGATTTAAAAATAAATCACAATTATGTATTAATATTTATTCATTTTCAATCAACCCTTGTTTATTCTCGGAATACATTGAGGGAGGTTCCTCATTTACAACGGAACCGAGCTGATCCAGAAGCAAGGGAATGACAAAAAGGAATATGTATACATAAAAACTAAAGAAACATAAATGTTTAAGTAAAAAAAACAAAAAGGGATGACTAGAAACTAGAAATTAAGCAATGAAATATGGCAATTCTAAAATAAAATAATATATAATATAATCAAATATAACACAAAATAAAATAAAATAAAATTAAATTAAATTTTATAAAGTTCAATTAAATTAAATAACACCTCTTTCACCTTCAGCAGAATAAATAAAAATTATGAAATAATAAAGATAGTAAGAACAATTAGTGAATTGAATTGGGATAAAAATGTATAAAAAATAAATAAATCATATCAAATATTAAAACAAAATAAAATAAAATAAAATAACAAATTGAAGAGAAAACAATTAAAAACAAATTGAAAGGAAATGGGAAAAAATACAATTAACAAAAACAGTTTATTTGGAAAAAAAAAAGTCAAAGCAATGACACACGATTTCTCAAAAGGCACTAAAACCTGCATGGCTTATAAGCCGAGCCAATAATAATAAGCCAGCCTCTTGAGCTTGTTTCTTTCTGTTAGCGTGTGGAGGTGATGTAATTTCCAGCCCCAACGAGAGGTCATGTGATTTCCAGCCCCAATGAGGAGGCCTCCTGTGGTGAAGGTTGCCAAAGATGCTGCTGTCCGTGGTCCTCTTGAATTCATGAGGTGAAAAACAATTACCTGAAACTCTGAGCCACACACACAGAGTGACAGAGAAGAAGTGGACGTGCAGCAGCTGCTGGGATAATGTTGTAAATTAAACAGTGATTGCTTGGTAAACAGTGAGTGAGAAAGTGCGACTGAGATGCCTCGTTCTCTCTGCACGATTAATATGCAATCACAGCGCAGTGAATAAATCACAGGCTCACAGAGAGTAAACACACGCAGAGAACGTGCAGATCATCCCGATTCTACATGCTGAACCATGTGAAACACACGTAAACAAACCTTCCTTCATTTTCTATATCCCACTTGCAAGACCACATTTTACTCGAATCGCCTCTGGACGTCCACAAGCTCCCATTAAGTGTCCGCATATATACGGCAACACATAATATAAAAACACATTAAGCAATGTGAATTTTGCTCCTGTTGACTCGGTCCCAGTAGCTCTTGAGATAATCCACTTTGCATAATGGCATTGTCCTCTACAACAAATGCTGTCTTAATATTTTTGCTTGATATCAGAAAGGGGGTTAATGCTTTTCCATCAAGAATTTCATGTATATTGCAAATTGTTTCTGCGTTCTCTTGTTTGGCTTCCTGGCTTTTTCATCACCTACTGATAAGAGCGATGAAATGCAGTCAACAAAGAACATAGTTTGATTAGTAGTGACAAAACTTTTGCATAAAGGCTGTTACATACCGAAAACAATTTTTTTGCCTCAAAACTATACTATCTACTTCTCACTGTGAGGATGCTATCCACCATGCCTCCCTCAAATAAATTCATTATTAATAATTAATAATATTACTATGATTTTCATTAACATCAACTCAAACCTGAATATTTTATAAGCCATTAAGAACAACCAAAAGCAAAGGAACGTACTCAGTCTTGTTCCAAATATGAAAAGTCAGCCAGGCTGAAAATACAGGAGCATGAACAGAAGTGATGTGCAGAAGTGACGGTGATTGGTCACTAAATTTTTGTCAAAGAGGGCGAATAAAAAGAACATTGCATGTTTGCCATCCAAAAAGGTGTGGAAGATTTACTGTCAACAGCCTTGGTGGGATTTGAACTCTAGACTTTATGGTCCACAGTTAATTAAAACTTGTAAATTTGTAGAAGGCAACAATGGAGTAGAATCCAGACTTCAGTTCTTGTCAGAGTGAAAGGGTGTGGGATTGAAAAATGTACTTTCTCTCTGTCTTACCTCACGTATCCATTAAAAACCTTCCCAAAGTGGTCAGTAATCAATAAATGTCCCCTCTTGTCACCTGAATACTGTGTGCTGCGGTCAGCTTCCAAACCTCTTGGCCAACAGGTAGATTAATGAACCATATGTGGCACTAGACTCTGTCAAAAAGATGAATGGAGGGATGGGGCCATGAAGAAAAAGCGAGAGCGAGAACTGAAGGGGGAGTGGAGAAGGTGGGAATAAGTGGTGGTATAAACACAAGGCAGAAGAAACAAATGAATAGATGGGCCGAGTTACGAAGATTTAAGATCGGGCCGAGGTCTGTGACATGTCTATTCCTATACGTCTCCCTCTCTCTCTGTATCTCTCTGATTAGACTCCCTCCGGCAGACATCTTGATGATTAGGCATGTAGAGAGAAGGATGTGGGCCAGAGGGACAGGCTGAAAACAACCTAGGGCAGGAAAATAGGCTTTCAAAGCACAACAGGGATGGAGGAAAGGATCGATCGCTGAGTCGGCTGGAGTATTGCAAGATAAATGATGTGGCCTAAAGTTTGTGGACAACTCTTCTAATCAGTGATCAGGTTACTTCATACTTACTGCTAACAGGTTCATAATATGAAGCGTACAGGCAGGGAAGCTCCCTAGACAAACAGTGACAGTGGAATGGTTCTACTAAACATCTGAGTGACTCTCAATATGAGACTTTAATAGGTTTCCACCTCCAGCAAGTCAGTCCATTGCCTTTCAGCCCTCCTGTAACAAAGTCCATACAGAAATGGTTTGTCAATTTTGATGGAGAGCTTGGAGGAGAGTCAGGCTTCAGTCTGTGGCTGAATTTCAGCTATATAGCAGCCAAAAGATGTACAACACCAAACAAATAAGGACAGATCCAAAACATTTTGATCATATAATGAGTAGTTTCTTAAGTGATTTACATCTTCCATAGTGTATGAGCTCACTGTGTAGTGAGAGTAGTGTTAGGTTTGATTAGATTTGGCAGTACACCATAGGAGATGGCATGGTGATGCAGTGGGTAATACAGTCACCTCACAGCTCCACAGCTCTTCTTGAGGTGGCTGAAGAGCTCAAAGTGTGCCTCATTTGAATATATTGTTTCTAATTAATGCAAATATATGAATATAATTCCACTCCAGACACTGATTCCATATTCATGCGTTTGTAGACATTATGTATACATCTAGTTCATAACCTGCAGCTCATGTCATAAAGTCTGTACAGACACAACTGGGACATCACTGAGTGCTCATACATCTCCCTGTTAACCTCTCAGCTAATGCACCTGATTTCGTTCCTCCCTAACATGCATGTGTGTGATTGTTCAACTTAATCATGAGTGGAATTTCAATTTTATCACTGCCTACAAATGCCCTGTGTCACGACGGGATGCCAGTGTTCTCCTTGTGCTACCACGGACTCTGCCCGCTGAACCCAGAGGATCAGAGACAACCATCACCTTGCCATCCATACCAGGGATGCTCAATATTGGGATTCTTTGCTCTACCAAATAAGTAACCTTGATTCAAGGTGATGGTTTTCTAAGACTGTGCATCCTCCTTTATTCCTTGCCAAGTTCCGGCCCCTGGTTCCATCCTGGGTTTTTGTTGCCAGGGTTCATTGCTTTCATCTCACAAGGGCCTTTCCATCTCTCTGAGTTTTGAAGCTACTCTGGATCCAGTTCAAAGGTAACTCTATAATATGTTAACACAACAATATTTTTATGCTGACAAGATTTAAATACTTCTTTTTCCTCTTCGCCCTGTGAAGGACCCATGCTGATGGGTTGTGTCTGAAATGGCCCTCTGTTCATTATTCCCCTACATACAATATAGGCCACTATGAGTCTGTAGGGAACAGAATTGGTGAGCGTGTTAAATGTGAGTGGGTCACATTTAAGTGGCTTTAAATGTGACATGGTTTTGGGTGCTAGTCAGGCTGGTCTGAGTATTTCAGAAACTGCTGATCTACTGGGGTTTTCATGCACAGCCATCTCTTGGGTTTACAGAGAATGATCTGAAAAAGAGAAAATATCCAGCCAGGGCAGCTCTCTGGGTGAAAATGCATTGATGCTAGAGGTCAGAGGAGAATAGACAGACTGGTTCGAGCTGATGCAAAGGCAACAATAACTCAAATAACCACTCGTTACAACCGAGGTATGCAGAAAAGCATCTCTGAATGCACAACACATCAAACCTTGTAGCAGATGGGCTACAGCAGTAGAAGACCACACCGTCAGCAGGCAGCTAATGTGACGTTTGGATGTAGGGTCAGAATTTGGTGTAAACAACATGAAAGCATGGATCCATCCTGCCTACGGTTCAGACTGGTGGTGTAATGGTGTGGGGGCTATTTTCTTGGTGCACTTTGGGCTCCTTAATACCATCGTTTAAACACCACAGCCTACCTCAGTATTGTTGCTGACCATGTTCATGCCTTTATGACCACAGTGTGTCATTTTCTACACACCACAAAGCTCAAATCATCTCAAACTGATTTCTTGAATACGACAGTGAGTCACTGTACTCGGCCTCCAGAGTCACCAGATCTCAGTCCAATAGAGCACCTTTGGGATGTGGTGGAATGTGAGATTTGCATCATGGATGTTTAGATGACAAATCTGCAGCAACTGTGTGATGCTGTCATGTCAATATGGATCAAAATTTCAGAGGAATATCTCCAGCACCATCTACGCCACGAAGAATTAAGGCTAATGAGACAGCCTTCACTCTTCTGAAAAGTCTTTTCACTAGGTTTTGAAACATGACTGATGTAGAACAATACATTCAGTTGGTATTCCAATTCATCTCAGAGGTGTCTGCTGGAGATAAGCAAGACAAGCTATTTCCTTATGAACTTTGTTGTGGGACTGTGGTGGCTTAGCGGTACTGGATTATGGACCAGAAGGCGCAGGGCTCAAATCCCACCAATGACAAGCTGCCACTGTTGGGTCTTTGAGCAAGGCCCAAATCTCTCTGGATAAGGCCCTCTGTTAAGTAACATAAATGTAAAATAAATGTTGTTGCAGAAGGACAGGCAGGGCAGAAAGTTAATGAACTGTTAGGAATCATTTAATGGGAAGGTGGACACCTATAAAACTGAGAGACATTGAGGTGCTCAGGACATCCCATTCTTCTTCTACTGTTTGTCTATGGAGATTCCATGCCTGTAAGCTTCATATTAGCAGTGAGTGTAGCTGAAATTACAGAGAGTTAGAAGGCATGTCTACATAATCTTGGACACCCTTGTGCTTATCATATGCCTTTATTGATTCTGTCTGCCTCTTATTTGACTCCCTAATGAGAATTTTGTCAGAGATTTGACACCAGTGTTGCCCTAATAAACCTGCACCCAGATCTGCATTCAGCCTTATTGCTCTGACAAGTATGGAACGGTTACTGAAGATTAATGAATGACTATGTATTGCCTAGCAAAATCTAGCTGGATGCTAAGTGGTTTTATTGGCTGTGATGGAATAAACCATCAGTTCGACATTCATTTAGTACTACTCACAGCTGATTTTGAAGTTTTTCAGTATCTGCTTCCCAAATAATGATTGATGAACATTATAGTGTCTGTTTCTAAAAAAAAATTCGAGTGTTATTCATACATAACCATACTCCTTTGTTTCTAAAAACACTTAATCACTGTGCCCATACCCTCATGATAAGTATAATTAACTCGGCTTTGATTAGATCCCACACGAAAGCTCCTACCTGACGCGTCCACATTGTGCTCAATCTGGCATAGAACAGCCATACTGTGTTGTGTTGAAGCAGCACTACTTGGTAGTCAACACCAGAAAAAACTGGCCCATAAACAGTGGCTTAATTGGAGTTAAATAGAGCTCCAGCAAGCGAACAGGTGCTGTGGTCACCTCTCATACAAAGGTGGGTGTTTACACCGAGGAGCACAGGAATGACTAGGTCATTTGGAGAGCAGCCAAAATGAGTTCGCTCTTTGTGGGTGTTTAATTTAGAGCCTCGGCCAGGGGTAGAGTCATGCTCAAAAAGAGAGAAAGAAGGTGAAAGAGGGTAAGAGCAGGAGTGATTGGGAGAGTTATAGTCTGTGTGTGCATCCAAGTTAAACCAATGCCCATGACTGAAGGTCAGAGGACCAAGAGTCTTCCAAGACAATCGATCATTGTGAAACAATGTCATCAGAGAAAATTCAGGGTTTTCTTTGCTTTATCTCATAGGACAATAAAACCTAAGGTAGAAATGAAGGTAGGATTAAATTTTTTAAAAGACAAACTTTGAAAACTTAACCTCAGTGTCTCACAGGTATTCCATAAGATGAACATCAGCGGTGAGGCAGCCATTAGAAAGTGCGTCAGCAAGTCTGAAAGCGCAGCAACAATCACGGATGGCAATACATGCTTTATTCCTTTCTTATTGGGTTCCTGTCATGGTGTGCTACTGAATTGCTTTGTGATACGTAGGCAGAACTCGTACACCATAATCTCCCACCTAGTTCAAAATGATTTCCCACCCCGAACCGGAGTCTTCCTGTAAATCAAATCCGGTTGTAGTACAGACCTGCGCCTGTAGTAATATCGCCATATTTTAAGTTGACATTGACGTTTGATTGAAAATGACAGGAACAGAACAAGTAATACCTAGTTCATGAAGCAGCATCTCTCACCCAGCTCATCTGTAATGGATCAGTGATTAAGGCTCAGAAAGTTGTGAGTTTAAATCCAGAGCTCTTGAACAGGATCCTTAACCCTCAACTGCTCAGCTCGTTGTTAAGTTGCTTTGGAAAAACCGTCTGCAGAATGCTGTAAATTGAAATGCATTTACTATACGATGGCTGTTACTTAGGAAAAAGCAGCCAGAACCAATTCGTTCTCATACAAAATTCATAGGGATTCATTACAACTGCTTTTCTCCTGAATCACTTTAATTTTCTTTGACCTTACCTAAATGTGCTACGTCAGCTTTTTGTGTTAGCACATTTGTTTGTGGAGAGGAAAGATGTGTTTCTTTGTTTAATGTCATCCTATATGTCTATACAACTCTTCATAGTGGGGCACAATTAACACTGGCATGACTGAAATATCTCTGTTCTGAGAACATGCTGCCCCTACAGTGCTGATGTGCTGTTGTGTGTGTACGAACACACATACACTCTATTGTTGCTTTTAGCATAATTTCTATCTAAGTATTGTTAGTAAAATATTTCTATATATGTTCATTGAAAAACATAACTCACCAAGGAGGAGTTGTTGGAATGTAATGATGAGATGTCATAACAATATTAGAGCAAAAAGATACGTTTACTGGGGAAAACTGTACAATTGAAAGGAGGCTCTAGTATCCTGTTGGGCTGCTTCTAGCCTTAATACAGGTCCTGTATGGTATCCTGTGGCACATTTGTCCACAGATGTTACACCTGGGCCTGTAGATCCTACACACTCGTAGTTTCCAAAGCTGGCATCCCAGCTGGTCCCATAAATGCTCGATTGGAGAATGATCTGGCAGTTAAGCAGGCCAAAGTGTTGCATTCTGGCAGAGACATTCCTGGGAAACCATTGCTTGTGCGGGCGGGCATTATTCTGATATCAGTTGGAAGCCCTGCCATGAGACGCAACCCATGGTTGCAGGATTTCCTGCACATATCACTGAGTTGTTAGTGTCCCTCGTATCAATACTAGAGGTGACCAGGTGTTTTATTCAATGGCTCCGCAGGTCATTACACCAGCAGTTGGGACAGTGTGTTGCTCCACATAAAAGGCAGGATTGAAGAGCCCACCACAAGGCCTCCATACTTGAACGTGATCGTCATCAGATCTCGAACAGAACCTGGATTTGTCGCTGAGGGTGATATGGTTCCAATCTGTAGCAGTCCAGGTTTCTCCTTCATGACATGACTACAAGCAAAGGTGATGGTGGCTGGCTGTCAATGGCAGGAAACGTAATGGGTACTGTGACAACAAATTTCCTTCTGCTAAGCGCTTGGAAATGGTCCGAGCCGAGACAAAGGGTATAACACCCAAAATTAGCCTAGGAGAGCAATGGAAGCACTTTTATGCCAAAATTACCCCAAGAGCGCAGCGACGACTCATCTAAGAGGTCAAAAAAGACCCCACAACAACATCCAAAGAATTGCAGGCCTCATTTGCCTCAGTTAAGGTCAGTGTTCATGCCTCCACCATAAGAAAGAGACTGGGCAAAAATGGCCTGCATGGCAGAGTTCCAAGATGAAAACCACTGATGAGCAAAAAGAACATTAAAGCTCTTCTCAATTTTTCCAGAACACATCTTGTGAAAACATTCTGTGCACTGATGAGACAAAAGCTGAACCCTTTGGAAGGTGTGTGTCCCATTACATCTGACCTAAAGGAACACAGCATTTCATAAAAAGAACATTATAGCAACAGTAAAATATGGTGGTGGTAGTGTTAAGGTCTGGGGCTGTTTTGCTGCTTCAGGACCTGGAAGACTTGCTGTGATAAATGGAACCATGAATTCTGCTGCCTACCAAAAAATCCTGAAGGAGAATGTCCGGCCATCTGTTCCTGACCTCAAGCTTAAACAAACTTGGGTTCTGCAGCAGGCCAATGATCTGAAGCGCACCAGCAAGTCCACCTCTGAATGGCTGAAGAAAAACAAAACGAAGGTTTTGGAGTGGCCTAGT
This sequence comes from Ancistrus triradiatus, assembly GCA_025084515.1. Taxonomy (NCBI): domain Eukaryota; kingdom Metazoa; phylum Chordata; class Actinopteri; order Siluriformes; family Loricariidae; genus Ancistrus; species Ancistrus triradiatus. The sequence goes on along the minus strand of JAJAGP010000037.1, from coordinate 799,944 downwards.
CAAAGTCCTGAGCTGAATCCTATTGAGATGCTGTGGCATGACCTTAAAAAAGCCGTTCATGCTCAAAAACCCTCCAGTGGGGCTGAATTACAACAATTCTGCACAGATGAGTGGCCAAAATTCCTCCTCAACGCTGTAAAAGACTCATTGCAAGTTATCGCCATCGCTTGGTTGCAGTTGTTGCTGCTAAGGGTGGCCCAACCAGTTATTAGGTTTAGGGGGCAATCACTTTTTCACACAGGGCCATGTAGGTTTTGATTTTTTTCTCCCTTAATAATAAACACTTTCATTTGAAAACTGCATTTTGTGTTTACTTGTGTTGTTTTTGATATATATATATATATATATATATATATATATATATATATATACACACACATGTTAATACATGGCTCTCTCTATATATACATACAGATAGATAGATAGATAGATATATAGATAGATAGATAGATAGATAGATAGATAGATAGATAGATAGATAGATAGAAGATGGGTTTCTTCATCTTAATGATAAGTATGACACCTTACATATGCACACACCACAGTGCAGACACACAGCCACAGAAACCACAGCACAGAACACTTGTACATACATGTATAAAAGAATATTTGAATCATTTGGTACTGAACATATTAGTGTGAGTGTGACAGAGAGGAATTGAGACTCCAGCATTTTATTGTCAGACTTATTAGAAATCGTGCATATGCAAATTCTAACTCTTGAAGCAGTTAGACCGTCTTCTGCAGTGGGGGTCATGCTTCCAACGCACTGTGTCATTACCAAGACAGTAGGAGCTAAATGCTTCACAGAAGGAGGCTGGGCCAGTGAGTGGGTTTTTGCCTGATGATAAAATTGTCGCTTCAGTCGTACTAGTGTTAAAGCCCTGTGCAGTCAAGATTTGGAGCTACAGTAATTCTGAAGACTGCTTCGGCCCACAACTTAAAACTCTGGTGATTGAAAGGTGACATATTAAACCCCTTTTCTGTAGGTTAACAACATTCCTTGGGGTCTAAGTGAAATGTCAGGGATCAGTCACCAGAGTACCTTTCTTACCTGGTCTAATACAGCACTTTTTAAAACAATTGGTTTTGAGTGCCTGTTCCTTTAAATGACAATAAGCCACTGCCCAGCCCACCCTCTGAGTGATTCACAGCACCATGATCCGAGTCTAAAATCGTTAGCTTAATCATTAGATTATATTACAAGCTTCATTAATTTGCTGTATTAAGATAATTTAAACATGGATATTAATAACTGAAAGTTTATAGAGCTAACGCTGAGCTAACTTCACTGTACCGACTCCAACTATTTATGGCAGAATCCCAGTTCTTAGGGCCAGGAATCATGGCATTGATTCTTTTTGAAACTGACTCATATGTATTCAGTTCTTTTGCGCATGTGAATTAAAGCTTGAATGATGGATAAAAATATAGAAAATGTACATGTTAAAAAAAAAGATGCAGCATTTAGAATGAAATTAAACTACAATGTTAATAAAATACCCCAAGTACTTACAAGCTATTTGACAAAAGAAGTAAGTTATCTTAGCTCAGAGTTATCACACACACATGTTTTTGCTGACTGTAGCTGCAACATTGCTATCAAAATAGACTACATATCTACTCAGCTCTCCTGTCCTCTGAGACTGGGGGATGATGTACCAATTTGTGCTGTTCTGTGCAACACAGAAGATCCGTTCCTTAGTCCTTAGCTTCAACATAATGCTAGATGGAGTGTTATAATTCTAAAGAGCCGATTTGTGATGTATGAACCCAAGAAAAATCTGCTTGTTGAATCCCATGTTTTCAGACCTAGACAGCCCATAATGAAATGTCTGGGTTGTCTGATTTCACATGGGTTTGATACGCACTCAAAAGCACAGTGGTGCTTGAAAGTTTGTGAACCCTTTTGAATTTTCTATATTTCTGCATTAATATGACCTAAAACATCATCAGATTTTCTCACAAGTTCTAAAAGTAGATAAAGAGAACCCAGTTAAACAAATGAGACAAAAATATTATACTTGGTCATTTATTTATTGAGGAAAATGATCCAATATTACATATTAGCAAGCGGCAAAAGTATGTGACCCTTTGCTTTCAGTATCTGGTGTGACCCCCCTGTGCAGCAATAACTGCAGCTAAATGTTTCCTGTAGCTGTTGATCAGTCCTGCACACCGGCTTGGAGGAACTTTAGTCCATTCCTCACTACAGAACAGCTTCAGCTCTGGGATGTTGGTGGGTTTCCTCACATTAGCTGCTAGTCCTTCCACAACATTTCCATTGGATTAAGGTCAGGACTTTGACTTGGCCATTCCAAAACATGAACTTTATTCTTCTTTAACCATTCTTTGGTAGAACGACTTGTGTGCTTAGGGTCGTTGTCTTGCTGCATGACCCACCTTCTCTTGAGATTCAGTTCATGGACAGATGTCCTGACATTTCCCTTTAGAATTCTCTGATATCATTCAGAATTCCATTGTTCCATCAATGATGGCAAGCCGTCCCCTGGACCCCCCCAGATGCAGCAAAACAGGCCCAAACCATGATACTATACCACCACCAACATGTTTCACAGATGGGATAAGGTTCTTATGCTGGAATGCAGTGTTTTCCTTTTTCTCCAAACATAAAGCTTCTCTTTTAAACCAAAAAGTTCTATTTTGGTCTCATCCGTCCACAAAACATTCTTCCAATAGCCTTCTGGGCACGTCCAATCGTGATCTTTAGCAAACTGCAGATGAGCAGCAATGTTCTTTTTGGAGAGCAGTGGCTTTCTCCTTGCAACCCTGCCATGCACACCCATTGTTGTTCAGTGTTCTTCTGATGGTGGACTCATGAACATTAAACATTAGCCAATGTGAGAGAGGCTCTTCAGTTGCTTAGAAGTTACCCTGGGGGTCCTTTCTGACCTCGCCAACTATCCACACAAACGCTTGCTCTTGGAGTGATCTTTGCTGGTCGACCACTCCTGTGGTGAGGGTTACAGTGGTCTTGAATTTCCTCCAATTGTAACAATCTGTCCCTGACCTGTGGATTGGTGGAGTCCAAACTCTTTAGAGATGGCTTTCTAACCTTTTCCAGCCTGATGAGCATTCAACAACTCTTTTTTCTGAGGTCTTCAGAAATCTCCTTTGTTCGTGTCATGATACCACTTCCACAAACTGTGATGTGAAGAGCAGACTTTGATAGATCCCTGTCCTTTAAATAAAACAGGGTGCCCACTCACACCTGATTGTCATCCCATTGATTGAAAACACCTGACTCTAATTTCATCTTCAAATTAACTGCTAATCCTAGAGGTTCACATACTTTTGCCACTCACTAATATGTAATATTGGATCATTTTCCTCAATAAATAAATGACCAAGTATAATATTTTTGTCTCATTTGTTTAACTGGGTTCTCTTTATCTACTTTTAGGACTTGTGTGAAAATCTGATGACATTTTAGGTCACATTTATGCAGCAATATAGAAACTTCTAAAGGGGTTCACACACCACCACTGTATGTGCATAAATGCTGAAGAAGAGAGTTTTGCATTATTTGTCCCATTATACAAAATAACCGTCTGTCCAAAATGCACCTGACTGCAAAAGCCTGGCCAATATTTTCAGACAGTCAAGTCAGACTGATTTACTGTTATAATGGAGCATTGTCTCAAAGCAACTTTACAAGTTTAGACATTACACATTAATGCAACACAGCACACGTTATCCATGACGTCAACAGTAATGGATGACTTGGAACATTTTATTGGAACCTTTTATTTTTATAAGTAATTGGAGCAGATAACACTGTCAACACTAACCTGTAATACAACTGGCTCCCAGCAGTTTGCTCTCTCATGGCCAAATTGATCCGTGTGCTTGTTATGGCTGCAGTCAACCGTATTAAAATGTTTAACCGCTCTCTGCTTCTAAATAATAACTCCTGAAGTTGGTGATTCCTCTTAGTGCGAAGAAACTTAAAGAGACTGTGAAATTGTGACGTATGATTTAGCAACCATTTACTGCAAATAAAAACAGATTTACATATTAGGCAGAATACATCAGTCGGATATGGAGATGCATATGACTAGTACGTGTAAACAGGGTCCTTATCTGAATACAATCCAGAAAAAGGATGCATGAAAAGTGTAAATGGGGTCTTGGAATTGGAAAGCGAGTGTTTCAAAAGCTTCTTCTTGAGAACGGCTCCAGGAAAGTGTAATGATTTGGGGACATATTTGACGGACTGGTGCAGCCACATACCGACCTGGCAGCAAACACAGAATAAAGTATTCACGCACAAACACAGGCACAGGCAGTACGTGGTAATCCCAAGAGTGCTTCCCATTAAAATCGACGCTTATAAAGAAGAAAAAGCTGGGATGACATTGAAGTCCCAGCACGAGGGATTTAAAGTTATGTAAAGCGCACCTCATGTGTGAAATTCGCCGTGCTTGCTGAATTCTGTGGAATTGAAAGAATTAGCATTCTCATTTGAACTTCAGGCCTGCGTGGAGCTGCCAGTGCAGAACAGCCATGAAGTCGTTCGTGTAGAGAGCTGCACTTGAAGAAATCTGTCTTGTAGGTGGAACGCTTGAGCTCAAAAATATCATGGTTATTTTACATGACCTTTTATTCTTTTGAGTTCTGCTCGTGCTCTCATGAAGTCAAGAGTAATCCACTGTAATAAGTCAATTTCAAATTTCATGGAGTGCTTATATGTCTTCAGTTTCACATTTTCATCCTGTAGCAGATGCCCTAATCTGGAGCAAGTTGAAGGACAAGAAACTAGCAATAGTAGCAGTTTTAATTGTGGGGACCAGCAACATGTCCCCAAAAGATAAAATACATCGAATCTTTTCATGGGAGGACATTTATTTTATCCTATAGCAGATGCCCTAATCCGGAGCCACAAACATTTGAAGTGAACAGCTGTCAAGAGCCTTGCTCAAGCCTTGCCCAACTAGAACTCTATTGCAGAGCACGAACTCATCACAACCTTACAGGTGATTTGCTACACAATCAAATTTCCAAATCCAAAGTGGTTCCAAAGGGCTCAGAACTCAACAGTGGCAACTTTGCAGAACTGGGATTTAAAATGTGAGCCCTCTGAGTAATAGTCCAGAACATGGAAGCTTGTTTTTGATAAGCTAAAAAATGCTAAAACCTTAGAAAATACATTTTTTAAACAATATTATAACATCGAAACATAGTAATCCCCTCTTGCCTCACAAATGGTATGATCCAAGTGATGGCCTTGTGGCTCACAGGCTCAGCATTAATATAAGTTTGTCCAATGTTCTTCCTTCAAATGGTGGGAATGATATTCCAAAATTATGCTAAAATGTACAGTTTTTGTTTAAAAATCAGGGGTGGAGGAAGCTGAGAATAGAATCGCCCATGTTAGGGTCTAATTTCGAGGAACTACCCCCTGCAGAGCTCCCCTGAGAACAACGTTCATTCCAGCGACCATCTGTAGGAATGCTGAAGTCATGCTGAAATGACGTACGTTGTCTGATAGCTGGTGAATGGACTCAAAATCACGCTGTACCTCATCCATCGCATATACACTCAGTAAAGCCTGTTCATTTGTCTGTTTTTTTTTTCTTTTTTTTAGCCAAGATCTGTTTTTTTTTAAAGTACAGTACTGTGCTACGGTCTTAGGCCACCATTAGATTTGTTATTTCAGTCAAGTCAAGTCAAGTCAGATTTATTTATATAGCGCTTTTTACAATGGAGCATTGTCTCAAAGCAACTTTACAAGTTTAGATTATCTCCTAATAACTACGTCCAATCCCAAATTGAGCAAGCCTAGGGCGACAGTGGCAAGGAAAAAACTCCCTAGTTCTAGGAAGAAACCTTGGGAGGACCAAGACTCAAAAAGGGACCCAACCTCCTTGGGCGGCGTATAGATGATAAATCTAAGATGAAACTAAAGTCATGGAGTCAAAGTTAAAATAAAATGTGAAGTATGCACATCGACATTAAGTGGCCCGGGTATGATGGGGCTGGAGCTGATGACGGAAGCAGCTTGAGTGGAGCTCCAGCAGATGAACATCATGTGTGGGGCTGGAACTGCCAGAACACAGCTCGGAGAGAAAACAGAAAATGCAGTTAGTTATGGATTAAGAGCACAGTGTCTATTAACAATCACTGATGCCAAGTGTAGCTGAGACCCCGGCAGCATTAGCTATAGCAGCATAGCTAGAAAGAGGAGAACTGGTAGGAAACACACAGCCAAGAGGGATCACATGAGACATTGGCAAACCCCACGGGAGGCAGAAGACAGCAACCCCAACGTCTCTGATCACCATAAGACTCTTTGACTATGAACCCCCAGCTCTGCCCTTAGTCCTAAGGCAAGGATGCACGAGTCAAACATAACACTGTAACATATAGAACACATTTTTTCTGCTATTTTTTCAGTTTTTTAATACTGCATACAAATTTCCTGTATTTTCTGGTTGTTTTCTAATAAAAAGACCAATAATTACATATGGTAATGATACCATGCAATAGTATACTTAATCTAATGGTGTCCTAAGAATTTTGCACAGTACCGTATACACAGCATCTGCTTATTTATAAATTTTTCTTCTGCGTACACGAAAAACCACACTGGGATACCATACCTTGTGCACTCACTGTGCTTTGAAGACCATGTGAATAAAGTCACTTTTACTTTCTCCGAATATTTCGACCTTTCTTTTTCAAAAGCTCATCCATTCTCTTTCTCCAACACAGCCATATCAAATCATCTCTAAATAAAAGCTTCTGCTGGCAGGCCTGTTGATCATGCCAAATGCACACACAGTGTAGGAAGTGATCACCAAGGGTCAGCACTGAGCGAGGTAATTGGCCAGGCCTGAGTATAATTTGATGGAGCTGTGGCTGTTTGGAGAGTGATGGGATTTTTCTCCTTAGCACAAGACCATTGAGAGCTGAGAGGAGGCGCAGAGGTAGATGATGCAGGGTCACTGTGTACTTTAACTCTGATCGAAAACAAGCAGGGTGATTGTCTCGTTGCGACAAAAACACACACTTCCACATGTCACTATTCTTCTTTGTGCCATTACTACTTAATGGGGCTTTCTTTAGTGCTGAACAACAATAGGTCAAATTCGTTCGCTTATTCATTCAACTTCAGAAGCCAAAAGGCATCACACACCACTAACCCATTCAGACCTAGGGGCAATGTACTCTACCCGGCCAAAATACTCTACCTGGATTTAACTAAGCAAATAGTTAAATAATTAAAAAATTGTCTCCCATCGGACAATTACTGCATTGGTGATTGTATCTCAGCTGGCAACAAGTTCTTTAACCCTAACTGATGCAATGAGTAGCTTCTCGTTTGTTAAACATCCATGTCAAAGACACATCCTGTGGTCGTGGAAAAGATGTTGATCTGTTTCAGAAGGGTCACATTGTGAAAGAGTGGTTCAGGGAGCATGAGCCATCATTATCACACATGGATTGGCCACCACAGAGTCCAGAGCTGAACCCCATTGAGAAGCTTTGGGATGTGCTGGAGGAGACTTTGTGCAGTGGAACAAATCTCCCATCATCAATACAAGATCTTGGGGGAAAATGAATGCAACTCTGGACATAAATAAACGTTGTGACAGTGCAGAAGCTTGTGGGATTGATGCCACAGCGAATTCAGGCTGCAATGAAAGCTAAAGGCGGTCCAACCAAATATTACAGTGTGACCTTTTTTTGGCCAGGCAATGTACATTTACAGCATTTAAAAGCTGCCTTTATCCAAAATTGTTGCTCAAAGGCTTGACAGTGGCCACTGTAGAGTGTACAATCCATCTGACGGGGTTTTGGGACACAGGAGGAAACTAGAGGACCTGGTGGAAGCAAACATGTAGTTTTTCTGCTCATATCGGCAAACTCACCCAGTCATGCAGGTATCTAATCTACTGTACAACATCAGGAGAATTCAATAACAAACTGGAGATCCTCTGCCTACGTTTCCTCCTCAAAGACTATGTGGATACTCATGATCGCAATCAACTGTTGACATGACCTGTTTGAAAACACCTCATTAAATTGTTTTTTTTTCCTCATTACTAGCCCTAAATTGCCTTGGTCTGAAATGCAGGAATGTATTTTACCAAATGAAATAAAGTTGACTAGACAAAAGAGAAACTATTTTGGATTTATACTGCCTGCAATGAAAACAAGTCAAAGTAAATGTAAGTACAATTTGGGGTTGCAATTACAAGAGAACATTACAAACCCAGCATAGATCAAGCCACCCTAGAGCTGCATAGCACTAATACTACCTGGCAATAAAGAAGTCAGTATTGAATTGAGTTCATTATTTATCGCATACTTTTGGTTCATTTGGATACTCACACACATTTGGGCTGATTGCACTTCTGTAATTAATCTTTCGTGTCTTCCACCTTGCTATGGCGACTGAACTAAGAACAGCTGGTAAATGAGCCTCGTTCAACAAAGTTGCCTTTCATTTGCACACAAGCAATTTTAGTAATGAAGGCTGTGTCGAGTGGTGTACATCACTCTTTTGAAGAACTGCATCCTGAATGAAAAGTGGTGTGCTTTCAGGATCAGACGGGGAGGCAGAAGAGAAGAGTCAGGTACATTTATTAGAAGCATCAGACTCAAGGGTAAACAGGTAAAATGTGACATAGGGTGGTGCGAGCATTATCGGAGGCAGAAGAATACTTCAAAAAATAGATGTCTGTCATACTGTCATACATCCAGGAAAAAGGCAGGCTAGAGATGATCTTAACTGCATACTAGAATGAGAAGGCAACGATGACTAGGGGGAATGTTATCAATATTAAGTCAAGTTCTTGGAACAAAACACACCAGCATTGCAAGCACTCACGTTCTCTCAGTGCACACACTGTGGATTCTATTTTTCTGTGTACAGTGGTGCTTGAAAGTTTGTGAACCCTTTAGAATTTTCTATATTTCTGCATAAATATGACCTAAAACATCATCAGATTTTCACACTAGTCCTAAAAGTAGATAAAGAGAACCCAGTTAAACAAATGAGACAAAATATTATACTTGGTCATTTACTTATTGAGGAAAATGATCCAATATTACATATTAGTGATTGGCAAAAGTATGTGAACCTCTAAGTTTAGCAGTTAATTTGAAGGTGAAATTAGAGTCAGGTGTTTTCAATCCACCAATCCACAGTCAGTCTGATTGTGTACAAATGGAGGAAATTCAAAACATTTACATTTACAGCATTTAACAGACGCCCTTATCCAGAGCAACTTACAATTGATACAGTCTTACAATCCAAGCAATTGTGGGTTAAGGGCCTTGCTCAAGGACCCAACTGTGGCAGCTTGGGATTTGAACCCTGGACCTTTCGGTCCATAGTCCAGTACCTTAACCCCTAGGCTACGACAGTCCACAGACCATTGTTACCCTCCCCAGGAGTGGTCGACCAACAAAGATCACTCCAAGAGCAAGGCGTGTAATAGTTGGCGAGGTCACAAAGGACCCCAGGGTAACTTCTAAGCAACTGAAGGCCTCTCTCACATTGGCTAATGTTAATGTTCATGAGTCCACCATCAGAAGAACACTGAGCAACAATGGTGTGCATGAAAGGGTTGCACGGAGAAAGTCACTGCTCTCCAAAAAGAACATTGCTGCTCGTCTGCAGTTTGCTAAAGATCACGTGGACAAGCCAGAAGGCTATTGGAAGAATGTTTTGTGGATGGATGAGACCAAATAGAATTTTTGGTTTAAAAGAAAAGTGTTATGTTTGGAGAAAGGAAAACCCTGCATTCCAGCATAAATATAAATATAAATATAAATATCTATGAAACTTGGTGGTGGTAGTATCATGGTTTGGGCCTGTTTTGCTGCAGGACGGGACGGCTTACCATCATTGATGAAACAATGAATTCCGAATTCTATCAGAGAATTATAAAGGAAAATGTCAGGACATCTGTCCATGAACTGAATCTAAAGAGAAGCATAAAGCAAAGTCTTGCTTTATGCATAAAGCAAAGTCTTGCTTTATAGATTAACATTTTGTGGTGTCTATAAATCGCTTTTGTTCCATGCCTTGTGACTTGATTTCCACCCCTACTGTGTTAATGCAGTTTGATTTCCAGTCACCTCCAGCTGTCGATGCTTCAAATCAATGCTTTTATTGATGCACGTAGGCTTGGTGTCCAATCTGTTTTCGGTGGCATCCTTTAAATCAGGACACAATCATTCTCTGGATGTTTTTTGTCGTAAATGAAAATGCGTGGCTGTCTAAGGGGAAATATTTTACCCGATGCGCTGCCTTCAGCAATTAAAAATGTTCTAATTGAGTAAAATCTTTTAAATTCCTTTCAAGCCAATGCCAGCCTGTGACCATGTGGGTATTTTATTTTGTCCCTGATTTCTGTGGGGAAGATGGAGGAGCTCCTCTGTCTCACTCAATTGTTGTTAAACAACCAAGGACGTCCATTAGATCAGGCAGGCAGAACAGAGCAGTTAGCGAAGCCTTCCAAGTGCACTGAGCTGTGCCACATTGCTGCTTATTGACTCTAAAGGAGTGCTTTTCCTTCGCTCTCCCACACTAGAGGTTATTAGACGGGATGTCTATATTTTTTATTAGGACAACATTTAATACAATGGAACGCCGCTTCAAAAATGACTTGGCTCGTGACTGTTATATAATGAATGAACTGTAATAATGGTGTTTGAATAACATCATTGCAAGTTATGCAGTTTGTTTTATTTCATGTTCTAATGCTTTTATTTCTCTTTCTGTAAAGCACTTTGAATTGACACTATGTACAGTGGGGCAAAAAAGTATTTAGTCAGCCACTGATTGTGCAAGTTCTCCTACTTAGAAAGATGAGAGAGGTCTGTAATTTTCATCATAGCTACACTTCAACTATGAGAGACAAAATGAGAAAAAAAATCCAGGAAATCACATTGTAGGATTTTTAAAGAATTTAATTGTAAATTATAGTGGAACATAAGTATTTGGTCAATAACAAAAGTTCAACTCAATACTTTGTAACATAACCTTTGTTGGCAATGACAGAGGTCAAACGTTTCCTGTAAGTCTTCACCAGGTTGGCACACACAGTAGCTGGTATGTTGGCCCATTCCTCCATGCAGATCTCCTCTAGAGCAGTGATGTTTTGGGACAACACGGACTTTCAACTCCCTCCACACATTTTCTATGTGGCTGAGGTCTGGAGACTGGCTAGGCCACTCCAGGACCTTGAAATGCTTTTTACGGAGCCACTCCTTCGTTGCCTGAGCGGTGTGTTTGGGATCATTGTCATGCTGGAAGCACTTACAGTGCTGAGGTCACCATTAGATTTGTTGTTTTAACAATAGCCATGTGTAACATGTTGTTGATGATTGGACCCTACTCTTTTCCACTGATGCTTGTTTGGACTGTAAAAGGGTCAACTTGGCACCCCGATGTGTCACTCTGGCCTATAGTTTTTTTCAGTGATTTAATACTGCAAACACATTTCCAGGATTTTTGTATAGTAATAAAGAGCCTGAAAAATAACTCTATATGGTCATTATGCCATTGCTAAAACAATGTTATATCTAATCTAATGGTGGCCTAAGACTTTTGCACAGTACTGTATGTAAGGGCCTCTGGATAAGGATGTCTGCTAAATGCTGTAAATGTAAATGATTCATTGCTAACAATGCAAACCCTCTATGGGAAATCCACATATGAGGAACTGAATACCAGGTAGAAGTTCAGCTCTTTCAGGGAGTTGAGGCCATGAGTATTACCACCATTGACTGACTTCTTTACTATAACTGAAGATTATGAAGCAAATCTACTGGGGATTGTTTGACAGAAATTCAGAAATAAACAGTACTTGGTAAACTAAATATTGTTGTGTAGTTGAGCAATATATTGTATAGTACTGCAGTATAATGGAATTACACTACTGTAATGAATATTTCTTCCTATAATTTGCTCGAATTCTTCGGTATATGATTGCAGTGCTGTAACATTTTCTAAGTAATTGCACCTTTTTGTTAGACAGCTTTTGAGATTGATGTCTGAAATACAGCACATCCAGAGTATATATTCTTTCTGTTCCATCTGAGAATTGACTTGATTTCAATAACGTCATCCTGGAAGGATTAAAATGTAAAGGAGTTTTAGAAGTGGGACTGTGGTAGCCTAGCGGTTAAGGTACTGGACTATGGACCAGAAGGTCCAGGGTTCAAATCCCACCTCTGCCAAGCTGCCACTGTTGGGTCTTTGAGCAAGGCCCTTAACCCACAATTGCTTGGATTGTACGATTGCATCAATTGTAAGTCGCTCTGGATAAGATGTAAGTGGTAGAGTAGTGGTGCGGTGGTACAAGTGGTTAGACCTCAAACACCATCTGTGTGGAGTTTGCATGTTCTCCCTGTGTCTGCATTGTTTTACTCTAGTTGAGGCTATTCTTGTGAAGTTATAGAAAGAATAAATAAAGAAAGCAATGCAAGTGCGATTTAGATTTGTGCTTATTGTTTTGTGGAAATGATGCAGTGTTGCAGAAAAGTGTCTTAGTGGTTAAGTACAACTGAAATTGGTAGGAAAACATTTTTTTGTAGTTCAGTGCAAGTTAAACAAAGGAAAAACCTTAAGTTCAAGTGTCTTAAATCCATTTCCAATTGTAAGGCTTTTTTCTATAACAAATTAATTTGATTTGAGTAATTGCTGCTTAAGAAATTAATTTAATGTAAGAGAATTACATATTTATAGTTATAGCTTGCTAATTAATATACATATTTATATTTATACATTTATATCTCTCAAAATGCCTCGGGTCTAGGTCGATTCTCAATTCACAAATAAATCAATACAAGGCGAATTACAACTCTGTGCTCAGGGTTGGTTTGCGTTATTTGTGTGATAAATGAGACGCAGTAATATCTTTTGAGAAATACAATTAATTAGTAGTAGAAATAATTATGTCGAGGGAAATAAATTGCCGCAGTACTTTGTGCATTCACCTTACAGCTCCGGAGATCCCCGGTTTGATTCCTGGCTTATTTGGAGTTTATACATTCTCCCCATGTTTGCGGGGGTTTCCTGTGGTTTCCAGCTACAGTCCAAAGATACTCAACTGTGTGTGTGTGTTTCTGGGGAGGGTGGTTGTGGTCCAGTTTATTTATGATTGTGAGGATCAAATCGTATTTTGCTCTTGTACCTCAAGTTCAGGCTGAATGACAGATAAGTGAGTCCAAACTAGTTCCAAACAAAAGTCATGATAGATGACTTCAGAACCGCTTGTTTTAATTTCAGTACATGTGGCTGCCATTTAGCTGGGATGGTCATAGAGAGAAATGACAGTTGAGAGCAAATCACAGGGGTAATTAGTGATGGCACCCAAATGGCATCTTGTAGAACCTTGTTCTTGTATAACCTTCTGTGTTTGTGTCTCTCGTATGTTTGCTGCATTGAGAAGAACAGTTATGAAGGCATAACCCATTCCAACTCAACTAAGGAACTTCCCTAATCATGGCTAATCCAAGTCCATGAATTGAGTTATACATCAGTAGGTGTTGGGAGAATAAAACCCCTTAGTGCAGAGCAGGCAGGACTGAGGTTTGATCCAGTTAGCCCGGCTGGTCCTGTCCACAGGATTTGTTCAGTCCATGTTTGGATTGACATGCTGCAGAGGAACATTTCTATTGTTATTCAGATATACATCTTCATACTGAGGCTTCGGTATGCAGGCTGAACAAAGCGCAGGTTCTTGAAGGAGGCTGGAACAGGATATAAGAGCAGCTACTGCCGCACTGCAGGACACACAGAGCGCACACACACACACACACACACATATGCATGGACAGAGAGAGAGAGCTGCAAAAGAGGAGAGGATATCCTCACAACACTAGCAATAACAGAATCAATTTGGAATGTGAGGATTTGGCTGGTGATTCCCAACTAATGTGTACTTTAATAGGGAATCCATGTTTATTCGTGCGCCATATGAATGTACGACTAGTCCTCTCATCCAAAAGTGCATTTTATGGTAACACAAACGTGTGTATGTGTGTGTGTGTGTGTGTGTGTGTAAGCTGCTCTTATATCCTGTTCCAGCCTCCTTCACGGTACTACACATATGTTATGTGAGTGCAGTCTCCTCAGTTCCAGTGTCCCTGGTTTGGTCCCGTTTTTGGACTCCTGTGTGGAGTTTGCATGCATGTCCTTCCTGTGTCCTCATGGGTTTACTCTGGGTACTCCATTTTCCTCCCACATTCCAAAGATTTGTGTTAGGTTAATTGATGTCTCTAATGTGCCCTTAGTGTGTGAGTGTGTGTACAAGTGTAGAAGTGCCCAATGCCCAATTTGTATGGCAGCAGCTCCCTAAAATGGTCCAGTGTGTGTGGGATGGCATACTTTCTCAAGTTTACTTTGGGAAATGCTTTATTTGCCATGTTCTCGCTAGCCTTATATACGCTTCTGTGCCTGTGCTCATGTTACACTGGACATTTTACAATGTACACTTACACAGTGAGTCCAAGGCAGTGTTAGTAGTACAGTATAATAAAACTACAGGACAAAAATTCTAATTATTGCTTGATTAAATCAGAAGGCAATTCGCTGCTAAATGCTGAAAAATGAAAAATATGGCGACGCTTTATAACGTTAGCACCATGGTGCTGTGAAGGAGCAGAGCAAGGGGTGATTTCTCAGTTCCTGGCGCTCTTCCCACCTTTATCATCTGCTCACTAATGAACTAGTCAAACGTTGCAGGCTGTGAAATATTGCTTAGTAGAGTGTGTCAAAAGTGTAAGAGCGCTAGTGGAAATGCATGTTTGGTTCATTATGGAGGAGATTTCATACTGCAGTAGGATAACGACCTATAAGCTCAAAGCTTCACAACAACTTGAAGACCAAAGAAGATCAAGGAGTGCTGACTGTCCTGGACTTTCGATCACAGTCACCTGACCAAAATCTTGAGCATTTATAGGGCACTTGAAGACAGAGAAAGCTAAGCATTCAGTAACATCACAAGATGCTGTTTGGGATGATCAGATTTTGCCTAAACTTGTGGAGTCCATGCCAGCTCAAGTGCATGCTGTCATTACAGCAAAAGGGGCAACTAATCAAAGACTGCAAGTCGTATTTTCGAAGATTCAACTTTTCACTCAAATTGTTATGCTGATTATATGACTTGTAATGAAAAATGTTTTTAAATCAAGAAACATGAACAAAGTCAGGAACTTGCAGACTCCGCTTCCCAGAACACACCACAGCCAGCAAACATGGCCACCAGAAACTACACTTCCCAGCACATAAGGTTACCAGAATACTGACCATTATCACCTGAAAGCAATAAAGCCTTCTATAAATAAGTCCCATTCCAGAGAACCAGGTATTTGTCTGTATTTGGGACTGTGGTAGCCTAGCGGTTAAGGTACAGGACTATGGACCAAAAGATCCAGGGTTCAAATCCCACCTCTGCCAAGATGCCACTGTTGGGTCCTTGAGCAAGGCCCTTAACCCACAATTGCTTGGATTGTAAGACTGTATCAACTGTAAGTCGCTCTGGATAAGGGCGTCTGCTAAATGCTGTAAATGTAATGTAAAATGTAAATGTCTAGTGTATTTCTGAGCTAGCATTACCAAACCTTGTTCTTGCTACAAATTTTAACCTCCAGCTTTTCCTTCACCACTGACCTCCATTTTCCTCCAAACCAGGAGAGAACACTTCTAAAGCTCTAAACCTCTAAAGTGAACAATCAAGCAATTAGCGGTTACACCTGTGAGGAATGGCTGTTGCCAGTTGCTAAATAAAGCTTGGCATTTTGACTGGCGCTACTTTCTAAAGGAACTCAAGAGACATTCGCTTTGATCGTTCTGCCTAATGTGGAAAATCGTGTGGAATGTTTTGCAAAAGTGTGATTTTGAGTTGAAAGCTGAATGTAAAGCAGTATATGTGCTTGCAGTTTGCAGAATTTGTTTAGGGATTTGTCGGGTAACCAATTGTGAAAAACTAAAAAAAGGATAAACCTGGTCTCTTCATGATTCTTCTGTCTTTTGGTGTAAATGACAGCATATCTCCAATTATCATAATCTCTATTTTTTTCATACTTTATATAATGTTTGAGGACTCTTGTCATTAAAACAATCAACAACAATCAATGTCCGGCTGAAAGTGTTCATCTCCCTTAGGGTAAACAGCTGCCATAAAAGGATGAACTTGGTTCACCACAATGCTCAGGTAAGCCCAACTGTCCAAACGTCCATCCACAGTTATCAAAGAAACCAGGGTGTGCCAAGAAAAAATTCCCTACATAATTACTTCACCTCCACCAACTGTTTATACCTGACAGGAAGGATTCATCGATTAATGCTGCACCAAATTCTGACCCTCCCATCACAACAGAAACCTGCATTCATCTGGACAAGTGATATTTTCCCACTGCACAGTGATCACATTTTTGTGCTCTTTTGCCCACTGGAGTCTTGGATATCTGTTTCCATTAAACAGCAACGGCACTTGAGCCCTGCTTTTATAGCCCAGCCATACTAAGGAATGACGAGTTGTGCATTTTGATAAATTAGTTGGAGTACCGATGTTATATTTGGCTGCAATTTCCTTGGCTGTGCACCACCCGTCCAGCATCAGAACGATTCTTGATGATTCTCCCCCTCTCACGCTTTTCGTTGATCCCCCTTTACTGGATGTCACACCATTCCTGGTAGACTCTCAACACAGCTGATGAGAAAACCTCACAAGGTTGGCACTTTTTGAAATACTGACCCTAGCTAGTCTAGCACCGATGACCATGCCGTGTTCGTAATTGCTCAGATCACTCAATTTTCCCATTCAAACATGGATTCACACTGAAAGTGAGTAACAAAAATTCTGATTTCCATTCAGGGAAGATCCAATGAAGAAAGGGCAGGTGTCTCTAATAAAGGGCTGAAAAAGAGGGAGAGCAGGTGACATTGAGGTGTGAAATCATAACAGTCTAATCCTAAAG
This sequence comes from Ancistrus triradiatus, assembly GCA_025084515.1. NCBI lineage: Eukaryota > Metazoa > Chordata > Actinopteri > Siluriformes > Loricariidae > Ancistrus > Ancistrus triradiatus. The sequence goes on along the minus strand of JAJAGP010000037.1, from coordinate 782,979 downwards.
TAGAGGCTCCCGTTGATATATGTAAGAGCATTCTTTCTTGTCAGTAGTTTACTGATAATCTTTTCTTCATCTTCACTGTAATTTCCTAAAGCTTCACTACAACACTACATATACTACATATAGCAATGCATAGATTCTGTTTATATAGTTATCGTTATGATTATACTTGATTAAACCCTTATTGCTCCCATTACAGTACACTATTAGCCATTAAAAAAATACATGGCTATGGCCTTGATCAATAATGTACACCAAAGCCACTAAGAGTTAAAGAACCAGACCAAAACCAAGGCATTACAGCACGTGACCTTTCTTTTTCTATTTAATCCTTTAATGCTCCCTCCAGTTAAGAACAGTTGGAGTTTCTCTGCTTTACTTCAAACTTGAACAACGGTTCAAATGATGTGTTGGCGAAACTGTCTCGGTGTATCACCTGGCATTGCTCTACATGCCTCACTGCCTTGTTGTAGTTGTTTTCTGGTCCTCCGTATTACACCGGTGAGAATGGGCTGTCTATGGTACTGCTCATAGAGACAAATCTGTTACACCCCTCTGAACCGCAGTCTCTGCGGCTGCTCACCTTCACAACGGACCATGCACTTTATGCTCGCTTTGCTTTTTATTCAGTCCCAATCTTAAGCCTAATGATCTAAGCTAGAATAATTGCTTATTGATCATTCATAATTGGACTCCATGGGCTATACTTTGCAATGGAAGCAACTTGCAAATAAGGTGTACTGTCACTATACTAAACAAAAACTAATTAAAAGCTACAAAGATCTTCTATCATACTTACCAGTGGGGATCTGCTTCTTTCTGTAGAACCATCCTTCTCTTGTGCACCGTATCCTCCTTGGTTGCCAAAAAGCTATTTTATGTCTCATCTAAACAATCATCAGAAGTATTGGCACTCTTGGGATAGATATATAAATAAAAATAGACAATACAAATAAAATGTGTGTGGTTAATTCGCTTACTATCATACTTTTAATTGAATGATTTATTCTGGGGAAAAAATCCTCATCCAAAAAGAATGCAGTTGAAACATATTTTAATTTTACTTTGTTAAATATTTAGAAACTATTAAGCAATGATCCACGACTCTCTGTTTTACTGAGGGAAGTGTGATGTGATGCAGAAGTTAAATTAATTTGTTCAACAACACAGAGTTTTAGATTAGATTAGAGAACTTCTAAGTAAATTAAAACATGACGTACAGTACTGTGCAAAAGTCTTAGGCCACCATTAGTTGTGTTGTTTTAGCAACAGTATAATGACCATACAGTACATATTGTTGACTATTTGACCCAAAAGTTGCAAACTTGGATTTGTCAGTCCATAATCCTCATTTCCACTGATCCTTATTCCAGTATTTGTGAGCTTTAGCATATCTAAGCCATTTCACCTTGTTCCATTTTTTAAAAAGTGGTTTCTTGGTACTACTCTTCCAAAAATACCATTTCTGATCAAGGTTCTTCAGACTGTCAAAAAGTCAACTTGGCATCCAGATGAAGCTACCAGATGCAGCTGTTGCCCAAGTGTAAATGGAGGTCACACTAAATACTTGCCACTGTAGATGTTATAGAAGCTGTTTTTGTTTTCCATTTATGATCTTTTAGTTTTTTAATACTGCAAATTCCCTGTATTTTCTGGTTGTATTCTAATAAAGACACTGATAAATAATTATATATGGTCATTATACAATTGGCAAAACAATAGTATATCTAATGTAATGGTGGCCTAAGGCTTTGCACAGTACTGTATCTCATTTTTGGATGGTTTGAGATTTAATAAATTGACCACAAATTGTCAGGACGATGGGCTCACCTGCATCACCTGCAAAGCTCCCACAGCAGGCTGCTTAATTACTGATTATATTTCCCGATATAATCCCTTCTTCCTTTTATCTTTGTCTTCACTTTTTGTTGGTTGGTTCCTGTTCCTGTCAGTCCTGTTGCACTTGTTACGGTTTATCTGTTCTTGTTCCTGTTTTGTGTACTGTCTTGTGTTCCTGTTTCTGTTTTGAGTCTATATTTCTATGTAATTAATGATTAAAAGCATTAATAAAGCAAATGAATGTAATACAATAATAATAAAAATCAATAAATACACGAAATAAGTGAAAATAAAGTGAACGTAAAGTTTCGGAACGTCTTATCACTGGTACAGCGGCGCCGAGCCTGAGGGAGTCTCTGAAGTCGCACCCATAGACTGATATAATATTATACATAATATATTAATAAAAGAACAAAATAATTGAACATAATACACACAGTTTCAAGGTTCCATTGTATTAGCCCTGTCTTAGCCTTGTCCATGTTTGTCCACTGTGTTTGTATTTGCATTGTGTTCGCTTAGCTTTGTTTGTTAGCGTTTTAGTTTATTAGCCTAGCTACCTAATGTCTTTTTGTTCACACCCTGTGCCTCATCTTGTTTGCATCCTGTCTCTGCGTTCTCATGTCACACTTTCATTTACGTCTCTCTCTCTCTCTCTCTTCACTGATCTGAGCATCTGCATTTTTGCCCATAATTACCAAGAGTGCAAATAATTCTCTGGGTGTGTTTTCAATTTCAGGACTTTTATCCTCTAACGTTTAATGTTGCTCTCGGGTGCATCCCTGTTATCCTCTGTAGGAGATGGTTATTTTCAGATCAATACAGCTATATGAACAGCATTTAGATCATATGTTCACTATAGTCCAGTCTGTGGTGCATCAAACATGGGGCAGATAGCCGGTCGATTGTAGACGCCGCAGATGTGGTCAGAGCAAGCTCAGCTCCGGCTATGATTAAACGTAGTCTTTAGCACACCATCAGAATGAAAAGTCGCTCATAAAAAGCTTGTTTTCCTCAGGCTGGCCTAATCTCATCTCTCCTTTGTTGTGCTTTTAGGCGTCCTTTGTGTGATTGATGCTCCCCAACCTGTCTTAATTATTGTTTTGTCAGTGTCGGCAGGGTGAAGATTGCACCTGTTTACACCATGTGTTTCATACAAATCGTTTCAAGGTTATAGCCTTTAAAGGAATCTGACTTATTAAGTAGAATCACGTCAAAACGGAGAGCTTCTCTTTTACTGCGAAGCCATGTAATGACCGAGCAGAAATTGGGGAATTTATGCTCGTTCTGGGTCTCTTTTTCAGTCCTGCTTGGTTTTGAAAGCATTCTGTAGTTATTGCTATTGATTGAGCAGTAACCTAACTCTGTCTCTGACAGCACAGTGTAACTCTTCGACTTGCAAGGCGAGTGCAATGTGATCTACGAGTCCACTGCATTATTTAACATTGGTCTCGGTATGCATATAAATATTTATCCCAATACATCCACTATCTGGTATTTTCCATTTCTAAGTTTGCTATTCTCTTTCTTAAAGACTGAGCTCTTACAGGACCGTGGGAGGAAAAAGTCCTCAGCAATTTTAACAAGGGTCAAACCATTCTCTGGAACTTCAAGGATAGTGGTGAGCTCCCTGTAGACCGAGGAGGGACAAACCACAAACTGGCACTGGTGGGGCACGTTCTGCAGCCAGCTTCACCCTGCATATCCTGCCAACCAGTTTTGTACCTTTTCACCCCTCAAAGCCAGCTGACTAATTGAAGGGGGCTTCACAGAATAAGCTCCGAAGTTTGTGAACCCTTTAGAATTTTCTATATTTCTGCATAAATATGAGCTAAAACATCATCAGATTTTCACACAAGTCCTAAAAGTAGATAAAGAGAACCCAGTTACACAAATGAGACAAAAATATTATACCTGGTAATTTATTTATTGAGGAAAATGATCCAATATTACATATTAGTGAGTCGCAAAAGTATGTGAACCCTTGCTTTCAGTATCTGGTGTGACCCCCCCGTGCAGCAATAACTGTAGCTAAACGTTTCCTGTAGCTGTTGATCAGTCCTGCACACCGGCTTGGAGGAATTTTAGCCCATTCCTCCGTACAGAACAGCTTCAGCTCTGGGATGTTGGTGGGTTTCCTCAGATTAACTGCTCTCTTAAATTTAGATTGGATTAAGGTCAGGACTTTGACTTGGCCATTCCAAAACTTTGGTAGAACGGCTTGTGTGCTTAGGGTCGTTGTCTTGCTGCATGACCCACCTTCTCTTGAGATTCAGTTCATGGACAGATGTCCTAACATTTTCCTTTAGAATTCTCTGATATAATTCAGAATTCATTGTTCCATCAATGATGGCAAGCCGTCCTGCCCAGATGCAGCAAAACAGGTCCAAACCATGATACTACCACCACCATGTTTCACAGATGGAATAAGGTTCTTATGCTGGAATGCAGTGTTTTCCTTTCTCCAAACATAACGCTTTTCTTTTAAACCAAAAGTTCTATTTTGTTCTAATCCATCCACAAAACATTCTTCCAGTAGCCTTGTGGCTCGTCCATGTGATCTTTAGCAAACTGCAGACGAGCAGCAATGTTCTTTTTGGAGAGCAGTGGCTTTCTCCTTGCAACCCTGCCATGCACACCATTGTTGTTCAGTGTTCTTCTGATGGTGGTCTCCTGAATATTAACATTAGCCAATGTGAGAGAGGCCTTCAGTTGCTTAGAAGTTACCCTGGGGTTCTTTGGTAGAGTCCAAATTCTTTAGCAGTGGTTTTGTAACCTTTTCCAACCTGAGTATTAACAACTCTTTTTCTGAGATCCTCAGACATCTCCTTTGTTTGTGCCATGATACACTTCCACAAATGTAGCAGACTTTGATAGATCCCTGTTCTTTAAATAAAACAGGGTGCCCACTCACACCTGATTGGCATCCCATTGATTGAAAACACCTGACTATAATTTCACCTTCAAATTAACTGCTAATCCTAGAGGTTCACATACTTTTGCCACTCACTAATATGTAATATTGGAACATTTTCCTCAATAAATAAATCACCAAGTATAATATTTTTGTCTCATTTGTGTAACTGGGTTCTCTTTATCTACTTTTAGGACTTGTGTGAAAATCTGATGATGTTTTAGCTCATATTTATGCAGAAATATAAAACATTCTAAAGGGTTTAATGCTTTAATGTTTACATTTTTTATTTAACTTACTTTCATGAAAATTGATTTACTTTGCATCAACTTTGTGAAAAAGCGCCGGTCAATTAACCGCTGTGACTTTCTACTTGTAGCATGGCTTGGATTTACTTGTTTAAAGGTGTAAAATGTTTAAAAGTTGATACTACATGGAAATTAGTGTCTCTTCATGTGGACTCATTCCCTCTTGGTTGGGTGCAGCCAGTGGGCTATTTTTATATTCCATTATTTGTTTTACAGTGTGTGTGATCATTAATGTGGACTTGTAGCTGAAGAACCTGTGAAAATATCCTTTATATTTACGTTACAGTAGCATAAAAGGACTAGTTGACTATGGTATTGTGACTATTGAAACTCGATTAAAGATTCATGATTCACGATTCATGATTCATTCAGTACAGTGATTCAGTGACTCCGATTCAGAATAGCCCTTGCTCTGCGATGATAACCACTGTGTTAGTTGTGTTTTTCTTTGTTTTGACATCTACAATACTGTATTCTTAGTGCATATAAGTGTCCATGGGTAATACGAAGGTTAATTATAAGAGAAAACTGAAAGCAAATCATGAACTGAATGCTCCAGAACACTATGCAGCTATACTAGCACCAATAGAGTAAGTGTTTTGCTTTTGCTTTTCACTTTCAATCTATTACTCACTAAATTACAAGAGATTTTTAAAACTTTATTATAAAATAAGCATTGTTTTAATGACTGTACGGCCAACTGTACGTTAATGTAAGCGTTAATGTAAGTGTTAATGTGTAATAGGCTCCGCTACGATAGATTATAGACTATATTAAACTCACTTCATGATACATTTAACTTATGATGGATTTGTCAGAACGTATCCCTATTGTAAATCTGGGAGCACCTTTACAATACAAGTCCATTAATTCATATAATGCCTTATACAGTGTGGAACAGATTAATTGAATTTACATTATTCCTTATGGGAACAATTTGCTCAGTACTAGACAAGCCTTCTGGGACAAATTAATAACTAGAACCGAGGTACCACTGCAGTCATAAAAACAGGTATGGAACGTAAATATGCATATTTAAAGAAGGTGGCAACTGTTTAGCATTCAGACACATTGCCGAACTTTTGTGCTTGCACATTTTAAACAAATGGGAAAAGATCAATCAGCAAAGCAGCAGGTACTGCCAAGGGAAGGTTAGATGTACGGCTGTGCCGCTGCCAGGGGCTGTTTTCACATTTTCAACCTAATGTTGCCCAGATGAAGCACGACTGGTGCAACTAATCACAGATTTGCTCGATCTGGCAGGGATTTTTGAAGTGGAGAAGGTGAGGACGGGAGCTAGATGAATCTAATAGCGCACTAATCTTCACAAAAGACATACTAAATGAGATATTTAACCCCAGCTGTGTTGGACTCCACAACATTACCTTAGAAAGAATTACAACTGATGTAACTCTCGTAAACAAGGCTCTTTATTATCAGCTATTTCAGTCAGTTAGTCTGAAGGTCTGTGAGCGCTTTGACAGGAGGAGGTCTGAGGAATTTAGAGGAATGCCTACGGAAAATGTGTTTTGTCTTCACTGGTCAGACCTCTTCTCTTTTGTTGATGTTAAATTCATATAAAAAAGCCTCAAACTGTCTTGATCAGAATCCTTCCCTCGGCCGTAGGTGTATAAAAGCCTAGGGAGCTCAGCCTCTTTTGTCTCGCTCGCTGTAGACCACATAATGATGTAATCCCTGAGATCCTACTTTTTTTTTTTTTAACTGGCCAAGATTCTTGGCAGCTGCACCACATTGAAATTCACCCACAGGCAAAATGTCAGGTTTCGTTTCAGGTCTCCATGCGTTTCCCCTCAACACCGGCCCTAAACTGCAATAACCTGATTATGGCTTTCAAAAGCAGTTTTCAGGCAAACAAGTCGAAGCTCATTATGCAGTAGAAAGCGAGCTCTTCTGTTTGGAACCACAGCCTGGTGATGAGATGAGAAAAAAATGAAACGGGGCAAAATAAGGAAAGGATAATCTCCCTGATGCTGTATTCAACATAATGTCGGCTCTTCACAGGAGGAACAGCAGGGGAATTTATAGGAAGCGTTTATCATCTAAATGCGATACATTTTCTTCTAGTGTGCTGTCTTTATCCAATGGCATGTTTCACAAATGACACCGGTGGGTGGTTTTGAGTAAATCCGTCATAGTTGGCCTAATTTCATTTTTTTCCAGAATGTATTAATACCAAATAATAGCTAACGGCATTGGTGTGTATATATACATATACACACAGTGTGTAAAAAAGTGTTTGCCTCCGTCTTGATTTCCTATTATTTTACCTGTTTAAGATGTGACTCAAGATGTGTGGAAAAACTGAGACGAGCTTTAATGTTCTTTTTGCTCAGCAGTGGTTTTCGTCTTGGAACTCTGCCATACAGGCCATTTTTGCCCAGTCTCTTTCTTATGGTGGAGTGGTGGTGGCATGAACACTGACCTTAACTAAGGCAAGTGAGGCCTGCAGTTCTTTGGATGTTGTTGTGGGGTCTTTTGTGATCTTTTGGATGAGTCGTCTCTGCACTCTTGGGGTAATTTTGGTCGGCCGGCCACTCCTGGGAAGCTTCACCACTGTTCCATGTCTTCACCATTTGTGGATAATGGCTCTCACTGTGGTTCGCTGGAGTCCCAAAGCTTTAGAAATGGCTTTATAACCCTTTCCAGACTGATAGATCTCAATTACTTTCTTTCTCAATTTTTCCTGAATTTCTTTGGATCTCGGCATGATGTGTAACTTTTAAGGATCTTTTGGTGTACTTCACTTTGTCAGGCAGGCTCTATTTAAGTGATGTCCTGATTGAGAACAGGTGTGGCAATAATCAGGCCTGGGTGTGGCTAGAGACAGTCAACTCAGGTGTGATAAACCAGGTATGTTTTAACAAGGGGGCAATCACTTTTTCACACAGGGCCATGTAGGTTTGGATTTTTTCTCCCTTAATAATAAACACCTTCATTTAAAAACTGCATTTTGTGTTTACTTGTGTTGTCTTTGACTAATATTTTAATTGGTTTACATCACCTAAAACACTACAGTACTTAATGTTCTGCTGTAGTTTGCTTCTGAGCATCTCTTTTGAACGTCCAGTAATAGTATGTAAGTTCTGACCAATTGACTGAACATAGCTCCTCAGCCAAAGATGTTGGAAAATAAAAGAACCTGTCTGCCTTACCTCTGTGTCTGGCCATACATGACACCATGTCTTTGTTAATGGTGATCTTATTTTATCCCATTCTAAATTTATACCATAACCTGGGGATGATGGATGGAGAGTCAAAACCTTTCCACAGCTCACAGTAGCAGATCTGCCAAAGAAAGAAGTCACCAAGTGTCCAAAGCTATGATTAGACACCACCTGCATGCCAATAAACTCTTTTATAAGGTGTGTTTTAAGAAAGTCTTGTCAAATGACAAAGACAAGCACACAGAGTTCACTAGATGAACTACTGGAACTGGATTCTGTGTTTGGATGAGACAAAAATGGCGACAAACAAAAGCTTGGTGGGTTTTGCGTAGAAAAGGGGATTCTACATAAAAGAGCCTGTTAAATATGTTAAATGATCCTTTGGCGGTTGATGGTGGAGGGTGTGGCTGCTCTTATTCTGAACGCCCTTTGAACTACAGTACTGTGCAAAAGTCTTAGGCCACCATTAGATTAGATATATTGTTGTTTTTGCAATGCTATGACAACCATATATAATTATTTCTCAGTCTCTTTATTAGAATACAACCAATGCATAATTTTTATGCAATATTTTAAACACTGCTATAGCTTCTACAATGGCAGGTATTAACTGAGCAACAGCAGCATCTGGCAGCTTTATCGGGATGCCAAGGTGACCCTTCTACAGCCTTAAGGTTCCACTGTCGGTTGGAAAGCTTTACATAGAGAGTGCCCTACACAGAAAGTAGGCAGCAAGGGCACTCACTAGATATTGAGACAAACCCCATGAATTATCTTTAGAAGTGTTGGCAAAATCTCAGCTCGCTCAAGTGCTCCTAAGTAAATATTCCATCTGCATTTCCTTAAAAGAAGTTGCAAAACGCTCAAACTATAGAGTCCTGTAAATATAAGGCTACATACACAAGGCTTTGAGCGAACATCAAAAGCTTAACACAGAATGGAAATTGGCAAGACAAGGCATAATCATAGGACAAGGACAAACCAGAAAGTGTGGCTGGACTGGAGGAAGCACAAACAAAGACAGGCGACCTGCATATCAATGTCCAGACCGGACACGAGACAGAGGGGTATAAACACAATGCCTATGAAAAGAGAGAGTGGCAACAGGTGGCACGCCATCCTAACACTGCCTTTGCCTTCAACCGAGAAGTTATGAATTTTGCTACAAACTACACGTCAAGTCATTAAAAACAGCTTCTTATTCACAATTGCAGCCTGGCAAACAGCAGCCTCTACCTGAGAGAGAGTAAAAAACATGAATACAACTGCAACAAAGATGCCCTAAAATGTGACCTAAAGTATTTTTACGGGCTCTTCTGTTTCTTTGTGTAAATAATGATGTGCCTCTGTTCCGAGTTTTTGAGGGATTCTGCGAAATCTTCACTGTTCTGGGAATTGTTTACACAGGGATCAAAATCTTTGCTACATCAAGGAGCTTGAGTCCTCATGCTCCTTGACCCGTCCTGATGTTTGAACCCACGGCACATTGTGAGAAGCGAGTGCAGATGTAGACTTTATTTTTATTGACAGTATTGAATGGGTTGCCCCTTGCTTGACTTTCCTTCAGGTGCTTTACTTTTCACTGCCCCACAAATTCCTGTAAGAAAGACTGCCTGGCTCTATGACAGGCTAAGTGATTGATTGTCAGGTAGAGAGCTCATCCCTTAAATACGTGCTGCATGCTATCAATCATCCAAACTTGCTCTCGGGGGGCAGGAACCATGCAGACGGCCTGGCCAAATCCACCATTCAATCAACAACTCCCTTTTCAGGGTCAGACACACAGGACGACAGACAAACTCAAGCACTCAGGATTATAAACACCAGCTGGTTTAACTCCTTAGACCTTATTTTAAGACACACCATAATGGTAGGGTATTAAGTACATATTATGTGCCCCCTCACCCTCCTTGTAATGTTTGGGGCCTGAATTGCGAGCTCCTGTGCTAACATTTAGAAACGTTTTGAAATCTGCCAGCATGAACCTCAATCTTGCTTAAATTTCCTGTTTTAAAACTGGTTGAGTGGATGTTCATTGCATGTGTCAGTTCCTCCGGGCAAAGCCAGGGGTTCGTTGTCGAAAGGTTTGTGGTGATCTGGGATGTCGGTTTGTTGTCTTCTAGCCTCTCATGTGCGAACACCCAGGTTTGTTGGTTGCAGGGGAGGCGGGTTGCCAATGTCTCATGAGATCCCTCTCGGCTGCGTTACCTTCTGGTTCTTCCCTTTCTAGCTTTGCTGTTGTAGTTAGTGACTCTTATGCTACACTTGGCACAATTGTGTCCTGTTTATACTTCGTGTTCTTAACATCCCTAACTACACATTCTGTTTGCTGTTCTTCCAGTATCAATGCCAATCCTCACTCCAAGCTTGTTTGCCGGTACAAACAGTTGCAGTTCTAGACCATTTGAAGTGTGTGTGTTTAAAAAACATACAAAGTTATAATTTTCTTTTAGTTACTGAGGTTAAAGTTGGGGTTAGGTTGAGCTGAAGATATAGAATTTATTATCTGCAGTAATGCAGGAGTCAATGAAAAGTACATCTAATAATGCATAGGCTGTGTGTGAAGCTATCTCCCCACGTTACCTCCTAACAAAGGTTGCTGTAAGTGCATCTGCCTAAATAAAAAAAAAAGTTCTTCTAGTGAGTGATAGATGCTATAATATGATATAAACAGCAGTACCTTATAATTAGCTGCTGTATAAAAACTACTAAAAAGATGAAAGTGGACTATGTAGGTAAAAGTAAAAACGTAAGACTTTTTCGTACGATGAAAACGGATGCGATTTTTAACGTAGTGGGATCTTCATACCAAGTACGCTATGTTTTTTGGTCTAAACACTCAAACTCCCTGTCTGCTTTTGCTTTCTTTATTTTCCCTTCTTTTAATGTGACACGTCAACTTTAAAAAACAAAAACGCGAGCGGAGATTAGTGCAGCAAGCTTTAGTTTGTGTTTTTTGTGGACATGAACAGATTAGAATACACTTAGATAAACAGTCACTGTGAGGTTTCCATCATTCTCCAGCCTTTCAGGTATATTCCACCAGATCTTTTCTTTAATATCCATGTTTTTAGTCAGCGTGTTGCTTGTCCTATAAGCTCTTGTGCTCTGCTACTAGCAGGATGAGCTGTTCTGCCTGACAACCGAGCTCTGATTGGTCAGCCTGATTTTAACTCATATTTTCAGATTATATATTTGCGTAGTTTACTAAAATGTAGTAGGCCATTATGGAGGAAATTTCACCTGTTAAATACAGAAACAATTCAAAACTCCATCCCGAAAAGGATGCTCAATAATCATTTATTATTGAAGTTTTAATGAGCTCCTCTGATTTTAATGCTCCCCTGAAACCAAGCATAAATCGACTTATAAACACATTCAGGATAACAAAAAGATTATAAAATGACACCTTATTGGGTATCCTTAAACAAAGTTCTTATTGGACGATTCATTGTCAGGATGCTACATACTAGGAACGCTAGAGGACACTCTTGCTCCACTGTAGTTCTCTCTGGCTTATCATTGACCTTTAGAAAGCTTTAAACAAAGGCCTTTCTCCAAGTTTCAGGAAATGACTCATTTGTAAGAATGAAAAGATCACCCTAGGTCCATTTGTTTACTCATTAAACTACAACTACCTTAAACTACTGGTTTTCATACTGATTAGGAACTGATCAACTAATTAACATAAGAAGCATCAAAGCGTTATATCCACTATGGCAAACAAGTACAGGGAGTCCTCCGTGTCTGTATCATCAGTATTGCACTGAATAAGTTTGTCCTTAACATACCAAAGTGATCTAATAAAGTTTTTTGCTGGTTCTAATAATACTTCTGTCCTCCAGAAGTCTGCTTGTACAGCTATGAATAATCAAGCACAAACCAAGGAAAGATAAAGTAGGTATATTAAAAGTATTAAATCAAAAAGAAAAGAATTTTTACCGCACCATTTGAAATGATCCTACTCAAACTGTTCCAACACTATAAATCCTACATGATTAAATGCAAATCCATGAACATTGCTTCTACAAAACCACAACTAGAAATATTGAGATAAACATGGATTTAATTCTTTGTGGTTTCTAATCCAGCACTTTATTAGCCGACACTGAATATTCCGCACTGAACATTAGATTAGTGCTATCTCTACTAAGAATGTACCATATGCCACATCATGATGCACCTCGTTTTTGTATTTGCATTGTTATTCATCCCTCCCCCAATGTTTTAGCTTCCTATACTGGTCCTACCCAGTTCCGCAGTCTCTTGACATTCCCTGATAAGTGCACAACCCCTACAGTCAGGGAGGAGGGCTGCGGGTCAGTGAGTGCCTCTGTACAACGCAAGGGCACCGACCTCGTCTGTGTATTATGTTTATTGACTTCTACATGGACAATGAACCTGCATCGAGGAACACACTGTTCTCCCCATATTCATTCATTCCATCTTTTGCCAACACGTTAAGAAAAGATTTCCCACAAGGTCATGGCCAGTTTTGACTGAGCATCCAGCTAAGCTAAGACTCAGACTCTGGTATCCGAGTGCCTGTGTTTGCATTTTAATCACGGATTCTGTACTTGCACACCTGACTACATGCAAACATGAAGGATACGTGATATTGATTCTTGTTAACAACACTTGTTTTCATGCTATGACACACTGGGAGGAACAGTGCTTTAATGTCAGCCCATGTATACTGAATAAAACAGAAAACTGCTGGCTGATTTCCGAGCCCCTTTACTATACTATTGATTAAGTGACATTGGTTTAACAACCTCATCCTGACGTGAAATTAATCTAGTTACTGTGGTAGAGGGGCAAGAAATCAATGTGTGGAAGAATGGAGGAATATACAGGGCATGGAAAACTATAGTCGGAAGTGCTGGAGTGTGTTGCCTGTTGGTAAGGTGAATGGTTTTTAATTCAGTGCCATGACATTATTTCATGCTAATTAGTTTTCACTTGTTACCAGACCCCGTCATTTCGGCAAGTATTTCTTGCCAAAATCAATTATCTTCAAAGGCCAGTGAAGTATGTTTGAGGAGCCATCTTGCTGTTCACTTCCTGCCAAGTAGAGTTTCAAGTTCAATTTATTTGTATAGCAGCTTTTACAACTAAGCAGCCTTACAAATGAGCCCCCAAATGAGCAAACTAGGGGCAACAGTGGTGAGGAAAACTTCCGTAAGATCAATATGGAAAAAACCTTGGCAGGGACAGAGCTCCAATAGGGACCCCATCCTCCTCTGGGTGAAACTGAACAAGATTAATTAATAAATAAATAGAGAGTATAAACAGACATTTGAACCTGAAATTGTGTGTAAGATGGAAATTAGTCTGTGTGAAAAATTGAAATAGATCTGAATTTCCTCAAGGAATTACACCAGTGATTGAAATGTGGCAATGCCAGTTTGTGTCCCAATACTTATGGATTCATGTGAGATTATATCCCATTGGGATTAGCCACATGTGGGTTTGTGTCCCAATACTTTTAGATTCATGTGGGATTATGTCATATTGGGATTAGCCACATGTGGGTTTGTGTCCCAATACTTTTAGATTCATGTGGGATTATGTCATATTGGGATTAGCCACATGTGGGTTTGTGTCCCAATACTTTTAGATTCATGTGGGATTATGTCCCATTGGGATTAGCCACATGTGGGTTTGTGTCCCAATACTTTTTAGATTCATGTGCGGATTATGGGTCCCATTGGGATTAGCCACATGTGGGTTTGTGTTCCCAATACTTTTAGATTCATGTGGGATTATGTCCCATTGGGATATTAGCCACATGTGGGTTTTGGTGTCCCCCCAATACTTTTAGATTCATTGGGGACTATGTCATATTGGATTTTTATTAGCCACATGTGGGTTTGTGTCCCAATACTTTTAGATTCATGTGGGATGTATGTCCCCATTGGATTAGCCACATGATGGGTTTGTGTCCCAATACTTTTAGATTCATGTGGGATTATGTCCATTGGGATTAGCCACATGTGGGTTTGTGTCCCAATACTTTTAGATTCATGTGGGGATTTATGTCATATTGGGATTAGCCACATGTGGGTTTGTGTCCCAATACTTTTAAGATTCATGTGGGATTATGTCATATTGGGAATTAGCCACATGTGGGTTTGTTGTCCCAATACTTTAGATTCATGTGGGATTATGTACCCCATTGGATTAGCCACATGTGGGTTTGTGTCCCAATACTTTTAGATTCCCATGTGGGTTATGTCATATTGGGATTAGCCACATGTGGGTTTTGTGTCCCAATACTTTTTAGATTCATGTGGGATTATGTCCCCATTGGGATTAGCCACATGTGGGTTTTGTGTCCCAATACTCTTGACCACATGTAGGTTCATGTCCCAGTACTTTTGGCCTTGTGGATTTGTATCCTAATACTTTTGCCCCAATATTTTGCATATGTTTGGTTGTGTCCCAATACTTTTGACCACGTGAGTGTGTCCCATTACCTTTGACCTCGTGGGTTTGTGTCCCAATACTTTTGGCCTCATGTGGAACTATGTCTCAATACTTTCCAGTGTTCCAGTACGTTTAGCCACATGTGGGATTGTATCCCAATACTTTTGGCCCCATGTGGGTTTGTGTAACACACAACATCGCATAATGTTACATAATATTAATATAAAAAAGTGTTGCTTGTATGTTCTTTCATAACTGTACTACATTCTTATATATAGTGCTGTGAAAAAGTATTTGCCACTTACAGATTTTTTTTTGTTTTTGCACATTTGTCATACTTAAAAGTTTCAGATTAGCAAACAAATTTCAATATCAGATAAAGATAACCTGAGTTAATACAAAAACCAGTTTTTCACTGATGATTTCATTTATTAGAGGAAATAAGCTATCCAAACAAACCTGGCCCTATGTGAAAAAATAATTGCCCACCCATGAATTAACATGGATGAACCACATTTTTTGGAAAGCCAATCTAAATTTCTCTAGCCACCCACACTTGATTAATGCCAGACCTGTAGAATCAAGAAATCACTTAAACAGAACCTGTCTGACAACACATAGGCTAAAAGATCTCAAAAAGCAACACACTATGCCCTGATCTGAAGAAATTCCACAACAGAAGAGAAACATTGACATCTATCAGTCTGGAAAAAAGTTATGAAGCCATTTCTCAGTCTATGGGACTCCAGTGAACCACAGTGAGAGTTATTATCCACTAATGGACAAAACATGGAACAGGGTGAACCTTACGAGGAGTGACAACTCATCTAGGAGGTCACAAAATAACCCAGAACAACATCTAAAGCACTGCAGGCCTCACTTGCCTCAGTTAAGGTCAGTATTCATGCTTCAACAATAAAGAGAAAAAAAAGGACTGGCAAAAATGGTATCCATGGGAGAGTTCCAAGAATAAAACTACTGCTGACAAAAAAGAACACAAAGGCCCGTCTCACATTTGCCAAAAAACAACTTGATGATCCCCAAGACTTTTGGGAAAATATTCTGTGGTGGGAGGTGTGTGTCCCATTACATCTGGCGTAAAACTAATACGGCATTTCAGAAAAAGAACATCATACCGACAGTCAAACATGGTGGTGGAAGTGTGATGGTCTGGGGCTGTTTTGCTGCTTCAGGACCTGGACGACTTGCTGTAATTGATGGAACCATGAATTCTGCTGTCTACCAGAAAATCCTGAAAGAGAATGTCCGGCCATCTGTTCGTGACCTTAATCTCAAGCGTACTTTGGTTCTGCAGCATGATAATGATCTGAAGCGCACCAGCAAGTCCATCTCTGAATCTCCCCAAAAAACAAAATGAAGGTTTTGGAGTGGCCTAGTCAAAGTCCGGATTTAAATCTTGATTGAGATGCTGTGGCATGACCTTAAATAGGCTGCTCATGCTCGGAAACCTTCAAGTTGCTGAATTACAACAATTCTGCAAAGTGGGCCAAAATTCCTCCACAGAGATGTGAAAGACTCATTGCGAGTTATTGCAAATGCTTGGTTGCAGTTGTTGCTGCTAAGGGTGGCCCAAACAGTTATCAGGTATAGGGGGCAATTACTTTTTCACACAGGGCCAGGTTGGTTTGGATAGCTTTTTTCCCTTAATAAATGAAATCATCATTGCAAAAAACTGGTATTCACTCAGGATATCTTTGTCTGATATTGAAATTTGTTTGATAATCTGAAATATTTAAGTGTGACAAATGTGTAAAAACAAAAGAAATCTGTAAGGGGCAAATACTTTTTCACAGCACTGTATACTATATATATAGTAAACATTAATTAAACCGGTGGATATTCTTTTGACTTGTCTGCCTACATATTTTATGAAACATTATGAACTGTTTTACCACAAGTACACAAGCCAAGAGCAATTAAAAACCAATTACTTGAGGATTTACTGAAAACTCTGACTTGCAGACTTCCAGCTCAGCACTGAACAACATAATCCTGATGTCAGCAAGACAAAGGGCTTGGTAGTGGACTTCAGCACAAAGCAGGAGAAGAGCTACTGCACACCTATAATTGATGGGACCCCAGTGGAGTTGCCGCTACCTTGGTGACCATATCACGACCTGTCGTGGTCTTGCCACACCACCATCCTGGTGAAGTGGGCATATCAGCGTCTCTACCTCCTCAGATGTCTAAGGAACTTTAAACTGCCCTTTAAGGTGCTAAAGTTGTACACCTGCACCATAGAGAGCATCCTGACTGGAAGCATCACAGCCCGGTTTGGGAAGCAAGCAGGACAGACGGGCTCTCCAGAGGGAGGTGAGATCGGCAGAGAGCATCATTTGAACTGAGCTCCCTGACCTGCTTTCTATCTACAGTAAGAAGAGCTGGACCAAGGCCAGGAGAACAATGGACTCTTCTCTCTGCTACGATCGGAGAAGTGCTACAGCTCCCTGAAGGCCAACAAAGAGAGACTGAGGAGGAGCTTCTTCCCGCATGCCGTTTGGGCGCTCAACCAGGACCAGATCTAAAAAATGTGGTGGTACTCCACTTCCTTTCTTCCCAGATCTGCACAACTACCTCACACAGCCAACTGCACATTCTTACATGCACAATTTGCACATTATTTTATAGTTTATATTATTTATAGTTTAGTATTTTATATTCTATACTAGTGTATAGCTTTCAAACGAACCAATTCCACTTCAGTTTCCACTTCAGCAAAAGTTTTGGCCCCCCTGATTACACGTCATGCTTTGTTGATTTTCTAAATGCAACATTATGAATATGAATACCTTAAATGTCATTGTATGAGAACAGTGCACTTTTCTACTCTACTGAGCTTCCTAGTGGTAATAAATAAGTAAGAAAACTAAAAAAGTGTAATAGATAAGACAGGAATAGATATATACAATGTAGCCCAGGAGATGAAAATCTACAATGTGCAATACTTTTATATGTGCATGTAGACATACTGTACCTAAGGCATGTGTCTGCATGATTTAGAGCTTCTCTGGGTCTATTGAGCTGTGCTTGTGGTAGCATCTAGTGAATCGTTTGGAAATGTGCCCATGCTTTAGTAATTTCTCCAATATGAGTGGAAATACATGGAGCACACTTTGAAGAAATATGTCATATTTAAGTTTCTGAAAATCAATTAGTTAATCAACAAAGCACATGTGCACGTTTCCCAGTTTGTCTGTCTGACTGTCTGTCTCACTCTCTGTTTGAGAATGTCCCTACATGGTACAAAATGTCAGATTTTTCTATCCATGTGGAGACCCCACAATGTAATATAAACATGATCCCCCTACAACACACACAAACACACATCCAAACCCAGTTTCTGTGTGTCTCAGGCTCTCTCTGTCATGCTGATCAGGAGCTGTCTGAGTATCGACTCGTCCCCTTCACTGATGGCATCATCTAATTTTGGCTCCGCTCAATTGGATGCCCACTGGCAGCAGCTTCAGCCACAGCTTACATGCTGTCTTATTCTTCTGCCAGGCAAAGCTTTCTGAAACTGACTGTTCATTTCAGTCCCAGCAATGTATCCAGTATTAGTTATAATAATAATAATAATAATAATAATAATAATAATAATGGCTTAAGAATATCCTAATTCCTAATTCTATTAATAATACTTTTAATAAAAAGAAGAGGATAAAGGCTGTTTCCATGTGCCACATAACGTCTGATCGCATATACATTCCTGGTACAGTACATACACTCACCGGACACTTTATTAGGTACACCTTGCTAGTATCGGGTTGGATCCACTTTTGCCTTCAGAACTGCCTTAATTCTTCGTAGCATAGATTTTCTATGAAAACCTATTTGGCACATGTCATATGATAAATGTCTTTTGGTTAAATTGTACTGTATCTAGACCGATCTTTAATCTGTAATGTTGTCAACACCACAATAAATGTACTCTCGTGACTTATCAAAAGACATTTCACTTTAATTGTTATGCTCATTATATTATTTGTAAAGAAAAAACATTGTATTAAATTAGAGAAATTGCAAAACAGGAGCATTTTCACTAGTGCTGTAAAATTTAGCCCATATTTATGTATTTTAAGCAGTAGCTCTAAAATTCTGTCGTACTGTTATACTGAGTAAGGTCGTAACTTTGGAGGTCAATAAAGAAGAGCCCTCATTATCCACAGGGAGTCACTCGGCTTTATTGACGTTTCTGTGGATGTACATGCATCAATTTGCTTGTCTGTCTTTCTATAGCCTCCCATAAAGCAGTGCTGGAGAGAAATCTTGGACAAACAGATGGCTCAAATCGTGCATGAAAAATTCACTCGTCTTCTTGAAGATGTTCTTGGATGAATCTTGAACAATGCAAGCTTGAAAGGGTGGAACCACCAGAAGGAAGACAAGTCTTCTGTCGCATGCTTGACTGACTGGAATCCAAACAAATTAGTCTGTTTGGTACCAGTGTTTGTTTCAGTTAGATCTTAATTAGAACTGTAACTGCTGGGAAATAAATATTTCTGATACTTACCTCAAGTGGAGTGAACAGAGGCAGCTGAGTGGTTAAGACTTTATTATCTGCTGCTACACAGACATAGTTCCCCACTTTTTACCTTCATGGTGCTACTGCTAAACAGTACTACGTCTGCTAAATGACATAAATGAAATGTAATGTAAATGTGTCACAGGATGGCAGAGTTTGGAACCAATTGCAGGGCAGTATACCTACTCTCCTACTGAGTGGTATGAGCATCAGGCAACACCTAAAAAGCAATGAGAAGAAGTGATGGGAAAGGGCAAGCAATGAAAACACCACAACGGCTACTGAAACAAAAAATATTCCTCTGAAAAACCAGAAACTAGAAAATGGGACCTCAAACTCTCTCTTTTCAGTATTCTCTTTGCTTTTCAGTAAATCTAGGAACACATAAATGGGACAAAATATCCTAACATACCGTACCGACCACACCTCTACAAAGGTGCAGCAACACACAATGGCATTGTCAGGCAGGTCTTATTAGAGATGTGCTCTAAGAAACTGAGTTCCCAGATCATGTTGAGCCAGCCCATACTGTGCACCTTTGCCTCTTTCTGCTGGTCTAAGGTGACACTGCCGAGATGGCTTGAACTTCCATCCAGACTGTGAACCAATAACAGAGCTGTGTTAGCAGTCTTTGGATTGAGATCTGGTAACTATGAAGGCCGTTTCCATCTAATGAACTCAGTGTCATGTTCAAGAAACCAGTTTGAGATGACCCGTGACATGGCACGTAGAAGATGAGTATACTGTGATCATAATGAGATGAACATGGACAGCAACGATACTCAGGCAGGCTGTGGTGTTTAAACGATGCTCAGCTGGTATTAAGGGACCCAAAGTGTTACACCAACACCAGCAGTCTGAACCAAAGACAGGATGGATCCATGTTTTCATGTTATGCACACCAAATTCTGACCCTAACATCCATGTTGCAGAAGAAATCAAGACTCCTCAGATAGACCAACGTTTTTTCCAGTCTTCTGCTGTCCAATTTTGGTGAACCCGTGTGAATTGTAGCCTCAGTGGCTTGTTTTTAACTGACATGAGTGTCACCTGGGGTGGTCTTCTGCTGCTGTAGCCCATCTGCTTCAAGGTTCAACATGCTGGGTGTTCAGAGATGCTCTTCTTCCTGCTTTGGTTGTAATGAGAGGATATATCAGCTCCAACCAGTTCGCATTCTTCCTTGATTTCTGGATCAACAAGTCATCTTTGCCCATATTACTGCTCTCACTGGATATTTTCTCTTTCTTCAGACCATTCTCTGTAAGCCCTAGAGATGGCGCTGTGTGTGAAAATTCCAGTAGATCAGCAGTTTCTGCAATACTCAGACCAGTCTGTCTTTGCCATGTTGACGGTCACTTAAATCACCTTTCTTCCCCATTCTGATTCTCTGTTTGAACTTCAGCAGGTCGACTTGACCGTGTCTGCATGCCTACATGCATGGACTTGCTGCCATATGACTGGCTGATCAGATATTTGCATTAACGAGTAGTTGGACAGGTGAGTGATAATGATCATGATATGGCCAGAGAGTGTTTTTCACTATAGAGCATTTCAGAGTCTACTATTCTAATATTTGTTTTAAGATGTTTGTACTGTATTTTACTCGCTGCCAACAACTGTCTGACCTACAGTGTTGAAAACTGATGGACAATGAAGCCAGAAGGTGAATTACACTGAACGTCAGGTTGGAAAATATTGTTATTAAGGCTTTGCTTAGACTAAACAACAAAGTGATGTGTAAAAGTTTTATGAAACATGGAGAAGGTGGGATACATCGGTTTAATGGTGGACGGTTGCCTAATATTAATAGACTTCTATAAACGGCCTGAGCTTGCACATCTTTATGACTCGTGTTGTGACACACTTCAAGGCACACCAACGCGTGAAATCGTCTTTGCATAGCCATTTGTGTACTTGAACACACTCGTCCTTAGGGTTTCATATCACTTACTGCTTGAATAAGTTAGTAGCACTTTCTAAGCAGAGGAGCTCGCTCATAAAAATGTACTTTGATCACAGAATCAGCATGTGTGTGATGAGAGCTAATGGATTCACATCATTTGATGACTTTAATGGAAAACATTGATCCAATATGAGCAAAAATTAAGCATTCAATTACCTTTTTTTAACACACTGCAAATTACTCTGATGGGTTTTTTTTCCTTCGATTCAGCATGACATGGGTTTACCATCCTTGAAATTGGTCAATTTCTGAGTCCATGCTGCATGACTCATGATCTGTGATGCATTTTATTCTTCTTGTAAAACAGGAGCCCTGGTAAACAATGATGTCTAAGCAGAAAAGAAGTCCACATAAAGCTCCATAAATCTCACTTTGCTTTGCACAATGCAAGCAACCACAAAATGGCTTAAAATGGTTAGTGTGTCTTGTTAGTGGCAGATAGTTTCCAATAAATAGACTTTTTGTTCATTTAAAACAATGTATGTAATAATACCTTTTGCCGAAATATTTGGTGTACCTAAACTTTTTTGCCTAGAGATAAGGGTGCTAAATAGAAACTGTTATGGTTTGGTGATGGGCCATGAACATGAAACGGTTACATGATTGATGGACATGGCTATTTAAATATACAGATATATATT
Source organism: Ancistrus triradiatus (assembly GCA_025084515.1). Lineage (NCBI taxonomy): Eukaryota > Metazoa > Chordata > Actinopteri > Siluriformes > Loricariidae > Ancistrus > Ancistrus triradiatus. The sequence continues at coordinate 761,160 of JAJAGP010000037.1, read as the reverse complement.
ATCTTAGGATTCAGTTACTGAATTACATCCCCACGTCTGAAAAATTATGGAAAATGCAATAAATAAGTAACAGCAACAAAAAAACCCACACTATTTCTCACATTTTCTTTGGCTTTTATTTCATTGCACACAGTAGGAATCAAATACATTCAATGCTTTTTTCAGGTCAACTTCATTTGTTCCAAAAAAAGTTGGGACAGGGACAATTTAGGAGTAGTAATGAGGCAAAATACTAAATAATGATGTGATTTCAAACAAATGATGTCAACATGTGATCATGATTTGGTACAAAAGCAGTATCCACGGAAGGCTGAGACTCTGAGGAGCAACGACGAGCAGAGGATCTCCAGTTTGTCAACAAATGTGTGAGAAAATTATTGAAATGTTTAAAAGAAATATTGGAAGGAATTTGCATAACTCTCCCTCTACAGTGCATAATAGTATTAAACAGTTCAAGGAATCTGGAGGAATTCAGTGCATAAAGGCCAAGGGCGTTATTGCATCAAGAACCATTGTTTATCAATAGCTGATAGAACCACATGGGCAAAGGATTACTTTATCAAACCTTTATCAAGCACTACAATAAAGAGTTACAGTCACAAATGCCGCTTAAAACTTTACTGAGCAAAAAGAAGCCTTAGTTTAACCAGAATTGGCATCGATTTCTTTGGGCTTGGAGGCATCTGGGATGGACCATCACACAGTGAAAATGTGTATTTTGATCAGATGAATCAGTATTCAGATCTTTGCCGTGTGCTCTGGACAAAGACATTTACTTTATTTCCTGGGTTGTTAAAAGCATAACAGGCATTTAACTGAAAAATATAAAAGGAAGGCTATATGCCAAGGACCTATTGGGCTGATGAGCTGAGGAAGCAGGAAAAGGGAAAGACAACGCTAATGCATGTTCCCTGCTGTACCTGCTGTGAGCAGATGAGAAATGTCCATTCATCATTAATAAGCTACGTACGAATAATTCCTCGATACACGGGCTAAACATTTTGTAAAATATCCAGGAAATACTGGATAATTACTGTGGTCGATCACATCTCCAGAAATTATTTTAGCCAGCTATGAGGCTAAAGTGACTATAATGACAGTAGCAAGTAAAAAGTGATTTTAAGGGATCTATAGTTATGTTTAGAAGATCAATGAATTAAAAGAATAGTTGTGTTTCTTATTTATAATAATATTTAATCACTGCTATTATCTGCTAGTAAGAACTTTTTGTAATCTAAAATTATGCTTAGGAGTACAGTGGATTTGGGATTGTAGTTACGTGCCTTATCTGTAAAATATATTGTAAGATACCTGGTAATACCTGTGTACATCTACTATCAGACCCTTTATTTACTCTGTACCTATTTTTTCCTACACCTTCCTTCACAGGTAATTTACCCTGTACTTACTCGGTACTCTGTAATTAGCGGGATGTAATTTAAAGTCCTACCCACATCAATATGGTTAGTAGTGGTCCATATTGTGCACCTCAGTCGATGGACTACAGCCGGTAATTGCATACCTATAAATTGTTTCTGCGTGGTAGGTAGGCCTGGTAGGAGTTCCAAATAATGTCCAGACTTGTGAAAAGACGGCTATCTGCAATTGAGGCATAATGTTTACTTACCGCTTGCACTTGTTCTGATTACAGACCCTCCTTACTCCCTCCCTTGGTAATTATGGCCCTTTTTCTGCCCTTTCATCCATGGTAAATGAAGCATAATCCTCTGCCTCAAGCTCTGAATGGAGTCGTTATATTTCATATTTTAGGCCAACATGGACAAAGATTGGCTTTAGGAGAGTTAAAGCAGGGTTTGATTGTTCATATTCAGTAGGGGTCAAAAATTCGAGACCCACTAGTGGCTATGCTTTTATTTTGCCTTTTTTTCTTGAATTTAATCCAGTGTTTTTCTATACAAGGCATTTAATCAGATTTGATTGAAAATTCTTTGGAACAAAGAAATTATGTAAATTTCAGAATGTATTAGTATGTGGCATGTTACTCTTTTGCTGTAATGACAGCGTGGACTCTGATGAAATCTGATAATCCATGTTATCCAGCATGATTTCACAATATTCCAAAGAAAATATTGTAATGTTACTGAATGACTGGCTTTCTCTGTTTTGAGGTGCCCCAATACATGCTCAATGGGGTGTAGGTCAGGTGACTGTGGAGGAAACTCCGTAAGAGCACGGACACCTATAGAGGGATCACCTGTGAGACCACCACTAGAGAGGATCGTTTGATTCGCCAACAAGCATGAACAGCTTCCACAGTTTTCTTGTCCACCATCCAGGCACAGGCAGCACCTTCACTACACACCCCTCTTTCTGCCCAGACCATTTCCAGGTGTTTAGCAGAAAGAACTTTGTTTTCATGGCACCCATGATCTGCTCTGCCATTGACTGCCAGCCACCATCACCTTCATTCGCTGTGGTGTTGTGAACAAGAAACCTGGACTGCTATGGACTGGAACTGTATTGTCTTTAGCGACAATCCCAGGTTCTGTTTGGGATCCAATGAAAGATGGGATTGAGTATGGAGGAGTATGGAGTGAGCAATACTGCCTTTGCTGTGGAGCGACACACTGCGGCAACTGCTTGTGTGATTATCTGGGGAGCCATCGCATACCACAGTCGGTCATCCCTAGTAGTGATACGAGGGACACTAGCAGTTCAGCGATAAGAGCAGGACATCCTGTGGCCTCTCATGGCAGGGCTTCTAACTGGCATTTATCAGCAGAATAATGCTTGCCCAAGCACAGCCTGGGCTTCCCAGGAATGTCTCCACCAGATTGCAACACTTCATTTGCCTACCCAACCTCAAGATTTATCACCAATTGAGTATTTATGTGACCAGCTGGGATTTGGCAACCTACGAGTGTGAGCGGCAACATCTGTGGGCAAATGTGGCACAGGATACCATCTGGAACCTGTATGCCTCCAATTCCCAACTGTATCACATCTTGTATCCAGGCTAGAGGCGACCCAACAGGGTACTAGAGCCTTCTTTCAATTGTACAGTTTTCCCCAATAATCTTATCCATTCAATCTAGTACATATATGGTCAGTACATCCTTAGATGTAACGATCCATTTGATCCCAACAACTCCTTCTTGGTTAGTTTTTTTGACAATGCGTGTGTATGTCAAGATGAACTAAGCTCAAGAGCTGCATCATCCTCATATAGCTCCCCCCTGACCCTTTTCTCCTTCCACAGCAGGCTTCCACAGCAGTCTGCTGAGCCCAGCCTATAAATACCCTGACTTTGGTGCACTATCCTTCCTTGGTCTTTTCACAAATTTTCCTTGTCTCTTGGCTCCTGATTAGTTTTGGGCTCACAATCTGGCTTGTGTGTTCTTGCTCTTTCTTCATGTCTTGTATGTTATGTTTGCTTAGCGTTCTCATGTAGCTTTAGCTATATCTGTTTGTATATTCGCTCTGGTTTGTCTGTAGGTTGTCTGTGTGTCTTAGCTCTGTGTGTTGCTTGTTAGTTCCCTTTTATGTATGTGTGTCAGCATTTTGGCCTCTTATTACAGTATTTTATTATGGTGGTTGCCTTCATCCCTCCTTACCCTGAACATGACATTATACAGTATCTATTCCATAACAAAAGCAAAATAACAGCCAGTGTTTTGCATTGAGCAGACTAAACCTAAACCAATTGATCTGATGTGACATTATCTATTTTATACATTACTATCACTGACGTGTATAGCCTGTATGTGCTGACATGGCATTAAACACAAAAACCAACCAACTTTGTATTGAGTTTGTCTGCTTTTGCTGGTAAAGCTTTCCCTCTTTTGTGAAGGCTTGCCACTAAATGCCTGTGAGTTTGGGCTCTGACATTGGACGACAAAGCCCTTCCACAATTGGCATTCCAGTTAATCTCAGTGGTGCTTAATGGTGTTAACAGGGATCTGTACAAGCCATCCAAGTTCTCCATCAAAGGTGAGAAACTATTTCTTTGTGGACTTTGTTTTAGGAGGCCAGGACATGGTAGGGGCTGGAAACCTATTAATGTCAGATTGCAGTCCACAGAACTGCCACTGTTTAACTGTGGAGATTCCATGCTTGTATGCTTCATAGTAAGAACCTGCTGGCAGTAAATGTCGCTGAAATAACAGACAGGAATAATCAGAAGGGATGGATACATACGTTTGGCCATCTGGAGCACTCCTTAATAGTTTATCAATATAAAAAAGACTCTTTCCCCAGGTAAGCTGCAACAGAAGTGAGGTCTCGGCTGACCAGGGTACTCAGGATGGGCTATACTACCTTAGGAGATCAGTAAGACATGCAGAGTAGTGTAGTATGTCATGTCGATAGCACGCTTAATTTGACAAGAAGGCGTGTAAGAGGATATTTAGTAATTAGAAGCATTAAGCAGGCTAAAAGGTCAAATTGCTAGGAAATAAAAGACAAAATGCTTGTGCTTAATTGGAAGAATCCTGAGAACGTGAAATCTGGGTTAAATACACTAGGTAATAAAAGCAAACGAGGCACAGGGGAACACCATTAGGGAAGGAACCATTAAAAATACCAGAATGGAGACAAACACATGGCGCAGATGCCTTTATAGCTAAAATCCAAAGCAGGATAGATGAGATTGTGTTCCTAATGTGCCTGAATGGTACCATCTAGACTTTTTCAACCCTAGACTATAAGAAAGAGGCCAGTTGTAGGACTCACCTGGCCACCATGCATTACTTTTGCTATATTTTAGTAAACATCTGGACCTTTTATGGAAAGGGAAATACATGTGATCTAGTGAGAAGTGCTAAATGAATTCTCTTTGAGCCTTAGCCTTGAGTTTGTTATCAATAATAAGACGGCTCCATAGACAAACACTGTGAGCAAATATAAAAGCTCAAACACAGGTCTCTGGAACTGTGAGGTGACACAAATAAAACTGAACACCATGAAAACAATAACAATTATTTCTCACACACATTAGCTATGCGCATACGTAGCTCTGTACGTGGGCGGCACGGCAGCAGAGGTGAGCGCTGTCGCCTCAGCTTCAGAGACCATGGATTTCAGTCTTTCAATCTTGCTGCCTGTGTGGAGTTTGCATGTTCTCTCTGTGCCTACACAAGGGTTACCTCCAGGTACTTTGATCTCCTTCCTGTAGCACAACCTACAATGAATCAACATATCGTAGCACTGTATGTTGTCCTGGGGAAAATGCTTCTGGTGCGGCGCAAAACCCGATTTGTCTGTTTATTTAGTGGTTTATGTATGTGTGTGTGCCTTGTTTTATGTGTTACAACATTTTTATTTAAAAAATGTTCATAGCCTGTGTTTTAGTGACAATTTCCCATTAGTGTGAAGTACGTGTTTGTGTTGAATACCCAAGAGTGCCGCACGCCGGTCATTTGACCCCTGTGACGTCCCACTATTGGCACCGCACTGGATTTACTTGCTTAAAAGTTTAAAGAGTTTAAAAGGTGATGCTGCATTGCCTGTTCTGGAAATGAGTGTTTCTTCAAATGGACTCATTCCCTCTTGGTGGTGTGCAGCCAGCGAGCTATGTTTAGGTATGTTTATATACCATTGTGCGCCCACTACCTTGTGCTTGTCCCCACACTTGTTCTTCTAGAACTAGATGTTGCAAAACACAAACAACTCATAATTAACGTCTGAATAAATTTAGTTAAGGTTGCTTACTCCAAAGGGGTCAGTGGAGGGTATTGTTAAAGATAAGAAGCCATTCAGAGCGCCATCTACATATGCTACTCATGTAGCATGTTTTGTCCTGGATTCTGTGCTGAAATGCTACCTCTTATTATGGTTATTTAAAGCTTTTGTGACTGTGGTGATCCAGTGGTTAAGATACTGGACTATGGCCCACAAGGTCCTGGGTTCAAATCCCACCTCTGCCAAGCTACCACTATTGAGTCCTTGAGCAAAGCTCTTAACACACAATTGCTTGGAGTGTGAGTTTGTATCAGTAAGTTGTTCTGGATATAGGTGGCTGATAAGTGACTAAAGGTAAATATCTAACTCCCCTACTCATTTTCAAACCCATGACTATTTTATGTGTATTATGTGATGAGCTCCACAGAATTAGAAGGGTGTCTGAGTGCTGAATGAGCAAGCTTGTACCATTTAGAAATGCAAGCTAGCTCTTCAGTGTGTAGTGCTTATAGATTAGACGTGTTTTCAGCTGTGTGCTCGTTATGCTGAGCCCATGGTGCTGTCAAGGTTGCATTTGGCACATTTTATTACACATCGGGTTCACTGCAGAGTCACACGCTGTTCTCTCAGAGTAACTTGGAAAAGGCTTTGCTTGATGGAAGACTGTGAGTGGACTCCTTTGTAATGCTTGAATTGTATTACCTTGTGTAGAAGTAGTGTCGAGTTCGGTCACAAACTCATTTGGACTAGGTCTTGTCTTGGTCTCGGAGTAAGGTGGACTCAAATTGTTGTTTAGAGCAGCCGAGTCCAATGCGTCTGTCTGAGGTAACGTTAATTATAAACTGAACATTTTTTCTGTGGTTATTGAATAACAACAATCCATTGGTCCTTTCTCTACATGTTTAAATCAAATCTGCACTCAGATTGGCTAAAAGGGAAAAACAAGTTACTGCTCTTCTCGTTCAGTATCCAATAAATGAACACGGTTTATTTTGAGTCATCTGACCTTAAGACTTCAAGTGTGCATTTTCGCCGGCTCGCTTTACTTTACCATAACCACAAAATCTGGAATTATTATAATGTTTTCACATTTACTAATAAAAATGAATAGAATGGCTGATCCCTGCGCCACGGTCTTTGTACCAATCCCCGCACCGCGATCACTGCCGCAGATCCCTGCTGCCGATCACTGCACCACGGTCTTTTGTGCCCGTCCCCGCCCCATGGTCTTTTGTACTAATCCTCGCGCCGCGATCGCTACCACCAAACACTGCACCACGGTGTTTTGTACCGGTTCCTGCGCCACGATCCCTACCGGCGAGCCCTGTCTCACGGTCTTTTGTACTGGTCCCTGTGCCACGGTCGCTATCGCCGACCCCTGCGCCACGGTCTTTTGTACCAATCTCCACGCTGCGGTTGTTGCCACCGACCCCTGTAACGTGGTCAACTTTGTTGACCTCGGTGTTAATGTTCCATAGGCAGTTGACTGGCGGCGACCTTTTTCATTAGCCTTGTTTGGTCTAGCCACGTTTCCGATCCACCAGCGCCGAGCTCTGCCCTTGAGCCGCCAGCACCGAGCTCCACCCCTGTGCCGCTCGTAGCTAGTCCCAAGCCTGAATCAAGCCTTACGCCTGGCTTGTGTCGGCCTGGCCTCCCATTTAGCCCCTATTGAAAGGCGATTCCTGCCTACTGGCACCTCTCTGGATGCCATACGCTCAACCCTGAGCATATCAGACAAGCTAGGGGAGGGTTCCCTCATACTTAGGGGCGTCGGGACGCCGACCCTTGGGGGGGTACTATTAAGGGTCACGCTGATCCTGGTTCATGACGCTAGAGCTCAGCGTTGACTCATTTTTGTGGCGTGAGCTTGCTTGGCATGATCGCACATGTGCCAGCCCTGATTTGGGGCTAGAACTGTCAGGGGCTAGATATATTTTAGGGCAAGCATATCTAGAGCTCACAGTTGCCGACTTCTTTGGTTGCTTTTTTGGGCTTGCTCGCTGCAACAACGCTCGCCCCACCCCCTCCCTCTTGCGCCGTCACCCTTCCTCCTTCACGATCGGGGGGGATATAATATCGTGCCAGAAAAGGACGCTGTGCTGCTTATCAGCTTTGTCCCTTTCCTCCCCGCATCTGTGCCACACTCCTGTAAGCACTGAGGAGTTCCCATGGCACGCTTTTGCAAACGCTCACTCGGGCTTCCGACCCTCTGTGCAGCATATTCGCAGTTCCTTAGGACCTGGGTTCCAATCCTGGGTTGAGCCTCCAAAGTGAAGGTCAGGTAATGTGGATATGGAACCTTGTAATGGACATGTGTCCTGTACGGGGTATACCTCTGCAGGCACCCAGTGAATTCAGGGCTGTGATCCAAACCCCCGGTGAACCTGCCTCTGTAGGGTCCAGTAATGGTTGCACCACCATTACCTCCAGCTGCTGTGTCTCTTTCAGAGTATTTGGAAATGGCTGGTCTTTTGGATCAAAGCTTGCAACACGACACTACATGGAGAGAATTCGTCAGGATGGGTTGAACAGCCTCTGTGTGTGTTCACTAGAGCCTGATGTTAGAGTTGGTGTAAAACATGATCTGTCTGAAGTCTCTGTGATATTTTTTTCCACATCTTTTGGACTGTGTGATGAAATGGAGTGAAGATGATGCAAAAACGACTGAAGTCGCTGAAAATAAACGGGTGTTTTTGCTTGCAGTTCACAGCAGGTTGTGTGTAACCAGAGCGGCACATCTTGTATACGTTTTCAGGAGCAGGATTCAAATAAAATGATCAAATGAAGGCAGAGCAAAGTCTGGACCTCCATAGGGACTCTAGGCATGACTACACCAGAGAAACCAAAGTGCTTTTAATCCCCGTCGTGTTTAAGCAATTCCGTTTAGCCACCATCATGGAATTATTACGTTTTAAGGCAGTGGTTTCCAAAGTGGGCAATGTGCCCCCTGGGGTCTTGCAGGGGTCAGTGCAGGAAGGCAAATGTATGCAGTACCTCATTTTGTATGCATGTCATATGTGTGTCGGAGTGTGTGTGTGGGGGGGTGGGCACTGCAGAAAGGTTCAGGACCCACTGACTTAAGGTATAGTATCCATAGTAAGACCATAGTAAACGTAATTATTTGCATCACCTCTTAGAACACAGGGCTCTGGCATAAGCATGCCCTGGCTGGTTGCCAGTCCATCACAGAGAGTAAATGTAGTGAATATTCTGAAGGGTTCTACTTCACAGAGATGACATCCCTTTGCATCAAACCTACAATCTGAACAAACAAAAAACTGATTTGGTTTTTGTTGCAGCTCCTCCAGATGTCTGAGAATTCAAAGAAAATCGCTCGCTTTGATTCTCTGTTTAGCCAACACTGTCAGAGTGCTTTTTTAGTGACTCGCTTCTTCATATCTAATTGTACCTCATGCAGTCTGCACTCATTTAAAGCAATCAAACATTTCAGATCTTATAATCGCATCATCTCGTTTGAGCGCCTGCTTCAGCTCACGCCTTGTTAATCAAACGTGCAGGCAGATGTTTTTGTTACTTACACCAAAAATGTTCGCATTTTCATAACTACAAAGGACGCTTCCTGTACATGTTAGAACCTTTATTAAATCAGTTCTATCATTTTCTTAGTCAAAATGAGAGATTTGAAAAACAAGACCTTAACAAACTCCATGACAAACATAGTCTGCATGTTCCAGAGGTCTTGGATCACAACACCCTGAGGCTTTCATCTTTATTTCTTCCTAAAATCATACAAACTTCAAAATATTTAAGCAATGGAACACAAGGGGGAGTGTATTATCTTGAATATCATCACAGCTGTGATTTGGTCACAGGAACTAGCAAAAAGGCGAGTGCCATAGATAATCACAGTCATGCTGTTATTTGTAACAACACACAACCTCGTGTTCTATTGCTTCATGCAACATATTTTTAACAACAAAATGAACAAATTAAATATATTCTTTATTACTGACAGTACCTTCTTCCAAAGAGTAGATCTACAACAAATGAGTTGTTGATGTATGTAACACTACTTGTCAAATTCGGTTCTCTACGCATTTTTTACATTTACATTTACAGCATTTAGCAGATTCCCTTATCCAGAGCGACTTACAATTGGTACAATCTTACAATCCAAGCAATTGTAGGTTAAGGGTCTTGCTCAAGGACCCAACAGTGGCAGCTCGGCAGAGGTGGGATTTGAACCCGGGACCTTCTGAGTCCAGTACCTTAACCGCTAGGCTACCACAGTCCATTTTGACTAGAAATGACTATTTTGACTCTTGTCGTTTGCTCGGTACTCAGGGCACTTGCTTAAACCTGTACGAGTCGAGTCGCGCGAAAGTCGATTCGTGATTCAGTACTCAGTGACTCAGATTCAGTACTCAGTGCTTCAGATTGCTCAGTGAAGTTCTCCGCTGTGCTTATCATGATTTTACATGAGTACTATATTCCTAGTGCAAATCAAATCCCCATGGATCCTAAAAAGGTTAGTAATAACAGCCAACCAAAATGAAAACAGCTACTGAATCCTCTTGGCTTTCAGGCTGAGCAGTTAGCATTAGCAGCTAGCACCAATTGGGTTCACCGATAGAGTAAGTGTTTTGCTTTTATTTTTCACTATCATTTACATTTACAGCATTTAGCAGACGCCCTTATCCAGAGCGACTTACAATTGGTACAGTCTTACAATCCAAGCAATTGTGGGTTAAGGGCCTTGCTCAAGGAGCTAACAGTGGCAGCTTGGCAGAGATGGGAATTGAACCCTGAACCTTTTGGTCCGTAGTCCAGTACCTTAACCGCTAGGCTACCACAGTCCTATCACAGTATCACAGTACTATCAATCCATTACTCGCTAACTTACATGAGATTTTTCAACACTTTAGTGTAAAATAAACTTCGTGTTAATGATTTTGGACAACTGTAGTTTAATGTAAATGTTAATGTGTTATAGGCTATGATACAATATAGACTATATTAAACTCCTCATGGTTCATGATGCATTTAACTTATGATGGATTTGTCGGAACATCTCCCCATCATAAATCAGGGAGCACCTGTATAATACCACTCCATTAATGCATATAATGCCTTATACAGTGTGGATTTTTTGGGGATCTGGAACGGATTCTTTCAATTTACATTATCGCTTATGGGAAAAATTATTCGGTACTCGTCATTTTCGGTTCTCGACACGCCTTCTGGAATGAATTCACGACGAGAACCCGAGGTTCCACTGTTTACTATATGTAAAGCAGATTGATTTGTCTTGTATGGGAGATATGGTGTATAACTAAACCTGACTACTGAGATGTGACAGTGGCTGTAGCTGAATAAATCTAGTAAAATTCTGGAGTGTTTGTAGACCATGGACACTTGTACATTTAATAACGAGGACAAGCTAATTAATTACATGCATGGCTGATCAGAGGGAGCTTGTTATCTTGGAGAGTGCCGTTACTGTCCGGAGCTTCCAATAGATGAAAGGGTCACTTACTATGTCATGACTGTTAGCACCAACACCAGCTTTGCACTGATAAAGCCGACGCAGTGAAAAACCTTTCTAATTAAAGCAGCACCAGCACTTTCTGCTCTCATCCCAGGATGCCTTCCCCGTCTACTTTTATCACTTCGTGCTACAGTCCCATTTCATACTGGAACACAGAGAGATGAAACAGCCGCCATTAGCTTTGGCGTTATCTATATTCGTTGAGGATTCATACATTTCTGGCGATGTGTCGCACTGCTTCCTTCACATAATGACTTTTTTAAATCTTCAAGTCTTTTCATTTCTGGAGTGTTGCTTATGCTGAACTCAGATGCCTGAGGCTTCAGAAGGGAAGGAAAGTTTAGGTGTACGTTGCCGACCTTGAGTGTTAACGCAATTCATTTGAATTCAACGTTACTGGTTGTCCTTGGATCACTGATCAAATTCTTTTATTTGGTGTTGACAGGCCATGTTGATAGGCGCTGTTGAACGTCTGCATTACGTTCTGTGAAACAGCAAATGGACCGAAATGGATGTTGACCAGACATTACCATAGTCGAATTGACTTTTTAGTAGGGCCGTGCTAAAACATCGATCGATATCGAAGTCGAAGATTGTAGAAGTCAATACCAGGATAGACATATTCTTAAATATGCAGATGATACTGTTATCGTTAGTCTGCTACAGGATGAGGAGACTGAACATGGCTCGGTGGTTGAGGATTTTTTCCAGTGATGTATGAATATGAATTTGAAATTAAACATCACAAAAACAAAAGATATGAAAATTGATTTCCGTAAAGTGCCTCGGTCCCCATCACTTGTGTTGACTGATTGTAACGGCGTGAGCCGGAGGGGAAGCAGGAGACGAACGCAGGTTCAAAAGTAAAGGGGAGATTTATTAATCAACAGAAAACAAACACAGCGAACTGAACAGGCGGGGAATGAAAACGGGTGGATAACAGAAACGAGGCCGGAGCCGAAAACGGGCATGAAACAAAAACCGTGACAAACCTGGGAATGGTGTAGGAATACGGACCGGATCGGCACCGGACGGAAACGGACCGACGGACGTGACGGAACGGACGGAAGTTGGCGTAGGAAACGCGATACCGAGGGACGGTTTGTCAAGAGGCGACTGTGGAACGTGTTGGTGGCATAACATCAATAATCATCCGCATTGGGACGTGAAGTGGAGGAGGGGGGTTAAATAGAGTGGGGGCGGTGGTGATTGAGAATGGGAACCAGGGGGCGTGTGAAATGTACTGCGCAGTTGACGGCTGGCGTGGTGGCCCATCGGCGTGACCAGAGCCCCCCCCCCAAGGAGTCCGAGACGAGCTAGGGACCCAGAAAGATCCCCCCCGGTCCGCAGTCCTTGAGGCACCGCTTAGGGGACGACTGCAGGGCGACGAGCGGAGCAGAGGTCCCCGGCGGAGGCGGCCGACGCTTGAACAAAGCAAGTCCGGCGAGGCGGCGCGCTTGACAGCAGCTAGTCGGCGAGGCGGCGACGCTGGAGCAGAGCGGCCGAGGCGGCGAACGCTTGAGAGCAGAGGCTGCGAGCGCGACGCTTGAGAGCAAGGGCGGCCGAGGCGGCGACGCTTGAGAGCAAGAGGCCGGCGAGGCGGCGAACGCTTGAGGAGCAGAGGCGGCGAGGACGTCGACGCTTGAGGCAGAGGCGGCGGAGGCCGGCGCGCTTTGAGAGCAGAGGCGGCGAGGCGGCACGCCTTGAGAGAAGAGGCGGCGAGGCGGCGACGCTTGAGAGCCAGAGGCGGCGAGTGCGGGCGACGCTTTGAGAGCAGAAGGCTGCGAGGCGGCGACGCTGTGGAAGCACAGAGGCGGCCGAGGTCGGCGACGCTTTGATAAGCGAGGCGGCGAGGCGGCGACGCTTGACAGCAGAGGCGGCTGCGAGGCGGCCGACGCTTGACACAAGGCGGCGATGCGGCGAAACCGCTTGAGAGCAGAGCGGCGAGGCGGCGACGCTTGACAGCAGGAGCTGCGAGGCGGCGACGCTTGATGAAGAGAGGGGCGGGCGGCGACGCTTGAGAGCGAGGCGGCGAGCCGACGACGCTTGAGAGCAGAGGCGGCGAGGCGGCGACCGCTTGAACAGCAGAGGCGGCGAGGCGGCAACGCTTGACCGCAAGAGGCGGCGGGCGCGACGCTGACAGCAGAAGGCCGGCGAGGCGGCGACGCTTGACAGCAGAGGCCGCGAGGCGGCGACGCTGACGCAGAGGGCGAGGCGTCCGTGCTTGAACCGCAGAGGCGAGGCCGGCCGTGCGTGACAGCAGAGGGCGAGGGCGGCCGTGCCCCTGACAGCAGAGGCGGGCGGCCGTGCTTTGACGCAGAAGGCGAGGCCCGGCCGTGCTTGAGAGCCGAGAACGAGGCGGCCCGTGCTTGAGACAGAGACTAGGCGGCCGTGCTTTGATACAGAGACGAGGCGGCCGTGCTTGAGAGCATAGACGAGGCGCCGTGCTTGAAAGAGCAGAACAGGCGCGTGCTTGAGAGCATAAGACGAGGCGGCCCCCGTGCTGAAGCAGAGACAGCTGCCCGTGCTTGAGAGCAGAACGCAGGCGGCCGTGGCTTGAGGAGAGCAAGAACGAGTGCTGCCCGTCCTTGAGAAGCAAGACTAGGCCGGCCGTGCTTGAAGAGCAGATACGAGGCGGCCCGTGCTTGAGAGCATAGACGAGGCCCGGCCGTGCTTGAAGAGCAGAGACGATGCGGCCCGTGCTTGAGGCAGAGACGAGGCGGCCCCGTGCTTTGAGAGCATAGCCGAGGCGGCCGTGCTTGAGAGCATAGACGAGGCGGCCGTGCTTGAGGCATAGACGAGGCGGCCGTGCTTGAGAAGCAAGAAGACGAGGCGGCCGTGCCGTGAGAGGCCAAGACGAGCGGTCCGTGCTTGCGAGCCGAGACGAGGCGGCCCCCGTGCTTGAGAGCCGAATACGAGGCACCGGCGTGCCTTGAGAGCAGACGAGGCGCCGTGCTTGAGAAGCATAGCGATGCGGCCCCCGTGGCTTTGAAGAGCATAGACGGGCCGGCACCGTGCTGAGAGCAGAGCGAGGCGCCCGTGCTTGATGAAAGCAGAGACGAGGCGGCGGCTTGACAGCATAGGCGAGTCGAGCGTTTGCTTTACAGCAGAGGCGAGGCGGCGTTGTTTTGAACCAGCAAGGCGAGGCGGCGTTGCCTTTGACAAAGCAGAGAACACGAGTGGGCTGCAGAGCTGAAGTCGTGACGACGAGCGGTTTGCAGAGCCAGAGTCGTGGGACGACTAGCTGTTTGCATGAGCGAGGTCCGTGACGACGAGTTTTGTTGCAGAGCAGAGTCCTGGACGACGAGTGGCTGCAAGATCAAGTCGTGGACGACCGAGTGGCCTGCAGAGCAAAGTCCCGTGGACGACCGAGTGGCTGCCGAGCAGAGTCCGTGGACGACGAGTGGCCTGCCAGCAGAGTCGTGGACGACGATTGGGCTGCAAGAGCCGAAGTCTGGAACGACGAGTGGCCTGCATAGCAAGAGTCCCCCGTGAACGACGAGTGGGCCTTGCAGATAGAGGTCGTGGACGACGAGTGGGGCCGCAAGCAGATTCCCCGTGGACCAACGAGTGGCTCAGAGCAGAGGTCGTGGACGACGCAGTGCTGCAGAGCAGAGTCGTGGACGCGATTGGCTGCAAAAGCAGAAGGGTCCGTGAACACGCGTGGGGGCTGCAAGCAGAGTCGTGGACCTACGAGTGCTGCAGAGCAGAGTCGTTGCGACGAGTGGCCTGCAGAGCAGAGTCCGTGGACGACGCGTGGCGCTGCATGAGCCATAGTCTGGACGACGATTGCCGCCCATAGCAGAGTCGTGGACGACGAGTGGGCCTGCCGAGCATAAGTCTTGACGACGAGTTGGCTGCAGAGCAGAGGCCCGTGGACGACGTGATTGCCGTGTCAGCGGGGTCGTGGAGACGTGATGCCTTGGTCAGCGGGTTCCGTGGACGACGTGATGCCTTGAGCAGCGGAGTCGGGACACGTGGATGCTTGAGAGCAGAGTCGTGGGACGCCGTGATTCTTGAGAGCAGAGTCGTGGCACGACGTGATGCTTGAGCGCCGAGTCGTGGACGATGAGTGCTGAGAGCAGAGCCCGTGGACGACTTGAAATGCTTGAAGAGCAGAGGTCGGGACGCCGTGAACATGCTTGAGAGAGAGTCGTGGACGACGTGAGATGCTTGAGAGCAGAGTCGTGGACGACCGTTGATGCTTGATAGCGAGTCCGTGGACGACGTGATGCTTGAGAGCAGATTCGTTGACGACGTGATGCTTTGATCGGCAGAGTCGCTGGACACGTTGATTTGCCTTCTGAGACAGAGCGTGGAACGACGGATGCTTTGAGAGCAGAGCGTGGACGACTGATGCTTGAGAGCAGAGTCGTGGAACGACGTGATTTGTTGAGAGCATAAGTCGTGGACGCGTGATGCCTTGAGGAACAATAAGTCGTGTGACGCGTGATGCTTGAGAGCCGAGTCCCGTGGACGACGTGATGCTTGAAGAGCAGAGTCCGTGGACGACGTGAATGCTTTGAGAGGCAAGAAGTCGTGGACGACGTGAATGCCCTTGAGAGCCATAGTCGTGGACGACGTGATGCGTGAGAGGCAGAGTCCGTGGGACGACGTGATGCTTTGAACAGCAGAGTCCGGGACGACGTGATGCTTGACAGCAGAGTCGTGGACGACGTGATTGGCTTGACAGCAGAGTCCCCCCGTGGACGACTTGGATGCTTGACAGCATGAGAATAGTCGACGACTTTTGGGTCTCTATGGAGGAAGACAATCTCCGAACGGTTTTTCTCATGGGGTTGCGGCCGTTATGAAGGTCTCAGGACGGGGTCTCCGGGAAGGCAGTGGCCTTTGGAACGGCTTTCGACGTGGATTGGAGCTTTATAAAGGCTTCTGGTTCCCTGGGGTCCAGCCCACCGGAACTTCAAGACGTCCTTGGGGGGCAGCCACCGAAACTGCTGACGTCCTGGGGCCGCCACCGTAAACTGCTGACGTCTTGGGCATCCACCCGAACTGCAATATGTCCGTGGGCAGCCACGGCACCAACCCATCCGGGCGCGGGGAGTGGGCACGTGTGATTGTAATCGTTCCGTGTCCCCAAACCGAACGCAAGGTGCGGGTGGTCGAGGAACCGCCTGAGCGGTCCATGAATCGATAACTCGGGGTTCTGAAGGCCGTGTTTTTTGTAAACGCAATACTAGGAACTGAGGGATCGGGAAAAAAACAAGAGCGACCTAAAAATAAAATTGTCGGCCGGCAGTTTGCTTTGGACGCTGGGTATATGGCGGGTCCCGGCTTGGTAAGCGGGGGATCCCGCACCTTAACCAGCCAGTTGCAGAGCGGCCAGGGGCGAACTGGTTTCTGCATCCTGGAACCCACAGTGGTCGATGCCGGGGATTCCCCAGGAGTAGCTAAAAGCAAACCTCCAGCTCCTCAAACCGATCTACGGTGCCCTGTCCGGAGCACCGGCCACATGTGGGTGGCCCCAAACAGGGCTTCCACCTCCCAGGTGGAGAACAAAAAGGAAACCTTCTTACACTCGGAGTCAAAAGGGGAAATGTCCCCAAAAAACGACCTGCCTGGCAAAATCACAAACGGCCAGCAGAGGCAGGAATGTCCGTATAAACGGTCGAGGTGAAAACAAAACAGTAGGTTTAACCTGCCGTCTCCATGTAGTGGGCCGGATTATTCTGTACCGGCGTGATCGGAGGGGAAGCAAGGAGAGAACGGCAGGTTCAAAGTAAGGGGGAGAATTTTATTAATCCACAAAAAACAAACACAGCGACTGAACAGGCGGGAATGAAAACGGTGGATTAACAAAACGAGCCGGAAGCCCGAAAACGGGCATGAAAACAAAACGTGAGACAAAACCTGGGAAAGTGAGGATACGGACGTAACGGGACGGAACCGGACGACCGGACGGACGGGACGGAGTGCGTAGAACAGCGAGACGAAGGACCGTTGTGTAGAGCAACGACTGGGGGAACGCGTTTGGGTGGCATAACTCAATAATCCGCAGTGACGGTGAAGTGAGTGCGGTTGAAAACAAACAAAATAGAGTGCGGGTGTGATGAAAAATGAATGAAGGTGCCTTTGTGAATGTGAAGTTGCGCAATGGTGGACGCTGGCGTGGTGGCCAGCGAAGCGTTTGACACCTGATTGCCACAATCAACCTGAATTTGTTGATAGTTATAAATACTTGGACAGTTATTATGAGCCTTTGGGACTGTGGTAGCCCTAAGCAGTTAAGGTACTGGACTATGAACCAAAAAGGTCCAGGGTTTTCAAATCCCACATCTGCCAACTGCCACTGTTTGGGTTCCTTGAAGCAAGCCCTTACCCACATTGCTTGGTTTGTTAAAATGGTATCAATTGTAAGTCGCTCCTGATAAGGGCGTCCTGCTAAATGCTGTAAAGGTAAAATAAGTTTGGCCTTTACTGTGAATACATGGGGCAAAAAGTATTATCCAGCCACTGATTGTGGGCAAGTTCTCCTACTTGAAAGATGAGAGCAGTCTGTAATTTTTCCATCATAGTACCTTTCAAAATGAGAAACAAAACATCCCAAGAAAAATCACATTGGTAGATTTTAAAGATTGAAAATCATGGTGGAAAATAAATATTGGGTCAATAACAAAAGTTCAACTCATCCTTTTGTAACATAACCTTTGTTGGCAATGACAGAGGTCAAACGTTTCCTGTAAGTCTTCACCAGGTTGGCACACACTGTAGCTGGTATTTTGGCCCATTCCTCCATGCAGATCTCCTCTAGAGCAGTGATGTTTTGGGGCAACACAGACTTTCAACTCCCTCCACAAATGTTCTATGGGGTTGAGGTCTGGAGACTGGCTAGGCCTCTCCAGGACCTTGAAATGCTTTTTACGGAGCCACTCCTTCGTTGCCCGAGGTGTCTTTGGGATCATTGTCATGCTGGAAGACCCAGCCACGTTCCATCTTCAATGCTCTCACTGATGGAAGGAGATCATCCATATGCTCTCTGGCAAACTTCAGACGGGCCTGGATATGTACATTTTGTCTCTCATAGCTGAAGTGTAGCTATGATGAAAATTACAGACCTCTCTCATCTTTCTAAGTAGGAGAACTTGCACAATCAGTGGCTGGCTAAATACTTTTTTGCCCCACTGTACGGATGTGATTTGTAAAGCAGAGATTGTACTTTTTAAGAAAGTTAAATACATTTAAGGTGGATAAGAAGATCATGACACTTTTTTTACAAGTCATTTATTGAATCTGTTTTAACTTTTTCAGTGATTGCTTGGTTTGGGAGCTTAAACGTTCAGAATAAAAATCGTCTCCATAACATTATCAAGGTGGCAAACAAAATAATTGCTACTGCTCAAGCTTCTTTAAATGACATATTTATTTGTCGTACGACTCAAAAAGCTAGAGTGATACTGAGTTTGCCGGACCTTGGAAGAACTCTTTTATACCTAGGGCTGTAGGGTTATTAAATCTGTGATATGTATTTATTGGATGTAATATATGAACATATTATGTGGTTTTGATGTGGTGTTGATGGTGGTTTTTTTTATTTTTATTTTATTTTTTATTTTTGTGTGTGTCTATTGATAGATGTGTAGTATACCTGGCTGCAAAACAAATTTCCCCTCGAGCATAATAAAGGGAATGAAATGAATATATTACGATATTTGTTTTCGTGACATACTATATCGATTTCCAGCTCAAATATCACCCCCCAAAAAACAAACAAACAAACAGCAAGGGTGCGATTTTCAGCATAGTGGGAACGTCACACCAAGTGTGCTGTGTTTTTTTTTTTGTCTAAACACTTTGCTTTTGCTCTTTCTTTTTCTGTCTTTAATGTCCCTTCTCTTAATGTGTCAGAGATTTTGCCATGTCTTCTTAAAAAACAAACCAAAAAAACACGATGAAGATTAGTGCAGCAAGCTTTAGTTTGTGTTTTATGTGGGCATGAACAGACTAGATCGCACTTAGATAAACAAGAAAGTGGTTCCATCCAGTCACTGTGAGGTTTATCACCATCATTCTCCAGGATATCAGCTCTGACCCGCCATATATTTTCTTTAACCTCCACATTTTTATAGTCAGCATCTTGCTTGTCCTATAAGCTCTTGTGCTCTGCTACTAGCAGGATGAGCTGTTCTGCCTGACAACCCAGCTCTGATTGGTCAGCCTGATTTTAACATATCCAAACAACCCAGAAATTAGAACAGACTCTGTTTAAATGTTTTACACAGCTTCGCAGTCCGTCACTTTCGGACTCGGTGTAAAAGACAACATCAGAATCAGAATCAGAATCAGAATATCTTTATTGTCATTATACCGGGTATAACGAAATTAAGGTGCCCTACTTTGCGGTGTAAACAGACAAGAAAAGAAAAATAGAAGAAAAATTACAGAAAATATCCTTCACAAAAGTAACCGTAGAAAAATATAAAAAAATATATACATTAATATATATGTTCCTTTTCAGAACTTGACGTGCATTTCATCTGTTAAAGTTGGTGAGAAAAGACCTTAACTTGCACAAAAAAGTCTCTAAACCCATCAACTGATGTGGGGTTTAAAATTCTAAATAAGAATAATAATAATTCAAAATAATGTGTAGTTTTATTTTTACAAGAAAACAATTAATAAGAATATTTAGTCTACTGCAATTAAAAGAAAGTAGGAGATTTAAATGCGTATGGGAGCTATGATCTTAAATTTAAGATTTACTTTTTTTTTGCAGTTTCTGTGCAAGCAAGCCCTTCTAACTGATCAAGCCTAGGGCGACAGTGCCAAGGAAAAACTTCCTAAATGTTATAATTAAGAAACCTTGGGAGGACCAAGACCCAAAAAGGGACCCAACCTTCTTGGGCATCCTGGACGATATATGTGAGAATTAAACTAAGTGACCTGTTGAATAAGTTTTATGAATTAATGAAGAAATGCCAAAATTTAGAGCAAAAGCTGGAGTACAAGTAAGAAGAAGCATGTTGTTATACCACTGGTTAATCATTGAATTGCATTGTGGGTAATACTGTGGGGAACCATTATCTTTTCTCAGATGAAAGAGGGTCAAACCAAAAAAGCACAAGTCTGATTTTCCTTTAATGCCAAATAGTATCCATAATTATTAACTAAAGTACGTAACATACAGCTACGAGCAAAAAGTGCAGAGGACAAACCTTCCCAATTAATGCAGCGTTACCTTTGCACATCATTTGTAGAATAACCCGGAGCCCTGCATGAGCCCTGCGTGAGCCCAGTGTGAGCCCTGTGTTAAAACGTGTGCGTACATACACACGGTGTTGGGTTAATGAGCTCAATCTCTCCCGGCGTGGGGCTCGCTGATTTTGTCTAATATTTTCTCTAATATATTCGTCTGCATATCCTCTAATTGTCACCACTTCAACATTATTCCGGTCTTTGATGATGTGCAGGCAAAAAAAAAAGAAAGAAAGAACCAAAGAAAAGATTTCCTCTCCGCTGTTGCCCCCTGGAAGCCCGTTCATCAGATTAGGCGGGAGTTTGTAGTCGTTTGCGAGCGCTGCTGTAGAGCGTCGTGGATCCACCGCCGGTTGTCAGCGAGTGACGAGCGGAAGAGCCTGTGAGAATACAAAATACACAGAGGCTGAGGCTAGAGCGCAGAATACAGAAGATGTTCATTTGTGTGAGAGCTGAGGGAAGCAAAAGTTTGTAGAAAGGCCAGCACTTGAGGGTTGAAGACAGACAGGTGAACAGAGAGAGAGAGAGAGCTGAAAGTGAGAGCGGCTATATCTCTGATGAGTTCAGGGCCAGCTCTAATATATGCTGTTGCACTGCAAACTGAGCACTTTTTGTCTCTGGGTTTTTGCCCTTAAGCGCAAATCATGAGCAGGAGAGGCATTTTCCAGATACAGACACGTTCTGCTCCAGCACTTTAGCATACGCTTAATGTTTCAGAAAAGGAGAGCACATGGAGTATATCTTAAATATAAACTAAGCATGAGTTCTGTTCGTTTTGTTTTATTCCCACACAGTCACCGAGTGCGTTGACATGACCTTAATAATAACTGCAGAAAATCAGATTTTGTCAGAAATCAGATCACGGGTTTTACATGCACTTGTGTAATCAGATAATAAGAAACCTCCGGGTTTACATGACTCAGGCAAGAATCTGTTTTCTACTTTGCAATGAGCCAATAATCTCACAGACGGATGTAACATAAACTTCAAACTTAAATAATTATATAATGAAATTCTTCATTTCCTCGAGCATATACGACATTTCAGAGTCTTCCCAAAAGTGTTCGGTCGCTTTTTCATTTAATTCCAGGGTTGCCAGATACCAAGAGAAAAATAAAACACGATTATTACATTTTTAGATTTACATTTACAGCATTTAGGAGACACCCTTATACAGAGTAGACAACACCTCATGTCAGTACAAATAAGCAGCTGCCCAATAACACAATCCAACCAGAACCTGCTAGGTTTGGATGTGGGTAAATGGTGGGTCTGTCATCTTTGTCGTCTGAATCTTACCAAAGCTGTGAGTCTTTAGGGTCGTTGTCTTGCTGCATGACCCACCTTCTCTTGAGATTCAGTTCATGGACAGATGTCCTGACATTTTCCTTTAGAATTCTCTGATAGAATTCAGAATTCATTGTTCCATCAATGATAGCAAGCCATCCTGGCCCAGATGCAGCAAAACAGCAAACCATGTTTCACAGATGGGATAAGGTTCTTAGGCTGGATTGCAGTGTTTTCCTTTCTCCAACCATAACACTTTTCTTTTAAACCAAAAGTTCTTCTTTGGTCTCATTCTTCCAATAGCCTTCTGGCTCGTCCACATGATCTTTAGCAATGTTCTTTTTCGAGAGCAGTGGCTTTCTCCTTGCAACCCTGCCATGCACACCATTGTTGTTCAGTGTTCTTCTGATGGTGGACTCATGAACATTAGCCAATGTGAGAGAGGCCTTCAGTTTCTGAGAAGTTACCCTGGGATCCTTTGTTATTTATTGTGAACTATTACATGATCTTTGTTGGTCGACCACTCCTGGGGAGGGTAACAATGGTCTTGAATTTCCTCTATTTGTACACAATCTGTCTGACTGTGGATTGGTGGAGCTCAAACTCTTTAGAGATGGTTTTGTAACCTTTTCCAGCCTGATGAGCATCAACAACTCTTTTTTCTGAGCTCCTCAGAAATCTCCTTTGTTCGTGCCATGATACACTTCCACAAACGTGTTGTGAAGAGCAGACTTTGATAGATCCCTGTTCTTTAAATAAAACAGGTGCCCACTCACACCTGATTGTCATCCCATTGATTGAAAACACCTGCCTCTAATTTCACCCTCAAATTAACTGAATCCTAGAGGTTCACATACTTTTGCCACTCACTAATATGTAATATTGGATCATTTTCCTCAATAAATAAATGACCAAGTATAATATTTTTGTCTCATTTGTTTAACTGGGTTCTCTTTATCTACTTTTAGGACTTGTGTGAAAATCTGATGATGGTTTAGGTCATATTTATGGAGAAATACAGAAAATTCTAAAGGGTTCACAAACTTTCAAGCACCACTGTAGGTATGCCTAGCCCCTTTTTTTGGTCTTTATAAGACTAAAAAGACATTTTTGTTTGTTTATTTATTTTATATGGGGGCTTGTCTCTAACAAGCTGAAATATGGTTTAAAAAACATAGAAAGTATATGCTTTAAACATACTATTTAAAAAAATGAAAATAAAGCAGTCCCTTGCAAATGGTGTGATCCTCTTTCTGTCCCGGAAAGAAATCGAACCTTAGGCAGGGTTGCCTCTCTTTATTGATCTTATTTATTTTTTATTTACATTTATGTCATTTAGCAGATGCTTCTATCCAGAGCAAATTACCACTAATACAGTCTCACAATCCAAGCAATTGTGGGTTAAGGGTCTTGCTCCTGGACCTTCTGGCCCATAGTTCAATACCATAACCGGCAGGCTACCACAGTATTTATTGTTTATCCCTCATTATCTTTTACTTTTAAAACGATTTCATTTGTAAAACTTTGTAAACCAAGTGATAATTTTGTGGCTAACAGGTTCAGCATGAAATTTTCAAATTTGTTGGTGTCTTTGATTTTGATTTGTCTTTGATTTTCTTTATTTAAAAAAAAATCCACGGTGGAGGATTAGGTCTCATTGGTTGCTCAGCACCCCTAAGTTTCTAATCCTAGAATAGCTCCTGGGGTTAATAGATGTATTAAAGCTTTCCTTTAAAGTGAGGATTATGTCACTTCAGTAATATGACTAGAGATTCAATAAATCTGGTTCTCTCACAATATCATTCTGCAGTTATCATAGTCATCCACTATCCCATTTAACCTCTATGCTGAGGCAGTGAAGGAATCCTAGAAACCATAAATTATGTATGCAGCGGAGGAACCCCTGGTCTATGTCACATACTCAACTCCTTATCCTTGAGTGTAACTCAAGGCCTTCTGACAAGGTGGAACTTATGAACACATTCAGTCCTGGTCTTTCAGGCACTAGAGCCCGTCAGAGTCAAAGTCAAATTTATTTCTAGAGCACTTTTTACAATGCAGTATTGTCTAATTAAAGTTTGGGTGACAGTGGCAAGGAAAACTCTCTAAATATTATAAGGAAGCAATCTTGGGAGGACCAAGACAAAAAAAGGAACCCAACCTCCTTGGGCAGCCTAGATGCCATATGTAAGAATGAAACTAAGTTACCTAATAGTAGTAAGTTAATTAATATTTTCAGTAGTAGTTTAAATAAAGAGAAGGTAAGTCTAAAAATTAAAGGATAAAAAATAAAATAAAATAATATATAGACTATTATACATTGAAAATATTACAATATTATGGAGAGTATAAAGAGAGAACTAAATATTATATGTATAATATTTAAATGTTAGAAACTTATATTTATAAAACAGAAATATGAGAGACAATAAAATATTGAATATAATAACATGACCATTGCCTCACAGCAATAAGGTCCGATCCCAGGGGGAACAGTCTGGGTCCTTTCTATGTGGTGTTTGCATGTTCTCCTTGTGTCTGCGTGGGTTTAGTCCAGGTACTCCGGGTTCCTCCCATAGTCCAAAGACATGCGTTAGGTTAATTGGTGTTTCTAAAATGCCCATGAGTGTGTAAGTATGTGCCCTACGATGGATTAGTGCCCTGTCTAGGGTTGTTCCTGCCTTGTGCCCTGTGTCTTCGGCTAGGCACCGGCTTTCCTGCAACACTGACCAAGGATTAAGTGGAGAAGACAATGAATCATTGAATGAATTAATTAATTAATACATTAACGTAGAGAATATGTGTATCGCCATTATTTAGTCCAGTAAACAGAGTCATTGTAGATTCTAGTGCCCTCAGAGAGAAAGTTTCTTGTGCCAGACCCTCTCAGTTTATCAGGGTTCGGGCAGATGTGTTCCTTCCCTGCCCTATCACAGAGACCAAAGGCAAACAGCTGGCTCAGTGGTAAAACTGAGATCCTGCCTTGGAGAGCCATGTTTGCTTTCTGATTTGGTAAGATGCCATTTCCAGGATCTGGCACAGGGATATGGCAGGAGCGTCAGGTGTCTGACAGACCATACAAGGGTGTGTTGCAAGATGGAGATCGTTAAGAACTAAGGAAAGAAAGTTGAAGGTGGGAGCCGTGTCTGAGGTACGTGACAAATCCCAATTTATGCTGATAACGAGCCGGGAAAGTGCAAAGATCCTGCAAACCCCAAAAGATCATCAATAATTCCAAATAGGAGACAGACTGTGGGCCTCGTTAGCCCCGACTTCAAATGCATCTGATCAGGAGGAAAAGAGGTGTGATTAGGAATTTCTCAGTACATAGGATCTGTGCTTGGGGAGAAAAGAAGGCGCGTCTGAGATGTGTGCACAGTAGGGAAGTTCAAAAAGAGAATACCTTAGTGCTGCTTTTGATACGCTCTTTGATTCCCTCACAGCTTAGCTCACATTTTTTATTCTACACTAGTGCCATTGCATATTGATTTTGAATGCGTTCCTGCATGAGAGAGACAGGGAGAGAGTAAAAGATGGGAAACAAAAGCTATGCTTGTGAAATGTTCAACTGAGGGGCTTGTTATAACTGTAGCGCCCGCCTGTTTTGTCATATTTTCATCTCAGCCACTCATGTGTAATCATTAAAGCTGGCGCTTCCTGTAATTAGGGAGGTGAGTTCTGTTTGCACAGAGACTGGAGGAAGGACTGCTTGTGTCTTAATTAGCAGGAAAGAGAGCTTGAGAGTGCAGCTTGAGACTTCATCCTAGCAGCAATCACTGGTGAGAAACATACATGTCAACAGAGTCATGCAGTAAAAGCACGGCCACTTTTAGAAATACTGTATATTACTTAAGTAAAAGTAAAAATCTATTAATTACCGGAGCTTGAGTCAAATGTTTAAGGGCATAATCACGTTCTGTGAAACAGTTCGTTGACCGAAATGGACGTTGACCGGACATTACCATAGAAACACAGTTTTTTTATGCTACTGTAATATAAATATAAAGGGTAATTTCAGAAAAGAACTGCATGCAAAGAATATGTAAATGTGTCAGAGATACATTTGGTATGATGGACCTAATACTTTAGTTTAACCAAAATGCATTAGTCAAGTCAAGTCAGATTTACTTATATAGCGCTTTTTACAATGGAGCATTGTCTCAAAGTAACTTTACAATTTTAGATGATGTCCTAATATCTACGTCCAATCCCAAATTGAGCAAGCCTAGGGAGACAATGGCAAGGAAAAACTCCCTAAGTGTTATGAGGAAGAAACCTTGGGAAGACCAAGACTCAAAAAGGAACCCAACCTCCTTGGGCGGCGTAGATGATAAATCTAAGAATGAAACTAAAGTCATGGAGTCACAGTTCAAATGAAATGTGAAATATGCACATTGGCATTAAGTGGACCGATACACAGAGTCACTCTAGGATCCTGAGTCTAAGCAGGAAAGTCGTTGGCGGCACTTCAACCCCAGCTAACAGGAGGAGGGTGAGGATTACTGTCCTCTGGTGTGGCCCGGGTATGTTGGGGCTGGAGCTGATGACAGAAGCAGCTTGAGTGAAGCTGAAGCAGATGAACATCATGTGTGGGGCAGGAACTGGTACCGGAACACAGCTCGGAGAGAAAACAGAAAATGCAATTGGTTATTGATTAAGAGCACAGTGCCTTTTAACAATCATTGATGCCATGTGTAGCATGAGACCCCGGCAGCATTAGCTATAGCAGCATAGCAAGAAAGAGGAGAACTGGTAGGTAACACAGCCAAGAGGGATCACATGAGACATCGGCAACCCCACGGGAGGCAGAAGACAGCAACCCAACGTCTCTGATCATCATAAGACTCTTTGACTATGAACCCCCAGCTCTGCCCTTAGACTAAGGCAAGGATGCACGAGTCAAGATCAAGAGGAGTGAAGCTCAGGCAGGCCAGACATGACTCCAGACTCCGACCCCAGTGACCCAAGCCATGCATCCCAGTCTAAATCTAGTCAAAATCCTGCGTAAATAAGTACATCTTTAGCCTAGACTTAAAAAAATATATACAGTACAGTGGTACCTCTGTTCTTGTAGTTAATTAATTCCAGAAGGCTCGTCGAGAACCGAAAACAACGAGTACTGAGCAAATTCCTCCCATAAGGAATAATGTAAATTGAGTAAATCTGTTCCAGGCCCCCAGAAAATCCACACTTTATAAGGCATTATATGCATTACTGGAGTTGTATTGTACAGGTGCTCCCTGATTTACAATGGGGATATGTTCCGACAAATACATCATAAGTTAAACATATCATAAACCGATGAATTTAATATAGTTTCTATTACACATTAACTACTTTGTGTTCTCCTTAGCAGATATGACCCATCTCATTCTAGCACAAATAGCCTACAACCCAAGAACAGCAGCCAACTATATCCCTGTTAGGAGATGATGCAGAAAAAAACACAGCAAACATGGGAATACTGTACAGGAGAGGAACAAATGAAGAACTTCTTTGTTGTAGCTGTGTTTTGGTAAATGTGTAAGTGCAATCTCTGTCTTCCCTTAAGTGCTGAGTCATGACCTTCTCAGGAGATTACACTGTTAAAGAATTTTTGTCTAACCGAGCAATTAAGCCCTGGAGGATGAGGTCCTTTACCCAGACTACTTATCTTCCAGAAAACGGACAGGCTGCTCTCTAATGTGTGATTGTCCTTCACTGCCTTAAGTCCAGGGTACAAAATAATTGGATTTTCCAAAAATCTCTGTCTACATGCTGGAGGTGAGGTAATGGGAAAACACCTATATTGGGCTTGCACACGTAACCTGAACCAGAAGGCTTATACCATTTTCATCTAGCAGATTGACATACTATGAACCAGAAAATATCTTCAATTAATGGGCCATCTAAGTGGAGGCAGGTTTTGATTCCAATCGAGTTTTAAAGACCAGGAACAAGTGATTAAACAAGCCAATGATGGTGCACCTACTGCTTGGCTGGAACAAAAACCTGCAGACACAGTGCGTTTTGCTAATGACATTTGACTGATACCTCTCCAACTCGAACCCATCTCCCTTTCTAATGGCAATAAAATCTTGAATCATCTCTTCAGTGAAACATTGTGGCAGTGTCCCAATATAGCACACCATAAATGGTATCATTATGTAGAATAAAGGAGGCACTCGGGTGATGAAGCAGTCTACAACCCCAAATTGGATAGGCGGATAAGAAAATGAATGAATGAATGATTAACTTCATTTCATTTGTTAATAAACATCCATTCCTGCATTTCAGACCTGCAACAGATTCCAAAAAAAAGTTGGGACTGCCGCAATTTAGCTCTAGTATTGAGGACAAAATAAACTAAATAATGATGTGATCTCAAACAGGTGATATCAATGGTTCACACAAACAAAACAATGCAGACCAGATTGCCCCTAGTGGCGGGGAGGAGTGATGCCAACAGTGACATATCCCCCCACCACGGAGTCCGAGCTGAAGCTAGGACTCCTAATAATGCCCACCCTACTCGGACGCACAACCAAGTCTGGGGGTTATCTTTCAGGGCGACACCCGAGAGGGTTCCGGTCGCCACCGTATGTGACACCGGTGGGTGGTGGGAGGTCAGAAGGAGGGCGCGGACTAGAGGAGACCTCATGTCCTTCAAATGTCTCTGGCGCTGATGTCCTCAGAACAGGCAATGCAACAGACACCCTGGGAGCAGCAGTGAACAGAACGTTCTCAGGGAGAGCCTCACAGGAGCAGACGGCCTCGGGGAGAGTCTCATGGAAACAAATGGCCTCTGGGCAGGTCTCCTGGAAACAACCGGCCTCTGGGCAGGCCTCTCGGGAACTGACAGCTTCTGGGATAGTCTCTCTGGAACAAACGACCTCTGGAATGGACGTCCTCAGCGCAGATATGGGCGCTGACATTCTCGGCGCTGGCACTGGTGCTGACGTCCTCGACGCAGGTACGGGCGCAGGCGTCCTTGGTACAGGTACAGGCGCTGATGTCCTTGGCGCTGGCACAGGCGCTGATGTCCTCCGTGCTGGCACAGGCATTGACATCCTCGGCCCTGGCACTGGCACTGACGTCCTCAATGCAGGTACAGGTGCAGACGTCCTCTGCACTGGTATGGGTGCTGACATCCTTGGCGCTGGCATTAGCGCTGATGTTCTCAGGGCACATAAGGGTTCTGACGTCCTCGGCACCCTTACTGGTGCTGATGTTCCCATCCGTGGCACTGGGGTTGGCGCAACTTGCTCAAACGCTTTGCTAAGAGACACTGGAACCAGGCGGCACGTCATGCTCAGGTGCAGAGCTAATGAGCTCAGGTATGGAGTTACTCGGTGCTAACAGCTCATCTACAGAGCTAAACATTGCAGCATGCTCAGGTACAGAGATAATGTGCTCAGGTTCAGAGTGCTAACAGTGCTAACGACTCAAGTACGGAGCTAAGCAATGCTAAAGGCTCAGATACAGAGCTAGTTGATGCTAATGGCTCAGGTACGGAGCTGGTCGACACAAATGACTCAGGCACGGAGCTGGTCAACGCAAACGGCTCAGGCACGGAGCTAACGTGTTCAGGTACGGAGCTAGTCAATGCAAATGGCTCAGGTACTGAGCTACGGGGCGCTAGCTTGTACTTGGTCAACCCCTTCCTACAGCTGGCGAACTGGGGATCCAGAAATTTGTGGCCGAAACCAGGTAACTGGTAGGTGTGACCGACAGATCGAAGGGAGTACCAAAACAAAACTCAAGATTCTCAAAAACTCTCGTATGGACCCTGCCCTGATTATCGGCCAAACCTCGGTGGCCCAGCGTAGAGCCCTTCCATGAGACGTGTGAAAAAATAAACAACATCCATTCAGACAGAAAGAAGACCACCTCGAAATACCAGGTACAATAATCTACAAAACGCCAAAAAAAGGCCAGATTACCATCAAACCAGTCGGGGAAATGCGAAACGATTTGGAAACTTGCCGTTTCCATACTTTGGTGGGGTATTTTGTCACATGTGGGGTTGATAAGGAACGAGCGCAGGTAAACCAAAGAATAATTAAAGATATTTATTAAACAAAAGAAGCATAAGCATAACCATAACATAAAACAAAGGAACTAAGGAACACGCGGCAGAACGGCACGGCGATAAACAAAACAAAGAGGATAACAAACAGAACCGGGCGCTAAACAAACCATAGAACTATAAACGCAAGCTTACCCCAAAACACAAGGAGCAAGAGCGAACCGGAGCGTAAGAATACGAAGTACAGAAGCAAGATAACAAACACATATAGCCGGGAGGCAATAACAGTCACCAATACGAGTAATCCAGAGACTACAGAAAAAGAGCAAATACCCCACAATGTGCATCGGCTAGAGTTCAGGTTAAATAATGTCCCAACCTTGTTAGCTCTAGCATCAGCTTCTTTGAGTGCTCCGCAGTCCGGCAGAGCAACACAAAGAATGCAGACCAGATTGCCCCTAGTGGCAGGGAGGAGCGTAACGCACGGGGATCTAATGCCTACAGTGACATAGAGGATCTCCAGTTTGTCAACAAATGTCTGAGAAAATTATTAAAATGTTTAAAAACAATGTTCCTCAAAGAAAGACTGGAAGGGATTTATATATTTCTCCCTTTACAGTGCATAATCTGTATCTGGAAGAGTTTCAGTGCGCACAAGCCTAAACTGAACTTCAGACGGCACTGTATCAAGAACAGTCATTTTTATTAACAATTGAAATTAAGTTGCTGTGGCACGGTGGCACGGTGGCTTGGTTGGCAGCCTTTCTGTATGAAGTCTGCATGTCCTCCCCGTGTCCAAGTGGGTTTACTCTGAATACTCCGATTTCCTCCCACAGTCCCAAGACATGCATGTTAGGGTAATTGTGTTTCTAAAGTGCCCGTAGTGTGTGAGTGTGTGTATGAA
This sequence comes from Ancistrus triradiatus, assembly GCA_025084515.1. NCBI lineage: Eukaryota > Metazoa > Chordata > Actinopteri > Siluriformes > Loricariidae > Ancistrus > Ancistrus triradiatus. Next base: position 730,596 of record JAJAGP010000037.1, on the reverse strand, counting down.
TGTGTGAGTGTATGTGCCCTTTGATGGATTTGTGCCCTGTCTAGGGTTGTGCCCTGTGTCACTGCCTAGGCACCGGCTCTCAGAGACTCTGACCAAGGATTAAGTAGATAAGAAACTGAATAAATGAATGAGATGAACTTGACCAGAACAAAACACGAAATCTCTTGGGTTCACACTGTGTGCAATGAAATTAAAGTCAAAGTAAATGTAAGCAACACTGCATTTTTTATTATTTTCCTTTTCCATACCGTCCCAACTTTGGGGTTGTAATATATATATTGTACTGTGTGCCATTGATACTGCTGGCAGCTTTTTTGGGGTCTACATTCTTCAGGTAAAAAATGAGCCAAACATGTTAAGCTTTTAATGGTCTCAACAGCAAATGGGTGATCAGGAAATTAACAATAAAACAAGTAACTTAGTATGGAATAGCCTTTTCCTTTGATGTCCTTACATTTTTAAGCCTTGTGTTAAACTTACGCACAGTTTTTTGTTACAGAATCAGTGTTGCTCCATTCAATGGTAATGGTTCAAACACTTCATGAGTTGGTGAAAGTGTTTCAGGGAGTTTTTCCTTGCCACTGTCGCCCTAGGCTTGCTCAATTTGGGATTGGACGTAGTTATTAGGACATAATCTAAACTTGTAAAGTTGCTTTGAGACAATGCTCCATTGTAAAAAGCGCTATATAAATAAATCTGACTTGACTTGACTTGACTTTCCCAGCCAGTTTGTGTTTAATGTGAGACCAAATATTCTCTATAGGGTGTGGTGGAAACGTCACCTGTTAAATACAGAAACAATTCAAAAGACAATCCTGACAAGTTGCGCAATAGTCATTTATGATGAAAATTTTAACGAGCTCGGGTAGCGCCCCTATGTTACCTTACCAAAATACCTTACCTCAGGATGCTCCCTTGAAGTCAAGCATACATCGGCTTATGAGCACATTTAGGATAACACCTTATTGGATAAAATAACATTAAACAAAGTTCTTATTGGATGATTCATTGTCTGGATACTATGTACTAGGAACACTAGAGGACACTCTTGCTCCACTATAGTTTTGTCTGAAATTCTAGCTTATCATTGACCTTCAGAAAGCTTTAAACAAAGGCTTTTCTCCAAGTTTCAGAACATGACTCATTTGTAACATTGAACAGATCACTCTAGGTCCATTTAAACTACAACTACAATTATACTAGTTTTCATGTTGATTATGGACTAAATTAACTAACTAAATTGAACTTTAACTAACTTTAACTAACTAAATTGAACCTTACAAGATTCCTCAAAGTGTTATATACACTATGGCAAACAAGCGCAGAGAGTCCTTGGTGACATCATCTCTGTCTGTATCATCAGTGTTGCAATGAATAGCATCTAAAAGTTCGTCCTTTACGTACCATAGTCATCTAGTAATGCTTTTTGCCGGTTCTAATAATACTTATGTCCTCCCAACAAAGTGCTTGTACAGCTATGAATAATCATGAACAAACCAAGAAAAGATCAAGTTTTAAGGATCATTATGCATTAGGTATATAAAAAGTATTAAATCAAGACAAGGGTTCAAACCTGGACTGTGACCAGGCCAAAACATGAGCCTGATGGACTTCTAAAGACACTTCATGGTGGTCTTCACACTGTGAGCAGGATCATTGTCTTGTTGAAAAATAATATAGGAATGTTCCGCTCTACAAAACAAGTTTTCAACAGTGGGAAAAAGGCTGTTCTGTAATATTTTGCTGTACTCAAAAACACCAATTAATTTGCACTGTGAAGCAGCTCACCAGTAGCAGAAAAAGCATAGCTTCTCCACACCATGATACCTCTATGTTTAATGATGGTAAAGACGAATGCACTGTTGTTTTCTGCACCATGTCTTCAAAGACACCTCTCTAGACCATCAACATGCAGCTCAAATCGTGATACATCAGTCCTGAATCAAACTTTCCTTATTCTGCCAGGAACTTCATTCTGTCTTTGATGATTTTCTTAGACAGCAAAGGTTTTTTTTATCACATTGTCTAGACCTGCATTAGACAACCGTGTGCTTATTTCAAAAGAGTCTTGCTTTCTGTGGTCTTGAATTCTGCTGACAGTTTTTGAAGGTTTTTTCCCTATCTATGAGAACTCTAAATAGCAGCAGGTGGTCATCTTTGCTTGAAGAGGATCTGGCCATTTCCAGATCCTTTCTATCTGGCCACATCACCTGTTGTTCCAAATAACTGACCTATTATAATAGCTGATAGTGAATAGGGATTTGCTGTGCCCTGTGTAAATATCAGAATAGCTCTAGGTGGCCTGACGAAGATCAGCTATGTGGATTCTGACAGCAACCCCTGCATGATTTTTTTTTTTGGAGCAGACTTTCTCACTTGTTTACCTTGGGACTCACAATACTGCATATTGTAGATATCTTCCTGTAGATATCTGTCATTCTTGATTCTATTTAAGAGCTTGTTTTCAGGTTTGTGACGGGCTACGTCAGATATGGCAGATTACCAAGCAACGACTAATCTCTAAAAAACAAGGCAGCATTGGGCTTCTGTAAAGCTACTTTGCAACAAATAACAGTGCTATATAAATAAATTGGACTTGAACATAAAGAAGAATTGCAACCGAGATTTAAATTAGGCCTTTGAGTCATGTTTAGAAGAGGTGTGTTTTCTTTGTCTCCTGAAATGGGTGTTACATCATTAATAGGACTGAAGAGAGAGGGGGTAAATTGGATTTTCTCTTTCAAATGAACAGCTCTCGATCAGGTTAGCATCGCAGCAGAAAATATTGTAGAATGACAAGTTGCACGCCACGCTTCTCCAAGCCTAATTAAGCCTCAAGCAGTCAAACCCACAAGGACTTGACTTTGTGCTGTGATTCTAAGCAAGCTATTTTTCATTGCCGCATCCTCCCAGTTACTCCTCTAGTCTTGGGCTCATTCTCTTTTCCCTACAGCGTCTTTGTTTTCATTACAGCTCTTCTTTGTCTTTATACCCTAAAACTTTCAGGAAAACATTTGTTCTGAACTATTTTTCTTGCCTTTCTCAGCGTGCTTGGATTGTCCTATGCATTTCGGTCTGTACCTCCATTTCACAATCGCACCTGCTTGCCAAGTAGGTCCCATGCATTTTTCATAAAGCTACACAAGACCTGATGTAGAAAGACACCTTCGCAGGTCCTCCATGACCTCATCCTACACTGCACGTATTTACGACCTTTATCATTAAATTGAAGGAATTGATTCACACCGGCCTGCTATTATTTTCGCCACTGTAACTGCAATATATTATCAGTGAGACTCAGGTCTGCTTAAGGGAAACTAATCAAGGCATGCGCTCGTCCATTGGAGTGTGCATCACGATTGGGTCCTGGAAACAAATAGAGGCCAAGGAAAGATTAACCGATTTTTTGTATGACGGCGAACATGCACACTGACTGTGCTATGAATCATGAACACCATTTTCTACCCATGATTGCCTGTATGTACTTTACAATCAACAAGGAGCACCAAGCATGTCCGTCCTGGACAAAGAGGTCTGCCATTCATCAGTTGATTCTGCTAACCCTTAGAGTCGCCTACATATTTATTGGTACCGCTGGTAAACATGAATAAAAAGAGCTCTGAGAAATGTTTCGCCAGTATTCTGGTGAACTAGCTTAGTCTCACATGGAAAAAAATTTGAAATTCCAGTCTGTACTTGAAGTCAATTTAGTATCATCAATAGCAATTTATTTTAAACAAACCCACATGTGCAACAGTTATTGGCTGCATTTAATACATTGTAAAACCTCTCTTTGACAATAAAACAGCACTTACTCTTCTCCTGTAAGATCTTATAAGGATGGAGAATACAAAGCAGGAAGCTTGAGACCATTCCTTTTTAGAGGAATCTCTCCAGATCGTCCAGATTTCCTAAGTCATCTCACGTCCACTCTGCTCTTTGGTTCACCACAAAGGTTTTATATGGGGTCTAAATCAAGGGGCTGAGATTGCCATGGAAGAAACTTGATTTTCCAGCCAGTAAAACATTTGTGTTGATCTGGACATAGATTTTATATAAATGTCCTGCTGAAAAATCCAGCGACGACCCATTTTTAGTTTCTTGGCAGATGCAGACAGATTTTGATTTAAAATGGAGTCCATGGTGCCATGTACCCTGTCCATGATGCCATTGCTTTTGGAATAAAAAACAGCCCTGTTGGCATGGAGGTGACGTCTGATGGTTGTTCTGGAGACTTGAGCTGGTACTTTTTTTCTGTGAATCTCCAACAATGATGGATTTCTTTCTTTCTTCCTTCCATTCTCTCTTTGTTTCTTTCTTTCTTTTTCTTTTAATTTGACAGGGACAATACAGAAACATTCGTACATAACATGCAACAGATGTAATGTACATGTATATATTGCATCTAGCTTAAGTTAATTTGTAGCCCCAATCCCTGATTAGGCTTAAAAAAATATTTGGCTCTCTTACCATCCTCCTCACTGAGTGTGTTTACATGCACTTAATAATCCAAAAACTGCAAAAACAAATCTTAATCAGATAATGGGAAACCTCTGGGTTTACATGACTTGGGCAGTGCTTGTATTTCTACTTTGCAACCAGCCAATAATCTCACAGAAATATGTGAGGCAAACTTCAAATTTGAATATTAACTAATCAAATTCCTCATTTCTCGAGTATATACTGCACTGCGGAGTCTCCACTAAGTGTTCGATAGCCGATTCGCTGCCTTTAATTCTGTAGTGTGTTTAATTCTGTTGTTGCCAGATCCCCCAAGAAAGAAAACCGTCAGAGTCAATGGAAAAAGAGCAAAAAGTAACGAAAAGTCTTTAGAATAGGCAGACCTGGCACTAACTGGTAATAGTAACAAGTCAGTATAACTGGTATACATGCTATGAGAAATCCGTTTACTGGCGTAAAATCCAGCTGTCTTTATCGGATTTCTTAGTCTGATTTCTAGATCGAAGTATGCCGTGTACATAACCACTTGAATAATTAGATAACTGCTGAAATCCAACTATAATCGGATCATTAACATATTCACTGTTGCTGAGGCAAAATAAACTTGAGTCCTTGTCCAGAAAAGTTTGATTGGAACTTTTTAATTATTTGAACTGTGTGTTCTTTTGTCTTTCCCATGTTGATGAATACCTAAGAGAATTTGACCTCTGTGTCACCTCATAGACACTCATTGACAAAAAAAATAACCGACCAAGAAGGAGTTGTTGGAATCAAATGAAACTTTATATGTGTGAATGTAATGAGTTATATATAACCTGTTTGCCTCCAATGCCCAACCATATCTCATCTTGTATCCAAGCTAGAGGTGACCCAACAGGATACGAGTGCCTCCTTTGATACAAACCCGACCATCATCAGATCCCAAACAAAGCCTGGATTTGCCGCTACGGTTCCAGTCCACATCAGTCCAGGTTTCTCATTCACAACACCACTGCAAATGAAGGTGATGGTGGCTGGATGTGAATGGCAGGACACAATGGCCACCATGGCAACACATTTTCTTCTGCTAAGCACCTGGCAATGGTTCGGGCAGAGACAGGGGTGTGTAGTGAAGGTGCCAATTGTGTCTGGATGGTGGACAACAAAACTGTGGGAGCTGCTCATGGTTGTCCGTGGATCAAATAATCCTCTCTACTGGTGGTCTGTCTGGGCTGTTCGGAGCCTGTTTGCTGTGTGTGTGTGCCCTCATAGAACCACTGCTCCCAACACCTCCTAACAGCTAGGTCAGAATGGTCTAGATGGAGGGCACTTCATTGAAACTGTCCTGTATCCCTCAGTCCAATACTGTGGCCCCTCTCAAAGTCTGTCAGCTGGGTAAAATGCCTTTGAGTGTGTCATAGAGGCATGTCTTGCTGTCAACAATCTCTCACCAAAAGGTAAACTACCCAAAAGTAGCCTCAGAGCCTTTTTATAGGGTATTGGGGAAGTACTTTTATACCTTCTTGTGGTAAGACCTCAGAGCCTATTTATAGGGTATCGGTGAGGCTACTTTTGGGTATATATATATACACAGTCAGTTTCACATAAACATTTTTCCTGAGAAGAATATAATTTTCTTTCAAGGTCAGGGCTCCACACCTCCAGTTTGAAGTGAAAACAACACCTGCCTTTAAGAGCTGTTGTAATACTTTTCCCAGTCTGGATTGCCAATGCATAATCATCATGTTCAGTACAGGCATTACAAGTACAATGGTTGTGTGTTATTACTTCATGCAGAACACGTTTATATATACTGTAACTTACATAACTTATATAACTTATGATAATATTTCAAAGGGTTTATAAAACTTTTGGTTGCAGCTCTAAAATGCAGTGCATTTGGGCAGAATATGACCCACTTACCCCAGAAAACAGGAATAAATGATCATACATTAAGCCCTGAATCTTTAACTCAGCAGTGGGTGAAGATTTTAGTCATAATAGATTTGAAATCGCACCAACTGGATTGAATTGAATTGAATGGAATTGATTAGGCTAAATGTATTTCCCCAAACTGCGCCGTTCCAAACGTCTACATCTTATCAGCAGTTGATTAAAGATGCCTACTGAGCCGCTGAAGCATTATTTTAAAATTCATCCAATTTATTTTGACATCAGAGGAGGTGACTCCTGCTGTGACACTTTTATTATGTTATTTAGCCAGATCAATGAAGAGTCAAGCTGCATATCTGAGAGAGTCTTATCTCTAAAGGCTTGTTTTCCTCTCAAGCCTAGTTATTGTTATTGTAATTATTATTCTTATTATAACATTCCATATAAGGCTGCTGTGGGACAGCGGTCAAGGTACGGGGCTACAGACAGGAGGGTTGAGGTCCAGCCCCTTTGGAATGACTTGTATTTCTCAATCCTAGTTACACTAAGTTACACTAAAAGACAAACACATTCTTCATGAACTAATACAGGTAAGTGCTGTTTAACAACCATTTGATGAACTTTAATAACAACAGCTTGTGTGCTTAGGGTCGTTGTCTTGCTGCATGACCCACCTTCTCTTGAAATTCAATTCATGGACAGATGTCCTAACATTTTCCTTTAGAAGTCTCTGATATCATTCAGAATTCATTGTTCCATCAATGATGGCAAGCCGTCCTGGCCCAGATGCAGCAAAACAGGCCCAAACCATGATACTACCACCACCATGTTTCACAGATGGGATAAGGTTCTTATGCTGGAATGCAGTGCTTTCCCTTCTCTAAACATAACGCTTTTCTTTTAAACCAAAAAGTTCTATTTTGGTCCATCTGTCCAAAAAACATTCTTCCAATAGCCTTCTGGCTCGTCCACGTGATCTTTAGCAAACTGCAGACGAGCAGCAATGTTCTTTTTGGAGCGCAGTGGCTTTCTCTTTGCAACCCTGTCATGCACACCATTGTTGTTCAGTGTTCTTCTGATGGTGGACTCATGAACATTAACATTAGCCAATGTGAGAGAGGTCTTCAGTTGCTTAGAAGTTACCCTGGGGTCCTTTGTGATCTCACCAACTATTACACACCTCTTTGGAGTGATCTTTGTGGGTCGACCACTCCTGGGGAGGGTAACAATGGTCTTGAATTTCCTCCATTTGTACACAATCTGTCTGACTGTGGATTGGTGGAGTCCAAACTCTTTAGAGATGGTTTTGTAACCTTTTCCAGCCTGAGCATCAACAACTCTCTTTCTGAGGTCCTCAGAAATCTCTTTTGTTCGTTTCATGATACACTTCCACAAATGTGTTGTGAAGAGCAAACTTTGATAGATCCCTGTTCTTTAAATAAAATAGGGTGCCCACTCACACCTGATTGTCATCCCATTGATTGGAAACATCTGACTTTAATTTCACCTTCAAATTAACTGCTAATCCTAGAGGTTCACATACTTTTGCCACTCACTGATATATAATATTTGATCATTTTAAACAAACCCACATGTGCAACAATTACAGGCTTATTTTTTCTCATTTGTGTTTTCTTTATCTACTTTTAGGACTTGTGTGAAAATCTGATGATGTTTTAGGTCATATTTATGGAAATATAGAAAATTCTAAAGGGTTCGCAAACTATCAAGCACCACTGTGTATATACATTAATCAGTTGCGTAGATAATTTGGAAAAAAGGGAAATGTAAGGAGCAATGTCCTTGGCCAGTTATAATTAATACTGACCTTCATAGGCAATGAACCTATTACTGTCATGCATTATGGTACATGGTCTCGGTGACCCAAATGGGATGTAATTAGGGATGTAATGTGTTCTGACTGTGGCAGCACTCTGCACATGAGGAGGGCATTCGGAGATGGCCAGCTTTTCTAAAAAGAAAAAACATTGCATTAATTCCACAACATCGTCTGTCTGTCTAGTGATTAAAGTGAAGGGCGCACACACGTCTTTTAGAGGAAAATAGTGTCCAGTTTGTTTTTTATTTATTTATTGCTGGGTTTTTGCCCACTGTATCTTTTTGTACATTTCTAGCATTACCCTTTAATGCAATAATGAGATGGAGTAAGTATGATAAACGCACCGGCACTTATTTTTAATTATGCTATGACATGGCTGTAGACTGAAATGTGATTTTCTTAATTAACTAAAAACCTGCAATCTATTGTAATTTCTATTGTAATAAATATAGGAAGCTTGTATCAAGGTTGCGTTTCAATCTGGATAATAAGGTTTGGAATGAAAAATATACCAGCCTCTTACTTTGAGATACTATGCAAGGTCAGTCAGAGATCATTTGCACCCTTAAACTTGTTTTAATTAATTTCATTTTAGTGCCAATTCTAGCACAACACTGGGCAACAGTTTTTCTAAATGATGATAATCCAGCCAATGCTGAAGATATTCAAGACTTCTTCATTTGTGCCATGTATGTCCTTCATTTGTTCTGCTTTTAGGATCCCTGGATGCCTCATTTAAAAGGTGACAGGACCTTCATCTCTACCTGTGGGATCAATTAAAGGAAGCTTGATTCTGCTGCAAGGCCACGGGCTTAAACTGTACTGAGGACCAACTGCACTGTTGAACCTGGAGCTTTGCTCTGAAACCACAACCACACTCGCACATGCAAGTTTTTAGCACATTATTTATTGATCATAACGATATTGATTGGTTGTTGAGGATGAGCATGTGTTTTAGAGCAAACCAAGGCTAGCATTCTGTGAATGTCAGCAAAGATTTGTTTATTTGTATATATATATATTTTTTTCTTGTTTATTTAACATGGCTATTCATGACAGGAGCAAGGTTACATCGAAACTTGTCAATCACGTTCATATCTGTGAGCAACCACTGAACCTAACACGTCTATGGAATGTGGGAGGAATACAATGGACTGTGCCACAATAAGAGTAATTAACTACCATACCATATGGGCACGCTTGCTCGTCAGTCCACGTTTGGACTGTTTTTTGTCTAAGTTACTTTGTCAGGATCTGTCCCCTACACCTTCAGTTTTTGCAGTTGTTTGCGACCTGGACTACATCTCCCACAATCCCCTGCGGGAGTAACATGGCTGCGGATGCCACCTGAGACTGATTCTTGTTTTGTGACCCTGACTCTATCAAAATACTATTTTTTTTCCAAAGACTCAACGTTTTACTACATGGCTAGTGGTCAACAATCTCTCACCAAGAGGTACACTACCCAAAAGTAGCCTCCGAGAGACTTTTTATAGGGAAGCAGGGACTTTTATGCCTTCCTGTGGCAAGACCCAGTGTCTATCTATCTAATAAGACCAACCTGGAATCATTTACATATCTGCCTGAGACAGAACTGAGACTGCATGCCGAGTTTTTGCCGCGAGTTTTTTTCGTCATTGAGTATAATTGGTGACACCATTTGTGTCTTGCCATCTGTAGCTTTTCTTGTTGTGAGGCACTTTTTTGCTGAATGATTCCGCTAAGGTTTACTGAGTGTGTTTTTGTGCTAGTACCTTTGCTGGTTTAAGTCTGTCATGGACATCTAACTCCGAAAGCTTGTTATGATCTTCATATTCTGCTAGAGTTGGGTGTTGTTTGGTTGGATGTAGCTCTTCCGCTTTCAAAACAAAGCCACGTGAGCCACAAGCGCATTGCTCGTTCTATAAGCTCTTGTGCTCTGCTACTAGCAGGATGAGCTATTCTGCCTGACAACCGAGCTCTGATTGGTCAGCCTTATTTTAACGCATCCAAACAAGGCAGAAATGGACTCTGCCTTGAGATATTGAAATCAACAGAATGACACTTACATTGAAATAATGGTACACTCTATATAACTGCAGTATCACGTCTGCAGCAGACTATAACATCATTATAAGCTTATCATGAGATGTCAGTGTTCAAGCAAAATAACAGTCTCGCATTCTTATGTGCAAACAGCAGCTACCACGTTTAGATCCAGACTCTCGACTCTCTTCCAAACTGAGCCGCTGGAGAGTGTTGTGGATTTAGTCCTCGTGGTATTTCAGTTGGCTCGGCAGTTTATCCGGTGACATTTGGTCTGGCTGAAGTTGGCCTGTTTTGCCGCGCTGAATGTTTGACAGCTCATTTGGTGTGGACTGACTTGTGCCAGGGCTGGAGGAGGGCCACGTCTCCAACCGGGCAGCAGAATCCCCCCCACAGGGCTTTCAGTTCACGGTTTATCTCGAAGCTCCTCCAGAGAAAGGCATGCTGGGATTAATATGCTTACAATATGTTATGCACAGCTCATTATGCTTTAAAAAACTGCAGGGCCAAGAGAGCAGGGAAAGCACAAGCACCTGCTCTCAGACTTTATCTGTGTTGAGAGCTGTAATGGGGAGCTGTAGATTTGGTAGAAGTTTACATTTACATTTTAGTCATTTGGCAAACACCCTTATCTAGAGCGACCTGCATCTGGTGCAGTCTTACAATCCAAGCAATTGTGGAGTAAGGGCCTTGCTCAAGGACCCAACAGTGGCAGCCTGGCAGAGATGGGATTTGAACCCTGGACCTTCAAAAAAGTCCCAGATGTGAATCCACTGAACTGCGAAATTCTTTGATTCAACAGTGGCTGAACATTGATGTTGTCTACATGCTGAAAAGTGTTCAGCCTATGCCAAATTGAGTCGCAGCTGTTATTCGTGCTTGTGGAACGTTATAGTCATAGGTGAGTAATTTTTTTGTCTGGTGGGTTAATGTAAGACAGATATTTATTTCCTATTATAATTCTTATGACCTCGGATGTTAAAGTGAAGGGATATTGATTGTTAAACAGCGCACCCTTGTATGTCAATGGAAAAAGGTCCATGATTTGACATGTACTAAGCACATATTATAGGGGTGAGGGACCATCTTAGCACCGGACATGACAGACATTGTGAGGTAAGTGCATGTTCATTTATATAGCACTTTCTTCATTAAAATTGTCACAAAGCAGCTTTACAAAAGACAACAAATGAGCATGGAATGCTAGGCAAGAACCTGACCCAGATGGGGGATCCATCCTCCCTTCGGTGGTAGTGTGTTTTAAGTGTACGATCACTCTGATACACTACCCTGGTACTGCTTATAGTGCCAGAGATTATAGCTCAACCTTTCCAGTGTACATTGTGGGTTAATCCAGTGTTTGTTAATCCTCCTCTGTCACTGTTAAGCAGCAGGATGCCTTTGGTTGATAGACTATTCTTAAACCAGCAGTGACGTTTAGAAAATTGTTTAGAAATAAGTAAAAATGAATGAATAATTTCCTGTTTTTTTGGTTTATCTGACTTTTACTGACCAATTGAGTAAACTACAGTGAGGCAAAAAATATTGTGCAAGTTCTCTTAGTTAGAAAGATGAGAGAGGTCTGTCATTTTCATCATAGGTACACTTCAACTATGAGCGACAAAATGAGGGGAAAAAAATCCAGGAAATCACATTGTAGGATTTTTAAAGAATTTAATTGTAAATCATGGTGGAAAATAAGTATTTGGTCACAAGCAAGATTTCTGGCTCTCACAGACCTGTAACTTCTTCTGATTGTGCAAGTTCCTTCTAAGTAGGAGAACTTGCACAATCAGTGGATGACTAAATACGTTTTTGCCTCACTGTAGATGTAAACATATGTTATCGTGAATGGGCATCATGTGAAGAATTCTCAATAAGTTAGTTGGTTGGCTGAGAGACATTCTAGGAGTGCCCATATTGCATGATAATGGCACCCTGACTGTAGCTCTTCAAGTATTTCTCCACCACACACATGTAACCATAGCAACTACGCCAGCTATAACAAAGCAGCGACGTTATAATTACTAGTAAAAGCCCGCTGAAATTAATCATAATGTGTTTATGACATGTATTGGCTTTGAAAGCATTTGTTTCCATTTAAATGTGGAAGATAAAGCTATTGATGTCACGTCCAATCAGACAAAGTTCTTCACCCTTACAAAGATGATTTGGATGAGCTGGAAAGGCAGAGAAACAAGTAAATACAGTAAATCAAATGTCCTGGGCTCTTCATGGATTCAGAGCTTGGCTGACGAGAAACGACATTGAAGTCAGGTTTAGTATCATCAACAAATATGAACTGAATGAGCTTCTATACCATTGTTATAGATCAGTCTGAAATGTAATGGGAGTTATACAGCATCAGCAGCTTTGTTGGTTCAATCATCTCCTTTCTTTATTTTCTTACAACACTCAGAAAGACGTTGCTGATGCTATATTACCCCTTTACAATTCTGACGGATAATATTAACATTAATAGCGTTATCTTAAACATTTATAATTGCAAAAAAAATGTAACCGAAATGCTAATAGGATCCTAGACTTTCGTTAACACCGGCATCTGACTTAAATTTTCTTCTGTTGAATAGTGTGTCTTAGTAACCCATGTTATTTGCTGAATATTAATAAACTTTTATTTTTAATCAGTTCAAATATATCAGTCTACATATAATAAACAGTTATTGCAAGGCGTGTGACGGGCGGGAGGGAGACACACGCAGATTCCAGTTCAAACTGAGGATTTATTCACGAAATAGTCCACTAAACAATGCAGAATACTGGAAGAGTCCATGTAACAAAGGAACACACAGCTAACCAATATGGAACCTGATCAAAAACCAGAAAAGAACAGAACTAGTCCAAAGAACAAAGGAGGCATACGGAGAAACACAGAACCAAAACAAAGCGTGAAGACGCCTGGAAGAACTACGGAGACAATGCGGGAACTAAACAAAGAGCGTCAGTATGCTCAGGTGCTATGCTAAGCTAGCGCAAAGCGCGGAAAACGCGGGAGAATGTCCACAATGGACGGAGCGGGTAACACGGGCAAAACAAAAAAGGGTGGGGGACAAAGAGGGATGCTTGAAACGAGCCACAGAACTACCGTGGCGAGCGCGAGAAACACGAGTGAAACAAAGAGCATAAGGACGCTCGAAAACGAGCTGCACAGCAACAAACAGGCGAGAACCAGAAAGACGAGAACCGGAAGAAATCCATAAACAGCCGGAGCCGCAACAGGGGTAAATTCACAGCCTGACAGAGTAGCACTGTGGTACTGTGGTAGCCTAGCGGTTAAGGTACTGGACTCTGGACCAGAAGGTCCAGGGTTCAAATCCCACTGCTGCCACTGTTGGGTCCTTGAGCAAGCACCCTTAACCCACAATTGCTTGGATTGTAAGATTGTACCAATTGTAAGTCGCTCTGGATAAGGGCGTCTGCTAAATGCTGTAAATGTAAGTAGCAAACAGAAGTAGATCCACAAACGGGTGCGCGGTACACTTGGGCAGAACCGAGTCAATACTTCGCCCCGAATGTCACAAACAGGCCAATATATCTACACCTTAGCCCACGTGTTGCCAATCCATAATCGGGAAGTGAAAGGAGTCCCAGAAAGGTCTGTGAAAGTCACATGACTTAGCGGAGGATTGTGGGAATTGTAGTCCAGTTTGCCATCAGTGGGGATGCGAGGCAGGGTGAGACCGTGGGTCATGACAGTTATTGGGAAATTATGTTCCTCGACTGTTATTATTAAAGGTCACGCTGTGGCCGCTTAAAGCCACTGTTCCTGATCCTTCTCGGCAGCGTGAGAACCTTGAGCACACTCTTGCAGGCGCCAACCTATTTTGGCGTTTGCCGTGAAAGTGGGGACACCTGTTGGTGGGCCTATTTAAGCACACCTTTGGGCTCACACGGGTGTCGCACCATCACTTCGGCATCTTGCTGCTGCATCAGCCCTCACCCGGCTTTGATCGCTCTTTTTCTAGCACTTTATTTTGGGACTTTGGTAGGGACAGAGGTACAACTGGCGATTCGAAGATAGTCAGTCAGGGGCAGGCGGGAGACTTGCCTGGTAAGATAGGGACTAGTCGCCAGAATAGGGCCAGTTTTTGTTTTATTTTACATTTATTTTTGCCGACACTTCCTTGTCTGTTTTGAGCCTCGGTCGCAACTGCGAGACTCGCCCTTCCTTTCCCTCACTCACGCCGTCAGCACCCTCCTTCTCCTTCGTGATCGGAGAATATCAAGTCAAGTCAAGTCAGATTTATTTATATAGCGCTTTTTACAATGGAGCATTGTCTCAAAGCAACTTTACAAGTTTAGATTATCTCCTAATAACTACGTCCAATCCCAAATTGAGCAAGCCTAGGGCGACAGTGGCAAGGAAAAACTCCCTATATACCTTCTCCTATGCGATTGCATGCTTTAAAAAGGACACCGAGCCGCCTTGGTCCAATCCTTTTCCTTCCCGCGTCCGTGCCACACTCCAGCGGGTATTTTTGTGGCACGTGGACACTCCGCTCGGGCTTTCGCGCATGCGCAGACCCATACGCCGTTGGCATAGCCGAGCCACGACGTGGGGGTTTTCGTTCTTGTTTAATTCATTTTCTTTTTTTGATGAACATCTATTTTCTTCATTTCTTTTATTTATTTATATTTTGGTTCATCAATTCCATCTGGAGCTAACTGCATTTGGGTCCTAAATTTAAAAAAAAATCCTTTTGAATTTTGTTGTTCGTCATCATTTTAAGATGGCGCATCGTAACAGTGACTGAAGTCTGATGCTTTTTTTAAAATGAAACTATTTTACCTGGCGGAATGTTGATAAATAAATTTTGATGTCTGTCCTCTTTATCTTACCATCTAACAATAAATAACGGAACTGTGGTATAATCGCCATAATAAACTCAAGGTTAGTGCTGTAACATGTGATATTGGCACTGGTGTAATGATCTTCGGCACTCGGCCTGCGGCCTGTATGGCACGTTATAGCTCTTCCTCTTGTGTATTATTGCTCTAATTATATACTACATGATTTTATTAAATGTATTCTATTAAAGGTGCAGGGACCAGGTTTCTATCTAGGGCTTGTCCCATATAACGTACTGCTACCTGTTTGCATGATTCATGGACATTTTTGCTTGGTTTTTGCCAAGCCTCCTGCTCTCTATTCTGGCCATTATCCTCTGCCTGGCACCTTCTGCAGTGGAGATGCCAGACATTTGGACTCACACTGAGACGGACAGGCAGACAGACAGACCTCACACCTACGTCCTTTAACCTCAGCCGTCTGTGCCAGCCGTCTCTATTTACAGCCACAGTGTGTGCACAGTGTGTGTTTTATGAGAGAAAGATGTGATACTTTGTGAAAATGGCATTAAAGAGAACTGGACTGAACTACTTCTTATAGTGTGTGTGTCTGTGTGTGTCTGTGTGTGTGTGTGTGCATGTTGGTGAGTTTTAATATGCCTTCTATCTGCCCCTTGGCACTGAGTCTGAGATTAGGAGTGGCACTGATGAATCACTGCTTGCTCTGCCACCAATCTTCCTCAGTAAAACCTCACGCCCCTGCTGAGTCCAAACGCAGTCTGCGTGCGCTTATCGAGAGCTCAGACTCATGGGAAATGTAGGCGCTCGGCACAGAAAGACAGGCAGGCTGTTTTTATGATTGGGTGATGAAGCATTATTCCTCCCTCCCTCCCTCCGTTTTCATCCACTGTCCTCCAGCGCCTGCGTCGTGCCAGAGCTTATTGAGCTGAGCAAAAGGGCTTTCTGGGTAGGCGTGAAACCTGTCAGCCACACCTCAACTGCACCACTGAGCTTCATCACGCTCGCTGGGCTTCAGACAAGATGTGCGAAGTGGGAGCTGAGAGTCATTTTGTGGCTGACTAAGCATGATTCTTCACTTCCTGTGCAGCCAGGAACTGGAACGATCTGCCGCCGCTCTGATTGTGATGTGGCCGTGTACACGGACAGAAGGAAGGAAGTTCTTCAGAGCAATCACCTAGGAAATAAAATGGCAGCTTGTCATGTTACAGATTCTATGATATGGCACTAATAAATATTTTGGATTTCTTTAAGACATTACCATTATGTCACTCACTAAAAGTATTACTGAAGCACTTTTTTCTAACAAAGTATGTAGAGAATCAGATGGACTACAGTCTGTAATTATAGAACTACAAAGTTCTGTGACCACCAAAACCTAAATAAAGAAAAACAAGAATACAAACAAATGTATTGAATAATGTATTGAAAGACCAGGTTTTTCCTCACTACTTTTCCCAGCGCTCATCACTCCCACCATGTGACTTCCAACATCTCGAACTGCCAAGTTCCTAGTGGGAGAGTGTGGGAGTGTATCGTGCTGCATATCGATTGCCCGGGGAAAAACTGAAATTCAAAATTCATTGTACAGTTTCTGCTGAAGGTATATTTACAGTGGTGCTTGAAAGTTTGTGAACCAGTTAGAATTTTCTATATTTCTGCATAAATATGACCTAAAACATCATCAGATTTTCACACAAGTCCTAAAAGTAGATAAAGAGAACCCAGTTAAACAAATGAGACAAAATTATTATACTTTGTCATTTATTTATTGAGGAAAATGATCCAATATTACATATTAGTGAGTGGATCTGCTGATGTTTTAGGTCATATTTATGCAGAAATATAGAACATTCTAAAGGGTTCACAAACTTTCAAGCACCACTGTATATGTATTATTAGATTTACATCATAAAGTCGAAATATCGTAAGTCAGGCCATTGTAAAATTGTAGGAAGTATCTGTATAACAAAAACGAAAAATAATAAAAAAAATAGCAGTAGTTCATATTTGAATTTGTTTTTTTGTTTTTTTAGAACCTACATAAATATTTGACCTATTAGGATGATAATACTAATTAATCTTTACCACATTATGCACACCTACCTTTGTAAGAGACTGGGTTTAAAGCACTGACACTGACATGTAATTGATGCGGTAGCTTATGCCAATTTGAGACACCCACCTCAGAGTTTGTCTTGGTCCTGTAGTCCTTCATCAGCGTCAGATTTTGACCACAGGATGCTGGTGGCTCGATGTTGGCTTGATAACTGCATGTCTCAGCAGTTCTGAATACATTACCTAATAAAGTGGCCGGTGAGAGTGTATTATCATCTGCATAATTTCCAGATATTTGGTACAGTTCCACCTTTAGCTAGTTTGTGTTGTTTTATAGCTTCAGTGCAGGACTAAACTTCAGGCATCAAAGATGTCATGGCTGATCTACAAACAGCTACAAGGGGAGAAATCAACAAGTTTCAAAATTTACTTTGGAGTAATGTATCATGATTTTTATTGTTTAGGGAACAAATATATAATATTATGCTTCCGTGTGGTTTTACTATACTAAAATTATACAATCTATTAATATTGAAAATGATGCCTTTGTAATGTAGGTGTCCCAGTGTGGCCCATCATTTGTGTTACAAGTTCTTTTAAGGCCCTTTTTGTGGGTCTTTAAAATCGAATCTGGATACTTCACTGGCATAAAAGTGGGCAATATAGTATACAATTCAAGACATTAGAAAAAGTAAAGAGAGTCAAATAATTGGATTGTTTTATAATATGATATAATCTGAGCTTTAATCAGGGATTACTTTCATCTAATCAGACTCACTCTCAGATCTCAACTTCAGATCTTACTGAGTTGTTAACAGTTTATTTGAAGAAATATGTCATTCATAATGTGTTTTCTGTAGAGCCCACATGTCATTTGACCAGAAGGTCCCAAAATTTAGCATTTACTGATCACTTTATGAGTATTATTATACACCTCCTTGTTTCCACACTCATTGTCCATTTTATCAGTTCCACTTACCATACGGAAGCACTTTGTAGTTCTACAATTACAGACTGTAGTCCATCTGTTTCTCTACATACTTTGTTCCTTTACTCTGTTCTCTAATGATCAGGACCCCCACAGAACAGCACGGATCAGGTACAGTGCCCACAAGATGCTGTCTATAGGATGATGGTGGCTGAATATTTTCGGTTGGTTGACTGTTTTCAGGTTGACACGGTGGCTCCAAAGTTGGAGCGGTCCATGTCCTTTCTGTGTGAAGTTTGCATGTCCTCCTCGTGTCCGTGTGGGTTTCCCCCAGGTACTCCGGTTGCCTCCCACAGTCCAAAGACATGTGTGGTAGGTTAATTGGTGTCTCTAAAGTGCCCATAGTGTGTGAGTGTGTATGAAAGTGTGTGTATGTGCCCTACAATGGATTGGTCTACGGTTGTACTGGCTTTCTGGCTTTCCCATTACGCTGTCCAGGATTAAGTGGAGAAGAAAATGAATGAATGACTGTTTTCATTCCAGCAGTGACATTGGGGTGGTTTAAAAACTCCAGCAGCACTGCTGTGTCTGATACCAGCACAACACACACTAACACACCACCAACACATCAGTGTCCCTGCAGTACTGAGAATCATCCAGTGGTGCTTGAAAGTTTGTGAACCCTTTAGAATGTTCTATATTTCTGCATAAATATGACCTAAAACATCATCAGATTTTCACACAAGTCCTAAAAGTAGATAAAGAGAACCCAGTTAAACAAATGAGACAAAAATATTATACTTGGTCATTTATTTATTGAGGGAAATGATCCAATATTACATATTAGTGAGTGGCAAAAGTATGTGAACCTATGCTTTCACTATGCTTCCCCCCCCCCCTGTGCAGCAATAACTGCAAATAAATGTTTCCTGTAGCTGTTGATCAGTCCTGCACACCGGCTTGGAGGAATTTTAGCCCATTCCAAAAAGTTCTATTTTTTTCTCATCCATCCACAAAACATTCTTCCAATAGCCTTCTGGCTCGTCCACGTGATCTTTAGCAAACCTTGCAGACGAAGCAGCAATGTTCTTTTTTGGAGAGCATTGGCTTTTCTCCTTGCAAGCCTGCCATGCACACCATTGTTGTTCAGTGTTCTTCTGATGGTGGAAATCATGGAACATTAACATTAGCCAATGTGAGAGAGCCTTCAGTTGCTTAGAAGTTACCCTGGGGTCCTTTGTGACTTCGCCAACTATTACACGCCTTGCTCTTGGAGTGATTTTTGTTGGTCGACCACTCCTGGGGGGAGGGGTAACAATGGTCTTTGAATTTCCTCCATTTGTACACAATCTGTCTGACTGTGGATTGGTGGAGTCCAAACTCTTTAGAGATGGTTTTGTAACCTTTTCCAGCCTGATGAGCATCAACAACTCTTTTTCTGAGCTCCTCAAACATGTGTTGTGAAGAGCAGACTTTGATAGATCCCTGTTCTTTAAATAAAACAGGGTGACCACTCACACCTGATTGTCATCCCATTGATTGAAAACACCTGAATCTAATTTCACCTTCAAATTAACTGCTAATCCTAGAGGTTCACATACTTTTGCCACTCACTAATGTGTAATATTGGATCATTTCCCTCAATAAATAAATGACCAAGTATAATATTTTTGTCTCATTTGTTTAACTGGGTTCTCTTTATCTACTTTTTGGACTTGTCTGAAAATCTGACGATGTTTTAGGTCATATTTATGCAGAAATATAGAAAATTCTAAAGGGTTCACAACTTTCAAGCCCCACTGTACCTGATCTGTGAGGGTCCTGACCATTAGAGAACAGAGTAAAGAGGACGAACAAAGTACGTAGAGAAACAGATGGACTACAGTCTGTAATTCTAAAAGTACTAAGTGCTTCTATGTGGTAAGTGGGGTTGATAAAATGGACAATGAGTGTACAGACAAGGAGGTGTCCCTAATAAAGTGATCGGTAAGAGTATAACCTACAGGTCAAGAAGGTTTCTGAAAACATATAAGCAGTAAGCATGAACCTCTGAGAACACACTGACCCTACATAACCACAGACATCCATTTTATGGGAAGACTGGCCTGACTTCATTGTTTCATGAAATATGTGACTCTTCTGTTCATTTTCTGTGGGCTTCGGTCTGCCTTGGGCTGGAGCCATATTACGTTTAAAATATGACATCTATAACCAGAACCATCGTCTTTTCTATCTGCTGAAAAAGATGTATTAAAACCTTCACTATGGCTGAAAGCTTTCCATCCCATTAATGTCTGGCAAAGGCATAGGGAGCAA
This sequence comes from Ancistrus triradiatus, assembly GCA_025084515.1. Taxonomy (NCBI): domain Eukaryota; kingdom Metazoa; phylum Chordata; class Actinopteri; order Siluriformes; family Loricariidae; genus Ancistrus; species Ancistrus triradiatus. Next base: position 710,269 of record JAJAGP010000037.1, on the reverse strand, counting down.
AGTTTTGAAGTCTTTTAAACAACTTTGCGCTTGCTGGGAAGTAAAATGAGCTAAATCAAGTGTGACTTCTTTTTTTCTAAACTTAATTATGGAACTGTGAAGATAAATCTATTCAGGAAATGTACAAGAAACCACTATTATGATGGATATACTGTACATTTCATTGTAAAATACCTAGAAAACCTTCGTACCCTGTCAAATTCCTTACCCTTTTCTTATTAGACGATAAGCATTAAACTACTAAATACAACATTTTTTTCAGTTGTGTTTACAAGCCCAAATCAGAAAAGTTGGGATGGTATGGCAAATGCAGTGTTTCTTACATTTACTTTGACTTTTATTTCATTGCAGACAGTACGTACCTCAGATATTTTGTGTTTTTCCTGGTCAGCTTCATCTCATTTGTTAAAAAAACATTCATTTGTGCATTTCAGGCCTGCAACACATTCCAAAAACGTTGTGTCTAAATCGTGGCTTCCAGTAATCAACTGTCAGATCAAATAAACGATCATATTTCCTATGAAGAATGTACTGTAGTATATACGAAAAACTTTCTCTAGTTATTTCTCTGGCTCAATTTTTTATTTCTTTGTTTTTAGCTCCAGATTAATAAAAATAAACATTATGATTACACTTCGATTTCAGCTGCACCCTCAGAAAGCCCAGCAAAATCTGTGAAGCAGAACTCAATGGTCTTCACAGAGGCCCTTGAGATCCATCTTACAGAAGAAAGAATGTCATTCTAACTTGCTTGCATCATATGTGTCAACGTCCTGTACTGTACATGACTAGTGATTGGAGTCCAGTTCATCCTAATAAAGGCTGTAGATTAGAGTCAGATTGACAGCAAGCTCAGCACAGTCAGAACTTTGGATGGAGATAAAACACAGGAGCTTGCAACAATTTTTTTGTTCTTCACGCTCTGTGGGACATCACAACCGCAGGAGAGTTTTAGTGCTCCTCTTCATTATGGCTTTCCTTTGATATTGGGGGTTCTTAGCCAAAGCCTGAAATCTTCCATTACTGTGAGACATTGCAACAACAGTGTTGGAAATGACTTGCGTTTCTGTCAGATAGAGCAGTTTTATATTGCTGGCAGCAGCGAGTGAACCTGATCCCATCTGAATTGGTTTTCTGTGTTGTTTTGATTATTTGCTACAACAGCAAACAAAAGAAAAAACAAGTGTCAGGCCAGGGAAAAATGCAATTCCTCTCCAAGCACATCAAACCCAAATGTATAGAACACTGTGTGTGTGACAGAGTGTCTGTGTGAATCATTTCGTCTTCATCAGCAGTCTATGCAGACCGCAATCAATCTGACTGCATCTGAAATTTCCTTGGTTTTAAAACCTCATCAAGTGGAGCCACAAATCACTCTCAGTCACCCGAGAGCAGCACCGTCTGCTTGGCTGCTTGACAATACTTTATCCTGGTGTCAAACTGGCCAACAGTGTGCCAATCTTTTTTTTATCAAACTTTGTCCATTTTGAGTGTTTCAAAACATCGCACATACACTTAACTACAGTTTTATCCTTGCCGCCATCTTCTTCCAGCTCGCCCCCAATCGCCCCCGAAATGCTCCATTAGTGCAGAGAGACTAATTTTAGCACCTCTGAATCTCCACAAGCCATCTGCGCTCAGCAATTAGGAATTAGCCCAGGCTGCTCATACTGCCAGGGGCCAGATAGGCAGGGTGATGGCCCTCGCTCTGATTCCTCTCTTATTTATGTCCTCAGAAGCAGACGCAAGGCACCAGGCCTAGGTTGATGAGTCTGGCTCTGGGGAACCATGATTACAGCATCTCAACACAGCAGCAGTGAGCAGGTACTCTAGCTGGATTACAGCCTGCAGTTCATTAGGAAGGCTAACGATATTTCTGTGTTTATTAACACTTTTGAAAATGAAGATGTAAGCCAATCAGGGTTCTCCAGGACACAGGCTTTGGGGGACATTTGGGAAAGAGTAGAAGTGAAATGGTCTTATTTGGTAATGAATCTGCTGCAGAAGTCTCAGTACATGCAGTAATGATTACATTAAGAACCTGCTCAGTAGTGCATTGGTTAGTCCTCACAGCTCAGAGATCCCTGGTTCAGTCCCAACCCTGGACTTTTTCTTTCCGTGTTTGTGTTCCAGTACCAGTTCCAGCTCAATACACTAAGATGTTCCTCTGCTTCGGCTCCACTCAAGTTGTTTCTGTCATCTGCTCCAGCCCAGCCATGTCCGGTCCAGGCCTGAGGGCAGTAATCCTCTCCCTCCTCCAGTTGGCTGGGGATGACGTGCAGCCATGGACTTTCCCGCTGAGGACTCAAGATCCTAAAGTGACTCTGTGCATCAGACTAAATAATGCATGTACGCATATCATTTATGTTATTTTATTCAATATTTTATTTATCTGTTAATATTTACCTAGTGTTATTTATTTGACTAAGTAAATTCATTTAATTCTTACATTTATCATCTAAGCCACCCAAAGGAGGATGAGTCCATTTTTTGAGTCTTGGACCTCCCAAGGTTTGCTCCTTATAACATTTAGAGAGTTTTTCCTTGCCACTGTCGCCTTAGGTTTGCTCAATTTGGGATTGGCTCTAGATAGTGGAAGATCATCTAAAATTGTAAAGCTGCTTTCTCCACTGTAAAATGCACCATAGAAATAAATCTGACTTGACTTGACTTGACTCTGTGTGGACTTTGCATGTCCTCACCATGTCCATGTGGGTTTACTCTGGGTGCTCTAGGTTCCTCCCACAGTCCAAAGACATGCCTTATGTTAATTGGTCGCTAGTGTGTCGATATAACCTTGCGTCTTTCGCGAATATAGCAATTGATGCTGATGCAATTTGAAATAAACTAATTAATAAACTAACAACTAACAGCCAAAGCTATGGTAAAAGCCCCTAGGCTCTTAGGCTAGTACCTTCTAGGGATACATGTTTTAGCCCGTAACAAAATGGACTGTACTTGTTTTATTTAACACTATGGTCAGCCCTAAACCTAAATCTGTAAACTATGTATATATAGCCTATATATATAAGTTTTTCTCGGTTTCTTTATTAGAGTACAACTAGAAAATACAGGACATTTGTATGCAGTAAAAAAGTGACAAAATATAAATAAGAAAACCAGCTTCTATAGGCTACAGTGGCAAGTATTTTGGGCAACCTCCAATAGCAGCATCTGGAAGCTTCAGTGGGATGCCAGGTTGATCCTATACAGACCACTGAAGCTTGATTAGGAATGTCTGTTTGGAAGGATAGCTGCCAAGAAACCACTTTTTATTGGAGGTCACAGTAAATACTGACTTTTGCCTGAAGAAGCCGTTTTGTTCTGAAAATTGGGGGGGTGCTTATTTACTTTGTTGTAGATGTTGTGTTTTTGAAATGTAGACAGATAAGCTCCATTTAACATCCATCTGATCATTGGTGCTCGGATGCTCATTAGCTCATGTTTGGACTAGAGACTGTTCTTACTCGGTTGATGTGTTTGGAGACTTTTTTGTGGAAGTTACTCATTTTGTGTGTGTATGACTTTCCACTACTTAATTGTAGCAAGCTGTAAATAGGGATTGTAAGTAGTACTCATTTTTGTCGCCACATTTTCTGTATATACTTTCTAGCCTATAACTGTATAAACTGGTTAATATTCACTCGTTCAGTCTTCTGTTCATCTGACTGATCTTCCGTGTTGTTTGTAATATTGTCTATCGATGCAATTTTGGCTTCCGTCAGACAAATGTATCCATCATACCATTCTCTTAAGTGTTATGGCTTTCCTATACACAAGGTCAAAATAGTACGTTACTCTATTATCTGGAAGTTTTGTGACTTTCCACTGAGCCTTGTTGTTTGAATGGGACTTCTTTTGAGATTTATTTTTACGGTAAAAGGATCACAGACCCTCAACATGGATGCCCTTTCTCTTGTATTCCTCTACTGTATTCAAAGAGGGAATTTAGTATACATAAACACAAATGCATATAAACAAATCTCAGAATAAAGAACATTCTTTCATAAGACCGTGATGAAAACAACGTGCAGTCTTTGAAGGACAATGTTTTCGCTGACAGAAGACATTAGATCATTAAAATCTAATCGTCATTGATTCATGGCTTGACTGAACAACTGTGGATTGGAAAATGTGTCTAGATCCCAGACATGTAAAACAATACTGCTCTATAAAACGTCTTCTATAAGTGCAGAATGTACAGTTTGTTGTGAAATGATTCTATAGCTGTTTATGCCCAATATGTCCAATAGCCATTTAGGATTCAGGCTTAGCTTCTGATGATTTTTCTGATGATGACAGTGTGAAGTGTGAGCAAGCTGTTCTCTGTGGAGTCCTCAACTGCTGAGAATGTAATATCACTGGCAGCAGATGAAAAAAGCGACACCATGCTTCATTTTATCTCCTAATCTTGTCATTCTGATGAACAAAAACAAGAAGAAAAAGTATCTTATTGGCTCCACAGCTGTACATTTCATGCCTTGGTGGTTACTCTGTCTAAAAGTAATTATATGTTGATTCTCAAACGTGTAGATTTGTATTATTTTATTAGTCTGTACTAAAATTAGATTTGTTTGATTTTGCCGCAAAATGAATCCTTCATATAAGGTCATGTAAAAATGTCTTTTGACATTTACATGAGAAATAGAAGCACATCTCATTTGAATGCAGGAATAATGGAGGTGCTAAAAAGCCTAAAATCAACTGACAATGCAACAATAGAATTAATGCTACAGAATTAATACTACTAGAATTAATTGCCACTCACTGATATGTAATATTGGATCATTTTCCTCCATAAATAAATGACCAAGTATAATATTTTCATCTCATTTGTTTAACTGGGTTCTCTTTATCTACTTTTAGGACTTGTGTGAAAATCTGATGATGTTTTAGGTCATAATTATGCAGAAATACAGAAAATTCTAAAGGGTTCACAAACTTTCGAGCACCACTGTAAAGTTGCTTAGAAGTTTTGATAGTTGTGAGGTGCAGGTTTTTGGGGCTTCCAAAATGTAGTTGCAGATTTGGGCTTCCTGATCCTGTCTCTCTCTCCAATATTCCTGCAAGCTGTTTTTCCAGCCTCTAAAGTTAAAGATAATATACATGATTATTATTATTATTATTATTATTATTATTATTATTATTACTGATCAAATGGTCATTCTCAGAATGTACTAGGTTACCTGTCTGGGGCTTCTTTGAGCCAATTCACATCTTTTGGGCTTGTTTCCCTAGACCTGCTTGCTTCTCTCATGGGATCTGGCAACCCAGGTGTGTCGCATACAAAAATATCACCCATAGCTGTATTAAAAAACTGACAAGAAACAAAAAAATTGCTTCTATAGGCTTCAGTGGCAAGTATTTAGTGTGACCTCCCCTTACACATGAGCAATAGCAGCATCTGATAGCTTCATCGGGATGGCAAGTTGACACCGAAGAAGCTTGATCAGGAATTATTTGGAAGGATAGCGGCCGAGAACTCACTTTTTTTTTTAAATGAGGAACAGGGCGAAAAGATAGTGGCTCCCAACCTGTTTTCCTTGAAGCCCCACTACCTGTATCTAAGAAAAGCTGCAGTAATATAATATATGGTCATTATACTGTTGCTAAAATCAACAAATCTAATGGTGGCCTAAGACTTTTGCACAGCATTGTATAGCAAACAAGCAACATGTAAAAGGAGTGAATAAAAATGTCATAACCATTTGCTATGCACAAAGACGTCAACGTGTCTATTTTGAATCAGTTCCTACAACCCTGTAAGCTGTACACTGTACCTGTTCAGTCTGATAGCACTCACCGATGAAAAGCATTATCTGAGACATTTCATAAACCAACTTTTCTGCCATAGTTTGATAGTTCTGGAAATAAATGGGACCTAAATGAGTAGCATGTGCGTGCTGGCTTAGTTTTGTTATGGCAGTGTAACAGTGCAAATTTCTTGTTGGGTTTTAGCCTCCTGTTGTTAGAGCTGCAAAGGCTCAGCATGATGAGTGTGTGCTGTTCAGAGACCTGAAAGACTTCAAAGCTTTCTGAAGCTTTTTCCTTCCAGCATGAGACCTGTAGGGGTGAGAGAGAGAGAGAGAGAGAGAGAGAGAGAGAGAGAGAGAGAGAGAGAGAGAGAGAGAAAGCAAAAAGACAGCATTGTGGAGCAAGGCTGGGGGAAAAGCAAATGAAATATGGTCAATTAGGGCTGAAGGCTGCCAGAGAGGATAAGAAATATGAAATAAGAATTTGGGAAAGTCACAAAGCAAGAGGAAGAAATAAAAAAGAGTTTTATTTCATTACCAAACCAGGTTTTGTCCCAAACAGGCACAAGCTACTCAGTCAATACTGGGGATGTTAAGAAGGATGTGCAATAAACCTGACTTAATGATAAATCAATAGCCGTCTTACCTGTCTCCTGTTCCAGCAGAGAAGACGCTATCACAGTGGAAAGACAGCAAGAGTCTGCTGGGACTTATTTAGTCTCCCTTTGTTATATATTACAGTCTTATGCAAAGGTTTAGGCAGAAATCACAGCCTTTTTGGCAGAAATCACAGCCTTGAAATGTTTCTTTTTGCAGCTATCAGTCTGTAATCTTACATTTTCCCGCTTTGCCTTGCAGAACGCTTCCAGGTAAGAAATATTTATGGGTTGCCTAGTATGCAGAACATGTACGGAGCAACATATGTATGTTTGTAATGCATTTCCAGTCCTCATACCCTTACTCAGACCACATCACAGGGCAATAACTCCCTCCCTCACCTTCTCCGGTTGACTCATGACACCGTGCCAACAAAACTTTCTCGCTGAGGACTCAAGATCCTACAGTGAGTCTGTTTACTGGTCTAAATAATGCAGACACTCACACATACAGTGGTGATTGAAAGTTTGTGAACCCTTTAGAATTTTCTATATTTCTGCATAGATATGACCTAAAACATCATCAGATGTTCACACAAGTCCTAAAAGTAGATAAAGAGAACCCAGTTAAACAAATGAGGCAAAAATATTATACTTGGTCATTTATTTATTGAGGAAAATGATCCAATATTACATATTAGTGAGTGGCAAAAGTATGTGAACCTCTAGGATTAGCAGTTAATTTGAAGGTGAAATTAGAGTCAGAGGTTTCAATCAGTGGGATGACAATCAGGTGTGAGGAGGCACCCTGTTTTATTTAAAGAACAAAGATCTATCAAAGTCTACTCTTCACAACACGTTTGTGGAAGTGTATCATGGCATGAACAAAGAAGATTTCTGAGGACCTCAGAAAGAGCTGTTGATGCTCATCAGGCTGGAAAAGGTTACAAAACCATCTCTAAAGAGTATGGACTCCACCAATCCACAGTCAGACAGATTGTGTACAAATGGAAGAAATTCAAAACCATTGTTACCCTCCCCAGGAGTGGTCGACCAACAAAGATCACTCCAAGAGCAAGGTGTGTAATAGTTGGTGAGGTCACAAAGAACCCCAGGGTAACTTCTAAGCAACTCAAGGTCTCTCTCACATTGGCTAATGTTCATGAATCCATGTGAAGAACACTGAACAACAATGGTGTGCATGGCAGGGTTGCAAGGAGAAAGCCACTGCTCTCCAAAAAGAACATTGCTGCTCGTCTGCAGTTTGCTAAAGATCATGTGGACGAGCCAGAAGGCTATTGGAAGAACGGATGAGACCAAAATAGAATTTTTTGGTTTAAAAGAAAAGTGTTATGTTTTAAGAAAAGAAAACACTGCATTCCAGCATAAGAACCTTATCCTTTCCATGAAACATGGTGGCGGTAGTATCATAGTTTGGGCCTGTTTTGCTGCATCTGGGCAGGACGGCTTGCCATCATTGATGGAACAATGAATTCTGAATGATATCAAAGAATTCTAAAGGAAAATGTCAGGACATCTGTCCATGAACTGACAACGTCCCTAAGCACACAAGCCGTTCTACCAAAGAATGGTTAAAGAAGAATAAAGTTCATGTTTTGGAATGGCCAAGTCAAAGTCCTGACCTTAATCCAATGGAAATGTTGTGGAAGGACCTGAAGCGAGCAGCTAATGTGAGGAAACCCACCAACATCCCAGAGCTGAAGCTGTTCTGTACGGAGGAATGGGCTAAAATTCCTCCAAAGCGCGGTGTGCAGGGACTGATCAACAGCTACAGGAAAGCGTTTTAGCTGCAGTTATTGCTGCACAGGGGGGTCACACACATAATACTGAAGCAAAGGGTCAACAATACTTTTTGGGCCACTTTCACTAAATATGAATGTAATATTGGTATGATTTTTGCCCTCAATAAATAAATGACCAAGTATAATATTTTTGTCTCATTTGTGTAACTGGGTTCTCTTTATCTACTTTTAGGACTTGTGTGAAAATCTGATGATGTTTTAGGTCATATTTATGCAGAAATATAGAAAATTCTAAAGGGTTCACAAACGTTCAAGCACTACTGTAATTAAGTAATTAAATGTTAACATATTCTGGATAGAACACTTTGATTTCATGTTACATTGGGATTTCACACTTGAGATGATCTGTCCTATTAAAGCTGGCCTAAAGCCTACTTTTCAGTAAGGTAAAATGGCATTACTTTCAGTCGAATTTGCTGGAGAAAGTGGTTTCTTGCTGCAGACTTTAAGTGGAAATAAGATTTACAAGTGAACCTTACAATGAGGTTCAATGGCGAGCTTTGCACCAGTCTGTTGTTCTCACGACTGGAAAATCTGACCAATACAAAAGTCTAAACAATGAGAATGACTTCAGTCAGCATCATGTCTACTTCTGCTTTTAAATAGTATTGTAACTACAGTATGTGTTCAAATTCCATTTGCAATGCAATTGAATGATTTATGGTAAACAATAATTCAATAAAATCCTTTTTTCCATGTGGTAACTTAGCATATTTGCATTTTTTTGCTGTTGAAGAAAGCCATTAGTAAATGTTTTTTTTTTCCAGTCATTGAAGTTGTATGCTTTCAGATAAAATATTTAAGTGGGATTAAAATGTTACAAACTATAGTATGAATAGCCACAGATATTATTAGTTGCATTTTGTTTATTTTTCTGCAGGCAGTCATGTCTCCAGTGTAGAAGTGCTGTAATGCATTTAGCTGGGAACCTGGAGGTTTGGATCATTTAACTTCTGAGTACAGTGAAACAACATTTAATCCCTAAATTTATGTAGTCAAACATGAATTGCATGAATTACATAAACATAAAAAGGCAGACTGTAAGTCTTCTTGGAAACTGAGGGTCAGATGGGTCACACAGTAACTGTCTAACTAGCTTCTGATCAGGTACAACTGTGAAGGCCTTTTCACACTTTACACACAAAAAAGAACACACCTATATTAACGCTGTCCTTCAAACCGAGTCTGAAACTGACAGACTGCATCGCTGTGTAAAAGTTTTAATCGGAGCCTGTTTAATTTCTGCATTGTTCGGAAGCGTTAAAAACAGACTGACCAATCAGAGCTCGGTTGTCAGGCAGAACAACTCATCCTGCTAGTAGCAGAGCACAAGAGCTTATAGGACAAGCAACATGCTGACTCTAAAAACATGGATATTAAAGAAAAGATCTGGTGGAATATAGCTGAAAGGCTGGAGAATGATGGCGATAAACCTCACAGTGACTGGATTCTAATCTGTTCATGATCACAAAAAAACACAAACTAGAGCTTCCTGCACTAATCTTTACTCGTGCTTTGTTGGGTTTAAATACCACAGAAAAATATGATTTTCTAAAGGTTTTTCCAGCTACTGTGCATGCACATCCCACTACTACAAAGGGGCCAAGGCTACAGGACTACAGTCCCATTCATATTTCAACCAGTGACCAGTCTCCTTACATGTCAAGTCAAGTCAAGTCAAGTCAGATCTATTTATATAGCGCTTTTTACAATGCAGCATGGAGCAATGGAGCATTGTCTCAAAGCAACTTTACAAGTTTAGATTATCTCCTAATAACTACGTCCAATCCCAAATTGAGCAAGCCTAGGGCGACAGTGGCAAGGACATAACATTCTTTATCAGGTTTATATGTAAATGATTACAGGTGTGGTCTGATTAGACACTGAGTTTAGCCACAAGTGGGCGTGAAAGTGTAAAAGTACTCTCGGTTCCTGAGGACCTGTTATCCTATCCCGGTTGGGGCTTGCGATGTGAAGGGCAGGTGGAGAATTTACAGCTCTGCGATGGTGTACCCCAATCTATGACCAGTGTATTCCAAACAAGGCTCCAGATTCCTCGTACAGAGTTTGCTTTTGCTTTTTGATCTGCACTGAAGGAAGCAAAATTCATTCTAAAACATGAAGTTGATGACAACTTCAATGCAAAGTCATTTCTGTTTTGCTAACTGCAAAAAATATGGATTTTTGATGAGCATGTCTTTAGGAGTAATGTTCTTCATTTGTGTATGCATGAGTCATAATGTTCTGCAGCCAGCATTTCACATTAGCTTCTTCCCAAGCACCTAATGATGCCAACTGCAGACACATTCCTCACATTCTTGGTCAGGTCATGATTGCTGCCACATCTGACTTGCCCTTGCAAGTTTATCAAGGAATCTTCATTTTGGGTCAAACAACGCAAAACATCGGAGCCACACCCCGACACCACTTGTAACTGATATAATGCTAGTACTAGCACAACTATCCTCTGCAGCTGTGGACAGAAAACCAGGTGACCTCTATTTAAACAAAGGCAGACTGATTGTTCTAATTTGTCACTTAAGAGCAAAGCTAATCTGGTTTCAGACGCCCCCTCTTGGCATTGCTGTTATAGGTCGTTAAAGTACTCACAGGATCATTATTTAGTTTATTAAAACATATCTGTCAGGCACTGCAGCAGGGAGAAGGAAGAAACCTGAGTAAACAACAGCTGGCACTTTCTCTCTGATAGATGAGCTGCTCTATCTCTCATTCCCAATAATTACTTCTCCCTCTCTCTGTTCCCCTGTCTTAATGGGAAGTCAATGTTATTGACAGCACAGACTTACAGGATCTGCCTTACCACCTCTTCGATTAAGCTATATTTGTAGGTTCTGCTGAGAAGAACAAAGAGACTTTGGTTCTGAGGAGGGAGTTCAGCGAGTGCTTTTAGTGAAGGACTTCAGTAAGCCAGGTTTTGGGTTAATGTTTGTTTAGTATTGTACTAATAAGGAAGGTTATTGAGTGAGCAAACTTGTCTTGTTCAGGGAGCTCGGTTCGTCTGTTTTAGACTTAGTTTGAAAAGTTTAGTTTAGTTTGTTGAGGGACTTTTAATGAGTCTGGTTTGGGTGGGGGTAGAGGAAGTAGTGGGAGGAAACTTTAGCAAGAAAGTTTACCAAGTCTTATGGCCCAAGAGTTAGTGAGACAGGCTTTTGTGAGGATTTCGTGAATCTGGTTTGGTGAGGAGGTTTTTAAGCCCTCTATGGGTGAATTGGGACTGTGGTGTCCTAGTGGTTAAGGTACTAGATTCTTAACCAGAGACTCCAAGGTTCAACTCCTACCTTTACCAAGTTGCCACTGTTGCAGATCATGGACCACAGATCTCAGAACTTCACCCACTGTTGCTTGGATTGTAGGAACATATCAGTTGTAAGTGACTCTGGATAGGAGTGTCTACTAAATGATGTAATGTGAATTACATAACATGATTTCAAACAGGTAATGTCAACAGGTGATTATAATCATGAATTGGTACAAAAGCAGTATCCAGGGAAGGCTGAGTCTTTGAGGAGTAAACATAGGAATTTTTACTCCTTTACAAGTTGACTGTGCTTGAGAGAGGTAAGACTAGACATGGGATCATCACCTGATGCTACAGCAGTGACACCTACCCAGCGCTGTGTTGTTCATGGGCACGCCTATGCCTGCACTGTGCGTTCTCCAGGATTTGCAACAGAGCTCCTGAGACAGTGACCAGGGAGAAAAATGTTTGCATTCAGAAGTCTGTTTGACCAGTTAAAGAAGCTAGTGGGTGTACTTGTTTCAATTGAGTTAGTAATTTTTTTTGTTGGTAAAGAAATTTCCGTTTTTTTTTTTTTTTTGTAAGGACATTAGGTAGTCTTGCTTTTATTAAGAAGTTTGACTGCCATGGTTTGATGAGTGACTTTAATGAGTCTAGTTTTGGTAAAGAAGTTTTTTGCATCTTTGTGACTCCAGGTGGATGGCAGTTCCCTCCAGCTGTCAGAGCCTATCAGGCTCTCAACAGACCAGCTGGGATTAGTAAATCACTGGGACGTGCTATATACTAGATGGCATGCTGGCACTGGACAGAAATCTTAAAGAACACCAAGTTTCCGCAAATACTAAACACACTAAGTTTTTTTTTAGCAGACCTTCATACCTTTGAACACTTATCTCCATGTACAGCCTACTGTATATTTCTCTTACTGTTTTTAATTCTTCTGATTGATCTCTGCTGCTTCTTTAATCAGTTATAGCATATAATGGACATATATGAATGTACATTATATGGACAAATGTATAGGGACACCTACACATTCCACATACAGGAGTGTATATGACATCCCATTCTAAATCCATAGGCATTAATATGGAGTTATGTCCTCCTTTACAGCTATAACAGCTTCACTCTTCTGGGAAGGCTTTCTACAAGATTCTGAGATGCTGGACTGTGTCTGAGGGAATTTTTGCTCATTCATTCAGAAGAGCAACTGTGAGGTCAGACATTGATGCAAATTTTCTATGGGGCTGAGGTCTGGAGACTGGCTAGGCCACTCCAGAACCTTGAAATGCTTTTTACGGTGCCACTCTTTCATTGCCCGAGCGGTGTGTTTGGGATCATTGTCATGCTGGAAGACCCAGCCACGTTCCATCTTCAATGCTCTCACTGATGGAAGTTGGTTTTGGCTTAAAATCGCACGAAACATGGCTCCGTTCATTCTTCCCTTTACACGGATCAGTCGTCCTGTCCCCTCTGCAGAAAATCAGCCCCAAAGCATAATGTTTCCACCCCCATGCTTTACAGTAGGTATGGTGCAACTCAGCATTCTTCTTTCTCCAAACACGGCGAGTTGAGTTTTTCCCAAAAAGTTCTATTTTGGTTTCATCTGACCACATGCTATTCTCTCAATCCTTTTCTGGATCTTCCATATGCTCTCTGGCAAACTTCAGACGGGCCTGGACATGTACTGGCTTAAGCAGGGGGGCACGCCTGCCACTGCAGGATCTGAGTCCCTCTCGGTGTAGTGTGTTACTGATGGTAGCCTTTGTTACTTTGGTCCCAGCTCTCTGCAGGTCATTCATCAGGTCCCTCCGTGTAGTTCTGGCATTTTTGCTCATCGTTCTCATGATCATTTTGACCCCATGGGATGAGATCTTGTGAGGAGCCCCAGATTGAGGGAGATTATCAATGGTCTTGTATGTCTTTTATGTAATTTTCTTACAATTGCTCCCACAGTTGATTTATTCACACCAACCTGCTTGCTTATTGTAGATTCACTCTTCCCAGCCTGGTGCAGGTCTACAATTTTCTTCCTGGTGTCCTTCGACAGCTCTTTGGTCTTGGCCATGGTTTAGTTTGGAGTCTGACTGTTTGAGGCTGTGGACAGGTGTCTTTTATACAGATAACGAGGTCAAACAGGTGCCATTAATACAGGTAACGAGTGGAGGACAGAAGAGCTTCTTAAAGAAGAAGTTATAAGTCTGTGAGAGCCAGAAATCTTGCTTGTTTGTGGGTGACCAAATACTTCTTTTCCACCATGATTTACAATTAAATTCTTTACAAATACTACTATGTGATTTCCTGGATTTTTTTTTTCATTTTGTCTCTCATAGTTGGAAGTGTACCTATGATGAAAATTACAGACCTCTCTCATCTTTCTAAGTAGGAGAACTTGCACAATCAGTGGCTGACTAAATACTTTTTTGCCCACCCCTCCTTCTCTCTCTCTTTCTCTCTCTCTCTCTCTCTCTCTCTCTCTCTCTCTTTCTAATAGGTAGCAGCTAATGGATCATACCATTTTAAACTCAGGTATTTTAAGAATTTAATTTAACTCCAGTAAATACATTTTCTGATTAAATACAACATTACAAACTATGATGCTCCTCCATATACTGTTTGCCAATATTAAGCATGGCTTAATATGCATGGCTTTATGATTATTTTGTAAAATGTATAGGCAAAACCACAAACTCCCCCCTCTCATTCACATCACAGTGAACCTTTCCACAGTGTACCGCAAACTACAGATCAGGTGCGCCACCGATATTCAAGTGCTTTGACTGGCTGTGATGTTTGCTGATGCTGGGTTTTCAGTAGGTTAGTTGATACACAAACAACTTTTTAAGTGGTTAATGTGGTAAAATCATCATAGCTGAAATAGAAGAGGTTCTGTGTAAGAGTTACATGTCCACCCAACCATGCTGATTAATGCAAGAAAAGTTCTTCGCAATAGCAAAGTTGTTTGTATTTTCACTCTAACTCAGTGCAACTTAAGCATGAAAGCAGACGAAAATGTTGCCTGTATACCAGTGGCTTTATACAGATACTAACATTTTGCTTGCATTTGTTATGAAAGTGTTAATTATACATGTGGAATTTCTTCAAGTTATCACAAAGTGCACATTTTCCATAATATTTTTTTTAATGTAAAGCGCTGACCTGTTGGCTGTTTTCTTTGGTCACAGCATTGCTTTGTGGTTGTAAGCTTTCCTTTGAACTTTGGAGTTAAATGAATTTAATGTGTACCAGTGGGAATAAGAGTGTGGGTGGTGGTGTGCATGATGCAGCACTGTTGTGTGTGTGGTGTTTTTTTTTTGTAAATAAACACTGAAGCAGTGAAGAAACTACTTCGAAAGTGGCTGGATTACCTCCAGCTACTGAGGCTAAGAATGTTTTGGCAAAACATAGAGTTGGCTTGGCATCTGCTGATTTGGATGTTTTTGTGAGTAGTTTTAAATCAGATGGGGCTGTTTAATCAGAGTACCATGCTTTGCTCATTTTTGGAGCCATTTTGGGGGTTTCTGGAGGTGTTATGCCGTTAGAGTGGTGTTTATGGCATGGTTGTGGGTTTTTTGTAAGATGTTTTGGTGTTTATGTGGAGCTGTTGGATTGAGGGTCAGGATGAACCGTTTCATGTTTTTGTACAGCTGTTTGGGGTTTTTATGAAGTTGTTTAGTGGTTGGATTGAGCTTTAATTGGAGTTGCATCAAACCCTGTGCAGTTTTGAGGTGTTTGAGTTTCATAAAAGCTTTGAACCCTTCAAAAAAGGATTTATGAAGCTGTGTGAGTTCTTCAGTGTTTTGGTTGACTTGTTTTGGTGTTTTATGAACTGTTATGCAGTTTGTGGGGTGTTTTGGAGATTTGGCTGTTTTGGGAATTTGTGCCACCATGGGTGTTTGAATGGGTGCCATTTGTGGATTATGTAGTAATTGGTGATCTGATTGATATTTTGGATGTTTATGGAACTGTTGGGAGGCAATTATCTGTGTTCGGGATTTTCTTTGTTGGCTTGCTTGGGATGACATGATGCGGTTTAGTGTTTTACAAACTTTGTTTGTAGTTTAGAAAGCAGGCTTTAGGTTTTAATGAATCTTTTGAATTTGTTTTAAAGTCAAAGTTAGATTTATTTATAAAGCACTTTTTACAATGGAGTATTCTCTTAAAGCAGCGTTACAAAAATTGAGACCCAAAGCCCTAGTTGAGCAAGCCTGGTGCCATGGTGGCAAAGAAACTCTTTAATGATATAAGGAACAAACATTGGGAGGACCAAGACTTTGAAAGGGTCTCTTGCCTGGTTGTTTTGGGGTTTATTAGTTACAAAATCAACCTAATGCATGTCTTTGGAATGTGGGAGGAAACCAAAGATCTGGAGCAACCCCACACAGACATGGTCCGTTGTCGGGATTGAACCGGGGACCTTGTAGCTATGAAGCAGCGGCACAAACAAAATGCGCCAGTGTGCCGTCCCTATATGTTGGTAATTTGTGTAACTTGTTGAGAGTTGAAGACCTTTGGAGACTTCTGATGCTGTTTGGGTTTGTGTAAGCTGCTTTGGGCTATATTGAGTTTGTTTTCTACATTGGTGGTCTGGAGCTGTTGGGAGCATGGTAACTTTTTGATTTTTGTTTCTAGAGGTGTTCTGCAGTGGCCATTCTTGGAGTTTGGTAATGCTGTTGGTTATTTGGGTTGGCTGTTTCAGGTTTATCGAACCATTATTAGGTTGTAGGGACCTGTGATGGTTTGAGTTATCTGTTTGTTTGGCAGTGCTGTTGGGAGTGGAGTGAATTACCTCTGGGTATTATGGCTCGATTACCGGACCGACTGTGTGACTTGTATTTTGGGTTTGAAGTTACTGTTGTTGTGACTGAGTGACCTGTCGTTTACAGTTACAGCACTTACTTACAGAAGTGCTTTGTGTATTTTGAAGTAGACATTTTTCCTCGTGTTAGTACAAAATAGTCTATAGCCCAAGAACACAATCTAACTAAAACCATGTTATGGTTTTATATAGGTATAAACAACAAACAGTCACAAAGGAACAATTTAAGAGATGTTTAGTGCAGTCTCTGTCGTCTTTTAAGTGCTGAATGAGAAGGCAAGTCTTTAGTCACTGTTTTAGGGCCATATGAAATTAGTTTTTTTCCATTTTCAGTTCCTTTACCGTTTTGCTTTTTAGGTTTTTAACAATAATTTTGTTAAGAAAAGAACTACAATCAAACAAACAATAGCAAAATGGCACCTTTGGATTTAATGAGATGATATAAATAAAAAATTATATAAATGAAAGTTGTAAATACGAATAAGGAAAGGTTCAGGGTGCGTATTTTATAGCTATAAATTAAATCACACGTAACTTCAATAATTTCATTTCAACAAACCTAAACTTTTCGTAATGCCCTTAAATCATTACAACACACTTGAGCCCTAAATTTTGGTAGAGATGCAGTTGCACCAACTGCACTGAAAACACAATCTAACATTTCCTCCTCACCGCCATGTCAGCACCGGTCTCATAAACAAACACGTCAGTGGCTGAGCCGTGAATCAGAAACTGCTCATTATGTCATGAATCAATGACGTTGTTGGGGTGAGCAGCAGCTCACTATCATTTAAAGCAACAGGGGCTCAAAAACAACCGCTCTGAGAAGTACTGTTTTAGAAAGTGTCTGAAGGGTGCTCAGATGCCTGATTTGAGTGGTATTTTGAGCACAGCATGTCAAAGATGTGTCATTAGGACCCCAGGGAACCATGTTAACTTGTGGAGCTGTCACCTTTAAATCTGGAAGCAACAGGGAGCCAGTGAAGGGAAAGAAGCAATGCAGTGATATGAGAAAACTCTGATAAATTGAAAACCAGTCATGCTGCTGCATTTTGAATCAGTCGCAGAGGTATGATTGCTATAACGAGTTAACAAGAGTCTGGACAAGCACCTGGATGGCTTCCCTGGGAAGGAAAAGACATCTTTGTGCTTGTCCAGAATCTCCTGATGTTGTAGAGATAGTTGACAATAAAAGATACTTGGCTGGTTAGAAAAAGACGAGTCCAATATTTGTTGTTGGAGTTTACCTAGGGTTTGGCTTCCAATGACAAGGTAATGTCCATCTATTTATGTGATCATTTTGAGTTTCAGTGACATGTTTTACAATTTGAGCTTTAGATCTTAATTTAACTGATTCTTTTTTATGAAAACATATGTGGCATTGCGATCAAAAACATCTCGTATGAGTTTGTGGTAGTAAAATACAGGTAGTCCCCATTTTTTGCATTGGTCTTATTTACAATATTTTGACTTTACGATAGGAATCTGATAAATTCACATTTATCAGAAACCGTACTCTGAATTTAGAATTTCTTGGGTAAGCAGTATGATATTCTCCTGCACTCTCCTATGCTCAATGAGGAACTCGGCAGTGCGTGATGTAGGGAGTCTCGTGGGGAAATGTAGTGAGGAAAAACCGTGGTTGGAGTAATTGTTATTGTTTGCCATTTTTAATGCATTATTCAATAAATTAAATGAATTATTTAGTACTTTCTTAGAAAATAAACTTTTAGAATTAGAGTTGGTATCATTTGCATTTTATTGATTCCGCTTCTTCTTATCAATTCCAGTTCTAATCGCAAAAAATGTGCCAGATGTTCAAGTATAACGAATAATTTTTTTTATTTTACTTTCATATTTAAAAGTAATCTTTTTGCATTAAGCATTTTTTCCCATTAAAACTTATTTGTAAAAAGCTTAATGTGGCCTAATTTACCTAGGAACACCAAACTTCTCTCAGATCATAAGTAATCTCCGCTGTTACAATGAAGAACCATAAAATGTGTTAGTAGGAACCGAATCTAGCACAAATCTAGCCGGGTTTCGATACCCAGCTCTAATGGTGATGATGTATTAAACACTTCTGTTTACAATAACTTCAGTTTAAATTGGATTGGTCTGAATGTATTGCCATCCTAAATCAGACTCTACCTGCGTCGATGGTCTAATTAAAAATGGCTAAAACGTAACTGATGCCAGATGCAAACTCTTGTTTCTGTTGTGTTGAATGCAATGAGTGTTGGGCAAACTATTTCACCAGGTAGCTGAGTCACACACTGCACTACACCACAATGTTTAGATCTAGGCTTCATCTGAACAGTGTTAAACAGCTAGATGATATTTTTCTGTCTCAGCAGTAGGATACTGGTGCATAATCCATGATGGAAATTCTAAGCTTTTTCTTTGTGTTTCTACTGGATTTGTATCAATCCGTTGGCGTGTTTCAGCAAAACAGAAAAAAAAACGATTGAGGCTTAATGGAATTGTTAGAGCCTGAGTGAGATTTTATTGGTTTAAATGAGCTTTTCAGGGCTGGAGTTTGATGGAACTGATAGGGTTTGAGTAAGCTGCTCTATTGGTTTGACTTAGCCATTTGGGCTTTGATTTAATTTTATTGGGAGTTAGAGTTAGTGTGTTCCTAATTTTCAAAGTGATTCTGTTGGGTGGGTAATGACCAGTGATTAGGATTCATGTGTTATAGTCAGACTGTAGTGTTGACTGCCAAAGGTGAGATTAATGTGCATCTTCTGCTCATGAAGTTGTGTTGATCTGGAGTGATGGAGGAGTTCGTTTGGATGTCACTTCCCTTCCACTTTTCCTGGAGAGGGTTATAATGGGAACAGGCTGAGAAAGTCAGTCCATACAATTCCATCCCTAGCCAGAAATTCCAGCTCCCCGTGGGGATCCCAAGATCTTCCCAAGCCATATTTAATTCTACAGGACATTTTGCAGTGTCTCAAATCAGCATTACAAATATCTAGGACAGTAGACCTAATTGAGCAAGGGTGACAGTGGAAAGGAAAAACTCCCTGAATGTTATAAGGAAGAAACCTTGACAGGACAAAGATTTGAAAAAGGGACTCAACCCAATGAGCAGCCTAGATAAGACACTGTTCTGTTACCTGATTAATAAGTTTATAGGTGATAGCTCAGATACACCTGACTAAAAAATAAAGCACTGATAGAAATGTCGGATTGCTGCAAAACTCGGCATGCAGTTGCATGGCAGGCAGATATGTAAATGATTACAGGTGTGGTCTGATTAGATGCTGGGTCTTACCACAAGAGGGCATAAACCCACTTCACCTGCCCTATAAAAAGGCTCTCAAAGGCTACTTTTGGGTTATGTACCTCTTGAGAGATTTTGAGACTACTTGACATGGCTGTACGACACACTCGAAGACATTTTGCCTAGTTTGTCCATTAGGCGTCTTCCCATTGACAGCCAGCAACCGCCTTTGTTTGCAGTTGTCGTGAACAAGAAACCTGGACTGATATGGACTGGGAACATATTGTCTTTAGCAACAAATCCAGGTTCTGTTTGGGATCTGTCGATGGTCCGGATCAAGTATGGAGGTCTTGTGGTGAGCGTTTCAGTCGTGTTTTTGTTTCGGAGCAACACACTGCCCTTACTGCTGGTGTGATGATGAAGAGCCATCACATACGACAGTTGGTCACCCTAGTAGTGATACAAGGGACACTAACAGCTCTACGACATGTGCAGGACATCCTGTGGACACATGTTGCCTTTTATGACAGGGCTTCCAACTGGTATTTGTCAGCAGGATAACGCTCACCCAAACAGCAAGGGTTTCCCAGGAATCCCAGAAAGTGAATCAGTTCTGGACACAGATGAGCGATGGAACGTTTCTCCAACAAATCTAAGTAATTTCTTCAGTTTCAGTTAGTTGGAAACTTCCCCAAGCTTATATGCAGGGCATTTGCAAAATGACATTTACAGCATTTAGCAGACGCCCTTATCCAGAGCGACTTACAGAAGTGTTTTGTAATCTTCCTAGGAGATAGAACCTCATATTAATACAAGTAAACAATAGCTCAAGTACACAATCCAACTACAACCTACTCGTATCTGGTGTAGAGAATTTATATATATTTTTTAATGCAGCTTCATTCACTTAAATGAATGGCCTCCCAGCTACTTCAGCACATGTCTTCCAACAACCTTTTTGACATTTTTCAGTCTGGCTTCCGTGCTCGGCACAGGACTGAGACTGCTCTCTTATATGTCTTAAATGACCTTCTTCTCGCCTCTGATAATGGTTATGCTTCTCTACTCTTACTCCTCGACCTCACTGCCGCCTTTGACACAGTCAACCACACACTTCTTCTTTCACGGCTTGGTGATCTTGGTTTCACAGGGACAGTTATCTCTTGGTTCACCTCCTACTTAACTGATAGGCGTCAGTTCATATGCCTGGGCAATTGTAGATCTGACTTCTCTCCGGTTTTCCAAGGTGTTCCCCAGGGCTCTGTGTTGGGACCACTGCTTTTCAATATTTATATTCTGCCCCTTGGTGACTTGATACGCTGTCATGGATTAAACTTTCACCTTTATGCTGATTATACCCAGCTTTACATTAGCTTCAAACAGTCTGACCCTTTCCCTCCCCCATCTATCACCAACTGCATTTGTGAACTTAATTCGTGGCTGCGTGCTAACTTCCTTCTGCTTAACGCCCTTAAGACGGAGTACCTTATCATTGGCACTAAATCTGTGGTCCTATCCCTTGCCAATACTTCCCTCATTGTTGGTGATACCCCTGTTAATGCGTCTTCCACAGCACGCAATCTTGGAGTTCTGTTCGACCCACTTTTGTCTTTTGAACCACATATCTCCTCGCTGGCTAAGTCTTCTTTCTTTCAACTCCGCAATATCTCACGCCTACGTTCTTTCCTGACCTGCAAAATTGCTGAGACTCTGGTTCATGCACTAGTCACATCTAAGCTGGACTATTGTAATTCCCTCCTCTATGGGCTTCCCGCTAAATCCCTTCATCCCCTTCAGACTGTCCAGAATGCTGCTACGCGTCTTCTGACCCAGTCCAGAAAGTACGAACACATCACACCAGTATTAGAACGTCTCCACTGGCTCCCAATAGACCTCCGCATCCAGTTTAAAATTCTGGTTCTCACCTACAAAGCACTCACGGGTTTGGCTCCCTTATATCTGGCCAACCTTCTCCATCGCTATGTACCCACCCGTAGGCTACGATCCGCTGATAATGGTCTCCTAGTTGTACCCAGATTTAGGTTAAGCACTATGGGTGGTCGCTCTTATAGTGTTGCTGCACCAAAACTCTGGAACTCTCTTCCCCTCTCTCTTCGTCTTGCTTCAAATCTCAAATCATTCAAAGCTCAATTAAAAACTCACTTATTTATTCAATATTTTCACCCATCCCCGACTACTTAGGTCTGACTGTGTTCTATTATGTTGCTTGTTTTGTATGTTTTTGTTTATGTCTTCTGCTTTTCTTTTTGTATCCATGTGTAAAGCGTCCTTGGGTATCTTGAAAGGCGCTATACAAGTGGAAATTGTTATTATTATTACTTAAGTGCTGGGTGAAGAGGTGAGTCTTTAGTCGCCTCTTGAAGACAGTAAGAGAGTCAGCCATTCAGGCATCCAGTGGAAGTTCATTCCACCACCTGGGTGCCAGGACGGAGAAGAGTCTTGAAGCTTCTCTTCCTTTAGTCTTACGTGGAGGATCCAGTCGGGCCAAGCTCGTATCTCGGAGGGTGCGAGGTACAGAACGTGGTTTGATCAGAGCTCTTAGGTAAGATGGTGCTGTTCCATTTTTGGCTTTGTAGGTGAGCGTCAAGGTTTTGTATCTGATGCGGGCAGCTACAGGGAGCCAGTGAAGTGAGCGCAGCAGTGGGGTGACATGAGAAAACTTGGGAAGATTGATAGCTGTGATTATTGCATTGTAAGATGGTGAGAGGTCTCCGAGGTCCCCTCCTCGGTTCAGGGTTTTTTTTTTGTTTGTTTTGAAAAAATGGCTTTTTTGACTTTGTGTTCAAACCAGCATTCTTCCCTATCAAGGATCTGCACGTCTTTGTCCTTGAAAGAGTGGCCACTGGCCTGTAGGCCGGGTGTAAACAGTGCAGTTCTGGCCTGATGAGGTAGCACTTCTATGTTGTGCCATCCGTTTCACCAGCAGATGTTTGGTTTCTCCGATGTACAATTGCTGGCAATCCTCCCAGTATTATCACTGTACACTATATCACTCTTTGTGTCAGGGGACCCAGTCCTTGGAGTGGATCGGTTTCGGCCGTAGCGTGTTTTGCGGTTTGACTGTGGTAGCCTTGTTGTTAAGGTAATGGACTATGAACCAGAAGGTCCAGGGTTCAAATCTCACCCTGACCCAAATCCCAAGCTGTGCCACTGTTGGGTGCTTGAGCAAGGCCCTTAACCCACAATTGGATTGGATTGGATTGTAAGACTAGGTCTCTCTGGTTAAGGGCATCTGCTAAATGACATAAATGTAAATGAAAGCAACCGAGATGCGGGGTTTTTTAAAATATGAGTCTCAAGTTCTCCAATGTTCCTCCACATATGGTATCTGCTTTACACTTGCAGTTGTTCTTCTCTCTTTGGTCTTCTTGAACACTGTTTGGGTGTCTTACCAGCTTTGACGAAGGCTCAGCTAGGACAACCACATTTGCCCAGGGCCTGCTTAATGTGAGATTTCTCTTTATCCTTGGCTGCTGTGTCAGTGGGATGCTGTCTGCTCGGTGGTACAGTGTCCTGATGACTCCTAATTTGTGCTCCGATGGATGATGAGTCGAACCTTAAATTCGGATCTGTACGTGTAGGCTTACGGTACTTTCAATTGTCCCCCATCTCCAATCACCACTTCACAGTCTACGAAGGCTAACCTGTCATTTTCACATAATCCCTGGTGAACTTGATGTGGTCAGTCCATGCTAGAGAGTAGTCAAGTCAAGTCAGATTTATTTATATAGTGCTTTTTACAATGGAGCATTGTCTCAAAGCAACTTTACAAGTTTAGATTATCTCCTAATAACTACGTCCAATGCCAAATTGAGCAAACCTAGGGCGACAGTGGCAAGGAAAAACTCCCTAGTTCTAGGAAGAAACCTTGGGAGGACCAAGACTCAAAAAGGGACCCAACCTCCTTGGGCGGCGTAGATGATAAATCTAAGAGTACAGACGCCGGTCAATAGCACTGTCCTGTTCTGAACGCTTCAGACTATCTGTCAGCTTTTTCTTGTACTCACTACCAGGATCTTGTTTCAGGAGCTTGTAAGTGTTAGTGTCTCTAAGAAGAGTCATAACTTTCTCATGATAGTCTGTCTGGTTTAATAAAACAGTGCGTCTGCCTTTGTTCGCTGGAAGGATGATTATGTCATTATCCTTACTGAGAGTCATGAGTGCATTCCTCTCCTCTCTGCTGATGTAGGACGGCGGTGGCTTTGCGTTGCTAAGCCAGGCTGAACCTTTCATTCGCAGTTGAGTGATGAAACGTTTCTCCCACAAAGCCACATGTCCGGTTGAATTTATTCAACTTTCTGGGATTTTTTTCACTTGAACCTGGATCGAGACAAATTCCCAGGAATGTCGCTGCCAGATTGCAACACTTCCTTGGTTTTCTCAGTTGCCAGTTTTATTGACAGTGGGGCATTTATGGCATCAGCCGGGACACCAGCTTGGGCAAACCATGAGTGTGGAGGATCTACAGGCCCAGCTGTGGGCTAAGGTGTCATAGGGGTATTTCTAGCAGTCAACAATCTCTTACCAAGAAATTCACTACCCAAAAGTTTTTGTATCTTGGGTAAGCCAATCAAGAACGTATGGGACTAGCCGGCAGACCAAAGATGCCTCAGGAACCAGAGTCGTGCATCCCAGTCTAGGTTTAACCAAAAACCTATTTTTAGTCTAGACTTGCAAATAGGTATATAGGTGTATCTGAATCCAAAAGTGGGGAGGTTATTCTGTAGCTAGTGGGCCATGTAGAAGCATGCCTTTCCCTCTGCTGTGACTTTTTGAATTCTAGGAACGGAAAGAAGTCACAGACTATGCAGAGCTTTAAATGTTACAAGAAGTATTTTGTAGTCGATGTGGAATCTAATTGCTGACAGAACAGGATCAAATTTTCTATTTCTAATTAAGGACTGCAGCCCAGTGCAAGGAATCTCGTGTCTACTGCTTGTACAGATGACCTTATGTTTTTAGTCTCTACCCGAAGCCCATTACCATAGGTCAGTAAGAACGATAAAGTAAAGAACGTCATCTGAGAACTAAGCTCCTGCTTCACCAACATATTCCAGCACAATGAGTGCAACGCTGACCCAATACATTTGTCACTATAATGTTCTTGTTTTGCTACTCATGAATTCATAGAGGACCTCACTTTTACTTGGACTTTGCTGCGGTCTGAGTTCTAATGCGTGACTAGAAAATAATGGTTTATAACCCAGAAGTTGAATCTGTTCATCTGGACGTAAGGTTTTGTCGGAGAAACCTTATTGTTCTCTTATTTTGTAAAAAGGGAACGTCCATCCCTGAACCGAGGAGGGGGCCTCAGAGTACACCTCTCACCATCTTCCATCCATCTATCGCAACCCTTCCCCAATCCGGTGTGAATGGCACACGTGCCCATTGTCATTAATGGATGGTAATCTGCATATTAAACTGATCACCGGTCCCATTGTTATGTAATGGTGCTGGTACCAGTCGTTATGCAAAGGTGCTGTGTCTAAGATTGGGGAAGTTTTCCAACTAGCTGAGACTGAAGAAGTCACTTAGATGAGTGACGAAACGTTTCTCCCACAAAACCTTATGTCCAGATGAACAGATTCAACTTCTGGGATTTTCTCACCTGGATTATTGAGCATGCATCAAGACAATGGTTTATAACTTTTCTTTTATTAAGAAACCTTTCATTACCATTTCTGCCAAGAACATAAAAGGCAGTGGAATGAAGGAATAACTCGCTGTTATTATTTCAAATTCAAGCAGAGATGTTTAAGAACTTGTGGGATAAACAGTGGAGATGCACAACTCCTTCAGGGTTTTAGAAGAGGCGATTATACCTGTAACTGAACTTGTATAGCCAATGACATCTGGAGAACCATATCATGTGCAGGACAGGAGCTAACCGCTCCGTACGGCAATCCTCTGAAGTGGTCAGGGACTGTTTGCTTTCACACTGCCTGAATCAGGCGGCCCAGAAAACGAACCATAAACAAACATCTCGGGAGGTGGTCCCAGGTCAGTTTGTTTTTGGGGTCGTTTAGAGGGGTTTGACTTCTTTTGACGTGTTCACATGTGCAGAAGCAGCCATGACTCGGCACTCGGAGTCCAGTTCAGACGTCCTTAGTTTGGCACCAGTCCTGATTTGTATCGAATACCTTTTGCATATTCGTATGATTAAATTCTCAGGATTTGCTATTTCATTAAAATGGTTCATTTTAAATTTAAAGTGTGGGTTTAGTATTGGCACGACTTTAAATAACAGGGCATCCGATTCATTTTCTTTGAATCTTCACGTCTCTAATAGAGATGGATAGAGTTGAAATGAGACGATTAGGGACCTGCTGCACTTTGCATTAAATGAGACGAATTATGCCTCCATGGGCACATTAACAGTGAGCTTTATTCTGTCTCACTGGTGTAAGCTTGAGGAATGAAGAGAAGTTGTGCCTGCATATTTTCTCTCTCTCTCTCTCGCTCACTCGCTCACTCTCGCTCTCTCTCTTTCTTTGCGCAGATACCTCAGGGTTTCTCTGATACTGAGATCTACAAGGAGCTTGGTGTTCAGGCTTCACTGATTAAATTCTTTTCAGAAAGAAAAAAAAAACCAGAAAGAAGAAACTGCACTAAGACAGAGAAGGGAGGTAGAACGAGACGAGAGGAAGCAGTGCAGTGTATTCTGGCTGTCTCCCAGACGAGAGGGATATTGATGGATAGAGCGGTGCAGTGTACATAACACCAATTCTCCTCCGTCTCGTCTCCTAATTCTCCTCATCTTCTTCCCGTCCATCGTCCCTCTTCTTCCCCTTCCCTCTCTCCTGGACCCCTCCCTTCCCTTCCAGTCCCTTCGCGCATCCATTTTCCTGCACACCTCTTTCGCGCTCGCTCTCTCTCCCCATGCCGGTGGAGGGAATTCTCTGAGCGGACGACTTCTCTGTGGGATCGGTGCGGCGGGAATCCTGGGAAATCTACATCCAGGAAAGTGTGGGATGGCAGCGATAGAGGCAGACAGTCTGGCGCGAGGAGCCACGGCTGCTGGTGAGTCACCTATATCTTCCTCTTTTGTCAAATGTCCTTCGTTTCTTTTCTCTCGCCCACCCACACTGCTTACTGTGTGTGTATATTTATTTCCATACGTCCGTCTTTGGCTTTCTTTAGTTTGAGTGGGTCTGAGTGCTATTTTGGATTGTTTACTCGCAGTTTGTTAGTCGGGTCTGCTTAGTGTAAGTGCACAACGCGTCTGGGATTTACAGGGTGAGCGTGTGGTATTGGGGGACTGCGCCGGTCCAGTCGTGTCGCCTCAGAGGACAAACGCTGCAGTTTTCACAAGACCCACGTACGTCACGGGTGCCTCAGAGGTGCGGATTTGTTTGGCACACGTGCAGCCTTCACTTTTATACTAGACTTCGTAGCTTTGTTTAAACACCTCGGATTTGTGGAACTTTGTTTGCAGTGAACACAGCGATCGGCAGCCTTGTCGTCGATGGTGTTTTGTTTGATGCATTGCACATTTTTATCTCCTTGATTCTCTTTTCCTTTTGGTCGTGCATTACTTATATTGGACACCTGCATTGGTGATTAGATCAGTTGAGTAATTGTTTGGTGGTGTGTAAAACGAGTGCAGTGTTATTTCGCTCTTTACTCATTTATTTGTGATTGTTTTTAGCATTTAAATCTTGCTCAGTGTGGAGTTTTATTCCCAATCATTTAATACTGGTTACAAGGGGCATAACATTAGACTTGGCTCACAACTCGTTTCATGGCCTGATATTCAGTTGTTTTTTTTAATTACAAAAATACGATAAGCTTTTTACCAAGGAGCGCTGCTGCTCCTTATTTGAAATAAACAGAATAAATAATCCAAAAGCACAAACTTGTTCACATTTTTTTTTCTTCGTTCCTCCAGATTAGGCATGAATTTAAAAAAATGTTGCATGGGACTAGAGAAATGTTTGTGAAGGCAGAGTGAGGAAATTGTCCAATTATCACAAGTAGCTTTAATGAATAACAGATATAGATTGCAAGAACAGTTTCTGAGCTGTGGTGCTTAAGTTTGTGAAGCCGTGAGAATTTTCCTTTTTTCTGCATAAATATGACCTAAAACATCATCAGTCCTAAAAGTAGATAAAGAGAACCCAGTTAAACAAATGAGACAAAAATATTATACTTGGTCATTTATTTATTCAGGAAAAAGATCCAATATTACATATTAGTGATGGGCAAAAGTATGTGAACCTTTGCTTTCAGTATCTGGTGTGAACCCCCCGGTGGCCGACAATAAACTGCAGCTAAACGTTCCGGTTAGCTGTTGATTCAGTTCGGCACCACCGGCTTGGAGAATTTGGGCCCATTCCTCGTACGAACAGCTTCAGCTCTGGGATGTGGTGGGTGTCATCAACATTAGCTGCTCGCTTCAGTCCTTCCAAAAACATTTCCATTGGTTATGAAGGTCAGGACTTTGACTTGGCCATTCCAAAACATGAACTTTTATCCTTCGGACCTTCTTTGTAGAAAGCTTGTGTGCTTCGGGTCGTGTCTTGCTGCATGACCCACTTTCTCTTGAGATTCAGTTCATGGACAGATGTCCTGACATTTTCCTAGAAATTCTCTGATATAATTCAAGAAGTATTGTTTTCCATCATGATTTGCAAGTTGTCCTGGCCCAGAGATGCCAGCAAATCAGGCCCAAACCATGATACTACACCACGCATGTTTCACCAGATGGGATTAGGTCTTATGCTGGAATGCAGTGTTTTCCTTTCTTAATTTGGTTCTCATCCGTCCACAAAACATTGTCCAATAGCCTTCTGATGGCCGCGTGACTTTAGCAACTGCAGACGAGCAGCAGGTCTTTTTGGAGAGCAGTGGCTTTCTCCTTGCAACCCTGCCATGCACACCATTGTTGTTCAGTGTTCTTCTGATGGTGGAGTCATGAACATTAACATTAGCCAATGTGAGAGAAGTCTTCAGTTGCTTAGAAGTTACCCTGGGGTCCTTTGTGACCTCACCAACTATTACACGCCTTGCTCTTGGAGTGATCTTTGTTGGTCGACCACTCCTGGGGAGGGTAACAGTGGTCTTGAATTTCCTCCATTTGCACACAATCTGTCCGACTGTGGATTGGTGGAGTCCAAACTTCTTTAGCGATGGCTCTGTAACCTTTTCCAGCCTGATGAGCATCAACAACTCTCTTTCTGAGCTCCTCAGAAATCTCCTTTGTTCGTGCCATGATACACTTCCACAAACGTGCTGTGAAGAGCAGACTTTGATAGATCCCTGTTCTTTAAATAAAACAGGGTGCCCACTCACACCTGATTGTCATCCCACTGATTGAAAACACCTGACTCTGTCGACTTCAAATTAACAGCTAATCTTAACCACTCAGTTTTGCCACTCACTAATATGTAATATTGGATCATTTTCCTCAATAAATAAATGACCAAGTATGATATTTTTGTCTCATTTGTTTAACTGGGTTCTCTTTATCTACTTTTAGGACTTGTGTGAAAATCTGATGATGTTTTAGGTCATATTTATGCAGAAATGTAGAAAATTCTAAAGGGTTGACAAACTGTTAAGCACTTCTGTACTTAATTCAAGTAAAAACTGTAGTGCATAAACTGCAGACGGTTTGCTTTTTGCAGCAACAACAACAGATTTATGGTTAAGCAGAACATCTGAATCGTACCTGTCCTTGACAGTGATTTTGATTGACATTGTCATAGTCTATTTCTGCGCAGTGGTTTGTTCACAGATGGTGAAATAAGTTCGTTGCCGAGCTGTCTTTAATAGGAAACTGATTTCCGACAGTATGCAGATTGACGTCTTTTGAGCAACATCTGTCTTTTCAAAGCCAAGCCACTTCCTTAAGAGTGAGCATGAGCAGTGTCTAGCAATTAAATCTCACAACATGGATTGTGAGGCTGGTGGTGTCTGTATTTTGTCTCCAGTTTGTTCTCTCATTTTTTTTTACAGGTTTGTGCACGCTGCATGCACTCAATGTAACTCGTTGCGTGACTGGGTGAATATGTGAACACTTAAGGTGCGTTTTTTTTTTTTTTTTTTTTTTTGTTTGCTTTTATTTTTTATTTTTTGCAAGTTGGACAAACTCATGTCAGCTTGCATAGTGTTAAAAGAACAGTTGAGATATTGTAGACCATACATATCACACACGCCTAATGCACAGTCAGTTGTTAAATAATGGAAACTTTTCTGTGTAAAGCTCTCAACAGATAACTTACTAGTACTGTTGCGCTGATACTGATACTTACACACAGTATCTGTGTCGGTAATAGAGAGCTTTATCCAGTACCCGGAAAATGCTACTGATCCACACCGTCCCCTTCCTCGTGGAATTATAAGTCAAGTCAGATTTATTTCTATAGCGCTTTTTACAATGGAGCATTGTCTCAAAGCAACTTTACAAGTTTAGATTATCTCCTAATAACTACGTCCAATCCCAAATTGAGCAAGCCTAGGTACCGGAACACAGCTTGGAGAGAAAACAGAAGATGTAATTAGTTATTGATTAAGAGCACAGTGTCTATTAACAATCACTGATGCCATGTGTAGCATGAGACCCCGGCAGCATTAGCTGTAGCAGCATAGCTAGAAAGAGGAGACCTGATAGGTAACACAGCCAAGAGGGATCACATGAGACATCGGCAACCCCACGGGAGGCAGAAGACAGCAACCCAACGTCTCTGATCACCATAAGACTCTTTGACTATGAACCCCCAGCTCTGCCCTTATTCTAAGGCAAGGATGCATGAGTCAAGATCACGAGGACCGAAGCCCAGTTCAGCCAGACCGCCCACCCGACACTCCCGGCTAGCGGACAAGGCAGGCAGGTCAGACATGACTCCAGACTCCGGCCCCAGTGACCCAAGCCATGCATCCTGGTCTAAATCTAGTCAAAAAGCTGTTAAATAAGTACGTGTCTTTAGCCTAGACTTAAATTGGAGAGTGTCTGGGGAGTCTCGAATGTCTCGAACGAAAGTGGAAAGTGTTTATCCATAGTTGGGGGGCCATGTATGAGAAAGCCTTTCCCCCTGCTGTGACTTTTTTAATTCTAGGAACTAAAAGAAGTCCTGCACCCTGCGAACGAAGTAGACGAGTTGGATTGTAAAACTCTAAGAGGTCACTCAGATAATGTGGGGCCAGGCCATGTAGAGCTTTATAAGTTATAAGAAGTATTTTGTAATCAATGCAGTTCTATTTGACATTTTTTTTCAAAATGTAGTTATTCATTTATATTTATTCTGTGACAAATCCTTAACATTATGTGAGGTGTTTTCGGTTTTATGCCTTTTGGATTCCACCTGCGGACCAATCAGATTCCTCCTCCTTTGCCATGTCACTCAATGCTTAATGACTGGGTGTAATAGAGTGGAGACGGAAAGCTTAATGAAGTCTGTTGTTTTTAGATGATTAGATAATGTTAATTAATAAAAGGGGTAGTAGAATGTGTACTTTTATTGTTTCAAATAATAATTAACGTTAAATGCGTCAGAGGGAGCAAGGCAGGAATAACTAGACACGGCGCGAATCCATCATAAGACTCTCTCTCTCACACACACACACACACACACACAAACCTGTTCAGGATTAAACAGAGAAGAAAGTAAACGAATGACTGGCATGAAATGTTTATTTTTAATTGTTACTAGTAACGGAGTTGTTTAATTCCAGTGAACTTTTGCAATGGTTGTGACGGTGTTGAATTAACAATGCATTGATTTCAATAAATCAGTTGTAATTAATAACTTAATTAAATAAGTTTGAAATATTGCTGAGACATTGACTGTCATCTTACAGTTCTTTAGAAAGTCTTATTTCTTATGTTTTGTAATAGTGAGCCTGAAAGATAATTAAACAGTACACATTTGAATTGATGTCTTAATTACAGTAATCGTTGATTTACTTAATTCAATCATCTTTTTTAATTTTTCCTCTGAAATAAGACATTGTGGTGCATCAGTCACATTTCTGATATAAAACCAAACCTCATGCAGTACTGCTTTTATACTGACCTGCTACACTGATTTGCTGGAGCAGCTTCTTACAAGACCTGAGTGCTGTCTAAGCTAAAGGAATGTTCTCCTACAAAAAATGGACCTCTGCACTGGACAAATATTAACATTTTACACTTGCAATGTTTTTTTTGTTTTTTTATATAAGAAAATGATTTATCCTAAAACAAGAAATGTCATAAAAACGAAACAATAAAAATGTATAGAAAAACATGACATTCTATGTACACGATCTGTTATGACATTAATTTCATGTTTTAAATAGAAATGCCTTGACTGCGTTAACTTAAACTATCTGCGTTCCTTGAAAACTATGGCTTCTTTTTAAAAATGAGCGTGAAAGTGATTTCTTAGGATTAGAAGGTTCTACATCTGACCTGTTCCAAAAATATTGATATTGCACATTTAGAATACATTTCGGGTGTCTGTGATTTTCATGTATGAAAGAGACTTGTTCCACATATCAGTTTTGCTATTTGGAATACAAAATGTTTGAAGCTCAATATCTCAAAACTACTCAGAACGCAGATAGGACCTTATACTCCCAAGGAGATGACATGCCACCACTAGATGAAGCGTAACTCGAGCTGTCTGTGGTGTTATTTCTCGCTTGAGATTATTTCTCACCAGTTTATGGAGGGGTGGCTGAAATGTAAATATAACCAACAATTAGAAAGCTTTGTAAGATTATGCTTCCCTATTTGTGCTTGGTACTGCATTATGACAAGATTATTTTTTCATGGCTCTAAATCTCTTCAAACTTGAACAGTAAATACTATTGTTTCAAGCTTATTATATCTTATTTGGCATACAGAACACTGGTTTTAGCAAAATAAGGGCATATAAGAAGTGGAATGCTATAAATATCAGATTTATAGGCTCCTATCGAATAGTTAAGTTGGTCAGTGTTGGCTGATACTTGAACTTCAGGTATCTTCTCTTCAGTGAAGAAACTGGAAAACCAAAGTGTAGCCCCATCTCATATTTAAGACGCAACAGGTCATCCACAATCTCAAATTTCCCCTCACCGGTTTCCTAACACGGTTAAAGCTAAGAGTGTAAAGGGGTAGGGGTGGGTGATCTGACAATATATGATCACAATTATTTTTCATGTAAAATCGTGATTATTTTACAAATCAAAAGCAATCTCAACAAAAGAACAGAACTAGTTGCACTTGGACTGGTATAGCCTTTCTACAAACTTCAATAGAGTGCACTTCAGTACAATGTAAACGGTTTCTAAAGTTCCCACCCTCACCTTATAGAATTGCTTAAAGTCATTTGGTGTAGGGCTGGCATTACTGCAACACCGATCCCCACCGTCTACAAAGATTCCAAAACAATGAGAAGTAATGGATCACTGTGAGGGGGGGAAAAAGAAATCCTGTATGGAGATACAAGACGCACCAAGGTGAATCGATGATCAATTAATAATCACATCGCAACCCTCTGAATCGTGAGCTGCCTAACGATTCCCACCTCTAGAGTAACGTATTGGCAAGTTATGTTGGTGCGTCACATCTGAGTCTTGAGTTTGATCCTTGGCTCCATTTGCTGAGTCATTTTGTTTGGTCTGTTCTGGGGACTCTGGGGGACTCTCACCTCCAAGATCGTTGTCCAAATTGGCTCTAGGTACGTGTTGAACAGGTGTCTTGTCCAGACTGTATTCCCATCTAGCACCAGGTGTTCCTAGAAAAGGCTTTGGACCAACCGTAACCCTGGGTTTCTGGGTTTTGAGTTTGATCCTCAGTTAAAAATTACAGTTTAGTTCAACTTGGTTTGTTTTGGAGAATGAAGGGGCTCCAACCCAAAAACGTGCTGCAAGGTGGTTTGTCCAGCTCGAATTACAGGCATATTTTCCCAACTTCCAACAGCATGCTGGATGATCTGGAGCACATTCTGTGATGCCCCGTGTTTGATGGATGCCTTGTTCGGGGTTTATATCCCCCTAGCATCAGGTGTTACTGGCTGATTAAAGCGGTTACTGATGTTCTTTAACAGATTCAGAGTATTTGAGTTGACTTTATGTACACGTGTTCGCCCATCTATAACCATCATCACAGCATTTAGCAGAGCCTCTTACCCAGAGCGTCTTACAATCCAAGCAGATGTGAGTTAAGGGCCTTGCTCAATGAACCAACAGTGGCAGTTTGGCAGAGGTGGGATTTAAACCCTTGACCTTCTGGCCCATAGTCTAGTACCTTATCCACTAGGCGCGAGTTCTAAAGGACTTTCATCCAATGTGATGATTCCTTTTGTAATTAATGTATTACCAAGTATTGCCTCGTGACTCCATGATTTGATTTTCTGTTCCATTTACTGTGCAGTTTGGCTTAGTTTGTTCTGGAGACTCTGAGGGCGCACCTCCAAGAACATGCTGGAAGGTAGGCGGTTCATTTCAAATGGATCAGTCTTGTGATATCCTGCCATATAGAGTTGCCATGTCCAGATTGTGCACCAGTCCCCTTCTAGCACCAGGTGGTCCTGTGAAAAACTCTGCGCCAACTCTCACGCTGGGGCTCTGGGTCTTGTACTTGGTCTTCAGTTCAGTAACCCTAACTTGAATAACCTTAACCTTCCTCCCATCATCAATAGCCATTGATGCTAAAGTGGGTTTAAACGCACTTAATCAGATAATTTCAGGTAATCGGATTTTGTCAGTAATCTGATCATTGTGTTTAAATGCACTTGGTAATCAGATAATGGGAAAGCATGACTTGGGCAATGATCGGATTTCTACTTTGCAACCAGCCAATAATCTCTCACAAGGTTGTGATGTGAATTTCGAACTTTAATCATTAAATAATGGAATTCATAATTTCCTTGAGCTTTTACTGCATTTCAGTGTCTTCAGAAAGTGTTTGGTTGCCGTTTTGCAGATGCTGCTTTAATTCCAGGGTTGCCAGATCCCACAAGAGAAACAAGAAACCAGGGGCTGTATTCATAAAGATTCTACGAATCCTCTTTGAGAGCTCCTAATTTAGCTCATAAACTCCTAGCTATGATTTTTAGCTTAAGTGAGTGAGAAGCGATCTCAGAGCAACTCTAAACTTTTATCTTGGTCAGGAGGCGGGGTTTAACTGGTTGTTGGGTGTGAAGACTGGGATCGGTTGTCACCACACTTACCTCACACCCCCACCCCCACAAAAAACTTCTCTTAATTAAGGAAATACTGTTTAGCCTATTATAAGTTTTTACCTATTTATGAAATAACAGGCATGGACCATTTCTGCCTATTTAACACTAATCACTAACACGTTTTTGCTTTATTTTATTGACTCTATTTATCATGCTGGTAATTTCTGTAGCCTACTCAATTTATTGGCTAGCGTATGAAGTGGAGAAAATGCGACTCCACTCTTCAGGTGTTACTGCTGCTGGTGGTGTTGGTTCAAATGTAGCTTTAATTCTGGGCGTTGCGGCATTGCTGTGCTGGGTAGGAGATGTGAGCGCATCTCCAATAAGGTCAGCCGCAAACATTATTCCTGCAGGATCTAATCCGTGGCGTTTGATTAACACACTGTTTGGAGAACATTTCTTAAGCCTGGTCATCTTTCCTCAGTTTTTGCCTCTGCTTAAGAGAACTCCTAAGCCTCCTAGAATCCTCCTTCCTACTCTTAACAGTTTTTCACCTTTTAGGGATTAAGATGCTTTAAAAAGAACTTTTCTCTTTACTAGGGTGTACTCCTAACTTTAAGAGGGAAACAGCCACAATTCGCTTAAAATTTCGTTACTAGGAGAAACCCTTAAAACTATATGGACCTGGGTCTGCAGAAACAAGCCCGAAAAAAAAGAATAATGAGCCCTTTTAGAACAAGAGAACCTGG
This sequence comes from Ancistrus triradiatus, assembly GCA_025084515.1. NCBI lineage: Eukaryota > Metazoa > Chordata > Actinopteri > Siluriformes > Loricariidae > Ancistrus > Ancistrus triradiatus. The sequence continues at coordinate 674,928 of JAJAGP010000037.1, read as the reverse complement.
CAACCTGGTTTGATTCTGTTTGCTGCTTCCGGGCGACGTTTGCGTGCATGCGCAGACTGAGAAAATCGGGTATACATGCACAGAGAAATCTGATTACGGAGACGAAATCCAGCTCTCTGATGGATTTCTTAATCTGAATAATCAGGTAACTGGAGAAGTCAGATTATGATCGAATTATTAAGTGCCTGGAAACACACTCATGTAGTTTGGCTTGATTTTCCCAGCAGGAATCCATAACCATGCTGTAAGATGGTACTTCTAGTTGCAAGTCTTGAGACGGACAGGTGCAACATCCAGCTCCAGACACCGATGTTTCTTTTGGTGATTGGCACATCCCAGAACGTGCTGGGAGGTGGATGATCCAAAGGAAACTGTGATGCCCTGTTAGGCTAATCTCCTTTCTCCAGGTGTTCCTAAGAAAGCACCCAGCATGACCCTGATCAGGATAGATCGGTGCTGATTTACTTATTGGGCTCAATTTGACTTAACTCCGCGCTCACGTTCTCGCTCACATTTCCAATAGTTTGTCCTCACTAGGCGTCCCTTCGCTCACTAGGGACCGAGACGATCGTCACCTCGCAAATAGTTGCGGCGTGACAGCTAGTTCAAGCAGGAGTGAAGCGGTAATGATCACCACTCCAGTGTGCTTCTGCACGATTTGTTGTGTGAGGTCGGCGCGGCGGATGAGCGGAAGACTTGTTGACAGCCACACATTTCCCAGCTGCATTTGTTTAGCTCGGCATGTTGACACAGCATCGAGAGAAGGCGGTTGAAAGTAAACTGCTTGCAAAAGCCAACAGGAGCTCAGGTGACCTAGAAAAAGATTTCAAACTGCCTCGCTAGAACAAACATCACACCTGAGTGGGGTCGAGTGGCAAATTAGTATCGCAGGACCTGAAGCGTGCATGCTGAGGAGTGTCCTCGTCTGATCTCTAAACTGTTAAACCATTACAGAAAAGCTTGGGAGCGTTCCCAGTAGAGAGGCTTCAAAAATGTCTTATTTAATGTTAACCGCACAATTCCCAGTTTGATTATCATTTCCTCTCGCCGCCAACTTAGAGCCAGCCACCATCTCGTTAACTGCCACTTTAGGTAATGGGACATGGTGTCAACTGGTGTTATTGAATCAAGGCTCGCGTTGCCTTCGGAGCTGTTGGGACCGGTCGTTTATATCTTGAGAGAAGAGCAGACATGGTTTTGCATATGTTTTCTCCGTCTTATGGCACTAAATAGGTTTTGTGCAGGAAGATGAAAATGAGACTGGAGAGCATAAATATTGTCTCTGCGGAGTCTGGCTGCAGTAATGGGATGCGTTTGCGAAATGAATATGGAACTGATGTCTGCAGGCAGGATGAGGAGGAACCGGGCTGCATTTGAAGCGCCAAAAAATGGAAACTCTGCTGTTTGTCTTTGCGTGGACCCTTCAGGAACTGTGAACTTCTTTATAAGGAGGATTTAGTTCCTTGAAGCGCTCATGACTTTTGCTCACACTGCATGACTTTTTATTCAGTGGTGGAAATTCGAGCTCTTCAAAATGTAGTTCTTCACAGTCTCTCAGTCAAGCACTTATATCTGCACCAATCTGAAAATCTGAGCCTGTTTTGTTCCTCTACACCTTTCTTGAAGAATTTCACTGAACGCTGAACTCTCAGGACCTTGGTGGTGCATCTACGTTACTCTTTTATTGACCAGAAAGTCCAGGGTTCAGGTTCAGGCATCTGCCACAGTTGGGCAAGACACCTAACCCACAAATGCTTATGATGTACAATGAAACAACAGTTGTGACTCGCATCATGTGATCTGGACATTCTCCGAACACTGTGCACTCACTGATCACTTTATTAGGAACACCTCCTATTTCTACACTCTAGTGTTGAAGTTACAGCATTTAGCAGACGCCCTTATCCAGAGCGACTTACAATTGGTACAGTCTTACAATCCAAGCAATTGTGGGTTAAGGGTCTTGCTCAAGGACCCAACAGTGTCAGCTTTGCAGAGGTGGGATTTGAACCCTGGACCTTCTGGTAACCGCTAAGCTACCACAGTCCCTTGAGTCTGAACTCAATCTCGAGACCATAAATGAATGGTCTCATATCTGTGGACTCAAATTGTCAGACGAGTCCAATGCATCTGAGGTGACGTTAATTATAAACAGAACATTTTTCTGTCATTATTGAATATCAACAATCTATTTAAATGGAATAAATCAGTCCTTTCTCTACATGCCTAAATAAAATTTGCATTGTGATTGGCTCACAGGGAAAAACAAGTTACTGCTCTTCTCGTTCAGCATCCAATCAATGAACACGCTTTATTTTGAGTAGTCTGACGTTAAGGTTGCAAGTGTGCATTCTTACATAGTTTAGGAGAGGTTTTGTATGAGGGTAGATTGAACAAATGTTATGTTGGATAATAAAAATGGATAGAATTGTTGTTTGTTATATCGAGTTGACAGTGTGATGGCTTCTGATAAGGTTTGAAAGCAGGGAAACTGAATCATTTTGCTTCCAAGTGTTCCATTTGTCTTAGTTTGACTAAGACTATAATATAATAATTATCATTCATAATTACAATTGAAACGAGGCTCTAGTACCCTGTTGGGCCATGTCTAGCCTGGATACAAGATGAGATGTGCTCAAGCATGGAGGCAAATCTGTTCTGTATGGTATCATGTGGGACATTTGCCTATAGATTTTGCAGCTGAGCCTGTAGATCCTGCACACTAAAGCTGGAGTCCCAGCTGGTCTCATAAATGCTTAAATGCTGATAAATCTGGCAACCAGGCTTCCCAGGAAGTGTTGCATCACAACTGTAGATCAACATGTATTGAAGTTATTTAAATGTGGCTTGCAGTGTCTGCTATATATTATATAAACGTCTAAAATAGATCAGCTATGGGTCGTTATCGTAGTGAGCTGAATTCTCCCTGAGACTTAAATTACAGGTCCACAAAAAGCTGTTGTAGGCTTTAAATCGGCTTGCTCTGTATTGTGTCGGTGCGTTATGGATGAATATGGGTCGTAAATACAGCAGCAGGGGTCAGTGTTTGTGCTTGTTAATCCCACTGAAGTGTTAGTGAGGTCACTTTATAGACTCCCTAACAAAGCGAGTACACCCAGCCTCGTAACCCAGGCACAGGTGGCCATGAGCCTGGGAGTTATGATTAGGCTTGTTATTGTGCCTGCATGTGTGTTTTTAGTTGTGTATTCACTGGGCCAAGCCATATCTCACAATGCCTTCCGGCCCAGGAGGAGCTCTCGGAGGACTGTCAGGGTGATGCAGTGGTTAGCGGTGCTGCCTCACAGCTCCAGAGACCTGGGTTCTAGGCTAGGCTGTTGCTTGTGTGGAGTGTGTCCAGGTGTGGTCCTGCCTTGCCTCCTGTGCTGCCGATGAGGTCTGGCATTGTACGAACCTGGATTGGTTAAGTGGGTTGGAGAGTGAGAGAGTTTGCTAGTTGTCTGCTCAGCCATGAGTCACTTGGCTTTGTGATGATTTTGGAACAGCAAAACTTTTTTTTTTTTTTTCTTATTATTTATTTAATTATAATTAAATCAATGTAATTTATTTTTGAAATTATAATTACTTATAAAAAAGTCTGTCTTAACTCCGAGCATGGTGGCTCATAAATGGCCAAGCAAACGCTGCGGATAAATGAACAGAGGTGGGAGTTTAGGAGCCAAAGTCAGTCATGTCGGTGTGACTTTTGGCTGTAGACCCTTCTTTGTACCTGTTGACCCTTTTGCTTGTTTCTCTCATGGGATCTGGCAACACTGGTCTGTGTGTATACCATGTCTTGCTATACTTGTGAGGACCAAATATTACTACGACGATTGGAAAACCTGGAATTTTGACTAGCAAGGTTTTTTTCTGGTCCTCACTTCATTTTTTAAAATTAATTAATTCATTGTTTTACAAAAGCTGCAGCTTTTATTTGAAGAGCCAAACGACTTACTTTAGGTTACGGAGGTTAAGGTTAGGTGTAGTGTTAATTAGCTGCACTTGTCCTTCATTGTTATTCATTTTCAATGGAAAGTCCTCAGAAGGATCGCAAGGGGTGTGTGTGTGTGTAGACACGTTTGGGTGAAATGTCAAGATGTGTTAGAAGCTCCACATAAAATGTCAGGACATTTTCTGAGTCCAGGTCCAAAGACACCATTTTTATTCCAAAAGCTAAAAGACACAACAGTTTTCCTTTTAGCTGCTGAGGTTAAGGTCAAGGCTAGGTGTTGTTGTGGCATTAATTAGCATTGATACTGAAGTGTGTGTGAGTTAATTCCATTGGTAAATGTAGTACTACGTAATAGAAGTAATAGTACTCATTTGTTCCCCCCACTACCTGTATAATTTTTATAAACTGGTTCATATTCACTCGTTGAATCTGTTTCATCGGACTGATCGTCCATGTTGTTTGTAATAGTCTACCGATGCATTTTCAGCTTCCGTGAAGCAAAAGTATCTTTATATTTACAATGCAGTGGCATAAGACTGTGACTTTGGTGATGTTTGGTCAATGCCCCCTTCAGTCATTGCCTGTTTCACAGGACGTAATGAGGTCATTAAATGGCGCACACCCGTAGTGTAGTTGGCATGCAGAGCAAACGTTCTCCTCAGTGTAAACAATAGCTATCCCAGCTTTAAATTCTTCCGTATCTCAGAGGATTACATATGATCAGTGCAAGTTGGAGCTGCAGTGGAAAAAAAGTAGTGCCTCTAACGTCTTTGGAACTGTGTTCTTTGGTCAGAAGGGATGAAATGAAGCATTTTATCATCAAACAGGCACAGGACGAGAAGATTTAAAATGAAATCCGTCTGGGTTACAGTTGGATGTGCCAGCAGCACAGAAATCAAGTGCATGGCAAGATGATCCAATGACCAGGGTCATGCTTTTGTGGTCACCTCAGTGCCCTGACTTAAGCTAGGGATGTGTGATGCTGACAAAACATCTCTACTTTCTGGGATTATGTTGATAGCTATAATTAGACGGTACTTTGGCTGCGTACATCTTAGGTCAGAAGTATTAAGATGTTTGAATCCATCTCTCAACAACCTGAGCTGGCACCATGTCTTAAGCGATGTAACTGGTGACTGCATTTTATGTCTTGCCTTTTGTTGCTTTTCTTGTCATAAGGCACTTTTGGCAGATTGGTGTGTTGGTGCAGTTACCTTTGCTGGTTTAGGCCAGCTGTAACCAGCTGACTCCCAATGTTTGTCTGCTAGGGTTAGTTATCCTTTACGTTTTCACTAATCGTGGCCTTGTATTTGATGCATAAAATGTGTTCGGATGAGTGGAATCAATTCTATTTTTTTTTAACAGCTACCCGATTGTTGGAATTTGAATATGTGAACTAAACTCTTGAGGACATTATTTTATTTTTTGCAAAATGTGTGACTAACGTGAAAGTGGCAGGAAGCTGAGAGACGTGCAGGTTAAAATGAAACAGAAGGTTTATTAAAGAAACACAAACTAAGGAAAAACGGCTAACAAACACAGACAAAGCCAAAAAACAGGTGTGTAACCAAAAGAACATGCACAAACGCGTATCAAGCTGCGTAGTAACATTAATGGCTACCAGGAGATCAACACGCGCATATGAAGTGGGCATAGAAACACGGGCATAGAAAACGAGCTAGAAAGCAATACCAGTATCCAAGGCAGACGAGAAGCCAAAGGGGAAGTGCGGAGGGCTCGGACAAGACCGACACCTTCAATAATCCGTCCCGAACGTTTCTTGGGGCCGCGCTTATACCGAGTGCTCCGTAGCCACCCCCACAGGTTTCCGAGATTGAGCTAGGACACGAACAGTGACCCCAGAAAGTCACAGAGGCCTCAGGAGGTTTTTTTTCGGGACGAGACCTTGGAGGGTTCTGGTAGCTTTCGGGGTGCTGGTGACTGGGGTCGCAGTCGTGCTGCTGAAAATCCGGGCCACCGTACCTGACACTGGTGAGTGGTGGGAGGCTGGATGGAGGACAAGAGTCAGGCTCAGAGGCGGGTGACGCGCTCAGAACCTCTTCTGAAGCGAGCGACACACCCTGGTCGTCCTCCGAGGCAGGCGACGTGGTCTGGAAATTCTCAAGGAGCGACGAGACGCTCTGGACGGCCTCTGGGAGGGCCTCACTGGAGCGGACGGCTTCTGGGAAGGACCTCTTCTGTGACGTCTCTTGTACAGGCTTCCTCAGGACTAGTACTGGCATGGGTGTTCTTGGTGCTAATGTCCGTGACGCCAGTGTTGGCGCAACTGACTCCTTTAAGAAGCTGAGACGTGTTGTTGAGGTACGGAACTAGACAGCAAGTCGCACTTAGACACCGAGCGAAACAACACTAACAGCTAAGGTAAGGAGCTACTAGGCGACGTTATCTTCGATACCAATGTGCTCCGGTATAGAGCTACACGGCATGGTGGAAGGTCTTCATAATCAATTAACCTGGCTCCCCTAGTAGGACCAGCAAGCGTGGGTTCTGACGCTGAGATGGTGACTGACCATGGGACCGGGGAGACGGACTGGACCCTAACAGGAGGAGGACCAAAGGAAAGGAACTTCAAAAATCTCTCCCCGGTAATAGCCTGGGCCACAGGCAAAACATTGCAGGCCCATTGTAATTGGTCCTTGCATGTCCCGTGCTTGTCTTAAAAAAAAAAATCGATATTTTGAGTTGAAAATCGATGTGGTATATCACGAAAATAAGTATCGTGATATGTTGCTGTATCCATTTTTTAGCACATCCCTACTAAAGAGGATGCTCCACAGTAGGCTCTAGGATCCCAGATGATATGCACAGGTCCTGAGTTGAGGAATGCTTTGGATTCCTTGCTCTGCTTGCTCGCAGTACTAAACTCGAGTGGCATTAACGGTAAATGTTAAGAGTCCCAAAGTCCTTATTCAGCTGGAGATTCAGAAGAGCTACCTGCGCTCACTACAGGGCTTTTCCACCTCAGTGGTGTGCTGACAGAACCCATAATATCTGGTCCTGCTTGACTCCCATTCACACAGCCCTGGTGTCTCTGAGGGAGCTCATTGTGACACTTGATATCAGTTGGATTCAATCAGGTGGATCTTTCATCGCATGAGCTGTTGTCTGAGGAGAGACGCGTTAGTCAGACTACATGAGTGATTGGATGTGATTAGAGGATTAGCTAGAGGTTTCCAGTGCGTGCACAAATGCACATGCATGCCTTATGCTGGTGGCCTGCGAGCGTTGAGGGCCATGACTGGTGGCAGATGGTGTGAGCAGAGCACCATTCACTTCGGTGTCTGTCACGGAAGCCACTCATGGCGATGGATGCACAAGTTGTGTTGCTGTGACGCGTGCCGCCATTGGAGAAATGGATCACAGTCGGTTTGCATAATCATAAACGCCTGTCGCTATCAATCATACGGCGTTCATATCCTTTACGCCTGGCGCTTTAACAGACGCTGTGGCTCGTTCCCAGGCTCCTCAGAGAAGGATTCTTATAAGGTTTGTTTGAATTCTTCTTGTGATATGGTCTGCTTTCATAACGTCTGTAGTGGTAAATGGTCAGATACAGGTATGCTCTGTGAAACAGGATGTTGACTGAAATGGACATTACTTTAGTTTTATGCTACTGTAATGTAAATATAATTTGTATGTATATATGTAAATATATATTTTTCTTTCTGAAGTATAAACATTGCAAAACAATTATATAAGTAATTAAACAAACCGGGTCTACAGTGGTGTTTAAATTTTGTGAACCCTTTAGAATTTTCTACATTGCTGCATAAATATGACCTAAATCATCATCAGATTTTCACACAAGTCCTAAAAGTAGATAAAGAGAACCCAGTTAAACAAATGAAACAAAAATATTATACTTGGTCATTCATATATTGAGGAAAATGATCCAATATTACATATTAGTGAGTGACAAAAGTATGTGAACCTCTAGGATTAGCAGCTAATTTGAAGGTGAAATTACAGTCAGGTGTTTTCAATCAATGGGATGCCAATCAGGTGTTTTATTTAAAAAACAGAGATCTGTCAAAGTCTGCTCTTCACAACACACGTGGAAGTGTATCATGGCACAAACAAAGGAGATTTCTCAGAAAAAGTTGATGATGCTCATCAGTCTGGAAAAGGTTACAAAACAATCTTTAAAGAGTTTGGACTCCACCAATCCACAGTCAGACAGTTTGTGTACAAATGGAGGACATTCAAGACCATTGTTACCCTCCCCAGGAGTGATCGATCAACAAAGATCACTCCAAGAGCAAGGCGTGTAATAGTTGGTGAGGTCACAAAGGACCCCAGGGTAACTTCTAAGCAACTGAAGGTCTCTCTCACATTGGCTAATGTTAATGTTCATGAGTCCACCATCAGAAGAACACCGAACAACAATGGTGTGCATGGCAGGGTTGCAAGGAGAAAGCCACTGCTCTCCAAAAAGAACATTGCTGCTCGTCTGCAGTTGGCTAAAGATCACGTGGACGAGCCAGAAGGCAATTGGAAGAATGTTTTGTGGATGAATGAGACCAAAATAGAACTTTTTGGTTTAAAAGAAAAGCGTTATGTTTGGAGAAAGGAAAACACTGCATTCCAGCATAAGAACCTTATCCATCTGTGAAACATGGTTTGGACCTGTTTTGTCTGCCATCTGGGCCAGGACGGCTTGCCATCATTGATGGAACAATGAATTCTGAATGATATCAGATAATTGTTTTTTAAGGAAAATGTCAGGCATCTTCCATGAAAACTGAATCTCAAGAGAAGGTGGGTCATGCAGCAAGACAACGACCCTAAGCACACAAGTCATTTTACCAAAGAATGGTTACAGAAGAGAATAAAGTTCATGGTTTTGGAATGGCCAAGTCAAAGTCCTGACCTTAATCCAATGGAAATGTTGTGGAAGGACCTGAAGCGAGCAGCTAATGTGAGGAAACCCACCAACATCCCAGAGCTGAAGCTGTTTCTGTACGGAGGAATGGGCTAAAAATTCCTCCAAAGCCGGTACTCTTAGGGTGTGCAGGACTGATCAACAGCTCCAGGAAACATTTAGCTGCTGCAGTTATTGCTGCACGGGGGGGGGTCACACCAGATACTGAAAGCAAAAGGTTCACATACTTTTGCCAGTCACTAATATGTAATATCGGATAATTTTTCCTCAATAACCAAAATGACTAAGTATAATATTTTTGTCTCATTTGTGTAACTGGGTTCTCTTTATCTACTTTTAGGACTGTGAAAATCTGATGATGTTTTAGGTCATATTTATGCAGAAATATAGAAAATTCTAAAGAGTTCACAAACTTTCAAGCACCACTGTATGTGAACCATAGCTCTATGTGGGTGGGACTACATAAGGTCCTAATATCTCGTTTTACAGGAACTACTCTGATTTGATTTGCTTCCAGATCGGCCGTGTCTGTTTTTCTAACTCCTCCCCTAAGAATATAACAGCCAAATTTTTGTGCTGCTTTTCATCGAGTTCGGTGGAGCTTTGATCATTTTATATAAATAAATAATGGTAAGGGCAACCACTGAGATGTCACTACCATATTATTAATGGGACGAATCCATGACCAACAGAATATTTTATCATTCAGTGGTGGTATCTGTATAATGCAGGATAGGATTTTGAGAAAAATTAAATCCCTTTCCTTTTTCTGTCTTCTCACCAGTCTGTCCATCTCACCCTGGTATAATTCTCGTCCCAAGGATCCCACACTTGGAATTCTGCATAGGTAAGTCATGCTAATCTCTCTTCTGCTTTTCCTGTTCTTTTTGTTACATACATGTTCATCTCAGTTAAAGTCTGATTTTGGTTCATGGAATCAGTGCTTATGTTAAGTCCTCTGGAACTGCGTACCTCTCGTATTAAGAATTTTGATTTGTGAGAATGGCAAAAAATAACAGAAATTGCTAAAGTTCTGCCAGAACTTTCATATGGATTACTTTTATTCACTATGGTTGTCGCCTGTTTTGTAATTATTGTTGTTTTTATTGTAATTTTTGTTGTTATCCCTGTAATGCTTTGGCTGAATTGCTCTCATTACAGTCTGGCCAATAAAGCTGCTTTGAGTCTTGAATCTTGAGAGCCTCTCTGCAGCCTCTCTGTCATGCATTTGCGTAACGGATGTTGCCTGATGGCCCCCTGTTGGTTTGCGAGCAGGAAGGAACATGTTCTCTGAATTTAGAAATCTGTTAATGTGGTGTTAAATGGATCAACCAGAACAAATTGGTTGTAAACTATTAGGACTGTAGGGGAGAAAGTTCAGTAGATATTTAGGAAAGGCATGTGCTTGTAAGCATTCGTTTGTTTTTACCTTTCCAAGAAATGTGATACTTAATTCAGTTCTACTTTCTTATACTTTATGATCACATTTTTATATGCTTGCGTTGGCTGCAAAAGAAATTGCCTTTCAGTTCATAGTTATGAGCCTTTTCTTGTCAGTAAAAGGCTTCAAAGAAATATGAGGATGTACCACCAAGGAGCTGAATATTTCTTTTAGCAGTGATAAATTTTAAAACTCACGTAGAGTGCAACAGGTCCTGTGAATAAGTGCTGCAGTACGAAATCCCCATCCCTTATGACTGACACTGCTTTACTGAACTGTAGCTTTATTGAACTTTTTTTTTCCCTGAACTTTTCTACCTCCTGTGTAAGATGCATGTACTAGCTTGGTCCCAGTCATGGACTTTTTCTTGATGCAGTCATGACCAAGTTCCTACCAGGAAGCTAGTCTTTGGTGGTGGCCTGGCATTAGGAATAAAGCGCAAACAGTCATAAGATTTGACCATGTGGGCTTCATCGCAATGCTTTTATTACTTTTTAAATAATTAAATAAGGTTGGCACAAGGGTGTAGTGCTTGGCACTGTTGCCTCACAACTCCGGAGACCTGAGTTCAAGCCTCGTTTATTGCCTGTGTGGGTTTTCTTACCTATTCTACACAATGATTCATGTTGTGCAGACTTCACCCTGCCTTTAAAATGAAGACATATGTACTTACCTTAAGAGAGATCAAACCCAAAGGAGTTAATTCAACAGCATTTCCAAGGAAGATGAGATGTCTCAGACACCTCAGCGCTTGACGCAGTTTTTGGTACACCTATGTGTCCACATGGTTGCGGAATGCCTCTAATGGCCACTATGAACAAAGTGAGACTCTCTGTAGGAGGTTGTTATTTTTGCTGTAACTTTGATGTAATGTCCTTAAAACAAGTCAAAATGAGGTTCAGTATTGTGTGTGGCCTCTACGTGCCTGTATGACCTCCCATGGGCATGCTCCTGATGAGGTGGCGGATGATCTCCTGAGGGATCTCCTCCCACACCTGGACTAAAGCATCCGCCAACTCCTGGACAGTCTGTGGTGCAACGTGACGTTGGTGGATGGAGCGAGACATGATGTCCCAGATGTGCTCAATCGGATTCAGGTCTGGGGAACGGGCGGGTCAGTCCATAGCTTCAATGCCTTCATCTTGCAGGAACTGCTGACACTCTCCAGCGCCAACCGCACCAGCATATGGTCTCACAAGGGGTCTGAGGATCTCATCTCGGTACCTAATGGCAGTCAGGCTACCTCTGGCGAGCACATGGAGGGCTGTGCGGCCCTCCAAAGAAATGCCACCCCACACCATTACTGACCCACTGCCAAACCGGTCATGCTGAAGGATGTTGCAGGCAGCAGATCGCTTTCCACGGCGTCTCCAGACTCTGTCACGTCTGTCACGTGCTCGGTGTGAACCTGCTTTCATCTGTGAAGAGCACAGGGCGCCAGTGGCGAATTTGACAATCCTGGTGTTCTCTGGCAAATGCCAAGCGTCCTGCACGGTGTTGGGCTGTGAGCACAACCCCCATCTGTGGACGTCGGACCCTCATACCATCCTCATGGAGTCGGTTTCTAACCGTTTGTGCAGACATATGCATATTTGTGGCCTGTTGGAGGTCATTTTGCAGGGCTCTGGCAGTGCTCCTCCTGTTCCTCCTTGCACAAAGGCGGAGGTAGCGGTCCTGCTGCTGGATTGTTGCCCCCTGTGGCCTCATCTACATCTCCTGGTGTACTGGCCTGTCTCCTGGTAGCGCCTCCAGCCTCTGGGACACTAAGCTGACAGACACAGCAAACCTTCTTGCCACAGCTCGCATTGAAGTGCCATCATGGATGAGCTGCACTACCTGAGCCACTTGTGTGGGTTGTAGAGTCCGTCTCATGCTACCACGAGTGTGAAAGCACCACCAACATTCAAAAGTGACCAAAACATCAGCCAGAAAGCACTGGTACTGAAGTGGTCTGTGGGCCCCACCTGCAGAACCACTCCTTTATTGAGTGTGTCTTGCTAATTGCCAATAATTTCCACCTGTTGTCTATTCCCTTTGCACAACAGCATGTGAAATTGATTGTCAATCAGTGTTGCTTCCTAAGTGGACAGGTTGATTTTACAGAAGTTTGATTTACTTGGAGTTATATTGTGTTGTTTAAGTGTTCCCTTTATTTTCTGAGCAGTGTATTATCCACTGCAAATGTGCCAAGCTTACTGTAAATTAAATTAATGCGATTTATTAATTTGGCATGGCATACTGGGCACAATTTGACATTGGCATACTTACTTGTCTTCATGGTGTCAGAGGTTACTTGGTAGGTTTAGAAGTACACCATTGAAACATGCACAAATTCTGAGATATTTATGGCTGTCACCAGCTTAGAATAATTTAACTACAACCCCAAATCCAAAAAGTATGGCTGACAGTATGGAAAATGCAAAAAACAAATAAATAAACCGCAGCGTGTCTTGCATTTACTCTGACTTATATTTCAGTATGAATCCAAGATATTTTATTTTTTGTCTGGTTAACTTAATTCCACATAATATTCATTCATTATTGCACTTTAGGCCTACAACACATTCCAAAAAAAGTAGTTCACGTAGGGCAATTTAGGGCTTATAATGAGGTTAAAAAGAAAGGCTGATCTGTTGAGGAACAAATTAGATCTCCAATTTGTCAACATTCTCCCTCAACACTGTATATCATTAGAAAGGCTGAGTCTTTGAGGAGCAAAGATGGGCACAGGATCAATGCAAATGAGTGGAAAAAAAATACTGACATCAACAAAAACCAATGTTCCTCAATTAAGGATTGGTATATTTCAGTCCTAACTTTTTCTTTCTAAGATTTGACTTGTTTTGCATGGACATTCCTGGAAACACCTTGTGCAGCAGTGCTGTTGAATCCTGGATTGTTTAGCATGGCTCTTTCATTCTTACATTTATCATCTACGCCACCCAAGGACATTGGGTCCCTTTTTGAGTCTTGGTCCTCCCAAGGTTTCTTCCTCATAACGGTTAGGGAGTTTTTCCTTTCCACTATCGCCCTAGGTTTGCCCAATTTGGGATTGGACGTAGATATTAGAAGACAATCTAACACTGTGAAGTTGCTTTGAGACAATGCTCCATTATAGTGCTATATAAGTGAATCTGATTTGATTTGACTCTGATCAAACCTCCAAAAACTACAAAAGGAAAAAAAAAAAGTCAGATTGTCTGTAATTCGATCGACGAGTTTTAATGGACTTGGGTACGTCAGATAATGTGAAAGCGTCAGGTGTACATGACTTCGGCAATAATCTGATTTCTACTTTCCAACCAGCCAATAATCTCACAGAAGGATGTTGTAAACTTCAAACTTAATTATTAAATAATGACATTGTTTGAGCACATTCCTCAAGCATGTACTGTTTGGTAGCTATTTCGCAACCAGGACTATAGAAACAAGCCCAAAAGTAGCAAAGCGTCTTAAGACAAGTGGACCTGGCAACCATGCGTGATTCTGCTAGACACTTCCAGGCTTCGTTTGTGTGAATATGCAAACAGAAAACGGATTGAAAGAGTAAGAATTTGAGAAATCAGGAGAAACAAGTCACAAGGTATATGGAAACGAGCCCAAAAGAAGCAAATTGGTTCAAAACCAAACAAAAAAAATACATAAATAAATAAAATAAATAATGTACTTTTTCCTTTTAACTTTAGAGCTCGAACAACACCACTTTGCAGGAACAGAGAGAGAAAGAGACAAGAGACAGGATTAGGGAGCAAACCCAAAGAAGAAACTACACTGTTTAGGGAGCCTAGTGGTTCAGGTACTGGACTATGGACCAGAAGGTCCAGGGTTCAAATCCCACCGCTGCCAATCACTGTTGGGTCCTTGAACAAAGCCCTTAACCCTAAGCCCTTAACTTGGATTGTAAGTCGCTCTGGAGAAGGGACACAATGTAAATGTACCCTTTAGAAACAAGCCGCAAAAGCCTGCAGTATTTGTAAGATATTTTATAGAAAAATAAATCCGAGTAAGGCTATACATGCGCTGAGAAATGTGCTTACTGAGCTCCAGTTAATCTCTCTCAGATTTCTTAAACTGATTTCTAGACCTTAATCCAATCTGAGAAATCGGAGTATGCTGTTTACATGACCACTTGAATCATCGGATAACTGTAGAAACCAGACTGGATCATTAAGCAATGTAAACATTCTTACACTTCTTCCCAAACTGCAATTTACTATCCACGAAAAATTTGAATATTAATTTAGGAACAACAGGAGAGTGTATTGAAAAAGGAAAAACATTTGTGCAATCTCTGATGCATTGGGACCCTGTCTAGGGTTGTTCTTGTGCTGCCGGCTAGGCACCAGCTCTCCCGCGACCCTGTCCGAGATTAAGCGAATATGACAAAGTGAATGAATTAAACTGTGCAGTCTTATCATACTGCTGCTATGCAATGCAGTGCACGAATCCAAAGTTACAGTTAAGTAACTGAGGCCTTGTTTTTCAGCCACGCCAATTCCTACCAGGCTCATGATCTAAAGTTTACAGGCATGAAATCTCCACAGATCAACAGTGGCAGTAGAATGGGTCGTTCTGAACGCCTCAGTGACTCTCAATGACACTTGGGTATCAAGTCATAATGGCAACATTCTCACCAGCTCTCTTAAAGTCCATAAAGGTATGGTTTGTTAACTTTGGTGGAGAAATAGGCCTGCACCAAGTCCCAACCTCAAGTCTAAACACATTTGAGAAGAACTGAAATGCTAAATGTCAGATGATATTCTACATCAGTGCCTAAAGACCAGTCTGTAATGGGGACAAACTCCTTAATACCAAGGCTTTAGATGTCATTTTTGGACGTCCACAAACTTTTGGTTACTTATGCAGAGACAGAGATAGTTATCTCCTCTAGAAACACAGAAGTTCTTGGCAAAACTCAGATACATGCTCCCGTGACCTTAAAACTTACTAAGATATCAATCATTCATACGTTGGGAAAAAGCGGCCAAGCATTCAAAACCTAGAAAGATTTTTGGCTTTGAAGTGAATACCAGCCTGAAAGAAATGTCTGCGAGGAGGAAGATTAACCGAGCTGGATTCCAGGTATGGCCTTATTTCCTGTGACCTTGTAGAATAAAACATGTCTGGTTTGAAATGGAGCTTTCCCACAGGACCAGGTAACGGATTCCTGCATAAGTTTCCTAACTTTGCTTGAAAATGGGCTTCTCTGTTAATCAGTCACATTTAGAGGCAGTTTGGC
Source organism: Ancistrus triradiatus (assembly GCA_025084515.1). Classification (NCBI taxonomy): domain Eukaryota; kingdom Metazoa; phylum Chordata; class Actinopteri; order Siluriformes; family Loricariidae; genus Ancistrus; species Ancistrus triradiatus. Next base: position 659,396 of record JAJAGP010000037.1, on the reverse strand, counting down.
TTAATCTTTGTAAGACAAGTAAGCAGATTCTTTGCAATCAGTTCCTGCCACTTGATCTATCAAGCCAAAGGCATGCTTCATGAAGTCCTCCTCATTGAAAAGCAACTCTTTAGTATGTTAGTTAAACATATCCACACGAAGCTGAACTCTGCTCCTCTCTGATCACCTTCTAATTGTGAAGTCATCTTGCTGATCAATTGAAATGCTCAGTGCCTCCAGAGATCTATAGGAAGCCACACAGAGAAGGGCAGCAATAATGGAGCGAGTCTGTAATTGCGGTGCGGTCTTTAAAAGGCTCATGGGTTTTTTTTTTCTTTTCCTCCTCAGTGCCTGGTGCTTGTAGAGCTACAGAGATTAGTATGGTGGAGGTAATGAAGATTCAATGACTTTCTGGTGATAATAATGGAACTGGAAAGGCCTTGTTGTGACAAGCAAATCATGTGTGTCAGATGAAACCAAAGGAGATGAAGCCACAGACACTGTTTAGTTAATGTGCAATTACCAATGGTGAAATCAGACACGTCAAGTGCTTTTTAGATTGTGTAAGAGAGGGAAATAAATCTGGAGGCTTGATAATTGGGCTGTGAAAGGATTGTTATAAAGTGTGATGTAGGGTTTGGTATCATTTCCAATTCTGCTTAGAGCCCAAGGGTAGATTCCAAAATGGTTGAAAAGATGTGCCAAATGTATGTAAAATGTGGGAGAGTCCAAAACACTTAATGCAAACAAAGCTTAATGTGGCTTAATGTACTAAAACAATGACCTAGGAAACCAAACTTCTCAGTTACTACCAGTAGGGCTGCAACGATACGGAAATTTCACAGTAAGATGCGTACTGCTGTTTTTGCTACACGATACGTTATATTTTCGATACAAAATGAAGAAAGGCATTTGTTTTTAATTCTCTTTTTTAATTAGAGATCAAGGAGGCCAATAGAGTGGAGCTTAAGTTTGTGAACCCTTTAGAATTTTCTGTATTTCTGAATATATATGACCTAAAACATCATCAGATTTTCACACAAGTCCTAAAAGTAGATAAAGAGAACCCAGTTAAACAAATGAGACAAAAATATTATACTTGGTCATTTATTTATTGAGGAGAATGATCCAATATTACATATTAGTGATTGGCAAAAGTATGTGAACCTCTAGGATTAGCAGTTCATTTGAAGGTGAAATTAGTCAGGTGTTTTCAATCAATGGGATGACAATCAGGTGTGTGAGTGGGCACCCTGTTTTATTTAAAAAGAACAGGGATCTATCAAAGTCTGCTCTTCACAACACATGTCTGTGGAAGTGTATCATGGCACGAACAAAGGAGATTTCTGAGGATCTGAGAAAAAGATTTGTTGATGCTCATCAGGCTGTGGAAAAGGTTACAAAAACCCATCTCTAAAGAGTTTGGACTCCACCAATCCACAGTCAGACAGATTGTGGTACAAATGGAGGAAATTCAAGACCATTGTTACCCTCCCCAGGAGTGGTCGACCATCAAAGATCACTCCAAGAGCAAAACGTGTAATAGTAGATCACAAAGACCCCAGGGTAACTTCTAAGCAGCTGAAGGCCTCTCTCACATTGGCTAATGTTAAATGTGTTCATGAGTCCACCATCAGAAGAACACTGAACAAACAATGGTGTGCATGGCAGGGTTGCAAGGAGAAAGCCACTGCTCTCCAAAAAAGAACATTGCTGCTCGTCTGCAGTTTGCTAAAGATCATGTGGACAAGCCAGAAGGTTATTGGAAGAATGTTTTGTCTTGGGATGAGACCAGAATAGAACTTTTTGGTTTAAAAGAAAAGAAAAGCGTTATGTTTGGAGAAAGAAAAACACTGCATTCCAGCATGAGAACCCTATCCCATCTGTGAAAACATGGTGGTAGTATGGTTTGGGCCTGTTTTGCTGCATCTGGACGCCAGGACGACTTAACATCATTAATGGAACAATGAATTCTGAATTATATCAAAGAATTCTAAAAGAAAATGTAGGACATCTGTCCATGAACTGAATCTTAAGAGAAGGTGGGTCATGCAGCAAGACAACGACCCTAAGCACACAAGCCGTTCTACCAAAGAATGGTTAAAGAAGAATAAAGTTCATGTTTTGGAATGGCCAAGTCAAAGTCCTGACCTTAATCCAATGGAAATGTTGTGGAAGGACCTGAAGCGAGCAGCTAATGTGAGGACACCCACCAACATCCCAGAGCTGAAGCTGTTCTGTACGGAGGAATGGGCTACAATTCCTCCAAGCCGGTGTGCAGGACTGATCAACAGTTACAGGAAACGTTTAGCTGCAGTTATTGCTGCACAGGGGGGTCACACCAGATACTGAAAGCAAAGGGTCACATACTTTTGCCACTCACTAATATGTGATATTGGATCATTTTCCTCAATAAATAAATGACCAAGTATAATATGTTTGTCTCATTTGTTTAACTAGGTTCTCTTTATCTACTTTTAGGACTTGTGTGAAAATCTGATGATGTTTTAGGTCATATTTATGCAGAAATGTAAAAAATTCTAAAGAGTTCACAAACTTCAAGCACCAATGTACAGGTGCCTGCTCTGCAAGTTTGGGGAGAAAAAAAAAATCACCAAATGGCTTTGCCATTGCTGATTTCTTTTTTGAAGGACATGGACCAGGCACCCCAGGGTCCACTTCTTCTGCTAAAGGATTTGTCTCCATATTCTCTCTAGCTTTGCATTGTAGAGTGAAATTCTGAGAACGTATTATATTTTAGTTTCTATTTTCTCACACTGTTTCTGATGCTGCCCAACGCCTAAAATCTCTGTGGTGAGATTATATGCTCTATCCTTACTCGCAGTATGTAGATGGACTAGATTTCATGTGTAACACTAACACTACAGCATACCTGAGCTGTTGGTCTACAACTGTGGCTGGCTCTATGCAAACGACTGCATCTCGGTAGCGGCGGTTGACGCATGGCTCAGTAAAGTAAAAAAATAAACGTATTGTGTTCAATTCACAGCTTGTAATGTATTGAAAAAAAATGAATCTTACTGTGTTTATCGTGACACCTCTAACTACTGGTCATAAGGAATATCTACTGCTGTAATGATGAACTTTGTTCACATTAAACCTCTGGGCTCGGAGACCGCAGTCGGGCGAATACTGAACAGTATTATGCTGGTGCTTTAGTCGTGTTTTGTAGTTTTTGTCATGTTGGGGGTGCAACCTCCATTACAACAGATCAACTTTCTACACATATTGCTTTTAGATTTTTCTCTGAAACACTGAAGTATGGCAATTTTGTCTCATTTATTATTACTTTTATAGATTGCAAAAACATGATTTCGCCATTATATATGGGAAACCCTTCCCTCTGAATATCAGCATTAGCCATTAAAAAATCGGTCGACGACGACTTCTTCCTTCTCCCTTCTCCCTTTATCAGGGTCACCACAGCAAGTTAAACGTTTCCACCTCACCCTGTCCTCCATATCCTCTACTCTCACCCCAACTCCCTGCATATCTTCATTCACCACAACCAAATAACTCCTCTTTGGTCTTCCTCTTCGTCTCTTGCCTGGCAGCTCCATCTTCCATTCCATCCCAACATCCTCCTACCAATATATCCACTATCCCTCCTCTGCACATGTCCAAACCATCTCAGTCTTCCCTCTCGAATTTTGTCTCCCAACTTTCCAACCTGTGCTGTCCCTCTGATGATCTCATTCCTAATCCTGTCCACCCTTGACACTCCTAAAGAGAGAACCTCAAAGAGACTCCCTTCTTAAGTTCTGCCACCTCCCAGCTCTGCTTCCTGTCTCTGTCAGTGCCACTGTCTCTAAGCCCATACAACAAGGCTGGTCTCACTACTCTCTTATAAATCTTCCTTTTAATTTCGCTGCAACCCTTTTGTCACACAGCACTCCTGACACTCTTCTCCACCCACTCCATCCTGCCTGTACTCTCTTCTTTACCTCCTTTCCACACTCCCCATTTCCTTGGACAGTCGATCCCAAGTACCTGAACTCCTGGACCTTTGTGACCACTGATCCCTGTAGCCTGACTGTTCCACCGGCCTCCCTTTCAATTACACACATGTATTCTGTCTTACTACAGTTGACTTTCATTCCTCTCCTTTCCAGATTATACCTCCACCTCTCCAAGTTCTCTTCTACCTGTTCCCTGTTCTCACTACAGATCACAATGTCGTCTGCAAATATCATAGTCCACGGCGATTACTGTCTGACCTCATCGGTTAGTCTGTCCATCACCAGAGCAAATAAGAAGGGACTCGGGGCTGATCCTTGATGGAGCCCCACCTCTAGCTTGAAGCTATCTGTCACTCCTACAGCACATCTCACCGCTGTCACGCTGTTGTCAAAAAATCGGTCGACCACTAATCATGATTATAATCACCTTTTGACATCACCTGTTTGAAATCATATTTTTTTACCCCATTACTAGCCCTTATTTTCTCTTGTTCCAACTTTTTTTGGACTGTGTTGCAAGCCATGAATGGATGTCTATCAAGAAATGAAATGACATTTGACAAGAAAAACCCCCACAAATCTTGAGTTCATACCATCTGCAATGAAGTAAATGCAAGGATTGTGGTTTTTTTTCTTTATTATTTTTTTCCATACCGTCTCACCTTTGTCTGATTTGGTGTTGTAGAGAAAGCCACTGCTGATAAATCTTTGTGCTGGCCACTGTATTGTGCTGGACTGACTGCAGTTAGGTGATAGTGTAATGATTGTGGCAGGTCTAATTATGCCAGTGAAGTACTGTATCTACCACTTGATATGTAAATGGCTACTCTGCAGGCCTTCTGAGGTGGAGACTGTAGAGTGTCAGCAGAGATTATGCCTTTGCACTGCAAAATCAGGAACATGACCCTTTAAAAACATGCATTTATTCATTTATTAATATATGCATGAATCAACGGGTCAAGGAGCAAAAATGGCATTAGCTGAATATGATAATACTCCTTATCAGCACGAGACGCTTTTGTTCTTGAACTCGGGGCGTGCTGGTGTTTCCGAGACCCCAAAACATCTGAAGCTTAGTGGGTAAGGGACTTTATTTGTGGTGCACTGGTTGCTAAGTAACTCCAAATGGTTTTCTACCGCTGATCCTCTAACTTCTGTTAATCACACAGTTAACAGTTAAATCTGTGTGAGGTTGAGCAGAAATGCCATGTAGTGATAAGGGCAGCTGTTTAAAATACACGTCTTAACAACATGAAGGTCATGCAAAACCATTCCGTCCTAGTTTAGGTGTTGTAGGATGGCTGATAATTAGCGTGTTGGGGGAAAAAGGATTTTTTTATTGTTTATTTTTTTACTGTGCATCGGTGGTACAGTTTGGGCACTACCTATGGAGAGAACAAACAAAAGATGGCTCATAATACAAACATTAGAACAATGAACTTTACAAAAGAACTGTGTTTAAGAGTTTTGTAAGGACTAGTGAATGGTTAAAACTTCAAATCACGGATGTCCCAATCAAGTCCCTCCCCCCCTCGATCCAAGTCTGATCCACTTACGAAGCTCATTACATTTACATTTACAGCATTTAGCAGACGCTCTTATCCAGAGCGACTTACATCGATACAATCTTACAATCTAAGCAACTTAAGGGTCTTGCTCAAGGACCCAACAGTGGCAGCTCAGCAGAGGTGGGATTTGAACCCTGGACCTTCTGGTCCAGAGTCCGGTACCGTAACCGCTAGGCTACCACAGTAATTAGCAGGCCTATTAGTGGGTTAAAGTGAGTGTGTTTAAACAGGAAACTCACTAAAATGTGCAAAGGGGTTTTCGGGGGGAGTTGGAGCTTCAGGACCAGGACTGAGAAACACTGATTTAGAAAATCAGTAGATGTCATGGGGTGCCCCAAAACTGTAATTACTGCTCCACTTTACATTCCATTCACCACTTGACACTCATTGATGACGGATTTGAGAAGAACACAAGCCTGATATAGTACCTCAGCCCGGAGCAGTTAAGAGCTGCCATTTCTTATGTCTTTGTGGGGAGAAACCTGTTCAATCAAAATGAAACAAGCTTGAAGAAATATGCTCTACAAAAACTAAAGGTAGAACGTTCAGAAGTAGCATGGTTACAACACAGCTCCAGAAATCCCTAGTTTGACCCTGACCTAGGGCTCAGGTCCCGTGTCCATGTGGGTTTACTCAGGGTACTCTGGTTTCCAGTACAAAATTATTGTTGGCATTACCTCAGACTTTGACATGTCATGAAATCGCAAAACTCTGCAGAGAGCTTTTAATTCGAAACGATGGCTAGAGAAAGTGGAGTGATGACGCCCAAGAGAGGTGGAGAAGATGGGAAGACCAGGAGAGAGAAATTAGATTAACTGTTCTCAAGTTGGATAGGTTTTACAGTTGAAAAGAACATTGACAATGTAAGGTAAAAGCCGTTGGACACTGTTGCACTGTTCCATTCTTCAACATTTTGGCACTACTACATTACATTGAGGCCATAACTGAGAACACAGAAAGCCACAGAAGATTGACCCAATTTACCCAGAGAAAGGTAGACTGTCATTTCGGTAAACAAACAAACTTCGCAAATGTTACTATCAGAGTCCTGTACAGCTTGTATCTTTCAGCTCAAACAGCCAGTTTGTGAAGAGGTAATAAACTGATTTAACGGATAGCAAGCATAAGTGATGCTGAACGGTTTATTAATTGATTAATTTCTCAAGTAGAGTAAAAAAATTCCCTATGAGAGAACCCTAGAGCTCTTTAAACCCCACCCCCAAAGTTAAATCAAGTGTTGAAAGCCAGGCTGCAGGCTGTCGTCAGTAAAGTTGCCATACGTTTAAACTGATATCAAAATACTTTAGTTTGTTTTGCATTGTAGTTTATATGTATTTATTCATGTTTTTAATTTGTATGGCTACCACCATGCTGAAAAACAAATCCTAGAGGAAACACCAACGGTTTGCTCTAAATTACCCCTTTATGTACGTGACTGGACGTTGCCCTTATAAATCATAATCCGCTGTGGACTCATGTTTTCTGAATTCAGGAATAAATTTTCCCTGCAGTACGTGATCAATAACTACTGAGACTTTTTGGGTCAGTCCCACAAGGAGTCATGATTCAAGAAATACAAGGATATAAATCAGCTCTTGGGTGTACAGTGAAGTTAGTGCTGTTGGCTCTCTAAACTGTTATTTAATGGAAACTACCTTAAAACAGCAAGAAGTTTAGGAATCACCATTTAAAGGAGTAGGTGCTCAAAACGGATCACCCTGAAAACTGCGGCTTGGACAATGTGGAAAAGTGCTGTGGTGCCAATCATTGTGATATTTTGATCAAAGCATGTCACAGACTTTGTCTCAAAAACCCAGAGAACTGTGTTTACATGTGGAAAAGGGGTGTAATGTCACCTTTAAGGTAACCAGCTGTGTAATGGAGCAGATGAATGGAGCAGAAAACTTGGTCATTGAGTAGACGTTATCGTAGTCACAGGTTTTTCAGTCTACTGCAATGCAAAGGAGTTTTTAAAAACACGGGTGGAGCACTACCATCTACACAGCATCCCTAATTCCATCACATCTGAAACCTAAACTGTTATACTTGATACTAAACCTTATTTTAATTTATGGAAATTCACCATAATTATACAAAATACAGTACTGTTATGACCCTGTCCAAGGGGAAAACTGTAACACTTAAGAGGGCGGTATGATGGACCGGACTACTAGAAAACTACTTTTGTTTGGTGGAAACTAGAAATGCATTGGCAGACAGTATTACAAATAACACAGAAGATCAACCAGATGAAACGTAAGCCAGTGAATATGAACCAGTTCATGTAGTTATAGGTTAGAATATAGTATAGAATTTACAGGTAGTGGAGGGACAAACAAAGCAGTACTACTTACAATAGGACAGACATACACTTACGATTGGCTGCACTTATTGCTACAAATAAGTAGCGGAAAGTCTCTAGTCCAAAGGTGAGCTAACAACAAGTGAGGATACAACTGGTAAGATGGTGGAGTTAAAAGGCAGATTTTTATTTCATTATAGATTATACAATGGTGTGAAAAAGTGTTTGCCCCTTTCCTGGTTTCCTATTTTTTGCATGTCTGTCACACAGTGTTTTGGAACATCAGACCAATTTAAAAACTAGTCAAAGACAACACAAGTAAACACAAAATGCCGTTTTTAAATGAATGTTTTTAAATTTTCATTATTAAGAGAGAAAAAAAATCCAAACCTACATGGCCCTGTGTGAAAAAGTGATTGCCCCCTAAACCTACTAACTGGTTGGGCCACCCTTAGCAGCAACAACTGCAACCAAGCATTTTCCATGACTTGCAATGAGTCTTTTACAGCGTTGTGGAGGAATTTTGGCCACTCATCTTTGCAGAATAGCTGTAATTCAGCCACATTGGAGGGTTTTCGAGCGTGAACGGCTTTTTTAAGGTCATGCCACAGCATCTCAATGGGATTCAGGTCTCTATTTGTTCTCTGTAGTAATCTGACTACTAAAAGCCCATAGCAGCTATGGGAGTAATAGCGTTGGGAGGAAAAACATTTTTCTAATTCTAAACCTGGAGCTATGGGTGGAGCTGGAAGCCAACTGGCTTGAGCAGAACACCTGTTTTACTGAGCCAAATGCTAATCATGAGTAGATAAATGATTAGATTTGTTAGAGAGAGCAAACAATGGCTGTGTTGGGAATGGCATTCCATTCAGGCTGTTGCTGCAGTAAATATGCCCTCCTGAACAAAATATTAAGCTTTTAATGTGCATAGCAACAAAGGAGTGGTCAGAAAATTAGCAAGAACTAAGAAAAAGCACTACTGAGACCAGTGGCGCCATTAGCTCGTTGCTGTAGTGAACTGTTAGGGGGATGGGAAGAGGGAAATTCACTTTCATAATCATATTGTATTGTATATAAAGGTAAAATCATGACAGGATTTAACTAACTCTTAACACATCTTGATTTTCAGAATTTTTGAAAATATCATGACTCTCTTATTTTCTTCAAACATTAGTCATTAGTTGGTAATCTGTCACACCTGATGTAGCCCATCTTTAAAATAAGCTCCTAAATAGAACCAATATGCTATAATATGCATTCTAGTGAGTCCCAAGGTATACAATTGAGACAATCTACAACAAAGCTAGTCCTTGTTGGGCCGACTACAGCTGTTTTGAAATTTACAAGACCCTGAAGGCAAAGCAAATCCATATTTTACTATCTGCCATTAAGAGATTCGTTCAGCACTGTGAAATAAGTTAATTTGCCAGAAAGAAAGGATCTGTAAGGTCCGAAGCCTCTTCAAGCAGCATTTTACAGTGCTCAAAGAGAGGAAAAACTTTCAAAAACTGTCAGCAGATTTCAAGACCTCAGAAAACAACTGTTGTGAAGAAACACAATTACCACACGGATATAGGTTTTGTCTAGATGTGTTAAAAAAGCTGTTGCTTTATACGAAAGATATCAGGGAGTTTCTTGTAGAATAGGTAAACTTTGATTGAGTGGTTCAGCAGAGCTGTGTTTTGACTTGCATGGTGATGGTCCAGATGGGTTTCTTTGAAGATCTGGTGAGAAATACAACACTGAATGCATCTCTGCTACCATTAAAGCTTCTCGGTTTTCTAAAGAAGAGCGATCACGTCTTTCAACAAAAAAATGCTGCTGCTCACACTGCAAAGACCACGAAGTGGCTTGAGAACACATCCATCAGACTCCTGGTTTGGCGAGAGAGAATATTTGGTCTCACACCAAACACAAACTAATTGGGGAAACATTTAACTACTTGTAAACTGTTTGCAGTCATTACCATTGAGTGGAGAACAACAGACTAAAAAGCTATCTACGTTTACTCACAAGACGTAAACATGTAAGGAAATCAGAGGGAAAGATTATTCAATACTGTTTCTTTGTGTTTAATTATTGTTAATTGTCCGATCAGTTCTTTTTTGTTGAGACCATTAAAAGTATAATAGTTTTCTTTTTTGGTTTGCCCATGCAGGTAGGAGAATCATTTGAATAGTTTAGAATACAAAAGCCAAAATGGAACAGATCAAGGTGAAGGGTACCAGTCAAGAACTACTTCAGCTTTCAATTTCATTTTTGCAACAATTGGCAATTTGAATAGCTAATGTTGTCTTTTGTATCAGGTATTAAGCTGACACATCCAGGTACGAACTAAAGAGCCTTTTTCCAAAACAATTCAGAGAAATGCTGCCGTTAAGTCTAATCCTTAGACCTTTCCAAACTGGAATTTTAAGTAGTGATTTTTTGTATAAATACAAATTTCCATTACATAATTGTAACCTTCAAAGATTACAGTTCAATTTTTGGTGGATTAAATGCTGCTGACATCTCTCTATTTGAGTTTTTGTCCCTGTAGTGAATAACTAAATGTCATAAATGTCAATTAATATTCCAGAGATCTGCTTCATGCTTTGTGGTAATGTCTGTACAAAATATTACTGTGCTTCATAATTCCCAATGATTTGTTATGTTTACTTAAATACAAAGGAATGGATTAAAGAGTTGTAAGGATTAGTGGTCGACCGATATGGGTTTTATAATTGCCGATATTCAGAGAGCAGGGTGAATGATGACCGATATATAATACTGATATCATACTTTTTTTTTTTAACTGATAAAACTAATAATAAATGACTCAAAATTTGACATATTTAAGCTATAAGTGCACTTTATAAATTAAGAAAAATCCGTGTTATTGCTCTTAACAAGAAGATTTATTACCAGATAACAGCATTTTCTTCTTTCTGGGGTAAAAAAAAACCCCAAAATGTGGAAATACTTGCAAAAAAATACACAATGTTAAAGTGGTACATATGGTAGCAACGTCTTTTTGGTTTTAATCCTAGTTCCAGTTGAGAGCAGCAAATGGTAATGAAAGAAACAGTGTTCGTCCTTTCATAAATGGCTTCAACCCTCACTGTTTTCTCCACTGTTTTTGTTTATCGGCTCTTAAACGCAGTTACTGGCCACGCCGTTTATTTCAAAATGCCATTAATCACTATCTCTAGTAAGGATGCTCTGGCAACCTTGGTCTGATCTGAGTCATCTACAAAGCAGTTGAACTGTTCGACTGCTTGTTAACGCAAAAAATGAATCAGCCAATCACATGGCAGAAACGTGGTGCATTTAGGCATATAGACATGGTTTAGATGACCTGCTGAACTTTAAACTGAGCCTCAGAATGGGGAGGAAATGTGATTGGAGTGACTTTAAACATGGCATGTTTGTTGGTATTCGATGGAACCCTGGACCTTCTGGTACATAGTCCAGTATGTTAACTGCTGGGCCAGTACAGTCCCAGTTAAAAGAATAATTTGAGTATTTGTGAGGCTCATGTTCATAAGTCAAGTCAAGTCAAGTCAGATTTATTTATATAGCGCTTTTTACAATGGAGCATTGTCTCAAAGCAACTTCACAAGTTTAGATTATCTCCTAATAACTACGTCCAATCTCAAATTGAGCAAGCCTAGGGCAACAGTGGCAAGGAAAAACTCCCTAGTTCTAGGAAGAAACCTTGGGAGGAGCAAGACTCAAAAAGGGACCCAACCTCCTTGGGCGGCGTAGATGATAAATCTAAGAGCGAAACTACAGTCATGGAGTCAAAGTTCGAATAAAATGTGAAGTATTCACATCGACATTAAGTGGCCCGGGTATGATGATAAATCGAAGAGCGAAACTAAAGTCATGGAGTCATGGTCGAATAAAATGTGAATTATGCACAGTGGAGCTCCATCAGATGTAATCATGTGTGGGGACTTGGTTGCTGGGGCGGGAAACTGCCGGAACACAGCGCGAGAGGAAGAGGGAGAGAGAAAACGAAAAAAAAGTAGTTAAGTTATTGATTTAAGGGGAGGCACAGTGTTTATTAACACTGTGCCTCTTTAATGCCATGTCAATCACTTGATGCCAGTCATCACTGATGCCCAAGGTAGCATATTTGTAGCATGAGGGGACCCGGCAGCCCAAAGCCCAGCAATCGCTAGAAGCTAGAAAGAGGAGAACTGGTTAGGAAAACACACCTAGCTTAGAGGGATCAACATGAGAAATGGGCAACCCCAGAGCGGCAGAAAGACAGGAAAGACAGCAACCCAACGTTCTCTGATCCCATAGACTCTTTGACTATGAACCCCCAAGCTTGATGCCCTTTTTTTTTTTATTCTAAGGCAAGGTTGCATGAGTCAAGATCACGAGGACCGAAAACCGAAAGCCTAGTTCAGCCAGACCGCCCAACCCGACACTCCCGGGCAAGCGGGACAAGGCAGGAAGGCCAGACCATGACTCCAACTTCGGCCCCAGTCCCAGTAACAAAACAGGCACCCTGGTCTAAATCTAGTCAAAGCCGCCGTCGTAAAAAGTGATGTCTTAGCCTAGACCTTAAAACTTTGGAGGGTGTGTCTGAATCTCGAACACGAAAGTGGGAAAGTTATTCCCATAGTGGGGGGCCATGATGAGAAAGAAAAGCCTTTCCCCCTGCTGTGACTTTTTAATTTCTAGGAACTAAAAGAAGTCCTGCACCTGGCGAACGAAGAGACGAGTTGGGGACTGTTAAAACTCTTAAGAGGTCACTCGTTAATGTTGGGCCAGGCAATGTAGAGGGCTTTATTGTTATAAGAAGTAGTATTTTGAATTCAGTGCGGAATTTGACTTGGTAACCAGTTGCAGTGAGATGATAGAAACAGGAGTGATATGACAAATTTTCTAGTTCGAGTTAGCACTCGGGCAGCTGCATTCTGAAACTAACTGGAAGTTTATTTATAGTTTACTAGAGCCCAGTAAGTAAGGCATTACAGTAATCCAACCTTGAGGTTATAACGCCAATGAACACGTTTTTCTGCTCATTAAAGGAGAGGATATTCTAAGTTAGGCGATATAGTAATGAAAGAAAAGCAATCGAGTGGATGTGCTTTATGTGCGATCAAAGGGAGGAGATCTGAATCAAAATGTGAACCCCTAAGTTATAAGTTTTTTACAGACGGACTGGGCAATACTGGACAGCCATCTAGATTTAGGATAGATGTAGCTAACCTGTCTCTCACAGCCTTGGGTCCCACTAATAGCACCTCAGTTTTATCTGAGTTAAGTAAGAGAAAATTAAATAACATCCAATCTTTTGTTTCCAATCTTTTATTTCATACACTATATAGACAAAAGTTTGTGGACATCCAAAAAATCACATCCAAGACATGGGTATTAGTATGGAGTTTACTCCCCACAGTTGCTGCTATAACAGTATTTGTTCTTCTAAAAGCTTTCCACTAGATTTTGGAACATGACTGTGAGGTTTTCTAAACTGGACATTTCTAGTTTGACTTTTCTGGCTTGCTGTCAAATTTCAAGGCATCTGATGGAGCTGAGGTCATGGTTCTGCAAGCCAGCAAAGTTCTCAAAGTTGGAAAACCAATTCTCTGTGAGCTTTGTTTAAGGACAGCACTGCAGAAGGTTGATGAAGTGACTTGTTTGAAGCAGAAACCAATAAATGTGTCATATTGATAGTCACTGAGGTAGCAGCAGAACCCATTCTACTACCACTCCTTGTTTATGGAGAATGGGGAGGAAATGTGTTACAGTCAGTGTAACTGAAATAGCAGAATTCAGTAATTAGTAGGGATGTCCATAAACTTTAGCCTGTGTAGTGTCTGTCAGAGATGGAGTTGGATTAAAACATAATTTGCTAGCCTCAGTTTATTTGAATGAAAGAACAGCAGTTATTAATTTCTAGAGCCAAAAGTAACAAAGCCCAGCTGTTCTTAAGCTCCATTTGGCCATAAGTATTTGACAAGTCAGTACATAGGATTTTCTCGTGTCATGGGTAAACAGCCTGACATTACACTGAATATTGCAGCGATGCATGATTTTCCCAAATGCAATCAGAAAGATTGACTGCACTCGTCGCTGTAAGGTACTTCGACTGAAGCGGAGTGCAGACAATTGCTTTGATTGCATTTTGGTAAATCAGACATCTCAAACTGCACTTTGAAATCCAACTGTACTGAGTAAGCAAATCTGATGTACTGACATCTCAAATTAATCCTACAAACCAATACTTAAGCTTTAAGCATGGCAGACATTTTTTGGGCAAGTTGCAAACTGCATTGCTTTAATCTTAGCGGTCTTTCATTTCAGAAACACAGGCAACAGTAATGTGGACTTCACTCTTTCAATGTTTAGTCGTATCGAAAATCTGACCTGGTTCAGCACAGGGTTATGAGAACATGACTCCTGGAAATGCAAGTTAGTAGGGAAATTTTGTGCTCTCGAAAAACACGTTGTCATCCAAGTTTTTGGTCGATATGGTCTTCCAATAATACCAACAAGAACGCTGTTGTGCCATAAAGAACACAGCATGCAACGGAGCCTATTTATAGATCTCTGTGCAGTTGCTTCACAATGGTAACAATTACATTCACAACGCAGCCTGTAATTAGTTACTGTTTTGAATGCGGGTGTAATCAAGCGAATTTTAAAGCTGCAAATGGTTATTTAGAGCAGTAAATTTAGATGAATATTAAACAAATATGGGTGGCTCTGTTATTTCGGAGATCCAGAGCGAACTGGTTTGATTCCCATCCCGGACTCTGCCTGTGTGGAGTTGGCTCTATAAAATGAATAATCTCTATAAATAAATAAATACATATGCATGTTTTCTACATTATCATATTCAAAATTTTATTCATGTCCAGTGGTACCTCTGTTCTCGTTGTTAATTCGCTCCAGAAGGCTTGTCAAGAACCAAAAACGAGTACCGAGCCACACTGTATAAGGCAATATATACATTAATGGAGTTGTATTGTACAGGTGCTCCCTGATTTATGATGGGGATAGGTTCCAACAAATCCATCGTAAGTTAAAAGCGGTCTGTACTGTATCATAGCGGAGCCTATAATGAGTGATAAGTTGGTGTTTAAAAAACTTTTAACCTACAGAAGGCCAAAATTCTCAAGACAAAGCTTTTTATAATAATGTGTCGAAAATCTGATGTAATTTGGTGAGTAATAGATAAAGTGGAAACACTTACTCTATTGGTGAACTCTGGGTGCTAGCATAGCTGCTAAGATAACTGTAGCCTGATTTCTGGAGCATTCAATTCCTGGTTTCCTTTCTGTTGGCTGTCATTACTAACCATGTTAGAATCCATGGGGACTTATTTGCACTGAGTATACAGTACTGTAGATTTTAAAAATAAAGAAAGACTTGATAAACGCAGAGGAGATCTTCACTGAGTGAGAGCTATAGTGAAACTGAATCATGATTCAAGTATTGGCTGAAACGAGTCACACGGCCTGACTCATGCAAGTTTAAGCAAGCATTTGCACTGGACTAAAGTTTTTTTTATTTATTTTTTGTTTTTTGTATTGTTTACAAAGGAGATGGCTTTTATTGAATGTAATATAGATCATTGGGAGAAAATAAGATCATGAACTCAGTATCATGAATTGATCCTGAGCAGAGAATATCATTAAACCCCTATAACATATGACCAGTGGTGGCCAAACTTTATTAGCCTATCCACACCTTTCAGCTCACAGACCCTACATTAGGTAATCGCAGAAACTGTTAAAGCTGGGAATGTCACAGACATTGAGTGATCAATGATATGGAATCTGACAATATCAACAGCAGCCTCTTTATGACTCAGTAAAGCTCCATTAGTCTGGATAGAAAAATTCCCATTTGATGCTTCTAAGAGATTTTTACAGGAAGGTTATGATCACATGATGACGCTCATAAAGGCTTTGAATTGGACTGTTTAATTTTATTGCTAATCTGTAGCTTGAAGAATGCTCTCACGCTCGCAAGGTTTGGCATAATGACTTTAAGAAACAGTCCAAGATTTTGGCAATTAGTCACTTTCTGTGACGAGTTAAATGAATTCATTTTCGTCCTAATTGCTGAAGCCATCTCTGTCTTTAGAGAGGTCGTAAAAGAGCCATTTAACATTCATGATGAATAGAATTATGGCCAGCTTTCCTCCAACAGAGGGACACAGTCACTGATTTACTGCATGTAGGCCAAAAACCTGACCACCATGTGTCTCGGATCCAACGCTTTAAAAGATCCAGATTATGAACTGAACGCATTGATATAGGCATGACCTTGAAAGTCGTAAACGTCATCTAGCGAAAGAAATCCCTAGCCATCTCATTTGCCGAGTGCTAAAACACTGCCTCTTCTTCGACTCCTGTAGATTTGAGAAGGGGAAAAAAAGTAAACCCTTTTGGTGACCTGCAGTAATTGCTAAGAATTAATTGCTGATCTTCATCCAAGTCATAATCTGCAGACACTCTGTCTGAGTCAGGATTTTCAGTTAATTGAATTAAGACAGCAGTGACTCTGCTTAAGGCTTTGGGTTACTCATTAAGCTTGTTGTTAGTTCAGGTCCCAGCTCTGCCAAGTTTGAGCTAGACTCTATAATGGTCAACTGCTCAACTTAATTGTCAGGCTACATTCACATTAAAGGTAAAAGTGGCCAAGTGCTCATCTGTGACTCATGCTAGTGTGAACAGCAAAAACTCTTTGAATCAAGTCATTTCAATTCGTCTATGGGCCACTTTCCAGTGTGATATTATAGTATGTTATACTACAGTGGTGCTTGGAAGTTTAGAACCTTTTAGAATGTTCTATATTTCTGCATAAATATGATCTCAGTATCTGGTGCGACCCCCCCTGTGCAGCAATAACTGCAGCTAAACGTTTCCTGTAGCTGTTGATCAGTCCTGCACACCGGCTTGGAGGAATTTTAGCCCATTCCTCCGTACAGAACAGCTTCAGCTCTGGGATGTTGGTGGGTTTCCTCACATTAGCTGCTTGCTTCAGGTCCTTCCACAACATTTCCATTGGATTAAGGTCAGGACTTTCCATTCCAAAACATGAACTTTGTTCTTCTTTAACCATTCTTTGGTAAAATGACTTGTGTGCTTAGGGTCGTTGTCTTGCTTCATGACCCACCTTCTTTTGAGATTCAGTTCATGGACAGATGTCATTCAGAACTCTTTGTTCCATCAATGATGGCAAGCCGTACTTGCCCAGATGGAGCAAAACAGACCCAAACCATGATACTACCACCACCATGTTTCACAGATGGGATAAGGTTCTTATGCTGGAATGCAGTGTTTTCCTTTCTCCAAACATAACACTTTTCTTTCAAATAAAGTTCTATTTTGGTCTCATCCGTCCACAAAACATTCTTCCAATAGCCTTCTGGCTCGCCCACGTGATCTTTAGCAAACTGCAGAGCAGCAATGTTCTTTTTGGAGAGCAGTGGCTTTCTCCTTGCAACCCTGCCATGCACACCATTGTTGTTCAGTGTTCTTCTGATGGTGGACTCATAAATATTAACATTAGCCAATGTGAGAAAGGCCTTCAGTTGCTTAGAAGTTACCATGGGGTCCTTTGTGACCTCGCCAACTATTACACACCTTGCTCTTGGAGTGATCTTTGTTGGTCGACCACTCCTGGGGAGGGTAACAATGGTCTTGAATTTCCTCCATTTGTACACAATCTGTCTGACTGTGGATTGGGAAAATTCCAAACTCTTTCGACATGGTTTTGTAACCTTTTCCAACCTGATGTGCATCAACAACCCTTTTTCTGAGGTCCTCAGAAATCTCTCTTGTTTGTGCCATGATACACTTCCACAAACATGTGATGTGAAGAGCAGACTTTGATAGATCTCTGTTCTTTAAATAAAACAGGGCGCCTGATTGCCTCACACCTGATTGTCATCCCATTTATTGAAAACACCTGACTCTAATTTCACATTCACTTCAAATTAGCTGCAAATCCTAGAGGTTCACATACTTTTGCCACTCACTGATATGTAATATTGGATCATTTTCTTCAATAAATAAGTGACCAAGTGTATTTTTATACTTTATCTACTTTTAGGACTTGTGTGAAAATCTGTTGATATATTTCAGGTCATATTTATGCAGAATTATAGAAAATTCTAAAGGGTTCACAAACTTTCAAGCACCACTGTTTTTTGTCCTCATGTTCAAACAGTTATTTTTGTGTGAAACTTGAAAATTTACCTTAAAGTCTACAGAATGTTTGATATGTAGTTCACCATGTCTGGATATTTTGGCTGAATGCTAGCACAAGCATCAACGATTCTCAAAGTCTTTAAGATGAACAATCTTCAAATAATAAGCAAGTGTCTTGACATGACCCCACAGATAAAAATCCAAAGGGGTTAAATCAGGAGATCGTGGTGGCCAATTGACTGGACCCCTACAACCAAGACTCTTTTGGAGAAACTGCACATCAAGTCCATAATGTGTTGGGGTGTTGGAAGAAATTGGGAAATGTTCCTTCCTCTGGCAGCAGTGAAGGAAACCTCTTCATTTAATAATTTTTTTTTTAACGGTCTGCTTTTAATCTTCCATCAATGAAGAAAGGGTCTCACAATTTGCGTACCCCATACACCAAACCATATCATGGTGTTCGATGGAACTGTCCACCTGATAGGGAAAAACTTGGGTTCATCTGAAGTTGCCGTTACCCATCCTATAAATTCTTCAGGTGCTGCTGCATCTAAATTTTGTAAGGGGGCCACTTATAGGTGGACAAAACCACACTTTCCAGTGAGAGCTGATGTGTGCTACGATGCAGGTTCTTACTGAATGAGACCAGGACAGCACTTGCTGTTGCTACATCCATAGTGTTTTTTTGGTCATCCAGCTTTTGGTTTATTGGTGACAACCTGTTTCTCAGAATTTGGCAAGAAGTTTGGCAACTGCACTGAGGGTAATGGGAGGCCAGTTTGAGTGGCGTTGGTTGAAATCTTCTGTGGTGACATTTGTGCTTCATTCACTAGAAAAGAGGATGATCTCGATACTTTGTACTTGTGAAAAACTCCATCCTTCACATTTCCTGTGTAGAGGAACTGCATTCAAACTACTGTTTGAATATGAGAATGAATAGAGTTATGTCACAATGGTGTTTTTCTAGTGAAATTCTCTACAGACACCATTTAAAATGCTGAAGTTAAATCAAAGATGGTGGCTGATACATAGTGGTGGCGTTAGCCTGTGTTGCACTGGTACGAGTGGATCAGACAGCAGTGTGGCTGGAGTTTTGACCAGCGTTTTTCACCACCTTTTGTTGAATGAAATGTATTAGGTTGTTGAATTCTAGACCTAGATGTGCGCTATTGGAGTTTAGGCATCAGAGTTGGGTGCTGCAGTTATTACAGCTATTTGTCGCTCAGTCTTCACTAAATGGCAGACCTGTTAGCAGAAATGCCTGTCGCATCAAAGGTTGCATTTTCACAGCTGGACATCTATTGACTTTGCGAGCTAAAAGGAGCATGTGTAGTGTAAGGTCATTAGTTGGCACGTGCTGGAGCTCTTTGCTTCTTGTACTGCTCAACCTAAGTGCAGCCTTCCACACTGTGTCACCCTGACCTTCTGTTAGGACTGCGTGAGCTGGGTCGGGATGGTTCTGAACTGGATTGCTTATTTGACTGACAGAAAGCAGTTCAGGCAATACTATTACTACTACTACTACCACCTCCTGTCTCACTCTAGGAGTTCAACAAGGTGCTGTGCTTGGACCCCTTTTGTTCACCCCTGACAACATAGCATATAGCATTCGAGTTTGGACTTTCAATATTATGCAAGTGACCATCCAGATTTACACTATAAGGACAAAACCCAAGGTGTTTCAGTCAATCAATCAACTGGGGAGTTCCAAACCTTCTCTGGCATTAACTTCTGCACAAAAACTGTGCACCGGGAGCTTCATGATATGGGTTTCCATCGCTGAGCAGTTGCACAATGCCAAACTCTATTCAGATGGAGTGGTGTAAAGCATGCAGCATGCTTTCTGTGGAGTGGTGAATCACGCGTCTCTATCTGGCAGTCTGATGGAAGAGTCTGGGTTTGGTGAATGCCTGGAGAACCTTGCCTGCCTGGCTGCATAGTGCCGACTGTAAAATTTGATGGAGGGGGGATAATGCTATGGGGCTGGTTTTTTTTAGATCTCAGCCCAGACCCCTTAGCTCCAGTGAAGGGAAACCTTAATTCTTCAGCATACCAAGACATTTTGGACAGTTGTATGCTTCAAACTTTGTGGGACCAGTTTGGGGAACGCCCTTTTCTGTTCTAGCATGACTGTGCCCCAGTGATCCATAAAGGCACAGTTGGGTGAGTTTGGAGAGCAGCCCTTTCGTCCAATGAATGGGAAAATTTCCCACCGACACCCAAAATCTTGTAGAAAGCCTTTCCAAAAGAGTGAAAATTATTAAAGCTGCAATGGTAGGTTGTAAAGGATTTGCAAATCATCGTAATCTGTTTTTATTTATGTCTTACACAACGTCCCAACTTCATTGGACTTGGGGTTGTACATGACCAAGTATAATACTTTGGTCTTATTTGTTTAATTGAGTTCTGTATGTCTACTGTTAGGACTTGTGTGAAAATCTGATGTTTTAGGTCTAATTTATGGAGAAACTTAGCAAATTCTAAAGGATTCATAAATTTTCAAGCACTTCTGTAAACCCTATTCTTTCATGTCAGGTCTGCTGGAAAAAAAGTTTTTCCTTCCCATCTCTGCAAGTTTGCCAGAATCAGACCTTGAAACTTTTGTACATGCAGTAGTCTAGATGCATGGAAATAAAAGGAACTCTCTTTCCAGGCATTAGTTCTTATTCCGTAGCTTCAGATGGCACTGAACTCTGCCGCTCGCCTTGTCACGCATACCGACAATCATATTACATATTCCCCACTGCCTTCCTGTAAAGCTCCACATACATTTCAAAATGATTCTGCTCTTGTATAAAGCACATCATAGCCATGCCTCTTCCTTACAGTAAGACTTTATTTGACCCTACAATTTTTATCATTCTCAACGGATTTATTAGTTTCTTTTCACCCTCCACTGTTTGTGACTGAGCGTTCTCCATGTTTCTTTTTACATTTAGCAACTTATAGCTGGTACAGTCTTGCATTCTAAGCAACTGTGGGTTAATGGTTTTGGTCAAGGTCCCAATGGTGGTAGCTTGGCAGAGGTGAGAAATGAACCCTGAACCATTTGGTCCAAAGTCCAGTCCATGAAGCTTACACACCATATTTGTCTATATTTGGTTTTCACCTCTAGAATTCTGGAATGTCAGAATGTCCAACTCACGTTCCACATCAGTCGAGAGAGAGAGAACCCTTTAGAATTTTATATTTTTGCATAAATATGACCTAAAACATCATCAGATTTTCTCAAGTCCTAACAGTAGATAAAGAGAACCCAGTTAAACAAATGAGACAAACATATAATACTTGGTCATTTATTGATTGAGGAAAATGATCCAATATTACATATTAGTGAGTGGCAAAAGTATGTGAACCTTTGCTTTCAGTATCTGGTGTGACCCCCCTGTGCAGCAATAACTGCAACTAAACATTTCCTGTAGCTGTTGATCAGTCCTGCACACCGGCTTGGAGGAATTTTAGCCCATTCCTCTGTACAGAACAGCTTCAGCTCTGGGATGTTGGTGGGTTTCCTCACATTAGCTGCTCGCTTCAGGTCCTTCCACAACATTTCGATTGGATTAAGGTCAGGACTTTGACTTGGCCATTTCAAAACATGAACTTTATTCTTCTTAACCCTTCTTTGGTAGAACGGCTTGTGTGCTTAGGGTCGGTGTCTTGCTGCATGACCCACCTTCTCTTGAGATTCAGTTCATGGACAGATGTCCTGACATTTTCCTTTAGAATTCTCTGATATAATTCAAAATTCATTGTTCCATCAATGATGGCAAGTCGTCCTGGCCTAGATGCAGCAAAACAGTCCCAAAAAATGATACTACTACCACCATGTTTCACAGATGGGATAAGGTTCTTGTGCTGGAATGCAGTGCTTTCCTTTCTCCAAATATAGCAGTTTTCTTTTAAACCAAAAATTCTATTTTGGTCTCATCCGTCCACAGTGGTGTGGTTTGAACCCTGGACCTTTTGGTCCATAGTCCATAGACCTTTACCGCTAGACTATCACAGTCCATGTTGTATTTCAACTTAAGTAATCACTTTAAATTAAGCTTTTTTTTTTTTCTTGACATTAAAACCTATTATAAGTAAAAAGCTTGAAGTGGCTTAACGTACTAAAGCATTGACCTAGGAAAACCAAACGTCTCTCAATTACTACTGATCATAACATCTCTACTGTTGAAATGAAGAACATAAGTAAAATAGGTTTAAAATGGGAAGAAAAAAATCTTAATATTAAATTGTTTCCTTTCCTCATGGATCACAGGTTCATCGTTTCAGCAGTAGAGATTACTTATCAATAGTAGTAACAGAGAGAGGTTTGGTTTTCCTAGGTCATTGTTTGTGTACATTTAAGGCGTGTAAAGCTTTGTTCACATTGTGTTTGACTGTCCTGGCTAACCCAGTGCTTGCGCTACAAGGCTGCGTTCAGTAAGACTACTGCATACGTATACTTTTGGCAATGGTGGTTTGTTTTTTTGTTTTTTTTTGGTAAAAAGCCAATCCAATTTTGTAGACGACTGACAAATGGGCACTCGGACACATCAGGATGAAACCTTCCAAGAAAGGCAGCTTGACTGGCTTGAGTCCTTGTATAGTCGAATATAAAGGAAGTCAGTGTTGTGTACTAGACCTCAGACTTCACCCAACATCAGAGCCTCAGGATCTTCACAATGGCAATTAAAACGTCATAAGGCACCCTCATTACACCCCACTTGTACAAATTATGCGCCGTGGCTTTTTGATGTCCGTTTGGGTTTCAAAAGAGGCTGCTGCAGTTGCTTCATTTGGCATGCAAGCGAGCTTTGATTCAGTCTGCATAAGTAATGAGTAGGTTCTTTACGGACACACTTTGCAAATGAGCCCTTGGGCTTTGGTGTGTGGTGGTCCCAGGTTTGTTTTAGCTTTGTCCAGCTTTGGTCTCTCTGTGAATCATTTCTACCTTGTGTAAAGTGTTTAAGGCTTTGTGCTACTGGCCAAGCTGCCACGGTTGGCCCTTGGGAAATGCCCTTTAACTGCCCCGCTGTGGATAAGAGCTCCTGCCAAATGCTGGAAATGTGTAATGTCAGCACAGATTTGCTTCATCAGAGGATTTGTTTAGGAAGACTGCGCAGCAGAAACGGTGAGGCCACTGATTCCTCTGTTTATGGTCCATGATGAGTAATGATAAATGGGCGAGAAGATTTTTCCGTGGGCAGGTGGTTGGACATCCGTGCGGCGGATTGCACTCCGAATCGGCTGTAATTATCCGCGACCGTTTGCTAATGTCTGAAGTTTTCTTCATCACACATCATTAAAGGCAACGCCAACACAAAACACCATCTGCTTGAGCAATATGGATATGTAAAACTCAGACCTGTCCTCCAACGCCTCAGACAGGACGGGTGTCTTGAGGGTGCGTCGGCAGGTGAGCATTTTCGCTCCGTATGAACAGTGGAGAGACAGGTGCGGCGTGAGAAGGGATGCAAATGGCGCTGCCAAATGATTTGAAGTGCTAATACAATTATTGCTCTGAATATCCATCGAGCGCGGTCCGTATTAGTCTCCCATAGCAACCTGATGGGCCTCTTATCTTTAATGGGTTTTAGCATCACTTTGAGCCATTTGTGCGTAATTGTAAGAAACGAATAACGAGAACAAATTTATCTGTCAGGTGAACTGCATTTTATATTTCAGTCATAAAAAATAAACAACGACGTGTAATTGCGGGCCTGCGCCTCGACAAACATTATTGTTCCGGGTGGGAGATTGTTATGGTAATTGTGATTCATGTTCAGTTTAATTCTGTTTAATTGTATTGGCACAGCAGTCCCGCAGGTGGGCAAACAGCAACGCGTGCTATTCGTGATTAAAATATCTCCTGGATGACATTATCTAATGGCACGTAAATAAAAGCATGCGCTCTTACATCCCTGTACAACACGCCTGACTTTTTCAGGGTTACGCCGAGCTCTCCATGGTGACAAATCGAAGCTGAAAAGGATGGTAACCTTGTCGGGGGGAAAGATCTCGAATAAATTGAAAGATTTCGTTTATAATTAGGGGCCATGCTGGCTGCTTTTATTCTTTTTTAAATCAAAGAATATCTATTTTACAGCGAATATATATTTGGCTGAAAGTCTGTGGGTTTTTATTAGGTACATCTACCTGCAGGTGCAGCTTTTACGTATTATGAATGGAGAATAATTTTTTTAGAAGCCATCTGTTGGAAATGGAGGTTTCTGAGGGTCTGGGTTTAAGTCCTGTGTTGAGCTTATAATTTAAAGCTGCAATGGAGTGGCGGTCTGTCCAGGAATCTCTATCTACACCCAGTGAATTTCAGGTTAGACTCCAGACCCTCCCCATGACCCTGACCAGGAGAATGAGAGGTAAACCTGGATGTAGTGTGTATTGCTTTTTAGCTAAAGATGATGAAAACAGTTTTTAAGATGCAGAGGTTCTGTAAGGTTTCTGCAGCGCCCCCTTTGTAGGTGATTTTTATTTTTATTTTTAGAAAGAACCAAAGGGCATGCTAGTAAAGGTGTCGGAGAGGGGGTGGCAAGTCTTGGCCCCTTTGTAGTGACGGATGCGCAGTAGCTGGAATAACCTGAAAAATCATAATTTTCTGTTATTTGAACCCAACAACTTTATATCATTTTTGTCAGATTATATCAGCGATTCTAAATGTACATTTTAGACTTTAATATATTTTTCAATTTCAGATATACAAGTTTCTTCCCATTCAGAGACAGGAGTCTGGTCTTGTATGACTGGAAATGGTGATGGTGGCAGAGTGAAGAGACTTATCTTGCAGTGGGGCAAAAAAGTATTTAGTCAGCCACTGATTGTGCAAGTTCTCCTACTTAGAAAGATGAGGGAGGTCTGTAATTTTCATCATAGCTACACTTTGAGAGACAAAATGAGAAAAAAATCCAGGAAATCACATTGTAGGGTTTTAAAGAATTTAATTGTAAATTATGGTGAAAAATAAGTATTTGGTCAATATCAAAAGGTTAACTCAATCCTTTGTAACATAACCTTTGTTGGCAATGAGGTTATGAGGTCAAACGTTTCCTGCAAGTCTTCACCAGGTTGGCACACACTGTAGCTGGTGTTTTGGCCCATTCCTCCATGCAGATCTCCTCTAGAGCAGTGATGTTTTGGGGCAACATGGACTTTCAACTCCCTCCACACATTTTCTGTGGGGTTGAGGTCTGGAGACTGGCTAGGCCACTCCAGAAATGCTTTTTACGGAGCCACTCCTTCGAGTGGTGTGTTTGGGATCATTGTCATGCTGGACGACCCAGCCACGTTCCATCTTCAATGCTCTCACTGATGGAAAGAGGTTTTGGCTCAAAATCTCACGATACATGGCCCCGTTCATTCTTCCCTTAACACGGATCAGCACGTCCTGTCCCCTCTGCAGAAAAACAGCCCCAAAGCATGATGTTTCCACCCCATGCTTCACAGTAGGTATGGTGTTCTTGGGATGCAACTCAGCATTCTTCTTCCTCCAAAGACGACGAGTTGAGTTTTTACCAGAAAGTTCTATTTTGGTTTCATCTGACCAGATGATATTCTCTCAATCCTCTTCTGGATCATCCATATGCTCTCTGGCAAACTTCAGACGGGCCTGGACATGTACTGGCTTAAGCAGGGGGGTACACCTGGCACTCTCGGCGTAGTGTGTTACTGATGGTAGCCTTTGTTACTTTGGTCCCAGCTCTCTGCAGGTCATTCATCAGGTCCCTCCGTGTAGTTCTGGGATTTTTGCTCACTGTTCTCATGATCATTTTGAACCCATGGGATGAGATCTCGAGTGGGGCCCCAGATTGAGGTAGATTATCAATGGTCTTGTACGTCTTCCATTTTCTTACAATTGCTCCCACAGTTGATTTATTCACACCAACCTGCTTGCCTATTGTAGATTCACTCTTCCCAGCCTGGTGCAGGTCTACAATTTTCTTCCTGGTGTTCTTCGGCAGCTCTTTGGTCTTGGCCATGGTTGAGTTTGGAGTCTGACTGTTTGAGGCTGTGGACAGGTGTCTTTTATACAGATAACGAGGTCAAACAGGTGCCATTAATACAGGTAATGAGTGGAGGACATAAGAGCTTCTTAAAGAACAAGTTACAGGTCTGTGAGAGCCAGAAATCTTGCTTGTTTGTGAGTGACCAAATACTTATTTTCCACCTTGATTTACAATTAATTTTTAAAAAAATTCTACAATGTGATTTCCTGGATTTTTTTTCTCATTTTGTCTCACTTAGTTGAAGTGTACCTATGATGAAAATTACAGACCTCTCTCATCTTTCTAAGTAGGAGAACGTGCACAATCAGTGGCTGACTAAATATTTTTTTGCCCCACTCTATAATATTTTAAAACAGGGGCTGTACATCATCTGGCTTTGCAAGTTTAAAGTAGGATTAAAGTGCCACCTACTGACCAGTCTGAAACATGGCCGCTTAGTGGGGTAGAATTTAATTGCTGGCAAGACATTTGTCACATTTTAGCATGGTGAGGGCGAGAGGCGAGGTTAGGCGGCTTTTTGACATAAAGTGCATGGAGGGAAACCCGTTGTGCCATCACAGTTGGCGAGACAGCGAGGTTAGACTGTATTAAGTTGTCGATGGAAAAATTAAACAATCTGACAATGTTGATTAGTAAGAAGAGAACAGCAATATTCAAGGTTGTTATTAGCTTCATCTGTCACTACGAAACCCACAAATAGGTACATGAGTGTGTCCGTTTAAGCTGACTTTTTGGATAGTCAAATATTAGCAAGAAAGGTAAGTTTAAGATGCATTCCATTTGGCTTTGAATCGTGTAGAAGACAACAGCCAACATTCAGAAACTGTATAATTGGACATCAGTATATGAAATTGCTAATGGCTAAATCTGTGATTTTGAGCTTCTGACATGCTGTGTGTGTGTCATGATGAACTTGACAGACGAGTGCAAGAAGAAATGCAAAAGTATTTGTTAATGTTGAAAATAAAATTCAACTCATGTCCACTGTCTTTTGACTGATTTAAATCTGGAGACTGGCGTTTTAGCATCATAACTTCGTATGCCTTGACTTGAGACTTGCATGACTTGGAGCAGATACTTGGAGAGAGCAAGGTTACCAGAATATTGTCACAGTAACTTGGGGCTTGCCCATATGTGACTTGCTTCCATAATTTGTATCACCAAGGATGATCACATGGGAAGTCCAGGTTCTCAAGCATGACCACTTACACATCCCAATTAACCTTCATAATACCTTGCCCTCTTGAGATATATTCCATCCTGCTGTTTTCAAGCTGCATTTGGTCTTCAGGTTCGATACAAGATCAGAGGTCAGTTGGTCAGTGCTGGTTTCTGCTCCCCACAGGCTCTTGATGTCTGGGTTGGACATCGTGTTACTAAAACAGCTCTCTCTGTCTGGAAGCCTCATTTTCCCCTTGTGTGACAAGGCAAAACACTTAACATTGCAGACACATCTCCTGATGATCACGTCGCGACTTGCTAACTAGACGCCCACCAGAGCTATGTGACCTTCCCGGGACTTGTCATTATTTTAGTTCACAGCGAGATGGGGAATTTATTTGTTTGGACACAGAGAAGCAGCCGGTCGGGAGATGTCATGGGCTGGAGAGAAGCTCCATTAACATTGGGACTAACCGCTCTGAAGCTGTCAATCAGAAGGACATCAGGCTTCTAGCGCGCCACTTTAAATGTATTCAAATGTTTACAAAGATCTGTGCTGATCAATGTGATGACAGCACAACGCTGAAGTCAGCTGTTTCCTAAGGTCGGCTGCTGAGGAGATTTTGATTTGGAAGATTATTTCTACGTCTAGTTGCCATGCTGAAACATTTAAGATTATTTACTAGGGGTGTAATGATGCAGAAATCTGACGGTGTTCATCGTGGAAATGTCACAATATCATTGTGGAGATATGTCTTTGTGTTTATGGACATCTAATGTAGCTGCATTTTTGAACAGCAGAGGGCGCAATCATCAAGCCATATACAGCATATCCTATGTTCTCCAATGGAAACTGGATATATTTGATACAAAAAAGTAATTGACAAACTGAGCAAGACTCAGTTCTGAGTCTCAGCCTAGCCAAAGAATAAAAGCATTTGAAAAACTTCTTTTAATAAACAGATATTTGAACACTGTGATCTTGTTTGTTACTGTGATTTTCAGTTTAATATGCAGTTTAGTGTTATTGAAATTCTTTCAATTGCATGGGAAGTTTTATTGTTTAAAAAACGTACACAAGAAAATGTATTGTTTTGCATTGTTTACACTTCAGAAATGACAGGAGGCAGGTGGAACAGTCAGGCTACAGGGATCAGTGGTCACAAAGGTCCAGGAGTTCAGGTACTTGGGATCAACTGTCCAAGGAAATGGGGAGTGTGGAAAGGAGGTAAAGAAGAGAGTACAGGCAGGATGGAGTGGGTGGAGAGATGTCAGGAGTGCTGTGTGACAAAAGGGTCGCAGCAAAAGTGAAAGGAAAGATTTATAAGAGAGTAGTGAGACCAGCCTTGTTGTATGGCTTAGAGACAGTGGCACTGACAAAGAGACAGGAAGCAGAGCTGGAGGTGGCAGAACTTAAGATGTTGAGGTTCTCTTTAGAAGTGTCTAGGGTGGACAGGATTAGGAATGAGATCATCAGAGGGACAGCACAGGTTGGAAAATTGGGAGACAAAATTCGAAAGGGAAGACTGAGATGGTTTGGACATGTGCGGAGGAGGGATAGTGGATATGTTGGTAGGAGGATGTTGGAGATGGAGCTGCCAGGCAAGAGACGGAGAGGAAGACCAAAGAGGAGTTATTTGGTTGTGGTAAATGAAGATATGCAAGGAGTTGGGGTGAGAGTAGAGGACGTGGAGGACAGGGTGAGGTGGAAACGTTTAACTCGCTGTGGTGACCCCTGATAAAGGGAGAAACCGAAAGAAGAAGAAGACACTTCAGAAATGACAGGAATCTTTGGGGTAAAAAACAATTTTTCGCTAAATTTCAGCACTGATTGGTATTTGGTTTGTGTCCCCTTATTTTTGCTGTAATGACAGAATGCACTCGAGCCGACATGGACTCCCCAAGTTTGTGGTAAATCTGATTATCCATGTTATTTCACAATATGAGATGATGCAGTTTGGTACTGGAGGTAAACAGGTTCTGCATGGTATCCTGTGGCAAATTTGCCCACAGTTGTTGCAGTTCGGCCTGTAGAACATCAGCCATCACACCAGCAGTTGTGACAGCGTGTCACTCCACGGCAAAGGCAGGAGTGAGGCGCTCACTATGAGGCGTTCATACTCGAACCTGACTATCGTCTGGAAAACAAAACTGTTGGAGCTGCTTGTGCCGGTCGATGGATCAAACAATGCTCTGTATTGGTGGTCTGTCTGGGACGTTCGGAGCCTGTTTGCCGTGTGTGTGCCCTCACAGAACCACTGCTCCCAACACCTTCTAACAGCTAGGTCAGAATGGCAAAAAAGTAACAAGCCTTGAGATGTAAAATGTACAGATTTTCCTTTGACGTGTAGTAAGTAATAGAAAAAGTGTTAAGTTACAGAAATCAAGTACAGATACCTAAAAAAACAAAGTACTTTGCAAATCAACTCAAAGCTGGACCACCACTTCCTGTTAAGTTTTATTTGGAAAATGTCTGCTGCTTCAAATGTCAGAATTGTACACCTTTTTCAAGTAAGATGCCAACTTTGGGAAGCGATTGTTTAGAAGATGGCATCTGTTCAAACCTTAGTACAGCGGTGATGCTGATTGCAAATCGTATTACCACTTTAGTACGAGTAATGTCCGTTTTCCTCAAAGGTTCTGACCCTGTAACAAGTCTCATCCTTTGATATGAAGACTCAACAGAAGGCTGCAGATCTGTTTCTTAACCACTAGCATGTGTTTGTGTTTCTATCAGCCGCTGATGGCATATTGGCGAGCTGTAGGTTATATCCTCAATTTAGGTGGAGTGTTCCACTCCAGAGCTCCAGATCTTTAAACGCTGGAATTAAAGGATTGCCCCATCACTCAGTGCATTGTGTAAGCTCTCGGCTTGTTCCCTTTAAAAACACACTTCTCGCTCTGCTTTCATGCGGCCTTATTCTTTGTGCAGTTTATTTCCCCGCTGCAGTATACATTTTTCAGGCTGCCGACTCCCCATTTTAGTTTGTGACAGCTTTAGGGTTCCGCTCCGAAAGCTTTATTTTTGTACATATGCTTCGGAAATTTTGCTCTCTAAATGCTCTGGGCCGTGACATAAAATCCTGCTATAGTACATGTGAAATAACTACAATTTCTGGTCTTCACTGAAAAGCAGCTCGTGTCAGAATTAAATAACAGTGATGGTACATTTTGTACCGAGCACAATAACGGTCCTGAAAATCTGAGTGCCAGCACAGGAATGGCTAAACATGCTTAGTAAAATAAAATTCTACAAAATAATTCAATGTAATTGTGGGATATTATCTTCTGTTGTTTGTAGATTCATTCTGTGTAATCCTGGCTTAAAGTGTAGAAAGTTCCTCTATCAGGACTCTCATCAATGGTGTTTGTCTCTTCTTCAGGCTAGGATAGCCTTGATTTTTCATAGTATTTATAGCACCCGACTTCTAGCTTAGTCATGGTTGTGTATAAAATGACAGTGATGACTCAGAATGTATAGCTCAGCACTACTAATCTGAAGAGTGAGTGTAAATCCCAGATAAACCAAAGCTTCTACTGTTGGGTCCTTGAACAAGGTTCTCTAAACTTCTCTTAAACTGCTTAGCTCAATTCTAAGTCGCTCTGGATGAGGCAATCTGATGCGCTCTGTTAATGCATTGGAAAAGCATCTTCTTTGTATGCTATGTAACTCTCAGATCAGCTCAGTTTGACTGTTACTGAGTATATTTTGAATTAAAACTAGATCTAGATCATTTTCTGAAGGAACTACAACAGTGCTTGAAATGTGGCAAGTAACAACAGGCCACTGAGTGGTTCTATGATGAACAATGGATTTTGGTTGAAATTTGAATCTGAACATTTTGTCAATGCATTTCTGTGGGAGGTTTTTAGTTTAGTAACTTGGATCTACTAAATGTGATAAATCAGGTTGACTTCCAAAATAGATAGCATGCCAAACAGTATGGTTCTCTACACAACGGTGTTTGAACCATGTCTGTACATTAAGTGGTTTGGACTGTTTTAATCGCAGAAGTATGTGGAAGAATAATAATAATAATAAGAAACTACAGTGGGGCAAAAAAGTATTTAGTCAGCCACTGATTGTGCAAGTTCTCCTACTTAGAAAGATGGTAGAGAGGTCTGTAATTTTCATCATAGCTACACTTCAACTATGAGAGACAAAATGAGAAACAAAATCCAGGAAAATCACATTGTAGGATTTTTTAAGAATTTAATTGTAAATCATGGTGGAAAATAAGTATTTGGTCACCCACAAACAAGCAAGATTTCTGGCTCATAACTCCGCAGTTCTTAACTGAAGAACAGTGAGCAAAAATCCCAGAACTACACGGAGGGACCTGATGAATGACCTGCAGAGAGCTGGGATCAAAGTAACAAAGGCTGCCATCAGTAACACTGCGCCAAGAAGGACTCAGATCCGGCAGTGCCAGGCTTGTCCCCCTGCTTAAGCCAGTACATGTCCAGATGAAACCAAAATAGAACTTTTTGGTAAAAACTCAACTCGTCGTGTTTGGAGGAAGAAGAATTGCGCGAAGAAGAATTCTGAGTTACCCACCACACTATACAAGCTAACTGCTGAATGCATGGGAGGTGGAAACATCATGCTTTGGGGTGTAAACTGTGGTTATTTTTCAATGCAGAGGGGACAGACGAGCTTATCGTGGATGTTAAAGGTCGGATGAACATGGGCATGGTATCGTGAATATTTTTAGAAGCAAAACCCTCCTTCCATCAGTGGAGCATTGAAGAGTATGCTGAACGTGGCTGGGCTTCCAGCATATAACAATGACTCAGCGCAAAGCACCGGGGCTTTGAGCAACCCCGAAGGATTGGCCTCCGTAAAAAGACATTTCACATACCCGTTGTCTGACCAACACAGTGTGTGCCAACCGGGTCAGGTAGAAAGACTTGCAGAGGGAAGACGTTTGACTCGGTGCTCAAGGTATGTTTCAAAGTATCAAGAGTGTGCACTTTTAGATAGATGCCAAAATAGCTTATTTTTACACCAATAATTTACAATTAAATTCTCTAAAAATCACTACAATGATTTTCAACTGGAATTTTTAGTTCTCATATTAATGTCTGCTCAGTAGTAACGTGTCGCCTAATGGAAACCAGCCGCTATGAATATGCCATCAGGGGAAACAAGGGATGAATTGCTAAGTGCCGGGGTCGCCAAGCCCGGAATAAATGAATGAGGTTGTGCTCAGGCAAAGGGCTCGGATGTAAAAAACATTTGACCAAATACAGTAATGGAAGCGAGGTTCATAAGTTAAAATTTCATTCACCATAGACCGGATCTGGAAGAATCGCGGCCCTGGTACACGAACCGCCCACTGGGTCACTGGTTAGGCGAAACAAGGGGCAAACCAGACGGAAATTGGACTACTGTTTCCGAGACGAAGAGGAGGGAGAAGCGTGTGGGAGACAGAGGAATCAGGAGCACAATACGTAGTAGCACTGAGGGTAGCAACGCGGGCTAACGTGTAGGGACGATGACAGGTAAAAAAAGGGTATAGACCTGGTGAGGTAAGATGCAGATGAGAAAGGTTGATGGTTTGGTGTTGCAGGAGACCAAAGTGGAATGGTAGCAAGGCTTCGAGGACCTGTGTTCAAGGGTTTAAACTTTCAAAATACCGGATAAGGGTGTGGCTAGAGAAGTAAGAGAAACATGGGGAGTTGGTGTGGTGTCAACTTAAGGAGGACTATGTAAGAATTCGTATGGATGTGAAAAGAAGTTGTCCAGGATAGGAAAATATTGTCTTAAGATGGAAATATAGAGGGGTGTCATTTGTGAATGGATTGTTAGTGGGCTATAGGACCAAACAAGTTGGCTGGTTAATTAGAAGGAGAAGAGAGATTCTGGGGGGATTTTAGATTAAAGTGGATTTGAGACATTCCCAGGAGAGGAGAGACTGGTGATTGGTGCAGATTTCAATGGTCAATGGTTTGGTGAAGGTTTAATACAGGGAGATGAGGAATGATGGGCAAGTGTTGGTGGGTTTAAGGCTAGGGAACGCAAAAAATATAAGGACAGATGGTTTTGATTATTTTGCAAGAGGATGAAATGGCTGTGGGAAAATACACATATTTCCCAAACGATGGAAAGCAATGGGGTGACTTATAAGAATTGGAGGGAGGAGCACACAGGTAGACTACATCCTATGTATAAGAGGTTGCTTAAAACAGATTGGTGATTGTAAGGTAGTGGCAGGGGAGAGTGTAGCTAGGCAGCATCGGATGGTGGTGTGCAGGATGGATCTGGTGGTTAGGAAGAGGAAGAGGACAAAGGCAGAGCAGAGGACCAAATGGTGGAAGTTGAGAAAGGAAGAATGTTGTAAGGAGTTCAGAGAGGAGCTGAAAGGCTTTGGGTGATAGGAAAGAGCTCCCAGATGACTGGGTAGTAGCAGCAACAGTAATTAGACAGACAGGTAGAAAGGTACTGGATGTGTCTTCTGGACAGGCAAAGGATGAAAAGGAAACCTGGTGGTGGAACAAGGAAGTGCAGGAGGTTATTCAGAGAAAGAGGACAGCAAAGATGAAATGGGACAGGGACAGGACTAAAGAGAGTAGCAGGAGTACAAGGACATGCGGCACAGGGCAAAGAGGGAAATAGCAAAGGCCAAGCAGAAGGCCTACGATGAGTTATATGAAAGGTTAGACAGTAGGGAAGGAGAGAAGGAGTTGTATCTGCTGGCGAGACAGAGAGATAGAGCTGGAAAGGATGTGCAGCAGGTCAGGGTGATCAAGGATAGAAATGGAAATGTACTGACAGGTAAGGAGAGGGTGAGGGAAAGATGGAAGGAGTATTTTGAAGAGTTAATGAATGTAGAAAATGAAAGGGAAAGAAGGTTGGAGGGCGTAGAAATTGTGGAACAGGATGTAGCAAAGATTAGCAAGGACGAAGTGAAGAAAGCTTTGAAAAGGATGAAGAACGGAAAGGCAGTGGGACCTGATGACATACCGGTTGAGGTATGGAAAAGTCTAGGAGAGCTGGGAGTGGTGTTTTGGACTAGATTATTCAATGGAATTCTGGTGAATGAGAGTATGCTGGAGGAATGGAGGAAAAGTTTACTTGTACCGATTTTTAAGCAGAAGGGTGATGTACAAAGTTGTGGCTCTTACAGGGGCATAAAGTTGATGAGCCACACAATGAAGGTTTGGGAGAGAGTTGTGGAAGCTAGGCTCAGACAGGAGGTGACAGTGTGTGGTTTCAACAGTATGGTTTCATGCCAAGGAAGAGCACCATGGATGCGATTTTTGCTTTGAGACTGCTGATGGAAAAGTATAGAGATTAGTGCAGTTCATGTATGAGAACAGCGTGACAGCGGTGAGATGTGCTGTAGGAGTGACAGATAGCTTCAAGGTAGAGGTGGGACTGCATCAAGGATCGGCCCTGAGTCTCTTCTTATTTGCTCTGGTGATGGACAGACTAACAGATGAGGTCAGACAGGAATCGCTTTGGACTATGATGTTTGCAGACGACATTGTGATCTGTAGTGAGAATAGGGAACAGGTAGAAGAGAACTTGGAGAGGTGGAGGTATCTGGATAGGAGATGAATGAAAGTCAACTGTAGTAAGACAGAATACCAGTGTGTAAATGAAAGGAAGGCAGGTGGAACAGTCAGGCTACAGGGATCAGTGGTCACAAAGGTCCAGGAGTTCAGGTACTTGGGATCAACTGTCCAAGGAAATGGGGAGTGTGGAAAGGAGGTAAAAAAGAGAGTACAGGCAGGATGGAGTAGGTGGAGAAGAGTGTCAGGAGTGCTGTGTGACAAAAGGGTCGCAGCAAAAGTGAAAGGAAAGATTTAAAAGAGAGTAGTGAGACCAGCCTTGTTGTATGGCTTAGAGATGGTGGCACTGACAATGAGACAGGAAGCAGAACTGGAGATGACAGAATTTAAGATGTTGAGGTTCTCTTAAGGAGTGTCTAGGGTGGACAGGATTAGAAATGAGATCATCAGAGGGACAGCACAGGTTGGAAAATTGGGAGACAAAATTCGAGAGGGAAGATTGAGATGGTTTGGACATGTGCAGAGGAGGGATAGTGGATATATTGATAGGAGGATGTTGGAGATAGAGCTGCCAGGCAAGAGACGGAGAGGAAGACCAAAGAGGAGTTACATGGTTGTGGTGAATGAAGATATGCAGGGAGTTGGGGTGAGAGTAGAGGATGTGGAGGACAGGGAGAGGTGGAAACTTTTAACTCGCTGTGGCGACCCCTGATAAAGGGAGAAGCCGAAAGAAGAAGAAGAAGAAGAAGAAGAAGTAAAGTGTAGCTATGATGAAAATTACAGACCTCTCTCATCTAACTAAATACGTTTTTGCTCCACTGTATAAGTAACATGAGTGCTAACAGTATATAGTATATACAGACAACAATATTGTAGCTGTGCTGCTGTATCGTAACTGTGTTCTTATTTTTAATTTCAACCTACACTTACAGCCACTTTATTAGGTAAACCTTGTTTACCGTGTTGGACCTCGTTTTGCCTCCAGAACTGTCTTAATTCTTTGTGATATTTGACAGTTGCTTGTTGTTAGCTGACAGGAGTGGCACTCGGTTTTGTCTTCTGCTCCTGTAGCCCGTCTGCTTCAAGGTGTTATGTGTTGTGCATAAAGATGGACCAATCAGTGTTTTTGTGGCCAATCAGCAGTACTGATTGAGGATGGGATTGAATGCTACTTTCAGGGCTGCATCCGAAACTGTGTACTTCCATACAGAACAGTACGCGAAAGCAGCTCTCAAGAACTGGCAGTAGGTTCTGGGCATATTAGAAGAGCATACTGCTTTAATGGTCGAGCAGTTCATTCTGGAGGGGATCTAGTACGTACTGGTTAAGTATGCCATTCCGGACACAGCCATGGTCTAAACTTTTTTTTGTTACCATTATAACTTAACGATCCGCACATGTAGCTGAATGCAATATGGGATTTCTTCTGCTGTTTTAGTCTGTTAGTCAAAAGTGAGAGTCTGTATTTTCATCTAGCGTCTCTGCTAGGAACTGCAGGGACCTGTGACCAATGAGGTTCATGTCGGGCTGCAGCAAATTACCTTGGAAAATATGGTTCCTATGTTTCACAGCCTTGATTAACTTTCAGAATTGGCTAAATTGGAGAAATCGCCAATACCAATACATAGCTGATTGATCCTTCCATCTCCCTTTATGTCAGCTCAAACCTGTCTGGTCCTTCTCTGGCATCAACAAGGCATTTTCACCCAGACAACTGCTACAGACTGCTCCGGATATTTTCTCTTAGAGTTGGCCCTGCGTGACAATCCCGGTAGACCAGCCTGTCTAGCACCAACAACCATGGCATGTTCAAAGTCATTAAATCACCTTTCCTTCCCATTGTGATGCTTGGTTTGACCTTATACCTAAATGCATGGAGTTGCCATGTGATTGTCTGATCAGATGTTTTTAACACATGGTTAAACAGGTGTACCTTGTTACTTACTTACTTTGTTTCATAGCGCTTGTAGCTGAAGTCGCATTTACATTTACAGCATTTAGCAGACGCCCTTATCCAGAGTGACTTACAATTGACACGATCTTACAATCCAAGCAGTTGTGGGATAAGGCCCTTGCTCAAGGACCCAACAGTGGCAGCTTGGCAGAGGCGGGATTTGAACCCTGGACCTGTTGGTCCGTAGTGCAGTACCTTAACCGCTAGGCCACCCCAGTCCCCAGTTTCCATCGCAAAAGTGGCGTCACAAAAAGCTCTGTCCAATTCTTGATTGTCAATGGCAAGGCAAGCTCAAATGGGAAACCCCTCCACCTCTGGGTGAGACTGCAATCGATTTTACCCTTCAAGAACGTATTGTAACGTAAGTTATTATAGATAAGACAGTCTGTTTGTGAATACTGGTCTTAAAGCTGTAACTCGGGCTAAGAATTATTTAGGAAACAGAACAGCAAGTTGAGTTTGACCTTTTCAGTCAGGGGTACAATATCATCAAATATACAGGAAAAAATAAGAGAGAACTTACTTTTGATCTTCCCACGGTCTTCAAAGATCCAGATGATTCAGCTTCCTACTGAACATGTGCCTTGTGGTATGTTCCATAATATTCAGCAGTGGGAATTTGTTAGGGGAAGAGAAATGAGTGAAAACCTGGGGACATGACTAAAATATGTATTTTAAACTGACATATAATGAATTTCTTATGAAGTAATAGTTGATGCTTAGATGGGATGTGGAGTGACATAACGATAATACAGAGAATTCTGAATGATTTTTGAATCATTTATATTTCACATCACAAATACTATTTGTCAGTGTTCTTGGTAGTTTTTATTATTGTTATAAATTATATACCTTCAATTTGCAGTTTTTGGCGTCCAGCTTTGTGCAGGATGTCTTGCTTAATAATATAAATTAGTGATGCGTGATATGTCGCCAATATTAAAACCTATATTTAAATGTATTTTTCTTAGGTTTTCTTTTGCCTGTTATTCATCAAGCAAAATATCGAAAGGTGCTGACTGTATAGTTATGTATGCAGTTATGAGAAGAATATGGCTTCTCAGTCATATTATTCCTGATACTCTTAATTGTTCTTGTTGCTTTCTGTACCAATTCAGTACCAAAAAAAAGATTCTTACATTTTTAAAGTAAGGTTAGGAACTGAAATGGAACGAAACCTCTTTTCTTTTGTGTGAACTGCAACTTATGTTGACAGTAATAGTCATGTTTGATTGATCTGTGTTATGTCTAATGAGTTACTGATCCAGTTTTTAGCAACAGTTAGTATATACAGAAATCTTAAATGATTGGTTTTACTATCGGTATCCGCCACAAAATATACTAATAATCAGTTATCGTATCGCCAGAAGAAATTCAATATCAGTGCATCCCTAAATACAATGTTTCTGATAGTTAAATATATTTATTTTCTATACACATAATGTCCTGGGGATGGAAATGGCACCCATCCGGTGGAATGGCTTACTGCAGAACTGAAATCATCCTGAAATCAACTGCAAATCACCTCAGTTCTTTTCACATTGTAAGCAAACAAGATGGAATCCGTTCTCTTTCTGGTGTTCTTCGGCACTCATTCGATTTCAGCTTGCTTGTTGTTCACACAACAGCTGCTTTAGAACTCAGACCCGAGGTGTTTTACATAGAATTATGGGTAGTGTATTCATCTTTTCTTGTTGCTGTTTGGCTCTGTTATATATTCTTTTCATGAAGCACATAGAGGGAGTAAAATGAATGTGAGATACCAAATCTGTTGGCAAAGAGCATGGAGGAGGAATGGGATTTGAATTTCTGTAATTATTTGCATATCAAAATGTGCTGTGTGAGGAAAGATGTTAAGAAGGCACTTCATAAAGACATATAGAATAGCAGAGTATAGGATAGAGTAGCGTCACCAGAATAGGGGGAAAAAACCAAAGTCAGATTATAGTCTTTGGTCATGGCACCAATAATAGTTGTCATGGCAACTATTTATATACAGAGTGAAACCAAGTATTAATCAACACTTAATTTCTTTGAAGAAGCAGTGGTAGTGAATGATATTGAAAGAAATTACTGTATAACTTTTAAACAGAGCTGAGACATTTACCGTATTTTTCGGACCATAAAGCGCACCGGGTTATAAGGCGCATGAAATGAAACACAGCTCTTAAGTTCCGTCGGAAGCTCAGTTTGGTCTTTACCTGGCGCAGGGCGTCTTCTTGCTTCCTCCACTTCCGTACCATTGATTCGTTAATGTTGAATTCTCTCGCAGCTGCTCTATGTCCATGTTGTACTGCGTGACTGATAGCGTTGTGTTTGAAATCCGCTTCAAAAATGAATGAATGAATGAATGCACCTACCCTAATGCTGAAGCACATACCGTATTACTCCGCGATGCTGCGCACTACGGTTGCCTTAAGCTTCGTAATTTACCAAGACCGTGCTAAAACATTTTGACAGATTTATGAGCGCCGTGTACCATCTACAATCGGTTCTAGGTCAGAAAGCACAACCAGAATTAATTCATACATTAGACGCACCGCATTTTAAGGCGCACTGTCGATTTTTGAGAAAATGAAAGGATTTTAAGTGCGCCTTATCGTCCGAAAAATACGATATTCAGGAAAAAAGTTGCTAGGTCATGGATTTGCTAACGTGTGCACCATTTAGTGACTGCATTACGGTCTGTGAAACAGGTCTTTGCTCGAAGTGGACGTTGACCAGACATTACCAAGTTCATATGCAGCATTTTTATGCAAATGTAAATATAAAGGGAATTTTCATAAGAAAACTGCTGAAAACACAAGTGCAACGTTACCATCTACACAGCATTCGAAACCTAGTCGTATCACTCCCGTCAGGAGTACACAAGATGGTCGTTCTTCAGTTACAAGCTCACATTAACAATCAGACACACTGTAGAAGTAAAATATAAAAGATGGAATGGAACACGAATAAACATGTATCACTGACTGCACACAAAGAGGGAACGAGTCCACTTGAATAAATACTAATTTCTACTAATTTAAGACCAGGCAATCTAGTATCACGCTTTAAAACATTAAGTAGGTAAATTCAGAGCAGTCAAATGACCGTTCTTGGCACTTCTAGGTGTGTATGTGTACTTCTTAATCATTCACTACAGAAATTGAAGGCTGTTGTGCTAATGATGCGGACGAAAGTGTATTGTTTAAAAAATATGCATGATTTTTTTTTTTTTTATTGAATTGATCACTTTTTATCATGTACTGGAGAAAACTTTTAAAGTCTGGGTTGGGGACATGGCCAAGGTAGTGAAGTATTTTTGCTTAAAACATGAAAAAACAAACCAAAAACCTGGAAATCAATTATTTTGGTACACAAGTTTTTTTTGGTGATGCAACAAATGTTGTTTTAATTCCTAAGCTGTCTATTTTGCAATAAAGTATTTCTGACATGAATTATAACCTGGGCATGTAAAAGTTTTCCTAATTAAAGAATTACCCACAACCACCAGCCACAATGAGGGCTAAAGAGCCGTATCGAGTGCAGTCTCGCCAGCCATGTACTGAAAGCCTCACAGTTCTTAGCTGGTGGACATTTTGCTTCACAATGCTTGAAAGGTCACCTGTTCATTTGTGGGTCTGTTTAGAAATGTCTGAGTTCATTTGATGTGCTCACTTAAAAAAAACATGACTGAGACCTGAGACTGGAAAATTGAGTCTCTGCAGTAGATTTTGGAGAGTGGAAGCCAATGGGGGCCTGAGGGAGACGATTGCTCACAGTATCAGGACCTTGCCTCATTGTCCATCAGCAGGGTTGGAACAGCAGGTGAAGTAGTACTCGTGCATCTCAACAGAGAAAGATGCCAGGTTTTGAGGACTGGTGGAGGAGAAAGTCATTTTATAAATAGTGCAGGCAGGGATTTTACAATTCAGGTTATTTCCGATAGAGGTATAGGTGATGTTTGAATCACAAGAATTAAAACCCTATTTCAGCACCTTTTCTAAGAGTCACACCTTTACAGCTTTCCTGCATCAATCACAGACTGATGCTTTTTTCCAGCAAACTTGGTTTGGAAATTGGCAAATGTGCCATAAACATTGTGCAATTCAAAGGTAATGAATTGTGGATAATAACAGCACTTTTCAACCAGGGGAAAATGCTCATTTAGCTTTAATACTCGGCAGCAGTAAATCTGTATAAATCCTCTCTCCGTGGCACAGCAGCGCTTTTGCTGATTTCTTTCTACCCTCACTGTTCACTGCGAGCCTTTCTTCAGGTTTTGCTACATGTTCTCCTCGCGGCACGTGCGCTTACAAATAAGCCGTCATTTCAAATTATTATTCAGCCTTTGAAGTGTGATAAGAAGCCTTCCCTTTTGATTTCCGTCTTGTTGCTTGCTCTTTTGAAGGGGCTGGGTAAGTACTTCATCTGATGCAGACTAAATATTAGTGTGTTTACATGCTCAGTAGCGTTTGTTTCCTTCTAGACAGACGCAACAGCTTGAAGATTTACTATACAGAGTCTTCCAGTCGGCGACGCATCGAAATGCTGTACAGTAATGAATGCTTCGTGTCATTTTAAATAGACGCAGGTGCTTAGGACTCATCTCTCAGAGCTCGGCTGAGCCGACACCTCGCAGGCGACCGTAAATAAGATTTTGTCAAATGGAGCTCTTTCATGAGCTCCGAGGCTTAGGTGCTGGAGACTCATTCTTTTAAGCACAATCCAGGAGCTGGAACCTTTCTTGCTATTAAAAAAGGTACTCGGCTCCCTGAATGTTGTACATGATGTATAATTTGATTCGTTTCTCAGTCATTCAAGTGTGAGAACAATGCTCTTCGACCGCAATCCTGTCCAGTCTTGAGGAAATTATAGGGCTTTGTGCAGCTGACTTGGCTTGAGTGCTTACTAGAGGGCCTTTTCAATAAAAAAAAGATTGCTTTTCAGGAGCTATCAATGTTGGACTAACGGTTTGGGTGCAGGATTATTGACAGGTAGGTTGAATGTTCAAGTGCCAGCGCTGTCAAGCTTGGGAAGGCCCTTAATGCTGAACTGGTTGGACTGTACCAAGTAAGCTTTCAGCAATTGTAAGTCTGCCAAGGAGAATATTTGTTAGTCACACTAGCAAAATGCTGGTAAATGTAGATTGTGGGAGCAGCCAATTTTTATTAAACCCATTAATTACTGTATCTCATAAGCTGTGGTCAGTTTAGTTTCCTGCATTGACCAAGCATGAACTGGACTCAAGTCAAGTCAGATCTATTTCTATAGCGCTTTTTACAATGGAGCATTGTCTCAAAGCAACTTTACAATTTTAGGTCATCTCCTAATATTTACGTCCAATCCCAAATTGAGCAATCCTAGGGCGACAGTGGCAAGATAAAAAAAAAAAAAAACCAAGCTCAAGACGCACAAGAAAAGAAGACTCAAAGAAATCACAAGGATGCTCCCAGCAGGAGTTATGGGGGGACATTTTTTCCCCCAAACCTTATGAAAAAAAAAAAATAAAATAAAAATACACCTATGACTTTAACAACCGAGGTCTTAATAATTCTAATACATTGTAATAAGAAAATGCAACAATCTTTGCAACAGTCTTTCAACTAATCAACTCTGCGGGTCCACGAGCAGAGGCAGGAGTTTAAGTCCATCCTCTGTGTGTGTGTCTTAGTCTTACTGTTTATGTGCTGACTTGCTGGTTAGCTCACGTTGGGTCTAGGGACCCTTCTTACTCGGTTGATGTGTTTTGAGACTTTATGTAAGGTACCCGTGTTTGTGTGTATGATATTCCACTTCTCATAAGTTGTAAATGGTGTTTGTTAGTCTATGTGCCTGTCCTATTGTAAGTAGTACTCTTTTGTTTGCCCCGCCACTACATGAATAGTCTCTAACCTACAACTACACAGTATAAGCTGGTTGACATTCACTGGATGAGTCTCTGTTTCTTCTGGCTGATTTTCTGTGTTGTTTCCTACTGTCTGTCAGTGCATTTTTGGCTTCCGTCAAACAAAAGTATAATTCGTTTCAAACGCTCATCAATCACTCGTGTTTCACAGTTTTCCTGTGAAAATACTCTTTATAGTTACATTACTTTTACTTATAAAGACTCTGTGACTGTGGTGATGTCCGATCAACGTCCATTTTGTCAACATCCTGTTGTTAATTAGGGAATAAAACCATTAATTTGCTTAATTCTTGTGTTGCTACTGCATTTCTTGTCATGTTTTACCTGCAATGCCTATAGAAAATCATCATATCCCTTTGAAATGGTAATTTTCTATCAGACAGCCTGAAATTAAACCCATTTCAAATATATATTTTCCACTTAACACACTTTGCCTCACAACATTCAAGTAATGAGGGGGGAAAAAAGACATCAGTTCGGAAAATGAATACAAATTTGAAAAACTAAAATAACAGGGTTGAGTGATCAGCCCCCTGATTCAGTACTTCTCAGAGCCGCTATTTGCTTTAATTATGCCATCAGTCTGGATGTGTCTGTGCCAGCTTCATACAGCTACAGTAGATTGGGGAATTACATCAGTTCTTCCTTTTAGAATTGTTCAAATTTAGTCAAAGTTTTATGGTTAAGTGGCAAAGAAATGCTCTCCAAGGCCATGCACAGATTTTCTGTTGAATTTTGGTCACACCTCTGATATGGCCATTTAGTCATTGATGGTCGCCTTCCTTTCCTTTTGTTTTTAGAAGGTCCGTTTCGAGTCGGTGTCATGCAAAAGATGAACCACCTGCATGCTTGAGCTGTCTAGCAGAGGTCCAGAGGTGTTCCTTAATAACTTGGGTATGTTGGGTATACAATGAGCGAACATGACTAGGGGTGTAACGATGCATTCTGCTCACGATTTGATTCACGATGCAGAGATTCAATTTTCTCATGATTATTGGTTGTTACATTTGACAAGACATTCCTTTATTTCTGTAGTGTAAACAATGAAAACAATGCCCTTTTTTGTACAAGTATTTTTAACAATGAGACTTTTAGTCCCTTGCAATTAAAATAAATGACTAGAAACAAGTAGGTTTAAAATTGTAAACAAAATGCCCTATTCTATCAGTACGATATTTGTTATATTCAATATTTTGTTATTCTGTAAGTGCATTACTAACCTCGAAGTGCAAAGTCTTTGTGTATTTGACTGACTTAATCTGTCTGTGTGACTGTCTCATTCTGTTTTTGTATAGATTTGCACTGTTCTGAAGCAGCAATTCTAATTTCATTGTGTAATTGCACAATGACAATAAAGGCATTCTCTTAACTTCTCTTACTGTAGCTTCACCATTTCATAAATAACTTCTGAAGAATAACAATCCAAAATAGTGCACTTGTATAAACATTTAAACAAAAAGAATCTTTAGTGCCTTATAATTAAAAGAAATTAGGGTTCTCACTGAGAACGGGATCTGCATCTGAGTATATATCTAGTGTTAAAAACTGGAATTGCATTATACGGCATCATCGAGAACGGATTAGATGATCCAATCCAATTAGATGATGCATCTTCCCACCCGAAGATAGACCCATTTCGTTACACCCCTAAATATTTACATTTACAGCATTTAGCAGACGCCCTTATCCAGAGCGACTTTCAATTGATACAACCTCAGAATCCAAGCAATTGTGGGTTAAGGGTCTTGCGCAAAGACCCAAAAGTGGCAGCTTGGCAGAGGTGGGATTTGAACCCTGGACCTTCTGGTCCATGGTCCAGTACCTTAACCACTAGGCTACCACATGACTGTCTGTTTTTCAGAAAAGGCTTCTTTCTTACAGCTCTGCCATACAGACAAGCTTTGTGTCAAGCAAGTGAGATAGACCATAGTCTTAAGTCCTTCAGCATTGCCACTGGTCTCTTGGTAGCTTCTTTCATCAATATCCTCCTGGCTCAGTCATTTAGGTTGGAGACATGTCTGATGTTGACATGGCATTGGAGGTGTCAAAGACTTCCCAATAATGCTCCAAGACATAGTTTAAACCATGGATAGCTTTGCCCTTCTGCTTAGATGTGCACCCTTATCTCTGAAGCCCTTTTGCAAGCACCTTTCATATCATGGTGAATTCTTTGCATTGCAGTGCACAACTAGTAGTGGAGTCTTAAGAAACAGCTCTATACACAGCCTTTATGCTGAAGTAATCAAAGCCACTACATGTGACATCACATAGGTGCCAGTAAGCCTGGTCTGTGATCTGAAAGTAGTGTTTTTACTGAGCAAATCTATATTGCTACTCTACAGGAGGTGCTCTTTTACCCAAATCAGG
The DNA here is from genome assembly GCA_025084515.1 of Ancistrus triradiatus. NCBI lineage: Eukaryota > Metazoa > Chordata > Actinopteri > Siluriformes > Loricariidae > Ancistrus > Ancistrus triradiatus. The sequence goes on along the minus strand of JAJAGP010000037.1, from coordinate 614,508 downwards.
TGTTTCACAATAATTGATCAGAATTATTTAACACTAGAATGATTAAAGCAGCAGATTTTTGATCAATCAAACCACCAGTCAGATCCAGATCGTACACCCGTACCAAATTTACTTGTTAACGCAAAATTACAGTTTGCAGAAATGCTTGTTTGCTGCTAATGTTGAGTTTATTTTATTTAAAAACCAACAAAATATGTAATTTCACTGGCTAAAATCCAATATGCAACATGTGCATCTTTCCAAACAGCAGTGTGTAACATGCTAACAATATGGACTGATTGGATCCTCCCTACTTAATTTGTTACCTCTCATTCTAGCTTACATTGTATATCAGTAATTCCAAAACGTATGTGAATAGATTACTGATTACATTAGAGCTAAAATTAAAATGTTAACAGGCCTGGGAGTAATAACTGTGCGACAGCACTTGATGGATAATTATCATAAACGGGGAACTTGAAAACTCAATTACTTTAACTCTTACGGAAGCTTCTTTAGTGTCGGATTAAGCTAACGTTGGATTGAATTAAGCAATCGGTTAATTCTCACACACAACTGCATGGCAGCTTTGAACTTTAGAGGTGGAGCCAGAGGGCAAGATGTTACTGTAAAGGGAGTGGTCAGTTACCCAAATCAGGTGTGTTATAATAATTGGTCATGCAGTGACTCGTTTAGTTCAGTCATGCTAATGTTAAAAGGCTACTTTGCTGTGATAAGGGTTCTATTGTGTAACGATTGGAAAAAAGCCAGACCCAGTTCATACACTAGTACCAAATTTACTTGTTAAAGCAAAATGACATTTTGCAGAGATGCTTGTTTGTTTGCCGCTAATGTTATGTTCATTTCATTTTGGAAACCAACGAAATATGTAGTTAGTTAGGCTAAATTTCAGGATGCAACTTCTATAATTTGTACCCTGCTGAACGTCCAGAACTTGGTCTTCTATGGTACAAACCGTCTCCTCAAAGGGATGGTCTTTTTCCTTTTTACTGCTAACTGGTTATTTTTTTAAACCATGTGCAGTTTTCAAAACAATATGGACTGATTGGATCCTCCCTGCTTAATTTGTTACCTCTCATTCTAGCTTACATTGTATATCAGTAATTCAAAAACGTACAGTATGTGAATAGATTACTGATTACGTTGGGGCTAAAATTAAGATGTTAGCAGGCCTGGGAGTAATAAGTGTGCGACAGCACTTGATGGATAATTATCATAAACGTGGAACGTAAACTCAATTACTTTAGCTTTTGGGGAACCTTCTTTAGTGTCAGATTAAGCAAATATTGGACTGAATTAAGCAATCTGGGGATTCTCACACACAAATCCATGGCAGTCTTGAACAAAGTTTATTGTTTTTTTGAGAAAAAACTGAGCTTAAGGCTTATTGCCTTTTCTAGAAGGATCGGCTGTTAGTTTTCAGCAATTATTGCCCCATTGTGCCGACAGAGGTGGAGCCAGAGGGCAAGAAAACCAAGGAATTGCTTGGTGAATCCCTGGCTGAGGATACTGAGCATGAGGGATGCATAACCTTTGCTATTGACTGAGCTTTTCTTGCTTAATGCAGATTAAGTACTATAACAGAACATAACAGCATTGTTTGGGACTGGAAAATAAAAAGTGAGGATTCTGAAACACTCTGCTACAAATCTCTTTATCCTCCGAGGTCCTTTAACTTTACCTTCAGATTTCAGTAGCGTTTGTAGCTTGATTGTGTGGCCATTGGCATCTTTAGATATTTTGGATCTCTTAACTCCAATCACTTCACACAAATCCTAGTTTCATGTGAAATGAATCTCATTAACATCAGACACTGGTTCCCGGTAGGGGTGGGTAACCTGATGATATTCTCTTGTATCGTGATAACTTTTATCGTGACAGACGATATGCCTATCTGAGCAGTCGGAGCTTAAAGAACACTTACCACTTGTATGTTTAATTATAAAGGGTGTAATTAATTTGGAATGCAGCACAGTTTGAATAAAAATCACTTTACAAAATATGGGATAATATTTGAGTAGTAGGTTAGTTTTTAGGAATCTGTCTCTACTGATGCATTTAGTGTACGATCATGTGGGTCATGATAAATATTGTGGATCATGAAAATGCCTTTAATGATCGTGATTATGATATTTTTATCAAATTGCCCAACCTTTTTGAAGAGATCGTTTAATGTGAACCCAAGTTCAGAGACTGTTAAAGAAATCAGAAAAGCTTCTGGGTTGGGTTGTTCAGATCAGATGAGATTTAGGACTGTTTGTGCTTTCTGGATGAGAGAGAGTCCTGCAAAGAACACCAAAAGTCCAATATGCGGTACTGAAGGTGAGGACACCGAACCAAAGGATATCTGGGAGCGTGACTGAATTGCTTAAACTTTATGAAGTATGTGTTGGATTTGGTAGAAGCTATTGAAAGAATTGAAAACCACCGCTAAATGTAATGTAGTGCATTCAAGGGATTCTCACACACAAATCCAGGAATGGAAACCTCTTCATTTCTGAAGAAACACAGCATAGGACTGCTGGCTTGTCTCTGCTCTCATTAGCTTTAGCTTTAACCTTTTTGCCTTTGTTAGTTTCGTCAAACTTTGCATGTTCAGCCAGGTGATGTTTTATAAGCGTCTTGTTAAATTCGTCGTTCCAAACATTTTCAGAGTTGTTCCTCCACGGCTTATTTTCACTATGCATGTATTGCAGACAGCATTCTCCGAAGAACTTCCACACTGAAGAAATGGCCGTGTCCGAAAAAAATAGAAGCATTATTTAGTTGACAAAGTAGCACTGAAAACACAACTGAACTCCTACGCTTTCTCGTCACAAACCTGCACCTGAAGTGGTCTGAAATCAAGCCAGTAAAAGTGTTGTGCTGTTTACGTGGCCGTGTTCATGCCCTTGTCACCATACTGTGTTGTGGAAGTGTAAATGTGACCGGAACCGAATCAGTTATGAGACTGATCGATCTGTGCATCTCTATAACCAGTGTGTCATCCCAGTTGTGTACCACGGTTCGACTCCAGCATCTGTCCAGCAGGTAATCATCTATAGAACGATGAATTCTAAACTTTGTGAAGCAAGTGTAACTTCATGTGCAGCACGTACACATTTCTGGAAGTGTTTGAAAAGTTTAAAAAGTCACCCCAAAGTAAGCCATGCATGCCAGCACCTCTTAACATGTTAATGCGAGGGAAAAGCAGGGCTGTGCTTCATTTGTTGACTTGGTGGAGTAAAAGTATTGTTGGTTCATGCTCCTAAATGCCGCTGTGCCATTAATGCTTGACCTGTTGGCACGAAGTTGGAAATTACCCTCTGCAAATGGCTTATCGCTTCACCTCAGCCCACCTTTCTTTTCACAACTCGGCACAGCGGCCATTAAAGAATGAGTTCTTCATGCAGAGCTGTATCTCCAGACAGCATCTAAAACACCTCCGTGTGTGTGTGTGTGTGTGTGTGTGTGTGTGTGTGCGTGCGTGCAGCAGAGCCATGAATTTACGTCGACAAACATTCTAATAGCAGATTGGATTTCTTTAATGGGAGGCCTCCCTCCAGTGTGTAGACTCCATAGTCCGATGAATGTGTGGCTTAACCCTGGGTCAAAATGACCTGTATTTATTGTGTTTTTATACATTGACATTTTAGTAAGGCGTAATCATTTATACAAGACAATATAATTTGTTTGTATTTGGTCCTTAGTAAGTTTATTCCTGACTGCAACAGAGAGGGGTAATAATACAAAAACTACAATTTAAAGTCAGTAAAAGTTAAATAAACAAATAAAGACATGCCATCAAAAACCTGTTTTGAGGATTATAATTACGTTTTATTTTATTATTGCAAAAAATGATCTAATTTTGGACCCATTTGTGCCTTTAAGGGTTAAGGGGGAACATGAAGGACTGATCCTGGACTAAATTATGGACCAGAAGTGCTGAGAGTCGTATCTTAAACCGTGTCCCAGGCTGAGCTTTACATATGTGAAAGCATAATGGCGCCACTATTTTCACATGGGGATAGCCAGAAAGCAGAGGTGCCAGAAGTCTTTACTTAAAAAAATACTCAAGTAAAGTATGGTTTATATATAAATATGGCTTAGTACAAGTGTGAAAGTACATGCTACTAAATGTACTTGAAGTAAAACAGTAAAAGTTTTGCTTTTAAAAGCCTTTCTAGCTCAGTTTGTGAAACTGGATGTCTTTCTTTGAGGGCAAGAAGTACAGATCCATGACATTGAGGATACAATTGTTTGTACTACAACTACATGAATCATCTGTGAAAATCAGACAAATTACATCATCATCTTTAACTAACCTAGCGGCATCATCAGACCCATTTGACTGGGGTACATGCCCTACTAACATCATGGTGGTAAAAAATCAATTGTATTCTGGAATACTGAGCAGCATTACCGGACGTGCAACGCAAATGCACTACAGGCACTACAATTCCCATAATGCCCCAGCATCTTTTCAAAAGCTTGAGCAGCTAAAGCTCCGTCAGAGCCAGTTTCTATGGTGGGTTTTTCATTAATTTTTATTTATTTATTTACTTATTTTGCATGGAGTAATGGACGACAGCAAATATTTAAAAGAAAGTCGACCACGGAGCAGGCATGGTGACGATAACTCATAGCTATATGCTTTAGCCACTTATAACTGGAAAACCTAACATAAATCAGACAGCTAAAGAAAAGGCATTCATTATAAACTGATGCAAAGGAACCAGTTAGATTAGCATAAACAAAATGCAATTAATAAAACATTGTAGTGTTAACTTGATCTTCAGTGTCAGAATGCCATGTCAGAGTAACGCTCACTTTAGTGTTAAATCACTATATAAATAAAGCAAAATAAAACAGAAAAAACATGAAATAAAACATACTTATGCAAAACCTTTCTAAATATTATAGTTTTTTTTTAGGTTATATACCTCTTATGTTCATCACATCAATTCAATAATTTACCTTCCCAGGTACATGGGGAAAACCTGTAGTGGCTGATTTAATTAAAACAGTGTAAAGTGTACACACTTGCTTTGGAAGTAGAATGAAGTATGCTGAACCTTTTTTTTAATTTTTTTATTAAGTATTCTACTTTCAGAGTGTTGCTCATGACTCCGCATGTTGTGAGAACCTGCACAGATGCTTGAGCATATTGGATGCTTCCGGTTCTGAAATTTTGAGTCATCTTTAGTATCTCTGATCTCTCATAGATGTATTATATAGATGCCTGTAGGGGTGTACCTGTGCTGCTGAGGCTCCTTCAGAATCAAGAACCGCAGTGCACTCGGTGAGCTCCAAGTTACAAAACCTGAGAGGTTCAAGATGGGGCTGGGCAATTCATCGAAAATTGATCAAAACCGACATTCAGAACCTTTAACCGACAAAGACACTTTTACAGTGGGGCAAAAAAGTATTTAGTCAGCCACTGATTGTGCAAGTTCTCTTATTTAGAAAGATGAGAGAGGTCTGTAATTTTCATCATAGGTACACTTCAACTATGAGAGACACAATGAGAAAAAATATCCAGGAAATCACATTGTAGGATTTGTAAAGAATTTAGTTGTAAATCATGGTGGAAAATAAGTATTTGGTCAATAACAAAAGTTCAGCTCAATACTGTGTAACATAACCTTTGTTGGCAATGACAGAGGTCAAACGTTTCCTGTAAGTCTTCACCAGGTTGGCACACACTGTAGCTGGTATTTTGGCCCATTCCTCCATGCAGATCTCCTCTAGAGCAGTGATGTTTTGGGGCAACATGTACTTTCAACTCCCTCGACAAATTTTCTATGGGGTTGAGGTCTGGAGACTGGATGGGCCACTCCAGGACCTTGAAATGCTTTTTACAGAGTCACTCCTTCGTTGCCCGAGTGGTTTGTTTGGAATCCTTGTCATGCTGGAAATGCCAGCGTGTTACTGATGGTAGCCTTTGTTACTTTGGTCCCAGCTCTCTGCAGGTCATTCATCAGGTCTCTCTGTCTAGTTCTGGCATTTTTGCTCACTGTTCTCATGATCATTTTGATGAAATGGGATGAGATCATGCCCCCAGATCGAGGGAGATTATCTATGGTCTTATGTCTTCCATTTTCTTACAATTGCTCCCACAGTTGATTTATTCACACTAACCTGCTTGCCTATTGTAGATTCACTCTTCCCAGCCTGCTGCAGGTCTACAATTTTCTTCCTGGTGTCCTTCGACAGGTCTTTGTTCTTGGCCATGGTTGAGTTTGGAGTCTGACTGTTTGAGGCGGTGGACAGGTGTCTTTTATACAGATAACGAGGTCAAACAGGTGCCATTAATACAGGTAACGAGTGGAGGACAGAAGAGCTTCTTAAAGAAGTTACATGTCTGAGAGCCAGAAATCTTGCTTGTTTGTGAGTGACCAAATACTTATTTTCCACCATGATTTACAATTAAATTCTTTAAAAATCCTACAATTTTTTTTTCTCATTTTGTCTCTCATAGTTGAAGTGTACCTATGATGAAAATTACAGACCTCTGTCATCTTTCCGAGTAGGAGAACTTACACGATCAGTGGCTGACTAAATACTTTTTTGCCCCACTGTATTTAAATTTTGTTAGTACGTTGTTTTTTGTTATTCTGTAAACTTCCCTGCTGTGCTCGTTTATGTACTATCCCCTTTAAAAAAAAACACCCTTTGTGTAGTCACGTGACTCCGCCCCCTCCAGTCAGCGAAGTGGAAGCAACATAGAGGAGAACTCAAACACCGAGCAGCTTATAACCAAAGAACAAATCTCTGTCCATCATCAACACTTGGAGCACAATGACATTAACGTTACCGAATATGAACAGTGCATAAAGTGCCTCCACAAAGCAGCTCTCAATAACACAAGCATTTACAAACACTACACAATATGAAAAGGATTCATGAAGATGTAGAGAAATAACTGACTCCATTTCCTAAGGCGAAGGATATGGCTCCTGTAGTTACAGTGAAGCTCAATGGAATTATTTAAAATCTCTTGTGTTTGTAATGAATGCAAGTTATTTATTTTCTCCTTTTTAGGGAACTTGCTTTTCACATTAAAACCAAAGTGTGACCTTTTCCATAAGACTTTTTCATTTCAAATGATGTGTGCTATGACTTATGTAAATAACCATAAATAGTTCGCTGGTGTGTGTTTCTTTCTCGTGTGATTTTAAAATCTCAACTGTATGCACTCTTTCATTAGAAAACACTGAACATATTTATCTGAAAATCCTTCTCCGTGAACTCTGAGAAGTTAAAAAAGCAACCCCAAAACAATAGGGCTGTGCTAAAACATCGATACAGCAGTATATTGCGATATTTATTTGCGTGATATACTATATCGATATTTTTGAAGGAAGAAAAAACACGTTTTAAAATGTGACATTAGATGGCTGACTAGAATTGTCTGAATAAAATATACAAATAGAATAAATAGACTCATAAAAGCTATGAGCCTGTTTTGAAAATGTAGTGAATTAAAAGTACAGATTTTTATTTTGAGACATAGTGAGTAAAGGTAGAAAGTATAAAAAAATATTACTACAGGAATGAAGTACTTTGTTTCTTACCACCTTTGTCAGAAAGAGGCAAAAGGACAGTGAGACAGACGGATTGAAGAAGAGCCAGATATTTGTATTTAGTCATAGTCACTGATGCAGGCAAAGAGATGCAAACAGATATATTTTTTAATGCTTTTTACCTTTTCAAGCCGGAGCATGGCTTAAACGTATAGTGCATGTGTAGCAACGACAGGGAGAAGAACAGAAGCAAGAGAGAAAGAGTGAGAAATGGAGAGGAGGACAGTCATGCAGAGGCAGACTGAGGAGCAAAGTTTGAACTCTTGAAGGATTATCGAGGGGCACATTGGCCTTTCCTGTATTAGGAAACTGGGGGAGGGCTTGACTTCCTAAAACTTTCACTGAGGAGAGAGAACTGGAGGTTTTGTCGAAATATTTGGTCACGCGACTTCCTCTTTGTCTGGGAAAACCTTTACAACACAGAGTCCACGCCCTAAAACAATGAGTACGGTCAGATCAGTTGCTTTGCCATCTTTTGCTCTCACTTTTCCTTTCCCTGCCTTCTTCCTCCCTGTGTCATGTGTTGAGTAACCTATTACACTGTTCACTAACCCTCTCTCTCTCTCTGTCTCTCTCTCTCAGCATGTAGAGAGCTGACTACAGAGTTCAAGGACAGGAAGCCCAATGCGGTGGTGCAGGTGGCAGTGCTGGATGCCCACGAGCATGGGATCATCGCCTACGCCTGCACAGAGGTGGTGGAGGTAAGAACGTACACACGCACTCCTTCAAACTCTTGCTCAGGTGCCAAGACAGGTTGAGAGAGCCATAAGAACTAGAGAAATACAACAAGGAGGAAGAGAGGCAAAGAGACGGACAGTGAGGGAGGGACAGATGGATGAGAGGCGCATACGCTGCACTGTACTGTAATCCCAGAAGGCTTTATGCTGGAGCGAACTGAGCTTTTTATGTCCTGCTCTGAGAGGAAAGGCTTGATGCATAAGGCAGGCACTTAAAATGGAGACTGTAACAAGAGGAATGTGTGTGTCTTGCCAAATAAGACAGATTTTCTGTCAATACTCCATTTCTGTCTGCCCTTCGTTTCACGCATTTTTGACCTACTGACTTTAGAGGTACTTAGGTACTTGGTGCCGCCTGTCCAACTGGGCACAATGGGCATTGAGTGTTTGCCATTGTATCCTAGCAGCTGTGACCTTTAAGTGTTTGGTCTCCTGGAAAGTTCGCCACCACGTCGTCTTAGGCCGGCCCGCTTTAGGCTTTCCACATTGTTGTCGGCTGCATTGCCATCTTCCAGTGTTGACGTTCCGCTAAACCAGTGGTTCTCAAACTAGGGGGGACTTCGTACTGCATGGAGCAGAAGCAGTTTTGAGAAAATATGTTGACAACAGTGAACTGCTACACATTAGAACTTGAAGATGCATAGTGTCGCTAGTAATAATTCCACCGTAAAGGTCATTTGTTGTGTCAGGGTTCAACAGTAAGGACTGCCCAAATGCCCGGGTCAGGTCAAACACAACGTCGGGATGGCAGCATGAAATGGGCAGGTTTATGTGGGGGTGCACAATGTGATGACGACAATGTAAGTGAGGTCAAAGTCAATTCACTTGACTACTGAACCCCCCTTCATGCAGAAAATGGTCTTATCCATTCGCATGTGCAGTCAAAACATCATCTGTTGACAAACAACGTCACACAAAACATGCCGAAGCAAAGTGAGAGCGCAGGTTTGTTCTCCTAGGGGAAAATTCTGCTTTCATGGGTCGATTTGGAGCTGAAATGTTCTGCAAAGTTTGCAGGAAATATCCTAACAAGGAAGACAAAGGTGTTTTTTGTCAGAGCTACAACTTTTAGAAAGCAGTCGCTGGAGTGTCACAGCAAATCTGTGTGTGTATAGCAGTATAAAATGCCTTTAGCTTTTTTACTCCATCATTCCGTCCAGTTGCGAATGACGGAACAGTGAAGGCGATTTCAAGCTGAACAAGTTAATCACAACAACATGTCTCACGATTAAGAGTAAGCGCTTCACAGACTATTCATTAGACTTGCAATTATCCTTATACATGCAAGTGATAATTTATAGCTTTACCATAAAGGTATTTATAGTTAAATAGAGATGCAACCCAGGAATTTCAGCAGTTTTATTTAAGAATGTGGTTTCATACCATGGTGATAGAGGAAAGTTTGTGGGAATCTTACAGCAGAAAGAAAATGTATTGTGAAAATGTATAGAATAAATAACCTCACGAAATATAGTAGCTTATGTGTGCTCATTTATATTTGATTATAACTTTCAAATAGAAAGATTTGTTCGGGAAAAGTAGATATTTGGTTTGGGGACAATTTTTTTCTGGTCGCTTGCCCTACTTTGCAAGTTGGAGAAAACTTACATTTGAACCCTGTTTTATTCAGTAATAAGGTGCAGTTTTGTATGAGTTAGTGTTAATTCTAGTGGAGTTTGGAAGGAAAAGACGTGTACGTAATAGTTTTTGATTTCGGATTGGGCATGATCTTAAACCAGCCCCATATGTTTAGGTATTTGTTTAAAGGTGTATTAGATTTACTCTCATGGGCAGATGCTTTCATTGAGAGCTTGTTACATACAGTCTTTTGCAAATGTTTGGGTACCCCTGGTCAAATTTCCACTTGGTCCAGTGGAGCAAATTCATGCTGTTTGGCATGGTGGCGCTGTGGACTGCTGCCTGTTATGCCCTGTTTGTGGGTTTCCTCCACGTAATCCAGTTTCCTCTGGATTAGGTAAATTGGTGTCTGTATACCAATACCAGTTGGAGTGAGCGAGAAGGTATGAAAAAGAATGAAAGGGTGGAAAAAGCTCAGGTCTAACTTCTCGACATTTTAATGCCTACACTCGAAGGGATTCTTTAAACATCTAAGAACTTAATTGACGTGTTAAGTTTGCTTTTGTAGAAATATGTTTGGTAAATGACGTAAATGTAGAAATGTCTTATTTAAGGCTGCTCCCTACTGAGGTTGTCAACTTCCATTTAGAAAATAAGCATCTAATTTGGGTGAGCACCCTAGCCCACCATGGTAGAGATGAGGGGTTAGTCTGAGTGGTGCCTTCCAGCCGGGTCAGACATCATCCAAGTACGATTGGCCATGTCTGGGGGGTTGGGGGTTGAGGATTTCCCATAGCACTGCCACAGTAACCTACACCCAGCTCCTTTATGGACTGGTTCAAGTTACTCATCTACAAACTGAATTTTTAGGCTGTAGATGAGCTGCTGAAAGTTCTGGGATTTGAACTCCCAACCTTCTTGTGTAAAACTGGGGGCACTGCTGGATTGTAACGCTGTGATCATCAGAACTTTCTGAGATAGTTACTCCAGTGTCTTTGCAGAAAGCTCGTTTTGTGTTAGAGTTGTTTTGATTCATTCTCATTTGAAAAATCAACAAAACATGTCATTTAACCAGCGGGACCCAAACTTTTGTGCAAGACTTCACATCTTGGTGCTTTGGGGCTTCAAATATGAGACTCTCAAGTTTGATCTGGTACCAACAGCTGGTCCCATTTGCCCTGGTAGGAAACACCAAAGCTCATTTCCACAGATGTATCCCACCCCCCATTCCATCCCTCTCTCTCTTACCCTCCCTCCGTTCTCCTTCCTCCCCTCTTCCACCATATGGGCTGTCGTCCCTCCTGAGTGCACAAAGAGAACTCTATTCCCTCTAAATATGATTTGCCAGGAGAAGAGAAACTGCTTCGACCAGTGAGAACACATGATGGACGCTAGCGCTCAAGCACACGCTGCAGCCTGGATTGACTCTGGTTTACAGTTTGAGGCGATGTGTTAGCACTTTATCCCGGTGCATGGATTAACAGTCAAGCAGACACTCTGGACTGGGCAGCCAGTGGACATGGCCTTGTGTTTTGGCTGGCCTAAGAGGAGGGTAGGTGCTATTTGTGTTGCTTTATGGAATGTTGCTGGAGGGAAGCAGGCTTATTCACAGCTGCTGTTCTGCAGCTGAAGTTAAAAGTGCTTAGCAGAATTGGTAAGATGAGGGAAAATATACAGCTAGAGTAGTGTTTGAAAGTTTGTGACCCCTGCATAAATTTCTGCATAAATATGACCTAAAACATCATCAGATTTCCACACAAGTCCTAAAAGTAGATAAAGAGAACCCAGTTAAACAAATGAGATCAAAATATTATACTTGGTCTTTTATTTATGGAGGAAAATGATCCAATATTACATATTAGTGAGTGGCAAAAGTATGTGAACCTCTAGGATTAGCAGTTAATCTGAAGGTGAAATTAGAGTCAGGTGTTTACAATCAGTAGGATGCCAATCAGGTGTGAGTTTAGTTACAGTTATTGCTGCACAGGGGGGTCACACCAGATACTGAAAGCAAAGGTTCACATACTTTTGCCACTCACTAATATGTAATATTGGATCTTTTTCCTCAATAAATAAATGACCAAGTATAATGTTTGTGTAACTGGGCTCTCTTTATCTACTTTTAGGACTTGTGTGAAAATCTGATGATATTTTAGGTCATATTTATGCAGAAATATAGAAACTTCTAAAGGGTAAAGTATTTCAATTTCAGTTGGATTATTTTATTAGTATATGGACTACAAGTCTTGTAAACTAAGCAGTGTTAGAGCGAACACCTTTTGATTTAATTAAGCTACATTCATGTATTTACCAATTTGCTGTACATGTTTAACAGAACTTTAAGCAAGGTGTTTTAATTACGGTTTGCTTGTAGTTCTTTCACACACACATAAGGGTTGTTGTGTCTCATTTTAATGCGGACTTTCCCTACGTTATTGTTTAAGCTTCTCTGTCTGGAACGTGACTGCAGCTGTTGTGTAAAATCTTAGCACACTTTCAGAGCTAGACCATTGCCATTTGTTAGATTTCCCACCAAAGGTCTGATCTCAACAGCTGGGTTTTTCTCTGAGCCTTTGCTCATACCTTTCACACTTTCTCCAGCTGACAGAAACTGATCTGTGATTCCCTCTTATCTACAGACGTTATGTTCCACGACTTCCTAAACAAATCAGACAAAAATATTATACTTGCTCATTTGTTTATTGAGGAAAATGATATTACAAATATTACATATTAGTGAGTGGCAAAAGTATGTGAACCTCTACCTTTAGCAGTTAATTTGAAGGTGAAATAAGAGTCAAATGTTTTCAATCAGTGGGATGACAATCAGGTGTGAGTGGGCACCCTGTTTTATTTAAAGAACAGGGATCTATCAGTCTGCTCTTCACAACATGTTTGTGGAAGTGTATCATGGCACAAACAAAGGAGATTTCTGAGAGTTGTTGATGCTCATCAGGCTGGAAAAAGTTACAAAACCATCTCTAAAGAGTTTGGTCTCCACCAATCCACAGTCAGACAGATTGGTGTACAAATGGAGGAAATTCAAGACCATTGTTACCCTCACCAGGAGTGTCGGCCAACAAAGATCACTCCAAGGGCAAGGCGTGTAATAGTTGGTGAGGTCACAAAGGACTCCAGGGTAACTTCTAAGCAACTGAAGGCCCTCTCTCACATTGGCTAATTTTAATGTTCATGAGTCCACCATCAGAAGAACACTGAACAACAACAATGGTGTGCATGGCAGGGTTGCAAGGAGAAAGCCACTTCTCTCCAAAAAGAACACTGCTGCTTGTCTGCAGTTTGCTAAAGATCACGTGGACGAGCCAGAAGGCTATTGGAAGGATGTTTTGTGGACGGATGAGACCAAAATGGAACTTTTTGGTTTAAAAAGTCCAGCATCCCAGAGTTGAAGCTGTTCTGTACAGCTAAAATTCCTCCAAGCCGGTGTGCAGGACATTTTGTTGCAGTTATTGCTGCACAAGGGGGTCACACCAGATACTGAAAGCTAAGGTTCACATACTTTTGCCACTCATTAGTATGTAATATTGGATCATTTTTCTCAATAAATAAATGACAGAGTATAATATTTTTGTCTCATTTGTGGAACTGGGTTCTCTTTATCTACTTTTTGGACTTCTGATGAAGGATGATGAAGTTTTAGGTCATATTTATGCAGAAATGTAAAAAAAATTCTAAAGGGTTCACAAACTTTTAAGCGTGTGTGTGTGTGTGTGTGTGTGTGTGTGTGTGTGTGTGTGTGTGTGTGTGTGTGTGTGTGTGTGTGAGTGTGTGTGATGAGAGAATTCCTATCCTGAGTAAGACGGAGATGATTTCATCGTTCTGCTCAGAATGACATGCAACTTGTATCTTTATGAATTGTTTATTTTTGGAAATGTTCCATTTAATATTTTTAACCGAAACCACAGGTAGCTGAAACTGCTTATAGTGAACTACGAAAGGGATGCTGCTGCTGGATGTTGGCTTAAAAGTTTTGCATTAATTACTTATATTTATGTAAGAAACACATTTATTTATAATAATATATTACCATTTAAGTGAAAGGGAAAATAAAAGTAGAGGACGTGTTGGGTCAAGTCGAATTTATTTATATAGCACTTTCTACAGTAGAGCATTGTCTCATAGCAGCTTTACAATGATCTAGGCCCCCAGCCCTAAATGAGCAAGCCTAGGGCGACAGTGGTAAGGTAAAACTCCCTAAATGTTATAAGGAAGAAACTTTGGGAGGACCACAACTCGAAAAGGGACCTAGATGTCTAGATGTTATAAGTAAGAATTAGACTTTGTTAGCTAGTTAATAATTTATTTAATTAACAGTCCGAATATGTTTAAGGAAAAAATAATGACTAATATAAAAATAATCATCTATAGGCAATAATGAGAAAATAATTAAATATTCTTATGAGTACAATAGAAAATATTTTTTTAAAACTACTGAATGAGTGTGTGTATATACAAAGTAAATTAATATTTTCGCATTGTTTTGCATCTTCAGCATAATGGTGAAGATGTAATGCTCTAACTTTAAGATGACAAGAAAAGGGAACCCAACACAGAACCCACAGTGCTCTCCATGATATCGGAAATGACCACACATTCATTACATTATATTTATGTCATTTAGCAGATTCCCTTATGCAGAGTGCCTTGCACCTAATACAGTCTTACAATTCAAGCAATTGTGGCAGCTTGGCAGAGGTGGGATTTGAACCATGAACCTTCTGGTCCATAGCCCAGTACCTTAACCACTAGGCCACCACAGCCCTATATTCAGGTAGAAATGGCTGGAGAGGATGGAGAGACGTGTTTGGCCATGCTGAATGTTGGAGTGGTCACGAATGGTCAGAACCAATAAAAGGTCAGCTACACAAGGGCAGTTTCTGTAGTGTGTGCTGCTTTAAAACCAGACTGATTGTGATCTTGGAGGTCGTTCTATATGAGACTGTAGACAGAAAATTGTAGGGTTTTCAGAAGTGATGCCGGTCTGAAAGTTTTGATGTCTGGGGTGGAATAGGATCAACTCCTGCCATCTTGAAAGCAGTTGGTACATAGCCTGATGTCTGTTTATGACATGGACGATGAGAGCAGTGATCCATCTGTAACTGAAGAACCACAGTGTTGTGTAATTTCTGGAGGGAGTAATGTGTAACAGTTTAGGCTTTGGATGCTGTGTTGAGGTTAGTGTTCTGCTCGTGTCTCTTGAGGCACTTGAGACAAGTTCTCTTGTGAAAATGCCCTTTATATTTACATTACATTGGCATAAATAGGCTGCGACCGGCCTATTACCTGTTTCAAAGAACGTAATGAGATCTTTAAACAGTGCATACCTGTACTGACTGTTGTACACAGTTAGGCCCAAACTCCAGTCTTTAATGGACCAACAGGTTTGTTTTGGGTAACATGTCACAGATCAAGTCCTTGACCAGAATATGAAACTTTGCGCCTAAATCTAGCACAAACCTTTAGAAATCGCATAAAACTTATATCTGGGTCATTTGGATCTGAGATCCTTGACAGAACGACCTACTAATTCGGGCTGATTGAGGCCCTTTAGCTCAGTCACCGACTTCATTTATACAAATCACACAGGATCTGTCAGTCATCAGTGCTGGGGCATTTCTCAGTTGGCACACACATTAGCCTGGGTTTGTGCTCGGGTTAGCCAGTGGGCGAAAATGACTCGATACAGGCAATTAGGCATTAGGAACGTTTGGGGCAAGCTGCACTAATTGAGCCTAGTGCTCAGAACAGAATGGCAGCTTGGTGCTTTCATTAAGCATGTTCTCTCATCAGTGCTGCTGGATCATGAAGACCTGACAGTACGCTTCACACATCTGCTTTCATCGACTGATGGTGAAACACTGAAGGAACCGTGCAAGAACTGGGGAGACTCGGGGCATAACTCAGGCAGATAGTACAGGTGATATGTGTGAGCAGTTCAACTGTGACGAATTTGACATTTCAAGAGTCTCAGTGCCTGTATAACTGAGTATAACAAGAGTTGGAAAAGTGATCAGTCCCATGATGTACCCATGGTGCACTTTATCATGCCACCTTTTCCATTTAGCCGACACCCTTATCCAGAATAACTTACAACAGATACAATCTTACAATCCAAGCAAGTGTGGGTTAAGGGCCTTTCTCAAGGACCCAGCAGAGGCAGCTTGACAGAGGTAGGATTTTAACACTGGACCTTCTGGTCCACAGTCTGGTAACTTAACTGCTAAGTCACCAGTGTTCTTCTTTAATTACGCCTATCAGTCTGTTTGGATCTGTCTCTGTCCGTTTTGCATCTAGATTGGGGAATATTTGGCAATCTGGCAGAACTTCTTGAGTTCAGACTGAGAATTCCACAGTGAGCAACAATGGACTGCTCTCCAGCTTCATCCACAGGGTTGTGCATGGTCAGAATAAAAATTTTGTGGTGAGCAGCACCCGACTGCTCTCTTCAAATCCAACCACAGAAATTCCTGTCTGGTTAACTTCATCGCCATACCTTGGCCTTTTTCGGGACTGTGTTTAGGGTTAACTGTCCTGTTGAAATTCCAGAAGCTGAATCAGTTCATCTAGACATAAGGTTTTGTGGGAGAAGTGTTTCGTCACTCATAAGTGACTTCTTCAGCAGACTGTTTCTCCCACAAAACCTTATGACCAGATGAACTGATTCAACTTGGGATTTTCTCACCTGGATTGTTGAGTATGCATCAAGACATGTCATTGTCGAAAGCCCGTGGTCAGCTGTGGTGGCCTAGTGATTAAAGTACTGGATTATGGACCAGAAGGTCCAGGGTTCAAAACCCTATCTGCCAGGTTGCCACTGTTGGGTCCTTGAGCAAGTCCCTTAACCCACAATTGCTTGGATTGCAAGACTATCAAATGTTGCTCTGGAAAAGGGCATCTGCTAAATGATGAAAATGAAATGTAAGAATGAATTTTCTTGGCTCTGTCCATGTTCCCTTTTTAGCATTTTCCAAAAATGCAGTAGCATTAGGGATGCTGTGTACATGGTAGCGTTTCGCTTGTGTTTTTAGCAGTATCTTGACTGTACACGTCAACTCCATGGCTGACGTTAATGCGTAGTGATTTTCTGCTCAGTTTCATGGCACGTATTTCAATTCATGTAGAATAACCCTGGATGCCTGTAATAATTAAGTGACTTTCTGCCCATAACACACACCCATCTATCCGATTTGCTGTGTATCAAAAGGTCGGAGGCAATCAAGGTCGAAGCTGAATCTGATTTGGATTTTTAGTTGAGCTGTGAGGTGTAAAATTCAAGTGGTGTGTTTTCCAAAGTAAAGACACAGCCTCTCTCATTTTTATGTGTGAAACAGCTTTGCTGCTCGTCATCTGTAGGCAGCCTTGGAAAATCCCACACAATGTATGTATTTTATAAGTAGGTAAGTACATTAGTAGCCGTAACCACGTCTCATTTAAAGCCTCAAGAAGAGAATACCTCAGGGGAAAACATGTCATGTATTTATTGTCTAATAAATATCCAAATTGCTCTAAATGATACGGCTCTGTAGTGTAGTCTGTGAATTCTTTAGATTCTTTGTGTACCAAGAACGAATGACCAGTAGTTACAGTCCTCTGGGATTCCCATATCCAGAGCGACTTACAAAAGCAGTTAAAGGTTCAGTCGTGGTATTCCTGGGATTTGAACTCTCATCCTACCAATAAGGAGCCAAGAGGATTAAATCAATCATGTTAACGTTTCAAGAAAGAGGATACCTTAGAGATGTTACATTATATGCCAGGAACCAACAGTATCACGATTCGTGATTCGCAATTCAGTACACAATGACTCAGCGATTCAGATTCACAACACTGACGATCTCCACTTTGTATCTACAGTTCTGTTTTCGTAGTGCAAATAAGTCCCCATGGGTCTTCAATGGTTAGTACTGACAGCCAACCGAAAGTAAAACGGCCTTTTAGGCTGAGCAGTTGGCATTAGCAGCTAGCCCTGAGTTCGCCAATAGAGTAAGTGTTTCACTTACACGATTGCTTACTGAATTACAAGAGATGTTTTCAGACTTTATTATAAAATGAGCTTTGTGTTAATGAGTTTTGTCTCCGCTATGATACAGTAC
Source organism: Ancistrus triradiatus (assembly GCA_025084515.1). Classification (NCBI taxonomy): domain Eukaryota; kingdom Metazoa; phylum Chordata; class Actinopteri; order Siluriformes; family Loricariidae; genus Ancistrus; species Ancistrus triradiatus. The sequence continues at coordinate 596,514 of JAJAGP010000037.1, read as the reverse complement.
TCTGTCTTCAGTTCTCGCTAAGCCTTCTGGAACAAATTAACAACGAGAACTGAGGTACCACTGTATATCAAAGCTATATATGTGTTGTTTGATCTGGCTGCATTTCTGTACTTTGGGTTTAATAGCTTTGCTGCTACACCAGCTTTTGTTCTTCTAAAAGGGATTTACACTAGATTTGGGAACATGACTGTGAGGTCTGTTTCTGATGTTAGACAGTCCTGGTTCACTTTTGGCATTCCAGTGCGTTTTTAAGGTGTCTGGAGTTGAGGTCAAGCTTCTTTGAATACCAGCCAAGTTCTCAAACAAAGTTGGCACATTCTCTATGGACCACCTGCAAGACTAAGAGGCAAACAAAGCCAGGCTGCTCAAGTTTTGTTTGGGATTGAATGCAATCCATCACATAATTCTTACAGATGACTGTGTGCGACATTGCTGGCAGGTTTTCTTGTGGCAAAACAAAATCTGCATGTGTTTATTTACAGAAAAAGCAATGAACATTGAGGTCATGGAAATTTGTTAAAGTGTGGCTACGTAAATGCTCAAACAGAAGAAAGCAGCAGTCTGGCTGTGTTTGAAGGAGTGTTCCTATATTCTCATTACATTAAACTGTTGCACATGTTGTGGGAATATTTTATGATAATCTGGATACCAAATGTTTTTGCCTTCTCACCCGACTCTCTCTGTCTCCCTCTCTCACACACACAGTGCAATTTCCAATATTTACAGCCAGTGTTTCCTCACTGAAGCATGTCAGCAGAATGGACCGGCCATAAAACAAAAACACAACAATTGAATAAAATTCAGACTCAGCAAATCTGGCCGGGTGAAATGAGAGGAGGAATTAGGGTGAATAGGTGTGTAATAAATTTAGAAAAAAAAGTCAGGGCGGATAAGAGAGAGAGTCAGGCAGTGAGTCAAACAGCTAATATTTGTCTGGCCAGTAGAGAAGTGTGTACGCAGTGTGGCGGGCTTGTGGCGAGTGCAGATGAAATGGTGTTCTGTGCACAGCCTGGGTTGAAATGGGACTGTAGACGTCAAGGCGCTGAAATAGAGGCTTGGAGGGCAATGAAAGCAGGCGGAGATGATGCATTTGGCCTCGAGTCTGCCCTCACAAACGTGTGGTTTTACAGAGAAGCAGACCTATGGAGTATTTAAAATAAAAGTGTGTATGTATAGCACAGATGAGATTTGAATAGAAGCAGTGTTCATGGACATTTATGGCCGCCATCAGTGTTGTGTGTTTGTAGGGTGAGAGGTATTTAACTCTCCTAATCTGCTGCACTGTGGGGGGAAAATCCCGGTCTAAAAATGTCTAGCTAAACAGCAAGACCAAGGGATTTGACGTCACTGTCTGTGCAGGCTTAAAAAAAAAGGTCTGACACTGATACCTCTGGCTGCAGGTCATGTTTGGAGGGCTTTTAACTATGCCAAAAAAGTCCAACCGAAAAGTCTGATGAGAGCCAGACTTGTTGTTCCAGCAGTTCCCACAGATGCTGATTTAGCTTGAGATTCTGGGAATCTGGAGGCCAGGGGAGAACCTTGAACTTTCATGTTCCTCAAACTATTCCCAAATGAAGTATGCATTGTGGCAAGCAGGGTTAATTTTGTTGACGAATTACTTTCGTCATAGTTTTCATCACCGACCCTTTTTGTCTAACGAAAACGAGGCGATGACTCAACTAAAATTAATGAAAAACAACAAACTAGGATGAAATGAATGGACAATTTTGTCAACGAATAAAAACGAGACAAAAATGTTTGGCAGAGATGCCATCCAGTCAGATCTGACAAGTTAGGAAAAGATCCAATCATAATTTTAGTAAACATTGGGGCAAAAAAGTAATATGAAAGATGAGAGGTGTCTGTAATTTCCATCATAGGTACACCAATAATGAGACACAAAATGAGAAAAAAAATCCAGGAAATCACATTGTAGGATTTTTAAAGAATTTAATTGTAAATTATGGTGGAAAATAAGTATTTGGTCAGCCACAAACAAGCAAGATGTCTGGCTCTCACAGACATGTAACTTCTTCTTTAAGAAGCTCTTCTGTCCTCCACTCGTTACCCTGTATTAATGGCACCTGTTTGAACCTCGTTATCTGTATAAAAGACAACCTTTCCACAGCCTCAAACAGTCAGACTCCAAACTCAAACCATGGCCAAGACCAAGAGCTGTCGAAGGGACACCAGGAAAGAAAATTGTAGAACCTGCACCAGGCTTGGGAAGAGTGAATCTACAATAGGCAAGCAGGTTTGTGTGAATAATCCAACTGTGGGAGCAATTGTAAGAAAATGGAAGACATACAAGACCATTGATAATCTCCCTCGATCTGGGGCTCCCCACGGCAAGACCTCATCCCGTAAGGGTCCAAATGATCATGAGAACGGTGAGCAAAAAATCCCAGAACTACACGGGAGGGACCTGATGAATGAACTGCAGAGAGCTGGCACCAAAGTAACAAAGCGCTACCATCATCATAAACACACTACGCCGAGAGGGACCCTGAGCTTATATCTTAATTAGATCTTATAATATATATTCATGCCAACTTTGATTCTATTCTAGATGTCTACACCGAGTGTGAAGGCAGTGTGAATCTATGGTGGAAATTGAGCTAAGAACCACTTTAATGTATTACTTTTATTATCATTGCATGCATGTAGTTGTTTAATTTTAAAAAGGGAAATGTTAGAAAAGCATTTACGTATTGCAAACATTTGCATTTCCATATTTTAGTCTAAAGCTACTGTAGGATTTAGTTCGAAAATAATCTTATTAAACTATAGTTGACGAAGACCAGACTTCTACTAAAACTAAAAACAATTCAGATGACTTAAGTTATGACTAAAACTAAATTACATTTTAGTCAAAGAGACTAGAACTAAATCAACATTTGCCCTGTCAAATTAACACTGGTGGCATGAATCATCCACAGTCAGTGATGTTTTAGATGGGTGTCAAATTGACGAAGGCCCAATCTGATTGCTTCTCAATGTGGACCATTACTCAGACCACATAAGAGGTCGGGTCCCTTTTTGAGTCTTGGTCCTCCCAAGCCTTTCTTTCCTTCTTATAAACGCTTGGGCAAGTTTTTCCTCTTGCCATTGGCTTGCTCAGTTTGGGCTTTGGGCCTAGATAATAGAAGAATACGATACATAAATAAAAAATTGTAAGCTGCTTTGAGACCCATGCTCTATAGTAAAAAGTGCTAAATATATAAATCTGACTTTGACCGGACCTAAACAACACTGCTCAGAGCATTACACTCCTTTTCCCTCACCTTGCCTTAATCCCACAATGCACCATGGTGCCATCACTGTTCCCAAGTGGTGGCACACATACAGTGGTATGAAAAAGTTTGTGGCCACCCTGATAATTTTCATGATTTTTCTTTATAAATCATTGGTTGTCCAGCTCAGCAGTTTCAGGTAAATATATCATATAGCAGATGAACACCGTGATATTTCAGAAGTGAAATTAAGTTTATAGGTTTTACAGAAAGTGTGCAGTAATTATTCAAACAAAATTAGGCAGGTGCATAAATTTTGGCACCCTTGTCATTTGAATACCTTTAGCACTAAATATTGGAACACAAAATTTGTTTTGTAAGCTCATTGACCCTTGATCTACATACACAAGTGAATCCAACTATGAGAAAGTGTTAAGGTGGCCAATTGGAAGTTTTTCTCCTCTTTGCATCTTCTCTGAAGAGTGGCAACATGGGAGCCTCAGAACAACTCTCAAATGGCCTGAAACAAAGGTTGTTCACCATCATGGTTCATGAAAGGGAAAGCTCTCTCAGAGATTTCAGCTGTCAGTTTCCACTGTGAGGAACATAGTGTGAGGCAATGGAAGGACCACAGGCACAGTTCTAGTTGAGGAACTCCCGACAGTGGCAGACCAGAAAAATCCTCAGATAAATCTCAGGGGGATCGGCAGCAGGCGAAGGAGAAGGTATGGTGAGGATTGAGAACATGGTTGTGAGAAACTGGTGTGAGTGGAGGAAACCTCGAGTGAGAACAGGTCATAGTCAAGCCACAGGGACCACCTTCCAAAGATCTACAACCTCATCTTGCTTGCAGATGAAGATTGGTGTCACGGTCATGTTCATCCGTTCAAACTATATACAGCGCCACTTTGCACATGGAGAGGCTGTATGGAGAGTGGAGTTGATGCAGAAGAAGCTTTTTTCTGCAGACACGCCACAAACAGAGTCACTTGAGGTGTGCTAACAGCACATTTGGACAATCCAGCTTCATTTTGGAATAAAGGGCTACTGTGCTGTTGTATCTGCATGAAAAACTAAAATGGAGTTTATTTGGACACATAACAAGGAGCAGAAAAGAACAACCACGCATCCCAATACAAACACTTGCTACCCACAAGTAAAATTTGGTGGCGGTTCCATCATGCTGTGGGACTGTGTGGCCATTTGCAGGGTACTAGGAATCTTCTTAACGTGAGAGGTCGCATGGATTTCCAGTTAATATCTCCAGATTCTTGAAAACAATGTTCAAAGAATCAGTGACAAAGTTGCACCGAGGCCAACGACCCCAAACCCCTGCTCAAATCTACTAAGGCAAGGCATTCATGCAGAGGAACCAGTACAACGTTCTGGAAGGCCATCTCAGTCCCCCAGACATGAATATTACTGAAAAATGTGGGCTTTTGTCCATGCTCGGAGAGAAACCATCAACCTGACTGTACTGGAGATGTTTCTAAAGAAGAATGGTCCAAAGCACCTTCAATCTCAGACTGGAATCCAACCTGGAAGCTGTAACGAAAGCGTTTAGCGGCTGTTATGTTATTTCTACAAAAGGAGGATCCTACTAAATATTGATGTAATTTTTTCTGGAAATGAAATGATGATGAGGGTAGCTCAAAAGAGAGGAAGAGGGGAGGTGGACGAAAGGAGGTCTAAGGAGGAAAGGAAACGGTTGGTGAAAGTGGAGGAAAATGGAAGGGGGAGGGTAGTAACGGAGAGATGAATTTTTCTGGTTGGGTGCCGAAATTTATGCCCCATGCCAAATCCTATAAACTTCATTTCACTTCTCAAATATCACTGTGTTCATCTGCTATATGATATATTTAACTCAAGTTGCTGATCTGAACAACCAATGATTTATAAACTAAAATCATGAAAATTATCAGGGGTGCCCAAACTTTTTCAAACGACTGTACCCATCCATCCAGTTGATTTTAAGGAAAATGACATTCGCTTGTCCAGGTGACATCCTCCCATTGCTCCATGATCCAGTTGCGACACTTCATGCTCTTTGTAGACTCTTTTGAAGGCAGATGGTTTATCAGGAGCTCTCTGACTGATCTATGCAGCCTTATACTCCGCATTTACATTTGCAGCATTTAGCAGACGCCCTTATCCAGAAGAACTGCTATTATTTTGTAGCTGTTCCAACCCAGTCATGGATTTGTTCCTTGTTAAAGTCACTTTTTATGTCTGCTCTTTTGTTCTATATATAACACGTCAAATATGAGAACCTCCTCTTCACTTAGTCTAATGTATCCCAGACCCTGACATGAATTGTTGTAACAAGTTAAGACTTTGAACGTGGAACGGTTGTAAGTGCTAGACGGGCTGGTATGAGAATTTCAGAAACTGCTGTTCTGTTAGGATTTTCACACACAGCTGTCTCTTGGGTTTACAGAGAATAATATGAAAAAGAAAATACCAGGTTCTCTGGGCAAACATACCTTGCCAGAGGTCAGAGGAGAATGGCCAGACTGGTTGGAGCTGACAGTAAGGGAACTAACTCAAATAACCACTCGTTACAACCAAGGTATGCAGAAGAGCATTTCTGAACAGTGTTAAACCTTGAGGCAGATGGGCTACAGCGGCAGACCTCCTCACCAGGTTCCAATCCTGTCCGCTAAGAACAGATAACTGAGGCTACACTTTGCATGGGTGCACCAATGTTGGACAACACAAGATTGGAAAAACGTTGCCTGGTCTGATGGGTCTCGATTTCTCCTGTGACATTCGGATGGTCTGGTCAGAATTTGGCATAAACAACATGAAAGCATGAATCCAGTCTGCTTTATATCAACATTTCAACCTGCTGGTGGTGTAATGGTGTAGGGGATATTTTCTTGACACACTTTGGGCTCTTTGATACCACTTGAGCATTGTTTAGACACCACAGCCTACCTGCGTATTGTTGCTGACCATGTTCATCCATTTATGTCCCCAGTGTACCATTTTCTGAAGGCTACTTCCAGCAGGATAATGCGACATGTCAGAAAGCTCAAATCATCTCGAACTGATTTCATGAACACTACTGAGATCACTGTACTTTAATGGCCTCCACATTCACCAGATCTCAATCCAATAGGGCACCTTTGGGATGACAATATGGTCAGAATCTCTGAGGAATGCATCCCAAACCTTGTGAAATCTATGGTATGAAGAATTAAGGCTGTTCTGAAGCAGGGTCCAACCCGGTACTAGCAAGGTGTACCTAATAAACTGGTGTATATACTCTATATATTAGATGTGTTGGTTTGTATTATCCTATTTCCCTACTTTGTTTTAGTCATTGCAGATTCCAGATAAAATTTATGGAGCTGTTTTATAGAATAATGGACACTTTGTTTTATTTCTGTATTTGGAAGACAAATTGGATGCTAATTGAGCTCTATTTATGTCAGAGGCAGTGTTACTCGTTTTTGAATCATTAGTAGACTGCTGGCTAAATTGTTTTGCTGAGATACTTAACGGAAAAGGATTATCATGAGCTCTGCAGCGATGAAATAAATATGGCGCAGTTCTTCAAATTTGAATTAATGATGAACAACTCAATAAATCGAAATATAAAACTTGCACTGTTTGCTACGTCTTATTATTTTGAAAATGGGCAGCAAACCAGGAGTGCTCACACTTTTAGTGGCTGTTAATTTTAGTGTATTATTCGAGTGTGTTCCTCCCATCAGTGCAGTTCAAATGGAACGAGTTAGATGCTCTGGGACATCTCTAAATCATTTCCCCACCCCTTTGCATGCCTACCAACCACACAAACACAATCTCAGCTCAGCTTTTTTTATGTACTCCAGCCATTAGTGGTGAGGAGGGTCCATTAAGCTGACTGCAGATCTGTGGAACAGATTCCCAGCTGCACAGTAAACAGTAAGCTAGCAGAAACGAGCACGCCGTCGCTCTTCAGTGTGATTTGGAGATTTACCAGGAACGTCCAGCATTTATCATCGGGCTGAGGTTCACTCAGAGTCCAGTCTGTCTGCAGGAATGCTGGTGAGTGTAGCCTTGCCTTGGGCTTGTAGCAGGATGGTACTGCAATGTAGTTGTCTCTTTAGTTTAAGTGCTTTGGCTCATTCGTGCCAAGTTTCAGTTGTCTCTGTGTGTGAGGGGAAAACGTGAGGTTGAAACAGAGCTTAAACGTCAAGAATGTCATATTTTTTTCACGAAATTTCTCATCGTGACAATGCTCCTGAGCAAAAAAGTATTTAGTCAGCCACTGATTGTGCAAGTTCTCCTACTTAGAAAGATGAGAGAGGTCTGTAATTTTCATCTTGGGTACACCTCAACTATGAGAGACAAAATGAGGAAGAAAAATCCAGGAAATCACATTGTAGGATTTTTAATTAATTTAATTGTAAATGATGGTGGAAAATAAGTATTTGGTCATTAACAAAAGTTCAATTCAATACTTTGTAACATAACCTTTGTTGGCAATGACAGAGGTCAAACGTTTCCTGTAAGTCTTCACCAGGTTGGCACACACTGTAGCTGGTATTTTGGCCCATTCCTCCATGCAGATCTCCTCTAGAGCAGTGATGTTTTGGGGCAACACGGACTTTCAACTCCCTCCACAAATTTTCTATGGGATTGAGGTCTGGAGACTGGCTAGGCCACTCCAGGACCTTGAAATGCTTTTTATGGAGCCACTCCTTCTTTGCCCGAGCGGTGTGTTTGGGATCATTGTCATGCATCTTCAATGCTCTCACTGATGGAAGGAGGTAGGTAGGTAGGTATGGTGTTCTTGGGATGCAGCTCAGCATTCTTCTTCCTCCAGTTGAGTTTATACCAAAAATGTCTATTTTGGTTTCATCTGACCACATGATATTCTCCAATCCTCTTCTGGATCATCCATATGCTCTCTGGCAAACTTCAGACGGGCCTGGACATGTACTGGCTTAAGCAGGGGGCACGCCTGGCACTGCAAGATCTCAGTCCCTTTCGGCGTAGTGTGTTACTGATGGTAGCCTTTGTTACTTTGGTCCCAGCTCTCTGCAGGTCATTCATCAGGTCCCTCCGTGTAGTTCTGGGATTTTTGCTCACCGTTCTCATGATCATTTTGACCCCACAGGATGAGATCTTGCGGGGGCCCCCAGATCGAGGGAGATTATCAATGGTCTTGTATGTCTTACAGTTGCTCCCACAGTTGATTTATTCACACCAACCTGCTTGCCTTTTGTAGATTCACTCTTCCCAGCCTGGTGCAGGTCTACAATTTTCTTCCTGTTGTCCTTTGACAGCTCTTTGGTTTTGTCCATGGTTGAGTTTGGAGTCTGACTGTTTGAGGCTGTGGACAGGTGTCTTTTATACAGATAATGAGGTCAAACAGGTTCCATTAATACAGGTAATGAGTGGGGGACAGAAAGAGCTTCTTAAAGAAGTTGTTACAGGTCTGTGAGAGCCAGAAATCTTGCTTGTTTGTGGCTGACCAATACTTATTTTCCACCATGATTTGATTTACAATTAAATTCTTCAAAAATCCTACAATGTGATTTCCTGGATTTTTTTTTTCATTTTGTCTCTCATAGTTGACCTATGATGAAAATTACAGACCTCTCTCATCTTTCTAATTAGAACTTGCACAATCAGTGGCTGACTAAATACTTTTTTGCCCCACTGTACATACATACATAAATATATGTCTTGCATTTCTGGGATAGGCCAGGACAGGTTTGTTTTTTGTGAAAGGGTCTTGAAGACCAGTGTTCCATGTTATGATCACTTTCTGTGTGGAGATTTTTCCACGTCTTTTCCAAGAATTCCACTTCCAAAAACAAAACAAAACAACAAAACAAAACAAAAAATTCCAGTTGGATGCTCTTAGTTGCCCCAGATGTGAATGAGTGACTGTATGATGTACTGTAGTCTGACTTTTTAAGGTTGTTTCTGGAATAATACTGACTTTGACCCTCAGCAAGACGAGCTACAGATTAAGATGAGCTCACTATTTGTAATAAGGGTAATTAAGAATAATTATATTTGTGAGGAGAGAAGTGTACTAAAATTTACTTTTAGCTATTTTAGCTGATTACTGATTTGCATGTTACATATTTATTGGAGATGCACTGTTCGATCGGCCGATGACAGGAATCAGTCTCGTATTACTGATTCTGTTCCGGTCATATGTAGCCTGCACTTGTGACAGACAGCAGTATGAATGCACACATGAAGAGCACAGTGTTCCGACTAATGTTAATTCATCATTTAGTTCATGTGTGTAAGGAGCTTTAAACTTCTACAGTTAATGCTCAGCCGCTCCGTGTTTGTTTCCCGGTCCCAACGTTTAGTGTGCGGTTCAATTGTTTTGTTTATTTTTGAGTTCTTGTGGGTTCTGATCAGTTTTTTGTCTATTATGTCTTTTTATCAGTTGATAAAAGCTCATAGTGCGTGTTTTTTATTTATTGTGTGCTGTCATTTATAATTCTTAGAAAGAAAATCGCAATCAGCCAGTCATGTACAGTATTTAAGAAATCAGAATCGGCCAAGAAAATTTCAATCAGTGCACCTCTAGTATTTCTATCTAGTCGCACTACTAAAAGTATTTGAAGTTCAACCATTTTGGAATTGGATTGAAAAAGAAAAGAAGAGAACAATAAAAGTGTTAGTCATAGATTTGTGAAGGTGTGTTCCTGCTGTCCTTGGCATTACGTGTCTGTGAAGCACTGGAGGGTATGGTCTAGTCTGCTAAGCTAAAAGATGTCTGCGCAGTCAATAAACAGACAGCCAACTAGATCGACTGTGTTTTTATTGATCCTGGCTTGACTGATCACAGATCTTTTGTCAATGAGCCATTTCAGTGGGTTATCACAGCCAGACTTGCTTCATTTTGTGGTTTCCAGAGTCTGCTGGACTTTTAGATGGGTGTGTACATAATAGAGCTCATTATACCCCAACACTTTGTCTCAAGGGTCTCACATTCCAGATACACCCCATGGTGGAGGGTACAGCCAAAGGAAGTGACAATGTAAACACTCCATTCTCCAGGGACCAGGGCCAGAGGCGCCATGTAAGCTACCCGTGGAGCATGGGATACTGGGAATCGACTCTCAGGCCAGGTCTCGGAGGCAGCGCAGACTTGTAAACAGATGCCATTTGAGCTGGAGAGGTTTTGGCTTCATCACAGCAGGGTTTCTGCGGCTCGCTGCTTGAGACTTTTCACATCACCACCACAGGGCTTTTCTGCAAGATAAATTCTCACTGAGCAGCATCCTTATGTAGTCATTCCTGCTCATCTATCTTTAGCACAACACAAACAGATTGTAGCTCCTTTTAATACAGACAATGCAAATATGAAACAGTGCTGGATAGGGTTGTGTGGTACTGTAAAAAAAATATATATCTTGATTTTCTAGGATTTTGTCGATAATAATTGTATGATAATTTAGCGGCGTATATTAGTGGTCGCAGGTATGGGGTTTTTGATATTTAGAGAGCAGGGTGACCAATGGCTGATATGTAATGCCGATGTCACAGTTTTTTGCGCTTGAGGAGATTTATTATTAGCAGATTCTTGTGTATAGGGGAAAATAAAGGAAAATGTGTAAGTATGTGCAGAAAATAATAAATAATGTTAGATTAGTGCACATGGTAGCAGCACCTTTTTGTTTTTAGTCCCAGTTAAGTGCAGCAAGTTGTAATGCTGGAAACAAAGTTTGCATCTTCTCATAAATGTTCTAATGTCGCAAGTTCTAATGTGGCAACAAAACGTTTCTCCACTATTTTCGAATATCGGCCTTGTGAGCGCAGATATCGGCCAATGAATTGGTCTGTCACTAGTGTTTATCTTGGATCTGAAATATTCAAAAGTTGTTTGAACCCGTCTCTTTCAACTGCCTGAATGGGCACCATGTCTCTTTGAATATCAAAGTAATTGGTAGCAACATTTGTCGTCTGTTGCTTTTCTTTTCGTCAGGTAGTAATGCTAACCAAGTTATGCCTCATATAATGGTACATCAGCTCTAAAGAAATCAGCAAAGATCAGCATGTGTGATGTCTTGGATACTAGTATGTTGGTCAACAAGCTTGTGTCGACTATCAGGTTGGACCAGAAAGACCATGTGAGTTCACCAGTTAAACAGCACTAGACTCCTCCCACCATAAACCATCTTGGATCTACATGGAACTCAAATGGTCTTGTTGATTGGCCAGCATCCAGAACGCAACATACGTTCGTCATTGCTTCAGGGAGAGTACCATAAATGGTACGATTGTTAACTCTAGTAAGCAAGTTATGGCTCAATGTGAGCAAGACCCTTAACTCACAATTGCTTGGATTGTAAGATTGTATTAATTGTAAGTTGCTCTGGATAAGGGCGTCTGCTAAATGCTGCAAATGTAAAATGTAAAGGAACACAAAACGTGTAGTGATCCAGCAAGTGGGCAGGGAGTGAAAAGGTTCTGCAACGTCTGAACACAAGTGCTCTTAGTGCTCAATGAAATGTAGTAATCTAGAAAATAAAATGTATAAATCAATGGAAAAGACTTGCTTACCTTTTCTAACCATGAGTCATCTTTTTTGCCTTTCCAAAATAAACCTTTGAATGGAAGTTACACAAAAATAAGTATCGTTTAATAAAAGTTAGTTTCAATATAGTTTTAATATTGTATTTTATGTAGTAAAACACAAAGGTGCTGGATCCACATAACTAAGTGCAGAAATGGATGTGCATCCTAATATGAGGGGTACCGAATCTTGTTCTGACAGGATCTGGTACAAAATAAGCACTGGGTACAGGGTAAAGGAGACCCATGAAAAGGTCTTTACCTCCCTGGTAAGGAGGTCATGAAAAGTAAATTGGTAAAATTCTGCTTGAAAAAATCAGCAAAGACCAGCATGTTGATCTGGATGCCGCTATACTGGTCAACCAGCAAGACAGGCTAGTTCCATCTATGGTATGTTGAAGCTGGACTATGCTTATCAGTGCTGGTCTGATAATACACTGCCTGGCCCAAACAAAGGTCACCACCTGGATTTAACTAAGCAAATGGTTTTAAAAAGAGCCTCCCATCGGATAATTACTGCATGGGTGATTTATGTTTCAGCTGGAAGTTCTTTAGCCCTAACTGATGCAGTGAGGAGCTTCTCATTTGTCAAACAACCATGTCCAAAGACATCCTGTGGTCGTGGAAAAGATGTTGATCTGTTTCAGAACGGTCAAATTGTGAAAGAGTGGTTCAGGGAGCATGAGCCATCATTATCACACATGGATTGTCCATCACAGAGTCCAGACCTGAACCCCATTGAGAAGCTTTGGGATGTGCTGGAGGAGACTTTGTGCAGTGGAACAAATCCATCATCAATACAAGATCTTGGGGGGGAAAAATGAAGGCAACTCTGGACAGAAATATATGTTGTGACCTTGCAGAAGCTTGTGGGAATGATGCCACAGCGAATGCCTGCCATAATCAAAGCTAAAGGCGGTCCATAGAAAAATTAGTGTGTGACCTTTTTTTGGCCATTCAGTGTAGCTTAACTGGGGAACTTGCATGGTCTTTGGTTGTTTTTTTTTTTTTTAACAGAGATTGTTTTTTAAGGAAAGTTATATCAAATATCAAAGATATGATGATGATGTGCTTTCAGATACTTGCGTTAAGTGTTCTGTCATAAGTCCTAGGCCACCATTACATTTGTTGTTTTAGCAGTGGTATAATCACCAATATTGGACCCAGAATTTCAAACCTGTATTTGTCACTCCATAATCTTCTGTTCCACTGATCTTCATTCCAATCTTAGCCTTTTCACCCTGTTCCATAAAAAGTGGTCTCTTGGTTGCTACCCTTCCAAAAAGACCATTCCTGATCAAGCTTCTTCAGACTGTAAAAGGGTCAAGATGACATCCGGTTAAGCTGCTATTGCTCAAGTGTAAGGGGAGGTCACACTGAATACTTACCACTGTAGCCTATAGAAGCTTTTTTCTGATTGTTTTTTTTCATATTTGTAATACGACATTAACTTTTTTCAAGTCTTATTCTAATAAATTGTCTGAAAATGTATTATATTTGGTCATTATACCATTGCTAAAATAATGGTATATTTAATCTAATGGTCTAAAACATTTGCACAGCACTATAGATTGAGTAATTTTGTTCTTTGCATGCTGTCACTTCTTCCCCACTTCACCTCGCTATAATGTTTTCTCTTCTCTCTCTCCACTTGAGCTCCATATGTGTACAAACTGAGCACAGCTGTTGGCTCGCTGTGTTTCTGAGACTCCCTCAAACTGACTCTCACCACATGTCGCCTTTTTCCTCCCTGGCAGGGAACAAGAGATCCTCTGTTCCTGACGGGGGTGAGTTTGTCGCCCGATTGGCCCATCTACGAGGACAGCCTGATCAAACTCAGCATCTACGATGTGAAGGACAAGCACCACCACATGGTGAGTAGAACTGGACGCCGAGCTGGAGCTCCTTCAGCGGGTCCTTAAAAGTTAGCAGAATGTGACAAGCATGCGTCTGACTAAAGGATGTTTTTTGCTTTATCTGAAATAAGTTTAAAAGGGAACAGTGTACAGTGTGGCAGCGCTAGTGTGTGTTCTTACTTCATTACACCTGTTCATTATCCTGCATGTTAGTTGAGGTGATGCAGCTAAAGATGGTAATGAGGTGCGTTAGTAAGCTGTGTATTCACTCAGTCATTTGAAACCTTGTCTTTGGTCACCTTCAGAGGGCTTATAAGCGTTTTTTGTTCATTTTAACTTTTCCCTTGGCCTTTTAATGTGTTTGTTTTTAATTACAGGCAGTCCCCGGGTTAAGCCGCAGATCCTACAGCGTGGTGCAAGTCGACTTTTATCGTAACTCGATTCTTAACATTTAGAAAAATGAAAAAAGTGAAGAATTCCTTACCTTTAATCCTGTAGTTAAGTAACAGTAAATACGCAAAGGTACGCAAAACAGGATAACACGAGAACTAAGTACTGTAGACACTGAGCCACACACAAGGTCCTGCACACTCACCTTGGTGTATTAGTGCGCCAAACCAACGCTGCATAATCTCGGTTCTGCGTTTTATTTATTAGGAATAGCGAATAGCGTCGTAAGATCGGTTAGGCGTATGCTGAGTGTGGCTAACCCGGGGACGGCCTGTGTTTTTCTCTTCCAACTATAAATTTGATTTGATTTACATTTTATTTTATTTTGTGTTGTCTTATTTTATTGTAATATTTAAATATTATTATAAAATGCATTTTATCCCAATCCTAGCTTGAAAATTTGTGAACCCTTTTAGAATTTTCCTGTGTTTCCCCCTGTGCAGCAATAACTGAAACTAAACGTTTCCTGTAGCTGTTGATCAGTCCTGCACACCGGCTTGGAGGAATTTTAGCCCATTCCTCCGTACAGAACAGCTTCAGCTCTGGGATGTTGGTGGGTTTCCTCACATTAGCTGCTCGCTTCAGGTCCTTCCACACATTCCATGGATAAGGTCAGGACTTTGACTTTGGCCATTCCAAAAATGCACTTATTCTTCTAACATTCTTGGTGAACGCTTGTGTGCTTAGGCTCGTTGTCTTGGCTGCATGACCCACCTTCTCTTGAGCTTTCAGTTCTGGACAGATGTCCTGACATTTTCCTTTAGAATTCTTGCTATCATTCGAATTCATTGTCCCATCCAATGATGGCAAGCCGTCCTGCCCAGATGCAGCAAAACAGGCCAAACCATGATATAACCACCACCATGTTTCACAGGATGGGTAAAGGTTCTATGTGGAATGCATGTTTTCCTTTCTCCAAACATAACGCTTTTCTTGTAAACCAAAAAGTTCTATTTTGGTCTCATCCATCCACGAAACATTCTTCTAATAGCCTTCTGGCTCGTCCACGTGATCTTTAGCAAACTGCAGACGAGCAGCAATGTTCTTTTTGGAGAACAGTGGCTTTCTCCTTGCAGCCCTGCCATGCACACCATTGTTGTTCAGTGTTCTTCTGATGGTGGACTCATGAACATTAACATTAGCCAATGTGAGAGAGGACTTCAATTGCTTAGAAGTTACCCTGGGGTCCTTTGTGACCTCATCCACTATTACACGTCTTGCTCGTCGAGTCATCTTTGTTGGTCGACCACTCCTTGGGAGGGTAACAATGGTCTTGAATTTCCTCCATTTGTACACAGTCTGTCTGACTGGATTGGTGGAGTCCAAACTCTTTAGAGATGGCTTTGTAACCTTTTCCAGCCTAATGAGCATCAACAGCTCTTTCTGAGGTCTTTAGAAATCTCCTTTGTTCGTGCCATGATACACTTCCACAGACGTGTTGTGAAGAGCAGACTTTGATAGATCCCTGTTCTTTAAATAAAACAGGGTGCCCACTCACACCTGGTTGTCTATATATTTTTCTATATCTCTTCTTTTTTGGAAATCCCATACTTCTCCACCAGCTCGGTTACATTTGTAAATGAGGGTACCCCTCAGTGTATTCCGAGAATAAATAAAGGTTCCATGCCCTCGTTTGTTTGACAGCCCTCTATACTAATCAACCCTAAAATGATTGTAATGATCACTGGGTGCAGCTCAATGTAACATCTAAAATAAGGTCTGAATGTATGCTGTGTTTTAATGAATCGTCGGAACAACACTGGTTTAAGGAAGTCTAGGAAATGGACCTACCAAAAATTTTTTATAATATTTACCTGATGCAATCTTGCTTGAGGGCTCAACAGTGGCAGCTTGGGATAGTCAGCCTTGGGACTTGATCCCTCGACGTTCTGTCCAGTAGTCCAGTCCTGTAGTTTAACCAACATGCCGTCACAGAAGCTGTTAAGAGACGTGCTTAGTCATAAGAAAACAATAGGAGTAAGTCAGCTTTTGAATCTATTGGAGAAAACAAGGTGAACAGAGAAGAATAGGTGCACTAAATACCTTTAACAGACTTGTGGTTCCCATTAGACAAAGTGACCATGCTGTAGAAGTGTGGCATCGTGGTTGGTTTTATTTGTTAGGAGTTTATCTGGTTAAACTCTGTGGCTAAGCTGCAGAGTCACAAATCAATGTACTGTATGAAAAAACCTGAACTTGAACACGATCTTATCTGGCCAACACTGTCACAACAAATAATCAGGCTCCTGATGGAAGGAGCGTATATATCTTTTCGTTGGTGCATTTTAATTAACCTTGAATACTCGGCATGACACAGAGTTCATCAAATGGCTCGGCGCTAGGTTTAGAAGAACCACCTTCCTAATCCAAATCGTGCCCTCATCATTCTGAATAAATATATTGCAATCCTCACCTTAGTAGTGCCGTCCATAAGGTTAATTTAATGGAATTTATGACTGGGGATATCTCTGTAGACTTTGCTACAGAGGCACAGCACATACAGATGAGTTGCTTTTCCTGCTTGAGTCTTTAATTAAAGCTGCACCTTTTACTACCAGCCTGCGTGCCACATGTGGGATTTTATGGCCGTTAAGTTGAGTAAAAGAGTTGTCAGGGATGCAATCTTCAATTAGTCGGACAGTGTTAATCGACGGGGTTCTGCTCCATTCAGACCCAATGGACCAGCATGAGAGATGTACGAACAAGCATCCGAGTGCGTTTCCAAAATGGATCGCTCCTGTTCGAACACTTCTCATGCTGTCTGGAATGGGCGACCTCGCCTGGCCTCTCCAGTGCGTATCTAATGAACATGGCTAGCGCTTGACTTTCAGAAAATGACGAAGCAGCTACTTTAGGTTCTTCTTCCATGAGCATTAAAATTGGACTGCGTGTGTTGTCAACACATGCAGTGGGTTGCCAGTTAGTACTTCCTGTGTGGTTATGAGCTTGTGAAATGGTGCATGTGGCAATGGAAAGCTCAAGGTACAGCCACAAACATAACCACGAACACCTATGAACCCAGTTCCCATGAGCCTCACAAACCTGGGATGGGAAACGTAGTATGGTCTGAGTCAAAATGCACCATGTTTCTTATATCCAGATGTTTGAAGGAGGCCTAATGATGCCTTTCACCCAAGATTCTACAGTGCGAGCTTTTTGCCCACATTTACGCCATCTTTGAAAGAAATCCGAATGCAACATTTGTTTTGGTGCACCACTGCAGTTATCGAGTGTTCATCTGGTCTGTCTCATTATTTAGTGGGTGCCCTTGCTGCCTACTTCCTATATATGAAGTTCTCTAGTTAGAGCTTTCTAATCTACAATGAAATGGAACCCTAACACTGAGTGCTTTACATGTTCGATAATGGTCGGATTTCTGCAGGTATCCGATCAATCAAGTGGTCATGTATACATTTTACTCCCGTATAGATATCAGATTAAGAAATCTGATAAAGAGAGCTGGATTTTACCCTGGTAATCAGAGTACTCATTGCATGTATACCAGTTACCCGATTATAATGTGTTTTCAGGCTGCACATGTGCACGAGCATTCCCAGACGGTTGCCAGGTCCACGGTTTTCTAAACGCTTTGTTTTATTTGGCCTCTTTCTCCATTTGGCTTTAGCGTTTGTTTTTCCTCGCCAGATCTGGCAACCCCGGAATTAAACACGCCATGGAATTAAAGGGAGCGAAATGGCTAACAGACACTTTGGGGAGACTCGAACAGTATATACTTGAGAAAAAGTTTCTTTCTTTCTTTTAGATTATTATTATTTAGATAGAGTCATGTAATCTTGTAGGTTTCCTTTTACCTGATTGCTCAAGTGCATGTATATTTGCTGATCAGATTACTGAAAATCTGATTTTCTGCAGTTATCAGATCATTACGTGCATGTAAATGAACCAAGTGATTAGTGAGACAGTCTGCTGTGATACTGATTGCATGCATTTAGTGTGTACATGTACCTCAACCCTTGGAACGAAAGCTAGCGTATTAGCAGCAAAGTCAAATGTGCAAGAAAGATCTCTCTTGTGTGTGTTTGAGTGTGTGTGGAGTGTGTGGCCCAGTTCATGTTATTTAGATGTGTGTCTGACGGCTTGTGGAAAGAAACTGCTACACAGTCTGGTTGTGAGGGCCTGGATGCTTGGGCACCTCTTTCCAGACGGCAGGAGTGTGAACAGTGAGTGTGAGGGGGTGTGTGGAGTCCTCCACAATGCCGGTGGCTTTGCGGATGCAGCGTGTGATGGGAATGTCCGTGATCGAGGGGAGAGCGACACCAATTACCTTCTCAGCTGTCCTCACTATCCTCTGCAGGGTCCTCTGCAGACTGTGCAATTCCCAAACCAAACAGTGATGTAGCTGCTCAGGATGCTGATAAGAGGCGATAAGAGGAACAGATAAAATGTACAGAGAAGCTAATATGAGGGAAAATATGAGCTCTTCTGTATGAAATCTGTGGTTTGGGACATTTATCTAGTAGCTGGACAGAAATTCATCGATGAAAACTAGCAAGAGTCAGTGTATTATGTGAAATTTACGAAAAAGTACATTTAGTCAAGTCAGATTTATTTCTATAGCGCTTTTTACAATGGAGCATTGTCTCAAAGGAACTTTACAATTTTAGATTATCTCCTAATATCTACATCCAATCCCAAATTGAGCAAGCCTAGGGCGACAGTGGCAAGGAAAAACTCCCTGAGTGTTATGAGGAAGAAACCTTGGGAGGATCAAGACTCAAAAAGGGACCCGACCTCCTTGGGCGGCGTAGATTGAATTTTATACATGTGTATGTACAGACTATTTAAAAAAAATACATTTCAAATGAAGTTTTATAATGTTTTATCTTTAAACAGTTGTGCTTATTTTTGTTTAGTTGTTCCCTCCATCTATCTTTGTTATTCATTTAAGCTACCTGGGACATGTGTAGTGAGCAAAGTTGGATCATTTCTTCACCCTGCCTTGACAAAAATGATTTTTTCTTTGTCTCATGCTTTGCTGAACAAGATTTTTGACCATAGTGACTATGCTGTAGAAAAAGTGTCGTGGCTGGCTTTATTTGTTGAGATTTTATCTAGTTAAGCTCAGTCACAGATCCTGATGTACCATACACAAAAACTTGAGCACGAGCTTACCAGGCCAACACTGTCATTTACCAGCAATCAATTTTCTAGTCCTGCTTTGCTAAATAACTTTTTTTATTCATGCCTAACATGGAGGGAAAAAAAAGTAGATTCAAAAAGTTTTTGTGTGCTCCTGTTAATTTCAAATCAGGCACACCAGAGCTCCCTGGTAAAAAGCTTACCAAAGATCCCCGTGACCCACAAGGTCTACTGTTGAGTACAGTGGGGGAGCCATAATAGTATGGACATGGTCTCATAGCGTCCATTTCCTTTGATTCATGGAATATGTTAACACGTCAGACGAGCTCAGACCTCTAAACGGTCCTGAAATTGAACTGACCTGAGACCACCTCTGTAGAAGATCTCAGTGCAGCTGGTTTGTGGTTCGTTTTTCTGCTTGATTTGTGCGGTGTAAAAGCTTTGCATTTTGTTTGCAGTGTGGAAAGCGGAACGGCCGAGGTTTGCCCTACGGAGTTGTTAACAACGTTTCTGAAAATGATACGGCTCTGCAGCTCTTATCAGTGCTGCTGGTTATAAGAATTCAATTTCAGGTAGAATCAATTCTTCTGAAAGCCTGCATTGGTCTCCATTGTTTATCCCACACGATCTCCATTTTAAACGCCTCTGCTCGGTAATGAAATAACAACCGTGAGCTATTCCTGCCTACCACTTTCTTTTGTCGAGTCCTTGACATAAGTGATAGTTTTGTTATTAAAAGAAAGATGATCTAAACCATTATTATCTCTTCTGAAAAATAATCTGCTCCATTCTCGCCTGTTCTGTTCCGGATTTCTTTATGTAGTGTATTCATAAAGTCCTGCGTCTTCATGGCACGTTTCGAAATGCAGTTGTTTGAAATGGTAATTTTGGTATTTCATATCTTAACGGTCTTATTATTTGCTTTGTGGTACATGGAAATATTAGTTGTGGTGTGAACAAGAAGTGGTCTGAGATCTCATCAGTACTAATCCCCTTTTGAAACCAGCAAAATAATCTCACAGAAATCTGTTCCTCGAGCATATTACTGCTTTTCAGAGTCATTTTGTGACTGGTGCATTTTATCCAAGGGTTGCCAGATCCCACAAGAGAAGCAAGCACCTGGTCTGTGGAAACAAGCCTGAAAGAAGTGAGGTCTCTTAGAATAATCGGACCTGACTGACGTCTGATTCTACATATGTAATTACAAACTATTTAAAATGACAAATACATTTCAAATTAACTTCTATATAGTTTTATGTTAAAACAAAGATTTTTTGTTTGTTTGTCCTTTGTTTTAAAAGTATGGCTCAGGAACTTTCCTCAATCTATCTTTGTTATTCCTTAAAGCTACTTGTGACAAGTGCAGCAAGGTGTTGCATTTTATCCCAGGGTTGCCAGATCCCACCAGAGAAACAAGCACCTGATCTGTGGAAACAAGCCCGAAAGCAGAAAAATCTCTTAGAATAATCAGACCTGGCCACCATGTCTGATTCTGCTAGCTGCTTTTGTGCTACAATTGTGTGTGTATACATAGACCAGATTTAAATCAGAATAAGGAAAGACATGCACTTAGAAATCTGATTACAGAGCTAAAATGGCAGTCATCAGATTTCTTATTCTGAATTCTAGGCCATAATCTCATGAGATAAATCAGAGTATGCTGTTTACATGACCACATAAATAATTGGATAACTGCAGAAATTTGATTATGATCGGATTTTTAATGCACATGAATGCATTTGTTGAAGATAAGTGAAGTTCTGTCATCAGATTGAAGCGTCATTTGAGGTTTTATGAGAAGTTCTGGACTGTGAAGCAGACAGAATAGCTATATTTATCCCCTTAAGGACTTGGAAGATTATATTCTTGAGGAATGATCCATTTTCACCACAAATCATTCACCCTCCTGGCACCACTTCAAGATGGACTAAAACTGCTCTGCAGTGTTTTTTATGAGCTTGGAAGTGGCTCAATAGCATGTCCTTTTTTAAATGAACATTAAAGAAGTGCCTGTCATTGCTGACTTCATCTGGTTGTTTAGCTCTGGTTGACCAGGTCATGTGAAGCATTGCTCTTTTGCCCATGTGCATCAGTTTAGGAACATGAACCATTCAGACAATTGTCTGATATAGGTCACATTAAAAAGTGTGAAAATCTGGGATTTGGGCCATTTTGTTAGCATGCTGTGTAGAAGTAGCCTATAGATGAAGCAGAGACTGGTAAACTATTCATCAGTGTCAGAAACTGCTCAACTTTAGTCCGGGGGGAAAAACTTAAATCTGCAACTGACGTATTCCACCCCCATCAGTTGGTGAGAATTATCTCTGCACCAGGCTTGCATTTGGGTTCGTACTTCCAGTCCAGATCAGCTGTGCTGAGCACCTCGCCAGTTACGAATTATAGCAAGCACTGAAAACACAAACTGGAAAACGCTGAGCGATGCCAGAACAAGCTGTTAATTTTCTCAGCGAGTACGTGTTCAAGGCGGTTGATGCAGTTCCGTATGGGAGCCCATTTCATTCTCAGTGCCTGGACGATCCACTTTGCGCTCCGGCAGACGTGATGGGTTTGCAGAAGCCCGTTTCAGAGCGTTTAATTGGCAACAGCTTGATCCCACAATCTGGATTAGTCTGATTGGCTAATGAAGGCACTCGAGCATGCTGTGTGTGGAAGGCATCATTTTTAAAATCGTAAGAGCGGAGCTGAGCACACGCACTTCTTGAAGAGGCAATTTCGCTGCCACCTATCCACCCTTGAGATTCCGATTCCGTCCATGCTGATGGGAAACCATAACATCTCAGAAGGTTCTCATATTTTGCCATATTGCCATAGCCAGTTGCACTTGGACAAACAGTCAAACCAAGGCCTATCCTTGGAGAAGTGGCCAGTCTATCACTGGGTCAGCAGGGTTTACTGTTGCAGTCCCGGAGGACGATCCCCCGACTGGCCTCCCATCCTTCAAACACAGCTAACCATGTTTGCATGTGATGTCAGACCTGGCCTGAAGGCATTGCAGGAGCTCGAACCTGGGTACCAGTGGTGGTGGTTAGCCTTTTGGCTCGCTCCACCACCTGAGCATCAAGGTATATTGTTTATGTAGCACTACAGTAGGCAAAACTGAATCTAGACACTGACTGAGCAGCCAGAAGTGGCATAAGGAAAAAACAACAATTCTACCACAGTTGGTTCCAACCCCACAATTTGACGCTCTAGCAGTGCCAGTACTGCACGAATATGTTCTTATGTTCTTCACAACACTCAAAGATTGTTTGCTGCTGTTAAACATTGCATTTTTTAAATTATTTATATTAAACACCATTCACGGCTGATCTGAGGTTCATTATTGCCCAGCTCTTAACCCAATGAAGCTGCTCATGCTGTATAACTGTCCCGTTACATTTTTGACTGGTAAGGTTAACATTAATAGCTTTGTTTTCCAAATTTATAGTCACCAGTCAAGTAACAGAAATTATAACGGAATCCTAGACTTTTGTTAACACCGAGATCTGACTCAAATGTTCATCTGTTGGTAGCATAGCGCGTCTTAGTGATAGCCTGCCTTATTAATTGGACCCATTTTGTTATGACACTCCCTCTCGTGCATTATTGCTTAATAAATTATCGTAGATAATACATTTCGCAGACTGCTACACTGGTCATTGTCAAGGAGAATATAAATCCAATGAAGCAGTGTAAATATTCAGTGTAGCATGTTAAAACGGGTTTATTTGAGCAGCAGTGGTTTATCACTACAGCATGAGGGAGAACCGTAGTGTCCAGGCACCATCCTCAAAACAGACTCGACGTGCCATCCTTCTGAGAAAAGGCAGTTCTTTATGGATTATGCCATCTTGTGTCCAGGCATTCAGAACAGAGCCTGCTTCTTCATGTTTCATCTGAGCCCCATTTCATTTTGGCCTGCAGCTCCAGCACAAGGCTTGCTGAGGCGGCATGAATAAGTGAACAGACACCGAGAGGAAGAAGGACTGATGGCTAACAGGGGCCTTGGGATGTGCTGGAAGGGAAGGTGCCTTGTATCAGGTTAGCTCGGGTTCTCAAGGGAGGAGGAACGGGCATTATGGATAATGGGCCTCTTACCACTGGTTTGCTTCTTTCTGCGACCTATCAGTGTTTACTCGAGAGATTTGTCGCTATCTGTGTGGCCTTATCTTGGGATGAAAGGATTTGGTCGGACACTGTAAATATGTGTTTGTTTTGTGGGAGCTCATGCTGAGACTGTGCCTACAGCTGTGCAGTAAGGCAATGCGAAGTCTGCTGTGATTAATGCAGCATCGCTCTCCAATCCTGGATTCTGATTGGTCTAAATGTGTTTATTCAAATGGTCATGTAGACAGCATTCTCCGATCTAGAAATCAGATTAAGCAAGCCGATAGACAGCTGAATTTTATTTCAGTAATCTAATTTCTCATAGCATGTATACCATTTACCTGATTTAAATAGGATTTGGCATTGTAGTGGAAAAAACACATGGTTGCCAGGTCCACTTATTTTTAGGGATTTCGCTTCTTTGGGGATTATTTAAATAGAACAGGTGGGGGATTCCCTCATGGGACCTGGCAACCCCGGAATGAAATGGAGCACCCACTATACTTATCGAAAACTTTGTGGAGGCTCAAACGCAATATATACTCAAGAAAATGAAGAATTTTGATTATTTAATATGAAAAATTAGAAGTTTGTGACATCTTTGTGATATTATTGTAGAAGTCCGATTACTGCCCGAGTCATGTAATTATCTGATTACTCAAGTGCATGTAAACTTGAAGATCAGATTGCTGACAAAATCTGATTTTTTAAGTGTGCATGTGTATAGCCTGCTCTGATTTAGAAATCGATAAAGAGAGCTGTATTTTATTTCAGTAATCTGATTTCTCATAGCATGTATACCATTTATCCGATTTCAATCGGATTTGGCAGTCTGCACATGTGCACAGAGTGGCTAGCGAGAAAAAACATGGTTTCCAGATCCGCTTATTCTTAGGGATTTCGCTACTTTGGACCAGGTGGGGGATTCTCTCGTAACCTGGCAACCCTGGAATTAAAGGCAGCACCCGGTAAACAGCTATTGAACACTTTGTGGAGACTCTGAAATGGAATATATATTAGTTTACAATAATATACTCAAGAAAATGAAGAATTTGGTTAATTAATATGAAAAGTTTGAAGTTTGTGTCACATCTTTCTGTGAGATTATTGGCTGGTTACAAAGCAGAAGTCCAATTATTACCTGGGTGAAGTAAACTCCGAGGTTTCCCATTATCTGATCACTCAAGTGCATGTATACTCCTTGATCAGATTACTGGCAAAATCGACATGCAATTAATATCGGATTATTAAGTACATGTAGATGCATAACGGATAAATCTTTAGCATTTCCTTGTAATCTGGCCAGGTACGAGTCGAGTCCCGCTCAGTTGTGCTACATTGATGATATGAAACTTTTCCACAAAGCGGACATTTCTGGGCAATGGCAAGTGTGTTCCGAGACACATTTTTGCGAGCCATAAAGTTCATCACAGCATTCAGACTCTGGGCCGCATGTGAACCCCATGTAATCTACCAGAGGTAACGTTTGTGCGAGATGTGCATTTTGGGCCAAATATGGCCTTCCGGGTGCAGTTGTGGCTGTGTGCTGGCAGCCAGAGTCATTTGTAGTCATTGTTGTCATCCTGTGGCAAAATGTGGGCTGAGGGAAAATCAAGAGCGGCTCGGAACTGAGATATCACTTATTTTTTTTGCTACCAGGGGACTGTTTTGTGTGTGTGTTGTCTGCCAAACATGGTGCTTCAAGCAGCTCTGGGACTCCACAGATCAAATTAGGAATGCACCGAAATGCAAATTTGTGGCCAAATTGTGTTTTTTCAGTTTTTCATTAATTGTACCACGTTTCCACCAGTGCATACAATAAGTAGCCTTTTCAAGCAGGCTTTTCTTACAGAAGAAAATAAAATAATTGTTTAAACTTTTATTATTTTGAGATAGTATGTATAAAATTTAAGGTGTTAAATATGCATGTAGTTATGTAAATGTACTTTTTATACATTTCACACATTAATATTTTGACTCGTTTTAATCAATGCATTACTCTAGTAGTTCTATTCTATAGTATTCTGTCTCATTAACCAGTCTTAGGGCTCCATTGTCATTTAGGAAGCTTTCCAAAGAGAACGGCCCACATAGGAAGTAAGCAGCAAGGGCACTCACTAGATATATTGCACTAGGCGCTGTAGAACCCTGCTTCCACACTGCAATTTGCTTCATTTACAAAGAGCACCTTTTTTCCGAGGTGATGGGGTAAATAGCAGGTGTTACTAACAGCGGCTCAACAAACTTTACAATATGTAGCCTTTTGATCTGTGTTGTATATTTTAAAAGCAAAAAAACTCCCAAACTGCAGACGCAACTTCCTTCTTGTTTTTCTTTCGCATCTCACTTTTATCCTCCATCACTGTTTTCTATTTTTTAATCTACCGCAGTGCCGGAACCTCGCCCAGCTGATAACCATCTGTTTGGTTAAATAGTGAGCTTGTACCCACAATGCCATTTGGCGATGCTTTTTGTAGCGCTTTAAGTGCAAACAACATTATATGATTTGCTTTCTGAAGCCTTACAGCTGATGTCTGTGCTATGCTAAAGTGTGGCGGTATATGAGAGAGACACCAGTTGGCCCAACACATGTCTATGGAATATGGGAGGATACCAGATTACCTAGAGAAGATCTACATGGGTCAACACTCACCACTATATATATATATATATATATATATATATATATATATATATATATATATATATATAATTTATATTTTTTTTTTTTTTTTTTTTTGAAATGGTATGCCTACTTTGCCTATTTTTGCTCTCTTAACGACACCAGGTTTCCCCCCAGTGTTCAAGTTTACTGTCTAATTAGCAATTACTTGACCAACACAACCCATGGGGGAAAAGTTAAAAACTTAATAGCACTATATATTACTTGCAATCAGATTACAGAAGGAGAAAGGAATCAGGAACGGAAGAGGGTGAGAGAAAATTAAAAGCGAAGCAGCGAGGTATGTGGTGAATGCGGATACGATTCCTTAGCCTGCTAGGGCTCATTTACCTCCCATAGGGAGCCGTTAAAACGTCAGGACTATTATCGGCTCTTCAGCATGTTGTCAGTAGAAAGCAATTATCCACCGTCCACTGCTTTAATGAATGTGTCACGGCTGCCTCTGGAACAGCATCATGGGTAATCATACAGTCGCTTCTGTAGTCCAAGTGTGACTGAGCTGTTTTTAGTGTTTACCACCCGCTGTCCTTATTTCTGGTGCTCCAGTGGTGTGGCGATCCGGAGCTTGTGCTTACCTTTGGGGCTAAATACTTTAGCCGTTCGTGTAAAATCAGGGAAGTCATTCAATCGCAGCTTTAAGAGTGATCAGAAGTGACTTTTTGTTGATTTTAATTGTGGTTTTTATTGCTGGTCCTATGAAGACCAGGATCTTGTTTTGTGACATGTTTAGTTCACTAGCATACTCACTATCCTACTGTACCATGCTCGTGACCATAATACTGACCAAAATATTAGGACATTTTTGTCAGTATTGAACATAAATGAAATCAGAAAAAATAGCTTCTATAGGCTATAGTGGCAATTATTTAGTGCAACCTCCCCTTACACTTCGAGATGCCAAGTTGATGCTTCTGCAGTTTGAAGAAGCTTGATCAGGAATGGTCTCTTTTCATGGGCAGCAACCAGGAAACCACTTTTGGAAACCCTTTTTCAGAAGTCGTATAGGGTGAAAAGATGTGCTAAAGATCACAAAGATGGGAATAAACATCAGTGGAAAAGAGTATTATTGCATCTCACATTCAAGTTTGAAATTTTTGGGTCCAGTCGTCGACAATATGTTATATATGGTCTTTATACCATTATTAAAAGGCATCTAATGGTGGCCTAAGACTTTTGTCATGTAATTAGGCATGTAGAAAATCAACAGCATGTCATTTCAGCAAGCATGCGCAGACTTTGCTGAAGATTTGTTTGCACACGATTGTGTATTGAAGGCACATCTTGAGCATCCATGGCGCCATACACAGTTAGCAACCCGTACAATTAACTGACTGAGGACCAAAAGCACGATCACTACAGAGAAATGGAACAAGACATCAACAGGGCCCCAGTCCCAGCTGAGTTGAAACGAGGCAGTGGGAGAGCAGATCAAAGACAGACAACGAGACGGAGAATGGAGACCGACGCTGAGAAAGTCCGACTGAGGCACACGGAGAGGGGAGAATGAAGAGAAGATGCAAAAGATCAAACAGATGCTCATGCATACATATTCACAAACATAGATAGCCTCTGAATGATGGTTTGAGAACAGAGAAGCTTCCGAAGTAGCCGTAACACTGATTGCAGATGTTGTTCTGTTCTTCGCCATAAGCACATTAGTTTGATGTAGTTCTGAACTCCCACTGAGTTTATCCGGCTCTCTCTCTACTTACTGTTCAAATAACTCTGTGCCTGGCAGTACAGCTGTTAATTAGGATGTACAGCTTCTGTACACCGCCGTTCTTCCACCAAATAAACTGGAATGACAAATTGAAATCTGACAGAAGTGGCAATGGGTTACTGTACTGTGTGTTATAGATGGCAGGGACTCGTTGTCTAAGGCTCTGGACCACTAATTAGTTCCTTTCGAGTTCAATTCCAGTTTCTGCCAATGTATTGTTGGATACTTGAGCAAGTGCCTTAACCTTCAACTGTTCAGCCCATATGCTGTAGAACTTTATCAGGATATATTCAACTATTTAATGACCTCATTACGCTCTGTGAAACAGGACGTCTACCGAAATGGACATTGACCTAGGGGTAGGCAATATGACGATATTGTATCGTATCATGATAAATATGCAGTATGCTTTTCTAATATCATATCACATATCGAATATATTATCAGTGATTAGAAACTATAAAACTGCATGTTTCACTAGAAGGAGTGTAATTGGGTGAAGTGTGGCACATTTTCAATATTAATCTTCTAAATAAAATGTGAAAATATGAAATTTCTAAGTATAGGATAATATTCGAATAGAAGTGTTTAAGAATCTGTCACTGTTGGTGCATTTTTTTCTGTGGTCACATGTATCGTGATAAATATCGTGCATTGTGAAAATGATAATTATGATATATTTTCCCATATCGACCAACCCCAGATTGACCGGACATTACCGTAGTCACAGTCTTTTTATGCTACTGTAATGATAAAGGGTATTGTTTATATAGACACGAGTGGAACGCTACCATCTACAGTGGTGCTTGAAGGTTTGTGAACCCTTTAGAATTTTCTATATTTCTGCATAAATATGACCTAAAACATCATCAGATCTTCACACAAGTCCTAAAAGTAGATAAAGAGAACCCAGTTAAACAAATGAGACAAAAATATTGATACTTGGTTATTTATTTTTATTGAGGAAAATGATCCAATATTACATATTAGTGAGTGGCAAAAGTATGTGACCCTCTGCTTTCAGTATCTGGTGTGCCCCCTGTGCAAGCAATACTGCAGCTAAACGTTTCCTGTAGCTGTTGATCAGTCCTGCACACCGGCTTGGAGGAATTTTAGCCCATTCCTCCGTACAGAACAGCTTCAGCTCTGGGATGTTTGTGAGTTTCCTCACATTAGCTGCTCGCTTCAGGTCCTTCCACAACATTTCCATTGGATTAAGGTCAGGACTTTGACTTGGCTATTCCAAAACATGAACTTTATTCTTCTGTAACCATTCTTTGGTAGAACGACTTGTGTGCTTAGGGGCGTTGTCTTGCTGCATGACCCACC
Organism: Ancistrus triradiatus; assembly: GCA_025084515.1. Classification (NCBI taxonomy): domain Eukaryota; kingdom Metazoa; phylum Chordata; class Actinopteri; order Siluriformes; family Loricariidae; genus Ancistrus; species Ancistrus triradiatus. The sequence continues at coordinate 567,495 of JAJAGP010000037.1, read as the reverse complement.
TTCTCTGAGATTCAGTTCATGGACAGATGTCCTGACATTTTCCTTTAGAATTCTCTGATATCATTCAGAATTCATTGTTCCATCAATGGTGTCAAGTTGTCCTAGCCCAGATGCAGCAAAACAGGCCCAAACCATGATACTACCACCACCATGTTTCACAGATGGGATAAGGTTCTTATGCTGGAATGCAGTGTTTGCCTTTCTCCAAATATAATGCTTTTCTTTTAAACCAAAAAGTTTTTTTGGTCACATCCATCCACAAAACATTCTTCCAATAGCTTTGTTCTGTGTTGTTGTTCAGTGTTCTTCTGATGGTGGACTCATGAACATTAAATATTAGCCAATGTGATGAGAGAGGCCTTTAGTTGCTTGGATGGTCCTTTTGTGACCTCACCAACTATTACACCCCTTGCTCTTGCAGTGATCTTTGTTGGTCGACCACTCCTGGGGAGGGTAACAATGGTCTTGAATTTCCTCAATTTGTACATAATCTGTCTGACTGTGGATTGGTGGAGTCTTTAGAGATGGTTTTGTAACCTTTTCCAGCCTGACGAGCATCAACAACTCTTTTTCAGAGGTCCTCATAAATCTCCTTTGTTCGTGCCATGATACACTTCCACAGACATGTTGTGAAGAGCAGACTTTGATAGATCCCTGTTCTTTAAATAAAACAGGGTGCCCACTCACACCTGATTGTCATCCCATTGATTGAAAACACCTGCCTCTAATTTCACCAGTAAATTAACTGCTAATCCTAGAGGTTCACATACTTTTGCCACTCACTAATATGTAATATTGGATCATTTTCCTCAATAAATAAATGACCAAGTATAATATTGTTGTCTCATTTGTTTAACTGGGTTCTCTTTATCTACTTTTAGGACTTGTGTGGAAATCTGATGATGTTTTAGGTCATATTTATGCAGAAATATCGAAAATTCTAAAGGGTTCACAAACTTTCAAGCACCACTGTATACATGCTAAACCTTTAAGTTATGGAAATGCACAATAGCTATTAAAAATATAGTAATATACGAGACTGTCAAAAGCCGGAACATTTAAGAGAATAGTATGATGGACCTAATACTTTTGTCTGACGGAAGCCAAAAATTATACAATTTACATTGTCAGTAAGTGTCAGACATGTCAAGCATGGCCAGCAATAATACCAAACTGCTATTACTGTTGCGATTATTTTGCACAAAGCATCAGCTGTGTTATTCTATATTGCTGATGACCCCCAATAACATTGCTGGGCCTGCTTAAGGATATCAGTGCAGCCACCACATTGGAGCACCAGTATAATTGCCCTAACATTACCGGTCCCAGTGTGTAAGGAACAGTACTCTGATTATTAATGCCTCTCATGGAGGTAATGCCAGTGTGAATAATAGATGGGGTCTATTATTTCTAGGCATGTTCTAGCATCCCTTCTATTTCCATTCTCCTTTTAAAGCCCATGTCATGAACATGTGCGGCTGCCAGACCATATTAATATGTACCGCAGCAATGCTGTCTGTCAGATATTAAACAGAGACTCGTTCAATTTCCCGTGGAGGCCATGAGCCACTTGTGCCAATATAAATGCATATACGGAGCTCTTGACAGAATTATTGGTGATTACCCTTTGTAGAGGGGGGATATTTTGAACTCGTATCTTTGCTATTAATTTGCATAATCCACTGAAAATGAGTGAAACCTAACAAATTGCGTTTATACACTCACTGGCTACTTTATTACGTACATTTAGCCATTACCAGGTTGGACCCACTTTTGCTTCACAACTGCCTTAATTCTTGGAGGCAATAGGCTGAACTTCCTCCAAGCTGGTGTGCAGGACTGATCAAACTTTACTGGAAACATTTAGTTGCTGGTATTGATGCACAATGGGTCACACCAAATACAGAAAGCAAAGGCTCACATACTTTTGACCCATAGATTTGTAATATCGGATCATTTTCCTCAGTAAATGTGACCAAGTCTAATATTTTTGCCTCATTTGTTTAATTGGGTTCTCTTCATCGACTTTTAGGACTTGTGAACGATTCGTTAAGTCCTATTTCTACAGAAGTTCAGAAATGTCTGAAGGGTTCACAGACTTTTGACCACCAGTGTAGAGTTCTTCAGTTCACAATTAAGAACATTTTCATACCATATTTCTACTAATTCTAGACCTGGCTTGTTTCTAAAAGCTAATCTGTATTTATGTCACACTGAGCCATCAGTGTTATTTTTTAGCACCTCTTGACCCGGTGCATTCTCCTACCAGACTGTCAGTCAAGTTCTGCCTTCTCAGAATTGTCCAGTTCTGTGTTTCTCTAAATACCTGAACTCTATGACCTTTCTTCATCCTGAGGCGTGATTACTTGTGTCCGTGTCAGATCTTCAGCTCCTTGTCAAACTGTGCAACGAGGAGCTACATGAGTCTGCATGATCAGCTTTGACAATGGAAACGATATGGATTTATTAAAGATGGCATTAAAGCCGCACAGGTGATAACGATGACTATTTTTGGCTTCAATTCATTAGGCGCAATCAATCACAATATTGGATCGCTTAGCCGTGTTAAATGTCTAAATTGTTCATTTGCATTTAGCCGATGGTGCCTTGGCTGAATCCATGGTAGATGGATACATTTCGAATACATTTGATCCACTTGATCCAGCTGTCCCCTGTTATTAGAATGGTAACATGCTGGAAAATGGTTAGGAGAGCATATTTTCAAATAGCAGGAACTTGATTCCTTTGCTTCCTACTTTCAGTGATGGATGTAGAATATGATGGTGGATTTTCTAATTGGACCTCCTGTCTGTGGACTGCAGGGCTTTGAATCTCTGGTATTAGCAAGGGCTCGTTCATCACGTAACATCTCTGTCTCTACTAATTCTAGAGATCCCAAAATGTGTGCATCAAACGAGCATTTCATTCAATATATGCTCATTAACACAAATATCCAATCACCCAGTCATACGGCAGCAACTTGTTGCATTTAGGCATGTAGACATGATCAAGGCGATCTGCTGAAGTTCAAACCGAGCATCAGAATGGCTAAGAGGTGATTTAAGTGACTTTGAATGGCTGATTTGGCTGATTTCAGTATTTCAGAAACTGCCAGTCTACTGGGATTTTCACACACAGTGCCACCTCTAGGGCTTAACATGATGGTCCAAAAAAGAAAAAATATCTAGTGAGGGCAGTTCTCTGGGCAAAAATGGCTTTTTGATGCTAGAGGTCAGAGGAGAATGGCCAGACTGGGTCAAGCTGATAGAAAGGCATCCGTAACTCGTATGACCTTTCGATACTACCAAGATACAGTGGGGCAAAAAAGTATTTGGTCAGCCACTGATTGTGCAAGTTCTTCTACTTAGAAAGATGAGAGAGGTCTGTAATTTTCATCATAGCTACACTTCAACTATGAGAGACAAAATGAGAAAATAAATCCAGGAAATCACATTGTAGGATTTTTAAAGAATTTAATTGTAAATGATGGTGGAAAATAAGGATTGGGTCAATAAATTTGGTTCAGCTCAGTACTTTGTAACATAACCTTTGTTGGCAATGACAGAGGTCAAACGTTTCCTGTAAGTCTTCACCAGGTTTGCACATTGCCTATTGTAGATTCACTCTTCCCATCCTGGTGCAGGTCTACAATTTTCTTCCTGGTGTCCTTCGACAGCTCTTTGGTCTTGGCCATGGTTGAGTTTGGAGTCTGACTGTTTGAGGCTGTGGACAGGTGTCTTTTATACAGATAACGAGGTCAAACAGGTGCCATTAATACAGGTAACGAGTGGAGGACAGAAGAGCTTCTTAAAGAAGAAGTTACAGGTCTGTGAGAGCCAGAAAAAGAAAATTTTGCTGTTTGTGGGGTGACCAAAATACTTAATTTTCCACCATGACATTTACAATTAAAACTCTTTAAAAATCCTACAATGTGATTTCCTGGATTTTTTTTTTCTCTTTTTGTCTCTCATAGTTGAAGTGTAGCTATGATGAAAATTACAGACCTCTCTCATCTTTCTAAGTAGGAGAACTTGCACAATCAGTGGCTGACCAAATACTTTTTTGCCCCACTGTATGCAAAAGAGCATCTCTGCAGTCTCAACATGTCAAACCTTGATACTATCTTCTGATGGCTACTTCCAGCAGGATAACACACCAGTGCTCTCATGTCAGTATGGACCAAAATCTCTCAGGAAATCAAAGTCACACTAAATACTTGCCACTGTAGCCTACAGAAGCTGATTTGTTTTACCCAGTTTTTATTACTACATACAAGTTTTCTGATTGTATTCTAAAAGAGTAATAATTATATACTGTTGTGACACCATTGATAAACAGTGGTCTCTAATCTAATGGTGGCCTAAGACTTTTGCATAGAACTGTATATTATTCACCATTAACACATTTTTGGAGTGGTTTGCTGCAAGAGGTGTGCAAAGAGAATATTAAAATAATTCCACCTAAACTATTTATATAAAGGGCTAAATCATTGATTCGGCTCCGTGTTAAATAATCTAGTCTTTAATAACTTTTAACATTAACTCCTGATAAATGAAGATGGGAGCAGATTCAGAGTGCTTATATGAAATAAGATTATGGAGCAACAGTTTCTCTTTAGTCTTTTCTAGCCAGAGTCTCCATCTCTCATTCTGCACCTCTCCACCCCTTTCCATACTAAACAGCTTCTATTTGCATGGCGATCTCGTCGCCTGGCACGCTCTAGATCTCGGCGGCGGTTAGCGTGCTGCTAACGCTACCTGTGCGGTCCGGGTCCCATGGCAGAGTGCGCATACAGAGATAAGCACTGAATAGCAAAGAGGCTCTAGATGGAAGCAATTACAGCAGAGCTGACTGGCTGGCAGTGCCGGGCTGTGAGGCTGATAAAGCCTCGCTGTCAGGCGTCCTGAAAAGTGCCCTCACTCCCTCTTTGACATCCTGTCGTTCAGTTGATGTCACATCCCCAAATTTTTCCTCTGTTCAGAAAAAAGTGAAAGGACGAGCCGGCTGAGGGAGGACATTTGACAAGCGATGACAAATAATGGCTGGTGCCATTTTATTTCTCCACTCCGAGATCTCATTTAGAATGGCTCAGTGGGTAAGGAAGGGTGCGAGTTCAAATCTCAGCCATGCCAAGCTGCCATTGGGCACTTGCTCAAGGGCGTCAATCCTCAGCTGCACAGATCGGTTGGATAAGCGTGTCTGCGGAATGCTGTATGAGTTCAATTTTTTAGCCTAGTGCTCTTCACAATCGACGTTGGTGAAAAGACGCTTTACAAAGGCGCCAAATGAGCTCGCCAGAGGTGATGGTGGCAGGGTGAAACTCGGAGACCAAAAGATGAATTCATTAACAGTGGTAAGTAGTTGAGTAATATGGGCATTGTGAGCATGCTGTGTATTCACACATCTGTGTATACAGGCATTTGTTCATTTAATGCCCATCTGATCAATGTTGGTTCATTGGAATGTGGTCATTGTACTGGGCATACCTGCATCTTGTGTCTGTACTGCTCTAGGAAAGATGGTTGCTACTTTAAGCTTCAACCTGTTATGATATACAAGGGTTTACACAGCTTTTTTCAGCCAAGACTGCAATTGATGTCTTTAAGCATAAGGGAGAAATATTAAGTGTCTTATGAGTGTAGTGTCTGTTATCGTGACTCATTCATTCATGCAGAATTCCAGGTAATGGCAAAGGGTTCACAAACTACTTTTCACATCTCCATGTGTATGGAAATAAGTGAGCTCTGGAAGTGTAGCAGGTCTTCAGGCACGATGGATGAGTCTATCTTTGACTCTGACATATCTCTGCTTCCCCTGTACTTCTCGTTCACTTGCTGTAGCTATATTTCAGGGCTGGTCTGTAGGACAGGCATTCAGGATGACAGATACGTGGCTCGTGTCATTGCTTCACTGTATCCTGAGACCATCAGCGGAGTAGAGGCGAAACAAAATCCAAACTAATGTAGCTGAGTAGTAAACTTGATAGCCATGATGAGTTCAGATCTCAGAGAGAAACCCCACAAAATGACTGATTTAAATATTAAAATCGTTTTCTTTCTCTATATCTTGTTAATAATTTGTGTTTTACAATTGGGGTATTGTTTAAATCTTCAAATATTTACATTTATAGCGTTTAACAGACGCCCTTATCCAGAGCGACTTACAATAGATACAATCTTACAATCCAAGAAATTGTGGGTTAAGGGTCTTGCTCAAGGAGCCAACAGTGGCAGCTTGGCAGAGGTGGGATTTGAACCCTGGACCTTGTGGTCCATAGTCCAGTAACTTACCCGCTAGGCTACCACAGTCCCAATATTACCCAATATTAGCCAAATTCTATGACTTCTCGCACCTGTTTGTTCTAGTGCCAAACATTGATCAGAGATTTTGGTCCATAGTGACATGATGGCATCACACAGTTCCTGCAGATTTGTCGGCTGCACATCCATGATACGAATCTCCAAATCAACCACTTCGAAAAGGTGCTGTACTAGATTGAGATCTGGTGACTGTGGAAGCCTTTTGAGTACATTGAGCTTATTATCACGTACAAGAAACCAGTTTGAGATGATTAGAGATTTAGTGCATTATCCTGCTGGAAGTAGCCATCAGAAGATGGTACACTGTGGTCATCAAGAGATGCACATGGTCAGCAACAATACTTAAGGAGCCCAAAGTGTGCCAAGAAAATATCCTCCACCATTACACCAGCAGCAGCCTGAACAGTTGATACAAGGCAGGATGGATCCATGCTTTTGTGTTGTTTACACCAAATTCTGACCCGACCATCAGAGTTCTCGCAGCAGAAATAGGGACTCCTCAGACCAGGCTACATTTATCCAATCTTCTGTTGTCCAATATTGGTAATTGTAGCCTCACTTGTCTGTTCTTAGCTGACAGGAGTGGTACCCGGTGTGGTCTTTTTCTGCTGTAGCCCATCTGCTTCAAGGTTTGATGTGTTGCTTCAGAGATGCTCTTCTGCATGCCTCGGTTGAGTGGATATTTGAGTTAATGCTTGCTGAGTTTTGCTCAAACAGTCTGATCATTTTCCTCTGACCTTTTCTTCACTCGGAGAACTACCCTTACTGGATGTTTTCTTTTTTTTGGACCATTCTCTGTAAACCCAAGAGATGGCGCTGTGTGTGGAAATCCCAGTAGATCAGCAGTTTCTAAAATATTCAGACCAGCCCGTCAACAACAATGCCATGGTCAAAGTCACTTAAATCACCTTTCTCTCCCCATCGGATGTTCGTTTTGAACTTGAGCAGGTCATCAGCAGTCTTCTTGATGATCTGACAGAACTACTGTTAAAGTATTGGTTGTTCAAAACTGCAAACTGATGCACTAAATCAAATTTCAAAAATTTAAAAAGCCTGGCGTTTTCTTTTGACTTAGTATTTATTACTGAGTGCTATGGGAGCTGTAGCTCATGCTGTGCAATAATGTAATGTTCTAGTCTTAACATTCATCTCATTGTATCTTTATATCTCAAAACACGTTAATGGAAATGTGAGCTTTTCTTTTTTCTAATTCCTTTTCTTCTTGTATTAATGGGCAGTTAGAGGTGTACTTCCATCTTCTTTGCCTCCTCTAAGCCAGTGATTAAGGCTTATGAGGATCAACTCTTTCTACTTTTTATGTTTCTGGTCCATTAGTGCTCCAGCTCAAGTGTACTGCGCTTTATCAGCGTGAGATTTTTGTTCTCGACATCTTAGTGTCTCATAAGAGCAGCGTCAGAGTTAATAAGGGTCATGCTTATATATTCAGAGATCATAATGCGCCTGAGCAAGGAAGGAAGACTGAATTAAAAATAAATAATTATAAGGATAGTGACACGGCACCTGAATTTGCATTAAGAGCCAATCAGGGCCAAGAAGACAGACTTGTATCGGCGGACTTGCAGCAAAATAAATGATTCACATACAGGTATGTGCCGTTTAACGTCCGTTCCCTTTAATGGCCAAGGTCTTATGAATTATAATAGGAAATAAAATTCTGTCTTACATATGTATGTTTTATTCATGTCTGAATGACAGAAAACTTGTACGAGCGCATCCTTGTGACAGAAAAAGAATCGCTTTCTTGAAAGCCATAAAAGAAACATGGTATAGTTCTACTTATCTTTTTTGTTTTTGATATTCGGTGATGTTTCAAGTTTTATAAAAACTACGAATATAAGAATTTCTGTGTTATAGCAGAGTACTGTATGAAATTTCTCCGTATTGTGTTTTAATAATATTCAGAAGTCAGTGTTTTATTTTTTAGGTGGCACGGTGGGTAGCATTGTCGCCTCACAACAATCCCCAGGTGGAGTGGGCGGGGTCCTGTCTGTATGGAGTTGCCATGTCCTCCCCATGTCTACGTGGGTTTACCCCGGGTTCTCCAGTTTCCTCCCACAGTCCAAAGACAGGCATGTAAGGTTAATTGGTGTCTCTAAAGTGCCCCTAGTGTGTGAGAATGTGCCCAAGGTGGATTGGCGCCCTGTCTAGGGTTGTTCCTGCCTTGCTCCCTGTGCCGCCGACTTGGTGCCAGCTCTCCCGCTACCCTGTTCAGGATTAAGTGGAGAAGAACGTGAATGAATGAAAAGTAGTTTTTAAATTCTGTGTAGAGTCTGTGTTTGAAGATTGTGTTTCTCTGTAGCAATTAACTTTTTATAGCGTTGCGTCCTTGTGAAAGTCAAACCAGCAAAAACACAACAACTTCTCACATCCATTCTTTATTACACAGTCTGCATCCTGACAGACAGATTACAAACCCTGTTAAAGACTATCTACAAGTCAACGTGGATAAAATAAATGCTGAGACGCGACTCGCCTCGCACCGGCTTTATAGGAATTTTAGCCCATTCCTCCGTTCAGAACAGCTTCAACTTTGGGATGTTGGTGGGTTTTCAGGATTTTGACTTGGCCATTCCAAAACATGAACTTTATTCTTCTGTAACCATGCTTCGGTAGAACGGCTTGTGTGCTTAGGGTCGTTGTCTTGCTGCATGACCCACCTTCTCTTGAGATTCAGTTCATGGACAGATGTCCTGACATTTTCTTTAGAATCTTCTGATATAGTTCAGCATTCATTGTTCCATCAATGATGGCAAGCCGTCCTAGCCCAGATGCAGCAAAACAGGCCCAAACCATGATACTACCACCACCATGTTTCACAGATGGGATAAGGTTCTTATGCTGGAATGCAGTGTTTTTTCAGTGTTTTCTCCAAACATAACCGCTTTTCTTTTAAACCAAAAAGTTTCTATTTTGGTCTCATCCATCCACAAAAACATTTTTCCAATAGCCTCTGGCTCGTCCACGTGATCTTTAGCAAACTGCAGACGAGCAGCAATGTTCTTTTTGGAGAGCAGTGGCTTTCTCCTTGCAACCCTGCCATGCACACCATTGTTGTTCAGTGTTCTTCTGATGGTGGACTCATGAACATTACCATTAGCCAATGAGAGAGAGGCCTTCAGTTGCTTAGAAGTTACCCTGGGGTCCTTTGTGACCTCACCAACTATTACACGCCTTGCTCTTGGAGTGATCTTTGTTGGTCGGCCACTCCTGGGGAGGGTAACAATGGTCTTGAATTTCCTCCATTTGTACACAATCTGTCTGACTGTGGATTGGTGAAGTCCGAACTCTTTAGAGATGGTTTTGTAACCTTTTCCAGCCTGATTTCCTCAGAAATCTCCTTTGTTCGTGCCATGATACACTTCCACAAACATGCTGTGAAGAGCAGACTTTGATAGATCCCTGTTCTTTAAATAAAACATGGTGCCCCCTCACACCTGATTGTCATCTCATTGATTGAAAACATCTGACTCTAATTTCACCTTCAAATTAACTGCTAATCCTAGAGGTTCACATTTTTGGAACTTACTAATATGTGATATTCCATCATTTTCCTCAATAAATAAATAACCAAGTATAATATTTGTGTCTCATTTGTTTAACTGGCAAGTATAATACTACTTTTAGGACTTTTAGGGCTGCTCATACATTTTCAGCATCAGGTATGAATTTCAGTTTGTCCATTATTTTTGTAACCCCGTTAAGTCAGCAAACTCGCCTTTTGCCAGAAATAGCCATGCAACAGACGTGGGCGAGATGACGAGTTTAGACTGTATTGCTCTAAGTAGCTAATAGATGTGATTTGAGACACAGCCGATTAGTCTCTTCCGACACGTCAGACTGAACGAACTGGCTTCCTCCCTGCGTACCATTACTGTGTCTCTGCTGTTTATTTGTAGCTCTGTGCAATTTCATGCTCTGCATCCATGATTTCATAGTCTCTCTTTGTATAGTCTTGCTAAGTTACAGAAGAAAATAACATTCTGCTAAATCGTAGTTGATATAAATGGCTTCATCCGCTTTACAACATGCTCTTAATACAAAGCCATTTATGCTGGCCTTGCGTCTGCAGCTGTTTTCTTTCGGAGCGTTCATGAAATGTCTGAAGGTCTTGAATATGGCTGGTAAAAAAAAAAAACCAACATTCCTTGTTAAAATGGTCTGCCTTGAATTCAGCCATTTGAACAGTGCTGAAGTAGTTTGTTAATAGCGCGCTGTTGAAGTGGCTGCAGGGTTTTTCCCTCAGTGTGGAGTATTAAGAGCTATTGGGAAGCCACTGCATGTTTTTATAGTGCCGGCGTATCAGCACGTCGCAGACTTCCAGAGAGAGAATAAGCTTGTTGGGCGACAAGTTGTTAGACAAATGTGACGCCCAAATAAAAAAGAAAAAGAAAAAAGCTGCTGCTCAATTTTACGCCCCGACATGGATGAACAGCTGCGGAGGATCTGAGTAAAGACGTATTTAAACCGATGGCTTCTTTCATGTGTGCTGTGTTAAAGTACTTAGGCCTGACGATGAAGTCTATGAAGGAACGACTTAGGCAGAAGTGCACCAGGGGAAACAGTACAGTGTGGATTCTCACTCTATCCTGGCACACCAACAGTTTTAAAGGATTTTAATGCAGAAATCTGTCCTCCGTAGCAAATCAACATGCCATTGTGACCAACCAGTCATGCGAAATATTTCGCCTAAGACTTTTCCCACTCCGTCATTACATGGTGTATGTAAAGTGCAAATTATTAACAGCATAGCAGTTTAAATATAGAAAGGCTGGCAATATGACAATTTTAGATATTCAAATGGTTTTATGATTCAGATGTTTGAACGTTCTACATAAACAGATTGCGAGAACAGTCATACTAAGCAGATTTTATTACACATAGCAGATGCTACTCTATTCCATAGTCCAGCTCCTCAGTGATAGACCAGAGAGGGGCTGCAACAAACGACTATTCAGATTACAAATCGCTCAGTTCTCAAATACCTCTTAGCTATCAGTCTTTACATTTTCTTGAGATTGTTTTATGCATTAACTAACTAAAGACAATGACGAGTACCTTATTCAAAAGTCCACTCCTTTAATGAACTTTTCAGCCAATAGAAAAGATAAATACATTCATAAATTCATCTGTTTTTCCTGACAATATCTAAAACCAATGATGTGCAAAGTAGCACCGATTTAAAATTTAACAACTAAATCAGTATCTCCAGCCTTGAACTTTGAGGTGCGTTCAAATTCAGCAAACAGTGGCGAATGTTTCTGGCAAACATGGTTTCTAAATGAATAGTTAGATTTGAGTGATTTGGTGTGAACATTCCATTTGAACAGTAACCCTTCATCCAGCTCTCCTCGTGCTCGTGAAGAACTGCTTCCTGAACGTTCGAAAACCGGGAAGTATTTGCAAACGCTTTTCAATTTGAACACATTTGTGGCCTCAGTGTTAAGAAACGATGTTGAAAATGTTGTGAACAGGTTCGTTATGAATAAGTTACTTGCGGCTTCGTCCCAATGCTATTAACAATTTAAGAGAACATGCATATTGTTTTAAAAAGCAATAGAATAATATAATCGTGTGTTACCCCAGAGAACGTCGCGGCTGTGATGATCTACGGCACTCTCCTTTGGCTTGTGATGCTATTCGTGATAAGACTCCCCACGTTCTTTTAGTAAGGGCGAAAAACAAGGATTTTACGCAACTTCCATAAATGTTTGCTTTTTTCTTACTACTTAAGTTCCAAACATTTTCCAGTTCCTCTGATGTACACAAATGCAGAGAGATGATTGAATCCAAAACTAACATCAGTTTTACGTCACTACTAGTGATTTATAGCTACAAAAAAAATATTTTTTTATTTGTTAACTCGTAGAACATATTTACTTCCTGAATATACACTTTAATGTTTGTTTAAAAAAATCCTATAAGTGATCAGTTTCTATACATTTAATACATTTACAGCATTTAGCAGACACCCTTATCTAGAGCGACTTACAATTGGTACAGTCTTACAATCCAAGTTATTGTGGGTTAAGGTTCTTGCTCAAGGAGCCAACAGTGGCAGCTTGGCAGAGGTGGGATTTGAACCCTGTATCTTCTGGTCCAGAGTCCAGTACCTTATCCACTGGGCTACCACAGTCCCAAAAAAAAAAAACTGTACAAACCAAGATTTGAACCCAGGACCTTCAGCACCGAAGACAGCGATGCTGACCACTAACCCACAGAGGAAGACGTAATGTAATGTATCAGTTTCTTTTGTTGAGCTAGATTTTTATAAGTATATAAATTAGTTTGTTTTTTTTACATTCAGTGCAAATTAGTCTTAAAAACCAACATGAAAAATGGTAGCGATCATACAGTCAGTCCATTTGCATCATTCAGGTGGTAATGTACGAAATAAGATGTAAAGCTTCTCATCCATGTAACTGAGGAAGGAAGTAATCCAGCATGAAAAACGCTGTTTCAAAGTGTAATGAGAATTTTATTCAAGCGCTCACCGAACAGAATGCGTCCTTAATGTGTACCGAAGTCATTGCTGCTCTTAATTGTTGTATATGCTCTTCTTTGAGGCAGAATTTGCTAGCTGATTGAATATGCAAACATATTTATTTAGTATCTAACAAAATAAGAGGCTATTAGAGCGGAGAGCTGGCAGTGGAATAATCTGGTTAGAAAAAGTGTTGCAATTTAGGAGACGTGGTTCCTCTCCCAGGCAAATAAAAACAAGTAGGCAGGGCTCAATGACCATGGAAGAGGAAGGTTGTGAGTTCAAGCCCCAGGTCTACAACTATTGGGCCCTTGAGCAAAACCCTAATCCTTCCACAAGTTGCTGTGGATATGATCTACATGCAGTAAATGGAAGCAAATCCCATCACTGCCAATATAACTTTCCAGAATTCCCCACTGGGGATCAAAGTATTTCTCGGGTCTGTTCATCTGTCCATCCACCCCTCAAAGACAGACACACACACACCTATATAGTACTACTTTAACTCTAATTATGTTAATATTAAACAATGTTGTTCTGTGACTACAAGCATTAGCATTACACGCGCTGCTAATTTCTTTTAAATGAAGACACTGTTCCTTCTAAATCCCATTCTGGGTTTCTTAAAATGGGATTTACCTGGATCAATCTGGTAATGGATTTTTCATTTGGAAATGTAATTCTGGCAGTCCTTCATCATGCCCCTGATTATTAGAGTATCACCCGAGCGGACGGATTAGCCTCCAGATGTAGCCGCAGATGACTGGGGAATGCGACGCCTGCCCGGTTCTAATCTCTGAGCGGTTAGCGTTGTGGAACCTGCCATGTTCTTGATGTGTAATTTCTGAAAGTTCTTCCACTGATGGATAGAGAGTCTGTCAAACGTTGCCAAGACAGGTTGACTCTTTTTAATCAGTTTCGACTGGAAAAATGGCCTCGGTCTTTGATTTAGATCACTTTTTATTGATTGGTCATGATTTCCTTTGCTTTTGTAGCTTCATTTGGCAAAGCTGCAGCTGAAGAATCATTATCGGAGCTGGTGTTGGTGAATTGGTTGAGGGTTTAAAAGTGTAATATGGCTGAAAAGTACAGGCAAGAAACCACAGGCATGACTCGGCAGAATTTTAAAGATTTATGTAAAAGTTTGCTGGTCAAAGTGCTATGTGTAAGCTCCTGAGGAATAAATAAAGCTATTTTACTGTCTTTCTAGTGTCTTTAGTTTGGTAGTCTGGTCCCAGTCGGAGCTGGGATGTGGGATGTGGGATGTGATGGGGTGAAACTTGCCTAGAGCACCAAGTGTGCCAGGGCCTGCCTTCCAGCAAACCTTCACAGTACAGGGAATCAGTCCTACAGAGGCTGCTGGATTCTGCAGCCAGTATGAACATAATATGTAATATTTATGCAGTACACAATCCACTTAAGGTGGGACGGTGGTGCTGTCGAATCATGGCTCCAAACTTATTTGGTTAGGTTTCTCTCTCTGTGTGGAGTTTGCATGTTCTCCACAGCTCCGTGAGGGTTTCCTACTGTGGTGTCCTTCATTATGCATTAGGTTTGTATGTGCCCTGTGATGGATTGGCGCCCTGTCTAGAGTTGGTTCCTGCTTTGTACCTTGTGCTGCCGGTTAGGCCCTGACTCCCAGCAACCCTGAACTGAATTAAGCCATTGCCTTTTTACCAGTACTGGATTTTACCAAACTCAACCTAGCTAGAAAACAAAGCATCTAGAAATGTATACACACTCCATATAATAAGTGTAACCTGTAGTGTCATAGCTTTGTTTGGAGACCCTCAAGAGTTACCTTTCAGAGAAGGTCATGGTCATTCCTGAAGTGGAAATGGATCAAAAACAGTACGTCTTTCTTATGAAGGGGGTCCGTCGCATTTGAGCTTGGCTCCAGAAGTTTAGGAGGGGAAGGAAAAAGAGGTTTAGAATTGTTCAGGAAATTTCCTGATCTTCTGACCATAGACTTATCTCCACTGACATGTTGAGTGCTTGAGAGCATTTACATGCTTAGATCCTTATTAGGTTTGGCCAATTATCTGATTATTCAATCTATGTAAATGGCAGCCTCTGATATCCTAAATGGTCTCTCTCTGTCCGTCTGCTAAAGGTTGCATTACACGAAACCCTGCAAATCACCCCGATACCATTTCCTGCTCTTTTGAAAAGCTTTTGAGACCATTAGATGCCCGGCGTCCTCGCCCCACGAGAGAGAGAGAGAGAAACGCATTTGTTTTGATCTTATCATTATTTCCAGAGTGTGTAATGCACTATTCATACATTTTGCATTACAAAAAAGATTGTTTATACGAATCATGTATGAAAGACAGAACAATATTGTTTTCCGAGCTGAAATCAACATTTTCTCTCTGCTTACGATGCTTCTGGTCTCTTCGAGCCCTAAGTGGACTTGTCAGAGCTAATCTGCAGTAAGTATTCCTCTATATATTTTCAGCTCGTTCATGAATCTGAAGTAGCAAATTAATGGCAGAGGTTTGAATGGCCGTCGGAAGCGGAGGCAGTGCGGTGACTGATGGGTATGCCCTGAAACACAGCGTCTGATTTATTCTGTCTGAAATTTGATGGAGCAGTTATCAGTGCTGTCAGACGGGGTTGGGTTCCGCTTTTAGGATGTTCTCCCCGTTGTGATTTTGATCTTTAAATGTTGATACACATGGTTTTACCAAATGACATATATACACACACACACACACATATAAGTATACACATACAGTGCTCTGCAAAAGTCTTAGGCCACCATTTTTTATATATATGCATGTATGTGTCCTAAGTTTTTTGGCTACGTTTGTTTGTGTCCCTATGCTTTTGGCCACATGCAGGTTTGTGTCCCATATATGTGTATGTGTGTGTGTGTGTGTGTGTGTGTGTGTGTGTGTGTGTGTGTGTGTGTGTGTGTGTGTGTGCGCGTATATATATATATATATATATATATATATATATATATATATATATATATATATATATATATATATTATATACAATGGTGGCCTAAGACTTTTGCACTGTATGTGTGTATGTGTAGGCAAACAAAAAATGTTTATCCCCGTTTTGTTGCAATACCAAGCATGTTAATTATTTAAAGGTTACATTCTCTTTCATCGTATTGAATAATGTTAGAAATTTTATTTAATCAAAGTCCATTTCTGTGTAAACATTTCTTTCTTTTTTTTTTTTTTTTCTTCTTCTTCTTCTTCTTCTTCTTTTTTTTGTGGACTGTGTGTGTATGCGCTGCTGTGTGCATGCGGCACAGCTCCAGAAATCAATGATGGTTCGATCAAAGATGGTTTGGTCTTCACCTCTGGTAACTGCTTGTTTATTTGTACGCTTACTCTCTCTCTCTCTATTTGTTGTGTGGTTCTTAGACTTACTACACTTTCTTTCCATTCCACCTCCCAAAACATGCCAGTAAGTGGATTTTCTACTCTAAATTATCCATAGTTGTGAGTATGAATGAAGGAGTGTGTGTGTGTGTGTGTGTGTGTGTGTGTGTGTGTGTGTGTGTGTGTAGTGTTGGATCTGTTTTATGCCTGTTTTTGAGCTGCAGTGAGTGAGTTTGAATGTCTGTTTTGAAGGTCTGTGAGTCTGTTTCTCCAGTCGTGGTGGAGCTCTGACAGGTCTCAAGCTTCAGGGTCTCAAGCTGTGTCTCAAATGGCGTACTTTGCATAGCAGTAATAGTGTATTCACACTGGGAACCATGGGGAAGCCTGGTGTACTATTAATAAATGGATCTTGATGAGCGTAGACGAGTGTAGACTTTTGGGCATGTTTTTAAACACTTAGAAGTTGCAGCCTGTTCAGTTAGTAAAACTGCAGGTTTGTGTCTCTATACTTTTGGCCACATGCGGGTTTTTGTCCTTATACTTTTGATCACATGCAGGTTTGTGTCCCAGTACTTTTGGCAACATGCGGGTATGTGTCCCAATACTTTTGGCCACCTGCGGGTTTGTGTCCCAATACTTTTGGCCACATGCAGGTTTGTTTCCCAGTACTTTTGGCCACCTGCGGGTTTGTGTCCCAATACTTTTGACCACATGCAGATTTGTTTCCCAGTACTTTTGGCCACATGCAGGTTTGTGTCCCAGTACTTTTGGCCACATGCAGGTTTGTGTCCCAGTACTTTTGGCCACATGCAGGTTTGTGTCCCAGTACTTTTGGCCACATGCGGGTGTGTGTCCCAGTATTTTTGGACATGTTTGTTAGTGTCCCAGTGTGTTTGGCCACATGCAGGTTTGTCTCCTAATACTTTTGATCACATGCAGGTTTGTGTCCCAGTACTTTTGGCAACATGCGGGTATGTGTCCCAATACTTTTGGCCACCTGCGGGTTTGTGTCCCAATACTATTGGCCACATGCAGGTTTGTTTCCCAGTACTTTTGGCCACCTGCGGGTTTGTGTCCCAATACTTTTGACCAAATGCAGGTTGGTTTCCCAGTTTCTTTTTTGGCCACATGCAGGTTTTGTCTCCTAAACACTTTTGGCCACATGCAGGTTTTGTGTCCCAGTACGTTTGGCCACATGCAGGTTTGTGTCCCAGTACTTTTGGCCACATGCAGGTTTGTCTCCCAGTACTTTTGGCCACATGCAGGTTTGGGTCCCAGTACTTTTGGCCACATGCAGGTTTGTGTTCCCAGTACTTTTGGCCACATGCAGGTTTGTCTCCCAGTACTTTTTGGCCACATGCAGGTTTGTCTCCCAGTACTTTTGGCCACATGCAGGTTTGTGTCCCAGTACTTTTTGGCCACATGCAGGTTTTGTGCCCCAGTACTTTTGGCCACATGCAGGTTTTGTGTCCCAGTACTTTTGGCCACATGCAGGTTTGTGTCCCAGTACTTTTGGCCACATGCGCAGTTTGTGTCCCAGTACTTTTGGCCACATGCAGGTTTGTGCCCCAGTACTTTTGGCCACATGCAGGTTTGGGTCCCAGTACTTTTGGCCACATGCAGGTTTGGGTCCCAGTACTTTTGGCCACATGCGGGTTTGTGTCCCAGTACTTTTGGCCACATGCGGGTTTGTGTCCCAGTAATTTTGGCCACATGCTGGTTTGTCTCCTAATACTTTTGGCCACATGCAGGTTTGTGCCCCAATACTTTTGGCCACGTTTGTTTGTGTCCCTATACATTTTTCCACATGTGGGTTTGTGTCCTTATACTTTTGGCCACATGCAGGTTTGTCCCAGTACTTTTGGCCACATGCAGGTGTGTATCCCTTGTTTGTATTCTTCCTAGTGGACAAAACCTCATGTTAGTACAAGTAAGCAATAGCCCCAATGTCAAAACGTTTTCCGATTTGGGTTGTACTAACACTAGCCGTAGCGGCAGCACTTAAACCGGTAGTAGGTGATGTTCTTTGTTGAAGTAACACTAGTAACATTCACCAATGTTGAAATATTAGGAGTAAAGATGCACTCTGCTCACGGTTCGATTCATTTTTTTACATTCAAAAACAGGCAGTCCTTTTTTATCTGAAGTGTAAACAATGCAAAACGGTGCACATTTTTTCAACTAAAACGTTCAATCTCCTCCAATTAAGGAAAATGAAAATGAGACCCTGTTATCATGCTCAGTTTGTCAAACACCTTTTTGTATCAGTTGCTAGTGTGAAAAGCACAATACAAATTATTTGTTTCCATTGGAGAAGATATGTAGGAAGATATGTCGTATATGGCGTATGCTTGCGTCCTCTGGTGTTCAAAGAATGTAATGACATTTTTGGATATCCATAAAGAGAAAGCCTGTGAAATCTCTCTGATGACCTCGTGGCATGAACCTGGTGATCCCTGTGGTGTTTTGTGCTATTAATGGCTAATCCACAGCAGTATGTTTGCATTCGACATGCTTTTTATTGAGTCTGTGCTCCTGTCGGGGTGGGTGAGTGTGTGTGTGTGTCAGTGTCACACTAAGCATGAGCACTAGAACTAATAATCTATGTGAAGACGAGCTGGTTTCACACGTCATGTAAATTTTGCAAAAAAAGGGAAGTGCTTTGATGCTCGGCCAAAAGATAACGACTAATAAAAACTTACAGGACTTGCAAGAAGTACACAGATCTACTGTGCTTGAGCTCACATGCATTAGAACGCCTCTATGTGAAAGACCAGCTCTGACTCTCAAGAGCTCTTTGCCTTCAGACTGCACTCTGGAATCGCATGCCATGGATGGACTTGGTGGCAAGAACCTACTGGACCTCAGTTCCTCTAGATCTGGAAGGCTATCTTATACAAAGCATACAGGATTCCTGCTGAGAGCGCACGCCGAGGCCAAGGATTACTGATAGACCTATCAAGTCTCATATGAGACCTGGAGACATACTGCCGAGTTCCTGATATAGTTTCTGGGTTACACAATACCTTCAGTGGAAATGCATCGGTTATACCGAGTCCATAAACTGTTTGAGGAACATTATCTTTGGTCTATAAAGTTCTTGAGTTCCTGACTGTGTCTGGATTCCTGATTAGGTCTGCAGTGAAAATGCTCCTGACCTGCCAACAAATACTTAAACCTGTAGGAGGAATTACTTTTGGTCTATAAGCTCATGAGAACTCAAGGCTCCTGAAAAGTGGCTGTTATCTTGGTTTCTGAGAAGACCAGAGATCCTGAGAAGCTTAATGGATTCTTGCATTGGGAAATCCAACAGGTCCAACTCCTAAAACGGACTCCCTTCTGGTGTTGGGAGTCTTCTGATCCTGCTGCGAGGCGGCGTTACGGACATTCTGAACCTTTAATGAGTTCCTGAATAGGTTCCTGTTTTAGCCCAAGAGGTTGCCTTTAATGCCGAGTTGGTTCATGTTGGTTTCTCCCACATTCAAAGAGTTTGGAGTTTCTGGACCAAGTTCCCTTTTGGTTAGAGAAAGCTCCAGTAAGTGAGATCATGACGTGTGCCTGGTGCTGCTGTGTGTGCAGAGGGAGCAGGAGGGATGAGGTAAGAACCCGCGCGATAGGTGGAGGGGTGGAGGTTTGGCGACAAGCAGGAACACGCTGAGGAATGCCTCTGTAGCCGCGCTAACTGCACTGCAAGGATCCGCTTCCTCGTAGAGGTGAAGCGAAGCTGCCGAGGTGCTTGTGTTGTTGCCTCGTGTGGCGGTGGATTAAATGCTCCAAAGTGGATTACCGGGGGTTGGACCTAATCTTCTCGATGATAGGTCTAGTAGGATCCTGTGTAGGTAGGTCTGCGTTTGGACGGCGTGACGGGACGCGATGAATTTAGGTCTCTGATTACAGGTCAGCCAACAGGGACAAAGTCCAAAGTTGGTCTGAGGCAGGCGTTTGGGTGATTGCACTTTTGCTATCTTATCTTTCTTGTTTTTACAACCTCTCTTTCTCGGGTTAAAACTCATCTAAAAACGTATCTTTTCCTTCAACATTTTCACTCATCTCCTACTTCCTCTATAAATCGTAATGTCGATGTACAGCGACCTTGGGTGCGCTATCTACACAATGTATTATCATTATTGCAGTGCTGACTGATATGGTTTTGATCTTCTGGTTTCTCAGAAGCATTCATATGGTCTCCCACACACACACACACACACAGGCACAAACCAATACCGCCGTGCTGCTGCGCTTCTGCATGATGTTCCTGTGCTGCAGTTTGATCAGATAAAGTTCATTCTAGTTCCCTCTGGTTTCATCTCAGAAGCACTTTCTCTCTTTCTTCCTTCAGGCCTGACTTCATTGTCTTTGATATCGTTGGGTTTTCTGCAGTATAACGTCTTCTGCAAAGCGTTGCACAGCCCTAAGTCTTGTTTTGCTCTTACTCATATGAGAAACCTCTAAAAGGAGCACACCTACAAAAGGTAAAGAAGCGTCTAATCCGGAGACGTGCAGTACACGTTTCACCAGGGAGCACTGCTGCTCCCGATTTTGAAATTAACAAGAGCAGACGAAACGAAAAAACAATCCAATATGACAAACGTATTAACTTTTAAAAATGTCTTTCTTTACTCAGTCTTTCACACTGATGAGCAAAAATGAAGGAAAAAACAAGTCTGAAGCACTGCTTTACCTCTCTTCTTCTGTCATCATGGCAAGAGAGATTTCTTTCACTCCAAAACCCTAGAAATTGTTCTCTGCCATGTCTTCCTTACTCAGCCCCCCTGTCCATTCCCTACGTCCTTTCTTCCAGCATTGCTAATGTGGAGTAAATCCATGGTCATTGCTTGACTTTTGTCAAATCCACACCACTTTCTGAGGATGAAGTGGTGACACTAATGACCACAAATTGCACGACGGCCTGACCGGCCCGGTGGATAACATAACAGCCACGCTTCTCCAGGCAATTACTGGGAACTTTACACCATGTACCACAACACATTGCTGACATCTTGACTGAACCTTTCTCTCTTCAAGATGACTCGAGTTACACCTCGACTGAAGAGCCCAATTTGTGTCTGGGTACAACTCCAACTTGTCTCTGTCCAAATCCCATGAATGTGCCATTTGTAGACAGCTGTTCTCCTTCAAGAAAACAATCTCCTTGATACATTACATTTACAGCATTTAGCAGACGCCCTTATCCAGAGCGACTTACAATTGATACAGTCTTACAATCCAAGCAATTGTGGGTTAAGGGTCTTCTCAACAGTGGAAGCTTGGCAGAGGTGGGATTTGAACCCTGGACCTTTTGGTCCATAGTCCAGTACCTTAACCGCTAGGCTACCACAATCCATGGATACCAACCATGGATGTTCATTTGGATTTTTTGTACACAATCTCACTGAGCATGGCTTCCCGTATCACTGCAGGGCAGATTTGTGGACTGTGGTAGTCTAGCAGTTAAGGTACTGGACTATGGACCAAAAGGTCCAGGGTTCACACCTCTGCCAAGCTGCCACTGTTGGGTCCTTGAGCAAGGCCCTTAACCTTCAGCTTGAATTGTAAGAGTATCATTTGCAAGTCGCTCTGGATAAGGGCGTCTGCTAAATGCTGTAAATGTAAGTGATACTAAATTTGACTTCTCATGAGTAGCATTAGTTTCTAGTGTGAACGGTAATGAAAACTCATAGATCCAGTACTTGCACCTTCAACTGTTTGCACATGTTGTAAGTCGCTCTGGATAAGAGCGCCTGCCAAATAACTAAATGGAAATGTAAGGTCACGGCTCTGTGAAAGTCAGCCAAGCTGTTCCTCAAAGTTGCCAAACCATTTCTTTGAGCTTTGTTGTAAGAGTGCAGAAGGTTGATGAACTGGCTCGGAGGTGGAAGCCTATAAAGTTGGCGCAGTGAGAGTCACTGAGCATTCTGGCACATTCTGCTGCCACTGTCTGTGAAGATTTCATGCCTGCGCGCTTCATATGATGAACCGGTTTGCAGTAAGTGCGGCAGAAATAATACAGATCGCTAATTAGAAGAGGCATCCGCAAACATTTGCACATGTGTGTTTACTGCTTCTGTCCATCGGACACTCTTTGAATTGGTGTCTTCTTCATATTTGACCCGCGTTGTGTGTGTTTGTAATTCTCACATAGTTTTGCAGGTTAGTTATTGGAATGTTGTCCCAATTCTATACTAACAAGAGTGTCTGTATTGGTTTACCTATTGTTGTGAGGACCACATGTCCTCTTTTTGCATCTTCTTACCCTCCCACCTTCTGGAAGAATGTACCTGAGCACCCGGGTGGCAGAAACTCCAAAAGCCTCTTGTCCCAGGCAGTCAGGCTCAACAAATATTATCATCTACCATGTTAAGAACTGCCATGCTGCGAATATAGACTCACAGCAGGTCATAAGCTGTACTTGCACAATTAGACTGCTGCTGTTTTTGCAAAATACCCATTACAGATTCCGTGGTGCTCATTTCATGCTTACCACCATTCCTTCCAACTAAGCATATTAGCTACACATAGAATTATGCACTCACTGATCACTTCATTAGGTACATTTTGCTAGTACCGGTTTGGACCCCCTTTTTGCCTTCTTAGTCAGGGTTCCTCAGAGATTTTGGGCCTTTTTGGCATGGCATCACGCAGTTGCTTCAGATTTGTCGGCTGCACATCCATGATGTGAATCTCCTGTTCCACCACATCCCAAAGGTGCTCCATTGGACTGAGGTCTGGTGATTGTATAGCCATTTTCAAGAAATCAGTTGGAGATGGTTTGAGCTTTGTGACAATGATTCTCAATTGGTATTAAGGGGCCCTCACACCATTACACCACCAGCTGCACCCTGACCTGCTGATACAAGGCAGGATTGATCAATGCGTTGATGATGTTTACGCCAAATTCTGACCCGACCATCCAAATGTTGAAGCAGAAATCAAGACTCATCAGACCAAGCAACGTTTCTGCAATCTCCTATTGTCTAATTTTGGTGAGCCTGTGCAATTTGCCAGTTCTTAACTGCTGTTGTAGCCCACCCGCTTTAAGGTTTGGCTGGTTGTGCATTCAGAGATGCCATGTGATTGGCTGAAATTGTATGTATACCTTACTATACTTTTTGTACTGTATACAGTTGTCTCATTGTCATGCACTCAGCACTTTATGACACAAAGTTAAACGTTGGTTAAACGTGGTCTTGGAGGAACGACTTTGTTTCCGTTGGTGTTTTATAACCACCAATTATAATTAAATGGACAACAGAGACACATGCAAACACACATGCCTGTATTGCTCAGGGACAGTTCATTTGGTGGTAGAGAGTAGTGGTATACTGCTGAAACTCAACATCATGCTGGTGCTTCAGATGTTTTTCCATGTTGTTTACAACAGATCAACTTTCCATACATTGAGTGTCCATCTTCCACTAATGTTGTAGCGGAACCTATCAAAACAGAACTATTTGATGACGTACGTGACTACATGATCCTGGCAGATAGGTGCCTTTTTATAGACGTATTTTTGCGCTAATCGCAGCCGTGTATTTGAAGTATAAAATGCGTTAGTAGGAACCGATGAGTGGATTCGTAGAAACATTAGTGTTAGGTAGGTATAGTGTGAGTGTGCCCTTAATGCTGCAATGCCTGTTGGAAGCTCAGTCACAGTCTGTCCAACTCACTGACGGTCCGTCTCGCTTGTATCACTCTCAGTCCGCATCACTGTCTCACTCATTCATTCGCTGTCAACTCTCAGGGAGTGCATTTACGTACACTTACTAGTCCGATAACTGCCGAAAAAGAGATTTTGTCAGTAATGCGATCCCTTGGACTATGAGATAATGGGAAAGCTCGGGGTTTACATGATTCAGGTAATAATTGGATTTCTGCTAACCTCACAGAGGGATGTATTATTGTTCTTATTGTTGTTATCATTATTATTATTGTGACATACACCTATTATTTAATTAACATAAACTGCATTTGTTCAAGTCCAAAATAAGCAAATTGGCTCCATAAATAAATAATTGACTTCTACAATGTGGGAGTGACCACTTGATTAGTTAAAAATCGGTTCAAATAATAATAATGTATATTTTCTTTTTAACTTTAGAGATTGAACAAAACCAATTTGCAGGAAAAAAGCAACAACACTTTAGAAACAAGCCCTAAAGACCTGCAGCCTGCAACTACCAGTCTTTGTAAGCAGATTTATAGAAAAGTAATCCCATAATTTGCTTAGAATAAGCAGACCTGGCAGTATTTGAGTGCATGCGCAGACGGACAAAAACAATTTAAATCAGAGTAAGGACATACATGCGCTGAGAAATCTGATGACTGAGGTAAAATCCAGCTTTCTTTATTGGATTTCTTAATCTGATTTCTAGACCTGGGTAGTCAAATATTGGGAAACCTCCAGGTTTATATGACTCGGGCAGTAATCTGATTTGCAACGAGCCAGTAATCTCACAGAAATATGTAATAAACTTCAAGTATATACTGCGTTTCTCTACTACTAATAATAATAATTATTATAAGTTCCCATTATCTCACTGAATCTCCAGAAAGTGCAATTAAGTGTTTAATTCTGTGGCATGTTTAATTCTGGGGTTGCCAGATCCTGCAAGGACAAAATGTCAGATTTAATTTAAAAAGAGGTCCAATAAATCCTACAGTATTGTGGTCTAGGCTGTGGTAGCCTAGTGGTTAAGGTACTGGACTGCACTGTTGGGTTGAGCAAGATCCTTAACGCACAATTGTAACAGTTCTAACTGCCAAGATTGTATCAGTTGCAAGTCATTCTGGATAAGGGTGTCTGCTAAATACCTAGATGTATATGATGTAGATGTAATAAATGCAAGTCTTTATGAAAGGAGGATCTGGCAACCGTGTCAGGTTAGGCAAATGCGCAGACTGAGAAAATCGATTGAAATCCGGTAACTGGTATACATGCTATGAGTAATCCGGTTACTGGAGTAAAATCCAGCTCTCTTTCTTTTTTGGATTTCTTAATCTGATTTCTAGATCGGAGTGTGCTGTATGCATGACCACTTTAATAATCCAGCTATCCAGCTTAAGTGCATGAAAAGGCACTCACTGACTGGCTTGTTTACGTTCTGTTTCACCCACAGCTTGACTCTCATTGGCTGTCTCGCTCACTACAGTCTTGTCTCAAACACAGCTAACAGTCTCTCTTACAGTGTCTCTTATTCATTTACTGTCTGTCACCTTCTGTCTCAGTTTCTCATACTCGCTTTCTCACTCACACACTTCTTTTTAGCAGTTTGTCTGTCAGCACCTGTCTTACAACCCAGTCTCCCAATCGTTCTCACTCCGTCCGTCACACACCCTGTCTAACTCAAAGTTAGTCTCGTACTTGATCTGTTTGACTATCTGTGAATTTCAGACTGCATGTATGCATCTTCTGGCTGTACCCAATCTATTTTCAATAGCCGGTCTCCTCCGTCTTCCTTCCCCTACTCTTGTTTCTCTCTCTCACTCTCGCGTTCTCTCTCGCGCTCTCTCTCGCGCTCTCTCTTCCCCCTTGCTCTCTCCAGGCTCAGCTTAGTTCAGCAGTGCTTCAGTCAGTCTCAGTGCAGCCCTGGTGTTGGCTCTGAGTGAATGCGCTGTCTGACGCTCTGTGTGTGTGTGTGTGTGTGATCTCACGCGTGTAGTGTAGATGGTAGTGTTTGTAGCATAGCCGAGCTTGGTGTGTGTGTGTGTGTGCGTATGGAGAGGATGGAGGGAACTGTGAAGGGAATACACATCGTTTCAGTTTGAGCGGATAAGCCGCCACACGCTGCCACTACCGGACTGAACTTGCAGACCTGTAGGTGTGTACATTCTCGCTTTGTGTGTTCCCTTGGATTGTTTTTGCACTTGCTGCGTGTGTTGTGTGTCTTACATGAATTCACTGCTGTGCTTTTACCTTGGTGCTTTGATGGTGACCATGTTTCTTAATGGTTTAGTCATAAATGCTACCATGGTTTTATGTGGTGACTCTGTTTTACATGTTTATCCATTATACTACTACGCTTGTATTATTATACTTGATGGTAACTACCTGGCAAGCACATAACCCTGTCAACTGTTATACTAATAATACTAGTACTAATGGTACTACTGTATTTATTATTGGTCTGACCCATAGACTGTGTATACAGGTGTGACCATAGTACAATGGCATACACAATGAAACGATATATACAATTTAACTATTCTATTATGCTGCTCTTGTACTGCAGTGATGTTTTTGTTATGTATCTATCACATTTAACCCTTATGCTCCGGTTTTAACGTGGTGTTTTACAGTAACCATGGTTCGAACATTTCAGGAATGATACTTCCTTCATTTTACTATAGTGTAATGTTTGTTTTATCGCCATTATAGCACCGTGGTGTTATCTAACAGTATTATGACTGTATTACTTAAACGTAATGCTGTTATGGTTTTATCACTTTACTTCATGGAAACCATGGTTGGGATACTTTGAACCTTGATACATTGTTTTATCATTGTGTCTCATTGCTATCTTGGGTTATTACTGGTTTAAATATTATAGAACAGTTTTTATTATGGTGACTATATTATGTACACACAAAATAACTCCCCAAGAATGAGTCGTCAATATTGGAGCGAAAGTGCATGTTTGTTGGGGAAAACTGTACAATTGAAGGGAGGCTCTAGTACCCTGTTAGGCCCTGTTAGAGAAGGTGCCATCTGTGTCTGGATGATGCTCGTGATTGTTGATGGATCAAGCAATCCTCTCTACCGGTGGTCTGTCTGGGCCATCTGGAGCATGTTCGGCATGTGTGTGCCCTCACAGAAACACTGCTCCCAACGCCTCCTAAGGGCTAGATCAGAATGGTTTAGATGGTGGGGTAATTCATCAACACGACCATCCTGCTTCTCTTAGTCTAATGATGAGCCTCCTCTCAAAGCCTGTCAACTGGGCAAAATGTATTTGAGTGCATCATAGAGGCCAGTAGTCAGCGAACTCTCACCAAGAGGTACACTACCCAAAAGTAGCCTCTGAGAGCCTTTTTATAGGGCAGTGGGGGGAAGCAATTTTATGCCATATTGTGGCAAAACCCAGTGTCTGGGTCCATTATTTTTTGCTCAATGAGCATATTCATGGTTTCATTATGGTGCGATGATATAGGTATATTAATGACTTATTTAACCATTATCACTTGGTTTGACTATGGCATTTTGTTCCCTATCATACTACTGTATGCTAATCCTTAAACAGGCAGTGTACACCATAAACAGTAACAAATGTGTTTTACACCAAAACATAAAACTGAACTCTGTCATAGGATATGTTCATTTTAAATATGCAGCGTTATCTATTTTAAATGAGATGCACATTAAGAATGAAAGGCGACATAAAAACATTTGTAATTAACACAGTAACAAGAGCTGAATCTTTAACGCTTTGAGATCTGGGGCTGTTTTGTTTACCAATATTGCTTTTTATTGTGCTCATAAAGTACTGTGCAAAAGTCTTAGGCCACCATTAGATTTGTTGTTTTAGCAATGGTATAATGACCATATATAACACTAAGTACCCAAATATGTCCTATTTTCCACTGATCTTCATTCCAACTTTGAGTTTTAGCATATCTTGGCCTGTTTTTGGGTGTTACCATCCTGATAGAGCACTGGAGATCAAGCTCCTTCGGACTACTTCTGCCAGATGCTGCTATTGCTCCAATGTAAGGGCAGGGTCAGACTAAATACCTGGAAGCCTATAGAAGTTGTTTTTCAGATTTTATCCCACTTTTTTAATATTGCAAACAAATTTCCTGTATTTTCTAGCGGTATTCTAATAGACTGGGAAATAGTTATACATGTTCGTTGTATCATTGCTAAAACAGTGCTATATCTAATTTACTGGTGGCTTAAGACTTTTGCACAGTACCCCATATAAAACCTTTACAAATGTTGCCCGTGGAAGCGCCTGGCAGTGTTTGAATCTATCTAAGCAAACCTATTTTTTCTGTTTGCTTATATGAGAAAAATGGCAGCAGCAACTGTAATGTGCCAGTTTCGCAATTAAAACAAACATGATGTCATTTTGATGTCATGCATTTAATGCGTGGGACTGAGCTGACACAGTGGTTTTGGCCCCAACACTGTTGAGCCTTTGAGCAAGACTTTTAACCCTCAGTTACTTGGATTGTATGTTGTAAGGCTGTGTCAGTTGTAAGTCACTACGTGTAAGAGCATTTGCTAAATGACTAAATGTAACTTAATATAGCTCAGTTTCTTGGAACCGCCATGGTTGGGCCCTCGGACAAGGCCTGTAACTAGGGTTGGGTATCAAAACCAAAGTTCCAAAATTCCAAGAACTGGGTACCCATTAAAAAAAATTCGATTCCACACATTGGTTCCTACTAAGGCATCTTATTCCATAAATTCACAGTCGAGATTAGTGCAAAAGTACGTCTATAATAAGGAGACGTCTATCTATCAGGACCAGTGCGTCAGGTAATCATGTACGCCATCACATGGTTTTGTTTTGTTACGCTTGACTGGAGCATTAGCGGAAGCTGGACGCTGAAAAGCGCTTAAAAGTTTGGCTTCAAGTTGAGAGAAAAAGACAAGTCTAAATACAGTGTGTGGAAAGTTGCTCTGTTGTAAAGGAGGTTGCACCTCCAACATGGTAAAACAGCTAAACCAGCATGATGAGGAGCTTGTACCATGTTCAGCTGTCTGTGGTCTGTTAGCCCAAATGCTGCATTAGCCGGGAGAGTCTAACACTTAATGTGAGCAAAGCATAACGTGGTTTAATGTCCTAAAACAATGACCTAAGAACACTAAACTAAATGGTCTCAGCTGCAGAAATGATGAATGTGTGGTCCAAAGGGAAATTTAATCATTTTTGCATTAAACGTTTTTCTTCATTTTTTCCTATTATTGTAAAAAAGCTTAATGTAAATAATGATTACTTTCCATTGGACAACGTTTGTCATTTCAGCAGTAGAGATTATGGTGATTCATGGTCAATAACAATGCTTGCATGGTCAATAACAATGCTTTATAACATAACCTTTGTTGGCAATGACAGAGGTCAAACATTTCCTGTAAGTCTTCACCAGGTTGGCACACACTGTAGCTGGTATTTTGGCCCATTCCTCCATGCAGATCTCCTCTAGAGCAGTGATGTTTTGGGGCAACATGGACTTTCAACTCCCTCCACAAATTTTCTATGGGGTTGTGGTCTGGAGACTGGCTAGGCCACTCCAGGACCTTGAAATGCTTTTTACGGAGCCACTCCTTCGTTGCTCGAGCGGTGTGTTTGGGATCATTGTCATGCTGGAAGACCCAGCCACGTTCCATCTTCAATGCTCTCACTGATGGAAGGAGGTTTTGGCTTGAAATCTGAATACATGGCCCCGTTCATTCTTCCCTTAACACGGATCAGTCGTCCTGTCCCCTTTGCAGGAAAAACAGCCCCAAAGCATGATGTTTCCACCCCCATGCTTCACAGTAGGTATGGTGTTGTTGGGCTGCAACTCAGTATTTTTCTTCCTCCAAACACGACAAGTTGAGTTTTTACCAAAAAGTTTTATTTTTAGTTTCATCTGACCACCACATGATATTATCCCAACCCTCTGCTGGATCCTCCATATGCTCTCTGGCAAAATCAGACGGGCCTGGACATGTACTGGCTTAAGCAGGGGGACACGCCTGGCACTGCAGGATCTCAGTCCCTTTCGGCGTAGTGTGTTACTGATGGTAGCCTTTGTTTACTTTGGTCCCAGCTCACTGCAGGTCATTCATCAGGTCCCTCCGTCTAGTTCTGACTTTTTTTTGCTCACCGTTCTCATGATCATTTTGACCCCCACGGGATGAGATCTTGCATGCAGCCCCAGATCGAGGGAGATTATCAATGGTCTTGTATGTCTTACAATTGCTCCCACAGTTGATTTATTCACACCAACCTGCTTGCCTATTGTAGATTCACTCTTCCCAGCCTGGTGCAGGTCTACAATTTTCTTTTCCTGGTGTCCTTCGACAGCTCTTTGGTCTTTGGCCATGGTTGAGTTTGGAGTCTGACGGTTTGAGGCTGTGGACAGGTGTCTTTCATACAGATAACGAGGTCAAACATGGTGCCATTAATACAGATAACGAGTGGAGGACAGAAGAGCTTCTTAAAGAAGAAGTTACAGGTCTGTGAGAGCCAGAAATCCTGCATGTTTGTGGGTGACCAAATACTTATTTTCCACCATAATTTACAATTAAATTCTTTAAAAATCCTACAATGTGATTTCCTGGATTTTTTTTCCTCATTTTGTCTCTCATAGTTGAAGTGTACCCATGATGATAATTACAGACCTCTCTCATCTTTATAATTGAGAACTTGCCCCACTATATTAAGCTTACACCAAGCCGGAGTTGTTTTGCCGTCTAAGCTGCTTTTTCTTTTCAAAACACTGCTGACTGCCAGAAGTAGCCACTCATCCAAGTGGAGAATAGACGGGGTGAACAGCAGTTGTGTAAACTGCACTCAAAGCCAGCGGTCTTTAAGACTACAGATATCTATAAGCCATAGAACCTGTGTGAGATGCGGTGTGTGTGCACCCTGGGGTGACGTGTATTTGTTAATATGTGGTTGTTGTTTCAGGGGGATTTTTTTATAGTTGTGGTTGCTCGAGGTTGTCTGAAGATGTGTGGATATGTATTTAGCTATTTGAAGGGACCCCACAAACCCCCCCGTAATCGACAATTAATATAATATGACAGTCTGACCTCTGGAGGAACGTAAAATATGTGTAATCTCAAAAATCCAACAGATTTAGGAGATTTATTTAACTCCAAATGTATTTAACCCCAGAGAGATGGTAATACAAGGCTGTGTGTATGTGTGGTGGGTTCTCACACAGTCTCGACTGCTCAGTGTCATCCGGTGTAGAACAGGGCATAGATCAAACCACTCTTTTGTGTTCCTGACCTGTGTGGGGAAAGAGGAGAATAATAGCGAAAGCGAGAGTGTGAGAGTAAATGAGAAAGTGAACGAATGTAGGCAGAAGATCACGATCAATTCTGCTACACGCTGGACGAGTCATTTGTCTTGCCCCATTTTCGAACCCTCTTTCCTCTTTATTTCGCCTGTTTGCCCGTGAGCGAGAGCGTCTTGTCCTGCCTTTCTTGTGGATTTCATCATTTAGAGTTACGCCGGTGAGAGAACAGAACAGAGCATGACTTTCATCGGCTCTCGCAGTACAGAGAGACGTTTAAAAGGCGCCTTTGCGAGACATTTAACATTCTGTGTTTTGTCCTTAGCGAGCGATTTTAGTCTTTAAGGATTTAAATATATGGCTTTTCTCCAGAAGACCTTCAACAGAGATCTGAACTCGCATCCTTCTGATCAGCTGTCAAGAGCCGTAACCACTGGGAAACTGTTGGCAATTCCTAGGAAATGAAAAATAACTTTTTCGTTATTTAGAACCTTTACCACCAGTAGTGGTCGGTCTGTATGGGGCGCTGGGGCGTCACCCACATCAAGGTACATGTTAAGGCACAAGGCACATGTAACTCGTTGTCTTGCCTACATCTGTTTCATGGCTATTTTTGGCAAAAGGCGAGTTTGTTGACTTAACGAGGTTATGTCAAATAAATAGACAAAGGCAGTGACATTCCTATCCTGATGCTGACATGTTTTACTGAGCAGCAGATATCGGCATACCCGGAGTACCACACTAAACTTTCTGTCATGAGTAAAGCCAAGAGGTGATGCATGCTGTTAAAAACAAAACAAACAAACTGAGCAACAGTCCTTAATTTGAGCTGGATCCTGTCGGAACAAGATCCAGTACCTCTCATATTTGGAGCACATACGTTCTGGTGTTGTGCCAAATTCAGCACCCCTGCCACCAGATGTATCCCCTGATGTGTGTTTTCAAATCTTTTGCTCAAAAACCCAGGTAATCCACTGTTGCGCCAAATTCAATACCCCTGCTGCCAGATGCAAGTTCTTCTAGTCAATATAAGTAATGCAAAGGCGGATTACCTCCATTTTCTAGCAAAAGACGTTACGATCATGCGCGTCAGGGGAAGCATCTGGTGGCAGGGGTGCCGAATTCGGCACGACACCGGATCATGGCTCGCTCACTGTTCCCTTAGCTCATGTACTACAAATTAAGCACTGCTGAGCAGCCCTACTGCTCATGCAATCACATTTACAAGGTACATAAACACTTAGTTTCTATTCATTTCATCGTATCTTTTGCGCAAAAGCGTCTAACAAACTGGGTAGTCACGAAGGGGGTGTGGCCAGTAGCACGGCTTAGTATTACCATACGGTGCAATCTGCGTAGGGGACCCTGTCGGCAGGATTGAAGTGACGCCTACCCCCTGAAAACTTGGCGACTTAATGGGGTAGAATTTAATTGCTGGTAAGACATTTGTCACCTTTCAGGAATGGTGATTGCGAGAGCTGAGGTTGGTGGCTTTTCGAGGTGAGGTGCATGGAGGGAAATCCGTTCTGCCATCACAGGTTTGGCGAGATAACAGGGGTGAGATAACGAGGTTAGACTGTATGGAATAAGTCATACAAACATGGTGAATATAATATATAATGATATATAGCAAAATAACAATGAAACAGTCGCGATTTATCCAAGACTGCAAGGGAAGCTCGACTTCCCCTAAAATGTCAAATGGTCAACTATGTACAGTTGTGTTAAGATTTCACATGATTAAGATTTCACATGTTCCTCGTTCAGAATCAGCTACTTATCACAAATCGACTGACTCTATTTCGTTAACTTCTCGTACATAGATTTCCATAGATTTTCACTTCAATGACACTGCATGGAATAGTTTGTTTCATTGCCTCAAAACTCGACTCGGACACGATTTTGTCCCGCCCCCAGACGTTCAGTGTCATTGGGGAGGAATGGAGCTGAGGGCCGTCCTCGGCTGGTGATCATTGGAGGACCAGTCAAAAGGCAGAATCCCATTTTGATTGACAGCTATTTTGAGCTATACACCGTCCCTTAGTCATTGGGAACTCGGAACCTTTGCAGATTTTGCAAGTGAAGTCGAAAGACTCACTGCAACCCATTTCTTGGTATTTGCTTGCCGAAATTACGTGACTATTTCCATTGTTCATTGTGTAACTAAAACACACTCATAGTATTTCCTTGTTTCGGTTTACCATAATTTCAACATTTCCTAGTTTGAGTTTAATATAGTTCCGTTAGTTCGTTGAATCAATCATTCATACTGTTGGCTAGGTCGGAGTGAACTAGCCAGCTAGCAAGGTGCACACGATGGCAGACGATGCTAATATACACTTGTTACGACAGGCCATTTTCTTGGAAAGGATCGAAGGCCAGAATTTACGTATAAATAAATTGACAAATGTTATGATGTAACTCCCTCATTGTTTAGCATCATCCGCCACTGTTTAGCACCGACCTACTACCGCCTGTTCCTGAGTGAACAAACTGCACCAGCAGACAAAGTACAGACATGGCCAACGAGTGACGAACTCGATAATTGTTAAAAACAACATTTGAGATATTATGGTAGATGATACATATCACACACCTCTAGAGTTGGGATTTGAGCTCATCAGATTCTGATTTGCTTGCAAAGCCCAAACCATTAAGTATCCACATGTTTGTCCTCAGTGGCATAACAGTGGCAGCTTGGTGGAGCCAAGATATGAAGCCTTTCTGTATATAACAGAGGTGGCTTTTGAGGTTGTGGGAAAGCGTTCTGACGTAGCAAACACCAACAGTGACAGAAACTGAGACCAGAACTCGATTTGAGGCTCCTGAAGTCACATTTATAGCCAATGGTGAAACCTTGAGTTAAACCAATATGGTTAAATAACAAAAGCAGGACATTAGTCTGAAAGCATTTATGATTACACATTGAAGCAGATTAGATAAGACAAGTTAGCATCTGCTAAATGCTATACATGTTTATGTAAATCCATTTTATCTAGGGTGCTCAGACGTTGGCCTGCATCGTTCACATGCATGCTTTGCTACCTCACAGTGAGTGTGCAGGTTTGTATGCAGCTTGGTGGAAATAACCTGAAGTGCTTTCTCTTGTTCCTCTTCTGAAAACCACAAACTTCATGAGCTGGTCCGAATGTACTTCTGGAAATATGTACTTGTGACAGAGATACGACAAACAGAAGTGAGGGAAGGAAGCGACAGAGGGGTTCAGGTCAGCAGACAGGAACCGGATGCCCATGCGATATGACAGTGTTTCAGTTCTTCAGCATGCGAGAGAGAGGGTGAAACTGAGCGAGAGGCTTCCCGAGATGAGTGTCAGCTCTTTGTGGACACGCCCCCGTGTTTTTTCCGGCACTCTGTGAAGCGTCTGTGGTTAGGATGCTGCCGAGTGGCTTTTTACAAACCCCTATCTTAAGAGCAGCAAGGCTGGTCATCTCATGCCTAATTTCTACCAACACGGTGCTGTGTTTGTTCAGGGAAACAGTAGAATTGGCTTTTTCACTGGTATGGGAGATGAAAGTAATAAGACTTTTAAATAACTTTACAAATACTGTACACAGTGCATCATTCCATAGTAACTCTGTCATGTGGATGCATTCAAATAAAATCATAGGCAGTTTTCAATGCCTTTCAAATATGCAGACGGTGCTAGCACATTTAGTCTGTAGTAGAGATGCACGATTGCAGTTTTCTTGGCCGATTCAGATTTTCGACTCTTTGTTCTAAGAATTATAAATGACAGAACACAAACATTTTTGTTCAACTTTTCTTTTAATGGAAACTTCTTCACCGCTGAAGAAAGATAGGAGCAGCTGCTTGCTTGTGTCTAGCAGATTTAGTTTGAGCAAATTTCACAAATTCAGTGAGGTGATGCTGTTTGAAATGTCTTAATACATTCGTTGTTATGAGTTTTCGGAGTTCTTCCTCGACGACTTGCTTTCATCATGCGTACTGCAAACAGCACTTGCTGTGAAGAACTAGAAGACATGGCTGTAACCGAAATAACACTATCACTGCTCTCTCACTAGTACTGTGCTATACAGTATAGGAAGAGACTATTTTGTGTACTAAGTAGTAATATTGAAGCACTACTGAAATCTAACACTTCCTCGTCATCAGCATGAATCAGCACCGGTATGAACAGAATTATGACACTGACTGAGATCAGCGCTTGGAGCCGGTCACGCTGAAAACCGGCCGATTCTGGATCGATCGGTGAATCTTTAATCATAATAATAGCAGCATGACTAACAACACACACCAAAATCCTCACATTTTTGAAACTGGTTTGAATTTTGCTCGACAGATGTGACACAAAGACAGCTGTTTGCAAAATATTCCAAAGCAATATTGGCACGTCTGGTGGAAACACATTCCTGTTAAACCACCTCAAAAGGAAGCACCCTAAAGAGTACATTGAAAGCAAGATAGCAGTACCACAACCAGAAAGAATCAAACAACAGTAACAAAGACATCACTGATGCCTCCAACTGTTACAGGACTTTAGACTGCGACCAAATGGTCGCAAATGCAATCATTTTGTGAAACTGTGCAAGTTTTTGGTTCCTCACTTGAGCGAGATGAGGTTTGGACCCGGATGCACCAGATGCATGTTGCCCTGTATTCATCGGGTCTGTCTCAATACCTAGGGACTGCCCTTGCTGCCTGCTTCCTATGTGGTGCGTTCTCCAAGTAGAGCTTTCTCATCGACAATGGAACCCTAAGACTGCTTAATGAGACCAGTGTACTGTTACCGATTGTTCACGCCCTGTGCATGCGGTCAGTGAGAACGGCTTTTTCAGCAAGAAAATAAATTATTTTATTTCAAATCAGGAACACCAGTGCTCCCTTGATCAAAAGCTCGCTGTAGATCCCTGCTGTGGTTGAGGTACACCAATACATTAAGAAAGCCTTTTATCGACATGCTTTGTTATTGATTAATATAAAAAATGGGTGCGGCCACCTGAAAAACTGCTGTTACCACCATCATTACCATCGCTACCTATAGTACTACTGATACTACCACTACGAAACTGTCCTTGCAAATAGCACCTGCTCCTGTGGTGGTCTACTTTCCATTGAAGGACTGCTTGAGGGTCTGCCCATGGCGCATAGTATAACCTGGGCTAGGTTCTGTATTTGTTTTTTCATACAGATCAGCCTGAAAGATGAGTGGGTGGCTTGTTTCAGCTTTCATTTTACGCACCGTCCTATATCTATCATCCTGTGTGTGTTTGTGTGTGTGGCCATATATACTTATGCAAAAGTATGTGTGTTAGTTCTAAATGTTTCTCGTTGCTGGTGTCTTGCCCATGGCCCACTTTGTGTGGTCTGAAACCCTTAACACACATACAGAGTGTAGCAGTTGCCAGGTGTCCTGTGTGCAGATAGCTGTAGTGATTAATCTGTTGGCCTTGGGTGAGTACATTCTCTTTGTAAACGTGCATCTGTAGTCATGACAGGAACACTGAGGAGTCACAATGAGGAAGAATATGGAGGAGAAATTGAAACTGCAACATGTGTATGGCAGTAAAGATGTTGTGCTAAATTTTGTAATTCAGTGAACCTCCGTTGCTTTTCACCCTTATTGGTTGTTGTTTTGGCCTAGGGTTGGGCAACGTGACAATACTTTATCATATCATGATCAGTTTTGTTACATATTACTGAGTGTGTAAAATTTTGCTTTCAGTATCTGGTGTGACCCCCCTGTGCAGCAATAACTGCAGCTAAACGTTTCCTGTAGCTGTTGATCAGTCCTGCACACCGGCTTGGAGGAATTTTAGCCCATTCCTCCGTACAGAACAGCTTCAGCTCTGGGATGTTGGTGGGTTTCCTCACATTAGCTGCTCACTTCAGGTCCTTCCACAACATTTCCATTGGATTAAGGTCAGGACTTTGACTTGGCCATTCCAAAAACATGAACTTTATTCTTCTTTAACCATTCCTTAGGTAGAACGGCTTGTGTGCTTAGGGTCGTTGTCTTGCTGCATGGACCCACCTTCTCTTGAGATTAAGTTCATGGACAGATGTCCTGACATTTTCCTTTAGAATTCTCTGACATAACTCATAATTCATTGTTTCATCAATGATGGCAAGCCGTCCTGCCCAGATGCAGCAAAACAGGCCCAAACCATGATACTACCACCACCATGTTTCACAGATGGGATAAGGTTCTTATGCTGGAACGCAGTGTTTTCCTTTCTCCAAACACAACGCTTTTCTTTTAAACCAAAAAGTTCTATTTTGGTCTCATCCGTCCACAAAACATTCTTCCAATAGCCTTCTGGCTCGTCCACGTGATCTTTAGCAAACTGCAGAGGAGCAGCAATGATCTGTTTAGAGAGCAGTGGCTTTCTCCTTAAAACCCTGCCATGCACACCACTCACACCTGATTGTCATCCCATTGATTGAAAACACCTGACTAATTTCACCTTCAAATGAACTGCTAATCCTAGAGGTTCACATACTTTTGCCACTCACTAATATGTAATATTGGATCATTTTCCTCAATAAATAAATGACCAAGTATAATATTTTTGTTTCATTTGTGTAACTGGGTTCTCTTTATCTACTTTTAGGACTGACTAAATCTGATGATGTTTTAGGTCATATTTATGCAGAAATATCGAAAATTCTAAAGGGTTCACAAACTTTCAAGCACCACTGTATACATGCTAAACCTTTAAGTTATGGAAATGCACAATAGCTATTAAAAATATAGTAATATACGAGACTGTCAAAAGCCGGAACATTTAAGAGAATCGTATGATGGACCTAATACTTTTGTTTGACGGAAGCCAAAAATTATACAATTTACATTGTCAGTAAGTGTCAGACATGTCAAGCATGGCCAGCAATAATACCAAACTGCTATTACTGTTGCGATTATTTTGCACAAAGCATCAGCTGTGTTATTCTATATTGCTGATGAACCCCAATAACATTGCCGGGCCTGCTTAAGGATATCAGTGCAGCCACCACATTGGAGCATCTTCCTCAATATAATATTTTTACCATATCATCCACCCCTATTTTGGCCCATTAGGATAAAATGAGGGTCATTTCAGCATTTATAAAAATCGGAATCATCTGAGAAAATTGCAGTTGGTGCATCTCTACTCAGTTGAGCAGATGATGTTAGGCACCTTGCTCAAAGATCCAACAGTGGCAGCTTGACAGAGCTGGGATTTGAATCCTCCTGGTTGGTTGTCACAGCCATGTTGAGTCATGAGTCATGCATTTATTCAGCTGGTAGAGGTCTGGCTTGCAACTGGCATTCTTGTGTGGTACAATCCCAGCAATGGTGGGTTAAGGGTCTTGCTCATGGACTTTACAGTGGCAGCTTGGCAGTGCTGGGATTGGAACCATTAACCTTCTGGGTAGTAGTAGTTAGCGGTAGAGTTTCTAAAGCTCCTTGTTGATATTAACTACAGCAAAATACAGTGGGACTGTGGTGGCCTAAGGTACTGGACTATGGACCAGCAGGTCCAGGGTTCAAATCCCACCTCTGGGTCCTTGAGCAAGACCCTTAACCCACAATTGCTTGGATTGTCAGATTTTATCAGTTGTAAGTCCCTGTTGGCCTCTTAAACAGCTGGTCAGCTTGGCTGTAAGTAGCATGAAATAAGAAAGTCTCAGTACAGTAGCAGAGAGCAACCTGCTGTAGACAGTCTGTGTTTGTGCATGTTTATGTTTACAATCTATATGGAGCTGGCAGCTAACGTGGCATTGAAGCTCGAGTGGGTGTTAAAGTGCTTTTCAGTAGTACTAGCCGACCGTTGCAGCAGTTTGTTTAGGAAGTGCTGTAGTTTATCTGCCCTCGAAGATCTGCCTCTGTTGGGGAATCTAGTTTATACAACTAAGAGCTCTGCTTGAAGCATAATCACAATCCAACCAGCATGCTGCTCTTGAGTACATATTTAGCCCTGAGGAGAACGTGAGCTTTTAGGCTGTGGAGTGTTTATCATAGTCTTGTGTGTTTAACAGACGGTTTGCATACGCCATATGCTTTCTATAGAGCTAAACAGCGAGCGCCCACTTTTTAAACATTTGGTTTGAGTCGGCTTCCCTTCTCATTATCTGCACTGGAATTTCTTGGAAAAGGATTACAGAGACCCAACGACCATGTACCAGATGAATTATGAGTCCTTTTATTATATAGGGCTTTGTAATTATTGTATACATGTATAATAATGTATACAACTCTTCTTATTGGACTAACTGTCCCTACTCACTCTTTCCTTACTCTATATACTATAGTTTTTTTATTCTCTATTTTTTGCTTTGCTTCGCTTCATCTTAGCCTATATATTATTCTATTCCAACTTTATGTAGTATATTTTCTTTACATGTATTCTTTAATTCTTATATTTAGCATCCAGGCTGCCCAAGGAGGTTGGGTCCCTATTGGAGTCTTGGTCGTCCCAAGGTTTCTTCCCTGTAATGTTAGAGGAGTTTCTCCTTGCCACTGTCGCCTCAGGCTTGCTCAGCTACTTTAGTTGCTACTTTATCTGCCATCACACTTCACCTTTTCTCTCACAGACAATCATTTAAACCAATAATGATCCAGAGTGGGCGTGTCCTTAGAATATGTTTGCGTAATAATAGCATGACTGACCCCACACACACAAAAACCTCAAATATTGACACTGGTTTGAATTTCGCACAAGGGACGTGACGCATGAGATGTTTGCAAAATATGCCAAAGCAATACCTTGGAATTCAAACTTCATTGGTTCCAGAAGGCTGTTCGAACCCTGATTTGTTGGAAGTTGGAATCGAATTTCCCCATGAGAAGTAATGTAAATAGGGTTAATCTGTTCCCGACCCCTAAATGACTATTTTT
The DNA here is from genome assembly GCA_025084515.1 of Ancistrus triradiatus. NCBI lineage: Eukaryota > Metazoa > Chordata > Actinopteri > Siluriformes > Loricariidae > Ancistrus > Ancistrus triradiatus. The sequence goes on along the minus strand of JAJAGP010000037.1, from coordinate 527,517 downwards.
ATATCTATATTTGTATGTAATTAATGATTAACAGCATGAATAAAGAAAATGAATGTAATATAATACTTGTATCCATGAAATAAGTGAAATATAAGTGAAGTAAAGTGAAGTTGTAGTCACTGAGACGAACAGTTTTGGAGGGGTGTCTGACATCGCACCCATAGACTAATATAATAAACATGTACTAATATATGTAATATTCCAATGGTCGGTCTATAACCAGTATTCCTAAAATTCTTCTTCTTCTTCTTTTGGATTTTATGGTGATTGGCCTACCATACTGGTGCATTATCACCACCGACTGGACTGCATTACGTCCATCGTCTTTGGAACCACCATTTGAGGTTTTATCAGGGTGCCCATGTTCGAAGTCTGAATTTTTGTCTGCATTTGGAGGCAAAAAAAATTTCAAAAGTCCGCTATAGTTGTCTGAGGGAAATGCAACAATCCTGTTGAACCACCTCAATAGGAAGCACCCCAAAGAGCACACTGAAAGCAAGATCGCAGTGCAACAGCTCGGTAATCAGAAAGTGGTGAATCCAACAATAACAAAGACATTTAAAAGATGACTGATGCTGTTATATTTTACCCAGCCAATCGCATGATGCCAACACAACAGCTAGGATCCTTGTTACTACCTGCATTTATGAAGTGATAAAATCATTTTCCTCAGATGTACACAACATGCAGATCCAACCTTAACAACACCTGATAAATTTGTCACTTTGTTCTTGCATTCGCCTTGTATTGTATGTTGGGTGGGTCTTATCAGTCAGATGCATCTTGGTGGAGACATTTACACTTCAATATGTGGTTACAGTGCAGCTCACATGACCTCCTGAAGTGGTTTGAGCAAGCAGTTCCAAATTGTATACAAATGTATTTTCTTTTACACGTGCAATTTGGAGCTATTGTGTGTGCAAGGCTGTTACTCAGTAAAAATTGCGTTACATATTGTATGTCGTGTGATGATTCCGTGCTAATGGTTATTTGTCACCATTTTGTTTTGCTATAAGAAGTTGCAGTTTTGTATGAAATACAATATTTAAAAGACGTGTATGTGTGTGTGTTGGCATGGGAGTCTCATATTCTTATTAGTGAGAGACGATTAATGCCATTTTGAAATAATTGGCATCTGCACTTATGAGGTTGATATTCAAAAATAGTGGGGTAAATGCAGAGAACTTGCCGCTCATACACTGGGACTACTGAGTGGCTACAGCGATGCTGCTACTATGTGCACTACTCTAACATTGTTTGTTTTATTTTAATTATTTCCCGGTAAGAATGGTAATAAATGTAGTTAATAGCAATAAAACTTTATTTATAGGAGAGACATGTTGCAAACAGAGACAGTGCATTTATAGCTTCAATAAATGTTCATTTAAGTTCAGCAGTTTGCTGTCTCATTTATTGATATTCGTTTAATCAGTTGCCAAAAAAATTGTGATATCGGTATGATATATTGTCCATCAGTAACTCTACTCTGTAAATATCGGCATCGGCCATAAAAACAAAACATATCGGTTGATGATTAATTCTTATCTATAAAAGGGGGGCGCTGCAGAAAGAAATTGGGAGCCACTGCTCTTTAGTGTTACGTCTTTCCCCTACACAGGGCCATAACAGTACGTTACTCTATTTTCTATGATTATTGTAAATTTCCATAAATTAAAAATGCACTGGCATTAGTGATGCTGTGTAGAGTGTCCCTGACACACTTATTGTTTGCACACACTGTAGCTGGTATTTTGGCCCATTCCTCCATGCAGATCTCCTCTAGAGCAGTGATGTTTTGGGGCAACATTGACTTTCAACTCCCTACACAGAAGGAGACTGGCTAGGCCACTCCAGGACCTTGAAATGCTTTTTACGGAGCCACTCCTTCGTTGCCCGAGCAGTGGGTTTGGGATCATTGTCATGCTGGAAGACCCAGCCACGTTCCATCTTCAATGCTCTCACTGATGGAAGGAGGTTTTGGCTTAAAATCTCACGATACATGGCCCCATTCATTCTTCCCTTAACACGGATCAGTTGTCCTGTCCCCTCTGCAGAAAAACAGCCCCAAAGCGTGATGTTTTTACCCCCATGCTTCCCAGTAGGTATGGTGCAACTCAGCGTTGAGTCACGACGAGTTGAGTTTTTACCAAAAAGTTCTATTTTGGTTTCATCTGACCACATGATATTTTCCCAATCCTTTCCTGGATCATCCATATGCTCTCTGGCAAACTTCAGACGGGCCTGGACATGTACTGGCTTAAGCAGAGGGACACGCCTGGCACTGCAGGAATCCCTCTCGGCGTAGTGTGTTACTGATGGTAGCCTTTGTTACTTTGGTCCCAGCTCTCTGCAGGTCATTCATCAGGTCCCTCCCGTGTAGTTCTGGGACTTTTGCTCACCGTTCTCATGACCCACGGGATGAGATCTTGCGTGGAGCCCCAGATCGAGGGAGATTATCAATGGTCTTGTATGTCTTCCATTTTCTTACAGTTGCTCCCACAGTTGATTTATTCACACCAACCTGCTTGCCTATTGTAGATTCCCTCTTCCCAGCCTGGTGCAGGTCTACAATTTTCTTCCTGGCATCCTTCAATCTTTGTCCTGGTGTCCTTCAACAGCTCTTTGGTCTTGGCCATGGTTGAGTTTGGAGGTCTGACTGTTTGAGGCTGTGGACAGGTGTCTTTTATACAGATAATGAGGTCAAACAGGGTGCCATTAATACAGGTAACGAGTGGAGGACAGAAGAGCTTGTTAAAGAAGAAGTTACAGGTCTGCGAGAGCCAGAAATCTTGCTTGTTTGTGGGTGACCAAATACTTATTTTCCAAAATGATTTACCATTAAACTCTTTAAAAATCCTACAATATGATTTCCTGGATTTTTTTTCTCATTTTGTCTCTCATAGTTGAAGTGTAGCTATGATGGAAATTACAGACCTCTCTCATCTTTCTAAGTAGGAGAACTTGAACAATCAGTAGCTGATCAAATACTTTTTTTGCCCCACTGTATACCTTTAGAGCAAAGGTCATTGAACCTGGTGGTTCCTGTTTACCTTCTTCTCCTTTTAAGAATAGTTTAAAAACATTGGCTTCTACCCAAGCCTAGACCATTGTTTAACAATCTGGCAGCTCATGGTCATCTGGGAGTGATTATAGTCATTATTGTAATTATTATGTAGAATAATTTCCTATGGATATCATAGATTTCTTCTGGAACCACTCTATGACATGCTCTTGCACTGAAGCTCGTTTCTCTCCCTCTCTCTTTTTCAGAGCAGTTTCCTGGGCAGCACTAGCTTCTCTGTAGCTGAGTTGCTCAAATCAAAGGACCAGCAGCTCTCTCTCAGCCTAAGGTAAGTCTGGGATTTGTGGCTCTTTGCTGTTTGCTTATTAGATCGGGAGGATAGACTTAGCAAAACACTCACCCCGGAAGCGTTTCTGACAGTTACTTGCACTGCAGGTGCACAGGGGCCGTGAATAACGCGATATGCTACAAGTCTCACGCGGAAAGTTTTGCAAGCTCAGCGTGCTTTGCGAATTTGGCAACTTTGGGTATTCCCTGAGAAAAAAAAAAGAAAGGAAAAATCCGTGCTCAGACATCGGCTTCACACGCTCGTGCGCCTCAGCTTCATCATTTCCATACAGTGCACTTTGGAGTGGTACAGTACGGGATCCCCGGAGGCGGCATTTGTCAGCAAAGCTCTCCTGATCAAAGCAGGCGTAGATAACTGGAGTTCCTTCAGAGACCGGGGACGAGCTTCTTGTTTTCGTGTCGCATTATTTTCTGTCACAATGCAGACGTAACCGAGCAGACAGCCGAAGGGAATGCGTGTCACCGGCGTGTCAGCTGTGACTCAATCAATTAGGGAACAATGCGAGGCAGAATTCAGAGAGTGGGAAAGGAGCACATGAGAGTACTAGGCAAGGCCAGAGAACTGTACCAATGGATTTATAATGAGAATGCACTCCATGTATTATACCACTAGAGCTTTGAGATTTGTACTGATTTAATATTGGAATGTGCAGAGTTGGTTTCTAACAACCTCGGATTTTGGTTTGGGTATCGTTTTCATTTTATCAATTCTGATTCTGCTTATCGATTCCAAGTTTCGATTCCAAAATGGTGAAAAAACGTTTAGGTATAAAGAATATTGTGGGGTTTTTTTTCTATTTCAGCTTCAAAAGTAATCATTTTTACATTAAGCTTTTTTCTTCCTATTTAAACCTATTATACGTAAAAAGCTTAATGTGCCTTAATGAACCAAAGCAGTGACCTAGGAAAAGCAAACATCTCATTTACTAATGATCATAAGTACAGTGGTACCTCGGTTCTCGAGCACCTCAGAACTCGTTTGCATTTTGACTAGAAAAATTTGTTTCTTCACACTTGCTTAAACTTCTGCCTGTGGTAGCCTAGCGGTTAAAGTAACGGACTATAGAGCAGAAGGTCCAGGGTTCAAATCCCACCTCTACCAAGCTGCCACTGTTGGGTCCTTGAGCAAGACCCTTAACCCACAAATGCTTGGATTGTAGATTGTATCAGTTGTAAGACACTGTGGAAATGCTGTTAATGTAAACTTGTATGAGTTTGAGCCGAAATTCGATTCACGAGTCATGATTCATTAGCATGTGTTTCTGCTGTATAGAGTGTTATAACTGGCCGAGGACTAAACAGTGTCAGTAAGGGCGGAGGTGGGATTTTGACCCAGGACTTTGTGGTCCATGTAGTGCTAGGCGTTATGGCCTCAATTTGTATCTTGATTATGATTACTGAATGATTATATTGGGTTTAGTTTTTTGTTTTTGTTGTTTTTGCCATCATATTTCACTGACGAGGTTTGTACCATACATATGCTCAGCTATTAAAACTGGGATGTTTTTTCTATTACATATCATTGGGATTTTAAAATAACTGAAGGCAGCACACAGATGAACTATTTATGGTTATTTATTGAATATTTCAACAAACCGAAATCATCCCTCCAGACACAGTAGGAAATGTCAGTTATTCCTTTCCATCTTCTTGAGTCCTTTTCATATTGTGTAGCGTTTGTAAATGTTTGTGTTATTGATAGCTGCTTTGAGGAGGCACTTGATGCTGGGTGCTTGTCAGTCTCTTTCTTTTCTGAGCCATGCACTGTTTGGTGATGTTAACGTGATTGTGCTCCAAGTGTTGAAAGTGGTTGGTGGTATTAGCGTTGGTGTCTGAAACCTTTTCTGCAGTGTTTAATGCTGCTCAGTGTTAAGTATTGACAGAATAATACAAATAAATAAATAAGTAAATAATCGACATGAGCAACATTACGTTGAATAATGGTTCTGAATGTCAGTTCATATTAATTTTCAATTAATTACCCAGCCCTAGGTCCAGTAGAGGATGCTACTGGCTGGATATTTTTGGTAGGTGGACTGTCTGTCAGTCTGGCACTGACACTGGGGTGTTTAAAAACTCCAGCAGCACTGTTGAGTCTGATCCACTCATACCAGCACAACACACACTAACACACTCCCACTGTCATTGTCAGTGCAGTGGTGAGAATGATCCACCACCCAAATAGTACCTGGTCCTGAGGGGGTCCCTGTGGGGGTCCCTGTGGGGGTCCCTGTGGGGGTCCCTGTGGGGGTCCCTGTGGGGGTCCCTGTGGGGGTCCTGTGGGGGTCCTGTGGGGGTCCTGTGGGGGTCCTGACCATTAGAGAATAGAGTAAATAGGACAAACAAAGTATGTAGAAAAACAGATGGACTACAGACTGTAACTGTAGAACTACAGAGTGCTTCCATGTGGTAATGGGACTGGTAAGATGGACAATGAGTGTCGAAACAATAAATTGATTGGTTTTTTTGTATTATATTTCCATAGTTGTGCATTAATTACGCAAAACTGAGGTCTGATCCTGCATAAACTAACCCCACCAAGGAGGAAGAGCATTTATAGACACACCTCTACACAAATATCTCTCGCATAAAATGTTCTGCTTAACGTGTAACCCAGATGAACCTTTTGAAGAGGTCTCAGTGCTCTTACACCACTTCTAACACAATTATTCACTCCTCACATCACCCAGAGTGGGATGCTGCTCCAAAACTGTCACTCGCAATCTATCTCTGATGTTCCGTTCACCACATCTACATCTCCTCCTTCTCTGACTTACCCGGTGTCCACCCAGGTGGCTCCGCCTCCGGCTCTGTTTTCCACAAGGAGGCCTCTGCTTCGCACTCGCACAACAACTGTCACCGATGTGATTGGCAGTATACAAGGACACTGTACCTTCCTGCGTTCCTCTCTGTCTCTCACTGTCACATCCACACCGTGAAGTGTCCTATTACCACTTCTCCAGAACCGGCGAACAAAAGGAACACACACCTTGTGAAAGTTCCTTTGAATCGCAAGAGAGAGAACGAAGGTGACAGAGTGCAAGACTTCTGCCTGCATTGCAAATTGGATCGGTACCTTGGGTGGCAGGTTGGTTTCTCCCAGCCGTACAGGGAGAAACGTTGCCCTTGTTTATTGCTTCGGAGTTAACGTAGTTGCCCTTTTTCACATGTGTGGGGCCTGTGCTGGCTTTGTTGTCAGTGCTAGCGCCTCTTATGGAATTTGTCCAGCACAGAAGGGTTGAGGTGGGAAGCTGTGAATGGGGCTTACATGGACAACAGTTACAGTCCCCATATTGTGATGGCAAGACAACGATATTTCAGTAGTTTGGATACACATTTAGCAGAAACCATACTCTGAATTTAGAATTTTCCCAGGCAAGCGATATGTGGTATGATAGTCACCTGCACTCTGATGAGGAAGGATGTCACATGCTCACTGGGAAATCAGTCATTTTTTCACTTTCAACACGTCATTCAATGCGTTACATGAGCTATTTAATATTATAATTCATATTCAATTACATATTTTTAATATAACTTTATTGCAGGGTGTCTCTCATTCTATTTTCACACGTCTCTTCAGCGCTTAAACACTTGCAGATGTTTAGGGAACTGAAATTCCATCAGGATGAGTGAGTTTGTCGTGCTCTCTTTGAACCTGGGTGTTCACATCACGCTTAACTGACTTGCAGCTTGCAATTGTTCACAGAAACCTATATAGTGTGCATTTATAAATCTAAAGTAATGCTTTATACCTGCACATGCCCTTAAAATCGCCTCTTTAATCAGCTGAAGCTATCTGGCTTGCCATATTTCTCCTTCATGGCTTTCCAAGCCTCCATTTGTAGATTAGAGACTGTCTCTGATTGACTTTCATTTGTGTGCTAGCGGTCAAAGACTTTTTATTTGCAGACTGAGGAGACTTCTGTCTATAAAATCATGGCATCCATACAGGATTAAAATGATCAGAGTGCCACCGAGTTGGGTGAAAAATGGTAGACCGTTCTACTTGTGATATTTCTTAGGAGGGAGGAAAACAAAGATGTGCCAAATATGGAAAGGAACAGAATCACTGAGTAGCTGATGTGTAAGAGGAAATTACCCCAGGTCTTTTTAGTTCCACCTGGATAGGGTTTTTGATTAGTTTTCTGAATGACAAGCTGTTAATACAACCTTAAATACGACACATTTCCGATAATGTTAATGCTTAATTCTTAGAACTTGTAAATGAATAATAAAAACATGACTTCCGAATGAGAAGTGTGGATAAGATCTCGGACATAAGTGACTTGTTAATGGGTTATTAAAATGGAGAAATGTGCCATATTTAAATTGTTAGTTACAGAAATGTATTTTTGTTTTGACTTTTTTGGATTTTTGTCCAGTATCAGCTTCTATACAGTGGGGCAAAAAGTATTTAGTCAGCCACTGATTGTGCAAGTTCTCCTACTTAGAAAGATGTTAGAGGTCTGTAATTTTCATCATAGGTACACTTCAACTATGAGAGACAAAATGAGAAAAAAAATCCAGGAAATCACATTGTAGGATTTTTAAAGAATTTAATTGTAAATGATGGTGGAAAATAAGTATTTGGTCAATAAATTTGGTTCAACTCAATACTTTGTAACATAACCTTTGTTGGCAATGACAGAGGTCAAACGTTTCCTGTAAGTCTTCACCAGGTTGGCACACACTGTAGCTGGTATTTTGGCCCATTCCTCCATGCAGATCTCCTCTAGAGCAGTGATGTTTTGAGGCAACACAAATCTACAGGCCCGGCTGCAAAATCTGTGGGCAAATGTGCCATGATACCATAAAGAACCTGTATGCATCAATGCCCAATCGTATCTCATCTTGTATCCAGGCTAGAGGTGACCTAACAGGGTACTAGTGCCTCCTTTCAACTGCGCAGTTTTCCTTAATAAACGTATGTTTTTGCTCTAATATTGTAAACACTTACAGTGGTGCTTGAAAGTTTGTGAACCCTTTAGAATTTTCCATATTTCTGCATAAATATGACCTAAAACATCATCAGATGTTTCACACAAGTCCTAAAAGTAGATAATGAGAACCCAGTTAAACAAATGAGACAATAATATTATACTTGGTCATTTATTTATTGAGAAAATGATCCAATATTACATATTAGTGAGTGGCAAAAGTATGTGAACCTCTAGGATTAGCAGTTAATTTGAAGGTGAAATTAGAGTCAGGTGTTTTCAATCAATGGGATGACAATCAGGTGTGAGGGGGCACCCTGTTTTATTTAAAGAACAGGGATCTATCAAAGTCTGCTCTTCATAACACGTGTTTGTGGAAGTGTATCATAGCACGAACAAAGGAGATTTCTGAGGAGATCAGAAAAAGCGTTGCTGATGCTCATCAGGCTGGAAAAGGTTACAAAACTCACTATGTAATACTGGATCATTTTCCTCAATAAATAAATGACCAAGCATAATATTTTTGTCTAATTTGTTTAACTGGGTTTTCTTTATCTTCTTTTAGGAATCTGATGTTTTAGGTCATTTATGCAGAAATAGAAAATTCTGAAGGGTTCACAAACTTTCAAGCACCACTGTACATACCTCAGTTTCATTTGATCCCAAAAACTCCTCCTTGTAGCGTTATTTTTTGTCATTGAGAGAATGAAGATGTGTTATTTTATCAATGACTAGAAGTTAAATGTTTCTGTAAATTTCAGTTACATGTGAACAAGTGTATTAACAAACTAGGAGGAGTGCCCAAACTCTTATGGAAGACTTTACATGACTGTGTTTTGCTAGACATGAGTGTTCAGAAATGGAATGCACAGAATTTGTGAGAGAAATTACTTCCCTTAATTATTAACCTAAATAGTTTTCAGGGTGGAAGTTAGATAGATTCTGCTGATCGGCTGATCTTTAAGCCTGGTTCAAGCACAAGCTGTATTTTTTTAAGATATTTGGAAAGATCTTTTATTCAGTGTTTGGTTTTCAGTATTTACCCTACTGGCTTGAGACTGGCTCTGATTTCATTCTGGTTTGTTTGGCAGGAAAGGTTCTAATTGATATATCATTGGAGGTCATCCCTCTATAGAATGATGCACATATCTTTGGACCTCTTCCAAGGTGGCCTCATAGATTGATGCCCTGTCCTGTAGGTTTGTTTTAGCATTTAACTCATCCCAAGGCTTGTTTCCAGTCACTTCTGTTCTCACAAGCCAGGTCAAGGGGCTTTATCATTCACGTCCATGTTTCCTGTGGACATGTTTTAAAACAGAAGCTCCATATATGGTCAAACATGTCAGCTTGAGGGTGATACCCATCACATGACAGCCTGGTCCTGGTAAGTCAGGACCAGGCTGACTTCCAATTGTCATTCGAGAACCTTAACCATTATCTGTCACAGACTATTCTACAGTCTGCTGCAAATATAAAACATATTAAATAATGGAAAATAACTTGTAAACTCACTGAGCTCCATTGTAGCTATGGGAGCCGTATCCTTTGCATTACAATAGGAAATGGCGTCCGTTACTTCTTTCCATCTTCTTGAATCCTTTTCATATTGTGCATTGTTTGGTTAAGAGGATAGTAAATGGATGTACGGTGGGGAAAGTAACTTAACAGAATTCAAAAATCATATTAGAATGTAAATAGAACTGAAATGACCAACATAGACAAGATTACACTGGTTAAAGGTTCTGAATATCGGTTTCGATTAATTTTCTATTAGTTGCTCATCCCTAATTTGATGTTTATGGAGTAATATAGAGATAATACCTGCAAGAAAAGAGTTCCAGTAATCTAGGTGTGACTGGAAAAAGCCTGAGTGAGTTACTGTAGCAGACTGAGATGGAGGTGATGGGATTCTAGCTATATTGTGCACATAGGCGGAGGAGGTTTTAACCAAGCAACAGACATGAGTCAAGTTTAATCATTACATTCACACACACATTCATTCGATCCCAAACTCCTTCTTGGTGCATTATGTTTTATTTTTATGTTTTCGTAAATGTGTCTTCAAATTTCTGTTAAATGTTAACAAGTATATTAACAAACTACATGGTGTCCAAACTTTTATGCAAGACTGTACATGACTGTTTTGCTAGACACAAGTGTTCAGATATGGAATGCAAACGTGCAATAATTGTGAGAGTAATTACTTCCCTTATTTATTAACCCACAGTGCTGCTTGAACCGTTTGTGAACCCTTTAGAAGTTCCTTCTGCATAAATATGACCAAAAACATCATCAGATTTTCACATAAGTCCTAAAAGTAGATAAAGAGAACCCAGTTAAACAAATGAGACAAACATTTTAGTGCATGTAAACAAACATTGTGACGTTTTGTGCATTGTTATACCCCTTAAACCTTTGCTGGTCGACAATGTAGATTCACCAGGTAATCCAACACTGGATGGGAATGAACACGCTGTAAATGTACTCTCCCCAAGAATATACTTTATTAAATTAATTGTATTATTTCATTACTTGTTAATGTGAACTATCAAAGCAGTAAAAGACATTTGTTTGAAATCATGGCTGTTACATACAAAGTTAGTCAAACTTAGCCGGCTAACGTGACTCTGCTGAATCATGCAACTCCAGTTTGTGTGCTCTTTAAATGAGTCTTGGACAAATCTGAGACTGTCCTTGTATTCTAGTGATGTAACATTTTCCGTGCATTTTTGCAGCAGAACACTGATGTTGTCATGACTTAAGTCCTTTCGTAATCCCCAAAGCTGCTCATGTGCGCATGTTAAAGTCTGCTTTCGGTTTACAGAAGCTTGAAGTCGATACCTAGGTAAGAGTGGAAGGAGCATGGAAACAGTCATTTGCACTAAATTATACGTTTTAGTCAATAACTGGTGTTAGTCGTAATGTGATTCAAAGATTTGGGGCCAGTAAGTATAGCTTTGTCCTAATAGCAAATATGTAAGATCCCGAAACGCGTTCATCTGGGCCGACGGTGATTTGCCAAAATGTTGGGTGCTAAATCACTGTGATTATGCGTCGGCTGTGTCCATAGAGAATAAAAACATATGCAATCTTTGTGATGTATTATTTATTATAGCCCTGTTATTTAGCGGCCTAGCCCTTGGAATTCTTTAAAGCCAACTCTAATATGTACCTGACTCTTATAGGCTCGTTCTGGTCTTATTTATGTGTTGTGACTCTGAGAAATGTATGTACTTTTATGATTTTACACCACTCCATGGAATATAAACTACTGCAAATGATGCATTTGGGAGAGTTGTAGAAGTCCTGGATGTTAATCACCGTAAGAGGTACACATTTGTTTTCTTGAGGTATAATTTAGTCATATTGCATGTTTAGGGCGGTAGTAACTTCAGGCTCCTGCAGTTGTACGAGGATGATCGGGCTATAAATACCTGCGGGTTGTGCGATGGGATCCATAGATTGAGAAGAGGTGGTACAGTGAAGTTAATGTCTCCTTCAGTGTGTGGAAAATGGGTCGCAAAAAGGAGCGATTGCATTTGGGTGTGCCAAAGGCTGTAGTGTGAAGGAAGTTGGATATGATATATTTCTTATATACATAATGGTTTAAAAAAAAATTAAATAATAGTAATAATGTCAGTATATGCATTTATTATTGTTGTTTTAATATTAATAATGCTATGTTTTGCATTTAATATACTTAAGGTTTAATAATATGCAATAATAATGCATAAGCTTTATCAAATAATTTAATATTGTTACTATTATTAATAATGTAATAACTTAACTATTATTATTAATAATGTAATAACATGCATTATATTTTATTTATACTTTAATAACCCTTATTTAGTAATAATAGTAATAAAAATGCTTATTATATAATAATGTGAATCTGTAATAATAATTATTTTTTTCTGCTGCATCATCAGACCTGTTTCAATTGATAAATTAATAACCAGTGTAGAAGAATTGTGCAAAATTGAGTTATTATTTTATTGATCTGTACCTTCCACTACTAATGCAGTGCAGACTTGCACAATTTTCTTCTTTAATTTTTAGGTCCTTTTTTATTTTTTTCTGTAATTCTGCTTTATATCATGTCATGCAGGGTGCGTCCTGTCTTATTGTGTATTCATTACCATCGGTACAAGAAGAGATTCACAGCTTCCTGCGAATATCAGTAGTGGAATCCTATTAAGGTGCTTGGAGAGGAGTGCTGCATCACAAAGTTAGAGCATGACCTAGTTTCTCTCCCTCTTTCAGTGAAAGAGCAGTAGTTCGAAGTCTAGTGTTACTGAGAAAATGTCCTTGGATCTATATTTCTTTTGAATGTCTAGTGAATGGCTCGGCCACATTACAAATGTCTGAGAGCCCAGTCATTCCAAATATTCTCGCTCACATCAATGTAGACTTCCACTGCAGACGCTGTGATTTCTATGAGCTTATAAAACCACCTCTGGGCCAGACTGGATTCTCTTGCTAATGACCGTATAGTCATAGTGGCCTTAGTCCAGATACAAACTGCTGTTTTTATCTGGACGTGCGTATGCTCATAGGATGCTGGGTGAGCCTGCATCAGCAGCAGAGATGAAGCTCTTAGTGGCATGCCAACCAAACATGGAGATGGTGCCAAATTGTGCCATGGCAACACCTGGCTTTTAACAATGGACCTAGTTACAGAGCAGGTTTACAAAAAGCAGTGTCTAGACCTGAAATGAGCACCCTGATGTGACAGTGGCAGAGAAAACCCCCAAGAAATGTATAATTAAGCAACCTAGAGAGAAACCAGGATAAAAAAGGGAAAACTGAGAGACAACAGGATTAAGTTTTATTTGGTGCCACAGGTTGTCTGGTGTCATGGTTTCCAATCTGGGGTCCAAGCCCCGCTCAGGAGCGAGCCAAATAATCACAGAGGCGTTTGAGGCTTTGTCTTCTCTGAGGTGAGCGGAGTTTGTCGAAATACAATTTGCAAATGTTCAAAAATGTATTTTAATTTTAATTAAATTAACTGAGGCAAGTGAGGCCTGCAGTTCTTTGGATGTTGTTGTGGGGTCTTTTGTGACCTCTTGGATGAGTCGTCGCTGCCACTCCTGGGAAGGTTCCCCACTGTTCCATGTCTTCTCCATTTGTGGATAATGGCTCTCACTGTGGTTCGCTGGAGTCCCAAAGCTTTAGAAATGGCTTTATAACCCTTTCCAGACTGATAGATCTCAATTACTTTCTTTCTCAATTGTTCCTGAATTTCTTTGGATCTTGGCGTGATGTGTAGCTTTTAAGGACCTTTTGGTGTCCTTCACTTTGTCAGGCAGGTCCTATTTAAGTGATGTCCTGATTGAGAACAGGTGTGGAAATAAGAGAATTGGGACTGTGGTGGCCTAGTGGTTAAGGTGCAGGACTATGAACCAGAAGATCCAGGGTTCAAATCCCACCTCTGCCGTGCTGCCACTGTTGAGTCCTTGAGCAAGATCACCAGGACACAGAACACTGGTTGTACCTGAATAAAGACAATCTATAAAAAAGTAGAACATTATAAATATCAAGATTTATAGGCACCTATCGAGTAGTTAAGTTAGACAGATAGATACACGGTATCGGCTGATACTTGAATTTCAGATGTCGGTGCTTCCCTTATCAGACTGGAACCGTATCGTGACAAATTTAACGACAAATCCCTAGTAGTGATACGAGAGACACTAACAGTTCAGCCATGACGTTCCTGGCAGGGCTTTCAACTGGCATTTTTCAGCAGTATCTCTGACACATTTATGTATCCTTTGCACACAGTTTCCTTCTAAAAATATCCTTTATATTTAAATTACTGTAACATAAAATGACTATGTGACTATGGGAATGTCTGCTCAAGACCATTTCAATGAATGACCTGTTTCACAGAACGTAATGCGGTTCTTAAATGGCATATCTGCACTATTTAATGCGCATATATAGATATGTGATCTTATACCTATAGCTGCCATTTAAATCAGCACTCATCAGCCAGCGTTATCTGGCTTTTTTTTTTCTTCTGTCCTCCTCTCATGACTGATGAGAGTCCAAATTTCATTTGGAATCCAGTCCAAATGAAATTGTGCAGCGAGTCCTATAAAGCGTCCATTTGTAGATTTGGTTATGTCTTTGACTGACTTAGATGTACAAGCTGGAAGTCCTGTGGTGAGCATCAGTGGGTAACATATTTTTTTATCCACTCAAGTCATTATGTGTCCTGTAAAATCGCAGAAACGTGCATCTGGACGGGGCTAGTATGATCAGAGCACCGCTGACGTGGGTAAGAAACAGTAAGTAACTCTGCATATAATTTTCAGGGGCAAAACAGACACATGGCTGCTCCAAATGGAAGTGAGATCTGTAGCTCCAGTAACTGATTAAATTACCCCCGGACCCCATGTAAATCTAATCCTATCTGGATAGGACTGTGAGCTGTATTTGTTAGGCAGAGGAAACGCACAGTCTTTCTTAGATGTTCACCTCCCCTATCTAGTTATTAAACACGGAGTGCATTCCTTCTGCCCAATTTCAAGCATCTGACTAATAGCAACAGACTTGATTTGGAATCCACACTTTACAAACACTTTATGATGTGCTGAGTTATAAAAAAGTGCTTGCAAAAGCCCCCAGGATATTGTAGCCCCGGAGAAGAAACAAGAACACCAGGAATATTGCTCAGTGTGAATCTTTAGTGAGAATTTGCCTGTAAGCGTGGCAAACGGCTCTCACAGAACAGCACACAGGGTCGGGACTGAAGTGAATTTGGGGAGGAGGAAGCAACCCTACCTCGACTTGATTTCTCCTGTGTGGCAGGAGATTGAAAATTACCCAGTAACATCAAAGTGTAGTCAATGATGAAAACATAAGGCACCCAGATAGAAATGTCGGATTGCTGTAGAACTTGGTGTGCATATGTAAACGATTACAGGTGTGGTCTGATCAGACAGTGGGTCTTGCCACAATAAGGCGTAAAACTGCTTCCCCAGATGCACTCAGAGGTTCTCAGAGGCTACTTTTGGGTAGTGTACCACTTGGTGCTAGACATGCCTCTACGATGCACTCTTAAGACGGTTTGCCCAGTCGACAGACTTTGAGCAGCTCCCACAGTTTCACTGTCCACCATCCGGACGCAGACAGTGCAGTGGTGCCGTGAACGAGAAACCTGAAGTGCTACGGACTGGACCCATATCGTCTTTAGCGACGAATCCAGGTTCTGTTTGGTATCCGACGACTGTCAGGTTGGAGTATGGAGGCCTCGTGGTGAGCACTTCAGTCCTGCCTTTGCTGTGGAACAACACACTTTCCCAATTACTGTGTGATGATCTGGGGAACCATCACATATGACTGTCGATCATGCCTGGTAGTGATACGAGGGACACTAACAATTCAGCGATATGTGCAGGAAATCCTGCGGCCACGTGTGTTGCCTCCCATGGCAGGGCTTCCAACTGGCATTTTTCAGCAAAATAATGCTCAACCACACACAGCAAGGGTTTCCCAGGAACGTTCCTGCCTGATGGCAACCCTTTCTTGGTCTGACATCAGATTTATCGCCACTCGAGCATTTATGGGACCAGCTGGGACGCCAACTTCGGCAACCAACGAGTGTGCAGGAGCTATAGGTCCAGCTGCAACGTCTGCGGGCAAATGTGCCACAGGATAACATACAGAACCTGTTTTCTTCCATGCGCAACCATATCTCATCTTGTATCCAGACTAGAGGCAGCTTAACACGGTACTAGAGCCTCCTTTCAACTGTACAGATTTCCCCAATAAACATATCCTTTCACTCTAATATTGTAATCACTTACATATATCATCATTACATTCACACTTTTTTTGTTTTTAAGTGAAAGAAAACACAAACAGAAATACAGACATGCATTAAAATACAATAACTCTGAGCCGCCGGACCTCCTGTGCATGCTGGGAGCCACCAATCATGCCAAGCCTACTTTGACGTCTGCCAGGGATCTTCCCAACACCACAGCATCTATCATGCTTGTTCTCTGATCTGTCAGTGTCAAATGTAGTGAGATTACAGAATATTATGAGCCGCTGGTAAACTGTTGTCCACCCATTTAAAAATGAGCTTTGTCACCATGAGAATCCTCTTTCACTCCTGCAGAGATAAATATGATCCAGCCCCTTTTTAAATCCTTTTATACAGAAATTGCACTCAATATTAGTTTATAAGAACCTTGTAGCTGTGGAATTTGTATGGATCTGTCCATATGCACATATTTACACTATCTTTTGAAAGGCAGCCACATCTACACTCGTTGTCCATTTTGTCAGTTCCACTTACCATACAGATGCACCTTGTAGTTCTACCATTACAGACTGTAGTCCATCTGTTTCTCTACATACTTTTAGTCTCCTTTATTCTGTTCTCTAGTGGTCAGGACCCCCACAGGTCAGGTCCCATTTGGGAGGTGGATCATCAGATTTCTGCAGTTATCTTATTATTCAAGTGGTCACGTATACAGCATACTCCGATCTAAACATCAGATTAACAAATCCGATAGAGAGAGCTGGATTTTACCCCAGTAATCGGATTACTCGTTGTATGTATACCTGTTACCTGATTATAATCTGTGTTTTCAGATTGCGGTTGCCAGGTCTGCCTATTCTAAAGACTTGGCTTTATTTGGCCTCCTTTTCCATTGATTTTAGCGTTTTTTCCTCTCACTGGATCTGGCAACTCTGGAACTAAACGCTACACAGACTGAAAGGCAGGGAAACGGCTGTCAAACACTTGTGGAGACTTTGAAACACAGCATATACTTGAGAAAAGTCATGTAGACCTGGAGGTTTCCCCATTAACTGATTACTCAAGAGCATGTATACTTGTAGATTGGATTACTGTTCAAATTAGATTTTCTGCAGTTATCGGTTTAAGTGCATGTAAACACACTCAGTGACGTGGTGGTGGTGTGCTATTTTGTATTAGTAGATCAGACACAACAGTGCTGCTGGAGGTTTTAAACGCTGATGATAGTCCACCAACCAATAATTTTAGATTTGATTTTAGGTAGAATTTATGGCTGTTTGGTTTTATATGGCCCTCTTTATTTATACGCCTCTTGGCACTTGCAGTTATTATCTGTATCAACCTCACTTCGGTTAGTACAGGCTTTGGCACCTCTTCGGTTACAAAGTGGCCCTTCGTATTTGTATGTCAATTCTCAGGAAGATTTGTCCTTTCAACAGCCAGCTGCATGTGTGTGGTGTATTTGTATTTTATTTTATTTGTTTCAGGGGGCAGGTGTGGGCTTCCCTTTTGTACTCACCCCACAGGTCATCTTTTCATGTTTTACTCGGTGTTTATTTCCTATTCCCATTTGTCTATATTGTCCTATTATGTATAAGCCTTTTGTGATCCCTTTTGTATTTCATCAAGGCCTCTGTAGGCTGATTTTTTTCCCCGGCTTCAGTGATTTGGTTTCACGCTGAGATCTAGTGCTGTATGCTGTTTGTGGATGTCAGGCCACTGATCTTTGATGCAGAGAGACTTAATGATTGGTTAAACTCATTTTACTTAAACATGTTTGCTATAATGAGTGACTGGGAGGGCTTCGCTGCCTTTGACTGGAGGTCCCCCCCTTGTCTCAGCACTGATTGCTGGGCGTTTCTCAGCATGGTTGTACCTTGAAGAAAAAGAAAGCCAGGCTCAAACCGGTTCATATTCAAAGGGCGAGTGGTGTTGTTGGCAGGCGGCAGTTCCGCAAGTGTTCAGCGCTGACACAACATATCGAGTTAAAGAAAAGTGCGTGCTGGAAGTCGATCAATTATGGCGTATTGAGTTATTGTTTAGGAAACAATAGTCGTGTTCAGGGGCTTGAGAGTGGTTTTGTTTTTGTCTAAAATGAATGAATGTGCTTTAAATGTACGTTTAGTGCCCTTAGGGGAGCTAAATCTCTGATTGCATTTTAATTAGGTTAATAGCGGTCTTGTGGGCAAACACTGCAGAACTAAAGACGTTTACATTTACGTTAAGTTCATTTTTCTCTAATGGCTGCATGTAGTTTGGTAGCTGGTGCTCCTTTCGTTACATTAGCTTCACTTTTAGCAGTTGCAATACCGATATGACTTCTCTGGCCTTTGTGGATTTCTTATAAAATGTTTTAGATAATCATCCTGCTGGAAGATCAAACCATGACCCAGTTGTAGATATTTACCAGAAGCAGTCAGACTTTGATTTAAATTCTCCTGGTGCTTGATGTAGTCTGTGATTCTAAGGTTCCCCTGGCTTTTGGAGGGTAAACAAGACCCCACAGCAGGATCATCACAGATCCTCCATCATGCTTAACAGTTGGAGTTCTTTTCTGTACAAATAGGCTTGTTTTTGGTTCAGAATTACATATTGAGCTCTTATTTTTCCCTCATCTGGCCATAGAACTTGGAGCCAGATTCAGAAAACTTTCTTAAGAAAAGAACTTGCAAAGGTTCTTAAAACAAAGACTAAGAAGTTCATAACAATGTGCAGTTCTTGGGGGAAAAAACAACTTAAGACGTTCTCAAATGTTATGAAAATCTGTATATATGAGATTATACAATATTGATTTTCTTATATAGGCTATGGTGCATGTTACAGCGTACAATATATGGTACAATACACATTTAGAATTTGTATTTACCATTATCTCCGTGATGTTTAATCCACTCACAGGACAGCAAACTGGAGGAACAACATCAAACCAAACTTGCAAAAATTATAGCAAACAAGAAATGATGGTGATGCTGGAAGAAATGGCCACAAAACTTCCATCTAAAACATCGACTATAGCAACAGCTACGCCAGCCTTTGTATTATAGGACCTTGGCTTGAGGCTTTCAAACTGAAAGTATGCAAGCCTTATTTCCAGTAGCTAAACTGTTTAAAGTTTGATTTAAAATTAGATGCTTACCTGTCAATCCTTGCAACCTAAGACAAGTGAGGGCTATCATAAGGTTAAGAAAACATTTAAGAACAGGGGGAGTGTGAAAGCACTAAGAAAAAAAGTTGGTTTTAAACAGAGTTTTTAATGAGGACAATGATGAGCAGAGGCGTAGACTTTTTGGTAATGAGTTCCATAGTTTGGGTGCCATGACACTGTAGGATCTACCACCAGTAGTGACTAATCTGAATTTCGGCACAGACGAAAGCCCTTTGTCAGAAGGCCGAAATGATCCTGCAGGACACTGAGGGTGTAGTAACTCAGACAGACAGCCTGGTGCCAGGAGAACTTTGACCTGAATACAAAGCGAGAGAGGTAACCAGTGGATCTGATACAGGATGGATGTGATGTGATGTAAATGATAAACAGGACAGGGCCTAGAACTGAGCCCTGGGGCACACCCTGTGTGACAGAATTGGGGGAAGAATTATGCTTGCCTAGAGCAACAAAGTGCAATCTATCAGTCAATCTATTCTAAAGTTGGAAATAAACTATGATAGAGCATCATCAGTAAAGTAATTTGAAGAATAAGAAGTATTCGTAACTTTTCTGAAGAATGTATAAGAACAAACTCACACCTAGTGAACTCCAGGCACTCACATTTGTGATTTTAGATGGTTTGTTGGCATGGCAGTGGGCCTAACTAGAACTCCAACCAGCATATGAAGTATGCAAATAGTTCTAGATCTGTTTATGGTAGACTTGTCATAAAATGACCACTGCATTTAGTTATGAGGATAATGAACATTATAAACGGGAAGTTGAGTACATAATAGGCTGTACTATATCAGGCTGAGCTGCTGTTTAAATAATAAAATGCATTTATACTTGAACAGTCTCTGAAACTTATTAAATTTAGAGGATTGGCAACAAAAGCTAACCAAGCATCCATATAAATGTGTTGTCTGGACCAAATTAATTATTAATTATCATATATTAACAATGTTTCTGAAGCCATTGAAGGGAAAAAGAGAGAACCCTGGAACTGCACCTAGTGGCATAAGCTTCATTTCAGCTTCACTGCTCACCTGACGTAACACAACAAAGGAGTAGTGTTTTATGTTAACAATATGCTACACAAGGAATACCAAAATATGGCCTTGAATACGACTATATATTTACTATGAGTATAATTAAACACCCTCATTTTAGAGCTGTCCACAGTCGTGATGCAGCATCATGATACTTTTGTAATTGGCTTCTGTATTAAATTACCTCGCTTTGAAAGGTTTGAAAAGTGTAGCTAGTATGCTAAAGGAACATGGATTGCATTCGCCATGCATCAGATATGAGTGAGGACATAAAGACGTGCCGGAAAAACCAAGCTCAGACGCTGAGTAAACCCAAAGTGCTTTATTTACACAGTGCACTAATCCCATCTAGACACTACCTTTTTATCTGTAAAACTCTCTAACAGTCTCTCTTGCAGCTTTCATTCCGTGGCTGGGAGGCTAGCGTCCTGACTCGTATGCCGGCGAGAGCTGAGCATTTATATTTAAGGTGCCCCCCACCCCCTAAAAAAAAAAAAAAAAAACGACACATAAGCCTCCACCATACTTAACAGTAGGGATTTAATTATGTTCTGTATAAACCTGCCTTTTTACTCATTGGTTAGACAAGTCTTTCCTAAAAGTTTATTGGCTTGGAGAGGGTGTCTGGTTGTACATTTGGAGACTGCTTAACACTTTTTTGTAAAAAAGTACTGTAGAAATAAATTAGACTGGACATTTGTTTTTTACAATCCATTCTCCCTAGTGTGTTTTAGTGTCTTATGTTTAATGTCTATTTTTACTATTCGACTGGTCGTTAAAAAACTGAATAGCCAAAGCAAAAAGAAGCTTGGGAGGTCCCTACTGTTAGTTTTTTTTTGTTTGTTTTTAAATAAAATATTGATTGACAACGGCAAAGAACGTGTCAAATTGTATGTGAGATGACAGACCTACACTGTCTCTAAATTCAAATTTGCAACACTTTTAAAGATGACAATAAATAAATATGCAATATAATACAAGTCAAGTCAGATTTATTTATATAGCACTTTTTACAATGGAGCATTGTCTCAAAGCAACTTTACAATTTTAGATAATCTTCTAATATCTACGGCCAATTCCATATTGAGCAAGCCTAGGGCGACAGTGGCAAGGAAAAGCTCCCTAAAATTTAATTAAAATGAGAAATGAAAATGAGCCATATCAATAAACACATTTTAATTAAATGGTACTTATTTGTGTGTAACCTCCTTTTCAAGCACCCAAATGGTTTGGTAGCTGGTGTAATTAGATCATCAGTCATGTATCAGGAGAGTTTGAGGGGTGGCGTGGTTTGGAAATGCCAAAAAAAGACAGTTAAGACAGTGTAAGGCTGTTTCATTTATTGTAGATATTCTATTTTGAAGGCTACTGTATCACGTGTTGCACGTTGAGCACTGTTGTGTTTGTGTTCTGGAACCTCCTCACTCGATGCCCACTTGCCGGATGGCACGCTCGGGTGTTCCCTTACCCACCTAGTCTTTCTAATCTTTTCTGAAGTATTTCCAGACTACCAACGTTTGATTAGCACAGTGTTTAAATGAGGTGGGATTTGAACCCTGGACTTTCTGGTTCATAATCCAGTACCTTATCCACTAGGCCATCCCAGTCCCACAGCTGTACTATGGGAATGTCTTGACATGCATCTTCTGAGATCTTTTCATGTGCATATAGTGTAATAATCCCATGCTGATGAAAGACTAGGGGAATTTGGCTGTGTCACCTCATATTAATACGTACTTTGGACAATTACAGTTGCTCGGAGAGTACGTTGTGGATAGGGCATCTGCTAAATAACTCGGTGTAAGCGTTCCTAATTACCCAATCGTAAATGTGAAGAGGAACATGCTTCGGTTGCGGTTTGTTGTCGAGAATCACTAGGGTTTACCATAACTGTGACATTTTTACACAATACTTTGGAGGCATTAGCTGCTGTGTGTGTGTGTGTGTGTGTGTGTGTGTGTGTGTGTGTGTGTGTGTGTGTGTGTGTGTAACTCTCTAGGATAAAGTGCTAGTTTGTGTTTTATTAAAAAACCCACACCTCCTGTGTGACAGTTCCCTTTCCCTAAAGAGCAGCATTACAAATCTAGGCTGTTCTTAATCAGGCTAATGAAGGCCTTGTGAAGATTAATTACAGGTCATTAAAATTCTCTCCTGACTATTTTTTTCAGAACAGGAGTTACAAACCACTGAATTAAGTTTTTTGTACAGATTTGTAGGCATTTTGTTTGTTTGTCTTTCTACAATGCCATCTCCTATTATGCAGATAGCTGCTTTATTAGCAAGTTTATCCAAATGTGCTTTTTACTCATTTGAGCAGAGAAAGGCCGAAGACTTTCATAAGACTGTATTATAAGACTGTGTAGGTTCTCAGTCTTCTAGGTCATGGTAGATTTGAGTGTTTGAGTTAAAGGTAACTGGATTTCTTCTTGGTTCTTCAGGACGTTTCATCTCTTATCTGAAAGGCTTCTTCAGGAATAGAAAATGAAGGGTAGAACAAGGTATTTAACCTGTAGTTGTGTTGTCTTCTTGGAGGTGGTCCTGAGAGTCCTTGACCCACCCTGCCATGAGTTGTTAGGGGCCAAGGTGTGACCCATTAGTGAGCCGTCATCCCACTCTGCCATCATGTGAGTCAAGGTGCAAATGGGGGTTAAACCACCTAGGAAGGGATCTCAAGATTGCTTTGTAAGTGCCTCATAACTGGTGTCATAAACCACCAATAATGGCTGTAATAATTGAACATAAATGGCCTCCTTAACTCCCCTTTCAAGCTGTTCTCTCTGTCCAAATGTGAACATTAGTATCCTGTAAGGAGCGATCTTTCTTTTTAAATGCAGAGGTACAGCTCAGTCCTGTCCTGGAAGACGACAACAAACTTTGCAGAATACAAATGGCAGTATTCCCTTGTTTTATTACGAAAAGTAAAACAATCAGAACATCAAACATTACTTATTATCCTCTCTGAACTATAACATGTAGTAGGGATGCAGTGAAATAAATTCTCGTCTGAAACTGAACAAACTGAAACATTTGGCTGAAGGACGAATGTTTTTCACAGGTTTCACAGTTTAATCGAGCACAAACTTATTAACTTCTGTTTGTTCAATTTCTCTTTTTACTTTGTTTCTCCAGATTAGGCATTAGTTCCTTTTTGTCAAAGCAGGCTGAGGAAATTGTCCAACTTTGTGGTGATGATTACACTGTCTCATTAACCAGTCTTAGGATTTCATAGTTGGTTAGAGAGCACCATAGACAGGAAGTAAGTGCACTCACTAGGAATGGAGACAGACCCAATGAACACTCGGTAATAGAGATGGTGGCATGGCACACTCATTTCTTTAAAAAGAAGGCGCAAATTAACATTTACATTGTCGTTTAAGAAACAAAACACTCGCGCTGTAGAGCCCTGCTTCCACTTAGCCAACATGTTTTCTGCATTTACAAAGAGCGCCTTTGATTGTGTCAACAAACCGTCATTGATCGGAATATATTATTCTTTTACATTTGTCATTTGGAAGACGCCCTTATCTGGAGCGACTTAAAATTGATACCTTCTAACAGTCCAAGCAAAAAGCTGGGACAGGAGCATGTTTCCCACTGTGTTACATCACCTTTCCTTTTAACAACACTCAATAACCATTTGGGAACTGAGGACACTAATTGTTGAAGCTTTGTAGGTGGAGTTCTTTCCCATTCTTGCTTGATGTACAACTTCAGTTGCTCAACAGTCCGGGGTCTCCGTTGTCGTATTTTGCGCTTCATAATCCACCACACAGTTTCAATGGGAGACAGGTCTGGACTGCAGGAGGCCAGTCTAGTACCTGCACTCTTTTACTACAAAGCCGTGCTGTTGGAACACGTGCAGAATGTGGCTTGGCATCGTTTTGATGAAATAAGCAGGGACGTCCCTGACAAAGACGTTGTTTGGATGGCAGCACATGTTGCTCCAAAACCTGTATGTACCTTTCAGCATTAATGGTGCCTTCACAGATGTGCCAGTTACCCATGCCATGGGCACTAACACACCCCCATACCATCAGAGATGCTGGCTTTTGAACTTAGCACTGATAACAATCCGGACAGTCCTTTTCCACTTTGGCCCGGAGGACACGACGTCCATGATTTCCAAAAACAATCTGAAATGTGGACTTGTCAGACCACAGGACACTTTTCCACTTTGCGTCAGTCCATCTCAGATGAGCTCGGGCCCAGAGGAGCCGGCGGAGTTTCTGGGTGTTGTTGATATATGGCTTTCGCTTTGCATGGTAGGGTTTTAACTTGCATTTGTAGACGGAGCAACGAACTGTGTTCACTGACAATGGTTTTCTGAAGGGTTCCTGAGCCCATGTGGTAATATCCGTTACAGAATGATGTCAGTTTGTAATGCAGTGCCGCCTGAGGGATCGAAGGTCACGGGCATTCAGTGTTGGTTTTCAGCCTTGCCGCTTACTTGCAGAGGTTTCTGCAGATTCTCTGAATCTTCTGATGATATTATGGACTGTAGATGATGTTCTTAAACTGTTGGACTATTTGTGCTGAACCTCCCCCCATCCTTGCTTGTGAACGACTGAGCCATTCGGGGATGCTCCCTTTATACCCAATCATCACACTCACCTGTTTCCAATTAACCTGTTCACCTGTGGAATGTTCCAAACAGGTGTTTTTTTGGCCATTCCTCAACTCTCCCAGTCTTTTGTTGTTCCTGTCCCAACTGTTTTGGAACGTGTTGCAGGCATCAAATTCAAAATGAGTGAAAAAAAACCCCAATAAAGTTTATCCGTTTGAACATTAAATATCTTGTCTTTGTAGTGTATTCAATTGAATTAGGGTTGAAAAGGATTTGCAAATCAACGTATTTTTTTTATTATGTTTTACACAATGTCTCAACTTCATTGGAATTGGGGTTGTAAAACGAGTCAAATGGACTTTATTTACTCATCTCAGTCATCCTACTTGGGATCAAGTCATTGTACAAACAACACAGCCATATGCTTTGTTTACAGGAGTTGAAATAGGCGTTTTCACACTTTGTAATCATTCAGTAATGGCTGGCCAAGTGCCATGCTGTTATCATATGAATAGCTGAATTTGTGAATGGGTGCGGCATCAGGATTTGCGCTCTATCTCATAGACTGAAATGTGCCTCTTGGTAATTGTTGCTCTCACAACGATATAAAAATGTGTTTTGTTTCAACATCCTATATATTTCAAAGGTAGACAGTTCAAGGCTTCTGGGGATGTGTTTATTATGTTTCTAGGACAAAAACCCGGCAAGTTATTTGTGTTTTTGTGAAAATTCTGTTTTATCTTGCCCGTGGGAGCACCGACTACAAAGGGTTAAGTGTTCAGATTAAATGAAGGATTATCGTTTTAACAGTGTGGAAAATGACCTTGAGTGTTAAGCTAATAGGTATCAACATCTGATCACTTTATTGCCCAGCATTGAACCAATACTTTACTCACTGGTGTAAAGAAAACACGTTTGTTAGGTATAGAGACATACAGTACTGTGCAAAGTCTTAGGCATTCTGAATTGTACAGTTATTCTGCTTATTCTTTATTTAAGTTTAGTGCACTTTGTAGTTTTTACAATTACAGACTCTAGCCCATCTGTTTCTCTACATACTTTGTTAGTCCACTATTTTGCTCTGAGTTTGTCAAAATGCAATTAAATGAAAGTAAAATAACACATTCACTAGAAAAAAGTCTGTATATAAAATTACTTAAAATATTCTCACTCAAAAAGAGTAGGCTGCATTGTAGGCGACGCCTCACAACGAATCATTATTCTTCTTTTGTAAGGGTGTGTGCGTACTGGTCTACTCTGTCGGGGTGTTAAAAGAAAATTGCACAGCCTTTGTTATAGCTAAATGTTTAGCTGTCTTGACAAGAGAACAGGAGCCAAAATGGAAAAAAGCAGGGAAGCTTTAAAAGGAACCTAAGAGAAAATGGAAAAATCTATCCTTTATGGTCATCTTTGCCAATAAAGATTTGCAGTGAATCACTTTATTCTTTCCTTCTGTGTGTGTGCGGGCTGGGGGGCACTGCTTTTCATAGCTACTCGTAGGGGGGGCTCCAAGGAAAAAAAATGGGCATCACTGGTTTAGAGGATGACCAGCACAAGCTATGCAACGGCATATGAGCTACTGTCTCTGACATTACATATACAAGGTGGAGGTGTATCAGAGGTGGACATCACATAGTTACTGCCCTCTGGTGTGGGGCAGGAACCGTACATTAAAATGTACAGTGGGCCAAAAAAGTATTTAGTCAGCCACTAATTGTGCAAGTTGTCCTACTTAGAAAGATGAGAGAGGTCTGTAATTTTCATCATAGCTACACATCAACTATGAGAGACAAAATGAGATCTGCATGGAGGAATGGGCCAAAATATCAACTACAGTTTGTGCAAACCTGGTGAAGACTTACAGGAAATGTTTGACTTCTGTCATTGCCACCAAAGGCTGTTACAAAGTATTGAGTTGAACTTTTGTTATTGACCAAATACTTATTTTCCACCATGATTTACAATTAAATTCTTTAAAAATCCTACAATGTGATTTCCTGGATTTATTTTCTCATTTTGTCTCTCATAGTTGAAGTGTAGCTATGATGAAAATGACAGACCTCTCTCACCTTCTCAAGCAGGAGAACTTGCACAATCAGTGGCTGACCAAATACTTTTTTTCCCCACTGTAATTAGTTATTGATTAAGAGCACAGTGTCTATTAACAATCACTGATGCCACATGTAGCATGAGATAAAACTACAAACAACTACCAAAATCACTGGATACTGTCTGGTATTGGTTTTATACATGTCTGAGGAGTTCCTAATAAAGGTCTTGATAAATTTAAATAGTGCCATGCAAGGTTTTACTTTTCTTCCACACCAGTTCGTTCTCTCTTATGCTAAACGCTGTACAGTTCAAGGAACAGGTTTCTCCTGTACAGCCTCCATTTTGTACCATATCTTAATATGATGTTAAATTATTACAGTTGCTCTTTCACCTACCCATGCATTAAGGCTTATAAAGGACTCTTGTTTTTCCTGTTTTTTGAATTAGAAAATGAAGTACACACAGACTTATTCCAGCTTACAGTACTTTGCTTTAGTGCTCATGTACATAATGTATTTGCATGCTTTCTGTCTGTGTTATTGACCGATTACATTTACAAGGTCTGCTATCTGCGCTCATTAGTTGCCTCATTTGAAATCAACAAGCAAACACATTTAAATCATAAATGACATTATTCGAAGCATGTAAACACATTAGGGGGGAAAAAGCAATTAATCTGAATTCATGTTATCAGTGTGAATGTAGTAGCATTAGCGAGTGCACACTGTGCCTGAGAAAAGAGACAGAACGCATTACTCTCAGCTATTTTATCTTCTCCTTCCATATGCCCAGCTTGCCTCGCTGCTAAATGCAGCCAGGATTTTCAATATACGCGCTTCTATACCTTTGTGTGGTGCTCGGTTAGTCTGAAATGCATTTGCTTTTAAATCTCTCCCTGCACACACACATGAATGAACGCGCGCACACACACACAGTGAAAGTTTTTCTTCAGAACCTAAGCATTTTGTGTATTTCCAGAGCGCACAAGCTTTTCGTGTTCCGAGTTCGTCTTCGCTTTTTGCGTGCCTAATGCGCTCCCCGCTGGCTCCTCATTTGCACTCGTATCTGAGAACTATGAAAAATAATTACTCTGCCTCTTCACCAAAGTCCTAATCTGTGGGGTGAGCCAAATTGCACCTTCATCCTAAATTCATTAAGGCTCTTGAGTAATCTGTCTTCAAGGAGAGCAGACAGTGGTTCTGCAGCTCTCCGGTTCATGCGGGAAAAGAAAAGGGAAGGGATCACAGGTCCACCTGCTGCATTGCAGCAATCAGTCGGCCAGGTTTATAGCGCTTTTGTTAGTTAGCTAGCTACAGCTACGCGATAATACGATACGTTATCAACATTGCTTAGTGGGCGCATGTGAACATTCCTATACAGTGGTAACTTGGTTCTCGGCTATCTTGGAACTTATCGAATTTGGTTCCCAACCCAGTTTGACTAGAAAAATGTCATCAGTACTCGGCACACTTGCTTAAACTTGTACGATTCAAGCCGAGGGACTCGTTTCTACTGAAACGCGATTCACGAATCGGTACACAGTGATTCAGATTCACAATAGCTCTTACTCAGTGCAGAGATCTGCTATTTTTGTTGTTTTTCTTCATTTTTACATCTACAGTCCTGTATTCTTAGTGCAAAGACGTCTCCATGGGTCCTAAAAAGATTCCTTTATAAGGGCCAACCGAAAGCAATACAGGAACTTCATGCTGCAGTTAGCTTAGCAGCTATGCTAGTGCCCCGAGTTCACCAAGAGCAAGTGATGCTTTTACTTTTGGCTTTCAATCCACTATTCACTAAATTACATGAGATTTTTCAAGACTTTATTATAAAAAAGCTTTGTGTTAATGATTTTGGTCAACTGTAGGCTAATGTAAGTGTTTTGTCATTACCTATCATTACCTATCATAGTATTCTTTCCATGTCTCCGCATTAACAATATAGACCGTTCTACCAAACACTCGATAAACTCATCAGTTCATGACACATTTAATGTATGAGGGATTTGTTGAACTTATAAATCAGGGAGCACCTGTACAATACAAGTCCATTAATGCATATAATGCCTTACACAGTATGGATACAGCCCCATCATACCCGGGCCACTTGATGCCGATGTGCATATTTTACATTTTATTTGAAGTATGACTCCATGACTTTAGTTTCGTTCTTAGATTTATCATCTACGCCGCCCAAGGAGGTTGGGTCCTTTTTTGAGTCTTGGTCCTCCCAAGGTTTCTTCCTCATAACACTCAGGGAGTTTTTCCTTGCCACTGTCGCCCTAGGCTTGCTCAATTTGGGATTGGACGTAGTTATTAGGAGATAATCTAAACTTGTAAAGTTGCTTTGAGACAATGCTCCATTGTTAAAAAGCGCTATATAAATAGATCTGACTGTACTTGACTTGAAATGGACTAGTTAAATTTACATTATTCCTTATGTGAAAAGTACTTCTTGTATTTAGTTCTTGACAAGCCTTCTGGGACTAATTAATGATGAGAACCGAGGTACCAGTAGTGGGATTTAGGGTGTGGGGAAAAAATAGATCCCTAGATGCATGCGGACGTGGCCGATTCTGCATCGCTTCACGAACGTCAAAAATATTTTATGTTAATTCATAGTGTAAGTTTGGCTAATGAATGCAAAAGGTGGAAGTCTAAAGTGCGGAAGTGCAGGCTCAGCAGAGACTCAACACAGACTCAGCAGAGACAAACGAGAGATGTCAAAGCTTCCAGCCAACTCGGAAAGAACAAAGCGAATTACAATCACAACTTTTATTGCCTGGGATTTGCTTCAGTCGTTGAGAACCAGGACTTCCGTGCTATGTTGTAGACGTTGGAGCAGAGATATTTCTTGCTACCCATACACTAACAGACTCTGAAAAGGCTAAAGTCTGATATCCTCTCACATCTAAAGAAAAGTCACAGAGTTTTCAGTCACAGACTATGATTTTTGCAAAGGCTGGAGATTTTGTATGGTCACTATTTGCAAGATTAGATTTTGAGATTATTTCAAATCTTTTGAATTGTAATCGAGTCAAATTGTGAGGACCAGAGATGGCCACCCCTAGTGGGATTCAAATATTGCTTTCCTAAAATGAACATAATTTATAACACTTATGTGACAGCATGAATGATATGAACTAAAACAGTTATTTCATCATTAAGAAGTTACCGATGAAGGTAAAGGCAATATGTCATTCAGACAGTCGTCTTTCCTCTACACAAATGCATACAGCACGGAATTCGTTGTCTTAGATCATATTTTCAGACCATGATTTGTTACAAAAGGAGTTGGGCATTTAAATAATGGGTTCAAGCTTTAAAAAACCCCATACATCATGGTGGGAAATCAAATAGTGGGATCAGAAAAGCAGGAGTCTGAATGGTGAGGTACGACTATAATAAGTCCTGATGGAACAATAAATCTTTTTTTCCCCCTTTCAAGATGTCCTACCTGTTAACCTTTTACGGACTACAGATTTTATGAATATGCAAATTGAAAACACTTCCGACCTTTCACACATCTGCCAAGCTAAGCCGGTTTATCAGGAGGCGGGATCATGGTAGTGGTATAAAATCCATTGTATTTGCAAGATGCAGTAATTCATTCAGAATGAGCAGAATTTCCCTTTTCATAAGTGCTGTAGTCTCTGTGTTTGTTTTATTGCAGTAACATTTTGTATTAATTGTTTTGCACTGAGGGCAAAACGCTTCTGGGCTAAATTTCCCCTTTAGTTATTGTCAACCTTGTGTAAAATAATTAAAACGTTTGAAAAGGCTTGCATTATTCTCACAGAAAAAACATCACCTTCCATTTTTCTCCCATCTGGCAGGTTATGCCAGGAGGGTAAACCATTTTTGCGACTTAATGAGCATGTAATATTAACTTTGGCCACTAGGATGTTGTTTTTCCATTCATAAAATAGGATGAAAATGTATTGTAGCGAA
The DNA here is from genome assembly GCA_025084515.1 of Ancistrus triradiatus. Lineage (NCBI taxonomy): Eukaryota > Metazoa > Chordata > Actinopteri > Siluriformes > Loricariidae > Ancistrus > Ancistrus triradiatus. Next base: position 496,664 of record JAJAGP010000037.1, on the reverse strand, counting down.
GTTGATGGCAATCAGTTAATGTTATGGAAGTCTCTACCACAAGGGTTACATAAAGGCTTTAATGCTGTTCTGTCATGATGTACAAGTGTTGGCTGTTTTACGAAGGTGATGTTCCGACAAATCCATCGTAAGTAGAATGTGTTGTAAACGGAGCACTTTAATATACAGTATGTTGTATATATCATAGTGTAGCCTTGTTGACCAGCATTTGCAGGAGAATTTCGTAAAACCCAATTCAAAATGGGGTTTCTGCTGAATGTGTTTTTGGATCCCCGTCATAAAGTTGGAAAATCATAAACTCAATAGCATGCTGGTGATTTAGATGTTTTGCCATGTTGGAGGTGTGGCCTCCTTTACAACTTTCTACTCGTATTACATTTAGCCTCTTCATTTTCTCTCAAAGTGGAGCCTGACTTCTGAGCGCTTCCCAAGGTCCGTCTTCTGCTTATGCACTAGCGGAGCATATCAAAACAAATCTACGTGATGATGTACGTGATCACATGACTCTCTGGTCCCGGCAGATTGTGCCTCATGACTAATCATGCCTGTGTATATGAATGCATTAGTAGGAACAGATACAGTGGGGCAAAAAAGTCAGCCACTGATTGTGCAAGTTCTTCTGCTTAGAAAGATGAGAGAGGTCTGTAATTTTCATCATAGGTACGCTTCAACTATGAGAGACAAAATGTGTGTTACTGATGGTAGCCTTTGTTACTTTGGTCCCAGCTCTCTGCAGATCATTCATCAGGTCCCTCCGTGTAGTTCTGGGATTTTTGCTCACCGTTCTCATGATCATTTTGTCCCCATGGGATGAGATCTTGCGTGGAGTCCCAGATCGAGGGGGGAGATTATCAATGGTTCTTGTGTGTCTTCCATTTTCTTACAATTGCTCCCACAGTTGATTTATTCACACCAACCTGTTTGCCTGTTGTATCACTCTTCCCAGCCTGGTGGCAGGTCCTACAATTTTCTTCCTGGTGTCCTTCGCCAGCTCTTTGGTCTTGGCCATGGTTGAGTTTGGAGTCTGACTGTTTGAGGCTGTGGACCAGGTGTCTTTTATACAGATAACGAGGTGGGTCAAACAGGTGCCATTAACACAGGTAACGAGTGGAGGACAGAAGAGCTTCTTAAAGAAGGAAGTTACAGGTCTGTGAGAGCCAGAATCTTGCTTGTTTGTGGGTGACCAAATACTTCTTTTCCACCATGATTTACAATTAAATTCTTTAAATATCCTACAATGTGATTTCCTGGATTTTTTTTCTCATTTTGTCTCTCATAGTTGAAGTGTACCTATGATGAGTCGGAGAACTTGCACAATCAGTGGCTGACTAAATACGTTTCTGCCCCACTGTAAGTGGAGTCAAAATTCAGTTTTTTTGAATGGGTACCCAGTTCTTGGAATTTTGAAACACGTTCGATAACCAACCCCACTACACTGTATCTCTGTCTGTACCCATTAAGGCTTCCTATATGACCCTGACCAGGATAAGCAGGACTGAAACAAGATGATTTACTTTGCATAATGCTATAATGTCGTATAGTACAGTGGAACCTCAGAATTCAAACTTAAGTGAGTCCAGAAAGCCGTTGGAACCAAATTTTCATAAGAAGGAATAGGATAGGATTAATCTGTTACCAACCCCAAATGATGGTTTTTATGCTTATATTCGTTAGTAATCAATGATTATAAGCATGAACAAAGCATGGGTATGTAATCCAATAATGATGATAATCAATAAATAAATACATGAAATAAGTGAAATATAAAATGAAACTTTGTATGCAGTTTGGGCACAGCAGCGCCGAGACTTAAGGTGTGTCCGAAATCGCACCCGTAGTCTGATATAATATATATAACTTAATAATAAAACAATATAATGTACATAATATGCCTTTGATCTCACCCTAGTTCTTCTTTGGGGTTTTATGGTGATTGGCCTAACATATTGGTGCATTATCGCCTCTGACTGGAACGGGTCACATACATCGTCTTTGGAGTTTTTGTCCGAATTTTGAGTGAAGAGACGCTGTGAATTCCCAGGTTCCACTGTATTTCTTTGTCTAATGGTGTCAACAGCCATTCAACCCTTCCCTACAAATTTCAACTCGCATCATTGGCTTACACTATGTTCTTAGGAAGAAAACCTCATCGAACCCATGATGACAGAATTCAGGCTGTCCTTGTAGAGAGTCTCAATGAGCAAACGATACTGAGTTCAATAGGAGTTAAGGCTAACCATTGCCTCCGGTCCTTACGAGACCAATAAGTTGGTGTAAATATAGGAAAGTGGAAAATAAGCGCTTACCATTTTGTAAATTCTGACCATTCTGGGTATTAAAAAAAAAACCTTGCATAAAGATGTAATTGTTTCATTTCAATGGCTTCAGTTTTTTTTTGTTTTTTTTTAAATGAAAGAACATGAGCGCAAAAGATGGCCTTGAAGTACAAATTAGACTTGTGGGATAAAAGCTGCAAGCGAAAGCCATTGAAGCTCAGTAAGATAAGTTCAAAGCTTTCAGTTCTAATATATCTGTGGTGTTTATTGTGTACATGCTGAGGCTTTTTTAATGCTGGGACTTTTGGCAGCTGTACACATCTGCTTGAGACCCCCAAGCCCCATGCTCCCCAAGGGACTTTACCTCTACCAGTGGCGGTTCTAGACCATTTGAAGTGATGGGGACTGCAGTGTACCTAAATGTGCATGGCCGCTGTGTGTTCCCCAGAGTGAGGTATCTCATTCCATGTTTATGAGGGGCACTAACAACCCCGCTCCAAAAAACTGCCACTGAGCTCTACAAGCAGGCTGTTTATTCAGGTTCCTGATTGCCATTTCAGATGGAGCTTTCTGTCGTTTCCGTCGTATCTTGCAGATATGGTGGCTTTTCTTTATTCCATGACCTGTGACCCTGAGCAGATAGAATCCTGATCTCTGACTGCTCTTATGCTCGCATTTCATCACCTCCAGCGGTGACCAAAAGTCTGAGAGAACTAGTGAAAATGTTTCTATTTCGCCTTTTTCTCAAATTGTTATACAGGTATGCGCCATTTAAAGACTGAATTACATTGTGTAAGAGGTTGTTCACCCGAAATGGACGTTGCCCAGACATTACTGTAGTCACATAGTGTTTTTATGCTGATGTAATGCAGATCTAAAGGGTATTTTCTCAAGAAATCTGCATGCAAACGATATGTAAGTGCGTATCCCCCATAGCATTTATGGAGGCACGCTAAGGAAGATAGCCAAGCATCCAATAACATCACAAGATGCTCTTTGAAATAGTGGGACTGTGGTAGCCTAGTGGTTTAAGATACTGGACTATAGACCAGAAGGTCCAGAGTTCAAATACCACCGCTGCCACTGTTGGGTCCTTGAGTAAGACACCTTACTTACAATTGCTTAGATTGTAAGACTTTATCAGTCATATGCTGCTCTGGGTAAGGGTACCTGCTAAATTCCTAGATGTACAGTTGTCCTTTAGAATGTTCTATATTTCTGCATAAATATGACCTAAAACATCATCAGATTTTCACACAAGTCCTAAAAGTAGATAAAGAGAACCCAGTTAAACAAATGAGACAAAAATATTATACTTGGTCATCCATCCACAAAACATTCTTCCAATAGCCTTCTGGCTCATCCACGTGATCTTTAGCAAACTGCAGACGAGCAGCAGCAAGCAATTGTTCTTTTTGGAGAGCAGTGACTTTCTTCCTTGCAACCCTGCCATGCACCCACCATTGTTGTTTCAGTTGTTCTTCTGATGGTGGACTCTATGTGTCGGACTCATGAACATTGACATCAGCCAATGGAGAGAGGAGAGGGGCCTTCAGTTGCTGTAGAAGTTACCCTGGGGTCCTTTGTGACCTCGCCAACTATTACACGCCCTTGCTCTTGGAGTGATCTTTGTTGGTCGGACCACTCCTGGGGAGGTAACAATTGTTTTGAATTTCCTCCATTTGTACACAATCTGTCTGACCTGTGGATTGGTGGAGTCCAACTCTTTAGAGAGATGGTTTTGTAACCTTTTTTCCAGCCTTGTGAGCATCAACAACTCTTTTTCTGAGGTCCTCAGAATCAAGTCTCCTTTGTTCTGCCATGATACACTTCCACAAACGTGTTATGAGAGCAGACTTTGATAGATCCCTGTTCTTAATTTAATAAACAGGGTGCCCACTCCACCTGATTGTCATCCATTGATTGAAAACACCTGACTCTGATTTCACCTTCAATTAACTGCTAATCCTAGAGGCTCACATACTTTTGCCGCTCACTAATATTGTAATATTGGATCATTTTCCTCAATAAATAAATGACCAAGTATAATATTTTTGTCTCATTTGTTGAACTTTATCTACTTTTAGGACGTGTGTGAAAATCTGATGATGTTTTAGGTCATATTTATGGAGAAATATGGAAAATTCTAAAGGGTTCACAAACTTTCAAGGACCACTGTAGAAATATTGTGAAATGATGCTGGATAGAATGGATCATTAGATTTTGGTAGTCCATGCCAGCTTCAATGCACACTGTCATTACAACAAAAGGGCAAACATACTATTATTTTTTTTTATTTTTTTACAACTTGTCACTCAAATTGTCATGCTGAAAATATTTGTAAAGAAAAACGTCATATTCAACCTGGAAAAAAATGCAAAATAGAAGCATTCATTAGAGCACTTACTGTATTTATGTGCACTCCAGTTTCTTTACCTGCTTGGCATTTCACTGGCAGAAAGAAAACGTGCTCATTATGCATACGAGATTAGATTTGATAAAGAGAAAAAGCCAGTGCCTGCCCACACTAGTTCCTGAAATACCATTTGCCTTTTTGTGTTTGTGCATCATTTATTAGCACCTCTTAGCCTTGATCTATAGGCCATGGTGCAGTCAAATAAAAATGAGATTGACTAGAAAGGCAAATGAGCTCACATCTGCCAGGCAAATCAGGCTTCGCCGTTACAACAGAAAACATCCGCAGGCACCAGTCGCGTTCTCGCAAATTTGCGTAAAGAAATAAGTCCATTTTGAGGCATGCCTGGGTTCAGTCGTGAGCTAATCGGGCTTGAATGTGAGTAAATTTGTCTTGATGCCTCATTTCTTCTGATCTTATAATGCTGTTTAGCATGGATCAGTTGATTAAGTGGGTGTTGTTTTTCTTTGTTTGGGGTTGTTGCTTTGATTCGCATGAATTCACTTTGCCAGTCTACAGTATGTCCAGCATATGGTTGGTTTTATAGTAAGTTAAACAACAAAAGCCTGAACTAACAGAACATTTAGACGGTCAGAAAAAACACAGTTAATGATGCAAATCTGACAACGGGCAATACATCATAACATCGCCATGCTTATATTCATATATACCTCATATGTCACTTTTGCAATGGATATATATGACTGTGGGATCAGGCACTGATGCAGTAGTTGGCATTCCAATTTATCTCTAAGGGGTGAGAGAATTAAGGTCAGGGCTCTATGCAAGCCATGTTCTCCATTAAAGTTGGTAGAGAGTTCATTTATTTATGAACTTTAACAAGAAATATTAACAAGAAACCTGGACTGCTACGGACTGGCACCATATCGTCTTTAGTGACAAATCCAGGTTCGGTTTGGGATCTGATGACAAGTCGAGTTAGAGTGTGGAGGCCTCGTGGTGAGCCCTTCAATCCTGCCCTTTCTGTGGAGCGACACACTGGCCCAACACCTGGTGTGGTGATCTGGGGAGCCATTGCATACGACAGCCGGTCACCTCTAGTAGTGATACGAGGGACACTAACAACTCAGCGATATGTGCAGGACATCCTGCGGCCACGTGTTGCCTCTCATGGCAGGGCTTCCAACTGGCATTTTTCAGCAGAATAATGCTCACCCACACATCAAGGGTTTCTCAGGAACGTCTCTGCCGAAGTGCAACACTTCCTGGGCCTGCTCGGTCACCAGATTTATGGCCAATCGAGCATTTATGGGACCAGTGGGTATGCCAGCTTCAGCAACCTACAGGGCCAGATGCAACATCTGTGGGCAAATGTGCCACTGGATACCATCAGGAACCTGTTTGCCTCCATGCCAAACCGTATCTCATCTTGTATCAAGGCTAGAGGCGGCCCAACAGGGTACTAGAGCCTCCTTTCAATTGTACTATTTCCCCAATATATATAATCACTTACAAATATCATCATTACACCCATGCATATAAAGTTTCATTCGATTCCAACAACTCCTTCTTGATGAGTTGTTTATTATTTATTTCTTCTTCTTTTTGTCAATTAGTGTATGTGGGCGAGTTATTTTTTTGTCAGTGAGTATGTATCAGTGCATGCAATTTAAAAACCTATTGGCAAAGTATTACATATAAAAGGTCTGTGTTTTCATTTCCATTTTGCACAAGTTAGCATTTCTAATTTGAACAAACAAACAAAACATGGCGCTTGACCAATTCAAGTCCGTATTATTATATTCATGCGGTCTTTTTTAGCCGAACAAGGCTCACGCAGAACGTCTCCAGTATTGTCTTATTTTCCCCTCTTGTCACCAAAAAAATAATTCCTGCATAAAACTGGACAGTATCAGTTTAAGCACTTATCCACTTAATCCATGGCTTTGAGAGGGAAAAGAGCAAAGCAGCAGGCCGAGCTGCTCATCCGTACAGAGATATCTCACTCCCTGCAGATCAGCACATCACTGTGCCAAAGCAAGGCCAAGCCACACAGGGAGGATGGAGTCTGGCTTATGCTAATGCTAGCATGAGGGAGGAGAAGGGATTGTGGGACTTTGACACTGCACTGACTCTAATAAGCTGGGCTTGTTGCATGCACAGACATGTGGGCGGGTGAGATAGACCTGTTTAGGAGTTTAATAGGCGCAGTCTGACAAGCGCTTTGCCTGTCCAGTTACACACACATGCATGCTAGTCAGGCTTATTTTATATTTATGGTATTGGATTAATGTTTTTGCCTTACTCTAAGGGTATGTTGGTCTGTGTCATTTGATATAAAAGCGAAACCTTTTCTAGTTTTCAGTTTATTCTGCTTTTTTTTCTTTAGGTTTTAGTGGTCACTGCATGTTGTAGGTCTACAATTGTTCTGAATCTCAACACTGCAGTGACACTGATGTGGTGGTGGTGGTGTGTTAGTGTGTGTTGTGCTGGTATGAGTTTTTAAACACCCAGTGTCACCGGACTGAAAATAATCCACCAGCCAAAAATGTCCAGCCACCAGCATCCTGTGAGCACTGATGAAGCATTAGAGGATGAATAACAAACTGTGCAACAACAGATGAGCTCCTGTCTCTGACTTTACATCTGTAAGGTGGAGAAATAACGTAGATGTGTCTAGTAAAGTGGACAGTGAGCGAACGGTGGTTTAAAACTCCAGCAGCACTGTTGTGTCTGATCCGCTCGTACCAGTACCTGATCTGTGCTGGTCCTGTGGGGGTCCTGACCATTAGAGAACAGAGTAAAGGGGACGAACAAAGTATTTACAGAAACAGATGGACTACAGTCTGTAATTGTAGAACTACAAAGTGCATCGACCACTAAAACTTAAATATTATTTCAGTTTAAGCTGAGAAATATAGACCTTTGCACAGTATAGATGTGCATATATAACACAGAAGCTGATGTTGGACAAGAAGGCCTGGCTCACAGTCTCTGCTCTAATTCATCCCAAAGCTGTTCTATCAGGTTGTGGTCAGGACTCTGTGCAGGCCAGTCAAGTTCTTCCACACCAAACTCACTCATCCATGTCTCTATGGACCTTGCTTTGTGCACTGGTGCGCAGTCATGTTGGAACAGGAAGGGGCCATCCCCAAACTGTTCCCACAAAGTTGGGAGCAAGAAATTGTCCAAAATCTCTTGGTATGCTGAAGCATGTCAAATCAAGTCAAGTCAAATGTATTTATACAGCGCTTTTTACAACACAGCATTGTCTTAAACCAGCTTTACAAGTATATTGGCTTAAAGCCCTAGCTGAGCAAGCCTGAGGCGACAGTGGCAAGGAAAAACTCCTCTAACATTACAGGAAAGAAACCTTGGGAGGACCAAGACTCAAATAGGGACCCAACTCCTGAAAAACAACCCCACACCATAAACCCCCTTCCACCAAACTTTACACTTGGCACAATGCAGTCAGACGAGTACCGTTCTCCTGGTGACCGGAGTCCAGTGGCGGAGTGCTTTTTACCATTAAATCTGACCCTTTGCATTTCTCTTTGTGATGTAAGGCTTGGATGCAGCTGCTCGGCCATGGAAACCCAATCCATGAAGCTCTCTATGCACTGTATTCTGATGCCACATGAAGTTTGGAGGTCTGTAGCGATTGACTCTGCAGAAAGTTGGCGACCTCTGTGCACTATACGCCTCAGCATCCGTTGACCCCACTTTGTAATTTTACACGTGCAAACGATACGTAAAGGCGTCAGTGATCCCGCTCAAAACACAAGTGGAACGCTTCCATCTACACAGCTGTATGTATATATTCCCAGTGTGACCCTGTGGGTGACGCAACAATGCATGTCTTATTAGGATGGAGTTTCTCTCCCCTACCTTCTACAACAGCCTTCATTCTTCTGACAGTGTTTTCCAATAGAATGTGGAATATCTCTTTGAGGTCAGGCACTGATGTTGGACAGTAAGTTCTGACTCACAGCTGCCGTTCCAGTTCATCTCAGGAGTGTCTGATGGAGGAAAAGTGTTTAACTGACTTGTTGGGGAGGTGGAAAATTGTTAAAATGGCTCACAGAGAACCACTGAGGTTTTCAGGATAGCCCATTCTGTTGCCATTGCTTTTCTGTGGAGATTCTTTGCCATTATGCTTCATACACTGCCTGGCCAAAACAAAGGTCACACACTAATATTCTGTTGGGCCACCTTTAGCTTTGGTTACGGCATGCATTCGCTGTGGCATCATCCCCACAAGCTTCTGCAATGTCACATTTATTTCTGTCCAGAGTTGCATTAATCTTCCCCAATATCTTGTACTGATGATGGGAGATTTGTTCCACTGCACAAAGTCTCCTCCAGCACATCCCAAAGATTCCCAATGGGTTTCAGGTCTGGACTCTGTGGTGGCCAATCTATGTGTGATAATGATGGCTCATGCTCCCTGAACCACTCTTTCACAATCTGACCGTTCTGACACACATGAACATCTAACTGTTTGCTTAGTTAAATCCAGGTGGTGACCTTTTTTTGGCCAGGCAGTGTATTATGAACCTGTTAGTAGTGTGTGGATTAAAAAGAAATGTAACTTTTGGAAGGAAGTGATGGTGAAGATTGTCAAAGTTAATTGTCCGAGTCCACCTTACCCCAAAAGAGGTTGAGAACAGACTAGAGTACCTCAACACTAGTCCATGGTTCATATCCCACCTCTTGAGAAAGACTTTTAACCTACAATTGCTTGGATTGTAAGCCTGTACCAGTTGTAAGTCGCACTGGATAGGAGCTACTGCTAAAAGCTGTACATTTAAAAACATTATCACGCGTCATTTGGGAAAAAATAGTTCACCCAACAAAGATTTGGAAGGACTTGGTTTAGATTGTAGAGTTTACAGTTTGCTTGTACAGTCGATGAATTCTGAAGGGTCTGCAAAAGTTCTCGAGCAGCAGATCAGAAAGCTTTCCCACCAGGACAGCGATGGAATCTCTTTAAATTAAACCGGGATTATATTGAATTAACCATCATGTGTGGCCTTGATGGTGACCTATCATAGTGTTTGCTCTGTAATCTTTATTCTTTATCTCAATCTGTCTCTCAGCAGGGTGTGTGGTAGGTGGATAGATATTGTGGAGGTTGGGGTAGGTTGCCGTGAGGGGATTAGCTGCACTTGTCAGTGGGAGAAGGCTGCCATGATGTGAGATCTGATGAATCTAATCCCACTGACTTTCCCCAGCTAGCATGCGGAATGCTAACAGCCTGGCTTGTCAATATCAATGACTCGAATCTACAGCCATTGCAAATGGCTTCTGGCTCTGGTTCCCTGCAGGCACCACACAGACACAGGTTTGTCTCACTACCCTGGTAGGCATTTTCCATTGACATAATGATTACTGAAGCTAATTAATGCTACACCTAACCATAACCTCTGGCTTTATAAAAAGAAGGTTGCAGTTTCCATAAAAAAAAGCTGTTTTCCCTGTGGGGACCAGCAAAATGTCCCCACGAGGTACAAAACATCACATTTTTTTATCCTTATGGGGACATTTGGTCCCCACAATGATATTTAAACATGCACACCCACACAGAGCAGTGCTGGTTTGAAAGTACCACTCTGATAACACACCCATCTACTTAACCTTCATTGTCCAGATCTTGCTGTGACTGGGCTGTGTTTGGCAGCACTTAGGATTCGTAAAAGGTCAACAAATGTCTTGAACGACTCTTGCTCAGGAAAGATCTCTCATGATGTTGCAGGAGGGGCTTCGGGGGGCTGTGGAAACTGACATCTATCACACTGTGTAAAGCAAAAGGTCCAAAATAATCCCCAATCAGCTGCTCTAAATCTGTCTCCAAGTTTTGACGGGACTGACTTTTGCTACCTTATTCTTGATTTTCCCTTTAAAGCAGCACTTTTATCTCCCAGTTCTGTCTGATTCCCCACATGGCCCCAGCTGCCCTCTTGCCACGAGTTGCTTTTCTTGTCGTAAGGCACTTTTTTTGCAGAATGATTCCACTAAGGTTTGCTGAGTGTGTTTTTATGCTGGTACCTTGGCTGGTTCAAGCCTGTCTTGGGCTGATTTCTGAGGTTTGTCCCAATCTGGTTTGTTTGCAGATGGTGAAATGTTTGTTGTCGAGCTGTCTTTAGCAGCAACCGATCTCCGACAGTTTGCAGAGCAACATCTGTCTTTCAAAGCCGAACCAGCTCCATGCGAGTGAAGATGATCCATGTCTAGCGATTAACTGAGTTGTTAGTGGAGCATTCAAATTCAAATTTAAAGCCTCATTTGACCAGACGTCTAGACAAAATTGCCCAGGCTAAAATGTCATTTCCTCTCAACTGAAAGAACTGAGGAACTGTGAGGTTTTTATTTCCGCCATTTTGTTTTTCCCATTTAGGTAATTGGCAGCACCCATTGTGTAAAATGCATTAAAACCACAGTGCACTGTTTCTGAGGATGATTTTGTATGAAGATGAGCTTAAATAAACCTCCCACGTCCTTAGTCATCTTTGGGGCCTTTGGATGACTATTTAAACATTGCCAATACATGGCATGTTGTTTCATAGCCGTTGTTTGTACAGACAACCTGCCACAAGCTCACTTTGTAGCGAGGCTTTATAAAAGAGAAGCTACACAATACACGCAGCTTGATTGCGTGGAACTGCTATTCAGGAGCTTCTGTGTTCGGCCGAATCTGTATATGAGTGATAACTGAATGGATCACGCTCTGTAATAAAGCAGAGGCTGAAAGGAGTGCACAGCATCAGAGTAATGAATAATACCTGTGCTTTATTACAATAGTGTGTTCATCATGTGTAGTGCTGTTTGTTTGGACTGTGTGCTTGGATATCTTTGGATTGTTCATACTTGAAAACTTGGCACTAAAGCGAAGTTGCTTTCAAAGAGAGTTTCTCTGTCTCATATATTGTTGTCTGTCACCAGTCTTTGGCACCATCATCAGACAGCCATCTGCAATTATGGTGCACCACAGTAACCCGGCTTTGCTCCAGTCACAAACACAGTTTATCACGATTAGGCTGACATATAAAAATAAATAAAAACAAACCCTGCTCATGTTTTGAAGTGACTGAGTCACGTCTTGTGGCTCCTGGAACTTTGGAGTTGGGAGAGACTCGAGGCGAGGTAGGAGGCTGTTATCTAGCCCCTGCTTCCCTGCAGGAGGGCGGTTTAAATTCATTTTACTATTCAAATCCTGTTTGTATTCAAAGGCAAAAACAGTCGCATGCAAAAGTGCCCTGGTCCGCTCAACGCTTCTGGGAGCAAAAAGGGTCACTTTTTATAAACTATTGCATGTATGCACCACATAACATGCGTTCTCATATACAGTGGGGCAAAAAAGTATTTAGTCAGCCACTGATTGTGCAAGTTCTCCTACTTAGAAAGATGAGAGACGTCTGTAATTTTCATCATAGCTACACTTCAACTATGAGAGACAAAATGAGAAAAAAAATCCAGGAAATCACATTGTAGGATTTTTAAAGAATTTTATTGTAAATCATGGTGGAAAATAAGTATTTGGTCAATAACAAAAGTTCAACTCAATACTTTGTAACATAATCTTTGTTGGCAATGACAGAGGTCAAACGTTTCCTGTAAGTCTTCACCAGGTTGGCACACACTGTAGCTGGTATTTTGGCCCATTCCTCCATGCAGATCTCCTCTAGAGCAGTGATGTTTTGGGGCAACACCGACTTTCAACTCCCTCCACAAATTTTTTCTATGGGTTCTGATGGTCTGGAGATTGGCTAGGGCACTCCAGGACATTGAAATGCTTTTTTACGGAGCCACTCCTTTGTTGCCCGAGCGGTGTGGTTTGGGATCATTGTCATGCTGGAAGACCCAGCCACGTTCCATCTTTCAATGCTCTCACTGATGGAAGGAGTTTTGGCTTAAAATCTCACGATACATGGCCCCCGTTCATTCTTTCTTCCTTTAATATGGATCAGTCGTCCTGTCCCCTCTGCAGAAAAACAGCTCCAAAGCATGATGTTTTCCAACCCGCATGCTTCACAGTAGGTATGGTGCAACTCGACAAGTTTGAGTGGATATTCTCCCAATCCTCTTCTGGATCATCCATATCTGCTCTCTGGCAAACTTCAGACGGTCCTGGACATGTACTGGCTTAAGCAGGGGGGGGCACCGCCTGGCACTGCTGCAGGATTCTGAGTCCCTCTCGGCGTAGTGTTTTACTGATGGTAGCCTTTGTTACTTTGGTCCCAGCTCTCTGCAGGTCATTCATCAGGTTCCACCGTGTAGTTCTGGGATTTTTTGCTCACTGTTCTCATGATCATTTTGACCCCACGAGATGAGATCTTGCGTGGGGCCCCAGATCGAGGGAGATTATCAATGGTCTTGTATGTCGTCCATTTCCTTACAATTGCTCCCACAGTTGATTTATTCACACCAACCTGCTTGCCTATTGTAGATTCACTCTTCCCAGCCTGGTGCAGGTCTACAATTTTCTTCCCGGTGTCCTTCGACAGCTCTTTGGTCTTGGCCATGGTTGAGTTTGGAGTCTGACTGTTTGAGGCTGTGGACAGGTGTCTGTTATACAGATAACGAGGTCAAACAGGTGCCATTAATACAGGTAACGAGTGGAGGAAAGAAAGGGCTTCCTAAAAAAGAAATTACAGGTCTGAGAGCCAGAAATCTTGCTTGTTTGTGGGTGACCAAATACTTATTTTTTAAATATTTCTTTTAATTGCAGGGGACTAAAGTTTTTTTTGTTTGTTTGTTTAAAAACTGATACAAGAAAATATGCATTGTTTTGCATTGCTTACACTTAATTACACTTGCATTAGAAACACACAACTATAAATCCCGAGCATAAATGGTACAACAGAATTACAAACACGCGCTGTGAGCTTTTATTAGCTGATAAAAAGACTCGCATAAAACACACATACACGCTCAAGGACCCAAAAATAAACAGACCACGAGCCGCGTGCTAAACATTGGGACTGTGGTTAAGGTACTGGACCAGAAGGTCCAGGGTTCAAATCCCACCTCTGCCAAGCTGCCACTGTTGGGTCCTTCAGCAAGACCCTTAACCCACAATTACTTGGATTGTAAGAACGTATAAATTGGAAGTCGCTCTGGATAAGGGCGTCTGCTCTGTGCATCTCTAGTAATTATTTCTTATGAATTTGTTTTGATGAGGGTTTTATATTTTCTAATAATACGTTTATAAATGTCTCTCATCCTTCCACTGTGAGATTACCCACAAACAGCTTCCATACTTGTCCCATTAGGGCTGCCAGTAATTCTGGAGCTGACTGTACAGTAGACAGTTGGTTCTTTCATATCCACTGTAGCTGTGGTGTTAAAAATTACCTTCTTTGGCTTGATGTGAAGAACGTAACAGTTCTGCTAATTATCAGCGGACAGCTTATGGAAAGATTATTTTAGCATCAAATTAATGACTTGGTTCAGCGAGAGGGTGGAATTAATTACAGTGCCAAACTGATCCCAGTGCGTAGCAGCTAATCACACCAGTCTCGCTGGAGAGGAGTGTTATTTTAGCATCGGAGAGTTTCGCCATCCTACCATAGAGCTTCTGCGGTACTGAATGGGTATTTCCAGTGTGGGTATTGCTACTAGATAAAGATAAGACTACTCAATAAACAAATAGCAGGAAGCATGTATCAGTCAGTGTCAGTTTCACAGAATTTGACAACCAATATGAAACACAACATTAACACACACTGACTGCAACTGTTCCATTTCTGTGTGTGTCATTGTGTCAGTGTAAAATAGCTAACAGCCAGAAAGCAGAACAGTTCTGGGGTTAAAATGTCTAAAGGCAGGAAACAACTGACTGTAGTCTTTTCAAACTGTGCAAGTTAAGCTTACATGACAAAAACAAAATAAATTAATACAAAAAAAGGAACGTTAATTCAAAAATTAAACATAAAACATACTTAAGCATAACCAGCCTGTTTTTGCAAACCTGGCAACACAGTGTTTACCAGCTTGTTTTATGTAGCCTGGACACGTTTCAGTTCATCCTCAAATATGTATGTTGTTCTTTAGGAACAGCAGCTAATCAGCCTGCTCAGAAGTGTGTGCGCAGCAGTTACACAGACGAGCATTGCATTTCTCCCCTGTGAGCTTCTTTTTATTCACCGCTAGGGGTGTATCGATACTCACTGCTCGCGATTCGAGTCACGATTCAATTTTGTCACGATTATTTTTACATACGATGAAAGGCATTCCGTCTTTATTACTGAAGTGTAAGCAATGCAAAACAATGCACATTTCTTGTAGAAGTTTAAACAAAAAAAACTTGTCTCCTGCAGTTAAAATAATTTAAATAACTAGTATTATAAATGACTAAGTGCTGTCATAAATTTAAAATGAGACCCTGTAATCATGGCCAGTTTGTCAAACACCTTTTTGTATCAATTGTGTGGGTGAAAAGGTCAAATATATTTAACCATCCCAAATCTCTTCAGTTTCTAAGCACTACACAAATATCTTGCATTTACATTTATGCCATTTAGCAGACGCCCTTATCCAGAGCGACTTACAATTGGTACAATCTTACAATCCAAGCAATTGTGGGTTAAGGACCTTGCTCAAGGACCCAACAGTGGCAGCTTGGCAGAGGAGGGATTTGAACCCTGGACCTTTTGGTCTATAGTCTAGTATCTTAATCACTAGGCCACCACAGTCCACGTATCTTAAAACTACATAAATATCTTTACACAGATATCTTTAAACATTTCAAATCCCTTCATTGTCCATGACCCCATTACCCCATAATGAGAAAGATATGCCGTATATGATGATTGCGCCCTCTGGTGTTCAAAGAATGCAACGACATTATTAGATGTGTATACAGAGAACGCAGGGGATATCTCCGTGACTACATCGTGACATTTTTGTACCGAGGTGCATCGTTAGACCACTTTTCACCACAGATTTACCCTATTCAAGTGGCATTATAAATTATTGCATCCTGTAAGTCAAATTGGAGAAACAGTCCGTTTAGAGGGCCTGCACGTTTAAATAAAAGTATCGATATTTAGTGCCGGTGTATCGATAAGGTATCACGAAAGAACGCGGTACGATATTGTCCCGTGTCGATATTTTTGCACGTGCCCTAAAGGCCAGAGGTATATGCATATTTTACCTACAAATGCAGCCCGTTTGACACCACTTGTTTTTGTTGTTCTTGCTTTTTTTTTTTAATCAATTTTCATAAATCATTGTAGATTTTGGCGAGTTCTGATTTCAGGCTGCAGGACAAAAATGAATGTTTCAATGATTTTTCTATAGGCGCTCTGTGTATGGTGGTATTGTATCTTCAAAGAAACTTCAAGTCAAATAATCCCAGGCTTACCCTATAATGCACCTAACAGTCTTCCTATCTGTCACTTCTACTTAGAAACGCAGCACATTTTCAGGGTTCAGTTGGGACTGAGGTTAGTGACCGGCTTCCTATTTGTCTCTGCTTTCCTTATTTCGTCGTCATCGATTGGAACTTGCCTTTTTCGATCCACTGACTCCACTGGCCATCTGAATTCAGGCGGGATGTAATAAGGCCTTATGGAAATAAAAGGCTGAGGGCCACGGCTTGGCTCTGTGAAAGCGATTTATCAGAGGCACTGCTGAGAAGTGAAAATAGAGAACTAGTGGGGGGAATGGAGCAAAAATGATATGTGTTTTTTTAAGGATGTGTAGGCATTGGTGTGTGTGTGTGTGCGTGTGTGTCCATACACCTGCCGTTGTATGCTGACATGCTGATTCACCCTGTTCTCCTTTGGAAAAAGTGGTTTCTTGGGAGCTACCCTTCCTTAAATACCATTCCTGATCATTAAGACTGTAGAAGGCTCCGAAGCTGCCAGATGCTGCTATTGCTCAAGTGTAAGGGGAGCTCAGACTAAATACTTGCCGCTGTAGCCTAGATAACCTGTTTATTTCTGATTGTTTTCTAGTATTTTAATACTGCATACAAATTCCCTGTATTTTCCGGTTGTATTCCCTGTATTCTACCCTTTGCTAAAACAGTGGTATCTAAATGAATGGTGGCCTAAGACTTTTGCACAGTACTGTATAGTCACTGGGTGTTCTGAATATAGTGATGTAAGTCCTCACACTAAGACCCTGTCACAAATGGAGCCCTAAGCTCTGCAAGGCTGCATTTTAAGGATGTTTATTATTAAGGACAGAACCATACAACATGAAAGGTGTAGAAGTATGAAACGTGGACAGATCTGGTCTGATGTTATAAAACCCCTATTGTTCTGAAATTGAATACTCAAAACAAACAGTCTACAAATTTTGCATGCTCATGTTTATGGCTGAACGCTGTTTTATGTCACGATTGGCTCTCTTTATGGTGGAAATCATAGTGCTGTACTCTTTAGGAGTTTAGAAACCTGGATGCTGTACTAGCAAAGTCTGTTATGTTTATGATTTCCTGTTCATAGTAATCGGTTCTGGCTCACAGTGTCCTCGTTAATGATCTGATAGACGATTCAGAGGTGGGAAGTCAATCCCTTCATTTGAACCCAGAGTTCATTAAGGGGGACCCTCATTTGCAATATAGATGAGCTGATGCATAAACTATAGATGGAAAAGGGGATTTAGGTAGTATAAAAGAAGTAAGACATAAAACAAATGAGATAAATTGTAATAGAAAAATCTGAGTAGAAATCTAATTTAAAGCATATACAGTGGGGCAAAAAAGTATTTAGTCAGCCACTGATTGTGCAAGTTCTCCTACTTAGAAAGATGAGAGAGGTCTGTAATTTTCATCATAGGTACACTTCAACTATGAGAGACAACATGAGAAAAAATCCAGGAAATCACATTGATTGATTTAATTTACTTAATCTCACGATACTTGGCCCCGTTCATTCTTCCCTTCACACGAATCAGTCGTCCTGTCCCCTTTGTAGAAAAACAGCCCCAAAGCATGGTGTTTCCACCCCCATGCTTCACAGTAGGTATGGTGTTATTGGGATTCAACTCAGCATTCTTCTTCCTCCAGTTGAGTTTTTACCAAAAAGTTCTGTTTTGGTTTCATCTGACCACATGATATTCTCCCAATCCTCTTCTGGATCATCCATATGCTCTCTGGCAACCTTCAGACGGGCCTGGACATGTACTGGCTTAAGCAGGGGGGCACGCCTGGCACTGCAGGATCTGAGTCCCTCTCGGCGTAGTGTGTTACTGATGGTAGCCTTTGTTACTTTGGTCCCAGCTCTCTGCAGGTCATTCATCAGGTCCCTCCGTGTAGTTCTGGGATTTTTGCTCACCGTTCTCATCATTTTGACCCCACGGGATGAGATCTTGCGTGGAGCCCCAGATCGAGGGAGATTATCAATGGTCTTGTATGTCTTCCATTTTCTTACAATTGCTCCCAAAGTTGATTTATTCACACCAACCTGCTTGCCTATTGTAGATTCACTCTTCCCAGCCTGGTGCAGGTCTACAATCTTTGTCCTGGTGTCCTTCAACAGCTCTTTGGTCTTGGCCATGGTTGAGTTTGGAGTCTGTTTGAGGCTGTGGACAGGTGTCTTTTATACAGATAATGAGGTAAACAGGTGCCATTAATACAGGTAACGAGTGGAGGACAGAAGAGCTTCTTAAAGAAGAAGTTACAGGTCTGTGAGAGCCAGAAATCTTGCTTATTTGTGGGTGACCAAAAACTTATTTTTCACCATGATTTACAATTAAATTCTTTAAAAATCTTACAATGTGATTTCCTGGATTTTTTTTCTCATTCTGTCTCTTATAGTTGAAGTGTACCTATGATGAAAATTACAGACCTCTCTCATCTTTGTAAGTAGAAGAACTTGCACACTGTACGAACCGGATAAAGTAGTAAAATAAATATAAAAATAAAGATCACGCATTACAAGGGTTGATTGGATACTTTTGGCCATATAGACTTTATAGTTGATACGTTATTATAAGACCTCAATCCAAATGTTCAAACTGTTTACAGTTGAGAAACCAAATCTTTAACTATTATAGAATTCTGCATTTGTCCATGTTTGTAGCCATGTTTTTTTACTTATATGTTTACTCGTAGGTTCATACTGCAGACGATATAGAGAAATTTCAGCATTTTATACGATGCAGTGGTAACCAAGTTAACCTGGTGCCTCTAGGTACTAATGAAACGGTGAAATCAATTAATGTTCATAGGATTAATTAATCTATTCCCACACATCAATTCCAGCTCATGACATCCACGATAATTAGCTGATGGATAAATCCGGGACGTTGAGTCATGAAAAATACGATGTTTGACCTTAGCCCAGACACCCAGTATGAGCAGACTGTGGCCAGTTCAGTCAGGGAACGCATCACCTTCAATTAAAGAGCCATCAAGCATTTGACAGCCTGTTAGATTAGTCCCTATTGACTTCTCATCCAGTCTGACTCTAATGTCAGAGGACACGGTCGTCGGCAGCCCTTTTCGTCAAGCCCAGATGGATGAAAATGGCATTGTGGCTGCGAAATGCAGCTGTTTGAGACACCCAGCATGAATGTTCTTCTTAATCATACCTAATGAAGCATAAAAAATGAGCAGAAAGACCTCTGGCTGCATCAGCCACATGCTACATGGGTCCTGCCTGCTGGCCCAAGCCCTTCAAAATGATCAAATGGGAAAATGTGGTTCTTTGTGTGCGTTTGCCTGGATGTTATCCAGTGCTTCCATCCATTTGGTCAGTCTCTTGGCAGTCCTCAGCACCCATGTCTCTTCACAGAACCTCTGGTGATGGGTGCATTAATTGACTCGAGCGCTGAAAGGCAGCCATTGCTGAGTCATGGGAAATCAGCAGAAATAGAAGTCATTCCCTAAAAATGTCCAAAACAGTTCCTTTCTCTGTCTCCTAAGCAATAAATCTGTCCTCAATAATCAGACGGCTATATTTAGCCCTGCCCAGCTTAAATCTAGGCCAAGAATGTGAGCCAGACTCTCCGGCAGGCAGACGGAGACTTATGGAGCTCCTTCATGTCACCGAACTGCAGGAGAGGCCTGGGGAAGAGAGACAGACCCGGTCTGAGGGATGGAAGGAGAAAAAAAACATTATGTGGAACAGCAAGTCACTGACCACTTGTTCTCTGCAGAATACTGAACCTACTTTTCTAGTATCTAGTGCACACCCATATTGCATATAAACTGAGCATCTTCAGGATTCATTTTGTACAAACGGTTTCGGACACCTTAAACAATCGGACACCATAAAATGCTCAATTTTACAAAAAGTATTTGTGCCCAAGAGTTACATCATACCCTTTCATTAATATAAATCAAAAATAAAATTTAAGTGCATGTCCTTGGCTCCGAGCAACAACGAAAGATTTATTTAACAACTTTCATTTACCAAAGTGCTGTACTGTACATAGAATATAAAATCAAAAAATGGATTAAAGTATACTCATTTGACAAAAAAATAAGTTGCCAAGGAGGAGTTCCTGGAATTGACTGAAAGTTTAGATGTAATGCTGATATATGTAAGTGATTACAGTAAGGATAAGTTTTACTGGATACAAGATGAGATGTGGCTGGGTATTGGAGTACAGGTTCTGAGTGGTATCCTGTGGCATATCTGCCCATAGATGTTGCAGCTGGGCCTGTAGATCATCATCCATCACACCAGCAGTTGGGCAGTGTGTCGCTCCACAGTAAAGGCAGGATTGAAGTGCTCACCTCGAGGCCTGAACCCGATCGACGTCGGATCCCAAACAGAAACTGGATTCATCGCTAAAGACGATACGGTTCCAGTCCATAGCCTTCCAAGTTTCTCGTTCCTGCCATTGTCACAGGACACGTAATGGGCATTGTGACAACAAATTTCCTTCTGCTAATCGCCTGGAAATGGTCCTGGCAGAGACGGGTGTGTATGGAACGTGCCACCTGTGTCTGGATAGTGGACAACTAAACTGGGAGCTGCTTGTTTAGGTACTCTGAGGGCCCCTCCTCAGCTCAGGGATAGGTGTTCCCTTGTCACATAGATGTCCTCTTTGACTCCCTGTTCAAACCAGTGTTCCTTCCTATCAAAGAGGTGCACATCCTTATCAAGCTGCCACTGAAACGTTTCTCCAATGAAAACCTTGTCTCTAGAACTAATTCAACGTTCTGGGACAGTACCCAAGTCCCACTGAAAGCGCCTACAATTGGCATGAACGTGGACTGTGGTGCAATGGAAGAAGGTCTTCTGCTTTGAGTCCACCTTCCTTACAACCTTTCTTGCATCATGTGGATGGCCAGGTACGGATGGAAGACAAGCCAGTGGAGTTCTTTGCAAGGTTCTCCTGGGATACCCTGGGTCCAGGTATTCATGTGGAATGTCAATGGCACTTACAGACCAGGTGACCCTAATATTTTGGCTCATCAGTGTGTTTTCTGTCCTCTTCAGAATGTCTGCTGGGTCTGATGTGCTTGAGGTCTTTGTTCTGTTACCTCCAAACGTGTAATTCGACATGGAAATTCAGTGTAATTTGCACATATTAAAGAATTGCTTTCTTAACAGGTCTTTCCGGTAGAATTATGAGGCGTTCTTTCCAGGTTGAGGATCAGAATACAAAAAAGTCTTTTAATTACGAGATGCCTTTGCTCTCAGGCTCTTGCTTTTTCCCTGTCTTATGTATACAGTTATGCATACAGGTATACATCGATTAACAACTGCGGAATTGGACATTGATGGTAATGGTCATTGACCAGACATTCCCATAGTCACACAGTCTTTTAGGCTGCTGTAATGTAAATATAAAGGGTATTTTCACAAACGTCAGAGATACCAGTTGGCTGATTGGCTGTTGAGGTGACCAGCTGGGCAGAAGAAGCAAAACAAACTGCACTAGAGTGCAACAGAATAATAATACTAATACTTTGCCAGTACATAAATAAGCAATTGACAAAAGAATCTGTAAGAATTCGTAAGTAAAATATGGTAATTAGTGTTCAGTACAGTACTTTATATTGTAACATCGTACACCAGGCAGCGCTGTACAGTGTCTTTGCCAGATTGAGTCTGTTTATGGCCATTATGTCTGGAGTTAACTGAAAATTTTTTAATTCCTATTATAGTTTATTATCATTTTCATGGCTGTTGATTGGATGGACATTAAACAGCTCTATTTGCTGCTCATCACGCCTCTTTCACAAAATGCTCTTTAAATTTGAAGTTAAGCTTCAGAAACAGTCGCTGATTTGTAGGATCTTTAGTACAGAGTCTTTGCCTCAAAAGTAAGGAGTATTCTTCAAACCCTTCCTGGTGGAGTAAAATCTAGCATGTGTGTATTCATCTGTCCTCAACGTCTGCTCTATTGAATAAACGTCTGGCACAGCTTCTCAGACTGATTGATTTCAAAACATGGCTTTTCAAATGACCCGGACGTTTGTTTTAACGTTTAATATCCTTCGGTAGCTAGTAAACGCTGATAGCTTTCTACAAGACCTTCTTATGAAGACCAACATTGACTTTTCAAAGACGAATGGTAAGATCCCATGATAGTACACGAAGTTAATTGCGTTTGTTATGAGTCAATAACAGAGTTTAGCAGATGCAGTTTACTTGGACAGCACACAAGCGATCATGCTAACTTTGCTGACAATGTTCCTGTCAGAAGAAACACAGAATCCAGAATCTATGATAAATAGAAATGCACATGACTATTGCACACCGTACAGTTTCCCTTGGTGAACTCATAATGTTAACTGTTTCACTATTGCACTGTATACTAAACTAAATTTAGATGTTGAAACACTATCCTGCTTCTTCCATCTCATATAAAAACTGTCTGAGCTTGTGGATGGGAATTCGTTCCGACAAAGTCGAGGAGTTTAATATACAAGTGGTACCTCGTATCTCCACCACCTTGGAACTCATTGAATTCGGTTCTCGGCACATTTTGACCAGAAAAATTCGTCTCGGTTCTCGTCGTTTGCTCGGTACTTGGCAAACTTGCTTAAACTTGTATGAGTCGAGCCAGGTGACTCGTTTCAGCCGACACTCGATTCATGATTCTGATTCACAGTAGCCCTTGCTCAGTGAAGATCTTCGCTGTGTTCACATCTATAGTACTGTGTTCTTGGTGCAAATAAGTCTGTGGGTCCTAAAAAGTTTAAGAGCCAACAGAAAGGGAATCCTGTCCTGAATCCTCCAGAACACAGGCTGCAGTTAACTTAGCAGCTATGCTGGTGCCCTGAGTTCACCAGTAGAGTAAGTGTTTTGCTTTTACTTTTCACTTTCAATCCATTACTCACTAAATGACATGAGATTTTTCATCACTTGATTGTAAAATAAGCTTTGTGTTAATGATTTGGTCCAACTGTAGGTTAATGTAAGTGTTTTAAAGTGTTTTAACTTACTGATCATTACTTATCATAGGCTCCGCTATTATACAGTATAGGCCGCTCTACCAAACACTCGTTAAGCTTCTCGGTTCATGATACATTTGACTTACGTTGGATTTGTCGGAACATAATCCCATCATAAATCAGGGAGCACCTGTACAATACAACCATTAATGTGTATAATGCCTTATACAGTGTGGATTTTCTGTGGGTCTGGAATGGATTCATTCAATTTACATTATTCCTTATGGGAAACATTTGCTCGGTACTGGTCGTTTTCGGTTCTCGACCTGTCTTCTGGAATGAATTAATGATGAGAACCGGGGTACCACGGTATATATCATTGCATAGCCTACCTGAAACATGCTTAAAACATTTACATTAACGTACAGTTGGGCAAAATCATTAACACAACGTTTATTCTATAATAAAATGTTGAATATCTAATGAAATGTACAAAAGTATTTAGTCAGCCACTGATTGTGCAAGTTCTCCTACTTAGAAAGATGAGAGAGGTCTGTAATTTTCATCATAGCTACACTTCAACTATGAGAGACAAAATGAGAAAAAAAATCCAGGAAATCACATTGTAGGATTTTTAAAGAATTTAATTGTAAATTATGGTGGAAAATAAGTATTTGGTCAAAAACAAAAGTTGTACTCAATACTTTGTAACATAACCTTTGTTGGCAATGACAGAGGTCAAACGTTTCCTGTAAGTCTTCACCAGGTTGGCACACACTGTAGCTGGTATTTTGGCCCATTCCTCCATGCAGATCTCCTCTAGAGCAGTGATGTTTTGGGGCAACACGGACTTTCAACTCCCTCCACACATTTTCTATGGGGTTGAGGTCTGGATGTGGGTCTGAATGTGATTTTTTTTTCTCATTTTGTCTCTCATAGTTGAAGTGTACCTATGATGAAAATTACAGACCTCTCTCGTCTTTCTAAGCAGGAGAACTTGCACAATCAGTGGCTGACTAAATACTTTTTTGCTCCACTGTATTGAATAATGTATTGAAAGTGGAAAACAGAAACAAAATGGTTGGTGCACTGCTGTTCAGCTCAGTCAGCTGGCTGCGCTGCATCTGTGGGAGAGTATTGTACTGCATATCACTTGCCCCGGGGACAAACATTCAAAATTCAGAGTACGGTTTCTTTTGAATGTGTGTTTATGTGTATTATTGGATTGCCATCGCAAAATTCCCCCTGAGGAACTTAATCGCAGAAGCACACTTTGTAACACTTAGGGTGACTTTAATAAACTGAAGTCTGAGAGTGTATGTACAGGACCTCAGGTGTCTGAGGAATAATTGGTCCCGAGTCATGTTGGAGTTTTTGTTTGCTGTAATTGCATAATATTTTAGTGAGTTTAATAAGGTCTGTTCTAGTAATTTGGAAAGGTACTCGTGGTCAGTACAGAGGCAGAACTCCATACTAGTGTTTTTTTGCTGTTGTTTTCAATTGTGAGAGCCTATCATTAGTGCGGTCACCTCACAGCTCTGGAGATCTCCGTTTTGATCCTGACATTGGACTCCACCTGTGTGGAGTTTGTATGTTCTCACCGTGTCCATGTGGGCTTACTCCTGGTACTCTGGTTTCCTCCCACGTTCCAAAGTCATGCGTTATGGTAATTGGGCGCTGTAAATTGGCCCGGTGTGAATGTCTAGGACTAGTGTCGATGTAAACTATCATACAAACCATAATTTGGGTTTGTGGTCGAGGTATTGGACTATTGACGAGAAGGCCCAGAATTGCTGCCACTGTTGGGTCTTGAGCAAAGCCCTTAACTTAGTTGCTTGGTTTGGATGTTGTATCAGCTGTAAGTCGCACTGCATAAGAGCGTCTGCTTAAATGACTGGGTGTAAGCGTAACTTCCACCATTGCAGAGGGCTAAATGGAAATGTATTTGTTATCTGATGATCAGAGCGCTGGAATCATTAAGCATCTTTACCATAGGTTCTTAGTTTCATGATTCCTGCAGGGCTGTGAGGGCCTGTCACCTGAACCGCTCAATCAAACTGCTCTGAGGGCTCCGTGATTGGGTTTCGTGATTGAGGAGGCTGTTCCATTACAGACAGAACTGCCTCCAGCTTTGATGTGTGTTCTGGTTCCTTGGAAATATTGCTTTAAAAACAGCGAAACTTTTGACAGACGGTTGCAACTTGTAAGTGAACTTCCCAGAGGTCGCTCAAGGTCGCACCGAGTTTTTATCGTTGCAAGTAACCGGAATGAGCCCTGTGCTTTTTGGACAGGACTGAGAGTGTGGTTTGCTTTCATAAAGTATCGCGAATGTACAGTGGGGAAAAAAAGTATTTAGTCAGCCACTGATTGTGCAAGTTCTCCTACTTAGAAAGATGAGAGAGGTCTGTAATTTTCATCATAGCTACACTTCAACTATGAGAGACAAAATGAGAAAATAAGTCCAGGAAATCACATTGTAGGATTTTTAAAGAATTTAATTGTAAATCATGGTGGAAAATAAGTATTTGGTCACCCACAGACAAGCAAGATCTGGCCTAGCCAGTCTCCAGACCTCAACTCCATAGAAAATTTGTGGAGGGAGTTTGGTGCAGGTCCCACATAGGAACCATTGTAAGGTTGGACAGGTGATTTATGGACCTGACTCCTTCATCCACCACTGCAGCCTCATGGAAACTCTCCAGAGCATCCCTGTCACAATTCTGTGTGTGTGTGTGTGTGTGTGTGTGTGTGTGTGTGTGTGTGTGTGTACGCCCAGGTGCATTTTCATGCTACTCTAGGTGTTTGACGTGGCACTATACTTGAAAATATTCATCTAAATGGCATTCAATCTTGAAAACTAATGTCCCGGGCGACAAGACGAGACTCAGACAATTCATTTCACAACACCTGAGCCTCTGAGCAAATAGCTACACAGACATTGTAGCTAGTGATGAGTATCTGACTAAATGTTCAGTGGTAAGACCTAAATGTAGCATAATTCCACAGTAGCACATTAACAAATCAATTCAGTCCTGAGAAAAACATCTGGAAAGGTGCCTAAAACCTTGCACACACCGCTATGTTTATGTATTGAAATGTTCTTCAATGAGGTTGGTTCCCTTAAAAGGTTGTGCTGACATCTTCCTTCATTGCTTTATATCCTGCTGTCTGTCTTCTTTCATTGTTATGTCTGTCTTTATGTCTCTACGCTATCATTGTCATACTCTATATAGTAATAACCATATACAGTATGGGGTATAGGAAGCCATTAGAATTTGATCTTGCAAAGCATGAGAGATGAGAAACCATAAGTAGTATTGGAAACATAAAAATGCATATGAAACAATATAGTTCAGGATTATTCGGATATAACCTCACATTTTGATCTGCCTGTAAAAAAGAGAGGTAGAGCCTCTGGTAGGGGGAGTATTTAATTTAAGCAGCTGTGTATTTTGTTACCAGTTAGCCTATATCGTGTAGCGTTCACACAGTTTTAATACAGTCAGACAACCCTAAAGCAGACAAAGGTGGGACGGTATGGAAAATGCTGATAGAAAAGAAATGCAGTATTCCTTACATTGACGTTTATTTCCCTGCAGATGGTGTGAACCCAAGATATTTCAGATGTTTTCCTGGGCAGCTTCATTTCATTTGTTAATAAACATCCATTCCTGAATTTCAGGCCTGCAACACAGTCCAAAACAAGTTAGGATGGGGGCAATTTAGGGCTAGTAATGAGGTAAAAAACTAAATAATGATGTGATTTCTAACTGGTGGTTATAATCATGATTTGGTACAAAAGCAGGATCCACAAAAGATAGTCTTTGAGGAGCAAAGGTGGGCGGACGATCTTCAGTTTTTCCGCAAATGCAGCAAAAAGACTGGAAGGGATTTACATATTTCAGTCCTATTTTTTCTAATTTGACTTGTTTCGCATTGTCTTGTTGATAAATGCATGGACGTCCCTGGAAAAGATGACGTCTTGAAGGGATTAATGTTGCCCTAAAATCAGTGTCCTTTCTGCACTACTTTTGGAATCACAGAATTTGCCAAGGGCACTGACCAAACCCCATACCGTGACAGAGCCTGGCTTTTGGATTTATTGCTAATAAGAGTCTGGATGCTCCATTTCATGGAGCGCACAACGTCCATTTCTGGAATACTGATGGGGCTGAGCACAGTACACTTTTCCACTGTTTGATGGTCCATCCCAGATGCCTCCGAGCCCAGAGAAGTCCATGCCATTTCAGGACATGGTTAACATAATGCTTTTTTTTGCACAGTAACATTTTAAGTGGCTTTTGTGAATGTACCTCTGTATTGTAGTGCTTGATAAAGGTTTGATCCCTTGCCCATGTGGTTCTATCAGCTATTGATGAAAGACGGTTCTTGATGCAGTACCATCTGAGAGGTTAGAGATCATGCCTCATCAGTTTGGGCTTGTGCCTTTGCCCTTTACACACTGAAATCCCTTCGGATTCCTTGAATCGTTTAATGATATGTACTGTAGAGGAAGAAATATATATAATGTTGCTTAAAAGTTTGTGAATCCCTTAGAATTGTCTATATTTCTGCCTAAATATGACTTTAAACATCATCAGATTTTCACACAGGTCCTAAAAGTAGTAATAATACACAACATTTATATAGCGCCTTTCACAACACCCAAGGTTACTTTCCAAATTGTACAAGTTATACAAATTATACAGAGGAAGTAGAAGATTAAAGATGGGTTTTTACAAGTGTTAAACTGAGAAAGAGAGGTTGTAGGGCCTAAAGAAAGCGGAAGTGGGTTCCAGAACAGGGGGCAGCCACACTAAAAGCCCTACCTCCCATTGTGGAGAGCCTAAACCTGTGGGTGACCAATAAACCGGAATCAGATGACCTCCTGAAGGAACGGAGAGGAGTGTAGTGGTTGAACAGTCCAGACAAATGGGCAGCGCTTAAGCCATGTAGTGATTTAAACATTAGCTAAAGATTTTATATTGGATCGATGGATGGATAGGGAATTCTAAAGGGTTGACAAACTTTCAAGCACCGCTGTATACCCCTTCCAGTCTTTCTGGATTGTTGGTTTTAAACATCGTAATAACTTTCTCACTCATTTTTTGGAGATCCTCTGCCCATCTTTGCTCAGCCTTTTATGGATGCTGCTTTTGTACCAGATAATGATGAATCACTTGAGATCACCTGTTTGAAATCACATCATTATTTAGTTTTATGGTTATTACTAGCCATAAATTTCCTCAGTCTTAACTTTTTAGAATGTGTTACAGGCCTGATATGCAGGAATACATGTTTATTAATAAATGAAATGACGTTGACCAGAACAAAAGCATGAAATATCTCAGGGTCATACTGTCTGCAAGGAAATGAGAGTAAAAAAAAAGTAAGGAACGCTCTTTCTTTCAATATTTGCATTTGCTGTACCGTCCTAACTTCTTCTGATTTGGGGTGGTAATGTGTTCGTGTGCCTCGGCCTTGTGACCCTCTTTTTCTAGGCTTATTAAGACACGCTGGTGTGCAGCAGTGTGGAAGAAGCTCCTTGACACCGAGCATTTGTCCACTAAGTAATTGTTTCCCAAACTATTCACAAGTCGCTTCAGACTCTTATTCCTTTTGTCAGTTTAACAAAGCTCTCTGATTAACTGTTGTCATAAAAGGACTCGGGGGGCAATTAGATTTGCGTCGGCTAAGCGTGCAGCCTGGCAATCTGCTTCCAGCGCCGAGCGGAGGAGGAGCGACGCTCAGTCGAGCTGCAAAGTTAATTTAAGGTCAATCGCAACTCCATCTGTCTGCTAGCGCTGTGCGAATGTCACACGGCTCAGCTTGATTTGGCCGCGTGGAACATGCGTCCGCCAACCCTAATCATTCCAAACAAAAATCCCTAATGCAGTCCTCCTTCATTAGAGCAACTGGCTAAAAGACAAGGGCAGGAACTCAGGTCTGAGAACGAACACCTTCTACCAGTTCTAGCTCTGTCAGTAAGGCACAGGAGTAAAGTTGCCAAATGTTCCTCGTGAGATTACTCCATGATGGAAGTGCACATCTGTGAACTTCCTGCGGTACGAGACTTTTATTGAGAGGGGCCGGAAGAAGACGTTTGCTCAAAGTCAGGATTTTAAGTTACCAGCAGGACCGCAGAGGGGAGCACTATCGGCTAGATGAATGAATCCGCTCCAGTCGTCTTCTGTGTGTCCCGTTGAGGGATGGTTGCCGCACGGTAACTGCTGCTTTGCTGTCAGCCACTTTGCTCTTGCCGGGCTGGTAGCAGAAGCAGATAAAGCCCGCATTGTCCCTTTTTATCTCATTTTAAAGCGCAATTTTTCCATCTACCCTGGTGGGACTAAAACAGCTCCCCATTTGTTAGCTTCAATTCCATTGTTTCTCTGTGTGAAGGTTTTATTTTCTACTGACAATAACTCTTTGAGGAGAGAATTCTATAACTATAAGCCGCGAGTTTATAGGCACGGTTAAGAAGATGGTTATGCTGTCTCTTTGGCCTTCAAAACGGCCCAATTTTGTCTGGGCTTGGATTCAGCATTGTGCAGGGTCCATTGTGAATGCTGTGTGAAAGCGATTGCATTGAGTTGTTGCTGCAATTTGACTCTGCAGTACAACAGACCTTCTGGCTTAAGGCAGCGTCTTTCTCGGCAGCATTAGACGATATTGTTTTGGCTTGTGACCCATGCACAAGCGGTTTGTAGCTGTGAACAGATATTTTCGCAGCTCGGATATTCAGAAAGGAAGTGCTAATGCGGGCTATCAGAATTTCTCCCTCACACCATCACACTGACACCACCAAATGTGCTGTCACACTAAATACATTACCACCATTGGATTTGTTGTAGCAAAAGTATAGAGACGATATATATTTATTTCTCGCTCTCTCTATTGAGATATAAACAGAAAATACAGGAGATATGTACAGTTTTCTGAACAAAATAGCTTCTGCAGGTAAAAGGTCAGTGTTTAGTGTGACCTCATGGAAAAGGTGGTTTCTGCTGCTACCATTCAAAAGGACCATTCCTGAATTGCTGATGAACCTCGGCATCCCGATGAAGCTGTTTCACTGAGGCCTTCAGGCTTGCACAGGTGGCTTCACATAGACAAGATTGTATGTATCTGAGGAAGGCGTGGCTGGTCAGGTGACCATGCTACAGCAGTTGGACTGGTTGGACTGGTGTCCCATCCAGGACTCACCCACTGCTGCACTTTGTACTGTATTCTCTGGCTATAGATGCCATTGCCCTGCTACCCTGACCTGGAAATGTGGGGGTAAGCAAAAACAAATGCCATAAATAAATAAAAAAATTAAAACTTCTTGGGAGTCGTCTCAGACTTCTAGGGCTGACCCTGTGATAACAAAGATCTCAAGGCACAGTAGAAGGTGGCAGTGGGTGTAATTATTCAACTCTTCCCAACAGTCTGTGCCTTCACACCTCTGAAAGCCCAGCTTTGTCTGATTCTCAGTTCCGACCCGAGCACGGCTTAATTAGCGCCTATAAAGGTACGGTCCATTTAAAGCTGATCAATCAGAGTAATTGGACTGTGTTTGCTCGTGTGGCCGCAGCGCCTCTTTCCTCATTTCAGAAACCCACCTCTGAGACTCGGATTCCCCCTTCGCTGCAGAGGATTAGATAACCTATTAGTCTGTAATATGAGGAACACAGCAACCCATCAATGTGAGCGTGTTTAGACCTGTATTGGCTCCGCTCGGGTACGGACCTCAGCGCGCACACGATTATTGGCGTAATTCTTTTCTCTGCCTCTGTTTGTCAGGACGGCAGATGATTCAGGAGCTGTGGGGACGGTGGTCGTGTCTCGGCTGAAGATGGGGGAGATCGAGGACGGAGACGTGGACCACATCGCCAGTGACACACACCCGAAGGTACTGCATGGTGTTCCTTAAACAAAGTCGAAAAATAAACTTTGGTCAATTCTCGTTCTCACTGCCTAAGGAGAAATCCAAAAGTAATGGTGTTCATTTTCAATATCTTTGGATTGCATTAATGGTGTGCTCAATGTATAATGCTCAGGGTGTGTTTGGCTGAGAATTCAGCAAAAACAATTCAATTGGGCATTGGGTTTTTCATTTGCCAATACAGTGGCTCACACTGAATCAAAGTAATGCGGCACGGTGGCCCAGGTGGTCACCTCACAGCTGTAGAGATCCCTGGTTTGATCCTGACCTTAAACTCCGTCTGTGTGGACTTTACATCTCCTCCCTGTGTCCATGTGGGTGTACTCCTGGTACTCCGGTTTCCTGCTACATCCCAAAGACATGCTTTAGGTTAATTGGGTGCTCTAAATTGACCCCATGTGAATGTGTCTGACTAGATTCGATGTAACCTTGTTCCTGTCATGAATTGCCATTTTTATGCCAATGCGATGTCAAATAAACAAACAAACAATGCATTAAGGTGGTTAACTTTTGGATATTTAACTGGACTGACAGGACTTTCTTTTTTTTAATTAGAAGATTAGAGTTTGGCCTGTAAGTGGAGCCGAGCTCAAACCAGAGTGACTCCATTGGGAGCGCACTGGATCCCAGTGCTGAGTGTTTTATCCCCGCCTCTTATGAAGAGATTTGTATGTTATGGAGATGTGCAGATCTTTGCTCTCCAAACAGTTTCCTGTGAACTGTGGTGACCATTGTCCATTGGTGCTGGAGAATGGACCAGAAGGTCCTGGGTTCAAACCCCACCTCTAAGCTTGGCAGCAGTTAAGGTACTGGGCGAGGGTTCAGAAGATCCAGGGTTCAAATCCCACCTCTGCACCACCTGGTCTATTGTTTAGTACCTTAATATCTAGGCCCCCACATGCCACAGGAAACTATATGGACTACAAACATCTGCACATTATGGTGCCAGTGAAGGAGGGTTGGACTTACAGGCTGCCAACAAACCCAGAGCCAGGCTTAACAGTCCCAGCTGGGTCCTTGAGCAAGGCTCTTAACCCACAATTGCTTTGATTGTAAGGCTGTATTAGTAGAAGTCTGGATAAGGACATCTGCTAATTGACACCATGGTTGAGAAGAGTACTTATAAAATAATACTGGATCATCTCAGTTATATTTTTTTCAGTTGAACGAGGTCAGCCGACTGTTTTGTGTTTTCAATTTCCTCTCAGCATTCCTGCAGCCTTAAGTTTAAGTTTTAAGATAGAGTGTGCATTGTTTTTTTGTGGTGCGACAGTATCAACGCGTGAGGAGACTGTGGTGGCCTAGAAGTTAAGATACTGAACTATGGACCACACGGTCCAGGGTTCAAATCCCATCTCTGCCCAGCTGCCACTGTTGGGTCCTTGAGCAAGACCCTTAACTCACAATTGATTGGACTGTAAGACTGTATCAATTGTAAGTCGCTCTGGATAAGGACGTCTGGTAAATCATGTGTGATATAATTGTAATGGAGTTAAGTATCAGCTGACGAAGGCGTAAGTGGAGGTGGAGAATGCGATATAATCATGAATGCCACAGCAGGATCTGCAGTGAGATAGAGCCTGGTTAGAGTTCTCTTATCAATTCTAGTTTTTGTACATGCAGACATGCTTCAAAGGGTGCAAAAGCGATTTGAGATTGCAACGTCGACTATTTCAGGTTTCTGAAGATGAGATGTGAAGTAATCCCATAAAGGGTCAAAGTCAACTTTATTTATACGGCTAGTTCCTGGGTTACGATGGTCCTGTTTATGACTGTTTAACTTTATGATGGGAATCCGATAACACACGTGAATACACATTCATCAGAAACCATACTCTGAATTTTGAATTTCGATTTTTCCATGGGCAAGCAATATTTCGTGTGATACTCTCCCACATGCTTCTGTGCTAAGTGAGTAACGTGACGTAGGGAGTGATGTAGCAGGATTGATGAGCGGTTGGAAATGTGGTGGGAAAAAGCAATACTCATTTTGTTCTTAACTTTCAATATATTATTCAATAAATTACATGAGTTATTCAGCACCTTATTATAAAATAAGCTGTGTGTTGGAACTGTAGTTTTATTTATATATATATATATATATATATATATATATATATATATATATATATATATATATATGTATATTATATACATAATATAGGTAATTGTAAATTATGGTCACCCACAAAAAAGCAAGATGTCGGCTTCACAGACCTGGACAACTTCTTTAAAGAGCTCTATCTGTCATTCCAACTTGTTACCGTAGTAATGGCACCTGTTTGGGACCTCGTATCTGTATAATAGAGTACTTGGTCCAACAGCCTCAAAAACAGTCAGACTCCAAAACTCAACAATGGCCAGACCAAAGAACTGTGAAGGACACCAGTGGGAGAAATTGTAGACCGCCACCAGGTGGGAAGAGTGAATCTACAATAGCAGAAGCAGGTTGGTGTGAATAAATCAATGTGGGAGCAATTGTAAGAAAATGGAAGGACATACAAGGACCACGAGTTAATCTCACGTGATCTGGGGCTCCACGCCAGATCTTTCATCCCGTGGGGGTCAAAATGATGATGAGAACAGTGAGCAAAAAAATCCCAGAAACTACACAGGGGGAACTGATGAATGACTGAAGAGAGCTGGGACCAAAGTAACAAAGGCTACCATGCATTAACTCCACTATGCCAAGAGAGAAGATCAGACTGCAGTTGCCCATGCGTGTCCCCCTGCTTAAGCCAGTCAGTACATGTCCAGGCCCGAAGTTTGCCACAGAGCTATGGAGGATCCAGAAGAGGCTTGGGAGAATCTCATGTGGTCAGATTGAAACCAAAATGGAACTTTTTGGTGTAAGTAAAAAACTCAAACTGGGAGGAAGAAGATGCTGAGTGCACCATACCTACTGTGAAGCAGGGGGGTGGAATTGGAACAACATCATGCTTTGGGGACTGTTTTTCTTGTAACGGGACCAAAGGACGGACTGATACGTGTTAAGGGAGAATGAACGAGGGCCATTATGTATGGTGAGATTTTAAGCCAAAAACCTCCTTCCATCAGTGAGAGCATTGAAGATGGAACGTGGCTGGGTCTTCCAGCATGACAATGATCCCAAACACACCGCTCGGGCAGTGGAGGAGTGGCTCCGTAAAAAGCATTTCAAGGTCCTGGAGTGGCCTAGCCAGTCTCCAGACCTCAACCCCATAGAAAATCTGTGGAGGGAGTTGAAAGTCCATGTTGCCCCCAAACATCACTGCTCTAGAGGAGATCTGCATGGAGGAATGGGCCAAAATACCAGCTACAGTGTGTGCCAACCTGGTGAAGACTTACAGGAAATGTTTGACCTCTGTCATTGCCAACAAAGGTTATGTTACAAAGTATTGAGTTGAACCAAATTTATTGACCAAATACTTATTTTCCACCATAATTTACAATTAAATTTTTAAAAAATCCTACAATGTGTTTCCCTGGATTTTTGTTTCTGATTTTATCTTTCATAGTTGAGGTGTACCTATGATGAAAATTACAGACCTCTCTCATTTTTCTAAGTAAAATTTTTCTTATATATATATATTACAAGTCCTCAAAGTAGATAAAGAGAACCCATTTAAACAAGTGAGACAAAAATATTCACACTCACCTTCTCTTGAGATTCAGTTCATGGACAGATGTCCTGACATTTTCCTTTATAATTCTCTGATATCATTCAGAATTCATTGTTCCATCAATGATGGCAAGCCGTCCTGGCCAAGATGCAGCAAAACATAATACTATCACCTCCATGTTTCACAGATGGGATAAGGTTCTTATGCTGGAATGCAGTGTTTTCCTTTCTCCGAACATAACGCTTTTCTTTTACACCAAAATGTTCTATTTTGGGCTCATCCATCCACAAAACATTCTTCCAATAGCCTTTCTTTAGCAAACTGCAGACGAGCAGCAATGTTCTTTTTGGAGAGCAGTGGCTTTCTCCTTGGAACCCTTCCTTGCACACCATTGTTGTTCAGTGTTCTTCTGATGGTGGACTCATGAACATTAACATTAGCCAATGTGAGAGAGGCCTTCAGTTGCTTAGAAGTTACCCTGGGGTCCTTTGTGATCTCGCCAAATATTACACTCCTTGCTCTTGGAGTGATCTTTGTTGGCCGACCACTCCTGGGGAGGGTAACAATGGTCTTGAATTTCCTCCATTTGTACACAATCTGTCTGACTGTGGATTGGTGGAGTCCAAACTCTTTAGAGATGGTTTTGTAACCTTTTCCAGCCTGATGAGCATCAACAACTCTTTTTGAGATCCTCAGAAATCTCCTTTGTTTGTGCCATGATACACTTTCACAAACTTTTGTGAAGTGCAGACTTTGATAGATCCCTGTTCTTTAAATAAAACAAGGGATTGTCATCCCATTGATTAAAACACCTGACTCTAATTTCACTTTCAACTGCTAATCCTAGAGATTCACATACTTTTGCCACTCACTAATATGTAATATTGGATCATTTTCCTCAATAAATAAATAAATAAATTTCTCAATTTATTCTTCAATAAATTCTCTTAATCTACTTTTAGGACTTGTTTGAAAATCTGGTGATGTTTTAGGTCATATTTATGCAGAAATTCCAAAGGGTTCACAAACGTTGAAGCTCCACTGTATATATAAATAAAATACTGAATATAATAACATTAGAGAACATGAGTGAGTATCTGCATTATTTAGTCCAGTAAACAGAGGCACTGTAGGATCTTGTGTCCTCAGGAGGAAACGTTTTGTTGCTTAGTCACTCGGAGGAGGGGACGGCCATTATTACCCTCTGATGTGGTCTGAGTATAAGGTATGTGGACTGGAACTGATATAGAATAGAATAGAAGAATAGCTTGAGTCGAGTAAGAACTGGTATGCTCATGTTTATGATTGCGACCTGACGCATGAATCTTTGGCAAAGATGTGAATATTAAAATCTCAAGTGACTAAAACTCTGTCAAAATCTTTTGCAGTCCTAGAAAGCATATCCCCAAAGTCATTAAGAAAGCCTGAGGTCTAAGTGGATGTTAGGTGATAGCATCAGAACAGGACCAGCTCCTAGTAAGAATTCAAAGGAGGAGAATTCCCCAGCTGAAATCTGCTAGCGGTTGAAGGAACTGCTATATCGACATACTGCACCACCACCTTTCTTTTCTACCGAGATATGCTAAAATACTTAAAATATGGAGGAGAGAGTTCAATGAGATCTATAATACCATTACCATCAAGTTATATCTCTCAGCAAAAGTACTGTACTGTAATTTTAGAGTTATTATGTAATAAAAAAAGACTTGCTTCTCTGTGAGTGGGCATTTCATACTGTGGTAGCTCTCTGTAATTATTCAAACACTTCATTGTAAGTACATGCTAGCAGGGCCAACTGTTTGTTTCTTACCACCATGCCACTGGTTACCAATAAAGTCCTGACGTTCTGAAGAGCAGCATGGTTTCCAGCGTGTCAGATCCAAAAAATGTTTTCTCTGCAATCGTATCCTTTTTATTGCTTCCGTATATTACAATACTGTGCAAAAGTCTTAGGCCACCATTAGATTTGTTGTTTTGGCAGTGGTACAATGGTCATATATAACATATTGTTGATGACTGGACCCAAAAATTTCAAACTTGGATTCGTCACTCCATAATACTCTTTTCTACTGATCTTCATTTTAATCGTTTGCATATCTTACTCTTTTCACCCTGTTTGCCTCCCAAAAAAATGGTTTCTTGGGTGCTACCCTTCCAAAAAGTTCCTTCTTCAGACTGTTGAAGGGTCAACTTGGCATTCTGATGAAGCTGCCAGATGCTACAATTGCTCAAGTGTATATCACAGTGTTTTTTTGCAACTGATAAAACTAATGATAATAAATGAGACTCCAAATTGCTCAACTTAAATGAACATTGATTTAAGCTATTAATACTGTCTCTGTTTACGCTGTCTTTTTTCTAAATAAAAGTTGTTTTGCTCTTAACTAAAACATTTATTTCCAGGTAACAGTATCACATTCTTTTTGGGGAAAAAGTGAAAATCCCAGTTCAATCCCAGTTCAATCCCAGTTCCAATGAAAAGCAGTAAGTTGTAATTCTGGAAACATCTTCTTATAAATGGCCCCACAATCACTGAATTTGTTTTTAGTCATTCTGTAGTCCTTGGTTATGAACAAGTTCTAATACAGGAAACTAAGATTCTCTGCATTTTCCCCACTGTTTTTGAATATCGGCCGATATATGTGCTTTTGACTATTTCAAAATGGCGTCGATCGGCCTTGTTAACCGGCCAACCGATTAATCGGTGTATCACTACCTTACATCAGTGTTGACAAAGCACTGAGAGAAGTACTGTGGTGTAATTAATCATTTTCCTATCACACCATCATCTCCCTCCAATCCTAACAGACTCCACACTTTCAGCAGGATCTCAGCAGATGGTCAGGGCAGAGCTAATACAGATTAGTCCTTGTGTCAGCAACCTCTCGAGGAATCTAGTCACGGTGTAGGGAGCTGTATGGTGCATGAGGAGCTGCTGAGTGTGTCGGCGTTAGTCTGCTGTGACGAGCCAAGCTGAAGCTGAAAAGGAGATCCAGAGCGAGACTTAAGTAAGATATATATATATATATAAGAACAGCTGCTGTTTTCATTGAGCGTGATCCAGCTGCTGTGCTACAGGGAGATTTGTTACACAAAGGGCTTGCTGCATGCTAAAAACAAAGTTGTATGTATTAATAACTTTGGTAAGCTGATTTGATCACTTGCCTTACATGTCCAGTTACTTTTCATTCGTTACTGAATGTGCCAGACCAGATTAGAACTGAGACTTTTTATTGCTGGTGATCATTTTTGAGGTTCCTGTTGAGGTTCATGAAGGTCTTACCTCTATCCTGAAACTACACAGTGGACTGGACATGGTGGAAATGTACCATAAACAGGCAGCCAATGGAATTTGATCAGTTCCACTTATCGTATAGAAGCACTTTGTAGTTCTACAATTACAGACTGTAGTCATAGTGTTTCTCTACATACTTTGTCTACTTTACTCCATTCTCTAATGGTCAGGACCTCGACAGGACCAGCACAGATCAGGTACTGTTTGGGTGGTGGGTCGTTCTCAGCACTGCCCTGACACTGTTGTGCTGGTGGTGTGTTAGTGTGTGTTGCGCTGGTATACTAACTTTTCTCCTAGTTCTACAGTAGCACATTGGTTCAAGTCAGTGACTTGACAGTACCCAAGTGGATTGTCTGAAAGAGGCGTCCAAACATTTGCCACACTATTTCATATTGGCAGATGTTTGCATTTGTAGAAATATCCAGTTGCGTATTTAACATAATTAACTAATACATTCTATGTAATTATGGCATGGCAGCATTAAGAACTGCTGTTCAAACCTGGTGTTTTTCCATTTGTTATATATAATGTGCTTTAAAATCCAATTTGAGAAAGTTTGGCCCAGCAATTACCTGTAATTATAGCATACATAGCTATTAAGTACTTATAGAGAATAAAGTGCTTCCAACTGATTGAACCTGGGAGGGATTTGATTTGCAGGTCTGGTGAAACTTAATTGGTAAGCAGTAACCTTCACAGAGTGAGACCTTGAACATGTCTGTAAAAGCTAGGAGGGAGGGAAGGGGGTAGGGGAGAGTATCAAGTTTACACGTATATCGTCTGGACCACAACGATCCGAAAGACTTATTTTTTACACCGACTGCACCTTTCTTTTGAAAAACCAAAAGAGCCTGGGTTTAGGCTCAACCACAGTGATATAGTATCAGTGGAAAGTCCTCACAGTGATAGAAAAACAAAATGTGAGTGAGAGGAAGACAGAGCAGGTATTTGTTATACTTGTGAGGACTATGTTCTTGGACTTTGTTTTTTTTAACTATTACTATAGACTTATTTGACTAGATAAATTAATTTTATTGTTACATTCATCATCTAAGCCACAAAAAGAGGTTGGGTCCATTTTTGAGTCTTGGTCCTCCCAAGGTTTCTTCCTTATAACGTCTGTGGAGTTTTTCCTTGCCACTGTCGCCTTAGGTTTGCTCAATTTGGGATTGGCCTTAGATATTAGAAGATCATCTAAAATTGTGAAGCTGCTCTGAGACAATGCTCCATTGTAAAAAAGTGCTAAATAAATAAATCTGACTTGATTTGACTCGGACATGTTATAGCCAAGATGGATAATTACATTTTATTTTTACACGTCCTTATCCAGAGGGGGACGATTCAACCAATTGTAGTTTAAAGTAGTTTATTCCTGCCTTGTGCCCCATGCCACCGGCTAGACACTGGCTTTCCTGTGACCCTGCCCAGGATTAAGCAGATAAGAAAATGAATGAATGAATTTAATTTTATCTTACCTTATATTATTTTGTTATCGTCATATTTGATGATTATAAGTGGAACAGAAAGACCAGACCAGTGGGCCAAAGAATACAAAAATTGCATCACTGAGCAGTAGACAAACATGGCGTGGTCAGATGAATCTGGACTTCTTGCACCATGCTGATGGAAGGGTCAGAATTTGGGACAAGCAAAATAAATCAATAAACCCTGCCTGTCAGGTTGCAACAGTTTTTAAATCCCAGCTAGGGCTTGCAACTTGAAGGCTGGATAGTCCTTTTGTGGTGCCCTGAGAGAGACTGGCAACCTTTCTTGAGCGTGCCTCTGCTTGCGAATTATGGGTTAGGCTCCAGACCCTCCCCAGTGACCCTGACCAGGATAAGTGGAGCTCAAACAAGGAGATTTGAAGAGTAGCAACTGAGGAGTAGGCAGCACCACCAAGCTGCCACTGTTTGGCCCTTGGCTATAATTCTAACCCTCAACCGCTGAGTCTCGAGTTACTCTGGTTAAGGGAATCAGCTGAACTCTCCCTCTCATGGCGTGACATGATGAGAAGTGAAAGTTCATCCCTTAATTACTGAGAAGCTGATATAGAGATTTTATGTGTAGTGACGGCGATTGGAGAACTGGAACTCGAGTAGCCCACAGCTGAAATGCGATCGTGGGTTTGATCCAAATTAGTGCCAGAGCTTTACACACTTTACCAGGCTTAGTGAGACGCTTTCTCAGACATATACTCACAAACAAGTAGGGCCGTCCCGATCTGAGTCGTGTAATATTTAGTGCAGTGGAACCTCGGAATTTGAACTTAATTGGTTCTGGAAGGCTGTTGAGATTAAGATTTATTCAAAATCCAAATTATTTCAGACGCACTCTGAGGCTGGGTCATACACGTACATTATACTGATGTTAGAAGTCTGAATTTTTGTTTAAATTTGGCGGCAAAACAATTTTGAACGGACAGTTTGATGTCCAAATTGGTCGCATAAAGAAGCGTTTGAATTCCAAACTTCCACTGTATCTTCTATATCAAGTCTTGCTCTAATACCTGCTCAGTGCACACCAAGTACATTACAGTTTTTAAAATCAGTCATATATATATATATATATGCTTGACAGATGGATAACTCTGCATTGTGGAAAAGTTGTTTGTTTTTGGGTTTTTTAACAAAATAAAGTAAACAAACCAAAAATATCTATAAGTAGCTTGAAATAATTCCCTTTAGTGCAGCAGTGCAGGCATAAATCCAGGGGCAGGATTCCCGTAAGTTTTTTAAGAAAATCTTAAATGTGTGTTTTTTCTTAACTTCATTCTTAGGAAAAAAGTTACGGAAGTTTGTTATTCTTCAAATAATGCCTTAAGAATTATTTTTTTTTTCTCAACTCTCTTCTTAAGAACAATTCTAAGCATAAGTGATATTCTTGAACGCATTATGTTCTTAAATGTTTTCTTAACCTTGCGATAGCCTCACACTCGTCTTAGGCTGTAGCTGGCTTAGGTGGAAAACTAATTTCTTCCACCATCATGTTTTTTGTTTGCTAAGGTTTTTAAAGTTTTTATTCAACTAATAATGGAAATAACAGTCAATAAAAATTCAAAATATGTCTTGTGCAGTATATTGTAAGCTTTAAATACAATGTAGTCTACGTAAACACTGAAGATTTTCTTAAGAAAATCTTTAAAAAATACTTGATTTTCTTAAAAAATATTTGAGACCTTAAGTTTTTTTTGACAATTGCATTTAAGAAAATTCTTATGAACTTCTTAGTGTTTGTCTTAAGAACCTTCGCAAGTTTTTTCTTAAAGATTTTATGAATCCAGCCCCAGGACAATAAGTGTTCAGCATCTTCTTGATTGTTTTCCATACTCTGCTGTATGAGACTTGTGAAACTGATGAGCGTGCAATGTCACGTGCTTTAAATCAAAAGTGGAGTCGATCCAGTGTGCAGTGAAGCTGAGCAATGACATCGGAGAAACACCAGCATTTACCATTTTTTTATTTGCCATTCCTTCTCATGACATGTTTTGGCACAGTGGACACCAGGTGATTTAGGGTTTCAAGTGTCTTTTTTTTGGTCCCAGTATAAGATATGAAACAGTTATGGAGTCGTAGTTGTCGCATTTTTCGTTTCAGAATTCTCCACACACTCTGTTAGGGACTGCAATAGGCCCGTCCAGTTCCTGTATCCTCTTCTTCCGCAGCCATGCCTTTGTGGTGTGTGCAGCATGTGGTTTTGCATTGTCTTGTTGAAAAATACCTGGGTGTCCCTGGAAAAGATGTCGTCTTAAATCCAGTGTAATCTGCTCAATAATCTCAGTGTACTTTTCTGCATTAATGCTGCATCACAGAAGTGTAAATGACCTTTGCTAAGGGCGCTGACCCGACCCCATACCATGACAGAGCCTGGCTTTTGGACTTGTTGCTGATCACAGTCTTGATGGTCCTTTTCGTCTTTGGTCCGGAGCACACGGCGTCCATTTCTTCCAACAAAGATCTGGAATACTGCTTGGTCTGAGCACATTTCCTCTGTGTGATGGTCCATCCTAGATGCCTCCAAACCCAGAGGAGTCGGCGCCACTTCTTGACATGGTTAACATAAGGCTTCTTTTTTTTTCTTTTTTTCATTTATGTTTATTTCTTTATTTATTATAATGTATTATACTCCTCAAATTTCATCTTCTCTAAAATGTTGGTCTACCTGTTATTTTTTATATATAATTATATTATATTATATTATATTTTTAAATATGTTCTCTCTTAATATATTTAGTTTCTGTTTATTTATTACTGTGAACTGATTCATTAGATATCTTAGTTTAATTCTCACTTATATCATCTAGGCTGCCTAATGAGGTTGGTCCCTTTTTGAGTCTTGGTCCTCAAAAGGTTTCTTCCTTATAACGTTTAGGGAGTTTTTCCTTGCCACTGTCGCCCTAGGCTTGCTCTTTATGGGATGGATCTTATAATGTAGAAAATAATCTAAAATTGTAAAGCTGCTTTGAGGCAATGCTCCATTGTAAAACGCGCTATAGAAATAAATTTGAATAGACTTGTTCTTGAATCGTTTAATGTAGAGGGAAAGATATGCAAAGCCCTTCCAATCTTTCTTTGAAGAACATTGTTTTTAAACATTTCAGTAATTTTCTCACACATGGGTTGACAAACTGGAGATTCTCCAGTTTGTTTAGTTTTTTTTGCATTTGTATACCGTCTGCAATGAAATAAAATTGGGTTTAGATTTCTTATGTATTTGTTTTATGTATTATTATTATGTATTTTTCCACTGGTGTTTCAATAGGGACATAGACCAAGGCTCTGCCTGATGTAGCATCTTATAAAAATAGACATGCTTCCTACAACAGCAGCCCTGGGAAACTCCTTAAAAAGGTCTTTGCTTTTCCTCTTAAACACCAGCCATTTATTGTGTATCGTTGTGATTTATTTCCGTGCCAGCACCCACACATTATATTCTGATCGTGACAGGGCGTCATGCTCTGTTTACTAAGCGCTTACGAGCCAGTGTAAACTTAATTGAACGCGTGTTTGTGTCACTCGCTTGCCACCCGTGGATGATGACAGATCCGTTCTATTCAGGGTGTGTTTGAGACCAACCAAGTTCTCAAAGTGATTGCTCCACATGATAATATTGCCATTTTTCTCTGCTTTTACCCACAGTGCACTCTGGTGTGTGAGCCTCATGGGACGACAAACGACAAAGATAACGGACCACTGATGAATGCAGGTAAGTCAGAGTACATGTACAGCTCTGGAAGCATTTAAGAGGCCACTGCAGAAGGATCAGTTCCTCTGGTTGTACTGTGTGGATGTTCTGCATTTGTTTCAGTGAAATGGCCCCTTTTTGTATTATTCTATACATTATTGAGAAATCGCAAATAAAATTATTTATTGGCAGCAATGATGAGCATTTATCCGCTGTAATATAACAACTGGTCAAAATGACAAAGTTGCAGTGTTTTCAGACCTCGATTAATAATGGAAATACAAGGGAAACAAGTTTGTTCGTTTTTAACCAAACAAT
The DNA here is from genome assembly GCA_025084515.1 of Ancistrus triradiatus. Lineage (NCBI taxonomy): Eukaryota > Metazoa > Chordata > Actinopteri > Siluriformes > Loricariidae > Ancistrus > Ancistrus triradiatus. The sequence goes on along the minus strand of JAJAGP010000037.1, from coordinate 453,384 downwards.
ACTGATATTTTAACTTAGGAAAGTTTAGAAATCAATATTTCAGTCATAGCTTTCATGTACATGTCTTTCTTGTACATTTCCTCAACAAATAAGATTTGGTCCAGCTGATCACCTCATCAGTACAGTGGTACCTCGGTTGTAGACCACCTTGGAACCTCAGGTTCACAATAGCTCTTGGTCATTGAAGATCTACAGTACTGCACTCTTAGTGCAGATAAGTCTCCCCTGGTCCTAAAATTGTTAGTAATGACAGCCAACCGAAAGGAAAACTGAATCCTCCAGAGCACAGGCTGCAGTTAGCAGTAGCAGCTATGCTAGCACCCCAAGTTCGCCAATAGAGTAAGTGTTTTTCTTTTACTTTTCACTTTCAGTCCATTACTCACTAAATTACATGAGAGTTTTCAACACTTATAAAAAAAACTTAATGATTTTGGCCAACTGTAGTTTAATGTAAGTGTTAACAGATGTGATAATGTGTGATAGACTCCACTATGATACAGAATAGACTATTTTAAACTCATCGGTTCATGATATATTTAACTTATGATGGATTTGTGGAACATATCCCCATCATAAATCAGGGAGCACCTGTACAATACAGCTCCATTAATGCATATAATGCCTTATACAGGGGGGATTTTCTGGGGATCTGGAACGGATTCATTCAAATTACATTATTCCTTATGGGTACTCATTGTTTTCGGGACGCGACAGGCCTTCTGGAACAAATTATGGATGAGAACTGAGGTACCACTGCATTTAATTAAGTAGAATGAGGTTGGATTTCATCAGATACTGGAACAGAATTGCTGCCATACCTGTAAATATGTTGTTGCCAACTCTAAAGTGTCCCGGTGTGACTGTGTGTGAGCATGCTTTTGGCAAACGGTCTAGGGTTGATTCCTGCCTTGGGCCATGACTCAAACTGATATAAAATAACGTGAAGAAATTAGCACTGAGCACTTTAATCATGACCGGGCTCGTATCTGAGCACCTAATGCTGATCTTAGCTCAGTCCTAATCCTCCACTCATGGATAGGTTTGATGTTTATGTTAAAAACACAAAGCTTTTACTTTTTCAGTAAGTCTTCTAGATGCGAACATTCGATTAACAAACTTTAAAAGGTGCAAATGTGCATGTGCAATACATTGAAAATTATTTCAATAATTATACACTGTGGTTATATTTCAAGTTGCGTGTCGGCGCGGTCAGTTAGTTTAGAACATTGTTGTTACTCGATCTCAGTCATATTCGGGCTTTCTCAACAAGTGGTCGTGTTACCATTTGTCATGCTTGGGCAGAAAGCGGGAGATGAACACTAGAAGCCGGTACAGAGCAGAGCTTTATTGAGAAACTGTAAAACAATGGAGTGCAATAACGAAACTAAAACCACAGGACTGAGGACTGACTCCACAAAAAAGAATGGCGTGATACGCACACGAGGAAGCTGGATGCCTAGGCTAAATATTTTGGACATACGAACTCGCTCTCAGAACGGAACTGGTTCTAGGGGAATTTTTGTATTTTAAAACCATTGTCAGATTTGCCTTTAATCCGATTGTGTGTGTTCCTCCGTTCTGTGGATAATATGTTTGAGACTCATGACTTATGATGTATTACGTGTAAGAACTAATGATTACTTACTCATGAAATGCGGCATGAATTAAAGCTATTTCGTGTACCCTTATACTTAACAGATTACAGATTATTAACCTCCTACAGTTGGAGCATGAGCATTAATTAAAGCCCATCTACCAGTCTTAACGTTTATTTATGCTTGTTGTCATGGCTACACTTCCCATAGCATTTTTGTGGACCTGTATCTCTGAAGAGCAGCATGGATACAGTGTTCAGTTGTTCAGAAAAAACACACAGAAACAAATACATTTGAACAGAATTGATTTATATCATAAGGCACGGCAGTGAAGGAATTGGTATTGAATTGATATGACTTTTGTGTAACCCTATCTGAGGAAGAGCACAATTGCATTGTGAGAACCGCCAGTAAACGTCAATATCTGAACTTCCCTTACTCAGTAGGCAACAACAGGCCCAATTCAGCGTCAGGGCGAGGTTCACCTTTAGCCTTTCTGTAATGTCACAGTACCTCCAGTAGTGTTGAAACCATATCGATATACTATTTAGTATATAGTATGATGGGAGTGTAGCCTAGTGGTTAAGGCACAGGAACACAGAGTCCAGTGTTCAAATCCCGCCTCTGCCAAGCTGCCACTGTTGGGTCACTGAGCAAGGCCCTTAACCTACAGTGGTGCTTGAAAGTTTGTGAACCATTTAGAATGTTCTATATTTCTGCATAAATATGACCTAAAACAACATCAGATTTTCACACAAGTTCTAATAAAGAGAACCCAATTAAACAAATGAGACAAGAATATTATACTTGGTAGTTTATTTATTGTGGAAAATAATCCAATATTACATATTAGTGAGTGGCAAAAGTATGTGAACCTCTAGGATTAGCAGTTAATTTGAAGGTGAAATTGGAGTCAGATGTTTTCAATCAATGGGATGCCAATCAGGTGTGAGTGGGCACCCTGTTTTATTTAAAGAACAGGGATCTGTCAAAGTCTGCTCTTCACAAAAGTTGTCTCTAGAGAGTTTGGACTCCACCAATCCACAGTCAGACAGATTGTGTACAAATGGAGAGACCATTGTTACCCTCCCCAGGAGTGGTCGACCAACAAAGATCACTCCAAGAACAAGGAGTGTAATAGTTGGTGAGGTCACGAAGGACCCCAGGGTAACTTCTATGCAACTAAAGGCCTCTCTCACATTGGCTAATCTTAATGTTCATGAGTCCACCATCAGAAGAACACTGAGCAACAATGGTGTGAATGGCAGGGTTGGAAGGAGAAAGCCACTTCTCTCCAAAAAGAACATTGCTGCTCGTCTGCAGTTTGCTAAAGATCACGTGGACGAGCCAGAAGGCTACTGGAAGAATGTTTCATGGACGGATGAGACCAAAATAGAACTTTTTGGTTTAAAAGAAAAGCGTTATGTTTGGAGAAAGGAAAACACTGCATTCCAGCATAAGAACCTTATCCCATCTGTGAAACATGGTGGTGGTAGTATCGTGGTTTGGGCCTGTTTTGCTACATCTGGGCCAGGACGGCTTGCCATCATTGATGGAACAATGAATTCTGAATTATATCAGAGAATTCTAAAGGAAAATGTCAGGACATCTGTCCATGAACTGAATCTCAAGAGAAGGTGGGTCATGCAGCAAGACAACGACCCTAAGCACACAAGCTGTTCTACCAAAGAATGGTTAAAGAAGAATTAAGTTCATGTTTTGGAATGGCCAAGTCAAAGTCCTGACCTTAATCCATTGGAAATGCTGTGGAAGGACCTGAAGCAAGCAGTTAATGTGAGGAAACTCACCAACATCCCAGAACTGAAGCTGTTCTGTACGGAGGAATGGGCTAAAATTCCTCCAAGTGTGCAGGACTGATCAACAATTACAGAAAACGTTTAGTTGCAGTTATTGCTGCACAGGGGGGTCACACCAGATACTGAAAGCAAAGGTTCACATACATTTTAGGTCATATTTCTGCAGAAATATAGAAAATTCTAAAGGGTTCATAAACTTTCAAGCACCACTGTGCAACTTGTATCAGTTGTAAGTCGCTCTGGATAAGGGTGTCTACTAAATGCAAGGTTCCCAACCTGGGATGCACATCATATGGGGTGCAAGAAGCTTTGTCTCCTGTGAGGTACGCTGAGATCCCATTGTTATGCAATGGTGCTGTATATAAGATTGGGGACGTTTTCCAACTAGCTGAGATTGAAGAAGTCACTTAGATGAGTGACAAAACGTTTCTCCCACAAACCCTTATGTCCAGATGAACAGATTCAGCTTCTGGGAAAATGAATCGTTATTATTCTTTCAAGAAAGTGAATGTGTGTGGGTGTCTACTCTGTTGGGATGTTAAAAGAAACGATGTTCGATATTTAGCTAAACGTTTAGCTGTCTGCCAAAATGGAAAAAAGCAACAAATCTAAAAAAAAAATCTATATTTGAAGCTTTCTGCCAACAAAGATTTGCAATGAATCACTTTATTCTTTTATTCTCTGTCTGTCCCACATCGGCAGCACAGAGTAACTCATTTACAACCTTTATCAAAGCAATTTAAGTGCTGAAGCCCGAAATCCAGACTAAAAAGGTTCAAATAAGTTCTTGGACAACATATTTTATTTAAATTGACCTGCAAGAACTTGTTTAAGGACTTTGGTCAGGAATTAGGTAGTGGTCTGTAATTGCTTGGATCTGCTGGATCAAGATGGTGTTTCTTTAATACAGATGAAACTGCAGCTACCTGCAGAGCATCGGGTACAGTACTAGTACTACTAGCATTATTCACTGTCTTAGCTATAAAAGGACTCAATGCAGGAAGACACGCCTTAACAAAGGCTGACGGAACAAGGTCCTCACAAGATTACAGTGGTCTCTCAGTTCTCGACGTTAATTTATTCCAGAAGGCTTGAGTACTGAAAACGAAGGGTACAGAGCAAATTTTTCCCATAAGCAATAATGTACATTGAATGAATCCGTTCCAGAACCCCAGAAATTCCATACTGTATAAGCCATTTATGCATTAATGGAGTTGTTTTGTACAGCTGATTTATGATGGAGGCGGAGCCTATTGCACATTAACACTGACATTAACCTGCAGTTGGCCTAAATCATTAACACAAAGCTTATTTTATAATAAAGTGTTGAAAATCTTATGTAATTTATTGAGCAATGGATTAAAAGTGAAAAGTAAAAGCAAAACACTTACTCTATTGGTGAACTCATGCTAACTGCTCAGCCTGAAACCCAAGAGGATTCAGTTTTCCTTTCGGTTCGCTCTTATAACTAATCTTTTTAGGACCCATGGGGACTTGTTTGCTAAGAATACTTTACTGTAGATGTGAAAATAAAGAAAAACATGATTAACACAGCAGAGATCTTCACTGAGCAAGGGCTATTGTGAACCTGAACCACTGAGTCATTGAGTATTGAATCAATACTAGTCAAAGCAAGTGCGCCAAGTACTGAGCAAACGACGAGAACCGAGACCATTTTCCTAGTCAAAATGTTTCGAGAACCGAATTCTACAAGTTCCGAGGTGGTCAAGAACCGAGCTAGCAGAAAACAGAGTAAGTGTTGTATTGCAAATATGATCATTATAAGCGTCCCTATAAACCCTAGACCAGTCCGCATCCATTGTCTTTCTAACTGCCTGCCTTTCCTTTGCAGTTCTTTAAGATATGTTGTTGGCACTGGTATTGGTGAGGCTTGGTTGAAGAGTCATTCAGGGACATGGTGTGTGTTTACATGTAAGAGGAATGGTGGCACTGATGTAACATTTAAAACTGTATTCACTTTTCAAGTTCTAGCTCTGCGTCAGCTGCAGCATTTTTTTTCTCCTCCCAAAAGCTTTTCTGCCTTCAGACTATCGACTAAACATCAGAGAGTAAAGATCTGCACTGTCTGCATTCATAAAGTCGACCTCAGAATCAGGCCCTCAGCGTGTCTCAGCTTCTTGAATAAGAACCAAGTGAAGGATTTTAAAGAGCTCAAGTTTGGGCCAATTAGTCATGTTTGTACTCGCCTTCTGAAGCAGAGACAAACAACAAGAGGTCAAAACCAAACTTGTGTGAGTTCAGATAGAAAAGGAAATTCCGGGTCGCGGGTAATGGGCTAAGTAGATGCAGGCAGCTGTGAGAGGACGAAGAGAGAGCTAATGAGGAACTGGAGAAGGACAGAATGGAAAATGAAGGCTGCTTGGTTTCTTCAGTTCAAGCACAATTTCAGCCTGGGGATGATTAGAAAATATGAATGGGTGGAGTCAGGGCTATTTTAAAAGGTTTGTTTTTATGAAAACTACACTCTGTATGGTAATTATCTTCAAAAGAGGTGTGAATAGCTGTGGGTGGAGCTTCAAATTCATGCTAATGATTGTGCTGATTGTGTGGCAACGTCCCAAACTTCAAAACAATATACTGAATACATTTACAGCATTTAGGAGACGCCTTTATCTAGAGTGACTGATGCAGTATTACAGCACACAGTCCAATCAGTTATCCAAGTAATTTAAGGGCATGTCTTGTGGGCCCAACAGTCACAGCTTAGAAGTTTGAACCCTGGAATTTTTAGTCATCCAAAATGTATCTCATTCCTGATAAAAGGATTGGGTGATATGGCAATGAGATGGATTGTTATACACAGAGCGACTTACAACTGATACAGTCTTACAATCCAAGCAATTGTGGGTTAAGGGTCTTGCTCAAGGACCCAACAGTGGCAGCTTGGCAGAGGTTGGACTTGAACCCTGGACCTTCTGGTCCATAGTCCAGTACCTTAACCACCAAACCACCTACGTGTATCTCAAACTCCTCATATATCTGAGTAAATAGTACTAGTTTTTATGTAACAATTGATGTAACAAATAAACAAACAAACAAGCTTATTTCCTCATCCACCACTGTTGCACCCATGTGCAGTCCCTGTGCTCTCTGGCTTTCAGTTGGCTCTTTGGGCTACTTCCTTCTAAGGTTGTTGGACAGGTTTGTTGTGTTTCCACCAGACGTGCCAATCTTGTCTTTAAGAAAAATAAAGCGCACAGTTAGAAATGTCATATTGTTGAAAAATATTGGCTTGCAGTGATGCCTCAGGTAGATGTAAATGACTACAGGTGTGGTCTGATTAGACACAAGAGGGTGTAAAAATGCTTCCCCCGCTGCCCTATAAAAAGGCTGTCAGAGACTTGTCAGAATTTTGGGTAGTGTACCTCTTGGTGAGAGACTGTTGACTGCTGCACATGCCTCTACGATGCACTCAAAGACATTTTGCCAGTTGACAAACTTTGAGAGGGGGTGCGTCTTTGGACTTGAGAGAAGCAGGATGGTCATTTCATGACTTGGAGGCCTGATGGTGAGCGCTTCAATCCCGCCTTTGCTGTGGAGCAACACACTGCCCCAACTGCTGGTGTGATGATCTGGGGAGCCATCGCATACGGCGGTTGGTCACCCCCAGTAGTGATACGAGGGACACTAACAGATCAGCGATATGTGCAGGACATCCTGCAGCCACATGTTACCTCACATGGCAGGGATTCCAACTGGTATTTTTCAGCAGGATAATGCTTCCTTGGCCTGCTCGGTTGCCAGATTTATCACCAATCGAGCATTTATGGGACCAGCTGGGACCCCAGTTTTGGCAACTTATGAGTGTGCAAGATCTACAGACCCTGCTGCAACATCTTTGGGCACATGTGCCATAGGATACCATACGGAACCTGTTTGCCTCCAATGCCCATGCATATCTGACCTTGTATCCAGGCTAGAGGCAGCCTAACAGGGTACTAGAGCCTCTTTTCAATTGTGCAGTTTTCCCCAAACTTTCATTCAATTAACAACTTTTTTTGTAAATGTGTATATATACTAGTAAGATAACACATGGGATTACTTTTATAGTTGGCAAGCAACAGCAACCTTGTGTCTCAAATGCCTATATAGTACTAGGTAGTGAGTTAGTGGCTGTGGGGTAAACCTGTGCCTGCAGAGACGCGTTACCGTGTTTTCACTGTGCATGAGAGAGATTTATTGCCATGTACATGTCTGTCAGCGCGTCATCATGGCATCATTCAGTGAGGCAATTAGCGACCAGTAGGGGGGGTGTATTTCAGGCTCCCAGCTGCTCCTGTCACAACATTAAGCTCCCTGCTGCCTGGCTCAGATCGACTAACGTAATACAACCCACACACACAAACACACTATGCCATGGTTATACTGTACCTTCTGAGTGACAGTCCATACATTACCTGTGCATGAAGCTGCTTGTGAAAACACAGATACTCACTGCAGGAGGCCTCTGCACCTCTGATTTGAGTATATCGCGTCACACTGTGGAGCCTGTATGTATATGCATGTTGCAGTCAAGTAAATGCAGGGCATGGCAGCAGGCACCTTATGTATGCATAAGCCATCCACACAGGAGTCATCACACCACTGCAGTTTCATTTCCTTAAGAGCTGCTGTTGGAGCTCGTTCTGCGTTCTGATTTGCTGTGGGATTAGAGAAAAGTATGATGGGGTCAGCGGTTAATCCTGCACCCAGAGCAGCACTGCAGCTTATGAGAGGGTTCCAGCTCTCTTCCACTCGAGTGAAGGTGGTCAAGCTTTGTCACACCATGTTAGGATGTTCATAAGCCTTTATATTTAAAGCAGGCCCACAACACTGCATAATGGATCAATGCAGGTTATGACTGTAATGACCATGGACAACATTTTACACAATCACAACTACATTACTATTGTGAAACAGGTCACTGATCGCAAGGACGTTGACCAGACATTACCATAGTCACATAGTAAAGTGGTAGCCTAGTAGGTAAGGTACTGGACCAGAAGGTCCAGGGTTCAAATCTCCCCTATGCCAAAAAAGCTGCCACTGTTGGGTCATTGAGCAAGAGCCTTAACCCACAATTGCTTGGATTGTAAGACTGTACCAGTTGTAAGTCACTCTGGATAAGGGCGTCTGCTAAATAATGTAAATTGTCTTCTTATGCTACTGTAATGTAACTATAAAGAGTATTTTCACTAGAAAACTGGGTCCAAGCGAAATGTCAATGCATCAGAGATGCAGCTGAAGGCTCATAATAAATAAATAAAAACTTTTGCTTGTGTGTTTTGTTGATTAATGTACATCAGATCCTAGCAAGTTGTAGTTGGATTGTGTTCTTGAGCGGTTGCTTACTTGTACTAACATGAGGTTTTGTCTGCTATGAAGAATACAAAGCACTTCTGTAAGTTGCTCTGGATAAGGGCATCTGCTAAATGCTGAAAATGTAATGTAGCTCAAAACACGACTGGAACGCTACCATCTACACAGCGTCCATAGCCTAAACTGTTATACGTATCACTTCCTCCAGGAAATACACAACACCGTGGTTCTTCACTAACAAGCATAGATTAACCATCATTGAAAGTGATTTAAAATAGAAGAACTAATGTGTTATGCAAAACGTTTTTGGAGACAAAAATGTTATTTTCAGTCAGTTCACAAATCTGTGGCTATGTTACCTATGGATCTATGCATGTTAAACTCAGTGTAGCGATTAAAAACCTTTGTTCATAAGAGTATGATTGTCCTTTTGTAAGTAGTACTCCTTTGTTTATCCCCCACTACCTGTATATTCTCTCTAATCTATAACTATGTAAATTGGTTCACATTCACTTATCTAATGAGCCTAATGCAGATGTGAAATGGCGCATACAGTGGTGTGAAAAAGTGTTTGCCCCCTTCCTGATTTCCTTTTTTTTGCACGTTTGTCAACTTAAGTGTTTCGGGACATCAAAGCATTGAGATCTATCAGTCTGGAAAGGGTCATAAAGCCATTTCTAAAGCTTTGGGACTTCGGCGAACCACAGTGAGAGCCATTATAAACAAATGGTGAAGACATGGAATAGTGGTGAACCTTCCCATGAGTGGCCGGTTGACCAAAATTACCCCAAGAGCACAGCGACGACTCATCCAAGAGGTCACAAAAGACCCCACAACAACATCCAAAGAACTGCAGGTCTCACGTGCCTCAGTTAAGGTCAGTGTTCATGCCTCCACCATAAGAAAGAGACTGGGCAAAAATGGCCTCCATGGCAGAGTTCCAAGGCGAAAACCACTGCTGAGCAAAAAGAACATTAAAGCTCATCTCAGTTTTTCCAGAACACCTTTTGATCATCTCTAAGACTTTTGGGAAAACATTCTGTGGACTGACGAGACAAAAGTTGAACTCTTTGGAAGGTGTGTGTCCCATTACATCTGGTGTAAAAGTAACACAGCATTTCAGAAAAAGAACATTATAGCAGCAGTAACATATGGTGGTGGTAGTGTGATGGTCTGGGGCTGTTTTGCTGCTTCAGGACCTGGAAGACTTGCTGTGATAAATGGAACTATGAATTCTGCTGTCTACCAAAAAATCCTGAAGGAGAATGTCCGGCCATCTGTTTGTGACCCCAAGCTGAAACGAACGTGGGTTCTGCAGCAGGACAATGATCCAAAACACACCAGTATGTCCACCTCTGAATGGCTGAAGAAAAACAAAATGAAGACTTTGGAGTGGCCTAGTCAAAGTCCTGACCTGAATCCTGTTGAGATGCTGTGGCATGACCTTAAAAAGGCCGTTCATTCTTGAAAACAATTCTGCAGAGATGAGTGGCCAGAATTCCTCCACAACGCTGTAAAAGACTCACTGCAAGTTATCACAAACACTTGACTGCAGTTGTTGCTGCTAAGGGTGGCCCAACCAGTTATTAGGTTTAGGGGGCAATCACTTTTTCACACAGGGCCATGTAGGTTTGGATTTTCTCCCTTAATAATAAACACCTTCATTTAAAAACTGCATTTTGTGTTTACTTGTGTTGTCTTTAACTAATATTTAAATTGGTTTGATGTTCCGAAACACTTGTGACAAACATGCAAAAAAATAGGAAATCAGGAAGGGGGCAAACACTTTTTCACACTCCTGTACCTGCATTACAATTCGGCACATTGTGCAGGTGATAAGGTTCTGAAAGACATTCGGAATATACAGTAGTGTAGCATTCTATTAGCTATCTGAGAAATGCTCTCTGCTTCTGTGTTTCAGTGTTTAAGAACCCTGTGTATAAGGTGTACAAGTTTCAGACGACAGACAACAAGTGGATGCTGGTGAGGGAGCAAATGGCTGAGTGCACGTTATCCTTCAGCATCCCAATCCAGCTCCTCAGACTCTTCATCCAGGAGGACAGAAGCAGGTATGTCCTCATTCAGAGCAGATGTTCAGATCATTTCTGATCCTTTTTTGAATGGCTGAAACCTGCAGCAACTGATGCCATCACGTCAATATGGACCAAAACCTCTGAGGGATGTTTCCAGGACCTTGTTAAATCTGTGTCATGAAGAAATAAAACATTTCTGAAGGCAAAAGGGGTCCATCAGGTACTAGCAAGGTGTATTTAATAAAGTGGCCTGGGAGTATGTGTTATTTATGACATGTTTTTTAAGGACTGCCTCTTGTATAGTTGCAGCCTGTGTTTGATTTGTTTTCACGTCTTTGGTCCGTGCTGTGTTGAGACGGGTTCTGTATCAGTTCCTCAGGTATCTGGGGTTGAAAAAGCGTAGAAGATTTTGTGGTGAAGTAATTGAGGGTAATGAGTCCAGTTGGAACTGTTAAAAAATGCACTGTTGCTAGATCAGTGTCCTGCTGCCAGAGGGAATTGCAGTGCAGAAGTTTTTAGAATTTGAATTAAATAACAGTTTATCTGAAGGTGATACTTAATCATCAAATTACACTATATATACAAAAGTGTCTGGACACCCAACAACAAATGTATTTGCTCAGGTCAAGTCTGCCAACTTCTCCATCGAAATTGGTAAACCATTCCTTCATGGACTTTATTTTAGGAGGGCAAGACAAAGTTGTTGAACTGACGTGTTGGGGAGGTAGAAACCTGTTAAATGCCTAACCGAGAGCCACTGAGGGTTACAATATAACCCATTCTGTTACCACTGGTGTCCTATGGAGATTCTATGCCAGTGTTCTTCACATTACAAACCTGTTAGCAGTGACTGTTGCTGAAATAACAAGGAACACTAATTAAAAGTGGTGTCCACAAACTTTGGCATACAGTATAATTCTTGTTCTTTGTCTTTTAAGGAACACAACCCCAGGCTAAAAAGCCCTGTCTTAGACTCGGCTGGTCTCAAACTTGGTGGAGTCCACCTTACTCCGAGACAAGGCCGAGTCCTAATGAGGTTGAGACCGAAACAAGACCAAGCCCACAAGTTTATGGTCTCGAGACCGGTCTCAAGTACTACAACACTGGTTTCCGATATTAATTGTATATGGAGTAAAGTCTGACCCCAAATTTTGTCATCCTTGGCCATGAGAGCCAATAAAAAATAACAAGATATACATTACAAAAAGAATAGAAATTTGTGGATTTGCTCATCATCATTAATCTGGCAATGTGTTTTTGTGACATGTCACACCCATATTTTTAGTGGAGCTCATGAGATATCGATGATGTCTCGATGCACTAGCAAACATACCTGATCCACACACACAGTCTGACAGGAAAGAGAAGGTGAAAGCTCAGAGATATGGAGTGCGTGGAAAGATGAAAGAACGAGAAAGGAAGACAGATTGAAGAAGACAAGGCAGTCTGACGCAGGGAAAGCCGAAGCTTGAGAGGCGGCGTTAGAAAGGAAGGGAAACAAGAGAACGTGTGAAGGCAAGAGAGAAAAGAAATGAGGCATTGACGGAGTGATGTGGCCTCTGCTTCCTGTAGAGAGGATGGAAATGGATGTTTAAGAGCTATACTTAGCCCATACTAAATTATTCAAAACCCTGTTTAACACTTCAAAGAGCACGTCTGTCTGCCAGGCACCGGAGCCTGCACTCGAGCTCCTTTCTCCCCATTCTTTTCTTCCCCCCCCCCCATATTTCGTTGGAGGCATTGTGTGACAGGTATAGTGGTATGAACATCAGGTTGCCATGTTCAAATACAGAGAAATGAAATGACATTGTGCAGCACAAACTTTCTGGGAATGGGTTCATTTACTTTACCACACCTGATAAAGTGGCGTGTGTGTGTGTGTGTGTGAGTGTGACTAATGTAACTTACAAACTCTTACAGCAGTATAGCACATCTGAAGACTTCCTTCATTGAGAGGACAGTGTTTCTTACATGTACTAGGACTGTTATTTCATTGCAGACAGTATGCATCCAAGATACACTACCTGGCCATAAAAGGTCACTACCTGGGTTTAACTTAGCAAATAGTTATAAAAAAGAGCCTCCCATCAGATAATTACTCCATCGGTGACTATGTTTCAGCTGGCAACCAGTTCTTTAACCCTAACTGATACAGTGAGGAGCTTCTCATGTCCAAAGACACATCCTGTGGTCGTGGAAAAGATGTTGATCTGTTTCAGAAGGGTCAGATTGTGAAAGAGTGGTTCAGGGAGCATGAGCCATCATTATCACACATGGATTGGCCACCACAGAGTCCAGAGCTGAACCCCATTGAGAGTCTTTGGTATGTGCTAGAGGAGACATTGTGCACTGGAACAAATCTCCCATCATCAATACAAGATCTTGGGGAAAATGAATGCAGCTCTGGACAGAAATAAATGTTGTGACATTGCAGAAGCTTGTGGAAACGATGCCACAGCGAATGCATGCGTAGTCAAAGCTAAAGGCGGTCCAACGAAATATTAGTGAGTGTGAGCTTTGTTTTGGTCAGGCAGTATATGTCAGGTTTTGTCTGGTCAACTTCATTTAATTTGTTAATAAACATCTATTCCTGCGTTTCAGGCCTGCAACGCATTCCAACAAAGGCAGGGACATGACAATTTAAGGCTAGTAATGAGGTAAAAAAAGGATTGTGATTTCAAACAGGTGATTATAATCATGATTTGGTAGAAAAGCAGTGTCTACAAAATGCTGAGTCTATGAGGAGCAACGATGGGTGGAGGATCTCCAGTTTGTCAGCAAATATGTACGAAAATTTTTGAAATGTTTAAAAACAATGTTTCTCAAAGAAATACTGGAAGGGATTGATATATTTCAGTCCTAACTTTTCCTGACTTTTGAAAAATGCATGGACGTCCCTGGAAAAGATGATGTCTTGAAGACCAAATATGTTGCTCTGAAATCTCAAAGTACTTTTCTGCATTAATGCTGCAATCACAGAAGAGTGCCCCGACTCGACCCCATACCATGACAAAGCCTGGCTTTTAGACTTGCTGCTGATAACAGTCTGGATGGTCTTTTTTGTATTTGGTCTGGAGCACACGGCGTCCATTTCTTCCAAAAAAAGTCTGGAATACTGATTGGTCTGACCAGAGTACATGTTTTCACTGTGTGATGGTCCATGCCAGATGCTTCCAAGCCCAGAGAAGTCGACGCCGCTTCTGGACATGGTTAACAAAAGGCTTCTTTTTTGCACAGTAACATTTTAAGTAGCATCTATGAATGTAACTACACATAGTGGTGTTTAATGACATTGGGACTGTGGTAGCCCAGTGGTTAAGGTACTGGACTATGGACCAGAAGGTCCAAGGTTCAAATCCCACCTCTATTATATATCACCTGATATTATGTACTGTAGAGGGAGAAATATGCAAATCCCTTCTCATCTTTTTTTGAGAAACAGTGGTTTTAGACATTTTAATAATTTTCTCGCTTTTGTTGACAAACTGGAGAGCCTCTGCCCAGCTTTACTTCTCAGAGACTCAGCCTTTTGTACCAAATCATGATTATCTTCTGTTGACTTCACCTGTTTGAAATCACATCATTATTTTACTTTTTTATTTATTTATTAATCCTCATTAATAGCCCTAAATTGCATCGTCTCAACTTTTGTTGGAATGTGTTGCAAGCCTGAAATGCAGGAATGGATGTGAAGTGTCTCAGGGTCATAACTAAATAAAAGTCAAAGTAAATGTAAGGAAAACTTTTTTTTTATTGTTTTTGTTTTTTCCGATTTGAGGTTGTAATGCAGTGTACATTAGGAGTTTTCCTAAACAGTATCTTACAGTATACAGTTTCCCAGGGTTGCTGTGTGAACCCCTGCCAGTACTGTACAGATGGAGTGAAAGCTACAGTAGCTCCAGAGATTCTGAATAATGGATCAAGTCGTTTTGTGAACATCAAATGGTCATGGTCTAGTGGAGTATTATTTGTGACCTGGATGTTTATTTAATGATCTGTCAGAACAGTATTAAGCTCTCTTCTGTCCCCTGAAGAAGAATTCGGCATCTAGTTGAGTTCAGGAGCATGCCTTTGGAACAAAGATCTTTTGTTTACGGCTATCTCAGCCATGTGGATACAGAGATGGAGGTTACACGCTCATGAAAGAGACATGGTGCTGTTGGACCGGTATTGGTGGTGAGAGTGCTTTTCGAAAATACATCATTAATGTGTGCAATTCATATAAATACAGGAGTTACTGACAAATTTATAAGCTATTTACTTAATATTTTTCATTTTCCATGTGGGTCTATCAGCTATTAATGAATGACTTCTCAATACAGTGCCGTCTTAGGGATCTTAATTAGTCATTTAGAAAGCATTAATTAGTAAAAGTGTACTTTAGATGCAAACCTGTGTAGTTCATGCCAGCCCAAGGAAATACTACTAATGTGAAACCACTGAAAACACAAATACAATGCCACCATCTACACAGCATCCGAAGCCTGAACTGTTATAGCGTTACATGTCCACTCCCTTATGGAAATACACAACACCAGGGTTCTTCAGTTACTGATGGATTTATTATTCCTTCGCACTTATTGCATTTCAGAATCATCAAATCCACAGTCGAACCGTTCATTCACATGACAATGGAACTACAGAACATGTGCACGTTGACGATCAAACACACTGTAGGACCAAAATATAAATGCACACTATGGAATATAAACATGAATAAACATAGCTCGCTGGCTGCACACAACCAAGAGAGAATGAGTCCACTTGAAGAAACACACATTTCCAGAACAGGCAATGCAGCATCACCTTTTAAACCCTTTAAACTTTTAAGTAGGTAAATCCAAAGTACAAAAAATACAAAGACCGTAATGTAGTTCCTAATTATGCATGTAGTTAATGCAAAGTAACTCATGGAATGGGCAGTAAACAGCTAATAGTACACAATACAAGAGAATACAATGTGTTCTCTCTTTAAATACATGTAATCCCCCATTTACTCTGGGGATACATTCCGACAAATCCATTGTAAGTGGAATTTATCGTAAACCAAGGCCTTTAATATATACAGTATATATCAGACAGTAGGCTACATTAAACATGCTTAAAACACGACCGTGACTGAATTTTCTCACTACATTTCCCAGCACCCATCACTCCCACCACGTGACTCCCTACATCACACACTGCCAGAGAGCATCATAGTGCGTAAACTTGCTTAAACACTTATATTAAACTACAGTTGGACAAAACCATTAACGTAAAGGTTATTTTATAATAGTGTTGAATATCTCATGTACAGTGGGGCAAAAAGTATTTAGTCAGCCACTGATTGTGCAAGTTCTCCTACTTAGAGAGATGAGAGAGGTCTGTAATTTTCATCATAGGTACACTTCAACTATGAGAGACAAAATGAGAAAAAAAATCCAGGAAATCACATTGTAGGATTTTTAAAGAATTTAATTGTAAATTATGGTGGAAAATAAGTATTTGGTCACCCACAAACAAGCAAGATTTTTGGCGGACCTGTAACTTTTTATTTAAGAAGCTCTTCTGTCCTCCACTCGTTACCTGTATTAATGGCACCTGTTTGACCTCGTTATCTGTATAAAAGACACCTGTCCACAGCCTCAAACAGTCAGACTCCAAACTCAACCATGGCCAAGACCAAAGAGCTGTCGAAGGACACCAGGAAGAAAATTGTAGACCTGCACCAGGCTGGGAAGAGTGAATCTACAATAGTCAAGCAGGTTGGTGTGAATAAATCAAACTGTGGGAGAAATTGTAAGAAAATGGAAGACATACAAGACAATTGAATAATATCTTCCGTCAATCTGGGGCTCCATGCAAGATCTCATCCAGTGGGATCAAAATGATCATGATAAACGAGGATGAGCAAAAATCCCAGAACTACACGGATGGACCTGATGAATGACCTGCAGAGAGCTGGGACCAAAGAAACAAAGGCTAACACACTACGCCAAGAGGGACTCAGATCCTGCAGTGCCAGGCGTGTTCCCCTGCTTAAGCCAGTACATGTCCAGGCTCGTCTGAAGTTTGCCAGAGAGCATATGGATGATCCAGAAGAGGATTGAGAGAATATCATGTGGTCAGATGAAACCAAAATAGAACTTTTTGGGAAAAACTCAACTCGTCGTGTTTGGAGGAAGAAGAATGCTGAGTTGCATCCCAAGAACACCATGCCTACTGTGAAGCATGGGGGTGGAAACATCATGCTTTGGGGCTGGTTTTCTGCAGAGGGGACAGGACGACTGATCCGTGTTAAGGGAAGAATGAACGGGGCCATGTATCGTGAGATTTTAAGCCAAAACCTCCTTCCATCAGTGAGAGCATTGAAGATGGAACGTGGCTGGGTCTTCCAGCATGACAATGATCCCAAACACCTCTCGGGCAACGAAGGAGTGGCTCCGTAAAAAGCATTTCAAAGTCCTGGAGTGGTCTAGCTAGTGTCCAGACCTCAGCCCCATAGAAAATGTGTGGAGGGAGTTGAAAGTCCGTGTTGCCCCAAAACATCACTGCTCTAGAGGAGATCTGCATGGAGGAATGGGCCAAAATACCAGCTACAGTTTGTGCAAACCTGGTGAAGACCTCTGTCATTGCCAACAAAGGTTATGTTACAAAGTCTTATGTTGAACTTTTGTTATTGACCAAATACTTTTTTTCCACTATAATTTACAATTAAATTCTTAAAAAATCCTACAATGTGATTTCCTGGATTTTTTAAAATCATTTTGTCTCTCATAGTTGAAGTGTAGCTATGATGAAAATTACAGACCTCTCTCATCTTTCGAAGTAGGAGAACTTGCACAATCAGTGGCTGACCAAATACTTTTTTGCCCCACTGTAATTTATTGAATAATGTGTTGAAAGTGGAAAAACAAAAATGATTGTTGTGCAACCATGGATTTTCCTCGCTACATTTCCCGGTGGTCGTCGCTCCTTCCGACTTCCTGAATGTAAATAGAAAGAGAATTTTCACAAGAAAACTATTCAAACAATACGTAAATGCATCAGATCATCAAATCATCAAATTTTCGTCTGATATCTAAACCTAGACGACAGTGGCTTCCTGTTTGCTCTCGCACACCCCTGTTCTGTAGAGGCAAAACGAAATTACTCCTTTTAATGCGCATTCCAAGTCATTCGCTAATTACAGTTCGATATCCAATACCAGTAGGAGCGCAGAATGGAGGCATGTGCTTGGTGTATATTTTTAATTGATCATTCACTAAGCTGATCATTGACTAAAGATGTAAGTAACTAATAATTGCTTAGATAAAAAGGCAAGCCAGTTTATCCTTTTCTTCTCCTTATTGCAGCAAAGCTAGCTCTGTCTACCACTCTTTGGTCAGTGACAAAAGCGACACCCCCCACCTCCGCCCGCGCATGCTTTAATCTCTCGTTCGTCTCTGTTTTTGTGTCCGTGACGGAGTATGATGAGATTATCCCGTCCGGCATTTGAAAGCTAATGGTTTCATTAGAGAGCGGCCCTGCCTTGATGTTTCTGTTCTAAAAAAAAAAAAAGAAAGAAAAGGAAAGAAATTCAATAGAAATCGATTAATGAAGAGGTGATGTGAAAGCCTGCACTGTCTTTAATAGTGTTTCAGTGGGTAATAATCACAGCCCACGGTCTGCACTAACGCACTAATAAGGCACCAATTCTGCGACGTGACAACATGGCACAATACAGCATCGGAGCTCGAGTGCCATTAGGGGAAGCTGTTATTACACAGATCGGTTTAAATCGGCCTCCCTTTCATGAACGGCGTCTTCAGTGCATCCGATTCTCTCTGTCAGTCATGACACATTAATGTATACACACAAGTCGTTTTTAGTGTTTTACAGCTTATACAAGTTAGATCACTCAGTCTAGGAACAGAATTACATTTCCCGGTGTTCTGGAAGCACAGCGGAAAAATACACTAGCCCACCACTACAGTACAGGGGAGGCTGTTTGGGCAATAGGATGGGCTGACACTCCATTCAGGGCACACTCAGGTCATGCCCTGTTTCCTCAGGACATAGCCATCAGAGACACCGTTACCCAGACCAGGAAAAAGAGATTTATTTATTTATTTTACATTTTTACTTTTATTAAATAGGAAGTAAACATATAAAACTGAAAGGTAATAATTATAATAAAGGTTCTGGGAGATTTCTAAAAGGATATATACAATGTATTTGGAGAGGCTTTTCACATTTTATGTTGTGACCTTGTGATAGAACAAAAAATATATATTTTAAATATGCTAGATGAAGTTTTTCCCTATAATTCTGCACTCAATATCCCATAATGAGAAAGTGAAAAGGAATTTTAAAGTTTTTTGCTAATTTATTGAAAAGGGAAAATTAAAATATTGCATTGCCATAAGTATTCAGACACTTTACTCAGTACTTAGTTGAAGCACCTTTAGCAGTGATTACAGCCTCCAGTCTTCTTGGGGATTTGCTGCCATTCTTCTCTGTAGATCCTCTCAATCTGTCAGGTTGGATGGGGACTGTCGGTGGATCAACCAATTTTTAGGTCTCTCCAGAGATGTTCGTTTGGGTTCAAGTCAGGACTTTGGCTGGAGCACTCAAGGACATTCATAGAGTTGTCCCTAAGCCACTCCTGTGTTGTTGGATGTGCACTTAGGCTCATTGTTCTGGATGGGTTAAAATCAAGCTGACCAATCAGAGCTTTGTTGTCATGGATACAGCTCCAAAAAATGGGCATCAACATGGGGGCAGAACAGTTCATCCTGCTAGTAGCAGACTATAAAAATGTGGAGGTTAAAGAAATTATATGGTGTAGCATAGCTGAAAGCCTGGGGAGTGACAGTGAGTATCCCACAGTGACTGTATGGAACTGTTTTCTTGTTTATCTAAGTGCATTCTAATCTGTTCATGCCCACAAAAAACACAAACTGTAGCTTCCCTCACTAATCTTCGCTCCTGCGGGGTTTTTTTTAAGCTGACGATGTGAAAAAGACACGGTGAAATCTCCACAACACGAAGGGAAATTAAAGAAAGCAAGAGTAGATGGGGAGTTTTCAGTGTTTAGACAAAAAGGCGCATTGGACCACTTTTTTCATGCAAAAAAAAATGTGAACAGGCCTTAAGACTTTTGTCCCATCTGTGAAACATGGTGGTGGTAGTATCATGGTTTGTGTCTGGGCCAGGACGGCTTTATTGATGGATCAAAGAAATCTGGGCTATACCAGCAAATCCTAAAGGAAAAGTTCAGGACATCTGAACATGCACTGAATGTCAAGAGAAGGTGGGTCATGCACCATGACAGTGACCCTAAGCACACCCCAAGTCGTTCAACCAAAGAATGGTTAAAGAAGAATTCTGTTTCGGAATGGCCAAGTCAAAGTTACAAACGCTACACAATATGAAAAGGTTTCAAAAAGATGGAAAGGAATAACAGACACCATTTCCTACTGCGTCTGGAATTATGATTTCAGTTTGTTGAAATATTCAATAAATAACCATAAATAGTTCATCTGTGTGCTGCCTTCAGTTCTTTTAAAATCACAACGATATGCATTAGAAGAAAATATCCCAGTTTTAATAGCTGAGCATATTTCACATATCATGTAATTGATTTTGAGGTCAGCTCTGATCCTAGAGTTGAAGCTGCTCTGTATGGAGGAATGGACTAGAATCCATCCAAGCGGATGTGCTGGATTGTTTTGGATCATATTTATGAAGATATCTAGAACATTCGAAAGGGTTAAAAAAAAACTTCCAGGCTCCACTGTCTGAGTTCACAAAAGGCATCTCGAATGCATCCGTCAGGGTCTGGCTGCTCTGCCTGACTGTGTTTCTTTCTATCTGTATATAGCATTCATTTTGATGTGTCCATCCACATTTAATGTTCTACAGCATGCACAGTGTAGAAAGCAAAAGGCAAGTTTAATGCACGTCATGCTCCGTCTGCCCTCTCTCTGCCAGTCTGTATATCACATTCATTTTATAGAGTGTGTCCTGCTTTCACATGTTACATCCCCGTCAATCAACTTCCCCCTCTTCATGCCTTCAAGAGAAACTGAAAAGAAAGCTTTTTGTTATTCTTTGAACATTGTTATAATAATATCTTCAGTGGACCCGCTCTCACTCTGTTTGTACATCTATCTCGCTCAGTTCATCTGCTCAGTCTGCCTACAATAAACGTTTAACTACAAGCAGCCAAATTCACACTTGAGATGTCATCCAGGGGTACCCTTGGTTTATCTTGGAACCCTGGAAACTTGGTTAGGGAGAAGGCCATGCATGAGTCAAAGAAACCGACTGGCGACAAAGTGGGTGCACACACTGGTCATGAACCAGAGTGGTTCTATCAGTAGACCTTCTCTGGTTTGTACCCTACCTCTGGCAACGTGAGGTTTTAGTGTTGGTTTCAAGCAGTGCATTGAGACCTTCCTCCCCCTTTTTGGTTGTATGGCATGGTTACCCTCATGGTGACCAGAGGACCTTATTTGTTGCGTTCCTTGCGGCTTCTGTCTCCTGTAAATTCAGTACGGAAGAGGTACTAGTAGGAAGGCACAACGCTCATATGACCACTGCTGAACATTTCTATATTCAGGTCAAATTGACCCGGTGCTTCTAGTGCTAAGGCTGGGTTGGGAATCGTTACTGTTGCATAGCAACAACACATTTGTTGTGCACCACTTTTTGGTGTTAGCATGAAAGTATATTTAGTATTAAATTCAGGGCTTAAGTTGATTTATTTTGTTTCTAATAACTAATAACATCATGGCTGGATTGAACTACCTGATATTATTCGTGTTAACTCACTCCCTCTGGTGTTGTATTGCTTAAATAAGCATTGTGTCAATCATTTTTCACAACTGTAGTTCAATAGAAGTGTTCATTTGATAGTTAACACACCACGTGGCAAAAATACCACGTTGGATTTGGTGGATTTCTCAAACACTGAAGTTAATGCCCAGTTCCTGTAATGGTTCGTGAGTGACTGGTCCATAAATGAACCCATTACTGGGCTGTCTAATTCTTTGAAGGATTTTGTCCTTGGCACAAATGGTCAACAAGCCCTTTAGTTCTGAATCATTTACAGACCTTTACTTCTTAGCTGATTTTAACATTTTTCAATTAGTTCTTATTTAAACGGATGTCATTCTACTTTATACAGATTTAAAAACATCTGGTGATGATACTGTCTGCTTTACCAGGACTAATCTTGAAAGAAAATCTTTGTTTTAGCATCCACAGAAGTATACATTGGTGCTTGAAAGTTTGTGAACCCTTTAGAATTGTCTATATTTCTGCATAAATATGACCTAAAACATCATCAGATTTTCACACAAGTCCTACAAGTAGATAAAGAGAACCCAGTTAAACAAATGAGACAAAAATATTATACTTGGTTCATTTATTTATTGAGGAAAATGATCCAATATTACATATTAGTGAGTGGCAAAAGTATGTGAGCCTCTGCTTTCAGTATCTGGTGGTGCCCCCTGTGCAGCAATAACTGCAGCTAAACGTTTCCTGTAGCTGTTGATCAGTCCTGCACACCGGCTTGGAGGGAATTTTAGAAGCCCATTCCTCCGTACAGAACAGCTTCAGCTCTGGGATGTTGGTGGGTTTCCTCACATTAGCTGCTCACTTCAGGTCCTTCCACAACATTTCCATTGGATTAAGGTCAGGACTTTGACTTGGCCATTCCAAAACATGAACTTTATTCTTCTGTAACCATTCTTTGGTAGAACGGCTTGTGTGCTTAGGGTCGTTGTCTTGCTGCATGACCCACCTTCTCTTGAGATTCAGTTCATGGACAGATGTCCTGACATTTTCCTTTAGAATTCTCTCACATAATTCAGAATTCATTGTTCCATCAAAGATGGCAAGCCGTCCTGGCCCAGATGCAGCAAAACAGGCCCAAACCATGACACTACCACCACCATGTTTCACAGATGGGAAAAGGTTCTTATGCTGGAAACCAGTGTTTTCCTTTCTCCAAACATAACGCTTTTCTTTTAAACCAAAATGTTCTATCTATATACCATTCTATTCTGTATCTTTATCTACTTTTAGGATTTGTGTGAAAATCTGATGGTTTTAGGTCATATTTATGCAGAAATATAGAAACTTCTAAAGGATTCACAAACTTTCAAGCACCACTGTAGCTGGAGTCTTGGCCTTTATACATGCAAATCCCCCAAAAGCAGTCTGGAACCAGGGCTGCTGAGACAACATGGATCAAACCGATTCAATTCAAAGTCAGATTTTTTCTATAGCTCTTTTTTTAACAACAGAACATTGTCCCAAAGCAACTTTATAAATGTTTAGGCTCACAGCCCGAATTGAGCAAACTTGGGGCAACAGTGGCAAGGAAAAACTCGCTTAATATGATGAGGAAGAATCATTGGGGGCAGTCTAGACATTATATATAACAATTAAATAAAACACCTAAAGATAAATTTATTATAATAGTTTAAATATACAGAAGTAAAATAAAATAAAATGGAGACTGTCTTAAAATATCCATTCATTCATGCATTCATCCATTCACTTTCTTATCTGCTTAGTCCCAGACAGGGTTGCGGAATTATTTCATTTTTAAAATAATAAATATAGTACAATAGTAAATGTAAGCAAGTCTCTGGGTATTATTTAGTGCAGTATCAAATTGTGAAAACTGCTAAACAGAAGCATTTTCACTAGTTCTGTCAGACTCTAGTCCCCACTGTAGTCGTGTGGATCGGACACATGGTCAGATAAAAGTGTAATCAATTTAAATTACTTTTGCTATATCGCTATAGTTTTGGAATCCATGGTAGAATTACAGAACTGTTTTGAGAAAACCGTGATGAAGAAACTCTTTCCTGCGGCTCAGCATTTCCTCTCGCAGTCAAGTTGGCTGCGCTAATTGTGATTCCTGTCACAGCGCCGCTGTTGACCCCAGGCACCGAGGCTCCAGTGATTAAAGCGAACAGCAGCCATAACACACCATGAAATAAAGGCCACGACATGACAGTCTCCCTCTGTAGCCGCCGCAGTCGTAGAGCACGATTCAGCCTGAGCTCGTAGCGGACGCCTTCGTCCTCTGTATTTCACGCGTTTCTCCCCTGCATTAATATGCTTTATATGTGTTTCCTTTCTCATGCCAGTTCTTTCTTCCCTCCTACAGTTTATTTCCGACCGTGTCTCCCGATTTTTATGCTCCTTATAGGCCTTTGCACACTATTCCGTAAATCCTCCGACCCATTATCATTTCTATTTTCAGACCTTCTTTCAACCGCTCGTTATCTCTGTATTATATTTTAAACGGATACGGCTGTTTGTTTGTTTTCACACACAACAATGAAAAAAGCAATTTCTGAGAAGAAAATAAAACAAAAATATGATTTGTCCAATGGTTTGAGCACCAGGTGCTCCAGAACTCAATTTGTATTTTATTGTGTCATGTGCTTTACGTAGGCTATAGACTAATGGCAATGTAGTGTCCATACAAAGTGAATAGGACAGCCTTTAGAATGTGTTTACGTGAGAAGTTTTGAACATTAATTGAATACACAGTGCTTTTTTGAGTATATGAGCTTAATTCACATGTTAATGATGGATTTAAATATGGCAGACATTCATTTAGAAAAGCAGCAGAGCATGTCATTTGACCAGGGATGCTCAAATGCTTTCCATAAGTCTACACTTCAAACGATTGTGCATATTAACCACACTGTCTTCAGTTGGCGACCGGGCTTTTAGCAGTGCTGCTTCTACAGTGGTGCTTAAGTTCATGAACCCTTTCGAATTTTCTAGATTTCTGCATAAATATGACCTAAAACATCATCAGATTTTCACACAAGTCCTAAAAGTAGATAAAGAGAACCCAGTTAAACAAATGAGAAAAATATCATACTTGGTCATTTATTGAGGAAAATGAACCAATATTACATATTAGTGAGTGGCAAAAGTATGAACCTTTGCTTTCAGTATCTGGTGTGACCCACCCTGTGCAGCAATAACTGCAGCTAAACGTTTCCTGTAGCTGTTGATCAGTCCTGCACACCGGCTTGGAGGAATTTTAGCCCATTCCTCCGTACAGAACAGCTTCAGCTCTGGGATGCTGGTGGGTTTCCTCACATTAACTGCTCGCTTCAGGTCCTTCCACAACATTTTGATTGGAACGGCTTGTGTGCTTAGGGTCGTTGTCTTGCTGCATGACCCACCTACTCTTGAGATTCAGTTCATGGATAGATGTTCTGACATTTTCCTTTAGAATTTTCTGATATCATTCAGAATTCATTGTTCCATCAATGATGGCAAGCCGTCCTGGTCCAGATGCAGCAAAACAGGCCCAAACCATGATACTACCACCATGTTTCACAGATGAGATAAGGTTCTTATGCTGGAATGCAGTGTTTTCCTTTCTCCAAACATAACTCTTACCAAAAAGTTCTATTTTGGTCTCATCCATCCACAAAACATTCTTCCAATAGCCTTCTGGCTTGTCCACGTGATCTTTAGCAAACTGCAAACAAGCAGTAAAGTTCTTTTTGGAGAGCAGTGACTTTCTCCTTGCAACCCTGCCATGCACACCATTGTTGCTCAGTGTTCTTCTGATGGTGGACTCATGAACATTAACATTAGAACATTAACATTAGCCAACATTATGTGAGAGAGGCCTTCAGTTGGTTAGAAGTTACCCTAGGCTCCTTTGTGACCTCGCCAACTATTACATGCCTTGCTCTTGGAGTGATGTTTGTTGGTCGACCACTCCTGGGGAGGGTAACAATGGTCTTGAATTTCCTCCATTTGTACACAGTCTGTCTGACTGTGGATTGGTGGAGCCCAAACTCTTTAGAGATGGTTTTGTAACCTTTTCCAGCCTGATGAGCATCAACAACTCTTTGTCTGAGCTCCTCAGAAATCTCCTTTGTTTGTGCCATGATACTCTTCCAGAAACGTGTTGTGAAGAGCAGACTTTGACAGATCCCTGTTCTTTAAATAAAACAGGGTGCCAACTCACACCCTAGAGGTTCACATACTTTTGCCACTCATTAATATGTAATATTGGACCATTTTCCTCAATAAATAAATGACCAAGTATAATATTTTTGTCTCATTTGTTTAACTGGGTTTACTTTATCTACTTTTAGGACTTGTGTGAAAATCTGATGATGTTTTAGGTCATATGCAGAAATATAGAAAATTCTAAGGGGTTCACAAACTTTCAAGCACCACTGTAGACTATGGAATGCAGTTCCTCAAAATATCCGAGGTTCTACAAATGTCAATGACTAAGTCAAAACTTAAAACTTTTATTTTTACACATCTGTTATCGGCTAACCGAAAACTGTATTGGTTGTATATTAAATGTGTATGCAGATTATTACACTGTAAAACTGGCTATTTTAATTTCTGCATATAGCACAATGATCATTCAAGGCTTAAATATTCATTCATCTCCAGGCTTTTTAGTCTCATTATTTACGTTCCATTTAAGAACACCAAACACAGAAGAAAATGTAAAATAAAACAAAAAAACAACACCTTTTATTTTTGGAGGTTTCTGGAGGTTTATAATGTATGTGGATGCTAGAGATGGAAAATCAGCCATGCTCTACATTTCCTGATTCACCAGGTCCTTGTAAGACAAAATAAAGATTGTGTAAGATTTTTTAGCCTTTTGTGATAGAACAAACAAATACAAGTCACATTTCAGAGTTATGTTGCTATTTCTTTCAAGGAACTGGCCTTATCTAATCCCAGATTCCCAGAGAGCTTTGGTTCGGACATCTTTTCACACCTCCCTCACTTGCTAAGCATGTGATGGGCTATACTGTTTTAGTAGGTCAGTAAGATATACAGAAGCTAAAGCGTGTAGGGATTTAAACATCTTTAGCAGCAATTTTAATGGCCAGATACCCTTGACCCGCAATGTACACTCATGATACCTCCCCAGAAATTTTCACTGCGGATGTTATAATGGATGCAGCACTCAAATAGCAGCTGGTGTAAAAGGAATAAGTCTAAAAATGGTGAAAAGCATTTCTTAAACAAAAGTCTGCAAAATGCAAGGAGGAAAAAAAACTGTTACCCTCATGTCAAACGACCAAACTTTTAATCGCAGAATCTGCAGTTTTTGGAATGACCAAAATGCACAAGCTTGCTTTGGATTCCACCCAAGTGAGAAAATGATGAATTTGGTCTCTGCGTTCTTAACCTCTCTAGCAGTGCCCACTCAGCTAACAAATAATGTGCTTCTTCCTCCACCGGCCACTCTCTAATGACTCTTAAGCATGTGCACTGAAGAGCAGCTCGTTCAGTGAATCACTGCAATTTATGCAAGGCCAGGATGCCAACGGCGAACACAAGCGCCTATGTAGATAATCATCGGTAACTCGGGATGTAGAGATAGAGTTTGGCTAGAGGGAGCTCCTCTGGGAAAGCAGAAATCAGGTACTAAGCTTATCGACTCCCCGTTCAAACCCGATGTCTCCCACTTTTTTCAAAATCACCATGCAAACAATAATTTCTTTTGTTCTTTAGTAGATACGCCCACATTTCTTTACTCAAGAAGTTTTCGTGGCCTTCCTAACATTTGAAGATGCTAATCGCATTTCCAAAATTAAGGGCATGCGGAGAGACGTCGTTTACATTTATATGAAAATGAATCATTGTTCTGTATGGAAATTTGCTCCACCATTAAGCATGCCTGAGTTTCCTTATTAATGAGATGTATTAAAGGTCTTTCCTCCAAATACCAGAGCAAAGCTGGCACCACCTGGTTTAGCCAGATAAGCCCCCTATTACCTATGTAAATCTAGCTTTAGCTCTGCCCCGCTGTTCAGGCCCTTTGGGCCTTCCACAATACACCTGGGCAGGGTACTGCTCACTAATAATGAGGATTAGCTCCAGGGAGGATGGGGTTTAATTCAGTTCTTGGAAGCCTTTTGATTAAAATGTGTGGACTTGTGTGTGTTTGTATGACTGAATGGATCTGGGAACTTTATAATTTAATAAGTTTTGACTTCATTGTCAGTTTTAAGTCACAAACATTTTGTGACAAATTGTAGGAATGGCTCAATTAATTGATCACTTGTTAACAAGTTATTAATGTTTCTACATTTTCATTATTGGTTGTGCTGGAACTTAGTTTAGGGGTGCTGGAGCAATGTAACAAACATGGACACACACATGAATGACACTTGTGGATCCACAGTGTTGATTGGCTGTTGGGCTGACCTTATTGGTTGGCTTGTTATGGCTGCAGATTTTTTTCCTTTTACAATTTGTTATAATTATTAAGACCACAGTCATGTGTCATAATATATGATTTAGTATGCCTTTAATGGCCAGAGAAACACAAAAACTTACCATTTTACACCTATAACCTCATTACAAAGGCTGTATGAATATTGATGACTATGTTCCCATGTCCTTTTGCCATTTCGTAATGCATCCCCAACCAGCTATCTGCTAATGAACAGTGTTCACTCTTGTAATGTGTAGGAAGGACCTGTTTGAAATGTGTCTCTTGCAGCAGGATGATGAATTTGACCCCATAAAACAAGATCATTATAATAAAATCACGTTTTCAGATTGACGAAGATTTTGGAGATGTTGTAGACAGGCAGCTAATGCGTGTTCTGTTGGTCAGGATCCAGGAGCTGAATGATCTGGGCGAGCTCTCACCACACTGGGACAACCTGAGGAGGGACGTCATCGCTCGCTACAGCCACCTCATCAAAACCTACCAGGACACACTCGCTGAACTCGAGAAACTCACCGGTAAGGTCTCACATCAGTGACACAGCTTATTTCTTAGTAACTGTGTGACCACAATGGTTTTTCTATTCACTCCTACATCACTTCTCAATCTGTTACGAATACCAAATCACAAATAAATCTTTCAGTGTCAGATCTCTGTTGACAGTAGTCAAGATATTGTTTTATTTCTGATATAGAAAACCTGATTTGAATCAGTAAATCTATCCAACTGTCAACAATATGGCTGTATCGATTTATTTGGTTCAAGATTCAATTCAAATAAAAAAGGAAAATCAGTACAGCTTTTGCAATCCGATTCCCATGACAATCTGTGAGTGAGTGAGTGAAAAGAAAGATGGAAGGAAAGAAGGAAAAATAAGAACGATGGATGGAAAGAAGGAAAGAAAACAGAAAGAATGAAGGAAACAAAGAATGGGAGGAATGAAGGAAGGAAAGACAAAAGGAATGGAAGACAGAAGGGAGGAAAGAAAGGTGGAAGGAAGAAAGGAAAGAAAAACAGAAGGAAATAAGAATAATAATAAGGAACGAAAAATAAAAAGTAAAGGAAAAAAAGAAAATAAACAGGAGGAAGGAAGGAAAGAAAGTTGTAAGGCAAGAAGGAAAGAAATATAGAAGGAACGAAGGAAAAAAAGACGGAAGGAAATAAGTAAAGAAGACAGTTGGAAAGAATGACAGAATGAACAAAGGAAAGAAAGATGGAAGGAAGGAGGGAAAGAAAGAAAAAACAAAAGGAAAGAAACACAAAAGGAAAAAAGGAAAGACAAAAAGAAAGGACTGAAAGGCAAAAGGAAAGAAGGAAGGAAAGAAGCAACGAAAAACAGAAGGAAAGAAAAATGGTAGAAAAAAGGAAAAGACAAACTAAAGAAAAACAGAAGGAAATAAGACAATAATAATAAGGAACGAAAGACAAAAGGAAAGGAAATAAAGAAAATAAACAGGAGGAAGGAAGGAAAGAAAGTTGTAAGGCAAGAAGGAAAGAAATATGGAATGAACGAAGGAAATAAAGACGGAAGGAAATAAGTAAAGAAGACAGTTGGAAAGAATGACAGAATGAACGAAGGAAAGAAAGATGGAAGGAAAAAAGGAAAGACAAAAAGGAAGGACTGAAAGGCAAAAGGAAAGAAGGAAGGAAATAAGCAACGAAAGACAAAAACGAAAGACAGAAGGAAAGAAAAATGGTAAAAAAAAGGAAAATGACAAACTAAAGAAAGACTGAAGGAAATAATGAAAGACAAAGAAAGCTAGAAGAAGGAAATAAATACAGAGAAAAAAGGAAATGAGGATGAAAGGAATGTAGGAAAGCAGGTAAGGAGGACGGTAGGAAAGCTGGACAGAGGGAAAGAAGCCCTTCGTTAAAGTTGCAATGAACTTCTGTGATGCAACAAACAACATGTAATATGAATAATGTTATAAAATTATTTAAGTGTTATTACATTAAATTATATGTTGATTATCAGATTATTGATTACTTTGTAGGTATATCACCCAGAGCGCGATTCATTTAACAAACCAGTGACCCAAAATAAATGTAGATGTTTCTTCGGGATGCTTAAAAAGCTACCAGCTCATTCCTCCTAAAAAGTGGTCCTGCCAATTATTGATACGGCCTTTACTGAGTGCTGCTCTTTGTTGAATTTTTTAGAGTTTATTAATCTTTCATTTCATCATTTTTAAAGCCTAATTCGCTTCGCATTGCTTTTCACTCCAGCAAAGCAGCACCTGATAGAACTAAAGTTATTTAAGGATCAACAAATACACCTTATAAATAAACCTCAGAGTCAGTTTTGATTCAGCTCTCAAAATTGGAAAACAAACTCTGTTGAAATGCATTGCTAAGTTGAAATTGTTCCTCACTTTTAAGGATCTGGACAAAGTAGTACATGCTTTTCTTGGAACTCATCTGGATTATTGTGTTTCTTTTTATATGGGACTCAGTTTGTGTGCTCTATTCTGACTGCAGCTTGGCAAATTGGTTGTCCTCGACTTCTTACTGTTACAGGAAAACCAGACAGTATCTCACCAGCCATGACGTGTCTATATTGGCTCTCCAACTGATATAGAATTCAGTGGTTTTGGTCTCTTTGTAGATTGTGGTGATTGCTGTGTCAGTAATGCCAGCCTTACATCAAATGACTTTTCAAGTGATTTCCAATCACAATTCCAGTACTGCAGCTTGGTTGCGCTCTGATTAGAGTTTCTACTCAGTTACGTTTGATAGCTGGCGAGTTGGACATCGGGCACTTGGACAACGACCGTGTGTTATTTCGGGTTGAGAGGTTAATTTAAGATTTAGGAGAATTAAGCGGAGAAATGGATGTGGTGGACCCATCCATATTGGATAGCCTTCAACAAGTCCATGTCCGAGACGGCTCCCGTGGGTCACCCTACCTATTTGCTCCCAGTGCAGACAAGAGAGCCTGATGTCCATATTGGCCTTAGAAATCAATAATAGATATAATAATGAATAAAAAAAATTTTCTTTTTGCTCAGCAGTGCTTTTCATCTTGGAACTCTGCCATGCAGGCCGTTTTGGCCCAGTCTCTTTCATATGGTGGAGGCATGAACACTGACCTTAATTGAGGAAAGTGAGGCTTGCAGTTCTTTGGATGTTGTTGTGGGGTCTTTTGTGACCTCTTGGATGAGTCGTCGCTGTGCTCTTGGGGTAATTTTGGTCAGCCGGCCACTCCTGGGAAGGTTCTCCACTGTTCTATGTTTTCGCCATTTGTGGATAATGGCTCTCACTGTGGTTTGCTGGAGTCCCAAAGCTTTAGAAATGGCTTTAATAACCCTTTCCAGACTGATAGATCTCAATTGTTCCTGAATTTCTTTGGATCTCAGCATGATGTGTAGCTTTTAAGGATCTTTTGGTGTACTTCACTTTGTCAGGCAGGTCCTATTTAAGTGATGTCCTGATTGAGAACAGGTGTGGCAATAATCAGGCCTGGGTGTGGCTAGAGACAGTGACCTCAGGTGTGATAAACCATAGTTATTTTTAAACAAGGGAGGGCAATCACTGTTTCACACAGGGCCATGTAGGTTTGGATTTTTTTCTCCCTTAATAATGAACACCTTCCTTTAAAAACTGCATTCATTTTGTGTTTACTTGTGTTGTCTTTGACTAATATTTAAATTGGTTTGATGTTCCGAAACACTTACGTGTGACAAACGTGCAAAAAAATAGGAAATCATGAAGGGGGCAGACACTTTTTCACACCACTGTATTTGTGGTTTTATTTATAGATTTATTCATATATTTATTTATTTATCATGTTTGGTCCTCCATAAAACTGCACCTTGTTATTGCACAAAACGAAATGCAGTTATAAATCACCTTTGGAGTGGAATTATTTCAAGTCACATGCATTATTTATCTTAAATTCTGCAAATGTAACAGCATCCATTGCCTTGCTGTGTGCCCCCCTGCAATAGCCCCGGGCCCGTCCCGCACTTAGGAACTGATTCCTTACGGAGTCGGATCGGTGACAACTATTGATGACTTTAATCTCGCCTCAAGACTTGTCTTTTTTTTATATTATTATGCTTACATTTTTTAATTTTAACTTTGTTTTAACTAACATTGACATTTATACAGCATGTCTTGTTTTTTATTCACTGGGTAGTTTGTGTTTATGTTGTTTTGTCCTGTTGATATCCCACTCAATCTATCAGCTGTACATCACTTTGGTCAGCTTCGGGATTGAAATGAAAAACATGAATTGAAGGACCAAGATCATCTGATCAGGTGAAGCTCCTACTGGGTTGAAATGAAAACCTGCAGCCACACTGCCACTGTTTCCATTGTGTTCTCTCATACATGAGACACTTACACTTCCTTTATTTGTTCAGTTTAATCTCTCATTTGACTAATGATATACTTCAGCATTTTCTGTGCTCGGTTGCAAACATTCGCACCTGTTGTACGCGTCTTTATCAGCTCTCGGATAACATGTTCTTCTCACGGTTAACCGTGGCCCTGAGTACAAAGACGTGCAGTGAATTAGTACCACGACAAACACGTATCAGAAAACTGAAAGTGTGAGCTCTGGTTCAACCGCTTCATTTAATGCAATTACACATCGGGTAGAGAGCGGCCTTATCTGGGATTTCTATGAAAATACAGTCATTTAGTGACACATCATTATCATCTTCATGCATCGAGTCCTCCTTTGGGTTCATTATCTTTTTTTTTTTATCCGTGAGACTCTGCTCGCAGCATCTCAGTTCTTCTTTAATATGTGCTGTTCATTTTGCCATAGCAACAAAGTTTCGACTGAACAGAGAAGATAAAAGCATGAGGTCTGTATGAATCAGACATGTTTACTCTCTCATCCTGCTGCTGGCGACTGCAGATACCGCAGACTGCAGATCGGAGCCGGCGCACATTTCCGAGTACATGGATTAATTCCCCAAACACATGCAGACTTACAGAGTTGAGTTTTGTCTTTTTGGGCGCACACTCAAATTTTTCATGATCAGAAGCTTTAAGATTTTAATGCATTCACATATTAACTGGTGTATAAATGGCAGAACGTTAGCAGGAGTAACAGACTATCACACAAACCATGAAATGACAAACATTTTATCTTCAAATTTAACACGTAGATTTATTTTAGTTACTCCTCCATACATACTTTGTTTTTATGTATTGTTATACATATATTTTATGTGCACTCACCAGCCACTTTATTAAATGCATCTTGCTAGTACCGGCAGAAGTGGCGTAATTCTTTGTGGTATAGATGCGTCTTGGCGCCGGAAACATTCCTCAGAGATTTTGGTCCATATTGACATGATAGCATCACGCAGTTGCTTCAGATTTGTCGGTTGCACATCCAAGATGCGAATCTCCCGTTCCACCTCATCCCAAAGGTGCTCTACTGGATTGAGGTCTGTTGGCTGTGGAGGCCGAGTACAGGGACTCATTGTCATGTTCAAGAAACCATGTTTGGTGTGTTATCCTGCTAGAAGAAGCCATCAGAAGGTGGTATACTGTGGTCATGAAGGGATTGACATGGTCAGCAACAATACTCAGGTAGGCTGTGGTGTTTAAAAGATGCTCAGTTGGTATTTAGGAGCACAAACCGTGCCGAAAAATATCCCCCACACCATTGCTCCACCAGCAGCCTGAACTCTTGATACAAGGCAGGACGGATCCATGCTTTCATGTTGTTTATCCCAAATTCTGACCCGACCATCTGAATGTCGCAGCAGAAATCAAGACTCCTTAGACCAGGCTACGTTTTGTCCGATCTTCTAATATCCAATTTCGGTGAGCACATGCGAATTGTCTTAGTTGCCTGTTCGTAGCTGACAGAAGTGGTACCCGTTGAGGTCTTCTGCTGCTGTAGCCCATTTGCTTGTAACGAGTGGTTATTTGAGTTTTAATGTTGCCCTTCTATTAGCTTGAACCAGTCTGCCCATTCTCCTCTGACCTCTGGCATCGACATGGCATTTCTTTTGCTGCAGCTCACTGGATATTTTCTCTTTTTCAGACCATTCTCTGTAAACCCTAGAGATGGCGCTGTGTGTGATAATCCCAGTAGATCAGCTGTTTCTGAAATACTCAGACCAGCCTGTTTAGTACCAACAACCATGCCATGTTCAAAGTCACTTAAATCACCTTTCTTCCCCATTCTGTTGATCGGTTTGAACGTCAGCAGGTCGTCTTGATCATGTCTGCATACTTAAATGCATTGAGTTGCTGCAATGTGAGTGACCGATTATATATTTGCGTTAATGAGCAGTTGAACAGGTGTAAAAAATGAAGTGGCCGGTGTGTACATACAAATATACAGTTGGTGCCAAAAAAATATATATATATATATATATATATATATATATATATATATATATATATATATATATATATATATATATATGTACACGTGTTATACGTTGTATTATACTAGGGATTTAGTCAGCCACTGATTGTTCTTTTTACTTAGAAAGATGAGAGAGGTCTGTATTTTTTCATCATAATCCAGGAAATCACATTGTAGGATTTTTAAAGAATTTAATTGTAAATCGTGGTGGAAAATAAGTATTTGGTCACCCACAAACACGCAAGATTTCTGGCTCTCACAGACTTGTAACTTCTTCTTTAAGAAGCTCTTCTGTCCTCCACTCGTTACCTGTATTAATGGCACCTGTTTGACCACGTTATCTGTATAAAAGACACCTGTCCACAGCCTCAAACAGTCAGACTCCAAACTCAACCATGGCCAAGACCAAAGAGCTGTCAAAGGACACCAGGAAGAAATCTGTAGACCTGCACCAGGCTGGGAAGAGTGAATCTACAATAGGCAAGCAGGTTGGTGTGAATAAATCACCTGTGGGAGCAATTGTAAGAAAATGGAAGACATACAAGACCATTGATAATCTCCCTACATCTGGGGCTCCACACAAGATCTCATCCCATGGGGTCAAAATGATCATGAGAACAGTAAACAAAAATCCCAGAACTACACGGAGGGACCTGATGAATGACCTGCAGAGAGCTGGGACCAAAGTAACAAGGCTACCATCAGTAACACACTACACCGAGAGGGACTCAGATCCTGCAGTGCCAGGCGTGCCCCCCTGCTTAAGCCAATACATGTCCAGGCCCGCCTGAAGTTTGCCAGAGAGCATATGGATGATCCAGAAGAGGATTGGGAGAATATCATGTGGTTAGATGAAACCAAAATATAACTTTTTGGTAAAAACTCAACTCGTCGTGTTTGGAGGAAGAAGAATTCTGAGTTGCGCTATACCTACTGGGAAGCATGGGGGTGGAAACCTCATGCTTTGGGGCTGTTTTTTTGCAAAGGGGACAGCACGACTGATCCGTGTTAAGGAAAGAATGAACGGGGCCATGTATCGTGAGACAAAACCACCTTCCATCAGTGATTGAAGGAGCATTGAAGATGGAATGTGGGCAACGAAGGAGTGGCTCCATAAAAAGCATTTCAAGGTTCTGTAGTGACCTAGCCAGTCTCCAGACCTCAACCCCATAGAAAATGTGTGGAGGGAGTTGAAAGTCCATGTTGGCCCAAAACATCACTGCTCTAGAGGAGATCTGCATGGAGGAATGGGCCAAAATACCAGGAAACGACCTCTGTCATTGCCAGCAATGGTTATGTTGCAAAGTATTGAGTTGAACTTTTGTTATTGACCAAATACTTATTTTCCACCATGATTTACAATTAAATTCTTTAAAAATCCTGCAATGCGATTTCCTGGATTTTTTTTTCTCATTTTGTCTCTCATAGTTGAAGTGAACCTATGATGAAAATTACAGACCTCTCTCATCTTTCTAAGTAGGAGAACTTGCACAGTCAGTGGCTGACTAAATACTTTTTTTTGCCCCGCTGTATATATATCTCAGAATATATACATCTCAGGATTTCTCTGTCTTCAAGTGCCTTCATAAATGCTTGATGAGGTTTAGGTCAGGTGACTGTGGAGGCAAGTCCATGACAATCGTAAAATCAAATTGTTAAGCTGATTATATGATTTAGAATGAAAAAACATTGTATTAAATTGGAGAAAAAGGGAAAAAAAACACCAAAGTGTTTCCTTTTTGTGTTCTCAGACTTTTGGCCCACACAGTATAGTATACCATTATAAATAATGACAGTACAAATATTTAATTTTTTGACACATGCCTACATAACAGAATTCTGACTAGTTTTCAGAAACTAAAATTCATCCTCACGATCGCACAGCATACACCCAGGGAATATAAATTGTGTTTGTGAATGAACTGTGTCTGCTCTGAATTAGATCCGTTCCCTCTCAGCCAAATGTAGCATCCTGAATCCACACTCTATCACGAAGGAAGAAATAATTCCAGGGCATGTCACCATCACCCCTGGTTTGCTCACTCTGAGACCTTAAATAGTCATTGATGGCTTTGCCCTTCTAATCAAACCCGGGGGCCAGAAAGCTGATGTGCCCAATCGATCGGCGGCGTGATTCGGGCTAGGCCTGGCAGATGAGCTCGGGTTGGCCTGTGTTGTTTTGTTGCATGACTGATGGAGCTCAGTCTGGTG
The DNA here is from genome assembly GCA_025084515.1 of Ancistrus triradiatus. Lineage (NCBI taxonomy): Eukaryota > Metazoa > Chordata > Actinopteri > Siluriformes > Loricariidae > Ancistrus > Ancistrus triradiatus. The sequence continues at coordinate 416,827 of JAJAGP010000037.1, read as the reverse complement.
CATTATGGCTTCTGACAGCCTGCTGCACCCACCTCTAATCTCATTTGCTGTAAATCAGAAAAGCCTCCTTCCATCTCGCTCTGCCTCTTCCTCCACCTCGGCTTTCCTGCGCTGGATTTTAGATTCGCGAGTTCAGGAGCCAGGCATAATCCGGAGACTGCAGCACGCTGAACTGCAGACTATTAATTATTGATAGGCAGTGTTATTAGCGATAATAAGGTAGGTGACAAGAAAGGGCATTTGGTAATCTTGGAGTACTGCGTCTCCATGAAGAGTGGGGCTTGGTGTTCAGGACTTTAGCCTCTTATGGTCAGACTGCTTAGGTCAGAAAACATGGGATTCAACAAGCAGTTCAGACTTAGCTCCCTAAACTCTATCAGAGAACCTTTTTTTACTTGTAAGCACTGGGACTGATAGCATTTTGGCGAAGCTAAGAGCTAGGAATGTTAACTGCTCTGTTATTGGCTGCACGGACCAGCACACACCACTATATCTGCCCCCAGTCTCAGAGGACAGAAGAACTGAGAGGATAAATTTTATTGTTGATGGCAATGTCCCAGCTATAGTCAGCAGTATGTATGTGTCTAGCCACTTTGTGTCTGACTGCCTTTTCAACCCAAACTTTTCTTAAAAGAGGGATCAATACCCACTATCTGTGGGACATCTAAGTAATAAACGATAATTGTTTATTTGGCCATTTAGCACTAGAGAACACTGACAGCTGAGGTAATTATTAGCTGCAGTTTTCTAGAACGTTATTGGCGGTACTTGTAGGATGCACAGTATCATCAACGCTATTAGTTATTTAATGCATTGTTTGCATTGATTTATATACCTTGCGTTTGGTAAACAGATCCACTATACACACACTGAAGTAGCGAACACAAATATCGAAACGTACCATAAGAAATGTCGAAGTGACATTGAAGTTCAACATGAATTCACAAACGTGCTGTTCAAGAACTTGAAACGTTCTGGTTCTTGAACTTTCTTTTTGCTGGTCTGACTCAAGCATATATTTTATGTAGCGGTCATGGGTTTTGTAAGATTCATGCTCAACAGTTGCCATGGTAGCGCAAAGGCGTACTCACTTTGGCAAACCGCACAGAAGGGCTACGGGGTGAGTAGTGGTTCATTATCATTTAAGGGATCAGGGTGGTTTAAACAGGGTGAGAAGGCTTTCATTAAACCCCAAGGGGACTGAGCTAACTTGTGGTAAATGGGTATAACATGTCACCTTTACGAATTAAATCTTATTGTCTGGTCTCATCCAGAAGAGCATCAATTCCATATCTGAGCATGGTCCCTCTTAAGGTTTCTTCCTTATGCATCTGACTTACTACCGTCACTTCTGGCATGCTACCACGCTGTTAGACATCTCTATAAACTCCACAGCTTATAGGTGAAGAGCACCAAGTCAAGGCTGTATTTATGTATATAGGGCATTTTACAACGGAGCATTGTGGCAAAATGGCTTTACAACTATATGCAGTGGTTCTTGAAAGTTTGTGAACCCTTTAGAATTTTCTATATTTCTGCATAAATATGACCTAAAACATCATCAGATTTTCACACAAGTCCTAAAAGTAGATAAAGAGAACCCAGTTCAACAAATGAGACAAAAATATTATACTTGGTCATTTATTTATTGAGGGAAAATGATCCAATATTACATATCAGTGAGTGGGCAAAAGTATGTGAATCTCTTGGATCAGCAGTTAATTTGAAGGTGAAATTAGAGTCAGGTGTTTTCAATCAATGGGATGACAATCAGGTGTGAGTGGGCACCTGTTTTGTATTTAAAGAAACAGGGATCTATCAAAAGTCTGCTCTTCACAACAACGTTTGTGGGAAGTGTATCATGGCACGACCAAAGGAGATTTCTGAGGAGCTCAGAAAAAGGGTTGTTGATGCTCATCAGGCTGGAAAAGGTTACACAAAACCATCTCTAAAGAGTTGGACTCCACCAATCCAACAGTCAGACAGATTGTGTACAAATGGAGAAAATTGAAGACCATTGTTACCCTCTCCCAGGAGTGGTCGGCCAAAAACAAAGATCACTCCCGAGAGCAAGGCTTGTAATAGTTGGTGAGGTCATAAAGGACCCCAAGCAACTGAAGGCCTCTCTCACATTGGCTAATGTTAATGTTCATGAGTCCAGCATCAGAAGAACACTGAACACAATGGTGTGCATGGCAGGGTTGCAAGGAGAAAGCCACTGCTCTCCAAAAAAGAACATTGCTGCTCGTCTAGCTGCAGTTTGCTAAAGATCACGTGGACGACGAGCCAGAAGGCTATTGGAAGAATGTTTTGTGGATGGATGAGACCAAAATAGACTTTTTGGTTTAAAAGAAAAAGTGTTATGTTTGGGAGAAAGGAAAACACTGCATTCCAGCATAAGAACCTTATCCCATCTGTGAAACATGGTGGTGGTAGTATCATGGTTTGGGGCCTGTTTTTGCTGCATCTGGGCCAGGAACGGCTTGCCATCATTGATGGAACAATGAATGCGGAATTATATCAAGAGAAATTCTAAAGGAAAATGTCAGGACATCTGTCCATGAACTGAATGTCAAGAGAAGGTGGGTCATGCAGCAAGACAACGCCCCTAAGCACACAAGCCGTTCCACCAAAGAATGGTTACAGGAAGAATAAAGTTCATGTTTTGGAATCCTGACCTTAAATCCAATGGACATGTTGTGGAAGGACCTGAAAGTGAGCAGTAAGTGAGGAAACCCACCAACATCCCAGAGCTGAAGCTGTTCTGTACAGAGGAATGGGCTAAAATTCCTCCAAGCCGGTGTGCAGGGACTGATCATCAGCTACAGGAAACGTTTAGTTACAGTTATTGCTGCACAGGGGGGTCACACCAGATACTGAAACCAAGGTTCACATACTTTTGCCACTCACTAATATCTAATACTGGATAATTTTCCTCAATAAATAAATGACCAAGTATAATATTTTTGTCTCATTTGTTTAACTGGGTTCTCTTTATCTACTTTTAGGACTTGTGTGAAAGTCTGATGATGTTTTAGGTCATATTATTGCAGAAATATAGAAAATTCTAAAGGGTTCACAAACTTTTAAGCACCACTGTAGGCCCACAGCTCTGATTGAGCAAGAATGGGGTGAGAGTGGCAAGGAAAAACTCCCTAAATGTTGTGATTAAGACAGTGTTTCCCAACTTTTTTTGAGCCACGACATGTGTTTCACATTAGAAAAATCACAAGGCACACCATCAAACAAAAATGTCACAAAAAGTGTATTTATTGAATATAATGAGTCTAGTCTCAATTTACTTAATTTACTTACTCACTGTGAAACCTGGCCCTGTTTAGTTGAACACAAAGCTGATATCGTACTGCCCTCTAGTGGAAGAGAATGTAATTGTTCTGCCTTTCACTATACGCTGCTTGCTTAGAGCACCAATCAGGTGAAATTGGATAATCTTCCACGGCACACCTGATGATTTCTCACGGCACAGTGGTTGGTAAACACTGGATTAAGGAGCCTTGAGAGGACCAAGAATCAAAGGGACCCAACCTCCTTTGGCAGCCTAGATGATATCAATAAGAATTACTTCTAAATAAGCTAAATATTTAATTTGACAACATTTGAAATATTGTCAAATTGAATACTTTCGATAGCGACTTTGGCATCCACCTCAGATGTTTTTCTCTCTTGCTGTTTGTTGTCCCCCTCGACACTGAAATGAAATTCACACCCTTTCTCTGATGTGGTCCGAGTAGCGGCAGGGACAGGAAATGAAATGGTGCATGCGAGTGAGGTCAGTTGTTGAGTACAGTGCCAATTTCTGAACACTGCAGAAACTTTGCCACACACACACGCACTGCGGGCACTGTGCTTCCTTTGACAGCCGTAGATTCTGCAGGATGCAGCCCATCCTCTGTTTCCTGGAGGATCTCATCAAACCTCACTCTGAGCTACGCCAGAGTCACTCTGCCTTCATTGATCCCGCTGTTTGCACTGCTGCCCAGCTTTGTGTAGACCAGAGGCGCAGGGCACGCGCTGCGGATATGGGCTTCCTGTTGATCAGGTAGCGGATGCGAGCGCGGAGCTTTTTCAGCCCTTTGATGAAGAGCCCCTTGGGTGGCATTGCTGAGCCAAAACACATGCTATCTGCTCTGCACTCTGGTTTCGACACCGCGTTCTGCACCGTGGGGAGAGGAGGGCTGAAAGAAATCGAACGCTAATGAGAGTACACACAGCTTGCAGGTGTTTCGCTGCTTAAAAACATGTGTTTACCCCCGCAGCTGAGCGCACCAGGGTCAGAGAAACAGTTTCCCTCCTCCTCCCTCCTCAAGCACCTGGATGCACAGATTGAGGTCACGATGGTGCAGATCCCTCTGCTGCAGACCCATTAGCCTGTCTGATATCCCCAAAGAGATACGGACCATGCGGCTGCCATACAACCCCACCCGGTCACCCGGGAAACCAAGCAGATACGGAACATGTAGGGTCAAGCTCTGGTAGTAGCTACATGAACAAGAGCAGAGCTAATGTTTGACTTTTCAGGCTGGGCAAACAAAGCCCCTGCTGAATAATTTTATACCATTTGCCTATCACAGGGCTGGCAACCATTCTGGTGTCACTTTCAAGCTCTGGTGGTGAGCACCCGTTCTTTCTTAGACCACCCTTCAATGGTCATGCTGAAGAAAACCTTGTTTTCTAGGCCCTCACAGCTGCCTCTGTTTCATCATCCATACAAAATGCATGTGCACACATAAAAAAGCTTCTACATCCAGGTCTAGCTTAGGCTTTGGCTTGCAGGTGTGTTCGACACTTTGAACAACCTGGAGTGACACTGTGTTTGACAGCACAGGTTTTGCTATGTCGGCTAGGTCAGGGCGCTTCATCCATTTTTAACAATACATGTGTAAAACCGGCGGCAACCGCCGGTAAAATGAAAATGTATCAAAGGCCTGAGCAGGAATAAAAGAAGGTGTCACTTTTCTATGCATTGTATTGGCAGGATTCCCAGATGTAAGAGCACAGACAAGAACACTGAACTGTACTGGACGTAGGGTCAGGGATTTTTAAATCTAGACTACTTTTTCTCTCAAGGAGAAAAGTAATGATAGACCACCAGCATCCATCCAACCAACCAACCAATCAGGACAAGGACCTCTACTTGTCCATCGTCTTCATTGCCAACTCAGAAACCTGTCCTTTTATGCAGTAGTCTTCAGGATTTGTAGCCTAGATGTGTAGGTTTTCGATGGTGTATGGCACCAGATTACAGTTTCCTATACAGTAATGTGCAAAAAGTCTTAGGCCGAAATTGGATTTGTTGTTTTAGTAATGGTATAATGACCATATATAACATTGTTGATGATTCGTCACCCCATAGTACTCCATAGTTTTCCACTGATCTTCATTCCAGTCTGTGAGCTTTAGCATATCTTAGTTTTTTCAACCTGTTCCCCTTCTGAGAAAGTGGTTGCTACCCTTCCAAAATGGCCATTCCTGATCAACCTTCTTCACACTGTAGAACTGCTATGGCTCAAGTGTAAGGGGGTTTGTCACTGTACCCTATACTGTATGTCAGTTTTTAATACTGCTGTCTTATATAAAGGCTCTCAGAGGCTACTTTTGGGTAGTGTACCTCTTGGTGAGAGATTGTTGATTTCTAGACATGACTCTATGACACATTAGACATGTTGCCCAGTTGACAGACTTTGAGAGGGGGCGCATCAATGATGAAGCACAAGAAGCTCTGAAAGTTTCTTTGTCCCCTACCCAGACACCAGGTGGCATCTTCACTACACACCCCGTCTCTGCCTTGACCATTTTCTTTCTTAGCAGAAGGAAATTTGTTGTCACGGCACGCATTCCGTGTCCCGCCATTGACAACCAGCCTTTGTATTTAGCAATGAATCCAGGTTCTGTTTGGAATCAGACTACTGTCGGGTTCTAGTATGGAGGCCATGTGGTGAGCAGTTCAATCTAGACTTTGTTGTGGAGCGACACACTGCCCCAGCTGCTGGTGTGATGATGTGGGGAGCCATCGCATATGACAGTCGGTCACCCCTAGTAGTGATATGAGGGACACTAACAGATCAGCGATATGTGCAGGACATCCTGCAGCCACGTGTTGCCTCTCATGGCAGGGATTCCAAATGGCATTTTTCAGCAGGATAATGCTCGGTCAATGAGTATATTATATATTAGTACAAATTTTAGAACCACATTTTCTGTGTATTGACTCCAGCTTGGTTTACAGATTAGACAAAATCACTAAGCGAAATATTAAATAAGAAAAGTATAAGGATACACTTATGCTTTTCAGAAGTTTTAAGGTTGGGTTTGGAGCAGAAGATCAGGGGTCGGGGTCTTAATGCTGTAACGCTCTTGGCTCGGAAGGACGAGGGAAGCAGACGTAAACAAGGGGACAAGGAACATAGTGTAACACGCATTCAAACCAAACAAAACTAATACTATGAACAGAACCAACAAGGTAAAGCTAACAGGCAACATACAAGACAGCACTCAAGGCTGAAGCTAACACGTGACAAATGTGGAGGGACGAAGATGAGGAGACAAACCAGGATCAGACGAGAGCCAAGGCAACCAGGGAGTGAAGAAGCCAGACAAGGAAGTGAACTGGAAGAGAGGTATTTATATGAAAGGACCAGCACAGCCACACCTGGCTACAGCCCCACCTGCTGTGTAGGAAGAAGAAGACAGAGGGGGTTAAGCAGAGTGATGCAAGCTTGCATCATTGTTACAAATGCTACCTTCCCAAAATGAGTTTTTGCATGGTGGAATGTGTGTTGGACAGTCCTTAACCCAATTCCAGTCATTTTAGCAGTCTTTTTAGTTGTTTTCTATGCTTGCTAATTTGTCCCTTCTGAAAAACGTTTTCCAGGGATGTATCGTGGGATACGTCTTCCGACACAGTTGATTAAGAAATGAGAGGCTTCTCACTACATCATTAGGGTTAAAAGTATTGTTTTTATGGAGTAAGATTACTGTCAAAAAGGCATCGAGCACATGAAAAATCTATTCAACATTGTGCACATGGGTGGTCTGCTGCGTGGTACTATTTTGAACTCGTGAAAAAGTACAATTACAACTGTTATCTTTGAGTGTTAGGCTACATGGTGCTGGCTAAAGCCATGCTATGGTTTGTTTTTCTTTTTAGTAATGGCGGCCTGTTTGTTAATGTTTTATTTCCTGACTTATCCCTCTAACAAATCCGTAAACCTGCGTTATTCAACTGCATTTATATTCACAAAACATCTGAAAGCAGCAGGGCTGATCTGGGTTCCTGGCTTAACTGGAATGAAGGTACTGGGAGAAAAAGCTTTTAAATCTGTGCTCCTACTGTGAGAAGGTTTATGAGTACGGCCTCTGATTAGTTAAATTAGGTGTGTAGTGCAGGGAAAACAGTACAATGTGCAGGACAGGGTTACTCCAGGACTGGAAACCCTTTTCATGCCTAATTTGAGAACTGTTATATACACTAGCCGGCCAATAAAAAAAAAGTTAACCACCTGGGTTTAACTAAGCAAGTAGTTAAAATGGTTTAAAAAAAGCTTCCCATCGGATAATTACTGCTTTGGTGATTATGTGTCAGCTGGCAACAAGTCAAAGTCGGGTTTTATTTTCATTTCAACCATACACAGTACACAGTGAAACGTAATGGCGTTCCTCCAGGACTTACAGGTGCTACACAGTGACAAGACAAGAAGGACGGCAAAATACTAGTATTAGAAAATACAAATCAAAAACACTACTTAAAGTGCACTTGTGCAACTGTTACAAATTAGTGCAGACAGTACAAACAGTGCAGACAGAGAGTATAATGTCCATTTACTTCTATTGGAGGTAGATAAGGATAAAGTGCAGAATGTCCATGATTAGCAGCAGAAAAGTCAAGTGTGCAAAAAGATTGCTGTGTGTGAGAGAGAGGGTGTGTATGGATTGTGTGGCCCAGTTCATGTTACTGAGGTGTGGTGTTCAGTCCAGTCTTCGGTTATTGAGGAGTCTGATATCTTGCAGAAAGAAACTGTTACACAGTGTGGTTGTGAGGGCCCGAATGCTTCAGAACTTCTAGATGGAAGGAGTGTAAACTGAGAGTTTGAGGGGGTTTCTCCTGAAGTCACCAAGCATCTCTTTAGTTTTGTCAACATTCAGAGACAGATTTTTGACTTTACACCAGTCCGATAGTTGTTGTACCTGACTGGTCGTTCTTGCTGATGAGACCCACCACGGCGAAGCTGATGATGTGATTCGAGCTGTGTGTTCCTGCACAGTCGTGAGTCGGCAAGGTGAACAGCAGTGGACTGAGCACACAACCTTGAGGGACTCCAGTGTTCAGTGTGGTGGTGCTGGAGATGTTACTGACGATCCGGACAGACTGCGGTCTCCCAGTCAGGAAGTTCAGGATCCGGTTTCAGAGGGAGGTGGTGAGGCCCAAATTGTGAAAGAGTGGTTCAGGGAGCATGAGCCACCACAGAGTCCAGAGCTTAACCTTTAGGGTTAAAGAACTTGTTGCCGGCTGAAACATAATCACCATCCGATGGGAGGCTTTTTTTTTTTAACTATTTAACTATTTGCTTAGCTAAATCCAGCTTGTGTTTTGGCTTCTCTGACTGCATTTGTAAGGGACAGTAACAAGTATAAATATATTAAATTAAGCAACAATCTAACATTCCAGAGTAGCATCTTCTTTATTTAGATAGATATCTAGCTTACCTTTTAAAATTTCATCAAACTAGACTTTCTTTCTCGGCGACTTCGTGAGGTATCTGCTATTCAGGCTTGTCTGATAGCTTTTTGATGGAACCTGTTGAACCGGCAGGTGTAAAGCAGCATCAGGGTCTCAAGCGGGTGCATTTCGGTTTCGTCTGTAAAGGAATAGGAATGAACTCGGTGGATCCACTATCTAGCTGTGTTCTTGTATGCTTCAAAGCCAGGTGCTCATGGCTTAGGTCACTTTCAAGACTGCTAGTGCTCAATGTTCAGAGTTTTCTCTTTAAAGAGAGCCTCTTCACTGCAGATCTCTAGCTGCAACTGAAAAAAGTCCTGTCTGGTAACGTTCACACCATTATGCTTACAGATGTTATGAAAGTTGACAGCATTGATCCAGCAATTTGCCAGGCTCAGACCTTGTACTATTGAATTTTGAGTTCAATTTTAACTTGGTCTTTTCAGGAAAGTTGTAGAAGTGCAAAGTGCTGTGGTGTCAGTAGGTTTCATTTGACTCTGATTGAGAAGTCTTGAGATCACTATCCTCTAAAAGCACTATTCATGAGAGTTTGCCCAAAATCCATCATTCCATGGACATCATCAATATGCAAACTTGCTAAATTATAGCCCGTGACGTGTGATTTTGTTTTGTTTTTTCCGCTCTCCCACAGATAATGTTTTTTTCTTGTGTTTGAAAGTCTCTTAATGGCTTAGTGTTGTTTCAAGTTTTGCCGAGTGTGTTTGCATATTAAACGCGAGCAAAGAGATGGCAGTGTGTGACCAAGCCGTTCCCTGTGTGACGTTTCGTTATCTTTTCGAGGAGATTTTAATTGGCTGTTTTTGTTCAAAGTGGGCAGCGGTGTAAATCCATGCAATCCACTACTTAACGGATTAAAGTACAAATTAGCAGATCCTTATGAAGGCTTATTTATTCAGACACTCAATTTGCTGTGTGCATAATCAGATTGTTGTATTTTTTCCGCCGCTTGGTTTGAACGTAGCTCGCCAAAGAAGCGTAACGTTGTCAGTGGTCATTAGTGTGGCCATTCATGGTCAATAATTATCCTTTTCTCTTTTATTTGTGCAGCTTGAGATAAAAGGTTTTGGAGGCAAAGCTTTATTTGATCTCGAATGCAGCTGAAGTTTAAGTCCTTTTATGAATGTAGTTACTGAAGCTTCTGTTTAAAGTCACCTGAAGGTCTTTCTTTGAAATTTTGGCTGAACATCCTAGTCACCTGTAATCAAAATAAGCTTTTCCCACTTCATATGGCCACTTGGAGCAAATGTCATGTCCAAGGCTGTTGCTTCATCCAGACCGAATGACTCTATAACCCATGAGCAGACGGAGATGGACTTTCCATACCGGCACAGTGGCTAGGGATGCTAAGGAAATGGAAATGGTTGCTGTTCTTATAATAAATAGTGTGGATTTAAAGTGCTATAAACACTTTGTACCCTTTGCTCTGTCCTCAGGTCCTCTGTTCAAGCCCAGCTGCAGCAAAGCTCAGAAGTACCTGGAGTTCATTCCTATAAATCTGCACACACAGCGCATGAGGGTGGCGTGTCCCCGCAAAACAGGTACTGCTCTTAAGTACAGTCATTTGTCTTCCTTGCAGTGTACAAGGAGGTACCATGTAGAAGAAGCTTCAACAGTTTTCACTGCTGACAACCAAACAGGAAATCTGCTTCCACAAACTAACTTGCAGTGAAAATCAAACGGCAGATGCTCAGATGTTCATAATGAGCGTCCCTTAATAGTGTTTTGAATTATTAGCTGTATCATTCTCACAAGTCTCTTAGGTTACACAGTGCATAATTGGCAAATGATGATGTGCCAGAGCTTGTACTAACTGTGAGCTGAATGATGATTGAGTATATACAGTGGGGCAAAAAAGTATTTAGTCAGCCACTGACTGTGCAAGTTCTCCTACTTAGAAAGATGAGTGAGGTCTGTAATTTATCATAGGTATACTTCAACTATCAAAGACAAAATGAGTAAAAAAAAATCCAGGAAATCACATTGTAGGATTTTGAAATAATTTAATTGTAAATCATGGTGGAAAATAAGTATTTGGTCACCCACAAACAAGCAAGATTTCTGGCTCTCACAGACCTGTAACTTCTTCTTTAAGAAGCTCTTCTGTCCTCCACTCATTACCTGTATTAATGGCACCTGTTTGACCTCGTTATCTGTATAAAAGACACCTGTCCACAGCCTCAAACAGTCAGACTCCAAACTCAACCATGGCCAAGACCAAAGAGCTGTCGAAGGACACCAGGAAGACAATTGTAGACCTGCACCAGGCTGGGAAGAGTGAATCTACAATAGGCAAGCAGGTTGGTGTGAATAAATCAACTATGGCAGCAATTGTAAGAAAATGGAAGACAATTGATAATCTCCCTCGATCTGAGGCTCCACGCAAGATCTCATCCCGTGGGGTCAAAATGATCATGAGAACGGTGAGCAAAAATCCCAGAACTACACGGAGGGACCTGATGAATGACCTGCAGAGAGCTGGGACCAAAGTAACAAAGGCTACCATCAGTAACACACTACGCCGAGAGGGACTCGGATCCTGCAGTGCCAGGCGTGTCCTCCTGCTTAAGCCAGTACATGTCCAGGTCCTTCTGAAGTTTGACAGAGAGCATATGGATGATCCAGAAGAGGATTGGGAGAATATCATGTGGTCAGATGAAACCAAAATAGAACTTTTTTAGTAGAAACTCAACTAGAGGAAGAAGAATTCTGTATTGCATCCCAAGAACACCATGCCTACTGTGAAGCATGGGGGTGGAAACATCATGCTTTGGGGCTGTTTTTCTGCAGAGGGGACAGGCCGACTGATCCGTGTTAAGGGAAGAATGAACGGGGCCATGTATTGTGAGATTTTAAGCCAAACCCTCCTTCCATCAGTGAGAGCATTTGAAGATGGAACGTGGCTGGGTCTTCCAGCATCACAATGATCCCAAACACACCGCTCGGGCAATGAAGGAGTGGCTCCGTAAAAAGCATTTCAAGGTCCTGGAGTGGCCTAGCCGGTCTCCAGACCTCAACCCCATAGAAAATTTGTGGAGGGAGTTGAAAGTCCGTGTTGTCCAGCGACAGCCTCCTCTAGAGGAAATCTGCATGGAGGAATTGTTTGAGTAAAGATTTGATTGAATTCCGAGGTTCCACTGTATATTATTTGCACCCTGGTGTAAACAGCGATTTAAACTGTTTATACCCACTATTAAAGTATTGTAAATGTCACATAATGGTCTAAAATGTATTGTTAATGCACTTGGCATAATTCAATGTAATGATGAGACCCTTCTCCAAAGGCTTTTTCCGCAGTTCTTCCCTCTAGTACAGCATCCGTTGGTAGGACAGGGACAGGGACAAAAGTGTTTGCCCTTCTTCTTGTTGGGGTACAAATAGATGTCAAACACTCCCTTGCATTTACAGCATTTAGCGAATGCTTTTACCCAGAGTGACTTAAAATTGCTGAGGGACACAACTGTGGCAGCTTGGCAGGGAAGTCAGAAGTAGAGAAAACTGTGACATCCAAAAGTGTCCGAGCACAGCTCAGATCCTAACGTGGTTCCTACTACTGCTCGTGGTTAATGCAAAGTAAATCAAGGAAATAAATTAAATAAAAAAAGCTAAATAAATTATCAAAAGTATGACACTGATAATATTTATGGCAGTACAGTTTTTTAATATGACCAGCTGTTTATGGCTGCGACGTCCAGAGTTAAAATTCAGATTTCACTGACAGCTCCACACTATGGATTTCCATTGTACTGTGAAAATATAAAACCTGGTTTATATTTCATCTCAGGCCCAAGAAAACCAAATTGTGGATAGTGAGTACTGGACTATTAAGCCTTGTTGTTACACTAAACATCTAATGTCATAATTAAAAATATTGTTTGATTATATTCAGTTGGACAAGAACAAAAACTCCTGTTGTCCGGTCTCATTCAGAGCAGGTTTGGTTCATTCGAGCCTGGTTCCTCTCAAGGTTTCTTCTTTATGCATCTCAGGGAGTTTGTCCTTGTCATTATTGCCTCTGGCTACCCATTTGCAATCTACACTCAGTGTTTTTTAAAGCAGCTTTGCAATAGTTTTAGTCTTAAATGCAGTGCGTACATGAAATATAACTTATTTAATATTTAAGACCGAGATAAGAAAACATCTTCTCAAGGCTCCTCTTATGTAGTTTCATCTGACAGTTCCAAAACTCCAGCAGCACAGTAAGATCATTGTGATTAATTACTATTTCCCTGTGGATTTGTGGTGCATTCAAACCCACAGATTCCTTCCTCTGAAAACTGAGTTCTAATCTTTTCAAAGTCTATTTCTCCTGAAAGCCCAAAAAGTACATTAAATAGCCAAAATCACAAGCTACATCCAGAACCAGTGTGGAGTCTGACTCTCAGCTGGCATTCCAGTTCTTCACAAAAGTGTCTGATGGATTTTAGATCAGGGCTCTGTGCAAGCAGGCATGATCTCCATCAAAGTTGGTGAACCATTACTTTATGAGCTTTCTTGTATGAGGGAAGAGCATAAAGTTGAAGTGATTTGTTGGCCATGGAAGCCTATAAGTGTCGGATTTTGAGTCACTGAGGTGTTCAGTACAGCCAGTTCTACTGCCACTTTTGTTCTACAGTGGTATGAAAAAGTTTGGGCACCCCTGATAATTTTCATGATTTTTCTTTATAAATCATTGGTTGTCCAGCTCAGCAATTTCAAGTAAATATATCATATAGCAGATGAACACCGTGATATTTGAGAAGTGAAATTAAGTTTATAGGTTTTACAGAAAGTGTGCAGTAATTATTCAAACAAAAAAAAATTAGGCAGGTGCATAAAATTTGGGCCACCCTTGTCATTTGAATACCTTTAGCACTAATTATTGGAACACAAAATTTGTTTTGTAAGCTCATTGACCCTTGATCTACATACACAAGTGAATCCAACTATGAGAAAAGTGTTAAGGTGGCCAATTGGAAGTTTTTCTCCTCTTTGCATCTTCTCTGAAGAGTGGCAACATGGGAGCCTCAAAACAACTCTCAAATGGCCTGAAAACAAAGGTTTGTTCAACATCATGGTTCAGGGAAAGGGAAAAAAGCTCTCTCAGAGATTTCAGCTGTCACTTTCCACTGTGAGGAACATAGTGAGGCAATGGAAGACCACAGGCACAGTTCTAGTTAAGGAACTCCGAAGTGGCCAGACCAAAGAAAAAATCTCAGATAAGGCCGAGGCGAAAGGATGGTGAGAAACAGTCATAGTCAAAAGCCACAGGGGACCACCTCCAAAGACCTACAACCTCATCTTGCTGCAGATGGTGTCACTGTTCATCGTTCAAAAAAACTATACAGCGCACTTTGCACAAGGAGAGGCTGTATGGGAGAGTAATGCAGAAGAAGCCTTTTCTGCAGGACATGCCACAAACAGAGTCACTTGAGGTGTGCTACAGCACATTTGGACAATCCAGCTTCATTTTGGAATAAAGTGCTGTGTACTGATGAAAAACTAAAATTGAGTTATTTGGACATAACAAAGGAGCGGAAAAAGAGAACACAGCATCCCAAGACAAACCACTTGCTTCCCACAGTTAAAAATTTGGTGGCGGGGATTCCATCATGCTGTGGGACTGTGTGGCCAGTGCAGGTACTAGGACTCTTGTTAAAGTTGAGGGTCGCATGGATTCCAGTTAATATCTCCAGATTCTTGAGAACAATGTTCAAGAATCAGTGACAAAGTTGCACCGAGGCCAACGACCCCAAACCCTGCTCAAAATCTACCAAGTCATTCATGCAGAGGAACCAAGTACCAACGTTCTGGAATGGCCATCTCAGTCCCCAGACATGAATATTACTGAAAATGTGGGCTGTCCATGCTCGGAAACCATCAAACCTGACTGAACTGGAGATGTTTCTAAAGAAGAATGGTCCAAAAGCACCTTCAACCAGAATCCAGGACTGGAAGCTGTAGGAAGCGTTTTAGAAGCGGCTGTTATTTTCTACAAAAGGAGGATCTACTAAATATTGATGTCATTTTTCTGTTGGGGTGCCCCAAATTTATGCACCCTGCCTAATTTTGTTTGAATAATTACTGCACACTTTCTGTAAATCCTATAAACTTCATTTCACTTCTCAAATATCACGGTGTTCATCTGCTATATGATATATTTAACTCAAGTTGCTGATCTGAACAACCAGTGATTTATAAACTAAAATCATGAAAATGATCAGGGGTGCCCAAACGTTTTTCATACCACTGTATGGAGATCCCAAACCTGTACGCATTCTATTATGAACCTGTAAGCAGTGAGTGTGGCTGAACAGAGATCAATAATTAGAAGGGGTGTCTGCATATTTTTTGCCATGTGTAGTACATTTTTACTACATCTCATTAAAGAAAAATCAGGATGTAGATAGATAGATAGATAAACATATGTAAAAATGCCCGGGTCGTACTTTAAGCAAAAAGCAAACATTTTTAAAAATGTGAACCTTTTTTTGTATTTTATTGAGTTCATGTTCCGGATAATACAGGTATGCGCCATTTAACATCCCCATTACGTTTTTTAATACTGCATACAAATTTCCTGTATTTTTTGGTTGTATTCTAATAACGAGAATGAAAAATAACTACATATGGTCATTATACCACTGCTAAAACAATACTACATTTAATCAAATGGTGGCCTAAGACTTTTGCACAGTTCTGTGTGTCCAGTGTAACCTTACTGTTGTGATTAGCCAATGATACCGCTGCTGCGACATTAAATAAACAAATATATCCGTTCTCTTTGTAAACGAATAAACTTGTTCACAGCTTGTCACCAGCTTAATTATTTTATTCCTCTTGAAATTCTTCTTCCAATCTCCTGCTCCAATAAGGCAGCGATAACGAGCAGGTGAAAGCCTGCTGAAGCTCCTCCTCTTTCGGGCATTTGGACTGCTTCTTACTTAACCCATCCTGGATTCCTGGTTAACCATAAATAATTGTAGCTCCTCTCTGGCAGCAGTCTGTTCCCCCCCTGCTGTGAGACAGGAGATATCCTGGGGTGCCGTATTATGTTCGATTTATAGACGGCAACAAAATCAGCTCTGAATTGGGCAGTGTGTGACTTCTGCCCTCCGTGGACCTCCGTGTTTGACGCCATGGGTGAGGTATTAAGAAGCAGCCAATTAGATGTGGTCGGGGGCGGGGGAAACATGGCGGGGAGTGGGGAGGCATCCGAAAACAGCGCCCTTGTCATCATTAGTGGAACCGAAACGTGGCAGAGGCGCACGGTGGCGGCTCACGCGGCGAGAATGGCACTCCGGGGTGCCAGGCTTGCCGAGAGGCTGCTCATTAATTGCTGTCAAATGTCTCCTGAAGCCAACTTCCTGTCGAGTCCACAAGCTTATTATGCGACCGTGCGTAAAGCTCACCTCGCTATCCCACAGCGGCTTTGCTACATATAGCCGCAACTCTGCAGTGCCAGAAATGCGTTCAGGATCCAGGGTCATATGTATCTGGACAGTGAAGGTCTAGAACAGAAATCGTCCTCTATATGCAGTGTATACTAAAACCTGCAGCGTCACGCGGTTGCACATCCATGACGTGAATCTTCCGCTCGACCACATCCCAAAGGTGCTTTATTGGATTGGGATCTGGTGACAGTGGAGCCCTTTGAGTACAGTGATCTCATTGTCATGTTCAAGAAACCAGTTAGAGATGATTTGAGCTTGGTCATGGTTGTGTTGAAATTATATTAGTAATATTAATTAATTCATTCAAGTCAAGTCAGATTGATTTCTATAGTGCTTTTTACAATGGAGCATTGTCTCAAAGCAGCTTTACAGTTTTTATTTTCTAATATCTTGGGCCAATCCCAAATTGAGTAAGCCTAGGGTGACAGTGGCAAGGAAAAACTCCCTAAATGTTATGAGGAAAAAACCTTGGGAGGAGCAAGACTCAAAAAGGAACCCGACTTCATTGGGTCATTCATTTTTCTATCTGCTTAATCTTGGTCAGGGTCTCAGGAGAGCAGAGGTTCCTCAGAGGTTTGGTCCATACTGACATTATAGCATTACTAGGTACTATTATGAGAAACAACCATTGTTTCATGGAAGTGTCAGAATTCATTTACCACTCTTAGCTATTCTGTTGTCTCTAGGCTTAGAATGCTCTGTATAGTACAGTGGTGCTTGAAAGTTTGTGAACCCTTTAGAATTTTCTATATTTCTGCATAAATATGACCTAAAACATCAGATTTTCACACAAGTCCTAAAAGTAGATAAAGAGAACCCAGTTACACAAATGAGACAAAAATATTATACTTGGTCATTTATTTATTGAGGAAAAAGATCCAATATTACATATTAGTGAGTGGCAAAAGTATGTGAGCCTCTAGGATTAGCAGTTATTTTGAAGGTGAAATTAGAGTCAAGTGTTTTCAATCAATGAGATGCCAATCAGGTGTGAGTGGGCACCCTGTTTTATTTAAAGAACAGAGATTTATCAAAGTCTGCTCTTCATAACGCGTGTTTGTCGAAGTGTATCATGGCACAAACAAAGGAGATTTTTCGGGCTGGAAAAGGTTACAAAACCATCTCTAAAGAGTTTGGGCTCCACCAATCCCCAGTCAGACAGATTGTGTACAAATGGAGGAAATTCAAGACTTTTGTTACCCTCCCCAGGAGTGGTCGACCAACGAAGATCACTCCAAGAGCAAGGCGTGTAATAGTTGGCGAGGTCACAAAGGAACCCAGGGTAACTTCTAAGCAACTGAAGACCTCTCTCACATTGGCTAATGTTAATGTTCATGAGTCCACCATCAGAAGAACACTGAACAACAATGGTGTGCATGGCAGGGTTGCAAGGAGAAAACCACTGCTCTCCAAAAGAACATTGCTGCTCGTCTGCAGTTTGCTAAAGATCACTTGGATGAGCCAGAAGGCTACTGGAAGAATGTTTTGTGGACGGATGAGACCAAAAAACTTTTTGGTTTAAAAGAAAAGCGTTATGTTTGGAGAAAGGAAAGCATAAGAACCTTATCCCACCTGTGAAACATGGTGGTAGTAGTATCATGGTTTGCTGCATCTGGGCCAGGACGGCTTGCCACCATTGATGGAACAATGAATTCTGAATTATGTCAGAGAATTCTAAAGGAAAATGTCAGGACATCTGTCCATGAACTGAATTTTAAGAGAAGGTGGGTCATGCAGCAAGACAACGCCCCTAAGCACACAAGCCGTTCTACCAAAGAATGGTTACAGAAGAATAAAGTTCATGTTTTGGAATGGCCAAGCCAAAGGTCCTGACCTTAATCCAATGGAAATGTTTGTGGAAGGACCTGAAGTGAGCAGCTAATGTGAGGAAACCCACCAACATCCACAGAGCTGAAGCTTGTTCTGTACGGAGGAATGGGCTAAAAATTCCTCCAAGCCCGGGGTGCAGGAACTGATCACAACAGCTACAGGAAAACGTTTAGTTGCAGTTATTGCTGCACAGGGGGTCACACCAGATACTGAAAGCAAAGGGGTCACATACTTTTGCCACTCACTAATATGTAATATTGGATCATTTTCCTCAATAAATAAATGACCAAGTATAATATTTTTGTCTCATTTGTGTAACTGGGTTCTCTTTATCTACTTTTAGGACTTGTGTGAAAATCTGATGATGTTTTTGGTCATATTTATGCAGAAATATAGAGAGTTCACAAACTTTCAAGCACCACTGTATATAGAATGCAGAAAATGCTGATTAGGGGACCATTTCAGAGACAACCCATAAGTACATGTCTTTCACAGGATCAAACAGCAGCAAAATCCAATTAACAGCTTTAAAAACTTTGTGTGTTAGCACATTATTAGCACATTAACTTTGACAGCACCAATGTATATGTATTATCTTTTGATAGGTGTGAAATTGTAGGGTCGTTAATAATAGGGAAAACATTGTCGGACTGTTTCTAACAGTCCTAAGCAACACAGCAGTGACATTTTAAATTGGGGAAAACTGGTAGAATTGTTTACAATAGGAAAAGATTGGGTTGGATCTTTAATAATAGGGGGCGAACCTTTTTACCAGTTCAAATGCAGGAGGGCATTGTGGAAAAACACGCTGGAATCCAATGTGCCATGCAGTAATATAATGTTCGTTCTGTTTTTCTACATCATTACTACCAATCTCAGCTTGAAACCCACTGTAGCTTGACACGGCGAGTCCAGCTTGTGTTCAGTGTTTTGCATGAAATTGTTATTGTGGCCACTGGACTGTTTTTACGCTCTTGGACTGATTATGCTAAGAGAGGAACCCAGCTGTGACAGCCGGTTTGCACCGATCAAATTACAGCTTATCATGACAAATGCATCCAGTCCCCCATGTGTGTTTGTTAGCTTTGATCCATTCATCAGCTAGATGTTTTTTTGTTATGATTAGCATGTGTGTTGTGTTGTAATAAGTACGGAGATTCACTGACAAATGGAAATCAAATCTGAGACCCGTGAGCACCGGGACGGCGCTTGTGTGTCGGCTGTTCAGTTGTGTACGAATGCTCAAATTTATTATGGACCAAAACATAGTTTGTTTGGTTTCTTGAGCGTCGCTGTCAGCATCAATGGCCATTTGATTAGCCGACACAAGGTCACATCAAGGCATAGGTTACATAGTCATATATTACATAGACGTAATATACCTAGACGCCACATTGGCAGCAGGATCATGCATCAGTGCCGTCGCCATATTGGTTCAGGCAACTTCTCTAAATTCTCCAAAGATTGTATTGTGTTTTTGTTTTGTTTTTTACAGTTTAAGACCTCAGTCGGTAAAACATTTCATTGCAAGTTTTCTGGAGGAGGGTTGCCAAGAATTATTTAAATTACAACTGATTACAAGCTTTAAAATTGTTTAATATAAAACGCACTCACCAGACATTTTATTAGGTACACCTTGCTAGTACCAGGTCAGTCCCCCTGTTGCCTTCAGAACTGCCTTAATTCTTTGTGGCATAAATTCAACAAGGTGTTGGAAGCTTTCCTCACATATTTTGGTCCACTGGATCCTGAAGTAATCCTGAAAATGACTAGGTATTTTTATAAGAAATAGCATGCTTTTATCTCACGGAAGTGTCAGAATTCATTTACCTCTCATTACTATTCTGTTTGCTCTAGGCCTGTAATGCTCTGTATAGTATGTAGAATGTAGGAACTGCTGACTAGGGGACATTTCAGAGACAACCCATAAGTACGAGTCTTTCACAGGATCAAACAGCAGCAAAATCCAATTAAAAGCTTTTTTTGTGTTAACACATCATTAGCGCATTAACTTTGACAGCGCTAATGTATATGCATTATTTTATATGATGTGTTAAATGGTAGAGTCATTAATAATAGGGAAAACCTTGTCTTCTGTTTTGAGGAGGTTTGTGGCCACAACAGCTGGAGTTTTTTTTATAGATTTTTATTTATTATTATCATTTAAGATCTCGGCAGTTAAAACGTACGACCAATCAGATGGACGTTAAACAGCACTTACGTATAATGGCTATTAATAAAAACAAAACACAGCCCCACTCCTGACCTCACAAGATGATTCCTGACTACAATCATTTAGGTCTACTTTAGAAACAGACAGTTTACAGTAGTGCCATTTTTTTCTCATGGAAAAGTGTTTAATGCTTGAGTGGACACTATGCAAATTAATCCACAGAGGCTTTTAGGTCGTGAACATGTGCCTCCTGTGGGTGGGCACTTCTAGGTAAACACTTCTAGTCAAATTACTGTGTTTTATATAAGAAACTGCTAATTAGCATGAACTTCAGAATAGCTAAATGCACACCAGAGCATGCTTCATTAGGAGGCTCGTTTCCTCTCTGCAATGAAAAGTTCCATATTTCAAGCTCTGATAAATCCTTAGGCAGCACGTAGGGTAGGAGAAATCCTTCATTTGACTCCGAAAAATGGATAAATTACAGAAACGCTGAACTAGCCGCTTAATTAGCTCAGCAATTTAACTGGAGATTAAGGGTTCACGTTGGGTGAACTTACAGACAATTGACAGTTTAGCTTAGCAACCATGAGACAGCTTAACACAGACAGACAGCTCCTCATTATCATTAGCTACTGAAGACCTAAGAAATCTGCCTGCAAACTCTGGCCATTAATACTGAATATAAAAAAGGGTTTAGTGTGAAGATCATCTGCTGGAAAGATAAATCCTGCTGTGCAATTCAGCAGAACGGCTCGACTCACCGTGTGCTTTTGTGTGTGTGTGTGTGTGTGTGTGTGTGTGTGTGTGTGTGTGTGTGTTTTATTTCGTCCTGGCAGACACCTTCTACGACGTGATCACAGTAGGAGCTCCAGCTGCTCACTTCCAGGGCTTCAAGAACGGAGGCCTTCAGAAGCTGCTCAGCAGATATGAGGCTGAGAAGAAGAAGTGAGTTCATGGGAAAACCTTTGGGTTGATGGCTGGTTTGGGCAATGTGGCTGGTTAGTTCATAAGAAGCACTGTGTGGCAACCAGCTCCTCACATCCAGTTACTATCTGTGTAGGGTTCGACATGTTCTTCTCATGTCCATGTGGGTTCCTGTAGACATTCTGGTTTCTTCCACCCTTCCAAAAACATACAAGGCATTCACAAAGTCTTCAGCCCTTTCACTTTTTTCCACAGTGTATGTTGAGGCCTTGTGCTAAAATTAAAAAAAACGTTTTCCCCATCAGTCTGCACTCTATATGCCATAAAGAGAAAGTGAAAATGTTAGAAAACTTTGCTATGCCACTTGAAATCTAGGTTCTTCCCATATCTCTTGATCATCTTTAACAACTTGATTGGATTCTGGGGATTTACCTGGAGTAAATTCAGTTGATTGGACATGATCTGGAAAGACACACACACACCTGTCTATATAAGGTCTCACACAATGCATGTCAGAGCAAAAACCAAGGCATGAACAGGAAAGAACTGTCTGTAGAGCTCAGAGACAGGATTGTAAGGAGGTGCAGATCTGGAGAAGGCTACAAGAAATCTGCTGCAATGAAAGTTCCCAAGAGCACAGTGGCCTCCATAATTCTTAAATGGAAGAAGTCTGGAACAACCAGGACTCTTCTTAAGGGCCTTGGTAAGAGAGGTAACCAGGAACCCAATGATCACTCTGGCTGAGCTCCAAAGATCCTGTGTGCAGATGGGAGAAACCTCCAGAAGGTCAACCATCATTGCCTCACCCCACCAATCTGGGCTTTATGACGGAGTGGCCAGACAGAAGCTTCTCCTCGGTAAAAGACACATGAAACCCATACTGGAGCAACTAAAGGACTCTCAGACTGTGAGAAACAGATTCTCTGGTTTGATGAAACCAAGATTTTTTTTTACCTCAATTCTGAGCATCATGTCTGGAGGAAACCAGGCACTGCTATCACCTGCCGTATACCATCCCTACAGTGAAGCATGGTGGTGGCAGCATCATGCTGAGGGAGTGTTTTTCAGTGGCTGGGACAGGGAGACCGGTCAGGGTTGAGGGAAAGCTTAAAAGTACAAAGATATTCTTAATAAAAACCTGATCTAGAGTGCTCAGGACCTCAGAATGGGCTGATGGTTCACTTTCCAACAAAACAATTATTCTAAGCACATAGCCAAGATGACACAGGAGTGGCTTATGGACAACCCTGCGAATGTCCTTGAGTGGCCCAGCCAGAGCCCTGACTTGAACCAAACCGAACATCTCTGGAGAGACCTGAAAATGGCTGATCCATCGATGGTCTCCATCCAACCTGACAGAACTTTAGAGGATCTGCAGAGAAGAATGGCTGAAATCCCCAAATCCAGGTGTGCAAACCTTGTGGCATCATACCCAAGAAGACTGGAGGTTGTAATCTCTGCCAGAGGTTCAACTAAGTACGGAGTAAAGGGTCTGAATACTTATGGCAATCCAATATTGTAGTTTTTCATTTTCAATACACTGTACATTTGTTTTCACTTTGTCATTATGGGATATATTTTTTTTATTTTAAGCCAAAGCTGCAACATAACAAAATGTGAAAAAAGTGTAAGGGTCTGAAGACTTTGCGAGTGCACTATAACAGTATGTATATTGGCTATAAATAAACTCAGGGAAGTGAGCACATATCAGGTGACCCCACACCAGACTAAAAGCTTTTTGATGTTGGAAAAGTAATTTTACTGGCTTAGGACCAGCCCTATTATGGTGGAATAATGTTTCAGATTAAATACTATGTGAAAGTGTCTTAAAAAAAGGTTCTCAGGCAAACGTGTGCCTCCTGAAAGTGGAAAGATTTTACACTGAAAATATTTGTATAAGCGAGTGTGTCAATCAGTGAGCGAGTACGCAGAGACCTGTAATGGACTGTTCAGGTTGTGACTCTGTCTGACATGCATCATTCCCAGAATGAATAAAGAGGAACAGACAAAAGAAAATAAAGGAAAAGGGGGGAGGAAATGGAAGATGGAATGAGGGAAGGAAGTAATTTGTGAATAATGAAAAAAAATTAAAAGTGGCCAAGTCAGAGCCCTGACCTTAAACCATGGATGGACTTTGAGAGAGCAGTTCACTTCTGCTCACCATGTAATTTGACTAAATGTGAACAATTCTGCAATGAAGATTGACCAATATCCCCCAGTCTAAGTACAAAGCTGGTAGTGGAGACATATTCAAACAGAATAAAGCAAAAAGTGGATCATCTTAGTGTTACAACAACCCCTCAGAAAGTGTGAATAATAGCTGGAAAAGTATTTTTATGTGTTTTAATTTCAGACTGTAATATAAAGGGGTAGATGAGTAAAAATTATGGAAGATGCCTTTGAGTGAATTACCTTTAACTGAGATCCTTAGTAATAGTAAAGTACTAATAATTAAATTATTAAAATGACGGAATGAAAACTGGAATAAAATTATGAAAAATAAGGAAGGTAGTAAAAGGAGGATGCAATGATTAAAGGAAGAAATGAATGAAGAAAGATGGCCACAATAATGCAAGTGTAGAAGAAGAACTGAAGGAAAGAAGCGAAAAAGAAACATGGAAAGGAAAGAACGAATGGAAGTGAATAAAGGAATGGGATGAATTAATAACAGTGAAGTAAGGATGGATTAACAGACTGAATGAAGGTGTATAAGCTTATAAAGATATAATAAACCAGTGAATGAAAAACAGAATGAAGAAAAGAATTACTCACAGGCAGTATAAATGAATTAATTAAAAAAGGATTTAAGCCAGGAATAAAATTGAATGAAATTACAGTAATGGATATATGAATAGCCTTTGCCTTAAGACAGCCATTATTTTACAGATTCCCTATTTTACTGTTAGCATTATATTCAGGGTGGCTGCTGCGTTGTGTAATGTGTTTTGTAATTATCACCATCGTTCATAGGAAAAGGAAGCAGCTGGACGCTTTCTCTCTCCTCACATCTCTTTGTGACAGAGGAGGGTTGCAAAAGATTTATGACAAATGCCAACCTGCAAAATGAACAGTGTCCCATGACATGGTTGCCATGTGTGGTATGTACTTTCTTTAGTGGCAAAAACTTCTGGAACGTGGCGGGGGTCAAAATGTGATTCCCTAAATAGACTGTGTTTCTTTAATATCACAAATGCAAACAGTGCAAATTATATCTGCATTCCTCCTTAATGCCATCTTCACGCTTCCAAAAGTTCTTGTTGCCTTGCTGATGTCACAACACCCACAAAAAACACAGGTACTATAGTCAGAAATGTTGATTTCCCTGAGGGCTCGGTATTTGAGCAGGCATAATGTCACTGTATTATTAATTTAGTTGGGAGCGATCCAATTCCTTCTCGGGGTAACATGTCACGAGCTAGAAATGAAAGCACATTATGGTCTGTAATGGCTGCACTGGTACAGGAGGTGTGACATTCTGATGGTGTAGTGGTGCTTCCCAATCTTTGTTGGTTCTGTTCTCACAGTGCATGTTTGCTAGTTTTGGCACCTTAGTGGACAGTCTTAAGTAGGGATGGGTCGCTGGACCATGTCTTGACTTGTCAAAGCAGTACCGAATCGAAACAGTGGTTCGAATCTCAGTTGGATATTTAATTGCTATTCCAATTTATTATAATTGATTGTTTCTTTGTTAAATGGCACTCGTATAAAATGGAAATAAATAAAAATGAGTATGTGGTTGCCTTTCTTTTTGAAAGATAACAAACCATGCATTTAGTATTTGCTTTGAATGTCGAGTGTTGTTCTCAAACTGCCAGAAGAGAGTTAAAGTCCTTGACCTCCATAGTCGAGGGTTTTTGACTGGAGACGATGAGAGCTTGAGAGCACTTTGGCTGGTTTTGGGTTAGAAAAAAAAGCTTATGATCAAGACACGAACAGTGAATCAGGCAATGGCTGTGTAGTATTTGTATTTGTACAACAGGTGACGTAGTAGAGCTGTTTTTCAACTGCTTTGAGGTATCAAATCATACTGGCTTCAAATGTGCTCATGCTGCAAACGTCTCGTCCCATGACCAAGTTCATAGGGTGAACAGGAGCCAGGAAACAAGGGGGCGAGTGCAGAGACTCTACGAAAACCACTGGACAGGGTGTATATAGAGGAGGCACAGCAGGATGTAATTAATCAGATTGCTGTGTGAAGGGAAAATGGTCGGAAAGGAGCCATGTCAGGATGATGTTCAGCTGATGACAGAAAACACATCTGTTAGGAGTTAGATAAGTGAAATTTAGTTGTGACCAGTGGGTGCTTAGACTGCACGTTTAGGTGATCATCTACGCAGGGAGCAAATATACAAAAAAATCATCAAGGAGATGTTGAAATCAAATTAATACTTATATATGAATATATTGATGATATGTAAGCAATCACAGTATTAGAGCAAAAGAATAACTCTCTTGGGGAAAACTGTACAATTTAAAGGCGTCTCGGAGACCCTGTTAGGCTGCCTCTAGCCTGGATACAAGATGAGATACAGTTGCCAACGCTGGTGTCCCAGCTGGTCCCATAAATGCTCCATTGGCGCTAAGTCTGGGGACTGGGCAGGCCAAGGATGTATCGCAATCTGGCAAAGACATTCCTGGAAAACCCTTGCTGTGTGGGTGGGCATTGTTCCCATCAAAAATCTCAGTTGGAAGCCCTGCCATGAGAGGCAACACGTGTGGCCGCAGGATGTTCTGCACATATCGCTGATCTGTTAGTGTCCCTCGTGTCACGACCAGAGGTGACTCCCCAGATCATCACACCAGCAGTTGGGCAGTGTGTCACTAGACAGCAAGGGCAGAATTGAACCACTCACCATGTGGCCTCCATACTCGAACCCAGTCGTTGTTGGATCACGAACAGAACCTGGATTTGTTGCTGAAGACAGTTAGTCGAGATACAGTTCCAGTCCATAGCAGTCCAGGTTTCTCGTTCACAACACCACTGCAAACGAAGGTGACTGTGGCTTGCTATCAGTGGCAGGACATGTAATGTTGCCATGACAACAAATTTCCTTCTGCTAAATGCCTGGAAATGGTCCGGGTAGAGACAGGCATGTTGTGAAGGTGCCACCTGTGTCTGGATGGTGGACAACAAAACTGTGGGAGCTGCTCGTGCTTGTTGGGGGATCAAGCAATCCTCTCTGCTGGTGGTTTGTCTGGGTCATCTGGAGCCTGTTCGCCACTCCTAACACCTCCTAACAGCCAGGTTAGAACGGCCTAGAAGGCAGGAAGTTGACCATAGTGCTTCGCCTAATGAAGCACCCCCTCTGCTGTGTCAAGTGGGCAAAATGTCTTTGAGTGCATCATAGAGGCATGTCTAGCAGTCAACGGTCTCTCACCAAGAGGTACACTACCCAAAAGTCGCCTCTGAGAGCACCGAGGGAAGTCTAGTTATCTGGGTGCATTATTTAGTTTGTAAAGAGAATATTAATCTATACATCATGCGTGTAAAAGTTTGGCCACCTTTCCAGGTGATCCACTAGTGTAATGAGTTGGTACTTAATTCACATATTAATGGAAAATCCATTCATTTTACTCTTACCTGCACCCATGTCCACCAAAATGGGAAAAATCTGTCTGAGATATTTTACACCTTGACGATGATAAAAGACGTTCTCCTAACAATATAAGCCAAGCCACCTGTCACATCGGACCGCGATAAAATTTTGAGATAGACGCAGAAACTAACTCCAGCTTGTCTTTAGTGAAGGGTTAACATTGTCCTAGAAGACCTATTTCAGTCTGTTGAGCATTTTCGGGACATGGCCGTGCGCTGCTGGTATCGAAAAAAGGTGCGTTTGTGTGTTCCATCTCTTGTACGGATATACAGGACTCGATAATCTCTAGCGCATTTGCATTTTCCATTATTAATGTGTCAGCAGGTGTGTGCTGCTTCAGTGACATGAGACTGTTTTAAAGAATATTGAAGGTGGGATAAATATTAGATTTCTAGATTTAATTTTCTCTCCTCTGTGCATCCTGTCAGAAACGGTTCCGGTGAAGAGAACGCTGCATTGCTATATAATACGGAAAATCAACAACCTGGGCGTTTGCAGTATTAGCCATGTGACATCTGAATCCGACACAGAAACGAACGCTACTCATTTTAAAGTGCTGAAGACATTACATACATTTCATATCACAATTTAGCTCTTGTCCTGCACACAACACATCAACTATGAGAACCAACTGTTTACCTACCATCTAATGTATCCCTCAGTAGGACATGCTCAAAAGTACATTTTGGCTGACCTCTATGTACAGAATATTCACTGTCCATGGGGAAGAAAGGTGCTTTAAGTGATTTTGAACGTGGCATGGTTGTTGGTGCTAGGCAGGCTGGTCTGAGTATGTCTACTGGGATTTTCACACACAGCGCCATCTCTGGGTTAACAGAGAATGGTCCGAAAAAGATTATATATCCAGTGAGATCAGTTCTTTGGGTGAAAATGCCAGAGGTCAGAGGAGAATAAATAGACTGGTTTGAGCTGATAGAAAGGCAACAGTAACTCAAACAACCACTTGTTACATTTGTGGTAAGCAGGAGAGCATCTCAACACGTCAACCTTGAAGCAGATGGACTACAGCAGCATAATACCGCACCGGGTGCCACTCCCGTCAGTTAAAAACAGGGAACTGAGGCTACAATTGGCACAGACTCATCAAAATGGACAATAGAAGATTGGAAAAAGTTGTCTGACCTGATAAAATCTCCTGGTGTCGATTTCTGCTGCGGCATTCGATGGTAGGATCAGAATTTGGCCTAAGCAGCATGAGAACATGGATCCATCCTGCTTTGTATCAGCGGTTCATGCTGGTGGTGTAATGCTGTGGCATTTATGTTCTTGGCATACCTTAATACCAATCAAATATTGAACAGGGAGTATTGTTGTTGACCATGTACCTTTCTTTATGACCACAGTGTACCATCTTCTGATGGCTACTTCCAGCAGGTTGACACACCATGTCACAAAATCATCTCAAACTGGTTTCTTGAGCATGACAGCGAGTGCACACTAGTCAAATGGTTCCATCTTATTTTCCAATAGGACATCAACACAAAATAATTTTGCCTGGGGTGTTCAAAAAGTTGGTGGCACAGGGCGCAAGGCAGGAACTACCCTAGACTGGGCGCCAGTCCATCGTAGAGCACACACTCAACCTAACACACGTCTTTGGACTGTGGGAGGAAACCCGGAGTAAACCCACAGGCCTGTGTGTGCAGTACTGAACGAGGCTGAGACAGCTTGTTTGGAAATAGACGCTCTCCATTGGAGACTCTCTTTTTGTCTTATAGCCGTGCACCATGTTGTTTTGGAGTACCTCTCTCTGTATCTCGCCCTCTCTCCTGCCCTCGCTCTCCTTTTCTCATTGTGCCCAGCTTTTCCTCTCATCTACAATCTGTCGTCTTGAACAGCTGCCCGTGCTCGGTTCCGTCGCCACCCCCGGGGTCTCTATTGATATTCTGTGTCGTTCCTGATTGAATCCCCACTCTGTGATTCAATTACCGATTCCCGTCTGCTGCGGTCGCTCTGCTTTGCTCTCTGGCTCCTCTCGCTTTCTCTCCGTCAGAGGAGACGTTTAATTAGTTAGACAGTTCCCATCTTTCTCTCGTGCCTCGCCCAGACCCTGCCAAAACCAGCTGGGAAAGCAATGAACCAGGAACAGTGGCATCCCTCATCAGCTCTCAAGCTGTCAACCCGAAAGCGCTGCGTCGCTGATCTCCAGTCAGTGAATTTTCCTTTTTCTCTGAGAAAAGCCTGCTTTGTATTCTGACCATTAATCTTGTAGAGATTTAATGCCCAGAGCGTTGTGGGTAATTATTCAGAATCCTTGTTGGCCTCTCCTGAACTTGAAAAGTCCCTGAAACTACATTTGCACTTCTTGATGACTGTTATTTTTATTTTATATGGTGAGACCTTTGAAGAAATGTCATGACTCGCAGCTTTGTTGTACTCTTACAACAAAATATATGCGCGTTAAGCTTAAGCATTAAATGTGAAGAGACACATTCATCAGGGCTCAATTGTGATGGCTCATATGCACACATTGGTACCAGCCAGGGTAAATCAGTTTTAATTATATGCTAGTGCCACATGTACTGACCGTTACGTAAACTGATTTGATCAACTCAAATGAATACAATTTGTTTCTTATTAGAGATGAATTCTACATTCAGTATGATTAGGCTTGAAAAGTACATTTTCTGGTTTTCCATGGTCCCAAATGAGTGTGTTTATCATTACATTACATTTACAGCATTTAGCAGACGCCCTTATCCAGAGCGACTTACAATTGGTACAGTCATCTAAGCAATTGTGGGTTAAGGGCCTTGCTCAAGGACCCAACAGTGGCAGCTTGGCAGAGGTGGGATTTGAACCCTGGACCTTCTGGTCCATAGTCCAGTACCTTACCCACTAGGCTACCACATACAGTAACTGTATCGTCTGTTGCTGTTTGTCCACTTTGTTGCTGGTGTGTGGCTATGAGGCTGGGTTTGGTAATGGCTTCATGAGGTTACCAAACATTTGACTTGTCTCTTTTGCCCATAGTAGCACCTCAGTTTCACCTGTACAGGTAGTCCCCAATTTACAATGAGGATACCTTCCGACAACTCCATCGTGAGTTAAATTTATTGTAATCCGACAAGTTTAATATATACAGTGGTATATATAACTTGTCAAATTCGGTTCTTGATGGATTTTGACTTGAACAATTTGGTTCTTGTCATTTTCCCGATACTTCTTAAACGTATGAGTCGAGCCACATGATTCGTTTCAGCTGAAATTCGATTCACGATTCATTTGTTTTTCTTTACTTTTACATCTAAAGTACTATATTCTTAGTGGAAATGAGTCTCTGTGGGTCCTAAAGAGGTGAGTTTAGAAGAGCCAACCGAAAGCAAGACATGAATTGAATGCTCCAGAACACATTTAACTTCAGATGGATTTGTTGAACATCTCCCCATCATAAATCAGGGAGCATCTGTGTAATGCAGCTCCATTAATGCATATCATGCCTTATACAGTGTGGATTTTCTGGGGGTCTGGAACGGATTCATTCAATTTACATTATTCCTTATGGGGAATAATGTAAATTTTACATTACTCAGCCTTCTGGATATATACTGTATATATCGTAGCATAGCCTATCTTAAACATGCTTAGAACACTTACATTACACGTACAGTGCAAAACCTTTAACGCAAAGCTTATTTTATTATTAAGTGTTGGATATCTCGTACAGTTTATTGAATAGTGTATTGAAAGTGGTTATTACCACAACCTCAGCTTTTCCTCACTACATTACCCAGCACTCATCCCTATGGTACGCACTCTGGATTTCCTCATTTAGTGTTGGAGAGTGTCATATTGCATAACGTTGCTTATGTGTGTTATCGGATTCCCATCATAAATCTGAAAAATCGTAATACGGACCATCGTAAAGCGGGGAGTACCTGTATAGCATTAGCAATATATAACATTATTAAGGTTATCAGTGGATTACTATAACATATAAAATAGTGGTCTGAAGTTGCACCAGTTAGATTTTATTTACATTTATTTGATTTATTAATTGTTTAATTATTTGTTGAGAAACTATAATAGATTGGTTTATTAAGGATGCTCCAACTAATGCCTCTAAAGGAGTCACACACAGACACTTAACCACTTTATTAGCTACACCCCATAACAAAAAGCCAACTTTAGTGTCCCGTAAGCAGGTAAGATAGGGTTTGTGCAATGTTTCTTCATTCAGCACATGTAATATGCTACATTTAATAGGTTTGACTGTAACGCCACCACAGCACAGTTAGTGTGTAGGCTATTTGGATTAGGCCAGAACTTTCTGCAGTCATCTCTTAATGAGAGCAAAAACTTTTGCTCTGAAAGCAGTGTGTGTGTGTAAGTAACACTTCTTCCCACACATCTGCCTACAGCAGTTGCACCACATCCTTTGGCGTAGTGGTGGAGAGCTGCTTAATATACAAGAAGACTGAGTATGCTTTAAAAGCAAGGTCTTAAAAATGATAACTGTGGTAGCCTAGCGGGTAAGGTACTGGACTATGGACCAGAAGGTCCAGGGTTCAAATCCCACCTCTGCCAAGCTGCCACTGTTGGGTCCTTGAGCAAGGCTCTTAACCCACAATTGCTTGCATTGTCAGATTGTATCAATTGTAAGTCGCTCTGGATAAGGGCGTCTGCTAAATGCTGTAAATGTAAATGATAATAAATTATAATAGGAAATAAAACTCTGTCTTTTACTATAACTTTGGATGTCAACAGCTGGTCACCTCAACAGCCAAATATTGCAATAAACATTTGACCTAATACTTTACATCATCCTAAGGATTCTATCTACTGCATTTGCCAATACTCAGTACTCCAGGCTTCAAATCCCACCTCAAATTGCCAATCTTCGGTCCCTGAACAAGACCCTTAACCCATAGTTTCTTGTATTGTAAGATTGTATGGATTTTAAGTCGCACTGGATGAGGGCGTCCGCTAAATGACATAAATGTAATATGATAATTAACCAAAACAGTAGTTATCGTGAACTCTGAAACACTGTCACTGCATTTTAGTCAAATAAACTGCAGCGTCACCATTTTTTAGAACGGTTCTTCTTTTAAACACTCCACTACAGGACCCTGTTGTGGTCACCAAGGGTTTTGCCATTTGGCTTGGAAAAAATGTAAGAAAATAAAAAGAAAAGAAAAGATAAATAGATAAAATAGTCATAAAAGCTGTTAAGTATTTGTATGAATTATATTAAGTAAAAGCTTAAGCTGCAGAAATAATCAAGTAAAGTATAGTTACCAATAAAACTTGGTAGTACAGAAGTACTTTGTTACTTACCACCTCTGGTTAACAACTGATTAGTGTACACTGAAGCAGGTCTGATCTCCAGACAGAACTTTCTGCAGTTGCCTCTTAATGAGACTAAAAACTTTTGCTCTGAAAGTTTAAGACTGCAGAGCTTCAGCACCGAGCTTGAAGAGTCTTGGGGAAGATGGTCAGTTTATCGGCGGTGCTCAGATAAGAGGGAGTGTAATTTTTCAGGTTCACTGAAGTGAAATCAGTTTTGCCGAAAGAGAGATTACATTGAACACTAATCCGAGCAGATATGGCCTCGGTTTTGTTTCGTATTTGACATTTTTAATGACTCACTGTAGCTTAAAGTTTCCAATTTTCTGCCTCAGTGACCAAGTAAAACCTCCTCCAGCTTTAAACTCACTGACTAAAATCAAACAACATGTCTGTTGGTAAAAATCGAATCCATTTTTAATGCTTTCCTGGTCGCCTGCTCTGCAGCGCGGTCATTACTACTTTAATGGCTCTGCTTGTTAACTTGCCGTCTGTCTTGAAGTTCTTTTGGGAACGCAACTGTTTCAGAAGAACAAGGTCTATTCGTGTTTTAATCACTTGACCTACATTCGTCATGGTGAATTGAACCTACATTCCCTTTAAGAATTGAACTGAGAGCATCTGACAAAATGACTGTTCCCTCTTCCTACCCTAGCTTTGTCTGATGACACTGGGTTTGATTAAAACCTGGCTGGACAGCGATGTATAAAACATGGTCATTGAATTGCACCATTAATTCATCAAAGACGTACAAGAACAATGGAGTGTGTAGAGTAGAATGAATGTTGGTCGGTCTTTGTTCTCCAGGTCTCAGATTGTGGGTGGACAGAAGAGGAGGACATGGGACCACAATGTATATTCATAATGTCACCTATAATATCTCCTTCCATTGAACTGTAAAACGATACTGCATCAGGGCGTCTGAAATGAAAAGGAAATCAATTTTAATACTGATGTTACTCCATACGTTAAAATAATGAATCGCACATTTTTCATCCTAACCTTCAGAAAGGATTTAAACCTTCTGATTTAGTAGTCCAGAGCCTTAACTAATAAGTCACTGTAGTCTTAAAAGAACCATCAGTCTTCTGAGAGGAAGGTAACTCTACATATCATCAGCATTGCGATATAATTACCGGCCACTATGTTAGATACACCCGTTCAACTGCTTGTTAGCGGAGATATCCAATCAGCCAATCACAGGCATGTAGATATGGTCAAGACGACCTGCTGAAGTTTAAACCAAGCATTGGAATGACTCTGAACATGGAATGGTTTTTGTGCTAGACAGGCTGGTCTGAGTATTTCTGAAACTGGTGATCTACTGGGATTTTCATGCACGGCCATCTCTAGGGTTTACAGAGAACAGTCCGAAAAAGTGAAGTCAGATTTATTTATATACTTTTACAATGGAGCATTGTCTCAAAGCAGCTTTACAATTTTAGAGTATCTTCTAAGATCTAGGGCCAATCCCAAACTGAGCAAGCCTTGGGCGACAGTAGCAAAGAGAAACCCCCTTTATAAGGAAGAAACCTTGGGAGGACCAAACCTTGAAGCAGATGAGCTACAGCAGCAGAAGACCACACCAGGTGTCACTCCTGTGAGCTAAGAACAGCCAACTAAGCCTACAAATTGACTCAGGCTCACTAAAAGCGGACAATAGAAGATTAGAAAAGCGTTGCCTGGTCTGATGAGTCTCGATTTCTGCTATGACATTCAGATGGTAGGGTCAGAATTTGACCTAAACAACATGACATCTTCCTCTCACACTCTGAGCCCCTCAACACCACCTGAGCATCGTTTAAACCCCACAGCCTACCTGAGTATTGTTGCTGACCATGTTCATCCCTTTATTACCAGTATACCCTCTTCTGATGGTTACTTCTGGCAGGAGAACTCACCATCTCACAAAATTACCTCAAACTGGTTTCTGGAACACGACAGTGAGTTCACTGTACTGAAATGGCCTCCATAGTCACCAGATCTCAATCCAATGGAGCACCTTATGGATGTGGTGGCAACTGTGAGATGCTATCATGTCAATATGGACCAAAATCTGTGAGGAACGTTTCCAGCACCTTGTTGAATCTATGACATGAAGAATTAAGGCAGTTCTGAAGACAAAATGGAGTCCAACCCGGTAATAGCAAGGTGTATCTAATGTAGTGGCTGGTGATTGTATGTATCTCTCCAAATAATCTTACCTACAGAGAATACAGTGGGTCATAAAATAAACGCCTGTGAAACATCAAAGCTAGCAGTCGCAGTTTGTCTATAAACATTTATACTCTGCAGAATAAATGAAGCCTGTTATGTCTGGATGATCCGCCCTTTCTAAGAAGAGGTTATTTTTTTCTGAGTTGTTTGGTCCTGATTGTCCATGGACACCACAAACCCTAAGGGAAAATGTAGCTATAACTACATCAACTCCATATTAACAGCTCAGCTCGCAAATTCTGTCACGTCAGTCTCATTCTAGCAGGTTGTTTCTCGTTATGTTGTACAGATGCAATTCCACTGACACTCTTGAACTAACTTTAAGGGAAATTTCTGTTGCTGAAAATCATTTGTCATGGATAGAGATGAAATTAAAAGACCCTAGATGCACTATATTGCCATAGGTTTGTGGACACCCAAATATTACATCCAGTACATGGGTAATATGGAGTTTCCCCCCCACCTTTGGTGCTCCAACAGTCTTTGTTCTTCTAAAATGGCTTTCCACTAGATTTTGAAGCATGACTACTGTGAGCCCCTGGCATACTTTTGGCATTCCAGTGCATTTTCAAGGTGTGTGATGGAGTGGAGGTCAGTTTTTGTGCAAGCCAGCAAAGGTCTCAATCAAAGTTTGCAAACCAATTCTCTCTGGACTTTGTTTAAGGATGACAGAGCAGAACGTTGATGAACTGACTTGTTGGAAGTGGAAATCTATAAATGTGACTTATTGAGAGTCACTGGGGCATCAGTACAACCCATTCTACTGCCACTGTCTAGGAAGAGTCCAGGAATGAATGCTTTATATTATACGTGTTACAAGTGAGTGTTGATGAAATAGCAGAAACCACTTATTAGAAGGGCTGTCTACAAATATTTGTATTCATTTGAGATCTACAAGGTGGAGTGCCTTGACCCTCACCAGGAAAAGAGGACAGAAACTGAAACTGCCTCGAGAGCCATTCATTTATCTCTGCATTGGTGATTAAATGAAGCAGAAGGCCATGGACGTGGCAGAACCACATTAACTCATTAACATCGACTCTTTCTGCGGTGACGGATGTTGGTTGATGAGGGAGACAGAATGTGCTTCAGGGTTCAAACTGGAGGGAATGCGTTATGTGTTATGGATGCATTATTTATTATCCGTGTCTGGAAAAAAAAGAAATGTAGGAGTGTGTCTATGGCTTTGAAAGTCATGTATTGTGAAGTCATACAATCTAATGTGTCTGTGTCTCTCTGAAGGTTAAAAGGAAGGGTCTGCTTTCCACTTTTCGTCATCCATATCAAATCAGACAAAGCCATGTCCTCCAGGCTGAGTGGCTGTATAGGAAAGCAGATACATTTTAGACCAGGGTGATATTTTCTTAAGGATTTTAGGCTGACCGTACACTAGACGACTTTGAAAAGATTCTGAGAAGATTTTTAAAAGACTAAAGTCTGACACCCTGTCACGTCTATAGAGTTGTTGTTGCAGAGTAGTGACACAGTTTTGCAAAGACTGGGGATGTTACGTGGTCTAATTGCACGACTGCAACTAGATTCCTTTGAGGTGATTTCACATGATGCTGTTGATGAAACCAGGTATTGAGATTTCATCTGCTACTGTAGTCCATCTGTGGTTTGTACTTTTTTTTACTTTGTTCCCTAGTGGTCAGTGCCCCCACAGGACCACCACCCCCTCCCCCAGTGAAACTGTTTAGTGTAATGCCAGCAATAGGTTGGCATGTGCGTATATAACACATTCATTTTCTGCATTGGTTGTGAAGACGTTAGTGATGATATGGTTAAAACCGCTTTAGTTGCTTTAGTAACTAAATTGAGCAAGAGTCCATGGCCAATAGATGTGGAACTGGACAGATTCAGGCACGGTGACGATGAGCCATTAACATATACAGCATCTGTGCTGCATAATTGAAGGCTTAAGCAGGAAATATGGTGACATTAAATACTTATAATATGGAAATGCAGGGTCACTGAATACAGCACATTTCTCCTCCTCTTCAATTAACCCAGTGTCATCCTGATCTCGCAGGCTTAACTCACAGTACCGTATGGTGTGAGCTCTAAGCTGTTTTAAGCCAGGAGGTCTTAGAGACCAAACAGAAATAAGAATATAGGGCGTTTTTCTCGCCTAATTCTTGGTTAATTAGTTTAATGCTATAGTTCGTGGTTATGACACTGAACATCTTTTGAAAAAAGTCATCCAAAAAAAAGTCTCTTCAGAAACTAGCTACAGTCCTAGCTATCCCCCCCCCTTTTTTTTTCCTCTTTCAGTCCCTTTCGGAGGTTATGTGTGCATTTTCTGTTTGCACCTTTTTGTGCTGTATAGATACAGTGTCACTACTGGGAGGTCGCATAAAGCTAACTTTTAGTAACTTTTAAATGGTACCTATATGCTCCAAAACCTGAGGGGGTGTTAATGACTTTGACACCAAATTAGGTTGCAGAACAATGAATACAAAAGCATCCCAGCTGCGCTTGGGAGGGAGGTACAGCAGAAAGGTAACGTCTGCTGTGTGTGTTGGTACATCATCAATGAGAATGAATAATGACACTAATGAGAGGAAGAGAAACTCCAAAGCCCGTAAGTGTAATTAAGCTCGTCTCCAGTGTAAGCCTAATTAATAGAAGAAAAAGTGCGAAATAAAGAAGTGCCTTGCTTTGTATGCTCCAGGCATCCAGCAGGGAACAGCCTGGACTTATTCACTGATGCAGGGCTGGAGCTCAGAGCTATAGTTAAGCAAAAAAACACTTCAAGTACACTGTTTTTCACTTAGCCCCAAATAGAGTAATCATCAGACGATGGATGTTTGGTTTTGAAAGTTCTTTTAGGTTGGCTACAAGGTTACTCTAGCTCACGCACACATGTGCATGAATACGTCCCAAAACGCAGTCGAACCCGACTTTTCAAGGTCCTGTTATTCAAAATCCTGCTGTAACATATGGGTGTGTTAATAGCCGCTTTTGCACCAAACAGTTCTAGGGACTAATTTGGGAGGAACTACCCTCCATGGAGCACTCCAAAGAACTACATTCGCACTGCCAGTAGGAACACTGTATGACGCTGAGCTGATGTAATCCACGCAAATTTCACTTAGACGATTCGAAATCGTGTTGCATCTCCTCTGTCGCTCAATGAAATTGCAGTTGCCCTCAACTTGGGTCTGGACCAGTCACTATACACTTGCATCACTACGTCTGGACCATATGCTGTGATCATACGTCTGGACCAACCGACACACTTGCATCACTCAGGTATGAGTGATGACTGAGAGAAGACCCTATCTTGAAGTATGAACTACTTGGAAGTCCCTATACATGGCATTCTAAGATCTACAATCGAGCCCAGTTCCTGCGGTGCGAACACGCGACAATGGGGGCACAGTTCTAAGAACTGTGAAAGCACCTATTCCCACCTCCCTGCTATTCAAACTACTAATTCGCTATAATGAATATATTAGACTGATATCATTAACAGAAGACAGAAGGGTGATTTCCCCAGAAGAATAATTGGAGCAGACTTCCATTATCTAAATGGAACAGTGGTAGCCTAGTGGTTAAGGTACTAGGCTGTGGACCAGAAGGTCCAGGGTTCAAATCCCACCTCTGCTAAGCTGCCACCGGTGGGTCCTTGAGCAAGACGCTTAATCCACAATTGCTTGGATTGTAAGATTGTATTAACTGTAAGTCGCTCTGGATAAGAGCGTCTGCTAAATGATGTAAATATTTATCAAACGATTTTGTTGAATGTGGTACACCTGGATAACAGAATCTGACTGTTTTAATGCTTAGTTTAAATGACTTCAAATAGTGTTTCTGCTGCCATAAATGATTAAATACGAACAAAACCTTGTATACAAACTCCTGGTACGGTATCTGATTTGACCAGTCAAACATATGAGGTACTTTAATTCCTGAGAGGAGAATGTGAAGTGGCACATGCACCCAGACAGACAAACGTGCACCATGCATGCATGTTTACAATGGTGTGAATTTTTTAAAGTTTAAAAACATCATCAAACCGTCCTAAAAGTAGGTAAGGATAACTCAATTGAACAAATAGGGCCTCACAGTGGCTGGTTGGGTAACACTGTCCCTCACAGCAAGAATGTCTTGGGTTTGATCCCAGGTGGAACGGTCTGGGTCCATTCTGTGTGGAGTCTACATGTCCTCCCTGTGTCTGTGTGGGTTTACTCCGGGTATTCCGGTTTCCTTTCACAGTCCAAAAACATGCTTTGGGTTAATTGATTACACTAAAGTGTGTATATGAGTGAGTGTGTAATAAACATGACCATCGTTCATCGGCGAACATCATAGTCCATGGAGACTCCAGTCTGACCTTGTCGATCAAACTGTCATAATTCCAAACAAAAATGGCAGAGACAATCCTTGATGCAATTCCACCTCCACCTTGAACCAGTCTGTCATTCCTAGTGCACATCTCCCCATTGTCACACTGTCCTATGTATATCCAGCACCACCTTCAAATATGTCTCTCCCACTCCATTCCTTATATAATACCACAACTCCTTTCTCAGCACCATGTCACAAGCTTTCTCTATATCCAAAAACATACAATGCAACTTCTGGCCTTCTTTACATTTCCCCATCAATACTCTCAAAGAAAAAGCTCTTTAGTGCTTTTTCTAGACAAAAAAACATACTGCTGCACACAGATCAATAGCTCTCCGATTGTCAGCCCAGCTTCCATTTGTTATATCCCCTAACTTCATACTGTGACTGATCAACTTTGTCTCTGTAGGTACTGCAGCTTGACATGTCACCCTTATTCTTAGATATCAGCACTATTACACTTATACTCTTTTCAGCCATCCTATTACTTTTCAAGATGTTGTAAGCAATTTGATTAAGAACCTCACTGCCATCACTCCTAAAGCCAATGAGCAAATAAGGTGCTACTATTAATGAATGAGAGCTTGTTTTATCATTGTTTTACTCCATAGTCACTGAAATTGCCTGGCTAAGATTTGTGTGCTCAAACCTTTTGTTGAGAAGCTTCTATAATATATCCCGTCAACAATTTTGTTACTAGTTCTTGTTATTGTTGATGAATTGGAGAACTACAAACTGTGCACTTTAAGTTGAGCTAAATTAGGATTTGATTGGGTTATAGCAAGTGGGGTGTTGCTAGAAAATGGTTTCTCTGGAGTTACCTGGTGGCACGTCAGTAGCATCACTTTATACCTGTTTAGCATGCTGTATTTGTCGCTCTATCAACTCCATGTATTGCTAAGCAGAAAAGGGAAGCAGAGCTAAAGATGAAAAGCTGTCTGTTTAGATTCTTGATTTTCCTTGAGTTATTAAATTCAGCTATGGACAGAGTAAATAAATACACCCTTGTCACATTTACCCTGCTGTTGCCGTCTTTGAGTCTTCTCATCTTGTTAAATTGGCTTTTCATTACAGCAATGCGATTGAGTTTTCCTCCATACATGCTGATCCCAAGGAGCCCAGAACATTTAAATGTTTGTGAAAACTGAAACGCATCTAATTTCTAGTTAGAGGTTTGCTGGATTGGACATTTTGCATGTGACTGGACTTTTTAGCTCTGTTTTGAGTGTAGTCATTTTTGTTATTTTAATAACAAAGGTCAAGACATATTTGAATGAGGTAATTTTCTTGATAATATCTAGATTGCAACATCCCAGCATCCCAGCACGCTGGGTTAATTGTATTAACATAATCTATAATTGGTTTATAATATGAATTATCTTGGCATGACGATGCCACCAGCACTGTTCTACACTCCCACTGCCAGTATGTGCTGATCTGGGATCAGCTGCCCAATATTTCCATTCATGGTGGTACTTGGTGTTCCTTGGTTGAAACTATGTAGGTGAATCTCTACGGTCATCTGTTAGAGGTGATTAGCTGTGCAAATGTCTGTCTGTATAGCACTGGTTTATCTTCAGGCTGTTTTGTCTAAGGAATATGCTTTAGGCATAAGAGCTACATAAAAGTTCTACATGTAAAAGTTTCCTTCCATCAACTGACAGCAGTGTGAGATTAGTCCTTTTATGTTTACATTAGAATTTAAGCAGAGGAAACAGATGCCCAATCTGTAGGCTGCAGATGCTATTAAATCAATATTTATGTGATAACCTTCATAAAGGTGAGATACAAGAAACTTCACCAACACGGATTTCTGCAGTTATGTGATTATTCAAGTATTCATGTAAACAGATTCCTTAGATCGGATTAAGGCCTAGAAATCAGTTTAAATAGTTTAAATGATTGACTTTTTTGTAGCTCAGTAATAGGATTTGTCAGTGCATGTATACCCCACTCTGAAAGCTAGAGCAAAAATGAGAAACAAATCCAGGAAATCACATTGTAGGATTTGTAAAGAATTTAATTGTAAATTATGGTGGAAAATAAGTATTTGGTCAATAACAAAAGTTCAACTTTCTCATAGTTGTACCTATGATGAAAATTACAGACCTCTCTCATCTTTCTAAGTAGGAGAACTTGCACAATCAGTGGCTGACTAAATACTTTTGCCCCACTGTATCTGAACACCTCGAATTTGGACCAGCAATTCAATGATAAACTTCACAAAGATAAGGAGCGAGGAAGTTCTCCACTACATTACTCCTCCAAAGTCCATATAATAGTAAACCCATTGCCATGGAAACATCTTCAGTGACTCAGGCAGTTATTTCTAGTCATTACGGCTATTAATCATGAGTCTCATTAGCTTTTGGCACCCAAACACCTAACATGTAGACCAGCAATCCACTGCTAAACTTGGGGAAGGAGTCTTCTCCAAAGCCATTATAGTTCTAAAGCCTGTTCACAGTAGGTGTGTCTTTTCAGTGAATGCAGGTAAATGCTCCTAGCCATTATGGGGATGAATTGCAGGGCTAATTCACTGCACTCCGGTGGCACCTGAACACGAATATGCAGGCCAGCAATCCATTAATAAACACAGAGCAAAAATGGCAAGGAACATCGCCAACACCTTGTTACATCAAGCACTTAATTATGGGGCTAATTATCCTTTGGCACGTGAATGCTGAAAATGTGGACCAGCAATTCATTGATAAACTAGAACAGGAAGGTATTTTGGTACCACCTTGTGTTTCCAAAATCGTTATTAAATCTTTGCAACACTTGTGGACATATATTTCTGGCCCATGTGTGGATGAATCAGGGGACTAATTAGCAGGTGGCATCTGAACACCTAAAATGTGGACCAACAATCCATTCAGGACTAGTAAGTCTGTAGTAGGAGGGGTGTGGTTTGTCATTATGGGAGTGGATCACAGGGCCAATTTGACCAGGGTCATATCTGGCTTATATTGAGCACAGATCGATGGGGGAAACGTATTTTTTTCTTTTTAGC
The DNA here is from genome assembly GCA_025084515.1 of Ancistrus triradiatus. Taxonomy (NCBI): domain Eukaryota; kingdom Metazoa; phylum Chordata; class Actinopteri; order Siluriformes; family Loricariidae; genus Ancistrus; species Ancistrus triradiatus. Next base: position 375,219 of record JAJAGP010000037.1, on the reverse strand, counting down.
TCAAGGATTCAACGTAAAATGTCAAAAAAAAGTGAACCAGTCTCTAGACTTTCTGGATGCACTGTATGTGGCACACAGTGAGAGCATGCTGCGTGTCTACTGAGCTGTTCAATTGGCTTTAAAGCTGATCATTAGTCCATTTCCTGTACCATACCTGTTCGATGAGCTCATTGCAGATAATGAGGAACCAGACTGCACTTAGGCTTTGTGTGTGACTCTTGTTCAATGACTCCGATTACAAAACAAGCCAGAAGTGAACAGAACGCAGTGGGCGTTCATTGATCAGATCACATTATAGCACGGTCAAGCTGCATACCCTGGGTAGCTTACACACCGCCTAGTTCCTCTGTGATCAGTTATCGGTGAGTGCAGTCATTGTTTGGCTGAAGAACGCGTTGTTATGGAGATGATCTGCTGCAGAGATGTTGAATTATTGTGGTTCAGTTTAACCCCTTTCATTCTGTCAAGACTATTAATCACAACCTGTAACACCAAACACATTGTTTTATTATAAACCCCACTTAAATTAATTTCCTTTATATTCAAGTCATATTTATTTCTATAGCCCTTTTTACCACATAGCATTGTCTCAAATCTTCTAAATAAGTCCAGTCCTAAACTGAGCAAGCCTAGGGTGAAGGCGGGGAAAGGAAAAACTCCCTAAACCTTGGGAGGACCAAGACTGAAAATGGGATCCATCCTCCTTGGGTGGTTAGATGTTATATGTAAGAATTAACCAAGTTAATTAATTAAAATGAAATATTATGAAGAGTATAATAAAATGGAGAATATAAAAGCTGTAGTGTATAAGCCAGTAGTGAAGAGACATTGGCAGGAAATTTACATTCAGCTAAACAAGTACTGTTAATGTTTGGCTCATATTTAAGTCTGGCTCCTCTTAACGTTCCCAGTTATTCACCTCCAAGGTTTTCCTTGCCACCCTCACCTCTAGCTGCCCATTTGCTTCTAGATTTGACTCTCTTCTTAAAAGCTGTGTAAAAATAAGACCTAAATGGACTGATTTTGTTCTGCAGGCTTCTCATCGTGTTTTCCTTTTGGTTTCTTCTCTCGTTTCCTCCACAGCTACAGTACGGCGTATCAGTGCATTTACTATTCTCCGGAGCACACAGCCAAAGCCAGGGAGATTCTGAGCACGGTGGCTCAGTTGCAGCCTCTGATCAGCAGCCTGGCCGAACGCCTGCTCCTGGAGGCCCAGCAGCACTGCAGTCACGGTCTGCGGGAGGCGCTGAAGAGCCTGGAGGAAAAGGTAACGACTTTCAGAGTTTCAGGAGATGCAACAGTAAAGCCGGCTTGTGCGATCTCAGCGATCTTATCATTTGTTATCATGCAAGTCACACTGTATGAGATTCCCATCAGATCTTGTGCAAATTTTATGCCGATCTGAGAGACATTGTGCTGTTCGTGTCTGATTATACCAGTGTTTCCCAAGCACTGAGAAATCATCAGGTGGGCCGTGGAAGTTTATCCAATTTCACCTGATTGGTGGTCTAAGTGAGCGGCGTGTAGAACAATTACATTCTCTTCCACTAGAGGGCAGTAAGATATCAGCTTTGTGTTTACATTGACAGCATTTAGCAGACGCCCTTAATCAGAGCGACTTACAATTGATACCATCTTACAATCCAAGCAATCGTGGGTTAAGGCCCTTGGCAGAAGTGGGATTTGAACCCTGGACCTTCTGGTCCATAGTCCAGAACCTTACCCGCTGTGCTACCACAGTAAATTGAGTAAATTGAGACTAGATTTTCATTATACTTCAGTAAATATACATTTTGTGACATTTTTGTTTGATGGTGTGCCTTGTGATTTTTCTAATGTGAAATAAGTGCAGGGAAACTGAATTATATGTTGATCTTCTAAATATATGCCTGCAAATAAAGAAAAGGACCACTTGCATCATCAAACTGGGAAGCATTAATTAGATTGACTCTGTCATGAAGGATAAACAAACAAATTGTTTGCCCGCTAGTTAGCTGTAATTCATCAGCTGTTTCTTTCTATGCCGTGTTCCTTTTTGCTCTGATGATATATCAGAAATACATTCTCTCCGCTGCCACAAACCACTCTTCCTTTAAATCCCATGTTATGTTTACCTTTTGCCATTTCCATAAACAAACATAGCATTTGTACAGCCTTGGTAGCTGTACTTGGACTGGACTCTGTTAGACGAGCCTGGTAGCAGCAGTCCCATTCTGTATGTTCAGATCTCTGATCTGAACCCGTGATCAAATAATATTTTAGCAGATTTTTATCTGGCACTGCAAAATTGGGTTGAAATTCATATTAAGGAAAGACCTAAGGGTGTTCTCACTCACAAAACAATCACATCTACTGGTGAAAAGAAGGTCAGGCCATGAGCTGTATGATGGCACTTGTTGGAAGGTGTCATGGAGGCCACTAGAAATGTCATGACCACTAGAAAAGCTACAAGAAACTATGAACGCTCAACAAATGGCTATAACGGTGATTTTTCAGTTTTCACTGGATGTGCAGATGATTCCTTTGGATGGGCAATGAACACCCCAGCCCATCCATAGACACACCCCTGGGTTAAAGTCCAAGCACTGCTTGGATTGTACCATGTAAGATTGTATCAGTTGTAAGTCTGGATACAAGCAGCTGCCAAATGTCCAAATGTAAATATAACGCCTGTCATAGGGAGCAAAATGAGTAATGATTGTCTGCGCCGAAAATTGTTGTGGCTTCACTGACAGGGCTACACAATGTAACAATTGTATTTCATGTCTGGATTAAGGACAGCCGAACGCCAAAAGCCCTTACAAATGGCCATCAGCATGTCTCTTTGCTCGCTCCAAAACCCAAACAAAGGCAAAGCGAGCACAGTTGCCAGAGCAGAGGCTTTGGTGTTTTATCAGTGTAATTAATGAAATACATCTGCTGCTGTCAGAGAACAATCTGCGATGCCGAGAATGTTGTGCCACGCGGAATAGCGGCCAATCAGCTGCCTTAATTGGTACATTTGCTCTGCCACTGCTGCCTTGATTAAAGCTGGGAGGCCACCCAGAAGCTGCAGCCAGACGAGCCTGATTGAAATCTCACAGAGTAAGAGAGACGGACAGGGAGATTAAACATTTGATTTCATGGTCCTATAGAAAAGTCTTTGTGTCCTGACCTCTGCCGCGTCGGCTCGCTGAGTGTATGTCTGGGCGCCATTAGCTTAGCACTCACAGCACTTTCACCGAGTGGCTCATCTATCAGTGTAGAAGAAGCAGCGAGCTGGAAAAGTCTTCAGCACAAACTGCAAATGTGGTTTTTCTGCACTCAACCTGTGGAGCCAGCAGAGGTCAGACCATGCCAACAGCTGATCGCAAGGACACGCGTTTACCACATTATACCGGTTGTGTATTTTATATTCATAGCGGAAGGTTATGATGGGTCTGAAAGACAGATTCTGGATTAATTTACACATATGCTGTGCATATACAATTTTAAATGCAAGAAGGTAGAAGCCGCCATCTTGTATTACAGCACATGCCTATTTGGGACTTGTAAACGTCATATTTGGGTTGGGTCCATGGATTCATGCTGGTTGCTTTAAGTTCTGATCCTACCATGTGCGTTTGGAAGCAGAAAGATTCATTGTGGAAGATTCATACATTACATCTACAGCATTTAGCAGACGCCCTTATCCAGAGCGACTTACAATTGGTACAGTCTTACAATCCAAGCAGTTGTGGGTTAAGGGCCTTGCTCAAGGACCCAACAGTGGCAGCTTGGCAGAGGTGAGATTTGAACCCTGGACCTTCTGGTCCATAGTCCAGTACCTTACCCACTAGGTTACCACAGTCCAAAGACTGGAAATTTGGCTGTTGAGAGAATTGCTGGCTTTGGCTGTTTTCAAGCAGTATGGGAATCCTTGGACTATCCTTCCACTTTGTGCAAGCATTTGTTATCTTAGGCCGGAAAGAGTAGTTCGTATCCAGCATATATGCTTTGAGTTAGCTCAGAGCCAGTAGCTGCTCATTCCCTTTGATAGCTCAGTTGGTAGCGTGGAGGACTGTAGGTGGTAAAGAAGGCCTCCTTAGGTCACTGGTTCGTTAGTGGTTATTTTTGGCCGTGTCATGTACTAACCTGGTGAATTTGCTATATTCCAAAACTGGCTGATAAAGGAAACAAATTGCTAGACTTCCCTGACCAGGAATCGAACTTGGGCCGTGGCAGTGAGAGCGCCAAATCCTAGCCACTAGACCATCAGGGACAGACATTCATTGTGGTTTTCTGTTCCAGTATTGAACCTGAGGACGCTGTAGCCTGAGATTAACCTTCTTGGTTGTTCCTGTTATTTTATAAAGAATGCTTATTGAAGTAGCTGTCAACTTATCTCATCAAGGTATTCCCACCCATAGAACTCCCACTTAATTCCACTCACTCTGTGACAGGGCTGCCCACTTGGCCCAATTTGGAATTTGTTGCAGGGACATTTGGAGTGACAGATTTGTGCCAGTTATCTCAAGTCTGTATGCAGTATATCGTTTCTTGTTGTATTTTTTGTTATTTATCAGCATTACATATGTTGCCTTTGACTTGCATGTTCATGTAAGTTAGTGTCCGGTTCTAGACAAGCATGATTACAGTAACTTAAATCACACAGTAATAAAGGTACACGTACACATTTACTACATTACTTAGAGCACGAACAGCTATGAGCATTACATTATAATACCTGTACACAAATCACACTACAGTAGGCAGCTTAACACTTGCTTAAAACGCACTCAATAACACTGACATAAACGCAAAATCCTTACAAGTAACCTGTCTATCAGGCCGCCTGGGGTCACGGGCGCTCCAGTATTTACAGTGGGGCAAAAAAGTATTTAGTCAGCCACTGATTGTGCAAGTTCTCCTACTTAGAGAGATGAGAGAGGTCTGTAATTTTCATCATAGCTACACTTCAGGTATGAGAGACAAAATGAGGAAAAAAAAATCCAGGAAATCACATTGTAGGATTTTTAAAGAATTTAATTGTAAATCATGGTGGAAAATAAGTATTTGGTCAACAAATTTGGTTTAACTCAATACTTTGTAACATAACCTTTGTTGGCAGTGACAGAGGTCAAACGTTTCCTGCAAGTCTTCACCAGGTTGGCACACACTGTAGCTGGTATTTTGGCCCATTCCTCCAGAAGATCTCCTCTAGAGCAGTGATGTTTGGGGCAACACAGACTTTCAACTCCCTCCACAAATTTTCTATGGGGTTGAGGTCTGGAGACTGGCTTGGCCACTCCAGGACCTTGAAATGCTTTTTACAGAGCCACTCCTTCGTTGCCCGAGCAGTGTGTTTGGGATCATTGTCATGCTGGAAGACCCAGCCACGTTCCATCTTCAATGCTCTGACTGATGGAAGGAGGTTTTGGCTTAAAATCTCAAGATACATCTCCCGTTCATTCTTCCCTTACCACGGATCAGTCGTCCTGTCCCCTCTGCAGAAAAACAGCCCCAAAGCATGATGTTTCCACCCCCATGCTTCCCAGTAGGTATGGTGTTCTTGGGATGAAACTCAGCATCTTTTTTGCTTCAGTTGAGTTTTTACCAAAAAATTCTATTTTGGTTTCATCTGACCACATGTTATTCTCCTAATCCTCTTCTGGATCATCCATATGCTCTGGCAAACTTCAGACGGGCCTGGACATGTACTGGCTTAAGCAGGGGGGCACATCTGGCACTGCAGGATCTGAGTCCCTCTCCGCGTAGTGTGTTACTGATGGTAGCCTTTGTTACTTTGGTCCCAGCTCTCTGCAGGTCATTCATCAGGTCCCTCTGTGTAGTTCTGGGATTTTTTTCTCACCGTTCTAATGATCATTTTGACCCCACAGGATGAGATGTTGCGTGGAGCCCCAGCTCAAGAGAGATTATCAATGGTGTTGTATGTCTTACAATTGCTCCCACAGGTGATTTATTCACACCAACCTGCTTGCCTATTGTAGATTCACTCTTCCCAGCCTGCTGCAGGTCTACAATTTTCTTCCCGGTGTCCTTCGACAGCTCTTTGGTCTTGGCCATGGTTGAGTTTGGAGTCTGACTGTTTGAGGCTGTGGACAGGTGTCTTTTATACAGATAACGAGGTCAAACAGGTGCCATTAATACAGGTGTAACGAGTGGAGGACAGAAGAGCTTCTTAAAGAAGCAGTTACAGGTCTGTGAGAGCCAGAAATCTTGCTTGTTTGTGGGTGACCAAATACTTATTTATTTTCCACCATGATTTACAATTAAATTCTTTAAAAATCCTACAATGTGATTTCCTGGATTTTTTTCCCCTCATTTTGTCTCTCATAGCTGAAGTGTAGCTATGATGAAAATTACAGACCTCTCTCAACTGTCTAAGCAAGATAACTTGCACAATCAGTGGCTGGCTAAATACTTTTTTGCCCCACTGTATACTGTAACTATTGTAATATCTATAAAATAAATATATATTATATATAAGAAATAATATATGTAAGAATACAGAGTACAACGGTTTGTAACATTTTAATACGTGCTGTAGATAAGTAAGTAACTAGCCAGCTTTTCACATGGGAGCTCAAATCGTAAATACAATATTTGAGACCACTTGAAGGCAGCATATGTTCCACAGAGCCCATCAACAAAGCGAGTCCTGTCATTCACACACACGGCGTTTGAATCCTTTCTTTGCTGACTAGCAATCAGCAGTATCATGTACCTGCTGTCAGCCAATCAGCAACCTGCTCACTGTTTTATTCAGATACCTGAATCCAGAAAGGACATTAATGAAGTTGGACAGAGTTGCTGGAGAAAATATTTAGGAATTTGTTGCAGATCGGCCCGAAACTGCGGGACTCCCTCGGCTAATGCAGGAGAGTTGGCAGTCCTGATGTAAACTCCAGATACTGTTGTACATCCCCTGAGATCTGGAGTTAGTAAAATACAGACGCTGTGTCTTCTAGCTTATGTAAATACCGGCGGTCCCTCCTGCAGAGAGTATTTGCATTCATGCTGGCCATCTTTTGTAATCTTTGCTGTGCGCTTGAGCACATTTCACAAAGTGTGAAAGGCAAAGGGAGGAAGTCTGGCTTTTCCTGGTTAGTGCTAATTCTTCAAAGTCAGCTTCGTATGTTGGAGTCCTAACGGGCTTTTCTGCTAAGTAAAGTCTTAGAATAAATAACAATGGAAGTATGGAGATTGCACGCACACACACTACACATATAGACACACCATACCTGTACATTACCGATTACATTACACATGCACACACACACAAACGTGGCCAAAAGTATTGGGACACAAACCTCCATGGAGTGCTCTGTAAGAACTGGGGGGTTGTGAGGTGTTGGTGCTATGCAGTTAGTGCTGCCAAGCGGTCCTTCCCAAGGAAGCCATGGACATGTTATTGAAACTGGGATTAGGACTTCATATTTGGAAATGAAATGTTCATGGGTCGACCTGCTGTGAAATGAGCACACAGTTGTTGGTCTTTGGGTAGCAGGTATTCCTGTGCTAGCCCTTTTGGATGCCCAGGTCGTGGGATCTGTATGTCCATGAGAAGATGATCTGGCAATTCTCTGTTTATTTTCTGATAATGCTCTTAACTTCTTTCATTGTAGCTCTCTCTCTCTCTCTCTCTCTCTCTCTCTCTCTCTCTCTCTCTGTACTGAGACCCCTCCTGTCAGGTGAAATTGAGTTGTTAGTTGTTGCCTCTCTCCAAACCTTATGAGAAGGAGCTCATCTCGCACTATTTTATCCCTCCTCTCTTGTCTCGACCTCTTCCTCCTTCACCGGCTCTCGTTCGTCTCGCTCATTCTGAAGTGTGTGTGTGTATTTGTGAAGCTTCCTGATGGATTTTGTGCTTCATGCTCACTTTGAAGAGCTGTAGTGCACTTTAGTGAAATGCAGAGTTAGATTGACATTGGGGTTCTGAACAAATGCATGGGGAGATAGAGCCACAAATTTAATAGTCCTTTATTCGACCTGTAGTTGCAGACATACTTGATTGAGGTTGAATCGTGAGGTTGAAATGTGGAGTGGCACGGTGGCATTAGCACGGTCGCCTCACAGCTACAGAGATCAGGCTGGGGCCAGTGGCTATGTTAGTATGACCAAGAAGAGCTTGTTGTCACAGGGGCACTGGCCCTTGCTGAGCCCCCAGTAGAAAAGTACCACCTTTAGAATGGCCACTGTTCCTTCTAGGAAATCTCATTGGTGCCACTGACCTACTGCTCAAATACCATTCTCACCACTCTTAGCAATCCGATGAGACCATCAATTGATCACACCTACAGACTGAAATGTCGCTCTGAAAAAAAGGTATTCTGGTCAGAAAGCACTGCTCATGGACAGTGTTGCGGAAATGCTCAGCTCAGACCTCTGACAACCAGCCAGATGAAGCAAGGGCAGGGAAAACTGAGAGCTGAAAACTTCAGCTCAAACTGGAAACCAATCCAGTGGAGCTAAAGTCCTTGTCTGGCCAAATATGAAGTAAACAGACTCACCCACCAGATAAACCACCCAGTACTCAGTGATGCCACCACTGTATGTACAGCAGGTTTTTGGGGGGGAAATAACATCTCAGGGCAAACACATGAGCTGCCTCAACAAACGTCTTAATGGTAAAATGCCAAATATCTACTGTTGTGTAACATATCCTTTCTTTCTACCTGCAGACGGAGCAGTTTGTGCACTCTCTAAAAGACGAGCTGGTGAACAACGCACTCGTGGCGCTCCACGCCGCACGACCTGGCTACATGAACAAGAACCCGGTGTGTAACCAGCCTGAGCCACACCTGACCCCAGGCGTGAGCCCGAACATGACCCCAAACCAAACCAAGAGACACGAGCCCAGCATCGTCACCTGCAACAACGTCTCCGGCTCACAGACTCCCCCCAAAAATGAAGCTCAAAAACACCAAGACCTGCCTCAGTACACGGAGTACGACGAAGAGGAATGGGCAAGTGTTCGCTCACTTCTTATCATTCTTTCCGTACCTTCTCTTTGATCTCGTCGGTGCCGAGAGGTGCTCGCGTGTAATAAAAGGTTGCGGGATAAAACCTGGAAATAGATTGTGAGAGCTTGGAGTTAAGCATCATAAATTCAACATCAAGGTTTTATCTCCATGGAAGCAGGAGATTGAGGAGCAAACATGCTTTGAGCGAAGGTCTATCTTGCAGCGATGGCCATGAAAATTATTCATTAAAAAAAGCTTTAACTGCCGAAAGAGCTGCTGGGTGCGAGTTTGGAAACTTTCAAGGAGGAATCATGGAGAGTAAAGTAAACTCTAATCCCTGTGGGTTGTGGGTAGCTCGGAGATCTTAGGGTGTCTGTTAATTGCCCTCTCCTGTTTGCTGGATTATGTAACTTTTTGATGGCAGTACAGTCTTTCTGCGGATTGCATATTGGGGCCCTATATGATATGACATTGCCTGGGCATACGTGAAAATCTGAGCCTATATATGAGACTGTGGTGGTTTAGTGGGTCGGGCACTGGACCGTTGAGCAGATGTTTGACATTTCAAGTCCCAGCATGGGAAATCTGCCACTGTTGGACCTTTAACCAAAGCCCTTAGCCTTCATTGGCTTGGATTATTCCTTGTAAGAGCAGTTGTATAATTACAACAATTACAACAATTACAATCTTACAGTTTTAGGTTTTCTTCTAATATCTAAGGCCAATCCCATATTGAGCAAACCCAGGGCGACAGTGGCAAGGAAAAACTCCCTAAACGTTATAAGGAAGAAACCTTGAGAGGACCAACCTGTCTGTCTAACATAGGTTAATCTGACATGATACACAAACGGGTATGTCATGTACAGCACTTAAGCAATATAACATGAGGCAATGCGTTATCTACAGTGGTGCTTAAGTTTGTGAACCCTTTATAATTTTCTATATTTCTGCATAAATATGACCTAAAACATCATCAGATTTTCACACAAGTCCTAAAATTAGATAAAGAGAACCCAGTTCAACAAATGAGACAATAATATTATACTTGGTAATTTATTTATTGAGGAAAATGATCCAATATTACATATTAGTGAGTGGCAAAAGTATGTGAACCTCCAGGATTAGCAGTTAATTTGAACGTGAAATTAGAGTCAGGTGTTTTCAATCAATGGGATGACAATCAGGTGTGAGTGGGCACCATGTTTTATTTAAAGAACAGGGATCTATCAGAGTCTGCTCTTCACAACACGTTTGTGGAAGTGTATCATGGCACGAACAAAGGAGATTTCTGAGGACCTCAGAAAAAGAGTTGTTGATGCTCATCAGGCTGGAAAAGGTTACAAAACCATCTCTAAAGAGTTTGGACTCCACCAATCCACAGTCAGACAGATTGTGTACAAATGGAGGAAACTCAAGACCATTGTTACTCTCCCCAGGAGTGGTCAACCAACAAAGATCACTCCAAGAGCAAGGCGTGTAATAGTTGGTGAGGTCACAAAGGACTCCAGGGTAACTTCTAAGCAACTGAAGGCCTCTCTCATATTGGCTAATCATAATGTTCATGAGTCCACCATCAGAACACTGAACAACAATGGTGTGCATGTCAGGGTTGCAAGGAGAAAGCCACTTCTCTCCAAGAAGAACATTGCTGCTCATCTGCTATTGGAAGGCTATTGGAAGAAATTTTAGTGGATGGATGCGACCAAAATAGAACTTTTTGGTTTAAAAGAAAAGTGTTATGTTTGGAGAAAGGAAAACACTGCATTCCAGCATAAGAAGTGAGCAGCTAATGTGAGGAAACCCACCAACATCCCAGAACTGAAGCTGTTCTGTACAGAGGAATGGGCTAAAATTCCTCCAAGCCGGTGTGCAGGACTGATTAACAGCCACAGGAAACGTTTAGCTGCAGTTATTGCTGCACAGGGGGGTCACACCAGATACTGAAAGCAAAGGTTCACATACTTTTGCCACTCACTAATATGTAATATGTAATCATTAAACAGTCCATACCTGTCTATGCTTTTCTGAACACCTGGTGGTGAGCATAACTGGTAAGCGTACACATAACCCTTGTGTGATGTGTTGTGGTTTTGACTCTCACTCTGGTCTCTCTAGGACAGGGCTTGGGCCAGCGTGGCTAAGAGTCTGAACTGCATCATTGCCATGGTGGATAAACTGCAGGAGCAGGACAACAACAATCAGGAGGCGGCTCCTGACCAGGCTCTCGCCGATGTCATTACCTCCCACAGTCCTGGTAAGAGACGGCGCGCTCTCATGACGACCTACTGTTTTTTTTCCCTCCTACTTAAGGTAAGCAGGGCCAATTTTTGGTCGGTGTGTAAGGTGTGTCCAGCACATGTCAAGAGAAAAATTGACACAGATCATGTTGTGTAAGTCTGAAGCAAATGGAAACCGTGTTTAGAGAGAAGGCATTTTTCAGCACGCTGTTCTTTCTTTTAGATCAGATGCTATAATTACAGTTTTCTTCCCGTTGCCAAAACACATTTTGTGTAATCAAATCACAATTTTTAAAGAACTCCAACTCTGTTCTCCAAAATGCATCTCTGAGTGTTAAAACCCAACTTTTGAATCAAAACTGCGAAGTTTTCAAAAAGAAACTTTTTCATTAAAACATACGAACATGAAAGAACTATTGCTGTCTTTTTGAAATATGGCAATCAATTGAAAACACTGTAAAAAGCTTCTCCATCTAGCAGTCTGATGGACGAGTCTGGATTTGGCCAATGTCAGGACTGCTTTTTGGTAACTGAGAAGTTTGATGGAGGAGGGATAATGCTGTGGGGTTTACTGATTTTGGCCTAGACCCCTTAGTTCCAGTGAAGAGAAACCTCAATACTTCAGTATACCAAGGCATTTTGGACAGTTGTATGCTTTTACTTTTGTAGGAACAGTTTGGGTTTGGGGAAGGTGTTCCAGCATGACTGTGCCCCAGTACTCAAAGCAAACAAAGTCCATAAAGGATAAAGGCATTGTTGGGTGAGTTTGGTGTGGAAGAATGTGACTGGCCTTCACAGAGCCTTGACCTCAACCCCATTCAACAGCTTTTGGATGAACTGGAATGAAGATCCTACAGTGGTGCTTAAAGTTTGTGAGCCCTTTAGTCCTAAAAAGTAGATAAAGAGAACCCAGTTAAACAAATGAGACAAAAATATTATAATTGGTCATTTATTTATTGAGGAAAATGATCCAATATTACATATTAGTGAGTGGCAAAAGTATGTGAACCTCTAGGATTAGCAGTTAATTCGAAGGTGAAATTAGAGTCAGGTGTTTTCAATCAATGGGATGACAATCAGGTGTGAGGGGGCACCCTGTTTTATTTAAAGAACAGGGATCTATCAAAGTCTGCTCTTCATAACACACGTTTGTGGAAGTGTATCATGTCACGAACAAAGGAGATTTCTGAAGACCTCAGAAAAAAGAGTTGTTGATGCTCATCAGGCTGGAAAAGGTTACAGAACCATCTCTAAAGAGTTTGGACTCCACCAATCCACAGTCAGACAGATTGTGTACAAATGGAGGAAATTCAAGACCATTGTGTGCTTGTCTTTCAGTTGTAGGATTTGATGATGTGGTGGCATCTTCAAATCAGAACTGAGCAGTTTAAGTGACTTGATTCATTCTTCTCTGAATGTCCTGATTATGGATCCAGCTTAAATTTGGCTGGACCTGTTGGCCAGCTTCTCTCATGGCAATGCCATGAAATAGTACATGGTCAGTAACTGTTGCTCTGTCATCTGTAATTTCATGGCATTGTCCTCCTTTTCCTCTTCTTCGTTCCCCTTGGCCCACTCCTCTCACCACGTCTTCCTTTCGTTTCATTTCTTGGCTGGTTGTTGAGGTCTATTTTACCAAACACAGATCTTACCTGAGGTTTACCCCTGTTAGGCCTGCATTCGCTTCTCCTAAGCGGTCCCTCATTGGTTGATTCGATGAATAGAACAATGTGTTGCAAATTCAGCTTGTTTGTGTTTAGACAATCACAGCTGTGTGCTGTTGACGTTCCACTGAGCGCTCAGGGGTTCAGCGTTTTGAGTGGCAGTGCTTTATGTAAGACAGCGTGAGGTTAAGTGTGTTTTGCAGTAACGCTTGGGTTTAGGAAAATGAAAAGAGCGTTTAGAAAATCTGCATCTCTGTGTGTGTTTCAGGACATTGTGCGTAAAGTTCTGCCAAAACAGTTATCAACTGAAACTGAAATCAAGCTTTGAGGAACTGGGTTTGGAGTTTCGTTTCAGTGTGTTAGCGATAGACTCTAAAGCAGACTTTTCTTTAGATTTCATGCAACTGTTATAAGAAAAGACTTTTCCTAATTAATGTTATGAGTAAGAGAAAATACACATTCTGTATGCCTTGAAATATTGAAGAGAAAATAAATTTGCTACAATAAACATAAAATTAACTTTTCTTTTTTATTTCAGGCTACAATTAAGAGAAAATAGACATTTCTTTTAGATTTTAGTCTGCAAATAAAGTATATTTCTGTATTAAATGTCATGCTATAATACAGTGGGGCACAAAGTATTTAGTCAGCCACTGTGCACGTTCTCCTACTTAGAAAGATGCTTGGTGCAGCCCCAGTCTCGTGCAGGTCTTCAGTTTTCTTCCTGGTGTCCTTCAACAGCTCTTTGGTCTTGGCCATGGTTGAGTTTGGAGTCTGACTGTTTGAGGCTGTGGACAGGTGTCTATTATACAGGTAACGAGGTCAAACAGGTGCCATTAATGCAGGTAACGAGTGGAGGACAGAAGAGCTTCTTAAAGAAGAAGTTACAGGTCTGTGAGAGCCAGAAATCGTGCTTGTTTGTGGGTGACCAAATACTTATTTTCCACCATGATTTACAGTTAAATTCTTTAAAAATCCTACAATGTGATTTCCTGGATTTTTTTTCTCATTTTGTCTCTCATAGTTGAAGTGTACCTATGATGAAAATGACAGACCTCTCTCATCTTTCTAAGTAGGAAAACTTGCACAATCAGTGGCTGGCTAAATACTTTTTTTGCCCCACTGTACATCAATCAATTGAAACAGAAAGTAGGCTATTTGTTCAAGATTTTTTTTGTTACCATTTTTTGTTCCAATTCCACTTTATAATACCAGAAAATGGAGAGTTTAGATAGGAATTGAAACATAAATAGGCTTTTCTTTTAAATTTCGCACCACAGTTAACAGAAATCAGCAGATTTTATGTTCAAATCATATCTTATGTTAAGACTAACTGAATAACGAGCATATTTTCTTTCAGTAATTAAAGTTGCACTTAACAGCAAATAGCTTATCTCAGCATCTCTTGCTCTTATATTTGTCCATCAGAACCGGCATGTGGTGAAGCGTGCTTCCACTGTATAGAGTCCATTGTGGGTGTGATTTACACCACTGCATTATGCATGGGCTCTTAGGCTTGAGTGTGACTGCTTGGCCATGGATGAAGTTTTGAACTAGGTTTATGTGCTGAAGGTGGGAATGGTGAAAGGGTAAATAGTTTTTATTCTTCAAAACAGTGGACAGTTACAACATTTATGCTGTGTAAATGATTGATTGTTTAGCTGGGATGAGGGTCCGTTCCTTAAACCAAACAAGTAGGTAGAAAATTCACAAATGCATACAGTTATCCTGGACAATGTACATTATATACCCACTCTCAATGCTCAGGTCCGTTCAGATTGATTTATAGATTGCTTTTAACAATATATTGTCTGAAAGAAGCATAACAAGAGAGTCTAGATCCCAAATATTCAGCCAGAGGTGATGGAGGCAGGAAAAAAATAACTAGGCTTGAACCCACCCCTCTGGGTGAGACGGAGAGTCCTGCGGTATTTGATAGACACACAAAGGGTCTGTCAGACAGTGAGATAAGACGGGCTTATTAGCATCCGTGTGGAGATGAGACCGAGGACTGAGGCGCTCCTGTAACGGCTCTGATGACATTAGCTGTTAGGGGGACAAATGTAATTGTAAAAGGCGAGAGTTTGTATCAGCACTCGGCTACGATAACCGGTAGAACTCGGCATGCTTTCAAGTGCTCATCATGTGCTAGTGTCTCCCGAAAGAGAAACGGACTCACTTAGCTGCATTCATATGGTCTGAGTAGGAAACTACTCATAAGAATCATTATTTGTAGCTGGTATCTGTTGATTTCCATACATTTTACAGGAGTTTGGAACTAAATAAAGCATTTATTTAAAAAGAAAACGTTACTTGAATGATTGTTAACCTGTTCAGCCATTTTGAAAACGGCATTGACGTCACAACATGTGCTGCATCGAAACTCTAGATGTGCTCGACGTCAGGATCCAACTTTGAAGGGTGTTCAGGTGGTGCCTCCTTGAGGGAAACTAGTTTTTTTTCCAATAAAACCAGGACCACTTGAATGCAGCGTTAGTCAGTCTAGAAACTCACACAGTCATTAGGTTGTGCTGCCCTCCAGCGGTCATTCGCGGAATCACAGTTATAAAAAACAGTTGAACGAGATGCTATGAAGGAATGAAAACGAACTCTGCGATGGACTGTCAGTGGTTGGTTCTTGCCTTGCACCCTGTGCTGCCAGATAGACCCTATCCCCTGTGACCCTGAATTTTACTAAGCAGTTTTAGCAAATGAATGAATGAATAACTAAAGCTGAATTTGATCACTAATATAGTGTTTTTAACTGTTTTTGTATGCTTTGCAGTGTTTCTTTTGTTTTAACTTATTGAATTATAATTTTAAGTGCCTGGAAATAATGTCTTAAATTCTCATGTTACTTTTGTTCATGTAGTCTGTATGCAATTGCCTCTGAAATCCTTTTACGGTTAAGGAATATAATTGAACTTTTGGTATTAGGAGCTTCTGGGATTGTCTTGTAACCCCGTTTTACCTTCTGCAACTTTTGAGATTCCTTTTTTTAATTCATTTTTATTTCTGGAATACAGTGGCATCGTCAAAAAATGTTATTTAGATATGCTATTTTGTAGGTTTGGTTTTGAAACCATTTTTAGCCTTTTGTTTGCACTTTATTGGCAAATTGTTGTTGTTTTTGCACAGTGAAAATGATCATTTTGTCTCTGATTTATTTTGTTTTGAATGTTTATTTTTGATTTTGGAATCGTGTCAGGCTTTTCATATTACAAGCTAATACAAGCTTATGATATTTTACCTTTGGCTGTTTCTGAAAATCCTATTTAACTTGTGAATATTTTATTGAATGCTTTGAAAATACCTTTTTAGTCTCTAAGTTTTGCTTCTAGAATATATTTATTTCCTTTTATCTCATGCAACTTTTTTTTTTTTAATTAAAACCTTATGGCTCCAATTCCTTTAACCTTCTGAAAATCATGTCATTGTTTCTGAAATCATTATAGATTTTTAGCTGTCTGCCAACCAGGCACTTCTTAGGACATCATACCATATTTTTACTTCTCTCTTTCTCTCTCTCTCTCTCTCTCTCTCTGTGCCAGCTGCAGACTGGCGAGAGCAGCTCAGCCCATTGGTACTAGCTCTGAAGCAGTGTGTCTCCGAGGTGGCAGACAGAACAACAAAGTCGATGAGTTTCGTTCTTCTTCAGGAAGCAGCATGCAGCGCCCCCCACAGCCTGCATCTCCAGCAGAGGCGTGACACTGTCTTCAGCCAAGCGGTGAGCGCCCCCTGCTGGCCATCACTATAGCTTTGCTACATCAGATTCCAATACAGTCACAAAGTCTTTTATGGAAGAGGCTGTAAATTATTCGTACCCGTGTGTGTGTGTGTGTGTGTGTGTCTTCACAGCTGGCTGCACTGGCGTGTGGTTTCCTCATGCGCCTCTATTCTGGATTAGAGGATAAGGGCTTCCTCAGACAGCTGCACTCCGTGGGAGTGGTGGCCCAGTTCGAGAGTCTGCTCAGCACCTACAGTGAGTCTGCAGTGTAAATCACACACAATCACCTTCACGGCTCGCACCCAGACGCACAACACCTGCTCATGTATACAAATGTTTACGTTTACAACATTTAGCAGGCGCTCATTTCCAGAGAGACTTCAAACTGATACAGTATCACAAAGAAAAATGAAAGCCATCTAACAACACACATTTATGTATTCATATGTAAAATTAATACACACATATGTATTCATGGTCAATGGTCAATCTCAGGCAGATTTATTTTATTTTATTTGTACATGGTTTCCCCTGTTACTGTTACTTAGTCCAGTTACTCTCTGTAATTAGCAAATGCATCAAATGTAACCACATGGTGTCCATAATAACTGATAGCAGAAGAGCACCATTCCATAGTTTGGGGTGTAAGAGGGGGTAAAAGAAGATAGCATTTTTAAAAACAGAGCATTGTTTCAGAGCAGCTTTACAGCTGTGTAGGCCCACAACCCTTAGCTGAGCAAGCCTAGGGCAACAGAGGCAAGGAAAAACTCCCTGTGAAGAGGAAAGCTATGGGCAGGCCAAGACTCAAAAAGGAACTTAGCCTAGATTTTATATGTAAGAATTAAACTTACGTTACCTCATTAATAAGTCTACAGTAATAGTTTAGAATAAAATACATAGGAGCTAAATATAACAATGGAGAACACAATTAGAGAAAATATAATACAGAAAGTATAGACTATACTAAAGAGAATATATGTAGATAATGACATGGAGAATATAAAATTATACAATATAAGACAATAGTGTATATAATAAATCAAATAAGAATTGTTATAAATAGAGAATATGAAGCAGTCTAGTAAACAGTCGGTTCTCGTGTCCTCAAAAGCTGAGTTTTGTTGGAATGGCGTCATCAGAGTTAGGGCCCTGTGATGTGGTCTGAGTAAATGTCTGAGAACTTAGTACCAGAAGAAGAACTCGGAATATGTAGTTAGTGTTGTTACACGTTCATCAGATTCTGGCAGCACTACCAACAACAGCATAGCTAGAAGAGAAGAGCAAAGTTCTCCAAAATTTGGGGCTATTACTATTATTAGAAATGAAAATAAATACATCTTACAAAGCAGGAAACGATGCCACGATGTTTCCAACTTCCAGTTTATGAAATGGGAGTTCAAGGAAACTGTTCCAGTCACGATAAGACCTGGGAGACCAATAAATCTCTTCCAAGATCGGCACATAAATAAGACGAGATTTATTTATCAAGGCTGTAACCTTGATAAAAGAAAATACATTCAGATAGTATTTTCCAGGACAACTTCAACCCTAAACGCACTGACATTGTTGTACCTTGTACCACTGATGTTCTTGTAATTTCTTACGATGTTTTTCATTACACGTCATATAATCTCCATAAAGATTTGAGTTAAAAGTGTTATCTTTTATAAAGAGCACATAAATTGCAGTTGATTAGTATTTGATACAGTACGTTCCCCCTTTTCCTGTTAGCAGTGTACATTCAGTCTGGCATGGACTCCACAAGCATAATCTGATCATCCATGTTATCTCAGCACGATTCCAAAGAGCACCTTGTGAATTTACATATTTACGCTCACCGGCCATTTCATTAGGTACACCTTACTAGTACCGGGTTGGACCCTTTTGTTTTCAGAACTGGCTGTTCTCCTCTGAGCCCTGATCCCATTCGATCAGCAGTTTCTGAAATACTTTGAATACGTTCAAAGTCACTTCAATCACCTTTCTTCCCCATTCTGATGCTGGGTTTGAACTTCAGCAGCCCGTCTAGTTCATGTCTTCATGCCTTGTGATTGGCTGATTGGATATTTTGATTTGATTGGATATGTTGAGATGATTTTAAAGTATACAGGAAGAGGTGTAGGTTATATCAAATACTACACCATTGACTTGAGCATCCATGGATTTTGCTATCTGTCGGACCAATCCCCCATGGGTGCAGAAGGCTATCTGTATTCTCCTGTCTAGCCTGGTCAGGTGTGCAAAGCAAAACCCTCACACAATGGCCAAGCACCTCCTGGAAAGTTTGGCTTGTGTTTTAGTAGTGGGGCAAAGTTGAACTGTGCACAAATGTGATTTTTATGCAATCTGCCATCCCATCACACGTCAGCATCTGAAGTATGCAGCACAACACGTGCAGTCAGGTGGTTTGTTGAATGGATTCTTTATCTGTAATCACCAAAGGTATGTGGAAAAAACAAACCAGTATGCATTTCAACAAAAGGAACGATGACCCAATGGAAATGTGTTACAGTAGTGCTTGAAAACTTGTGAATGCTTTCTATATTTCTGCACATATTTGACTGGAAACCTGATCAGATTTTCATGAAAGCCCCAAAAGTTTAAATTCTTGCTGGTTTTACTAGCAAACCCTTCACATCATATCGTTCACCTCCCCTCGGCTTTTATGCAGCAATGAAATTTGAAGCTGTTGACATTGTGTCAAAAGGCTAAGCAACTTTACTACTGAATATTAGTAGTTGTGGGAGAAAAAAGTATTCAGTCAGCCACTGATTGTGCAAGTTCTCCTACTTAGAAAGATGAGAGATGTCTGTGATTTTCATCATAGCTACACTTCAACTATGAGAGACAAAATGAGAAAAAAAAATCCAGGAAATCACATTGTAGGATTTTTAAAGAATTTAATTGTAAATTATGGTGGAAAATAAGTATTTGGTCAATAACAAAAGTCCATCTTCAATGCTCTCGCTGATGGAAGGAGGTTTTGGCTTAAAATCTCACGATCCATGGCCCCGTTCATTCTTCTCATAACCTCGGAATTCAAACACCTTTTTACTCAAACAATTCCTCCATGCAGATCTCCTCTAGAGCAGTGATGTTTTGGGGCAACACGGACTTTCAGCTCCCTCCACAAATTGTCTATGGGGCTGAGGTCTGGAGACTCTCTAGGCCACTCCAGGACCTTGAAATACTTTTTATGGAGCCACTCCTTCGTTGCCCGAATGGTGTGTTTGGGATCATTGTCAGCCACGTTCCATCTTCAATGCTCTCACTGATGGAAGGAGGTTTTGGCTTAAAATCTCACAATACATGGCCCCGTTCATTCTTCCCTTAACACGGATCAGTCGTCCTGTCCCCTCTCCAGAAAAACAGCCCCAAAGCATGATGTTTCCACCCCATGCTTCACAGTAGGTATGGTGTTCTTGGGATGCTCAGCATTCTTCTTCCTCCAAACACGACGAGTTGAGATTTTACCAAAAAGTTCTATTTTGGTTTCATCTGACCACATGATATTCTCCCAGTCCTCTTCTGGATCATCCATATGCTCTCTGGCAAACTTCAGACGGGCCTGGACATGTACTGGCTTAAGCAGGGGGACACACCTGGCGTAGTGTGTAGACTGTTTGAGGCTGTGGACAGGTGTCTTTTATACAGATAACGAGGTCAGACAGGTGCCATTAATATGGGTAACCAGTGGAGGACAGAAGAGCTTCTTAAAGAAGAAGTTACAGGTCTGTGAGAGCCAGAAATCCTGCTTGTTTGTGGATGACCAAATACTTATTTTCCACCATGATTTACAATTAAATTCTTTAAAAATCCTACAATGTGATTTCCTGGATTTTTCTCATAGATTACAGACCTCTGTCGTCTTTCTAAGTAGGAGAACTTGCACAATCAGTGGCTGACCAAATACTTTTTTGCCACACTGTATAACTTCATGGTCAAACTTTTGGATGTGGTGAATTTTGTTTTGGGTTTTTTTCTACATTAAATGAACAGTATTAACGTATTTTTATATAGATCATCGGCAGCTCAGTCATTACATAAGAATGTGTCAAACTGGTTTATTTATTTGTACACCTTTAGATGTCAAGGCTGAAAAACTGGTCATTTGGGCGTCTCATACTGTATATGATGATTAATATGCCCTGTAGCAACCAAGCTCAAGTACAATGACGTGCGTGGCCAATTCCGTGCACGATGGCATGCAGCCTTCACAAAGTATTGTGACGAAATGCCGAGCGGCCTTGGGGATGTTTTACAATTTGGTCATAAAACCAACCATCAAAGGGTGTGAGCATCTACAATGTGCGCCAGTACACTCCGTACAGTTCAGTGTATCAGAGGTGTTTCCGTTGTGGAGAATCTTTTATTGTGTGTACATGTTGGCACGCTCCAATAAGTGTGTATTGGGAGGAAAAAAAGGTCTTTTCTTCTCAAGTAAAGGCGAGCTTTTGAGAAACAAGCCTCATTGTTTTTCTGCTCACAAAATCTGAGCAGGTGCAACCTGAATCTTGGAGGATGAGCAGCAGCTTGAGTGTAAGCCAGCAAGATTGAAGGAGCCAATGTCCCGGCGCTGTAGAGGATGTTGATAATGTCCACGAGCCAACCCAGACTGATGAGTGCACTTCATGGACAGGGGTCAAAGAAATCATATCAGATCCCACCCAGAGAGCAGGAACTTCTTATACTCAGATTGTTTTCTGGATTTTAGCATCTAATAGCCTAAATAACTGAAAGAGCCCTCGACATTATTGCAAGGTTTAGATAAAACATGTTCTTTACAGATTCAGAAGAACCAAATTCATGGACTTAATTTGTCATGTAAACTTACATTTTTTTCGAATTTTTTAAGAAAAATATTAATGATCTAATATTACATATTACTGAATGGCAAAAGTATGTGAACCTCTAGGCTTAGCAGTTAATTGAAAGGTGAAATTAGAGTCAGGTGTTTCAATCAATGGGATGACAATCAGGTGTGAGTGGGCACCCTGTTTTATTTAAAGAACAGAGATCTATCAAAGTCTGCTCTTCACAACATGTTTGTGGAAGTGTATCATGGTACGGACAATGGAGATTTATGAGGAGCTCAGAAAAAGAGTTGTTGGTGCTCATCAGGCTGAAAAAGGTTACAACACCATCTCTAAAGAGTTTGGACTCCACCAATCCACAGTCAGACAGATTGTGTACAAATGGAGGAAATTCAAGACCATTGTTACCCTCCCCAGGAGTGGTCGACCAACAAAGATCACCCCAAGAGCAAGCCGTGTAATAGTTGGTGAGGTCACAAAGGACCCCAGGGTAACTTCTAAGCAACTGAAGGCCTCTCTCACAATGGCTAATGTTAATGTTCATGAGTCCACCATCAGAAGAACACTGAACAACAATGGTGTGCATGGCAGGGTTGCAAGGAGAAAGCCACTGCTCTTCAGAAAGAACATTGCTGCTCGTCTGCAGTTGGCTAAAGATCACGTGGACGAGCCAGAAGGCTATTGGAAGAATGTTTTGGGACGGATGAGACTATGATAATTCTGCTAAATGCTGTAAATGTAAATGTACAATGAAAATTTTGGGTCAGACTGTAGTCCATCTGTTTCTCTACATACTTTGTTCGTACCCTTTACTTTTATGGTCCCCCACAGGACCGGCACAGATCAGGTACTATTTAGGTGGTGGCTCATTCTCAGCACTGCACTGACACTGATGGTGGTGGTATGTTAGTGTGTTGTGCTGGTATGGGTGGATCAGACACAGCAGTGCTGCTGGAGCACTTACTCACTTTATTAGAATGTCTCTAATAAAGTCCACTTTATTAGAGACATTCACCTTATTGCTCCACCTTGTAGATGTAAAGTCAGAGACAGTAGCTCATCTGTTGTTGCCCAGTTTGTGTTATTCATCCTCTAGGGCTTCATCAGTGCTCACAGGATGCTGGTGGCTGGACATTTTTGGTTGGTGGACAATTTTCAGTCCAGCACTGGCACTGAGGTGGTTTAAAACTCCAGCAGTACTGTGGCATCTGATCCGCTCGTACCAGCACAACAAACACTAATACACCACCACCGCATCAGTGTCAGTGCAGTGCTGAGAACGATCCACCACCCAAATAGGACCTGATCTGTGCTGGTCATGTGGGGGTCCTGATCATCTGTAATCTGTAGACTTAAATAAAGAATACGCAGAATATAAACCGAAAAATATAGAATGCCTAAGACTTTTGCAAAGTGCTGTATATAAATAAATTTGACTTGATTGCTCTCGGTGTTCCTCAGGTGAGGAGATCGGCATGCTGGAGGACATGGAGGTGGGCATTTCAGACCTACAGCGGGTCATGTTCCGAATCACAGAGGCAGCTTCCGATGACCCCAGCAATCTGCAACCTACTGTCATTGGCAGACGGTGAGACGCTTATATATACACACTCAGACAGAAGGGGCTTTCATTGAACTTATGCACATTTTCCAAATGATAATATAATATACATGTATGTACTGACTATTACATGGAAAATACCTAACACTGAGCAGTTATGACTTTTTCTGTTTTAACACCATTTGTCCTGGTAAGGGTTGTAAGTTGGTACAGTGTCCATCCCCAGAAAACACCATTGCGGGGCTGGGTAAGGGTACCAGTGCCAGAGGCAGGGGTTAATCCCTCTGGCTTCCCCTCCTTCAGATACAGTCCATAGTCATTGTTCATTTCGGTCAGTGATCTGTTTCATAGAAAGAGTGATTCAGATCATCGCTGTGTTTTAAGGTTAAGGTACTGGACTGTGGAGGGTTCAAATCCCACCTCTGCCAAGCTGCCACTGTTGGGTCCTTGAGCAAGGACCTTAACCTACAATTGCTTCGATTGTAAGATGGTATCAATTGTAAGTCGCTCTGGATAAGGGCGTCTGCTAAATGCTGTAAATGTAGTGCAAATAAGTCTCCATGGGTCCTAAAATGGCAAGTAATGACAGCCAACCAAAACGAAAACTGGAACTGAATCATCTTGGCTTTCAGGCTGAGCAGTTAGCATTAGCAGCTAGTTCAATAGAGCAAGTGTTTTGCTTTGACTTTTCACTTTTCATCCATTACTCACTAAATGACATGAGATTTTTCAACACCTTATTATAAAATAAGCTTTGTCTTAATGATTTTGCCCAACTGCAGGTTAAGTTTTAATGTGTAATAGGCTCCTCTATGATCAGGGAGCACCTGTACAATGCAACTCATATAATGTCTTATACCGTGTGGGTTTTCTGGGGGTCTGGAACGGATTAATTCAGTTTACATTATTCCTTATGTTACAATATTCCTTATTTCCTCAGTACTCATCATTACTAAGCCTTCTGGAACAAATTGACAACGAGAACTGAGGTACAGCTGTAACTGATTGATTATTTAATGTATTAATAGGTTGTAGAAGTGTATACACAAATAGGGGAGCTGTCAAAATATAAAGAGCATACTGCAAATGTGGTTCTATTGAGGTGCAAAGCGAGACAGCACCTCCAAACCTGTAGATCCAGCACCTGTGAGCTGAGCTGTGGCACCGCTGCATAACCAAATGATAACGTGGAATAGGGCTGAATCTAAAAAGACTCCTTATGTAGTGCGCCATATGTAGCTTGGTACAGTTGAATTTACACACTTCATAGTGCACTACATATCAAATCGAAAGGCACTTCAGATTAATCATAGGAGTAGTGAAATAATTCAGAAGGACAGAATGAGTCTGCTTGTGTTTGTAATATTGGTTAGCTGAAAAGTAGACAAAAGTTTGCCAAAAGCTCTTAGAAGCTGAATCTAACTGACATCGGCTCCATGTTGGCTGAGTAGTACACAGTAGAGAAAGTATTTCTAAAGTCAGCAGTGTGAAAGAGAACAGTCCTTGTTGCTAAAGATGAGAGAAATTCCATCTTGCCATGATTGAGGGGGCACTTATTTGTACAGTTGGGTAGTGCAGTTAAATAAATGAGGAAGGTTATATAACGTTGTTGTTGATACAAGTCCTAGGGCCACATTATTTAGGAAGTCAGCACTTCAGAAAACCCCTTTCTACTTGACTTACATGGAAGCCTAAGGGGAGTTTTTAGTTAATATATTTGTTTTTAAAATGAAACTCTAAATCTGTGTGCTCTGTCCTTTCAGGATGGGCACTGAAAGTTCAGAGGGAAGTTGTGTTAGTGTTCTGTCCACCCATTTTTTAAAAACCCTTAGAGGGAACTCTTAAGTAAACAGTTTGTGGACTTTTTCAGATAGATCTGCATTTTGCCTTTGCTGTTCCTTGCCGTTGTGACAAATTAAGCACCTTTTAGTTCCTGGAATATGTAAAAAAAAACAACATACTTGATGTCACTGTCAGTTTCCTTGTTCGGATAAGAAGATTCCACACTTGCAGCCGGCACACCTACAAGGCCCAATGTTCAAATCTAAGTTAGATAGCTATTTTTACAACAGAGCATTATCCACAAATGTCTAATAACTGAGCAAGCCTACACTAACAGCGGAAAGGTAAAACCCCCCAAATGTGATGAGGATGAGACCTTGGGAGGACCAAGACTCAAAAAGGGACGCAACCTCCGTATGCAGGCTAGATGATGTATGTAAGAATGAAACTAATTACCTAAATAATGCATTTAAAATAATAGATTAAATGCACCAAAGTTAAATTGAAAAATTTAAATAGAGGACATAAAGGAAATACACTGGTACGCCAGTTCTCGTCGTTGATTCGTCCCAGAAGGCTTGGCGAGGACCGAAAACGTTGAGCTAATATTTCCCATAAGGAATAATGTAAATTGAATTAATCCGTTCCAGACCCCCAGAAAATCCACACGGTATACAAAGTGTTGAGAAATGTCATGCAATTCAGTGAGTAATGGATTGAAAGTGAAAAGTCAAAGCAAAACACTCATTCTATTGGTGAACTCAGGGCGCTGCTCAGCCTGAAAGCCAAGAGGATTCAGTTCCTGTTTTCCTTTTGGTTGGCTCTCATTACTAATCATGTCTGGACCCATGCAGACTTACTGTCACTAAGACCAAGGGTTATTCTGAACCTGAATCACTGTGTACTGAATTGTGAATGGTGAGTCATGAATCGTGAATTGAGTGTCGGAAGGAACAAGTCGCGTGGCTCGACTCATAGTGGGCTGAGTACAAAGCAAACAGTGTGAACTGAGCCAAATTTTGTAGTCAGTATGCTTCAAGAACTGAATTCAATGAGTTTTGAGCTGGTCGAGAACCACTATATATACAGTGGGGCAAAAAAGTATTTAGTCAGCCATTGATTGTGCAAGTTCTCCTACTTAGAAAGATGAGTGAGGTCTGTAATTTTCATCATAGCTACACTTCAACTATGAGAGACAAAATGAGGAAAGAAATCCAGGAAATCACATTGTAGGATTTTTAAAGAATTTACTTGTAAATCATGGTGGAAAATAAGTATTTGGTCACCCACAAACAAGCAAGATTTCTGGCTCTCACAGAGCTGTAATTTCTTCTTTAAGAAGTTGAGAGAGAGAGAGAGTATTAGAGCCAACAGTTTGTATGACATGAGCATTTGTCATCCTGCTCTGTAAATATCAGCATTGGCTTCAGCCATTAAAAAACTCATATCGGTCGACCATTAGCTAGTGTTGAGAGTGGGTGAAATATGAATCATACTTCTGATGTGTAAGAACTCTTGTGACTGGATTTTGGATATTTTGAAGTTTTATTAAAATGTATTATAGGCCGGAGTCATGCAATATTGCAAAGATGAAACAGTGCTGTCTTTGTAAGTGAACTGACACTGGATTCAAGTCAAGTCAAGTCAGATCTATTTCTATAGCACTTTTTACAATGGAGCATTGTCTCAAAGCAACTTTACAAGTTTAGATTATCTCCTAATAACTACGTCCAATCCCAAATTGAGCGAGCCTAGGGAGACAGTGGCAAGGAAAAACTCCCTAGTTCTAGGAAGAAACCTTGGGAGGACCAAGACTCAAAAAAGGACCCAACCTCCTTTGGCGGCGTAGATGATAAATCTAAGAGCGAACTAAAGTCATGGAGTCAAAGTTCGAATAGAATGTGAAGTATGCACATCGACATTAAGTGGCCCGGGTATGATGGGGCTGGAGCTGATGACGGAAGCAGCTTGAGTGGAGCTCCATCAGATGAACATCATGTGTGGGGTTGGAACTGCCGGAACACAGCTCGGAGAGAAAACAGAAGATGTAATTAGTTATTGATTAAGAGCACAGTGTTTATTAACAATCACTGATCCAAGTGTAGCATGAGGACCCCGGCAGCATTAGCTATAGCAGCATAGCTAGAAAGAGGAGAACTGGTAGGAAACACAGCCAAGAGGGATCACATGAGACATTGGCAACCCCACGGGAGGGGCAGAAGAGACAGCAAACCAACGTCTCTGATCACCATAAGACTCTTTGACTATGAACCCCCAGCTCTGCCCTTATTCTAAGGCAAGGATGCACGAGTCAAGATCACGAGGACCGAAGCCCAGTTCAGCCAGACCGCCCACTCGACACTCCCGGCTAGCGGACAAGGCAGGCAGGCCAGACATGACTCCAGACTCCGGCCCCAGTGACCCAAGCCATGCATCCTGGTCTAAATCTAGTCAAAAGCCTGCGTAAATAAGTATGTCTTTAGTCTAGACTTAAAACTTTGGAGAGTGTCTGAGTCTCGAACGAAAGTGGGAAGTTTATTCCATAGTTGGGGAGCCATGTATGAGAAAGCCTTTCCCCCTGCTGTGACTTTTTTAATTCTAGGAACTAACATCGGATTCTAGATTGCAAACAGATGTGGATTAGATCACAATGATCCTTCTGTAAATCTGTTCTACAAAAACAAGTGATAAACTTCAAACTGGGCTTATTTGTAGGGTATCTGAATGAGTGTATTTTTTATTTCTTTATATTTTTTAACGTTGCTTTTTCATGGTCAGAGAGGGTCATGAGAATACCGGGGCCTATCCACAGGAACATCGGGCGCGTGTGTGTGTGTGTGTGTGTGTGTGTGTGTGTGTGTGTGTGTGTGTTCCTTTAAATGGCTTGCTTGTCAGTGTGAAATGATCCCAAAGTCTTCTTGGCTTATATGTCCCATTTTTGTGTGCGTCAGAGACCATTACACTGTAGAGGTGCCGCTTCCAATCCAAGCCTTCCGGGCATTGCCAGATGAGGTGCGCCAGGGCAAGCTTCTGCAGGTCTTCCCCATTCTTTTCAACGTGGGCATCAATGAACAACAGACCATCGCCGAGAGGTATACAATACGACGAACACAAAACAATTAGTACAGTACGACATGCTCATTGTGGCTTACTAATAACTAATTCTGTCAAACTGTGTCCCTTCTTTCATCACTTGCCTCTCTTCCATCTCTCTTTCAGATTCGGCGATATATCACTGCAGGAGAGGATAAACCAGAGAAACGTCGACATTTTAGAGGCTTACTATAAGTCACTAAGTGATAAGGTGCCGTTAGAATGTAAGCTCATCACTCACTCTTACACTGATCCACACCCTGCACAGTATGTACTGTTCCATCAAATAACTTCTTCTCTTCTGTTCAGTTTTTAACAACTGCAGTTGGATTGCAGAACATGTTGGGTCTGGTTCATGCAGGTCATAATGCAGATTATCCTCACAGCATGGTTTTGAAAAATATTGTGATTGTGCTTTAATTATTAATGCAGGTACAGTGGTGCTTGAAAGTTTGTGAACCCGTTAGAATTTTCTATATTTCTGCATAAATATGACCTAAAACATCATCAGATTTTCACACAAGTCCTAACAGTAGATAAAGAGAACCCAGTTAAACAAATGAGACAATAATATTATACTTGGTCATTTATTTATTGGGGAAAATGATCCAATATTACATATTAGTGAGTGGCAAAAGTATGTGACCCTTTGCTTTCAGTATCTGGTGTGACCCCCCTGTGCAGCAATAACTGCAGCTAAACGTTTCCTGTAACTGTTGATCAGTCCTGCACACCGGCTTGGAGGAATTTTAGCCCATTCCTCCGTACAGAACAGCTTCAGTCTGGGATGTTGGTGGGTTTCCTCAAATTAGCTGCTCACTTCAGGTCCTTTCCACAACATTTCCATTGGATTAAGGTCAGGACTTTGATTGGCCATTCCAAAACATAGAAATTTATTCTTCTGTAACCATTCTTTGGTAGAACGGCTTGTGTGGCTTAGGTCGTTTTGTCTTGCTGCATGACCCACCCTTCTCTTGAGATTCAGTTTCATGGACAGATGTCCTGACATCTTCTTTAGAATTCTCTGAGATGATTCAGAATTCATTGTTCCATCAATGATGGCAAGGCCGTCCTGCCCAGATGCAGCAAAAAAGGCCCAAAACCATGATACCACCACCATGTTTCACAGATGGGATAAGGTTCTTATGCTGGAATGCAGTGTTCTTCTTTCTCCAAACATAACGCTTTTCTTTTAAACCAAAAACTTCTATTTTGGTCTCATCCGTCCACAACCAAAACATCCTTGCAATAACCTTCTGGGCTCGCCACGTGATCTTTAGCAAAAACTGCGCAGACGAGCAGCAATGTTCTTTTTGGAGAGCAGTGGCTTTCTCCTTGCAACCCTGCCATGCACACCATTGTTTGTTCAGTGTTTTTTGATGGTGGACTCATGAACATTAACATTAGCCAATGTGAGAGAGGCCTTCAGTTGCTTAGAAGTTACCCTGGGCTCCTTTGTGACCTCGCCAACTATTACACACCTTGCTCTTGGAGTGATCTTTGTTGGTCAACCACTCCTGGGGAGGGTAACAATGGTCTTGAATTTACATTTACATCACGTAGCAGACGCCCTTATCCAGAGCGACTTACAATTGATACAATCTTACAATCCAAGCAATAAGGGCCTTGCTCAAGGACCGAACAGTGGCAGCTTGAGATTTGGGTCAGGGTGGGATTTGAACCCTGGACCTTCTGGTCCATAGTCCAGTGTCTTAACCACTAGGCTACCACAGTCCCTTGAATTGGAGTCCAAACTCTTTAGAGATGGTTTTGTAACCTTTTCCAGCCTGATGAGCATCAACAACTCTTTTTCTGCTTTCCTCAGAATCTCCTTTGTTCGTGCCATGATACATTTCCACAAACACGTGTTATGAAGAGCAGACTTTGACAGATCCCTGTTCTTTAAATAAAACAGTGTGCCCACTCACACCTGATTGGCATCCCATTGATTGAAAACACCTGACTCCAATTTCACCCTCAAATTAACTGCTAATCCTAGAGGTTCACATACTTTTGCCACTCACTAATATGTAATATTGGATCATTTTCCTCAATAAATAAATGACCAAGTATAATATTTTTGTCTCATTTGTTTAACTGGGTTCTCTTTATCTACTTTTAGGACTAGTGTGAAAATCTGATGATGTTTTAGGTCATATTTATGCAGAAATATAGAAAATTCTAAAGCATTCACAAACTTTCAACCAGCACTCTAAACGCCATTTATCAAAATGGTCGTGGACTGGACCTTACCATGGTCGCGTAGTCATTTTATGCCACTGCTATGTAAATATAAATGGGTGAAGCAATGAACAGTTTTTGACAATGGACTTCATTGTTGCCGCGCTGCCTCAAAGCACCAGTGTGAACCAGTGTGGACTGTGGTAGCCTAGTGGTTCTGGTATTGGACTCTGGACCAGAAGGTTTAGGGTTCAAATCCCACCTCTGCCAAGCTGCCATGGTTGGGTCCTTGAGCAAGACACTTAACCCAATTGCTTGGATTGTAAGACTGTACCAATTGTAAGTCGCTCTGGATAAGGGCGTCTGCTAAATGCTGTAAATGTTGTTCATCCTTGCACATATAAGCAGATTCATCACCATCTTGGGTAAGACCAATGCCAGTGGTGTCATCTGCAGATTGTGCTAGATGGGTCCATGGCAAAAAGTGCAGTAGTTAGAGCACACGTCCTTGAGGTACTCCGATGCTCATCGACCTTGTGCTTGATGCACTATAGTTTGTGAGACAATAGTTTGTGGACACCGCTTCTAATTATCGAGCTGTTATTTCAGCAACACTCGCTTATAAGACGTTCATAATATAAAGCACACATTTCTGGATTCTCCATAGACAGACAGTGGCAGTAGAATGGGCTGTGCTCTCAATGTCACACATTTATAGATTAATAGGTCAATCAGTTCATCAACGTTCTGCCCTGCTGTCCTTAAACGAAACCGGACACCTTGGCTGGATTGCACAGAACCTTGACCTCAGCTCAATCAGACACTTTGAAGACGCCATGTCTTTTTCACATCGTCCAGCTAAAAAAGCAAAGACATGAGCGAAGATGAGTGCAGGAAGCTCTAGTTTGTTTTTTGTGATCATGAACAGATTAGAATGCACTTAGATAAACAAGAAAACAGTTCCATCCGGTCACGGTGAGCTTTATCACCATTACCCTCCAGCCGTTCAGCTATGTTGCACCAGATCTTTGCTTTGACCTCCTTTGGTAGCAGTAACATACGTGTGTTCTTTTGCAAACCTTGAAATCCATAAAATTCAGACTGGGCGTGAAAAGGCCTTTACACAGCATGGGTGTGATCCTGGGCTTCTCCAATCTGCTGTAGAATGTGCTTAGCTCATCAACCAACTGACAATCTACAGTTATTTTGGGGGGAAGGTTTGTACTTCCCCTGAACATCTTCCTGGATTGTATACATGGATGGTGAATTGTTGTCTGAACGTCCATCTGCTTTTCAGGTTCCTGTTTTAATTTCCGTTGTTAGGGTGTGTCTTGCATGATTGAACAGTACATTAATCTGAAAATCATTATAATTCATACACTGACTGTACCAGAGAAAAGTGGAACGAACGGAGGCTATAATATACAAGTATGTTTAGTAAGATAAGCCGTCATTGTTGTTTTATTGGTGTGCAACTAAATGCAGTCGACTGGTGAAGGCCAGCAGTCAGTGAGCGGTTGCAATGGAAAATCATATATGAAATATGAAACAAAAAAAGAATAGAATACTATGGTGCGACATAATCAGAATCAGTTTTTTCTGTGTGTGGCCTTAGACTGCCTTGTATCACGTCCCAGTTGATGTCAGGAATAGACAGGCAGCGTCCAGGGTGTGTAGTGTCTATAATGTGCTCCTTCCTGAGTCGGTCAGACTGCACACTCAACTCATGCAAGTTTAAGCAAGTGTACCGAGCAAACGACGAGAAATAAAAAGAGAAATTTTTCTAGTCAGAATGCTTCGAGACCCGAGTTGGTCGAGAACCGAGGTACCACTGTATACACATGTATCTGGGCATTACTTAGTCCAGTATAAAAGTAGTGACCCCAGGTTGTCATGTAGCAGGTAAGAGTTAACAATCCTCAATCCAACATTAGGGCGTTGGGGATAGGGTTCTCTGATGTGGTCTGCAGCAGTCACAATTGTGTTGACCAGCTGTTGTTGGGGTAATTGGGCTTGTAGGTGTTAGGTTGTTCCAAATGTGCCAGGACCAGATGGAGTGCATCTATGGAATGGTCTCCATTGGATTGTATTGGATAATGGATCATCAATCACTCAGGATTCAATGACTGTGGGTGATCATCATTGAGGCTCTTCTCTGGTGACTCTTGAGCTCATGTATATTTATGAATGATAATGTGATGAAAAGACATTCCTGGTTAACCAAGGAATCTTAGCAGTGACTGTGACTGATGCCAGGGATTAAAGATGTACCGTTTCAGCCGAGTAAGTGTTTAGGATGGGCTATACTGCTTTAGGAGATCAGTGAGAGAACCCGTTGCCTAACAGTTTAGTTTAGTTTAGTTTAGTTTATGTTCATTAGCAGAACACTGTAGGCTGTGTACTTAATAAGCAGCCGGTGTAAACTGAATAAATGCTCTGTAATCTGTGATGTCTGTTTTTAACTCTCTGGATGCGAGTACTATTCCCACCGGATTTAATTGTTCATCCTATATGGAAGTCGTCCTGGATAAGAGATACGGAATGCCGTGACTGTAATGTAATAATACACTACGTGCTCCCCTGTAGAGGAAACTCCGTTCCACCTCGCCTGTTGTTATTTTTGTCTCGATTTGGAATGCATTGCTAGGCGTTACCTCTTACTTAACTGAGCTCTTTCATTTTCGTGCATGTGCAGCTGTTACATGGCGCCCTGTTGAGTTGTATTCCCTCTCCAGCTCATTATTTCTGGAACAATTTCCAAAGTCATTGTGACCCTGTTTAGGATCAAACCCAATGTAGGAATTTAATGATTTGCTAAAAACGCATGCCAAAACCAACAAAGCTGATCCAGGAGCCATCTGTGATTTGTTTTACAGGAAACTGAACGTTTCAAGTCAGGCAGGCTGAACCAATGTCACTAGGCGAGCTAGAGAGCATTCCAGAAAAATGTTTGCCCCGTAACACGTATTGTAGAAAAGAGAGCGTATGTGGGAGGAAAAAACCTTCTATTAATATATTTTGTTTTATTGTGCCTAAGGGTGCCAGGTTGACTGACTGACTTTTGCAAAACCAGCAATGATTTTAAACAGGTGTTCTACTAGTTAATGGACCAACATAGACGAAAAAAACTAGGAGTTGTTGTAATGGAATGAAGCTTTATGTGTGTGAATGTAATAATGATATCTAAGTGGTTACAATATTAAAGTGAAGGGATACGTTTATTGGGGAAAACTGTACAGCTGAAAGGAGGCTCTAGTACCCTGTTAGGTCGCCTCTAGCCTGGATACAAGATGAGATACTGTTGGGCATGGAGGCATAGAGGTCCCATATGGTATCCTGGTTTTGGTATCCATTTGCCCACAGATGTTGCATCCTCATCCGTCACTCCACAACAAAGGCACGATTGAAGCGCTCACCGCGAGGCCTCCATGCTCGAACCCGACCGTCGTCGGATCCCAAACAGAATCTGGATTCGTCGCTAAAGACGGATCCACTCAATAGCAGCAGATTTCTCTTTCACAACACAACTTCAAACAAAGATAAAGGTGGCTGGCCATCAATGGCAGGACACGTAATGGGCGCCTTGACAACAAGCTTCCCTCTGTGTGGCATCCTCAAACCAACTAAGACTCTGATATGGACTGAGAACTGGTGTGAAGGCTGGAACTGGTGAAAACAGACTATGTAGTTATCGATGTTAAGGACATGGAGGTTCATTTTTCAGAGACCCTGCAGCACTAACTATAAAACCAGACGGTAAAATAGCTGTGAGGGCTCCCATGAGACCTGCAGACGAGAGCAACCCAATGTCTGAGATCACCAAAAGACTCGAGAGCTACTGGGCTCTTATTCAAGGTTTAACTACTCTGTTTAACCGAAAGTCATGCTGGATAAGGGCTTCTGCTAAATGCTTTTGGACAACAAGCCCCTGCTTCACAGTTTGCCTTCCAAATTCATCACAGCGGTGTCTGGAGGATTTGAGGTCAAGACTTGATGCAAAACAGCCAAGATTAAGTTCTATCAAAGTTGGAAATCTATTTGTTTATGGACTTTTCTGTAGCAGGGCAGGGCAGAAAGTTGATAAACTGACTTACGAAAGTCATATTGATCCCATTCCACAACCACTGTTTGTCTATGGAGATTTCATGCCTGCATGCTTCATATTATGCACCCGTTAGCAGTGAGTGTGACTGAAATTGCAGAGATTACCATTAAGGATGGGTGTCTACATATTTTTGGCCACAGATTCCTCCAAACACTGGATGCGGAAAAAAGTGTGATTGTAAGAACAGCCGCAGCTGTGCTGAGATGAATACTATTACACCTTGAAACATGGTAGATGCTTATCTTCTCTTTTTGTTTCTTCTCGTTCCTTTCTCTTTCAGGTCTGCCCAGTTTTCAGATGCAGCCTGATGTTAAGGAGTTACTGGAAACACTGAGGCAGAGTGTGGTTACCAAGAAAAGGAAGAATGTGGAAATTCTCTGGCTAGCAGG
Source organism: Ancistrus triradiatus (assembly GCA_025084515.1). NCBI lineage: Eukaryota > Metazoa > Chordata > Actinopteri > Siluriformes > Loricariidae > Ancistrus > Ancistrus triradiatus. The sequence goes on along the minus strand of JAJAGP010000037.1, from coordinate 340,721 downwards.
AGCGGTGAGTTGTCACACCAGAGAATAGTAGAACTCAAATAAAACCTGCGAGCTTGGAAACGGGCTGTGCTGAGCTGGTAGGCTTGGTATCAATTGTTTGCTTAATCATTTCTTTCATTTTTGAGACATAAACCGAAAGCATGTGGTGTGGCTGCGTTGGGACATCCTGAGTGCGATACTATGAAATGGCACACATTAGCAAGCCACACACAAACAGTGAGATTCAGATCTAGGCTTTGAGAGACCATTCCATAACCAGCGGTATTTTCCTTTTGAGCCATTCTTTGGTGGGTCACTTGGACAGTGCCTTGGTTCTCGAGGAGTCCCGAGCATTTTTCCCATAAGGCATTATATGCATTAATGGAACTGTATTGTACAGGTGCTCCCTGATTTATGATGGGGATATGTTGAGACAAATCCATCACAACTTAAACGAGTTTAATGAGTGTTTGGTAGAGCGGTTTATACTTTATATAGCGGAGCCTACGATAAGTAGTGATCAGTAAGCTAATGTTTAAAACACTTACATTAACCTACAGTTGGCCAAACATATTAACACAAAGCTTATTTTATAATAGAGAGTTGAAAAATCTCATGTCACTTAGTGAGTAATGGGTTGAAAGTGAAGAGTAAAAGCAAAACACTTACTCTATTGGTGAACTCAGGGCGCTAGCGTAGCTGCTACGCTAACTGCTGCCTGTGTTCTGGAGGATTTAATTCCTGGTCCCATGGACCCATGGAGACTTATTTGAGCTAAGAATATAGTACTGTAAATGTAAAAATAAAGAAAAACACAAACACAACAGCAATCTTCACTACAGACACAACCCTGTTTGACTGTATTTTTACATGATAAAGTAAGCCTGAATTTAATTTTTTTCACACTTGGGATGCTTGTCATTGAAAATATAAATGGAATTGGGCCAAAATACATTTAAATACAATATGTAATTACTAGGACTGGCCCTGTGTCTGTTATTGTTTTATAAATTAAGATCAATAACCTGAAATGTCATACAAAGGTTACACTACAGTGTTGGGAGAAGCATTAACTGAATCTAATGTATTGAAAACTAAGTGAAATGGTTCCCAGCTGTGCAAGAGCAGATGTGCTGTAGATCAGAGTGTTTAGTTTCAGAAACAGAAGCCTTACAAAACCTTATTTGCTGCTTCATTAAATTTTAGAATGTAGCGTGCTGGGAATGTCTGGGCTCTGCTGATGTTCTCTTTTATATTTGTTACACTAAATTATTCCAGAAAGCAAACAGAACGTAATATAAAGCAAAGACAAATTCAGCAAACATAAATCAGCTTTTTCATAATCATTAAACACATTTGTTAATCATTTATTGAAAGTTAGAAGCAAGTAGCAGACGCTGCCATTAACTAAGGTAATTACACAAAACCAAGTTTCTGCAATATATCAGGCTGGAAAAAGGTATAAAACCAGTTCTAAGGCTCTGGCATTGCAGTGACTCACAGTAAGAGTTGTTCAGTCCAAATGTTTAAAACTTAGATCAGTGTTGGATCTTCTCAAACTTGGCCACCCCACCAAAACGAGAGAGTTCATCGATGACAAAGTCCTGACTTGTTGGGGTTCAAATCAGGACGTTGTCACCGATGTTGTGGCAGGACCTTAAATGGACAATTCATGCTCAGAAGCCTTTCAGTTTCATTCCTTCAGAATGAAAACAATCCAACAGAGACTAGTCTAGGGAAGTTCCTCCATAGTCTTGTAAACGCTTCCAGATTTCAGAAGCATTTGGTTACAGCTGTTGCTGAGTTTTATTATATTCTTCGTAATATTGTATTCTGTTTAGTTTATTCTGTTGTATGTATTATTATATTTTATTTTTTGTATTTTCCTTAAATATGTTCTCTCTTTTCATTTTTATTTAGCTTCTATTTATTTAAACTAGTGCTATTAACTTATTAATTAGGTAACTTAGTTTCATTCTTGCATACAGTGGGGCAAAAATGTCAGCCGCTGATTGTGCAAGTTCTCCTACTTAGAAAGATGAGAGAGGTCTGTAATTTTCATCATAGGTACACTTCGACTATGAGAGACAAAATGAGAAAATGAGATTTTTAAAGACTTTAATTGTAAATCATGGTGGAAAATAAGTATTTGGTCACCCACAAACAAGCAAGATTTCCGGCTCTCACAGACCTGTAACTTCTTCTTTAGGAGCTCTTCTGTCCTCCACTCGTTACCTGTATTAATGGCACCTGTTTGACCTCGTTATCTGTATAAAAGACACCTGTCCACAGCCTCCAACAGTCAGACTCCAAACTCAACCATGGCCAAGACCAAAGAGCTGTTGAAGGACACCAGGAAGAAAATTGTAGACCTGCACCAGGCTGGGAAGAGTGAATCTACAATAGGCAAGCAGGTTGGTGTGAATAAATCAACTGTGGGAGCAATTGTAAGACATACAAGACCAGTGATAATCTCCCTCGATCTGGACCTCCATGCAAGATCTCATCCCGTGGGTCAAAATGATCATGAGAACGGTGAGCAAAAATCCCAGAACTACATGGAGGGACCTGATGAACATGATGGTCCTGCTTAAGCCAGTACATGTCCAGGCCCGTCTGAAGTTTGCCAGAGAGAATATGGATGATCCAGAAGAGGATTGGGAGAATATCATGTGGTCAGATGAAACCAAAATAGAACTTTTTGGGAAAAACTCAACTCCTCATGTTTGGAGGAAGAAGAATGCTGAGTTGCATCCCAAGAACACCATACCTACTGTGAAGCATGGGGGTGGAAACATCATGCTTTGGGGCTGTTTCTCTGCAGAGGGGACAGGACGACTGATCACTCAGAGAAGATCTGTGCTGTGTTTCATGTTTTTCTTTATTTTTTACATCTACAGTACTGTATTCTCAGTGCAAATAAATCCCCATGGGTTCTAAAAAGGTTTGTTTATAAGAGCCAACCAACCGAAAGCGGAACAGGACCTAATTCCTCCAGAACACAGGCTGCAGTTAGTTCATCAATAGAGGAAATGTTTTGCTTTTGCTTTTCACTTTCAATCCATTACTCACTAAATTACACAATACAGCTCCATTAATGCATATAATGCCTTATACAGTGTGGATTTTCGGGGTCTGGAACGGATTAAATCAATTTACATTATTCCTTATGGGAAAAAATTGCTCGGACTCATGGTCGTCTGTTCTAGACAAGGCATCTGGAACAAATTAACAACGAGAGCCGAGGTACCACTGGATGTATCAGTGTAACTACTGTCAAATCAGCTTATCCCTATAGACGACTGTATTTGGAATAAAATGTGTTGCATGTTCTCAGATTTGTCGGCGGCTGAACGGCATCCGCTTCACCAGCTGTAAAAGTGCCAAAGACCGGACGTCCATGTCGGTGACCCTGGAGCAGTGTGCCCTGCTGAGGGACGAGCACCAGCTCCACAAGGACTACTTTGTCCGAGCGCTGGACTGCATGCGGAGGTAAGACACTGAAAAAATGCTTCAATTCATCTTCATCCTGTTTCATCCACACCTCCTCACCCTCTGCCCCCTTCTTCACGCCTGTAAATGCATTCCCCTAATAGCGGTAAAATCAGTTTGAGATCAGTTAGGGAGGTTCAGACGGCCATGAGTGATGTGTCTGACTGAGCAGAACACAGAAGCATTTATCTTCCTACAGATTACTTTTGTTTACAGTTTAACCTTCAGTTAAATTCAGGACACGTTCTTATGAACGATAATAGCTTTGTAAGCAGGAAGATCTACCTGGTGGAGCGCAGTGCACCAGGGGCACAAAATAAAAGCAATAACAGAAGCACAGAAATGAATGGAATAATATGATCATTAAAAAGATGATTTAGGAAAATCATAAAATAGTTTTACTTACAATGGCAGATGACCAGGAAGCAAAAAACTACTTGAGGGAGAGGAGAACATAAACAGGCAATAAAAGAAATGAAATGGTTCCACTCAAAAAGAACATAAATAACGATTTAACCAGTCAGCACACTCAAAATAAAAAATAAAAATAAAAATGAGGTCAAACTAATAACTGGTACTAGATCTATAAACATAATTTTAAGGACTGCAACTATGTACAGTATTGTGCAAAAGTCTTAGGCCACCATTAGATTACATATACCATTATTCTAGCAATGGAATAATGATCATATATAATTATTTCTCAGTCTCTTTATTAGAACGCAACCAGAATGTACAGGAAATTCTTGCACTTGAGCAACAGCAGCATCTGGCAGAAGTTGACTCTTCTACAGCCCGAAGAATCTTGGTCAGGAATGAACTATTTGGAAGGATAGCAACCAAGAAACCACTTTTTCAGAACGGATACAGGGTGAAAAGGCTAAGATGTGCTAAAGCTCACAAAGACTGGAATGAAGACAAATCCAAATCAGAATTTTTTTGGTCCAATCATCAGCAATATGTTATGTATGGTCATTATAGCATTGCCAAAACAACAAATCTAATGGTGGCCTAAGACTTTTGGAGGTTTGGCCCCTGCAGAGGTTATGTCACTCCTGTAATTGTAAAGCCAACTGACTTTTACATAAGAACGTGCATCAGGTGACTGTGCTTGTAATTCAAAGTAAACCATTAAATGTGAAACCAGTGTGTGAGGAGAACTGTGGCTTTGGAATCAAATGGAACAGCTTTAAAAGTAGAACATTGTTTATACTGAACATGCTGTACACTCCTAGGGAAGAAAATGAGGGAAACTGACCAATTATTTGGTTTTAGGACCATTTTCTTGCTCAGGAGTGTATATATTCACACACAGATGAGCTAAACATTATGTCCATCTGGTCTGCAGTGGTGTTTAGGTAGGTGGCTCATGTCAAACTGATGTCTAAATGAATGTTTCCTAGCAGAACATTTCCCAGAGCATCACACTCCCACTGGCTGGTCTTCTTCACGTAGTGCATCTTTTTGCCATCAAATGGTGCACACCTACCTGACTGTCCAAGTAATGTAAAAGAAGAACCAGAAACCTGCTTCCATTGCTCCAAGGGCCAGGTTCCACATTCGTAAGAACTCGTTTGTAGGACGTTTTGATGGAGATCAGGGTTTAACATGGTTAGCACTCAGTTGGGTGAGCTGTGCTGTGTGTTCTGACCCATAAGTATCACAAAACGTCCTGTGACATTTGCCACTCGAGCCCTTCTGTTGGTTCATAATGTGACGGTCTTTGTTGCCCTCACGCATTGATGAGCCCAACACTGTAGGTTCCTGATCCTTGTCCTTTACAAAGTTGCTCAGGTCTATACCATTTGACAATGTCTTGGTCCTCCCAAGGTTTCTTCATAACTTTTAGGGAGTTTTTCTTTGCCACTGTTGCCCTAGGTTTGCTCAATTAGGGTTCTGGGCCTAGATACTTGTCACTTCAGAATTCGTAAAATTCAGTTCTCAACACATTTTGACTAGTAAAATAATCAACGTTTGCCCGGTACTTGGCGCGCTTGTTTAAACTTGTATGAGTCAAGCCGCGTGACTCATTTCAGCTGAAACACGATTCATGATTCACGATTCAGTACACAGTGAGTCAGTCTCACAATATCCCTTGATCAATGTTTTTCTTTATTTTTACATCTACGATACTATATTCTTAGTCCAAATAAGCACCACGATGGGTCCTAAAATGGTTAGTAATGACAGCCAAGCGAAAGGAAAAGTGGCTTTCAGGCTGAGCAGTTTCCATTTGAGGTCACCAATAGAGTAAGTGTTTTGCTTTTATTTTTCATTTTCAATCGATTGCTCATTAAATTACATGAGATTTTTCAACACTTCATTATAAAATAAGCTCTGTTTTAATGATTTTGGCCAACTGTAGATTACTGTAAGTGGTAATGTTAGTGATAGTGTGTAACAGGCTCTGCTATGACAGAGTATAGACTATATTAAACTCACTGGTCCATGATGAACATTAAACTTATGATGGATTTGTCGGAGTATATCCCCATCATAAATTAGGGAGCTCTATTAATGTATATAATGCCTTTTACAGTGTGGATTTTGTGGGGGTCTGGAACGGAACAATTCACTGTGCGCACACACACACACACACATATATATATATATATATATATATATATATATATATATATATATATATATATATATATATAAAACACCATACATATTTATACATACAGTGGGGCAAAAAAGTATTTAGTCAGCCACTGATTGGTCAAGTTCTCCTACTTAGAAAGATGAGTGAGGTCTGTTAATTTTCATCATAGCTACACTTCAACTATGAGAGACAAAAATGAGGAAAAAGATCCAGGAAATCACATTGTAGGATTTTTAAAGAATTTAATTGTAAATCATGGTGGAAAATAAGTATTTGGTCACCCACAAACAAGCAAGATTTCCGGCTCTCACAGACCTGTAACTTCTTCTTTAAGAAGCTCTTCTGTCCTCCACTCATTATCTGAATTAATGGCACCCGTTTGACCTCGTTATCTGTATAAAAGACACCTGTCCACAGCCTCAAACAGTCAGACTCCAAACCCAACCATGGCCAAGACCAAAGAGCTGTTGAAGGACACCAAGAAGAAAATTGTAGACCTGCACCAGGCTGGGAAGAGTGAATCTACAATAGGTAAGCAGGTTGGTGTGAATAAATCAACTGTGGGAGCAACTGTAAGAAAATGGAAAACATTGATAATCTCTCTCGAACTGGGGCTCCACGCAAGATCTCATCCCGTGGGGTCAAAATCATCATGAGAACGGTGAGTAAAAATCCCAGAACTACATGGAAGGACCTGATGAATGACCTGCAGAGAGCTGGGACCAAAGTAACAAAGGCTACCATCAGTAACACACTACACCAAGAGGGACTCAGATCCTGCAGTGCCAGACGTGTCCCCCTGCTTAAGCCAGTACATGTCCAGGCCCATCTGAAGTTTGCCAGAGAGCATATGGATGATCCAGAAGAGGATTGGGAGAATATCATGTGGTCAGATGAAATCAAAATAGAAGTTTTTGGTAAAAACTCAATTGGAGGAAAAAGGAAGCTGGAGTTGCATCCCAAGAACACCATACCTACTGTGAAGCATGGGGGTGGAAACCTCATGCTTTGGGGCTGTGTTTCTGCAAAGGGGACAGGACGACTGATCCGTGTTAAGGGAAGAATGAACGGGGCCATGTATCGTGAGATTTTAAGCCAAAACCTCCTTCCATCAGTGAGAGCAATGAAAATAGAACATGGCTGGGTCTTCCAGCATGACAATGATCCCAAACACACTGCTCGGGCTACAAAGGAGTGGCTCCGTAAAAAGTATTTCAAGGTCCTGGAGTGGCCTAGCCAGTCTCAACCCCAACCCTCAACCCCATAGAAAATGTGTGGAGGGAGTTGAAAGTTCATGTTGCCTCAAAACATCACTGCTCTAGAGGAGATCTGCATGGAGGAATGGGCCAAAATACCAGCTACAGTTTGTGCAAACCTGGTGAAGACTTACAGGAAACGTTTGATCTCTGTCATTGCCAACAAAGGTTATGTTACAAAGTGTTGAGTTGAACTAAATTTATTGACCAAATACTTATTTTTCCACCATAATTTACAATTAAATTCTTTAAAAATCCTACAGTGTGATTTCCTGGATTTTTTTTCTCATAGTTGAAGTGTACCTATGATGAAAATTACAGACCTCTCTCATCTTTCTAAGTAGGAGAACTTGCACAATCAGTGGCTGACTAAATACTTTTTTGCCCCACTGTATATGTGTATCCTGACAGATTCACAAGAAGGCACTTTCCTTGAACTCTTGCAACTTTTAATAAGAGTCTACAATTGTTGCAGTGTTGCTACTTAAAGCAATTCAAACATTGTTTTTTACATAATCTAGTTTCAGGTTAAGAATGAAAGTGGAACTGTTTTTGTTGCTGATCTCTACGTCATTACATTTTTATATTAGTACATGCTGCACATTATGTAAAGTCACTGGAATGAACGCTGATAACCCAAGAAGGAACACCAAAACAGAACTTGCCAGTTTTTCAGTTTTTTTAGTTCATTTCAGAGGAACCTGTACCATTCTGTAGTTCTTCATACTTCCAGATTTGACTCAAATGGTCATTATTATATATATATATATATATATATATATATATATATATATACACACACACACACAGTGGTACTTGAAAGTTTTTCTGCATAAATATGACCTAAAACATCATCAGATTTTCACACAAGTCCTAAAAGTAGATAACAAGAACCCAGTTAAACAGATGAGACAAAAATTTTATACTTGGTCATTTATTTATTGAGGAAAATGATCCAATATTGCATATTAGTGAGTGGCAAAAGTATGTGAACCTTAGCTTTCAGTATCTGGTGTGACCCCCCTGTGCAGCAATAACTGCTACTAAACGTTTCCTGTAGCTGTTGATCAGTCCTGCACACTGGCTTGGAGGAATTTAAGCCCATTCCTCTGTACAGAACAGCTTCAGCTCTGGGATGTTGGTGGGTTTCCTCACATTAGCTGCTCGCTTCAGGTCCTTCCACAACATTTCCATTGGATTAAGGTCAGGACTTTGCCATTCCAAAACATGAACTTTATTCTTCTTTAACCATTCTTTGGTAGAACGACTTGTGTACTTAGGGTTGTTGTCTTGCTGCATGACCCACCTTCTCTTGAGATTCAGTTCATGGACAGATGTCGTGACATTTTCCTTTAGAATTCTCTGATATCATTCAGAATTCATTGTTCCATCAATGATGGCAAGCCGTCCTGGCCCAGATGCAGCAAAACAGGCCCAAACCAGCCTTCTGACTTGTCCACTTTATCTGTAGCAAACTGTGGACGAGCAGCAATGTTCTTTTTGGAGGGCAGTGGATTTCTCCTTGCAACCCTGCCATGCACACCATTGTTGTTCAGTGTTCTTCTGATGGTGGACTCATGAACATTAACATTAGCCAATATGAGAGAGGCCCTCAGTTGCTTAGACGTTACCCTGGGATCCTTTGTGACCTCGCCAACTATTACACGCCTTGCTCTTGGAGTGATCTTTGTTGGTCGACCACTCCTGGGGAGGGTAACAATGGTCATAAATTTTCTCCATCTGTACGCAATCTGTCTGACTGTGGATTGGTGGAGTCCAAACTCTTTAGAGATGGTTTTGTAACCTTTTCCAGCCTGATGAGCATCAACAACTTTTTTTCTGAGATCCTCAGAAATCTCCTTTGTTCGTGCCATGATACACTTCCACAAACATGTTGTGAAGAGCAGACTTTGATAGATCCCTGTTCTTTAAATAAAACAGGGTGCCCCCTCACACCTGATTGGCATCCCATTGATTGAAAACACCTGACTCTAATTTCACCATCAAATTAACTGCTAATCCTAGAGGTTCACATACTTTTGCCAGTGTTTCTCAGTCCTGGTCCTGGTGCCTCACCGCTCTGCACAATTTAGTGCTTCTCCTGTTTAAACACACCCACTTTAACTCAATAACGGGCTTGTTAATGAGTTGTATCAGGTGTGTTGGGAGCAGGAAAACACTAAAGCATGCAGAGTGGTGTTGTGCCAGGACCAGGATTGAGAAACACTGCCACAGTCAGATATGCTGTGGCTGCAGGGTGGAATTAGGGTGAGATTGTTTGCTTTGGTGTTGAAACCCTAGCAGCCTGGCAAGACCTGTTTATACTGTTTATGTAAAGCCATGGATACACTACACGTTTGTAGAGAACAGGACATAGGGTACACACTCTTCATACACCTTGGCTGAGTTTTAAAAGTTATGGTGGTGACAGGTAGTTAATACACTTTACTGGAGATCACACACTAACCCCTGCACACTTTGCTTGAAATATTGCCTAAACTGACTTCATTGCCCTGTTACTGACTTGCACAAAAATCAAAATACAATCAAAGAGGCGTCATTTTATTGGATTAATATAAGTATTGCAGGATTATATATTGTTTTTATATTCAGTATGTATAGTTATATATGGGCTTTTGTAAGAGTGCTTATTTTTTGTTTTTGTTTTGCTGCTCTGAAAGCTTGAGCCAATTCTAAACCAGTCCTGTAGTTTTTCTGACAAAATGTATGTGCTGGCTTTCTACATGAAGTTAACACAATTGCTGGAAACGATTAAAATAAAGCATCAAATAAATCTCCCCTCCATTTTATTGCATTACTCAATTCTGTGACTTTAAACACTAGTGGATCATCTGGAAAGCTGCTGAGAAACTGGCCCAAATTTTATGACTCGGTTTCAAATTGATGTATTTCAGTTTGTTTACGTAATACAAAAGGGTTTTTCAATTCATTTCTGAAGTTATCAGAACAGTTCATCAATGAGCCTGTTGTTTAAGCCAATTCAAGGTATTTAAATGTATTGTATACATATACAGCACTGTGCAAAAGTCTTAGGCCACCATTACATTTGTTGTTTTAGCAATTGTATAAGGACCATATACAACATATTGTCGACAATTAGACCCTGAATTTTCAAACTTGGATTCGTGGTTGCCTAGTGGGTAAGGTACTGGACTATGGACCAGAAGGTCCAGGGTTCAAATCCCACCTCTGCAAAGCTGCCACTGTTGGGTCCTTGAGCAAGGCCCTTAACCCACAATTGTATTGTAAGATTGTATCAATTGTAAGTCGCTCTGGATAAGGGTGTCTGCTAAATGCTGTAAATGTCTTTGGGAAATTTAGAACTAGTGGTTCTAGAGGCTTTTTGACCCTGTTTACCTTACAAAAAAGTGGTTTCTTGGCTGCTACCATTCCAAAAATACCATTCCTGATCAAGCTTCTTCAGACTATAGTAGGTTGCCTTGCAAGATGCTGCTATAGCTCAAGATCACACTGAAGACGTGCCACTGTAGCCTATAGAAGCTGCTTTTTTAATACCGCATACAGATTTATTATATTTTCTGGTGGTATTTTAATAAAGACACTGATAGATAATCATTTATGGTCATTATACCATTGCTAAAACAATCTATATCTGATCTAATGATGGACTAAGACTTTTGCACAGTACTGTACATATGTAGACGGACACATAACGACAGTGGCTAGAGAAGGAAGTCTGCATTATTTCAGCAGTCTTCATGAATGCTCATATGCTCGTAGGCACACCCCTGATTTGTAGATTCGTTTTTTGTTTAGTTTAATATAGTTCACTGATTGCACTTCACAAGTGTATTTTCTGTGGATTTACTTTGTCATTCTCACAACCTTGCTACAGGTAAACAGGAAAAGGCAGCATCTGAATGACCTTGCTTGCTTACTAGTTGCTTGTTTTTGTTGAAAAAAAACCTTAGATGTTAATACTTTCATGATGTGGCTGCGTCACGGGAGGAAAATCTGTATAAAGTAGTTTTGAAAGTAAACGGAGGTGGTTTTCTATTCATTTTGGCGTTCGAATGAGAAACGAAAACCCTGCTTTCACAAGAAAGAGTAGAGAATGAGGATTTCTGTACTGGCTGCTTATGGATAGTGCCGCCATGAGCTGCCTTGGTGGTTGCGTTTGCTACAGAAGAATGAAAAAGCAAAGCCTTATTTGAGGAAAAAAGCGTTCATTGAGACCAGATGACCTTTGAAAGTTTGGGGGAGTTTTGCATTTTAACCTCTTGTACACAAAAGTCTCTTTCACACTTATCCAAACTGTAGTGTTTTGCTAAAGTCTGGGCACCCCTGGTAAAAAATATATATATATATATTAAGGAGCCAATTCAGTTCTGTACAGTAAACATTGGGACTGTTTCGGGATAATCTTAACATCCTCTCTCATATTCATTCCCTAAGACATGAATCATACGCCAATAACATCGTGTGTGTGTGTGTGTGTGTGTGTGTGTGTGTGTGTGTGTGTGTGTGTGTGTGTGTGTGTGTGTGTGTGTGTGTGTGTGTGTGTGTGTGTGTGTGTGTGTGTGTGTGACTCAGAGAGTGAGTGAGTTTGTGCTCGCTGATTCAGATTACTAACCCCTATGAGAGTGAACAGCAAGGTGTGTGACTGTTTGTATTGCTATGGATGTGCTAGAACACACATGTGCACGTGCGTGCGAGTGTGTGTGTGTGTGTGTGTGTGTGTGTGTGTGTGTGTGTGTGTGTGTGTGTGTGTACTGTGTGTTTCTTTGTACATGCATGTTTGGATTCACGTGTGTGTGCGTGTCAGCTCAGCAGTACTAACCCTAATGTGCACACACACGAGTGTGTGCTCAGTTTCTGTGTGTGTGTGTGTGTGTGTGTGTGTGTGTGTGAGACAGAGTGCGCGTGTGATGTGCGTGTGCAGAAAAGTCGTACTAACCTATCTTACACGTCTGTGTGTGTTTCTCTCTCTGTCTGTCTGCTCTGTGTGCGTCTCACTCAGCAGTCGGCTGGCCCAGGGCGAGGTTGCCCACTGGGACGACCCTGAGGCTGGCTCAGTAGCCAATCACAAGCCGGCGCCGCGCCACTTCTACCCGATTGCTCTTCTGCTTGTTAGCTCTCACCTGCTGGTAGTGTGGCTCATATTAAGTCTTGTTTTCCTGCTTGCAAAATATCAATAAACAGCTGATTATTAAACCAGAACGAACCCTCGTGCTTTGTAACTTTTTCCTCGCCTGCTCTGTGGAGGACGTCTTTACATGTGTTTGCATGATGGGAAAATAATAAGTACTACTACTTTCAGGGGCGTTTCTTGACTACCCGTCATACAGGGGCACACACACATCCCTCTGCTTGCCAATCATTCATAGGAGCATAAATCTGCTGAAGTGATTTAACCCTAAAGTGGACATCACTCTGCCATGGATGAGCAATGAAGAATAAATGAACACTTTTTGTTAATTGCCTTAACTAAGCATATCGCTGTGAGCAATCATTACCTTGTCTGCAGCATGTCTGACTTTATTTTAAATATTTGCACGTCCTTTATGAGGAAAAACCCAAAGAAACTTGCTCTGAAAGCGTTGAAGCATTTGGAAAGATGCTGGGGCATTATGGGAGATGTAGTGCCTGTAGCAAATGTGCATGGCATGTCCTGTAGTTTCCCTCGCAATCCAGGATAAAATTGACTTTTTACCCTTGGACTTGTAGTGAGGCACAGCCCCAGGAAAGTGGGTCTAAGACTCCCCCTGACTACTACTAATAATAATAATAATAATATTAACATCTTTGGTAAAGGTACAGGTTAAGTTTTGTTTGTTTCTGTACTAATAGAACACATTCATACTGGGGCAATTTATAGGGACCAATTGACCTCAGTGGAAGGTCGGAGGAAATCAGTGTTCCTATATGGAGAGTAACCCATATGGACATGTGGAGGACATGCAAAGTCAAAGACAAAGTCAAATTTATTTCTATACTGCATTTTACAACAGAGCAATCTCTCAAAGCAGCTTACAATTATCTTGGCTCACAGCCCATATTAATCAACCTGGGGCAATAGTGGCAAGGAAAAAGTCTCTAAATGATATAAGGAAGAAACCTTTGGGGGACTAAAATGGGACCCAACCTCCTTGGGAAGTGTAGATGTTATATTTAAGAAGGTACCCAGCTAATAAGTTTATAGTAATAGTATAAAAATTCAAAAGCTAAATATAAAAATTAAGACCGAGTATAAAGAAAATATAAAATAATTTATTGACTAAAGATTACACATATTCTGTATGTGTGTATGTGTGAGAGAGTATATATATGAGGAGAGAGGGATCCCATTACACTATGGATTTGGCTTGTATCATACATGTCTTAAATCCGGTGTTGTTTATTAACAACGTGTGCCTTCCGAAAGTTCACCAAGTTACACAACTGGTTCAGACTTGCAGATCTTTGTTGCTTACACAATATTTTGCACGTAATCCCAAAAGGAGGCCCATTTCCTTTTGCAAAGCACTGTGCCGAGCTCCTCGGTCAGTGGGAGGAGTTCCACATCAACCTAGTGGCCTTTCACACAGTTAATTCACGCAGCCTGGCGTACAGCCACTCACTTCAGCTTGACTTTTAGGACTTTTGGTTGACTGGAATTCTTTTTTTTTTTTTCCAAATATTTCATCACTATTATTCTGTTAGATTAACTTATAAGTCACACAGATGTAGTAAGGAAAGGCTCGAATAAAAAGACACATGAAAGCCCAGCTGGAGTTTGCAAAAAAACCTCCACTTTATTGAGGAGAGGCTTCTGTCTGGCCATTCTGCCGTAAAGCCCAGATTGGTGGAGTGCTGCAGTGATGGTTGAGCTTCTGGAAGTTGGGTTCCTGGTCACCTCTCTTACCAAGGCCCTTCTCTCTTGATTGGCCAGCTCTAGGAAGTTCCAAATTGGTTGTTCCAAATTTCCTCCATATAAGAATTATGGAGGCCACTGTGCTCTTTGGAACTTTCACCAGATCTGCACCTCCACACAATCCTGTCTTTGAGCTCTACAGGCAGTTCTTTCCTCCTCATGGCTTGGGTTTTGCTCTGATATGCATTGTTAGCTGTGGGACCTTATATACACAGGTGTGTGTCTTTCCAAATGATACCCAACCAACTGAATTTACCACAGGTGGATCCATTCAAGTTGTAGAAACATCTCAAAGGTGATCAAGAGAAATGATCCAGAGCTAAATTTCATAGGTCTGAATACTTATGTCCATGAGAAATTCTTAATACATTTGCAAAAATATTTTAGCACATGTCTTATTTTAGCATCTCAACACAATTTGAAATACGTGAAAGAGTCTGAACACTTTCCATGTTATGGTTGATATATATAGAATTACAGGATGTTTATTGTACATTCGACTTATTTATATATATCTAGAGTTTGTCTCATTGTTTAGACATCATTCTTCAGCTCTGAAAGCATCTATTGATTTCAAATGTTGATGGTATTCATCAGTGCCACTCCCATGCTCTCATATCTCCATTATCATCTCTCTCTCTTTCTCTTTCTCTCTCTCTACCTCCCTGTAATCAGAGAAGGCTGTCGGATTGAAAATGTGCAAAAGAATATAAAGTGCAGGAAGTATGCGTTTAACATGCTGCAGCTGATGGCTTTCCCTAAGTGCTATCGGCCACCGGATGGAACGTACGGGAAGGTGGACTCATGAGACGAGGCGTAGTTCACAGTGACCTCATCTGTGTCTATCGCTTGTTTGTCTGTCGGAAAATATTTGTCATACACACACAGGTGATGTACAAAGTGAAAAATAAAAACAAATGTGTACAGACTGAGCTGAACTGTTCACTGCATAGATTGCAGGTTTCTAATTGTGTTGAGTGTTATTCACTTGTTAGGTAATTAAAGGACGTGAAAGCCTCGTCTAATTCAAATATTTGATTTTGTGTATTGCCAATGCTTTGTTTTTCTTTTTTTAAATGTGTTTGAGATGGATAATGCCTTGGCTTGACTGTTCCATACAGGCCAAAGGCTTGGAAGCAACACTAAAGATGCAAAAATAAATTGCTTTAATTATTTAAAAGGGACTCTTTGTGCATTCACAATTCAGTTTTATTGCAGAAGTCTTGTCAGGATTATGTAGTCTTTGTTGATTTTATAAATAATTATTTTCTGAAAAACTGATTAAAAAACTCACCAAGAAGGACTTGTGTGTGAATGTAACGATGGTATGTGTAAGTGATTGCAATATTACAGCGAGAGGATAAATCTATTGGGGAAAACTGTACATGGAGGCTCTACTACCCTGTTAGGCCGCCTCTAGCCTGGACTCAAGATGATATATGGTTAGGCATGGAGGCAAACAGGTTCTGTAGGGTATCCTGTGACACATTTGCCCACAGATGATGTAGCTGGGCCTGTAGATCCGCAAGATAAAGCAAAGGTGTTTATTTACACAGTGCACTAATCCCATCTAGGCAGTACAGTTTTTTATCTGTAAGACTTAATAGTCCCTCTTACAGCTCTCATGCTGTGGCCGGGACACTAGCGTCATTTCTCCCTCCACAATACCCAACCAAAGTTTGTTTAAGAATAACATGATTTAAAAATAATAATAATAATTTCGGCCAAATATAGCAGCCAGGAGAAAAAACATCCCACTGATAAAAAATTAAATTACAAGGATGCTGTGTGCAGGAATTATTGGCAGAATAACATTCTACAGAATAACACAGATAAAATAGACAAATTTTACACAAAAAGACTCCAAAAGAGTTTGTTTTTAAACCCCAATCCATTTTATAATGTGTGCCCTGACATTTTCAGAGGTTCACTTCATTCAGAAAATCAAATAAGCATCGTTTTGCATAGGAACGATCACCAGTGGTTGCATTCACAATGAATGAACAGCTTCTCCAGCCTATGCTACTGAAAATAATGAATGAGAATAATAAGCGTACTCCTTGTTGTTATGGATTGCAGCGTGTCGAAAATTCAGCTGTGATGGGCTGATGGTGGTTAGTACATGTGGTAAGTGAAAATCATGCTGCAACGTCAGATAAAAACAACCCTGCAGAGGATACAGGAGATGACTGAACAACTGTGTAAGTGGAAAATCAAATCTGTATGTGTTCTGACAAACTGCAGACTGTAAATAATGTTATTTAACTGAATTTACACTCTATTCACAAAAGTATTGGGACACGCCTCTTAATCGTTGAATTCAGGTCACGTTGCCACAGGTGTATAAAATCAAGCACCTAGCTGTTCAGTCTGCCTTTATGAACATTTGAGAAAGACTGGGTCGTCCTAAAGTGCTCACTGAAGTCGAGCATGATACTGTAACATCATGAGTAAGTTTGTAAAATTTCTTCCCTCCTAGGATCAACTGTGAGTGATATTATTGAGAAGTGGAAGCATTTAGGAGCCACAGCAACTTAGCCATGATTTGGAATGTTCCAAACACCACGTAAAGTTGACCCAATAACTGCAGAGTTCCAAACCTCCTCTGGCATTAACATCAGCACAAAAACACGCACCGGGAGCTTCATGGTATGGGTTTCAATGGAAGAGAAGGCCAAGTGTCGGATAGAGTGGTGTAAAGCACACCGCCACTGGACTCGAGAGCAACGGAAACTCCACGGCAGTCCTTTGGAGAGACGAGTCACGCTTCTCTATCTGGCAATCTGATGGATGAGTCTGTGTTGGGGGATACCTGGAGAACGTTACCTGCCTGTCTTCACAAATGGGTGAATGGGCAAAAATTCCCACAGACACAGTCCAAAATCTGGTCGCCTTCCCAGAAGAGTGGAAGCTGTTGTAACTGCAAGGAAGGACCAACTCCATATTAATGCCTATGGAGCTAGAATGTCACTAAAGCTCCTGTCGGTTCAAGGTGTGGGTGTCCCAATACTTTTGTCCATATAGTGTATAGTATGGGATTCGCAACTTTTTAACTCCAGGTCTGTACATAAAAGAACTGTGATGTTGGAGATAAGGTGTGATGTTATTCTGTCACCGGCAGATGGATGAGGTTCTCACATTACATCTCCCATTCCTAATGGGAACATTCATCACATTCATCATCATTTGTCACCATGTTCTCAGCTTTTTCTGTGTGTTATTTTTGAATTGTACTTGTATAAGGCAGAATAATTGTATGACTCATCTCAGTCTGCGTCATGTAACGCTTTTAAAAACAAAAAGGGAAGCGATTCTTCCTCGGATGCTCCTTGGAATTCATCCCTTCACAGCATTAAGCAGAAGTGGACTTGCACTTGAGGAGCTGGGCTGAGCACTTGAATGTTCAAGGTCTTTCTTAAGTTTGAACCATGAAATGCCCAAATTGCTCCTCAGCTATTTATGGATGCTGCTTTTGTACGATTGCAGAAAGCTTTGTCGGACTTTGTGTTGTGCAAAGCAGACAGATCGACGCCGGATATGACAGTTAATGTATCATCCACCTGAATGAAATGTGAAATCCTGTACTGTGTATGGTTCTGATATCACTTAAGATAAAGCAAGCATAACTGTGCCTCTACCTGCCAAGCTCAAAGTGCTTCAGTCAAATAGATCAAATAGCATTCACAACGTATCGCTTATCGCAGAACACCAAAGACCTGAACATACCATGGAGTATGCATTACAATCTTATAAAAGAACTACATTAATCACTATAAAAGCCTTGTGAAGGATGTGGGTTTCATAGTGGTGTGGTGAAAACATGATACATGATATATACAGTGAGGGGAAAAAAGTATTTAGTCAGCCACTGATTGTGCAAGTTCTCCTACTTAGAAAGATGAGAGAGGTCTGTAATTTTCATCATAGGTACACTTCAACTACGAGAGACAAAATGAGAAAAAAAATCCAGGAAATCACATTGTAGGATTTTTAAAGAAGTTTACATTGTAAAGTATGTGAAAATAAGTATTGGTCAATAACAAAAGTCAACAACGTCAGTACTTCTGTACATAACTTTTGTTGGCAATGACGAGGTCAAACGTTTCCTGTAGTCTTCACCAGGTTGGCATCACCACTGGGTAACTGGTATTTTGGTCCATTCCTCCACAGATCTCCTCTGAAGCAGTGATGTTTTGGGGCAACACGACTTTCAACCTTCTCTCCTCCCAATGTCTATGGGGTTGAAGTCTGGAGACTGGCCTAGGCCACTCCAGACCTTAATGCTCTCACTGATGGAGGAGGTTTTTGGCTTAAAATCTCACGATACATGGCCCCGTTCTTCTTTTCCCTTAACCGGATCAGTCGTCCTGTCCCCTCTGCAGAAAACAGCCCCAAAAGCATGATGTTTCTGTCCCCCATGCTCCAAGTAGGGTATGGTGCACTCAGCATTCCTTCATATTTATGGCCACATGATATTCTCCAACCCTCTTCTGGATCAGCCATATG
Organism: Ancistrus triradiatus; assembly: GCA_025084515.1. NCBI lineage: Eukaryota > Metazoa > Chordata > Actinopteri > Siluriformes > Loricariidae > Ancistrus > Ancistrus triradiatus. The sequence continues at coordinate 321,988 of JAJAGP010000037.1, read as the reverse complement.
CTCTCTTGCAAACTTCAAACGGGCCTGGACTGTACTGGCTTAAGCCGGTGTGCACACCTGGCACTGCGCTCCGAGTCCCTCTCGGCATAGTAAATGTTGGACTGATTGTATCCTTTGTTACTTTGGTCCCAGCTCTCTGACGGTTACTTCGTGTAGTTTCGGGAGTTTTTACTCAACGCGTTCTCATGATCATTTTGACCCCACTAGATTGAGATCTTGCGTGGAGCCCCGATCAAGGGAGAATTATCAATGGTCCTTGTATGTTCTTCCATTTTCTTACGTTGCTCCCACATTTGAATTTATTGCCACCAACCGCTTCCTATTGTAATTCACTCTTCCCAGCCTGGACAGGTCTACATTTTCTTCCTGTTGTCCTTCGACAGCCCTCTTTTGGTCTTGGCCATGGTTGAGTTTGGAGTCTGACGTTTTTGAGGCGTTTGGACCAGGTGTCTTTATACCGATAAACGAGTCAACAGATGCCATTAATACAGGTAACATGGAGGACAGAAGAGCTCTCTTCTTAAAGAAGTTGTTACAGGTCTGTGAGAGCCAAAATCTTGCTTGTTTGTTGGGGGGTTGAACCACATACTTATTTTCCACCATGATTTACAATTAAATTCTTTAAAAATCCTACAATGTGATTTCCTGGATTTTCTTTTCTCATTTTGTCTCTCATAGTTAAAGTGTACCTATGATGAAAATTACAGACCTCTCTCATCTTTCGAAGTAGGAGAACTTGCAGGTACATGTTAATAAATTAAATATCGAATATTGAAAAGTTCATTTTTGTTCATAATTTAATTCAAAAGAGTCAACTATATTCATTACATGTAGTGACATATTTTAAACATGTTTGGTTGTTTTAATTTTGAACAGTGTGGGTAATAGAAAAGGATGTACGATACAGAAATGTCCAACTTCTGACAAGTATGTTCATTTATGCAATCAGTACTTATGAATTACTGCATCAATTCAACATGAAATGGAGGCAATCAGCTTGTGGCAATGCTGAGATACTGAAGCCCAGTTTGCTTTAGCCTTTAGCTTATCTGTATTGCTGGGCTAGGTGTTTCTAATCTTCCTGTTGACAGTAACCCATAGATTCTCAATAGGGTTCAGTTCCAGCAAGTTGGCTAGCCAGTCAAGCACAGTAATATCATGGCCAGCATACCATTTGGTAGTAGTTTTGGCACTGTGGGCATCTGCTAAGTCCTGCTGGAAAAGGAAATCGGTATCTCCATAAAGCATGTCAGCAGATGGAGGCATGAAGTGCTCTAAAATCTCCTGGTAGACAGCAGCGTTGACTTTGGACTATATTAAACACAGTGGGCCAGTACCAGCAGATGACCTGGCATCCCAGACTATCACAGACTGTGATCTTCAAAAACGTTGGATTCAGTGCCTCTCCACTCTTACTCTAGACTCTAGAACCTTCATTTCCTTGATTTATTCCAGTTCTTTTTCTCCTTAGCCCAAGTAAGATGCTTCTGATGTTGTCTCTGGTTCAGGAGTGGCTTGATATTAGGAACGTGACAGTTGTAGCCTCTTTCCTGGAGACGTCTGTGTGTGATGGCTCTTGATGCACTGACAGCAGCCTCAGTCCACTCCTTGTGAAGATCTCCCATGTTCTTGAATTGACTTTTTTTGACAATCCTCTCAATGTTGCACAATATTTTCACAACATTCAGCCACTCAACTTTCCAGCGATATGCTTTGCAAAAACCCAGGCTTCTTCATCAACGAACTTCTGTGGTTTACGCTCTTTGTGGAGGATGTCACCGATCATCTTCTGGACAACTGTCAAGTCAGCAGTCTTCCCTATGATTGTGGTTACATGTGCTGAACTAGACCGAGAGACACACTGTATTTATACTGTCTGAATAGTCATTTACTCAAACCCGAAAGGAACTGTTCTAATCATTTACAATAGCAGATTTCAGAGCTATAAGCCATAATGATCAAAATTACACACACAAAAAAAAATTGTCACTTTACATGTAATGAATATAAATTATGTCCTGTATAACAGTTTACCTTTTCGAATTAAATTATGAACAAACATGAACTCTTTCAGGATTTTCTAATTTTCTGAGATACACCTTTATTGTATAAACCAGTCATCCAAAACATTAAGATCACCTGGTCCACAACGAGGTTTAGGTAGGTGCCACAAGTCTAACTGCCATCCACATGAATATCTGGACCCAGGGTTTTCCAGCAGAAAATTGCCTTGAGCATCATACTCCCTTCACCTATTTGTCTTCTTTCCAGAGTGCCATTCCTGGTGAAATCACTTTCAAATGCTCAACACATTCCCAGTCTTCCACGTGATGTATGCGTGGATACTTATCGGGACTCATTAGACCCAATGTATCCTCCAGTGTTCCAAAGTCGAGTTCCGACATTTCCATTCTATTCACTTTCAAAGGTGGAAAGGCTGTGAACTGTGGTGGTACAGCGGTTAAGAGCCTTGGGGGCCCAACACTGGTTCAGTTTGTCCCTCTTCGAACCTCTTTCAGTAGGAATTCACCACAATAGCCATGCCATTATGGAGAGGCCCCAACCCAGTCGTGTGTCCATAGCTATTTAGGACATATCAAAGTAGCTCAAGTCTTTATCTCTGGGGTGGAAACTTTCAAACGTGGGAGAACAAAGTCACACAGGCACTGGTGCTGGAATAGAGAAGTAGACAATCTTTATTATCTGTGCAGAGATCAACTCAGATACATCAATGCCCAAGCACTTGTGAGTGGATGAAGAAGATACAAGGCTCTCTCATGCCCAGAGATTCTGTGAACCAACATATACAGTAGACAGACATCTCCAAGGGTCGGCTAACTGTTCCCTCCGTAATCTCTTTTCTCTTATGGGCTGCTGCTGACCCTGGGGCATGTCTGTGTTTTCCTCGTTTCCAATAAGTCATTGGAAAGAACTATTACACAACACCATTCCACAGTTATAGGATTACATAAGTGTAGTACATTTTATTTTATGGCGCAGTAGGGTTCAAAGCTAAGGTATTAAAATTTCTCCCACAATCTCATTATTTAAATTTTAACAATGATATCCAAGTAGAACTACTTTACAATGCTCTTCGTTCCTCACTACCTGTTTTCCATATTCAGCCCCGTTCATCTCTGTCTGTCTTTCTGCCCCGGATCGGCTTGAGACGAGGTCGGTGAGGGATTATCACCCTTCGTGTTGTCTCAGTTCGAGCAGTTTGTACTCTTTGCTCCTGTCACTGGTTCCGTCCCAGACCTAGGCCCGTGCACCATATGGGCTCTGCTTTTCTAAGGGACTTGCATTTTAATCTGTCTGTCGTTTATACGAGCGATGCTTGTTCCCTTGTTCTGGATCTGATCCTGAACCTTGTGAAGCCCTGGTGACCTGCATCCAATTCTGAGTCACTGCCTCCGCCTGGGTTCTCTCTTCCTCTCTTTCCTCTCTTCTGTCCTTAGTCCTGCTCGATAAATTCCTTTTAGAAATCTTACCCTATATGGTTCCTTTTCGTGAGTCAGTGTAGGGCTCCAGCCATCCATCACAGCTCTTAACTAAAAGCTAATGGCTTCAGAAGTTTTTTGAAGAATAGTCTGCTATGTGACTACCTTGATAATACACTGTTATGGGTTTCCTTTATTCTGTCCACCCACTGTACAATGATTGGGCGTTTCAATAACGATGAGCGTCCAAGAACTGGTTCATCTTTCCTGACATTTGAGAGTGAGAGTGATTTATTGGATCCTGACAGGGCATTCAGTTCTTATTAGAAATCACTGGGATGTAACTGTGAAGGCTGCATGCAGGAAGCTTCTGATGTATTCAGTATCAGGATTCGCACAAAAATGAAAACAATCATCTGATCGGTGAGAACCCAGCAGTGATTTGTTTCACACCCCCATTCATACGTGCCTGTTCAGAGGCATCCATTAAGGAAGTGTGAAAGTCCATATTTACGTAGTAGAGCATTCTCGGCACTGGTTCTTTGTGACTGGAGCGGACTGCACTTTTGTCTCCCATAACATGCCTGTTTTGGTCTGACCATCTTTTAACAGAAATATCTTCTCAGTGTGCCAATCCATCGCAGGGCACATGCATACAGGCAAGCTCACTCAAACTGGGAGATTCCATATATGCCAACTGACCTAATACATGTCTTTGGAATTTGGGAGGAAATATACGCAGACACATGCAGACGCCAGGCCAGGTTTCAGACCTGGGCTTTGGACATGTGAGATACACAAGTTGTTGTAGTACAGCAGTTGTAATGACACTCATGAGAGCGCAGCCTGCCTACCTCGTTTGTATTGAGTGCTTATTGGAGTTACTGTTCAGTGGATATTTGCTCTTTTTTGGATCATTCTCTGTAAATCCTGAAATCTTTTTCTGAAATACTCAGACCATGCTGCATTCAGTTTGTTCTCCATTCTGTTATTTGGTTTGAACTTTGGCAGGTCGTCGTTACCATGTCTACAGGGTGGGCTATTTATATGGATACACCTAAATAAAATGGGAACGGTTGGTGACATCAACTTCCTGTTTGTGGGACGTTAGTATATGGGAGGGGGGAAACTTTTCAAAATGGGTGTTGACCATGGTGGCCATTTTGAAGTCGGCCATTTTGGATCCAACTTTATTATTTCCAATGGGAAGAGGGTCATGTAACACATCAAACTTATTGAGAATTTCACAAGAAAAACAATGGTGTGCTTGGTTTTAACCTTATTCTTTCATGAGTTATTTACAAGTTTATGACCACTTATAAAATGTGTTCAAAGTACTGCCCATTGTGTTGGATTGTCAATGCAACCCTCTTCTCCCACTCTGACACACTGATAGCAACGCCGCAGAAGAAATGCTACCACAGGCTTCCAGTATCCGTTGTTTCAGATGCTGCACATCTCGTAGCATAGACAACTGCCTTCAGATGACCCCAAAGATAAAAGTCTAAGGGGGTCAGATCGGGAGAGCATTTCTTCTGCGGTGTTGCTATCAGTGTGTCAAGAGTGGGAGAAGAGGGTTGCATTACACAATGAGTAGCACTTTGAACACATTTGCATTTACAGCATTTAGCAGACGCCCTTATCCAGAGCGACTTACAGTTGATACAGTCTTACCATCCAAGCAATTGTGGGTTAAGGGCCTTGCTCAAGGACCCAACAGTGGCAGCTTGGCAGAGGTGGGATTTGAGCCCTGGACCTTCTGGTCCATAGTCCAGTACCTTATCCGCTAGGCTACCACAGTCACATTTTATAAGTGGTCATAAACTTGTAAATAACTGCTTTTAGCTTTGATTACAGCATTTGCTGTGGCATCGTCTCCACAAGCTTCTGCAACGTCACAACATTTAGATTCTGTCCAGAGTTCCATTCATTTTTCCCCAAGATCTTGCATTGATGATGGGAGATTTGTTCCACTGCACAAAGTCTCCTCCAGCACATCCCAAAGATTCTCAATGGGGTTCAGGTCTGGATTCTGTGGTGGCCAATTCATGTGTGGAAATGATGGCTCATGCTCCCTGAACCACTCTTTCATAATTTGACCCTTCTGAAACAGGTCAACATCTTTTCCACGACTACAGGATGTTTTTCGTCATGGATGTTTAACAAAGGAGAAGCTACTCACTGCATCAGTTAGGGTTAAAGAACTTGTTGCCAGCTGAAACATAATCACCCATGCAGTAATTATTCGATGGGAGGCTCATTTTTTAACTATTTAACTATATAAAACTATACCTTTTTTATGTAGGCAGTGTATTTAATACAATACTAATGTATAAAATATTTCATAACTTTAATATATTTCTGCAAATTAACTATTCAGACCTTGTAAAAAAAAAAAGATGAATCCCTAGTGCAGTGGTTCCCAAACTTTTTCTGCCGTGGCCCCTTTAGATAGGAATATTTGAATTATGGTGGTTATTGGCCAGTACCTTAGATTGAGGATTCAAATCCCAGCACCTATAAGCTGCCACAGTTGGGCCCTTGAGCAAGGCATTACCACTCAGTTGTTTGGATTGTGTATTGTAAGATCTGTTGTAGTTTTGGTCTGGAAGTGGGTGTCTGCTAAATGTTGTAAATGTAATTATACAGAAAATGAAAAAGCAGGAATGCACCAAGTTTTGCCCAAGACTGTGTTTGTACATATACTATGTGGGCCAAAATTTGGAGCACTAGTGAAAATGGATGTTCAGATCTTTGTGGAGAAGGATTTATACTGCAGCAAATTAATGACCCAAAACACACCTCAATGCTTTGCACAAACATGACCACCAAAAAAAACCATCAAGACCAAAAAAAGGAAATTTGTTGTCATGGCACCCATTACATATCTTGCCATTGACAGCCAGCCATCTTCACCTTTGTTTGTAGTGGTGTCATGAATGGGAAACTTGCACGATATCGTCTGGAACCATATTGTCTTTACCAATGAATCCAGGTTCTCTTTGAGATTCGATGATGGTCGGGTTCAAGTATAGAGGCCTTCGAGTGCTTCAATCCTACCTTTGCTGTTGAGTGACACACTGCCCCAACTGCTGGTGTGATGATCTGGGAAGCCATCGCATATGACAGTCGGTCACCCCTAGTAGTGATACAAGGGACACTAATGGATCAGCGATATGTGCTGCAACCACGTGTTGCCTCTCATGGCAGGGCTTACAACTGGCATTTTTCAGTAGAATAATGCTCACCCACACACAGCAAGACTTTCTCAGGAATGTCTCCGCCAGATTGCCACAATTCCTAGACCTGCCCAGGTCACCAGATTTATCACTAATCGAGCATTTATGGGACCTGCTGGGACGTCAGCTATGGCAGCCTACCAGTGCGCAACAGCTGTGGGAAAAAATGTGCCAAAGGATGCCATATGGAACCTGTATGGCTTCATGCCCAACCGTATCTTGTATCCAGGCTAGAGGCAGTCCAATAGGGTACTAGAGCCTCCTTTCTGTAGTTTTCCCCAATAATCTTATCCTTTCGCTCTAATATCGTAATCACTTACATATATCATCTTTACATTCATACATATAAACTTTCAGACAATTCCAACAACTATTCCTTGGTGAGTCATTTTCTTTGTCGATGAGTATATATACACTGATGAGCCAAAACATTATGACCACCTAGTCCACAATAATGTATAGCTAGTATAGCTGTCCTTTATGTGAAATGAACACAAGTTTAATCTCGCTGCCCAAACAATAAAGGTTTGTGCTGTATGAAAATACATGTTAAGACAAGGTTATGTGTAATTTCTCTGATCCTAATTTAATTAGCATTATTTGGCACTGATGCACTACAACACAAATCCTTTTGCCCTAAACTGCCATAAAGCTACATTTATATGTATGACAGTTTCTCATTCCATAAACGTACTTGTGAAAGAGAGAGAAGGCACCATGTTTGTAGGGCCTGAGCTAATCAATGCACTACATGCTCTACAGGGAAATAAGACTTTACCCATCTTCAATAGTAATAACAACAGAAAGTCAGTATGCAGTGGCCAGTGTTATTATTAAATACATCAGTGTATGGGAAACAATGCAGTAGCTTGTATATTTAGTCAATACCAAAACAGTACAGTACCTCATTTAGCATTGCAAGGCATGATATATAATATAGTGTTTGGACAAAGTCCAGATCCCCTAACATTCAGTTTTAGAAAGTGTATGGTGGACATTAAGCAACACTGTAGACAAAAGTCATCGTTAGCACAGCTGCTAGATTCAGGTTTTAGGAGTGTTTATGAAGGAGTCCAATGAAAAGTACCCTCAGGTAATGGTTACCCAGTGTCCATTCCAATTAGAATGCCTTTATGTATCAGACATACATTACAAGACACGGTGTCCAGTATACAGCACAGCTTTATAGCATTCTACATCGTTTACACTTAAACACACACATACACAGTCAGCTCCAGAATTACTCACAGAGGAGTTAAAAGGGGGTTTGCAAAATTAATTGATTATTATATGATTAATAACACATACTAATCAGTGTAACTGTAGTCAATACATGAGACACACAATGGCTTCATTTCAACAATATGCATTTATTTGTTTAGTCATTGATTCATTTTCAAACCTGCTTAATCCACTTCAGGGTGGCACGGAGCCGAGACCTAACTGACAGCACAGGGTGGCAATTGCAGGGTATAGACACACACACATACACACACTCAGCCACACTGCGACACCAGTTCAAATAATGTCTTATAATAGTAGAAGTTTCTCTCTCTCTAGAATTTTCTATATTTCTGCATAACTATGACCTAAAACAACATCAGATTTTCACACAAGTCCTAAAAGTAGATAAAGAGAACCCAGTTAAACAAATGAGACCAAAATATTATACTTGGTCATTTATTTATTGAGGAAAATGACCCAATATTACATATTAGTGAGTGGCAAAAGTATGTGAGCCTCTAGGATTAGCAGTTAATTTGAAAGTGAAATTGGAGTCAGGTGTTTTTCAATCAATGGGATGACAATCAGGTGTGAGTGGGCACCCTGTTTTATATTTAAAGAACAGGGATCTATCAAAGTCTGCTCTTCACAACACATACGTTTGTGGAAGTGTATCATGGCATGAACAAAGGAGATTTCTGAGGACCAGAGAAAAAAAGTTGTTGATGCTCATCAGGCTGGAAAAGTTACAAAACCATCTCTAAAGAGTTTAGACTCCAACAATGGTGTGCATGGCAGGGTTGCAAGGAGAAAGCCACTGCTCTCCAAAAAGAACATTGCTGCTCGTCTGCAGTTTGCTAAAGATCACGTGGACGAGCCAGAAGGCTACTGGAAGAATGTTTTTGTGGACAGATGAGACCAAAATAGAACTTTTTTGGTTTAAAAGAAAAGCGTTATGTTTGGAGAAAGGAAAACAACTGCATTCCAGCATAAGAACTTTATCCCATCTGTGAAACATGGTGGTGGTAGTATCATGGTTTGGGCCTGTTTTGCTGCATCTGGGCCAGGACAGTTTGATGGAACAATGAATTCTGAATTATATCAGGGAATTCTAAAGGAAAATGTCACGACATCTGTCCATGAACTGAATCTCAAGAGAAGGTGGGTCATGCAGCAAGACAACGACCCTAAGCACACAAGCCGTTCTACCAAAGATGGTTAAAGAAGAATAAAGTTCATGTTTTGGAATGGCCAAGTCAAAGTCCTGACCTTAATCCAATGGAAATTTCTGTGGAAGGACCTGAAGCGAGCAGCTAATGTGAGGAAACCCCACCAACATCCCAGAGCTGAAGCTGTCCTGTACGGAGGAATGGGCTAAAATTCCTCCAAGCCGGTGTGCAGGACTGATCATCAGTTACAGGAAAGCGTTTAGCTGCAGTTTTATGCTGCACAGGGGGGTCACACCAGTACTGAAAGCAAAGGCTCAGATACTTTTGCCACTCACTAATATGTAATATTGGATCATTTTCCTCAATAAATAAATGACCAAGTATAATATTTTTGTCTCATTTGTTTAACTGGGTTCTTGTTATCTACTTTTAGGACTTGTGATGATGATGTTTTAGGTCATATTTATGCAGAAATATAGAAAATTCTGAAGGGTTCACAGCACCACTGTACACTGCCTGGCCAAAAAAACGTCACACACTCTAATATTTCGTGGAACTGCCTTTAGCTTTGATTACAGCACGCATTCGCTGTGGCATCATTCCAGTTCCCCCATTCTTTTGCGCGTCAGTTCTAGCTGGAGCTGACTGGTTACACACATATAAAGGTGTTTACACTTGTCTGTTTCATGAGTCTGGAGTATCAGGATTATCGGCATTGCAAACGCAGGTGTAAATTCGCCTGATTCGAGATTACACCAAGCACATTAGGACTTAAGGTCAGACACAATTAAACAAGGTCTTATGCCCGGTGTGAAAAATACCTCCCTCCACATAAACCGTGGCGCCACTGATGCTGCAGTCACGGAAATAAAGGGCGGCCTCACAGCTCCAGAGATTCCCGGTTCGATCCTGACTCCGTCTGTGTGGGTTTGCATGTTCTCCCCGTGTCGGCGTGGGTTCACTCCGGGTACTCTGGTTAACTGGTTGCTCTAAACTGTCATTGGCATTGATGAACAAATCCACAAAGACGGAACTAAACTGGCAGAAGGAGACGCCTCTGACTACAAATATCTTACGACACAATCCTGATACGACGGCCAGTGTTAGCAGGGGTAAAGCAAACTTTATATCACAGCAACTGGTGCACACTTCATCGGCTAAACAGGACATTCACAGAAAGCGGACACAGACAGTATAAAAATAGATATATAATCATTTGTGAGAAGTTGAAAATAGGCAGAATTAGCATATTTGACCTGAGGTTAAAATATCTCCGTGTTAAGTCCTTACGTTCATAAATATTGACATTAATATATAACAGAATAAAACACTGACATTAATGTATTTACAGTCTGTTTGTGTACATGACAAGAAGACTCGAGTGCTTACATCATGGCTGTGGTGGAAATTTTGTGTCCTTTGTCAGTCTGTAACTAACAGGCGTTTTGACTTGCGAGATCTAACGACGACAGTTTCTCAATAAACGTCTGCATCCTTTCAAGGAACGTTTGACAGCTCTCCACGCTGAACATTTCACACTTTAGAGGACAGCGATCACACTGAAAGACAAAGCCAAAACAAAACAAATTAGTTACGCACAATTTAACTCAAGAGTTTGATCAAGCTTGGACAGGATACCCCCCCAACTGTAGACATACCATGAAGAAACATAGCTAATAATAACGGATGGGATAAGTCTAGTAGTGGCAGACCGATTAATCGGGCCGATTAAGGCCATCCTGAGCTAATGGGCATCGGTCAACATGTGCGCTCACAAGGCCGATATTCACAAATAGTGTACAGAAACTTTGTTCCTGCTTTAAGAGATGCTGAGATTCAGTGAGCTGGGCCATTTATGACAAACTGGAAACTTTTCCTCCATTACAACTCGCTGATTTTAACTGGGACTGGGATTAAGAACTAACAGATGCTAAGGCTATGTCCACACGTACACGGGTATTGAATAAAACGGGGGTTTTCAAATTCGTTTATAAAAAACATCCCGTCCACACAAGCACTGTTTAAACAAAAAACTTCGTCCACATGAAAACGCAAAAACGCACAAAGTCGCTGTCAAGAGCAGTGCCAAACCAGCAGTCCTATATGCCGGCGAAGCAGCTCGCTCAACGACAACAGCAACGTCCTATGCATACGAACATTTTCTCGCCATTTTTCTTCAACAACCACTTCGTTTTCAAAGCTGTCCCACCAACGAGAGGTCCGATATATAATGTATATATATTTTTTAGATTAGATTCAACTGTATTGTCATTACACATGTACAAGTACAACGCAACGAAATGTAGTTTAACATCTAACAAGAAGTGCAATAAGCAGCAACGTGTCGGAATGTACAATATTGTCCACATGAATAAATTAAAAATATATATAAATCGGCTCACAATCAGGAACCGGCTCCCGTCGTTCATTTCAAAGAGCCGACTCTTAGAGCCGGATCTGTCGCGATCGACACATCACTAATGGCTATAGTAGTGACCTCCGTAGCGCATTCTGACGCCTCTGTTCTTCAGTGTAATGAAAAAGTAATAATTGTAAATGTATTTGTAGATTTGTAACAAGTTCGGTCAGCAGTGTTACAGCTGGCACTATTTTGGCTACGTCCGCTATTGCACAAAATCGCCTCATGTAAACCAAGGAGATACCGGCGCACAAAGTGACGTTACAAGCAAAAATCTGAAACTCTGAAAACCTTCACCCTGGAAGGAGTTTTCCAAAAAGTCCGTTTTCAGTGACCTAGAACGCCGTTTTCGTGTGGACGAACGGTCAAAACGCATAGAAAAAGCTACGTTTTTAAAACTACCCGTGTTCGTGTGGACAGGGCCTACGACATCACTGCTCTAAGTTTTCATTTCACAATGCAATAAAACTTTTCTTTAATTTATAGAAAAAGACAAAGTCTAAACAGACAGTGCGTTTATAGCTTAAACAGTTTTGGAATGTGTTGCAGGCCTGATGCAGGAATGGATGTTTATTAACAAATGAAATGGTCCAGACAAAACATTAAACATCTTGAGTCCATACTGTCTGCAATGAGCTTAAAGTCAAAGTAATTGTAAGACACACTTCTGTTTTCGTTTGCATTTTCCATACCGTCCCAAATTTCTGATTTAAGGTTGTAACTGCCGATGGTTCTTTCGGTTCGGGTTCATGGATGCCCAAACTTTTTGCATCATAATGGTGTGCACAAGAGATAATTTAAAAAAAGCCCCAGGCTGCACTTACAGTCTTGTTATATTTATTCAAAAAGGTGAATATATCTTGAAGGTTTTGACTGCTGTCTTCTTCCTCTTCCTCGTACAGGATAACATTCAACTCCAACAGGAAGCAGTGCATTACCGCATGAGTGCAATTCTACAGAGAGGATGGAACTGTATGAGTAGTAATTATTAATAAACTCCAAACCTGGCCATTTAATCATGTGTAACCAATAAAGTACTTTTCTTAATAAATAATAAGTTAGGGATAAAAATATTGGTTGGTTATATAGAATCCATTACCTCATACAGAAATACAGCATTTTCAGGCGGTGTATAGAGTGATGTGTTCGATTTCTGCAAAACAAAATGCTGTGTGAACTTTTTTATTCAGTTAATACCCACAATACAGTCATTCAATAACATACACTCTAAGGGCAAAAATATTTGGACTTCCAAACATGTTTTTACATCCTCCTAAAACCTGAGCTTTGATTTTGCATACAATTTCTCCTAGCTATGTGGGATAAATAGGACCTGGTAAGCATGAAAACCAAGAAAGAGGAAGCACAGTTTGTCTGTAGCAAATTGCAAACAGTTCAGAGAAAACAAGCTTTGGTTCATTTTGTGTAAGCAAATTATTCTGTACTTATTCTAAAGGGGTTTGAAGAAGATCAGTAATCGCACAGAATGATAATTATGACAGGAGAACCTATTTCTTCAAATCATGTGAGTGCTATAACTGACTACCTGCCCATTTGAATGAATCAATCAGGGTTCATTAAGTATTACCACCATGTAGCACTTATCTCACAAAGTGTCTTCATTTTAATGGAACGTACATGAATTAATGGTGCCATATTTTTGAGTACTTTCCGAAGCTCCAGCAGGCTCTGTTCCTGATGAGCATCCACTTGCGGCAAAAATACACTCAAGCAGCTGAAGGGAAAATAAAACTTTATTAAACAAGCATTTACCAAAATGATTGCAAATTCTTTTTTAAACATAACATTCACCAAAAATGCATCGTTTGTTATATATTTGTTGTTGTTTTTTTTTTTTTTAAACCTTCATAAATATCTTTCAGTGTGCAATTTATAGTTTGTGCAGAGAGTTTTTACTACTAGAAAACTAGAAAAAGGTTAAACACCAGATAAACATAATAGAATCGCAGTATCTCTTTCCCCCGGCCACAGTAGTACATAAAATGTATATAAAATTGTATATAAAATTGTTTATACAATGGAACCTCGGAATACAAACTTTCTTACGCCCAAATACACCTGCAACTTCAGTTACTATGGCCTTTGACATTCCCAAATGCAAACAAATGCTTTGCAACCCATTTTCCACACACCGAACGACATTTCATCATGGTTCCTCTCACGTATTCTTTCTTAAGGCCTTTTCATACCGAGTCCGATTCTTATGCAAGAAAAAAACGGATGTGATTTATAACGTAGTGGGACCTTCACACCGATGCATTTTTTTTGTCTAAACACTCTGAAAACTCCCTGTCCACTTTTGCTTTCTTTACATTCCCTTCACTTAATGTGTCTCGCCGTGTCTTTCTCACATCATCAACAAAAAACAAAGACACGAGCGGAAATGAGTGCAGGAAGCTCTAGTTTGTGTTTTTGTGATCTTCAACAGATTAGAATGCACTTAGATAAATAATCAGACGCTTCCATCCAGTCCCTATGACCTTTATCAACATCATTCTCCAGCCTCTCAGTTCTATTCCACCAGATCTTTTCTTTAATATCCTTGTTTTTATAGGCAGCCTGTTGCTCGGCCTATAAGCTCTCGATGAGCTGTTCTGCCCGACAACCGAGCTCTGATTGGTCAGTATGATTTTAACGCATCCGAACAACACAGAAATTAGGACAGGCTCTGATTAGACATTTTACGCAGCGTCGCAGTCAGTTTCAGACTCTGTGTGAAGGACGGCGTTAATACAGTGGGGCAAAAAAGTATTTAATCAGCCACTGATTGTGCAAGTTCTCCTACTTAGAAAGATGAGAGAGGTCTGTAATTTTCATCATAGCTACTATGAGAGACAAAATGAGAAAAAACAATCCAGGAAATCACATTGTAGGATTTTTAAAGAATTTAATTCTAAACCATCGTGGAAAATAAGTATTTGGTCAATAACAAAAGTTCAGCTCAATACTTTGTAACATAACCTTTGTTGGCAATGACAGAGGTCAAACGTTTACTGTAAGTCTTCACCAGGGTGGCACACACCCTGTGTATTTTGGCCCATTCCTCCATGCAGATCTCCTCTAGAGCAGTGATGTTTTGGGGCAACATGGACTTTCAACTCCCTCCACACATTTTCTATGGGGCTGAGGTCTGGAGACTGGCTAGGCCACTCCAGGACCTTGAAATGCTTTTTACGGAGCCACTCCTTCATTGCCTGAGCGGTGTGTTTGGGATCATTGTCATGCTGGAAGCCCCAGCCCCAGATCGAGGGAGATTATCAATGGTCTTGTATGTCTTACAGTTGCTCCCACAGTTGATTTATTCACACCAACCTGCTTGCCTATTGTAGATTCACTCTTCCCAGCCTGCTGCAGGTCTACAATTTTCTTCCTGGTGTCCTCCGACAGCTCTTTGGTCTTGGCCATGGTTGAGTTTGGAGTCCTGACTTTTTGAGGCTGTGGACAGGTGTCTTTTATACAGATAACGAGGCCAAACAGGTGCCATTAATACAGGTAACGAGTGGAGGACAGAAGAGCTTCTTAAAGAAGTTGTTTACAGGTCTGTGAGAGAGAGAAATCTTGCTTTGTTTGTGGTGACCAAAATACTTATTTTTCACCATAATTCACAATTAAATTCTTTAAAATCCTACAATGTGATTTCCTGGATTTTTTCCTCATTTTGTCTCTCATAGTTGAAGTGTACCTATGATGAAAATTACAGACCTCTCTCATCTTTCTAAGTAGGAGAACTTGCACAATCAGTGGCTGACCTAATACTTTTTTGCCTCGCTGTATGTATGTTCTTTCATTTTTGTTTCGTGTGTAAAAATCGGAAGGAAAGAAATCGATAACGAAGTTTGTCCTTGCCACTCTTGCCTCATGTCTAGTGTTAAAAGCACTGTATAAATAAAATGAAACAGACGATTCCAAAGGGATGAAGTAATTAGATAAACAACGAGTAAAGACCTGAGCCACTTTAACAAGGGACAAATGACTCCTTCAGATTTGTAACTCGGAGCCTTTACCAATGAGCTAGCACTGTCTCTTTCAAATGTGAACTTTCTTGAATTGAATTTTGTTGCTTAGTTTTACATTTTTATGCAAGTTTCCGTTTATTCTGAAACAAGAAGCCGTCCACATTTGAGTTTGTTCCCTGCAGAGGTCATTGTTCACTTCTTTTCATTTATAACAGTGGTTCTCAAACTGTGGTACGTGAAGGAGCATGAGGTGGTACGCCAGATGACCTCGGAAAATGTACTTGGTGATTATTTCATAATTAAGGAGTTATTTAATTATTAAAAATGACGTTGTGACTTTTCTTAACTTCTAAAATTAATTTGTGTTTGTGTACCTCATAGGCTATGCAGACATTGTGCTGTTTCCCAGATTTCAAATTTTTCGAGCCGTTATGAGGAAGTCTTTTGCCTTTGTCCCGAAACAACAGTTAAATATGAACGCCTCGACTAAACTGACTGTTATATCATGGCTGAATCTTGCAGATACCGGGAGAAATAAACCCAAACTGGTAAGTCAAACACACCTGTTGGCATCAGCCGATGCTATTTTAGACACAGGCAGCACTGGTAGTGTTACTAAGTTCCGAAAAAAGCACTACGAGATGGTGTGATGCAAGTTTAAGTTTGGGATTCGCCTTTAGTGGGACAGAGGAAGAACCAAGACCACAATGGGTTGTGTGCTGTGAAATTCTCAGCAACGAGAGCATGAACGCAGCACTGAACATGCTCACCTGTAGATAACCCTGTAGACAAGTGTGTGTTCGGTGGACGTCTTTCTGTGATGAGATTCATAGGTAATTGGAGGTTTTGGTTTGATAATGGGTTGTACTTAGTCTAAAAAGCATCAGAAACATACTAGACTACTGACCATTCGGTCCAGGGTTCAAATCCCAACACTGCCAAGCTGCCAGTGTTGTCCCTTAAGGCCCTTAAGCTACACTTTCTTGCATCGACCTTGTAAGACTGTATCAGTTGTAAGTGACTCAGGATAAGGGCATCTGCTAAATGATTAAATGGACATACACTGACTGGCCAGTGTATTAACCAAACCATAGCCGCAGTCCTGTTCAAATTGCAACCCAAGATGAACGTTGCACAGAAATCCAGGCTAACCCTCTCAAATTTCTTTAACTTCTCCTCTGTTTCCCAGAACACTGAAAGGGAGGAACCATCTGGATTTCCAGACGCCGTTTCAAAAGATATTCTAAATAAACAAAACATTCATGATATACTCTCTGCATGCCCAATGTAGGCTACTCCCTGATTATCAGTCTGGCACTGCGTTAATACATGCACTGTGTTATGTTTAAGAGTGATATACCTCAGAATTAAGAAAGAATTCCAAACCTCGAGGTTCAAATGGCACTCCAGGTTCCTGTCAAAGCAGCCCAGGAAGCATACACACCTCACACACCTCTGAAAGACAACAAAGCAGCTTTTAAGTGCCGAACATGCCAGAAGGTTTAAATTTACATTTTCATCATTTAACAGATGCCCCTTTAAAGAGCACCAAACAGCTGAAAGTGAAAAGCCAGGCTAAAGGGCCCACCCGTAACGGATTGGGGGAGCTAGGATTTGAACTCACTCCCTTCAGGCTATTAGTCCAGAGCCTTAAATACTAAGCCACCACTGTCCTAACTAATAGAGTCAGATAAATGAATACATTTACATTATTTCCACAGAGGTGGCAGAAGTTCCCAACGTCTCTAGCTAAGTACAAGTAGCATTAATGATTTTAAAAACAGTCAAGTAAAAGTTGAATTATGGATTATATACTGCATTTACCTCAAGTAGAAGTATAAAAGTGCATGCTACCAAATGTACTTCGAGTAAAAATGTAAAAGTATTTCTTTTAAAAGCCTTTCTAAATCAATTTTTAAACCAGATGTGTTTTACTGAGTGGAAGAGGTACACATCTATGACACAGAGTACATGTAGAGGGGCCAGGTATTTTGTACCTAAATGTACATTGTCGAAATGTGTTCTCAAGAGTGTGGTAACTCACTCCTCATTTGGGGGTGGCATATGGGGGGCAAGCTTGTTGTCACAGGAGTACTGCCCTCCACCCACTGGACAATGACCACCAGATATTGATTTTCTGTTTTTTTAATGTGTAAAATCTTATCTCACTGTAGAGCTGACTGCAGCAGCTGAGACCCTTCTTACATTTAAGGAAAGAGAAACTGTTCTTTTATGTAACATTTCCCGTTGTATTTATGCAAACAGATATTTCAGAAAAGTGCAGACAACACAAAGTGTTACTCTGATGTGCCGCTTTGCAGAGACTCAGTTCCTGTCGTCATATCTCTCGCCTTTACCTAGCTTTTCGGCCACATCCTCATTACACTGTGTCCTTTTATTTGTAAAATTGTGCTCGTCAATAAGACTTCGTACCATTACAAATATCATGGAGATATCGTGAGAACGTGACGAACTGCAGAAACAATCTGATCAACGGAAGTATTTTTACATGAGTGACAAAATGTTCCCCAGAACACAATAACCTAGCAGGAGTATTAATGTTGTGTTATTGTTCTTGTGTTAACATCCTGTTCATTTATCTGAATGAACTCCAACAACCACAGTACAAGATAACCCTTCCACATCCCGGACGTTTGCTTTGCTGCGAAAAAAGCCTTTGTTCTTCTATAAGGGCTGTCCACTAGATTTGGGAACAGGACTGGTAGGACAGCGTCTGATGTTAGACAATGAGTGCTGGCTCTCTTTGGGCATTCAAGGTGTCTGATGGAGTTGAGGTCAAGGTTCTGTGCAAGCCAGCCGAGTTGTCAATCAAAATTGGCAAACCAATTCTCTATGGACTTTGTATAAAGCAGAGCAGAAAGTTAATGACTTGTTAGAAGCTGAAACTCATAAATGTGCCATATTGAGAGTCACTGGGGCATCAACCTATTCAACTGCCACCGTTTGTCTGCAGAGAATCCAGAACTGTCTGCTTTATATTCTGAATGTGTTGCAGGAGAGTGTTTCTGAAACAGCGGAGTTCAATAAGAAGGGGTGTCCACAAACTTACAATAATGTGGTTTAACTTTACAAAACTAAATTGTGCATATTTATGATATTTAAATGATAAAATATGTTATGATATAATGCTAAACATACATTTCATGCATTTCTGAGATTCTAAACCTTTTCAGCTTCTGGAAAACTCCCAAAAAATTCCCATTAAGTTTCTTTAATATATTGAAACCTTGACGTGGAAAGTCATGATGTGGAAGAGATAGCTATAGATTCAAACCTGCAGTTGCATGTACACTGGGGCTTGAAGGTTTGTGAACTCATTATAATATTCTTTATTTCTGAATAAATCATAAAATAGCAGATTTCCACAAAAGTATTAAGTCGACAAACAGAACCCAGTCAAACAAATGAGACAAATATACTGTATTATACTTGGTCATTTCTTTATTGAGGATATTGATCCAATATTATACACTATTAAGTGGCAAAATGTGAACCTTAGTTTTTTCAGCTTCAACAAATGTGTTTTGAAGATCTCACACCTTCAGATTAGCTTCTAATCCTAGAGGTTCACATACTTTGCCACTCACAGATATGCAATACCATTAAACAAAATAGATGGCAATATTGTGCTCGATCATTCATTTATAAAGGAAAATCATCCAGTATTACATCTTAGTGAGTGGCAAAAGTATGCATACCTCTAGTGTTAGCAGGTGACTTGAAGGTGAAATTAGAGTCAAGTGTTTCAATCAATGGGAAGAAAACCATATGTGCATGAGCACTGTGCTATATTTAAAGAACCAAGATCTATCAACGACTAAAAACATGCTTGTGGAAGTATATCATGGAATGAACAAAGTAGTAGAGGACCTCATACAAACTTGATGCTCATCTATCTGGTTACAAAAACGTTTGGACTCCACCAACCCACAGTCAGACGGTGTATAAATGGAGGAAATTCAAGACCAGATCAGTAAATTCAACTAAAGCTAGAACCACATGTGATGGCATCACTGACTAATCAGCTCTTAAATTAGTTGAGAACTCATATAGTACTCGATTTTAGTCGACTAACTCAATTAATCGTTACACTTCTACTGTGCAGTCCACAAACAGATAATCTGATTTATTAATTCACTGGACGAACCAAAATCTTACTTTGTTTTACACAATTTTTACAATGCATTTTCAAAATGACTATATTGTGACAAGTCGCATAAACACAATAGCCTTATTCTCCCGGAGCGTTTGTCTCAGGTTTGGGTGGCACACAGCTGGCACCCAATCCTGTGGCTCTACTGTGGATTCAACACAATTGCTGACTTGTTTGGTGAATTATCTTTAGACTAGAAAGCTGTTTTGTTCTATAAAGCACCAGGATGGCAATAAAAAAACCATGTGACTTCCATGACTATGCTCTTTCCAAACAGTTGGCAGTAACAACTGCTCTAGCATTAAAAAGCCATGGCAAGCTTCTGCATGTGTTGCTGCAAATGATTTGTAGTGATAAGCAAACCAAAAGGCCTTCTGTCTTATCAAGTACCAGCTGGTAACACACAAACCGAGAAGGAAATCAGGGATCTATGAATGAAGACGTATGAACTGCTCAACCAGCCCTTAACCAGCAGAAATGAACCGTGTGCACTCACTGATCACTTTATTTGGTACACCTCCTTGTTTCTACACTCACTGTCCATTTGATCAGCTCCACGTACCATATAGAAGCACTCTGTAGTTCTGTAATTACAGACTGTAGTCCATCTGTTTCTCTACATACTTTTAGTCCCCTTTACTCCGTTCTCTAATGGTCAGGACCCCCATAGGACCAGCACACATCAGGTACTATTTGGGTGGTGGATCGTTCTCAGCACTGCAGTGACACTGCAGGATCTGCAGGATCAGCCATAGAGCAGTGCTGCTGGAGTTTTAAAACACTAGAGATTTGATTTTGGGATGGGCCTTGACAAAAATTGCTGGGCACAGCTTCGTGTTCTGTGATTCATACTCTCAAATACGAACAGCTCACTGATCTGATTGCACTGAACCAAAGGAACAAGATGTAATTGTTCATCTGAGGGTTTTAAGATAACAAAGACACACTTACTGTATTGTTGCCTGCCCTTTAGATTGTTTGGGATGATAAATGGGTCATGGCCAGCAGAAGAGCTTCTTTCTCTTTGCCATACCTGGTTGTGCTTGACCTCTATTGAAGGAGAATTAATGAAGATGTTTCGGGGCCTTCAAGTTCATTTTGGAAGCAAGTTTTCATCCTTTTGTTATTTTGAACTTCCACACACTGTTCGTTTTCGAATGATCATTTCTGGATCTTTCCAGTTCTGTTATGGCTAATTCTGAACAAAATGTACGAGCAAGTGCAACAACAGGAAACAGACCAGTTGAGAACTGAATCCAGGAATGTCTGCTGGTACCTAGTGATAACAGGCCCACTTCAGAGATGTGCAGGGTCCAAACCAAATAATGTTCAACGTTTACGTACAGGAAGTCTCTGGATTGGGAGAGGTCCCTTGGCAAGCGATATGTACTGGGTATGAGGTCGGCAGCGCCTAACCATTTTGTTTTCGTTTTTCACTTTCAATATATTATTCAATAAATTACACGACATATTCAGCACTTTCTTGCACAGCATATCTACAGCATTATCCCTCAGTTATCAAAATGCAGTCAGGCAGGTAACGTTCTCCTAGCACTCACCAAACCCAGACTCGTCCATCAGACTGCCTGAGCATGATTCATCACGCTGCAGAACACATCTCCACTGCACCAGAGTCTAATGGTGATGTTCCTTACACCACTCTATTCGATGTTTGGCATTGTGCTTGGTCATGTAAGGCTTGCAAGCAGCTGCTCGGCCATGGAAACCCATACCATGAAGTTCCCAGTGCAGGTTTTGTGCTGAGGTTAATGCCAAAGAAGGTTTGGAACTCTGCAGTAATTGGAGCAGAGTGTTACTTCGTGGCCAAGTTGCTGTGGTTCCATAACGCTTCCACTTTTCAATAAAATCACACAGTTGATTGTGGAACATTGTGGAATATCTTCACAAATGTTTGTAAGACTGCATGGCTAGGTGCTTAATGAAACACCTGAATTCAGTGATTAAGAGACGTGTCCCAATACTTTGTCCATATAGCGTATTTCACCCATGGTTAGAGAAAATGGTGAGCAAGGTGACGAGTCAACTTAAAACAAAAAGCAACTTGAAAAGATAAAGAAATCAAAAAATGTAAGAGTCAGCATTTCTTCCCATGGTGCTACATTTTCTTTCTGGGCTGAGTTTGCTTTTCCCCTGGCTTCTTTTGTTGTTTGACAAGGTGGATTTATGATCCTCAGGGTGATTAACACTCGAGTCATTATGAGTCATCAAAAGTCTTAAAGCAAACAAATTACTAAGCCAGAAACACCTTCCTTTTTTTATGTGTGTACGTGAAACACAAGAGTGTCCCACAAGAGTGACTACAGGTGCCAAAAGTTTTACATAAGACTGTATGTTGAAACCTTCGGCATTGCAAAATACACGGCCTACTCTAGCCATAAATTGTGATCCGCTTTATCAGCCTTTATCTTTTATCATCTGATCTGCTTCAGTCTGATACGCGAGGCTACAAGCTAAACACAATCGCAAGGAGTTCATGCCCAACCTGGCAACCAGCCAGAAAGCACCAGTATGCAATTATGTGTATCACAGCTCTGAATGTACACTTGAATACATTACTGTCAGAGAACGTCCATTTATTTCTTTAATTTTAATAAATCAAAACGACCTTTATGTAGAAGTTCTAACTGTTTGAGTCAGAAAACACTTTGCAAAACCAAAATGGTTTATGTATTTCCTCTTAGCTCTCTGAGGACAGCTCTAACCCCTAAAGGTCTGGATGTCTGCCATCTGTCAGTTTGGATACGTCTCTACCAGTTTCCACCTAGATTGTGGAATATTTGCTCAGTCTTCCTTATAGACTTGTCAAATTTTGTGGTGAACATCGACAGACTTCTCTTCAAGTCCATGAACAGATTTAGGATCAGTGGTGGCTGGTGCTAAAAATGTTGAGGGGGCGCAAATGAACTGTAAAAGATTGAAAACATCTAAAAACAGAGCAACACACTGTAATGCTGACTAAACACTGGCCAGTATAAATACTTGAGCATAAATTTCCTCCTGGCCTGCAAATTTCTCAGTGATTTTCTGGCTGAAGTCTCTGTCAACAGCCTCTTTTAGTCTCGTACTTCCATCACTACATCGCTGTCCATAACACCTGGGTTCCAGCACTTTGAAACAAAAAACAGGGAAAGCAAAAAAGGCACTATTGTACTTACATCCCATCCAGCCAGCCATCTGTCATAACATGAGCTGGAGAAACTCCTGGTGTCAGCTCGTCCTCGTGTCTGCTGCTGAACTGATCAATTAGGTCTATCTGGTCTAAGCTCCATTTTTTTGAACTCCTTGTGAAAGGAGGTTTTGTTAAGGATAAAACTACTTTTTCCTTCATTTGGAATAAATTCAGTGCCAAACTGAAACAAACAGTTTGAACAGAGTTCCTGTGGTCTCCTGTGGAGGAAAAAATTGGAACAGTACCTGATAGACTCCAGATTAAAGTAGGCGTGTAACGTTGGCACAGAGAGCTGCCTCCTGCAGTACATTTTTAACCAGCCAATGAATGGCCAGCCTCAGGTCACATGCTTGTCAAAAGTCTTAAGGACCTACATAGACACTAATTTGTCTGGCGCCCAGCACATACAAACTACACTACAGCCTGTGATAGCACAGAACTCAAGCAAATACAAATACTGATTTTTTAAAAACAAGTGCCAACATTATATTTTAATCATGTTTATATTACTTCTTACAGGTACTCCTTGTTTTATGATGGCCCGACCTATGCAACTTTACGTTGGTAATAACAAACATAAACATAAATACACTGCCTGGCCAAAAAAAGGTCGCACTCTAATATTCCGTCTGACCGCCTTTAGCTTTGATTATGGCCCGCATTCGCTGTGGCATCATTCCCACAAGCTTCTGCAACGTCACAATGTTTATTTCTGTCCAGAGTTGCATTCATTTCCTCCCCCAAGATCTTGTATTTATGATGGGAGATTTGTTCCACTGCACAAAGTCTCCTCCAGCACATGCCAAAGATTCTCAATGGGGTTCAGGTCTGGACTCTGTGGTGGACAATCCATGTGTGATAATGATGGCTCCCTGAACCACTCTTTCACAATCTGACCCTCCTGAAACAGATCAACATCTTTTCCACAACCACAGGATGGGTCTTTCGACATGGTTGTTTAACAAATGAGAAGCTCCTCACTGCATCAGTTGGGGTTAAAGAACTTGTTGCCAGCTGAAACATCATCACATAATGGTGTACTTTGGGTGGTGTGCTGTGTTTAGTTTTTGCTAAAAATCTGGATCTCAGTGCAAAATTTCTAACCTGAGAATAATACCTTGCACAACATGGACGACGAGACTTACTGTGGCACTTTTACAGAAGAGGCTTCTTCCTTGCCAACTTGTCATACACACCAACTTTGTGTGAAGCCTGTGACATTGTTGGCACACGTACAGACGGAAAAACCTCAGCCATAAATACATGAGTCATTCTATCTTCGTGGCTCAGTCAGTGGGTTTGTTTAGACAAGGGGTTGGTAGTGCCATACACGTTCCACTTCTTATCAGTGCTCTGACCTTTGGGGAATAGTTAACGTCTCAGATCTTTTTGGATCCTTATCCTAACTTGTGCCTTTCCACAACTTTATTCCAGAGCCTCTAGCCTCCTCAAGGAACAGCTAGTTTTGCTCTGAAGTAAACGAAAAACAAAATCACTACAGTTGACATCAGGTGGGAACCATTTAGACTCGTGGTTGTACCTGAGCACATTTATTATGGTTACTCTAATGGATAATAACTAAATGCTGTTATTGTTTGTTGAGAATTATATTGTGCAAAAGTTAAAGATTGTTAGAGGGTATAACAACTTTCCATAGGCACTGTAAAGACATCGGTTGAGGGCTTAAAAATGTATGTAAGATTTAAAAAACAACAGATCAGACACATCAAGGTAACTATGTTCAATTATTTATGATTGTTATGGAGCTTCTAAATCAGTTTTCTATCAGAAAGTCTTCAGACCCTTGTTTTATCACATTTTGTTATGTTGGGGCCTTGTGCTAAAGTTAAAGAACTTCAAGCTTCCCCCCCATCAAGCTGCATTAAATACCCCATAATGAGAAAGTGAAAACAGAATTATAGATATTTTTTGCAAATTTATTAAAATGGAAAAACTACAATTTTTGCATGGACATAAGTATCCAGACCCTTTTCTATGACGCTTAAAATTCCTCTGGAACATCTCTGAAATGTTTCCTAACCTTGACTGAAGTTCACCTGTGGTAAATTCAGTTGATTGGACATGATTTGAAAAGATACACACCTATCTATATAAGGTCTCACAGCTAACAATGCATATCAGAACAAAAACCAAGGCATGAGGGGGAAAGAACTGTCTGTAGAGCTCAGGGACAGGATTGTGTGGAGGTACAGATCTGGAGACGGCTACAAAAAATCTGCTGCACTGAGAGTTCCCAAGAGCACAGTGACCTTCACAATTCTTAAATGGAAGAAGTTTTGAACAACTAGGACTCTTCCCCAAGTAATCGGGGGAGAAGGTCCTTGGTAAGAGAAGTGACCAAGAACCCAACGGTCATTGAGCTGAGCTCCAAAGATCTTGTGTGCAGATGGGATCACCTTCCAGAAGGTCATCACTGCAGCACTCCACCAAACTGGGCTTTATGGCAGAGTGGCCAGACAGAAGCTTCTCCTCAGTAAAAGACAGAAAAGCCCGCCAGGAGTTTGCAATAAATAAAAAAAAAACACAAAAGGCACTGCTTTTTTTCCTGCCAAAATTCTGTACGTGTGCATAATATTTGTGAAACATTTGGATGGAAACCCAGCTAATGAGCCTACGCACACAGCCGAGACATCACAGGAGTGGCTTAGGGACAACTCTGTGAATGTCCTTGAGTGGCCCAGCCAAGAGCCCTGACTTGAACCCAATCGAACATCTCTGGTGAGATCTGAAACCTGGAGAGGCTTCCACCGACGATCCCCATCCAATCTGACAGAGGTTGAGAGAATCTGAAGAGAAGAATGAAAGAAAATCCCCAAATCCAGGTGTGCAAACCTCGTGGCGTCACACCCAAGAAGACTGGAGGCTGTAATCGCTGTCAAAGATGCTTCAACCGGGTACTGAGTAAAAAGTCTGAATACTTTGCAATGAAATATTTTAGTTTTTCCTTTTCAATAAATTCAGAGTCAGAAGTGTGTAAAAGAGTTACAAACAACATTATATGCAGCTCACATCCATAATGAAAGAAGAGACAAAACAATTTAGAAGCACACGTTGGCATACATTCAGAAAGAGCGTCAAACGGTGTCTTGGAAAGACGGGTGAGAGTCAGAGGATAGCAGACACATAAACCTTGGGTAGAAGTCGAGTTTGATGAAATTCGCAAATTTGCTGTGGCATCAAGCTTCTGCGATATCACAACACTTATTTCTGTACAGAGCTGCATTCATTTTTCCCCCAAGATCTTGTATTGATGATGGGAGATTTGTTCCACTGCGCAAAGTCTCCTCCAGCACATCCCAAAGATTCTCATTGGGGTTCAGCTCTGGACTCTGTGGTGGCCAATCCATGTGTGATAATGATGGCTCATGCTCCCTGAACCACTCTTTCACAATTTGAGCCCGATGAATCCTGGCATTGTCATCTTGGAATATGTCCGTGCCATCAGAGAAGAAACAATCCATTGATGGAATAACCTTGTCATTCAGGATATTCAGGTATTCTCTTCTTGCCCTGATGCGCCCATGACTCTGGAACAGGATAAATCTGGACCCATCAGACCACATGACCTTCTTCCATTGGTTCAGAGTTCAATATGTATGCTCCCTAGCACATTGAAGCTGCTTTTGCCCTTTAGTCTCACTGTTTTCCTAACTCCACACAGCTGTTAAGTCCAATTCCCTTGAGTTCCCTTCGCATTGTGCATGTGGAAGTGCTCTCACTTTCACTATTAAACATAGCCCTGAGTTCTACTGTTGTTTTTCTACCATTTGATATCACCAAGTTAAGTGATCGCCGATTACAATCATTCAGGATATTTTTCTGACCACATTCCTTCCTCGAAGATGATCTCTCCCCACTGTCCTTTCACTTTTTAATAATGCATTGGATTGTAGTGTCAGCAATCTCCTTAGATGTGTTCTCTGCTTGATGCCAATAATCTAACCCTTCTGAAACAGATCAACATCTTTTCCACGACCACAGGATGTGTCTTTCGACATGGTTGTTTAACAAATGAGAAGCTGCTCACTGCATCAGTTCGGGTTCAAGAACTTGTTGCCAGCTGAAGCACAATCACCAATGCAGTAATTATCCCATGGGAGGCTCTTACCTGTTTGCTTAGTTAAAGCCAGGTGGTGACATTTTTTTGGCCAGGCAGTGGCACTGACAAAGAGACAGGAAGCAGAGCTGGAGGTGGCAGAATTTAAGATGTTGAGGTTCTCTTTAGGAGTGTCTAGGGTGGACAGGATTAGGAATGAGATCATCAGAGGGACAGCACAGGTTGGAAAATTGGGGAGACAAAATTCGAGAGGGAAGACTGAGATGGTTTGGACATGTGCAGAGGAGGGATAGTGGATATATTGGTAGGAGGATGTTGGAGATGGAGCTGCCAGGCAAGAGACGGAGAGGAAGACCAAAGAGGAGTTATTTGGTTGTGGTAAATGAAGATATGCAGGGAGTTGGGGTCAGAGTAGAGGACGTGGAGGACAGGGTGAGGTGGAAACGTTTAACTCGCTGTGGTGACCCCTGATAAAGGGAGAAGCCGAAAGAAGAAGAAGAAGAAGAAGAAGAAGAAGAAGAAGAAGAAGAAGAAGAAGAGTATATGAGTTTATGACTCAAAGCGTCCAGGATGTTTGATTAGCATAAAAAGTGCTAAAAGTGTAAAAATAGTTTCTGCCAGTATGTGGTATGGTCCATAAAGATGGCATACAAAAGTCTCCTACAACAGTTAATGGAACCCCAGAAGAAGAACATTGAATGATTGCCTGTAATTACACATGACTTTGTTTCTTTCTAACAAAGAACAATCTAGAATGTAGAGCTGGTGATGGTGCAAATCAGAAGGCACCAATACAGTGGAAAACATTTCTGTCAGGAGGACTTGAGGCTGTACATAGCACATGGAGAACTGTGCCTCTGCATGACTGTGATAGAGGGTTTAGAAACCCTTAGAAGAGCTGCTGAAAATCTGAAATGTGGTCATGAGGAATGTGACACTAGGGTGTTTTTACACTTTTGAACACCTTTGCTAATGTGTGTCACCTCTATGGCCAGACATCTGCTGAAAATATGAACGACGCCAGATACAAAGCATTCTCTATGACAAGGGATGCCCTGTACCAACACTACAACAGTGCAAACTACAGAGCAGAAATAATATGACACCATCTATGTGCTCCTTCACCCAATGGGTGGCACCTTAAAGATGGAGAGGTGACTGTGACCTGGTTGACTAAAAATCCTGTCCCTGAAAGTGACTGTGGTGGCCTAACGGTTAAGGTACTGGACTATGGACCAGAAGGTCCAGGGTTCAAATCCCACCTCTGCCAAGCTGCCACTGTTGGGTCCTTGAGCAAGACCCTTAACCCACAACTGTTGGGTCCTTAACCCACAATTGCTTGGATTGTAAGACTGTATCAATTGTAGGTCGCCCTGGATAAGGGCGTCTGCTAAATGCTGTAAATGTAAATGTAGTCCACTGCAGTTGCAAGCAAGGCAAATGTGAGACAGGAAGATGTCTGGAAGACTGTGTTGTACATTACAATATGCAAAGGTCTTAGGTCTATATGTTTCAGTCTATATTGTGGTTATTCTTTATATTTTAGTGGTCAGTGCACTTTCCATATAAATGCACTTTGTAGTTCCACAATTTCAGATTGTAGCCCATCTGTTTTTCTACATGCTTGGTTCGTCCCCTTTACTCTGTTCTCTAATGATCAGGACCCCACAGATCAGGTACCGTTTGGGTGGAGGATCATTCTCAGTGTCACTAATAAGGTGGTGGTGTGTTAATGTGTGTTGTCCTGGTACGACTGGAACAGACCGAGCAGTGCTGCTGGAGTTTTTAAACACCTCAGTGTCACTGCTGGACTGAAAATAGCCCACCTACCAAAAATGTCCAGCCATCAGCATCCTGTAGGCAGCGTCCTGCGAGCACTGGTGAGGGATTAGAGGATGACGAACACAAACTGTACAACAACAGATGAGCTACTGTCTCTGATTTCACATCTACAAGGTGGAGCCATAACCTAGATGTGTCTAATAGAGGGCAAGGTGAGTGAACACAGTGGTTCAAAACTCCAGCAGCACTGCTGTGTCTGATCCTCTCATAACTGCACAACATCAGTGTCACTGTAACGCTGAGAATGATCCCCCACCCAAATAGTACCTGATCTGTGCTGGTCCTGGAAGGAATATAAATACAGAAATACAGAATGCCTCAGACTTTTGCACAGTACTGCATGTCAGTGGCAAAACTGTCCAAATGTTCCCAAGGAAACAAAGACAAAGTTATGTGAGATGATGGATCTGATGATACTGATAAAGTACTCAAAACTAAAGGGGGTGAGGTAACATTTTGATTGATTTTACCCATCTATGCACACAGTGTGCATTTTTTATTTTCTTCCTCTGGCACAGTGGCTACTGAACGTTTTGATGTATAAATCATCAGTGTTTTTCTGAAGTTATCTTGTGTAGGTTTAATTTTGTTTGGTGCCATTTCTTGAAGTTGACGCATATTTTGTACAAATTTGCCATATTTCAAGCTCTAAGTTCACACTTGAGTATACTAATGCTCCAATATTTGGCTCAGATGTGTAGGTGCATCAGTTTGATAGATATTTTATGTTGTTCAAATAATATAAATTAAATTGCAAGGAAAACCATCATTTAAATCTATATACATTTATGGATGGTGACAAAAAACTGCAGAGTATTTTGTGGAGAACTTTTAACCCAAAGTCCATAAGGGTATTATCTATGCAAAAATGCATTTCAAAAGTCGTGCCCAAATGTGGGAACGAAAATCACCTTGTAGGAACATTTCTTTGTTCACCATATGGCCCATAAGTACAGTTTATCTGATTTCCTACTTTGAAACACTTATGAGCCCCATTTCTTCTAGTAAAAACTCTAGTTGGGAAAGCTGTTTCCCTTCCTTACACAAGTACATTATCTTAAACCCTAAGCTTTAGCCATTTCTGATCCACGTGGGAGAAAACAGAAGAAAGAGCTGTGTTGTGGGTTGTTGTTGTGTGGTTGATTGTGTTTTTGAAGGGTCACTGAGTACTTTGGGAACATTAGTTGTGCACACATCTGAAACTGCTTTGTAAGATTGGGGTGGACATGTTAACGAGACGGATGGCTGCACAAAAATAAAGACTATCACGTGTCAACTGGATCCCCCCACTTCCCCAAAGAAAACTGAAATCAGAGTTACAGACATTTTTGCGCATTCAGAGTTTCTTGTAACTTTGGTCATCAAAAATTTAATGCTTGGAAATATCAGAAGAACAACAAAGTGGAGATAAGGTTCTACCCCAAACAACTTCCTGCTCCCTACATAGATGCACTATGTAAAGGCTGGGCAGTTAATCGAAAATTAATCAGAACCAACATTCAGAACCTTTAACCGACCTGATCTTGCCCATGTCAGTCATTTCACTTTTATACTGTGAAGCTTTTATGTACTTTCCCCTTAAAAACACCCTACCCCGTGTGCAGTCACATGACTCCGCCCCTTCCACTGAGTGACATGGAAGCAACATAGAGGAGAACTCCAAAACCGAGCAGCTTATAACCAGAGAAAGAAAAATGCCGTGTTCATCATATCGAAACATTTTGGCTTCACAGAAGATGACACCGAACTAAAAGAAGTCAGATCTCTTTCAACCCTTGGAGCACAATCACGTTAACGTTACCGAATATGAACTGTGCACAAAAAAGAGAGACTGATCAGCCCCCAGCAACACGTGCCTCCACAAAGCAGCTATCAATAACACAATCATTTACAAACTACACAATATGAACGGGATTCAAGAAGATGGCGAGAAATAATGGACGCCATTTCCTACTGTAATGTGAAGGACTATGTTTGCAACACATGGAAGTTTATTATTTTCTCCTTTTTAGGGAAGTTGGTGGAGCTCTTAGCGGACACTATAAGGACCAAGCCAGGGCAACAATGTCTGTAATAAAGGCCATACTGTATTGTGTAAGTAGGTCATATCAGTTTGTACAACGCCTGTGCAAATATAGTATCACCTTTTGTAACATGTCACTTCTAGATTGTGTTTTAAGTGGCATTTTAATTCATTCCTTTACCTGAATAACTGGAATAACTGAACATAAATGATTCATTGCAATTATGGTATTTAAGCTGTAAGAAACTTGACAGTTGTCAAAAACTTGTTTTTTTGGTTTGTTTGTTTAAATTTGGCTATACAAAGATTAAAACAAGACCACTTTAGCGATTACCCACCACAAGGAAAGAACAATGCACAAGCCAGTGGGACTGTGGTGGCCTAGCGGTTAAGGTACTGGACTCTGGACCATAAGGTTCAGGGTTCAAATCCCACAACTGCCAAGATGCCACTGTTGGGTCCTTGAGCAAGGCCCTTAACCCACAATTGCTTGAATTGTGAGGTTGTATCAGTGGTAAGTCGCTCTGGATAAGGGCGTCTGCTAAATACAAAATAGTATTTTTTTAATTTAATTGCATCTGCATATATATATATATATATATTAGAGTAGAAGTCCTGGACCCCATAAAAATTGGATGCTATAATTGTATTCCATTTTGACCCCTTCTCAAAATTAAGCTAAGCCCTTTTGTATATAACTTATTTATGTGTGATACCGACAAAAAATAATATCTCGATATTTTCAGAGATTTTGTCGATAACGATAGTAGTAAAAGTTGTTTGAACCCATCTCTGTTTGAACTTCTTGAATTGACACTGTGTTTTTCATGATGTAAGTGGCGACAGCATTTCATGTCTCACCTTCTGTTGCATTCCTATTTGTAAGATACTTTTCTTACAAGATTCCACTAAGGTTTGCTGAGTTTGTGTTTTTGTGCTGGTACCTTGGCTGGTTTAAGCCTGTCGTGGATAGTTGACTGCCGAAGTTTGTCAAAATCTTCATATTCTGCTAGGGTTGGATATCGTTTGCATTTTACTGATTCCAGGTTCTTATTGAATCCAAGTATGTTTATGCATGAAGAATATCTTCTTTTTTTCTAATCTTTCAACTGTGCGATTCATGAACTTGAGCCTTTCTTGTGTTTAATATGCTAGCATTTGAGTTAGAAGCCCACAGTCTGTCGAACACGGTTCACTGCTGAAGCTCAATATCATGCTGGTGCTTTAGATGTTTTTCCGTGTTGGAGAGATCGCCAACTTTCCACACGTCACATTTTGCCTTTTCATTTTCTTTCACAAAGTGGACTCCAGCTTTTGAGCATTTCCCAGTCATACAGGTATCTCCTCTAACACATCAGGAGAATTCAACCCTTCAATTCCAGGGAACCACCCGGCTGCTTGTCCAGTCTCTTGTTGTATCAAAACTGGATTACTGCTATACTCTTCTGGCTGGTCTTCCCATGCATACATTCAGACACTTGCAACTAATTCAGAATGCAACAGCACATCTGGTTTTCTCATGTCACCCCACTGCTGCATTCTCTTCACTGGCTCCCTGTAGCCGGTCGTATCAGATTCCTGCGTACGAAGCCAAAAACTGACCAATCAAACCTCGCTCTGTACCTTGTACCTTTTAAGACACGAGCTTGGAAGGAAGACAAGCATCAAGACTCCTCTCTCTGCTGGCACCCAGGTGGTGGAATGAACTTCCACTGGATGTCCAAATGACTCTCTTGCTGCCTTCAAACTTCAGACTCACCTCTTCATTCATCACTTAAGTGAAGAATGAAACTGTATTTGCATAATTAATTTTTAAAAACACTTGTTACTCTTGTTACTCAATTGGTACTATGATTATTTGTGCCTTTACCTACATCAAATTCAAACAGGATTTTAATTGGATTGTGTTCTTGGGCTCTCGTATTTTTGCTGACATGAGGTTACGTCTACAAAGAATACAAACGCACTTCTGTACGTCACTCTGGATAAGGGTGCAACACGCTGTGAATGTAAATGTAAACCAATTTCCTTACATTGACGAATAAATAGTACACTGTTTTGACTGGGAAATAAATAAACGAACAGGTGATCTGCCCAGTACTCCATCTATGGATGTTAAATACACAGGTATTAGTAAAGAGTCTGTCTGACTTCTGCTGCCACAACAGCCTTCACTATTCTGAAAATCTTTCCATTAGGTTTGGCACTGATGGACAACAATACGCCCTGGCTCAAAGTTGATATTCCAGTTTATCTTATAAGTGTCTAATGGAGTAAAGATCAGGGCTCTAAACCAGCCAAGTTCTCAAAAGTGGCACGCTATTTTTATGGACTTTTATAGAGCAGAACGTTGCCATGCTATGAAAGTGCCATATTGAGAGCCACTGAGGTGTTCAGAACAGCCCGCTCTACTGGCAATGTTTCCGTGCCTTTGTTCAACGTGACCTCTAAAGCTATGCTACAAACGCATGGACAAATCTTGCCTGATACAAAAAAATGCCTTTGACAAAAATAATAACGCACCCAGATAGAAATGTCTGATTTCTGCAAAACTCAGCACTCAATTTTGTATCAAGCAGATGTATAAACAATTACAAGTGGGGTCTGATTAGACACTGGCTCTTGCCACAAGAGAGTGTAAAATGCTTCCCCCATTGCCCTATAAAAAGGCTCTCGGAGGCTACTTTTGGGTGGTGTACCACTTGGTGAGAGATCGTTGATTGCTAAACAAGCCTCTACGATGCATTCAAAGACATTTTGCCCAGGTGAAAGACTGAGAGAAGCAAGATGGTCATTTAGACAAACTGTATACCGTCTGGGCCTTTCTAACCTGTTAGGAGGTATTGGGAGCAGGTTCCCAATACCATGAGGGTACGCACACATGGTGAACAGGCTCTGGACGGCCCAGACAGACCAGTAGAGAGGATCGTTTGATCCACCGACAAGCACGAGCAGCTCCCATAGTTTCATTGTCCACCATCCAGACACAGGTGGCACCTTCACTACACACCCATTTCCAGGTGCTTACCCGAAGGAAATTTGTTGTCACAGCAGCCATTATGTGTCCTTTCTGTTTTTTGTCAGAGTGTACTTCCACATTCCACACTGTTTGTTTTGCTCCGTCTCCTGTAAACAACACCTCAGGCAGCCAGAAAACATATTTTATTTTCTAACAGGATTGTCTGATTTGGATAGCTGGGGGTTGGATAGCTGGGGGTTGGCTCAGCCTGCATTTACTACAAGTATGAAGCACTCATGCTGCACCACAGACCAGAGGTACACTATATAGACAAAGGTTTGAGGACAACAATATATATACACTACTGAGATGCAGTCTTCTGCAGAGAGCCAGCTCACTTCTAGATCAACAGTTCAGGCATGCTACAGTGTTACACATGCATCATCTAGCGGCATGTCTTGTAATAGGTTCTGTGAACCATCTAGATACTGTAAGGAAAAAGCACATCTCATCACAGAGATTTTAAGCATTGGGCAGCATCAGAAACAGGTAAGCTTGATGCTGTTTGTGTTAATGTGAGGAAATAGAAACTCAAATACAGTAAATAAGTTTTCAGAACTTATTTCTAAAGTGCAAAGCTCCAGAGAATATGGAGACAAATCCTTCAGAAGAGAGTGTGGACCCTGAGGTGCCTGGACCATGCCCTTCAAAAAAGAGATCAGCAATGGCAGAGCTCTTTGGTGATTATTTTTTAAACCACAGCAAGGCAAGCCATGTTCCAAGCTTTCACAGCAGAAACTTGTATTGGCCTCCTTGATCTCTTCATTAAAACTGGACTTAAAATCAAATTTCTTTCTTCATTTTGTATCAAAAATATATTGTATTGTGGAGCAAAAACAGCAATACGCATCTTTCTGTGAAATTTCCGTATCGTTGCACCCCTATTATCTTATCAGAAAATCACGTAGCAGCAGTACAATGCATAAAATAATGGATAGACAGGCCTTCAGCTTCAGGTTATGTTTACATCAACTGTCAGTATAAGGCAAGTCTCAGTCTCCTTAATCTCAATTATTTTGACTGTGGCACAATTGCAGGTGTCAGATAGGACAGTTTGAGTATTTCTATTTCTATAACTGCTGATCTCCTGGGATTTTTCACACACACACACACACACACACACACACACACACACACACACAATAGTCTGTAGAGTTTACTCAGAATGGTGCAATAAAAAAAAAAAACATCCAGTGAGTGGTAATTATGCAAACGGAAATGCCTTGGCCATAAGAGAGGTCACTTGAGAATGGCCCAGGCTGGGGAGGCTACAGTAACTAAGATATCCATTTTATACAGTTGTGGTGAAGAAGAGTGGCATCTCGGAATGTACATTTGACACAGCCAAGATTATGTCAAACAGTCAGGAACAAAAAGCTGAGGTAACAATGGGGCACACGATCCATGGAACTAACCTGCCTCGTGTCCAGGCTAGTGAATGTGGTGAAATGGTTTGGGGAATGTTGACACACTTTGGGCTTGTTAATACCAATCAATCATTGCTTGAATGCCAAAGCTTACTTGAGTATTGTAGCTGACCATGTGCATCCTTCACGGCCACACTTTAGCCATCTACTAATCGCTACCAAAAGTCACGACGATGATCACGACTTTGAGTTCCGTGGCTTTTCCAGTCACTGGATCTGAAACCAACAGAAGACCTTTGGGAGATTCGCAGCATGAAAAATCTGCAGGGATTTTGTGGTGCAATCATGTCAGCCTACAGCAGAATCTCAAAGGAATGTTTCCTTCTGGAAACCATGCCAGGCTGTTTTGACAACAAAGGGAGCGCCTACCCAGCGTTCCTCTTAAAGGAGCTTTTTCATAGTTCTTTAGAACCGTGCCCTTTTCTCATCTGTTCACACAGCTGGAACTGGGAATGACTGTAGTTCTTAGTATGCCGTGCATAGTGACTTTTTAGCTCTTACATCAATCTAGGGGTTACTTTTCTCAGCGTAAAAGAACCCTGAGTGACGCAAGTATCTGGTGATTGGTCCAGATGTAGGGGCACAAGTGTACGACTGGTCCAGGCGTAGGTGCCTGTGTTGACTTCAACCACCATGTTTACGCACAGTGAAATCCAGGCTTTACTGAGCCTATACGTCACAGGAGGTACAACAAGATTTTGAGTCGTCCAAGCGAAATTTGCACAGCTTACATAACCTCAGCGTCAAACAGCCTTCCTACTGGCAGTGCCAACGCTTTTTTTGTTTGTTAGTTTATTTGGTTCATTTACGTTCGGTTTCTTTGGACTGTGAGAGGAAACCAGAGTACCCGGAGTAAACCCAGACTCACAGGCGGCAATGCTACTCAACTGCTTGATGCGAAAGCATCTTTTGCTACTGTTCTGACACGGTTTCAGGCACAAACAGTTCCAAACATCATTCACTTAGCATTGTTAGCACAAGCTCACCTCACATTCACAAATTAAGCACTGATTGAAAGGCACAGAGCGACTTTAAATTCAGGTATGCTTCTACTTATGTGTTAGCTGTCAAAAGTTTGTCTCTCACTATCACATTGCAAATGTATTGTAGTTTCGCTTGACATATCACTGAACTACTGTAACCAAACAACCGACTAGAGCGGTTTGCTCATTTTCTAGCCACGCCCACACGCAAATCCAGCTCGTTTGACTTTTGAAAATGAAACTGTATCCTATTAGAACATGCGTCAGTGTTTTTCCTTTCTCATTAGTCTGTCGCTGAGTTACGGGTCGTCGGTTCAGTAAAACATGAACATAAATATAAGGTGCAGGATCAGACCATAGAAACGTTCATACATTTTTCGGTCCTGTTCGAGCTCGTGCTGCTGAGAGAGAAGCAACGTGTGAGAATGAAACGTCTGTATGGCAATATCTGCTCAAACCAAACGTGCGTACATAAAGCTAAACTATATCAGATGTTCAAGCCCAGGCTGCGCAGCCGGTGTGCAGCCTTTGCGCTTAACTTACCTTTGAGTTGTGCCTTCTGGGTTTATTCCCGAATCCCGAGAGCAAAATTAGGAAGAGGGTGAAGAGGACGCTCAACGACGCGAAGTCTACAGGGGCCATGCAATTCCGCTTCACATTTTCTTCTCATCATGTCAAAGTCCGAGAGGAGACTCGAGCCGACTTTCCCATAAATGTTTCTCTCAGGCAAAGCGGAGCAAGAGCGTAGAAATGCAGGCTAGCCTCATTAAACCTTCGAGATCCCCACGCAACCTTCTCAACTCTGCACAAACCCTGCCCTACCCTGTACTAACGTGCACTACCCTCCGAGTGCTGGACAAGCTTTCACTTTGCTCATTTTGCTTTCACAAAGCTCCTCCAGGGGCGTCGCAGTGGGATATTTATCATCGAATTTTTTCTACAGACACATACCAGTATCCAAACATACACTATCCAAAACATACACTATCCAAAAGGTTGTAGACTTCCAAAAATGACATCCAAATAAACTGGTATTTGCTAAGAAGTTCCAGCTTAGCTACCTCTGGCCAAATGTGTCAATTAAAAAATGTTCTACATACCATGTAGAATGGTGCCAAGCCTTTATGCCCACAAATCAAATAATAAACCTTGATACAAAGTCTGGGATATATTAGCTGATAGGCGAACAGTCGACATGTTAGACGCAGGAAGAAAGGGAAGACGTGTAAACCTGAGTGACTTTAACAAAGGCCAAATTAAATATTTAAACCCTCACTCAATGTCAATGGAAAATTGATTTCTATATAGCACTTGTCTCAATGATTGTAGCATTGTTTCAAATTAGCTTTACAAATGCAGGTATATACGTTTAACGAACACATTACAATCCATGGAATCATTTTATGCTACTATAATGTGCTGAAAACACGTGTGGAACGCTACCATCTGCACAGCATTCGAACGCTAACCTGTTTGTGATCCCTTTAGAATTTTATATATTTCTGCATAAATATGACCTCAAACATCATCAGATTTTTTATTTATTGAGGAAAATGATCCAATATTACATATTAGTGAGTGGCAAAAGTATGTGAACCTCTAGGATTAGCAGTTAATTTGAAGGTGAAATTAGAGTCAGGTGTTTTCAGTCAATGGAATGACAATCAGGTGTAAGGGGGCACCCTGTTTTATTTAAAGAATAGGGTTCTATCAGAGTCTGCTCTTCATGACACATGTTTGTGGAAGTGTATCATGGCACGTACAAAGAGATTTCTGAGGACTGGAAAAAGTTACAAAACCATCTCTAAAGAGTTTGGACTCCACCAATCCACAGTCAGACAGATAGTGTACAAATGGAGGACATTCATGACAAGAAGTGGTCGACCAACAAAGATCACTTTAAGAGCAAGGCGTGTAATAGTTAGCAAGGTCACAAAGGACCCCATGATAACTTCTAAGCAACTAAAGCCCTCTCTCACATTGGCTAATGTTTTTCTAAAGGAAAATGTCAGGACATCTGTCCATGAACTGAACCTCAAGAGAAGGTTGGTCATGCAGCAAGACAACGACCCTAAGCACACAAGTCGTTCTACCAAAGACTGGTT
This sequence comes from Ancistrus triradiatus, assembly GCA_025084515.1. NCBI lineage: Eukaryota > Metazoa > Chordata > Actinopteri > Siluriformes > Loricariidae > Ancistrus > Ancistrus triradiatus. The sequence goes on along the minus strand of JAJAGP010000037.1, from coordinate 283,679 downwards.
AAAGAAGAATAAAGTTCATGTTTTGGAATGGCCAAGTCAAAGTCCTGACCTTAATCCAATGGAAATGTTGTGGAAGGACCTGAAGCGAGCAGCTAACGTGAGGAAACCCACCAACATCCCAGAGCTGAAGCTGTTCTGTACGGAGGAATGGGCTAAAATTCCTCCAAGCCGGTGTGCAGGACTGATCAACAGTTACAGGAAACGTTTAGTTGCAGTTATTGCTGCACAGGGGGGTCACACCAGATACCGAAAGCAAAAGTTCACATACTTTTGCCACTCACTAATATGTAATATTGGACCATTTTTCTCAATAAATGACCAAGTATACTATGTTTGTCTCATTTGTTTAACTGGGTTCTCTTTATCTACTTTTAGGACTTGTGTGAAAATCTGATGATGTTTTAGGTCATATGCAGAAATGTAGAAAATTCTAAAGGATTCACAAACTTTCAAGCACCTCTGTACATATACATGAGTGACTTTTACAAAGGACAAATCAAATCTTGTGAGCCCTCAGATAATGTCAAAAGTCAAATTTACTGCTATAGCACTTTTTACAGCAGAGCATTGTCTCAAAGCAGCTTTACAAATATCTAGGCCCACACCTCTCAACTGAACAAGCCTACAGCTATAGTGGCAGGGAACAGCTCCATAAGTCAAGTCAAATCAAGTAAGATTTATTTCTATAGCACTTTTTACAGTAGAGCATTGTCTCAAGCATCTCTACAATTTTAGATTATCTTCTGATATCTAAGGCCAATCCCAAATTGAGCAAACATAGGGCGACAGTGGCAAGGAAAAACTCAATAAACGTTATAAGGAAGAAACCTTGGGAGGATCTTGAGTCCTCTGTGGGAAAGTCCTTGGCGGTACGTCGTAATCAGCCAACCGAAGGCATGAACCAAGCATGGTGGGGCTGGAGCTGATTACGGAAACAGCTTGAGTGGAGCTGAAGTGGAGGAACATCTTAGTGTGTGGGGCTGGAGCTGGTACCAGAACACAAGCTCGGAGAGCTAAGTGTGATAAGGAAGAAACCTTGGGAAATTGTATACACCAAGGAGCCAAAACCTTATGGCCACAGATTGAATAAGAGACATTCATAAGCCTCCTTGGGCAGGCAACTGAGTGAACCTTAGCAGGGTGTTAAATGCCCAAGGCTCATCGTTGCATTAGAGTCCAGACCGACAGAAGGGCAACTGGCACAAAGATTTGGTTTATGGCAAGTACTGGAGTACTGTGACACAGCACACAGTGTGTCACGCCCTGCAGAGTATGATACTGTGAAGGTACTGATTGTCCCAAGTTCTAATTATGCCAACCACTGTTTACTGCCAAAAGCGCACACAATAGTCGGAACTGGACCTTGGAACCATGGAAGAAAGTCACCTGGTCAGAGGAGTCATGTCTGGTTTTAAACCACGTGGCTGATGAGATACGTGTGTGCTGTTTAACTGGGTAAGGGATTACACCAGGACACACTGTGGGAGGAAATCAGTGTGGTAAATCTAAACATGGTGAAGGACCAGGTGGTCATGTTGTGGCTCATTGGTGTATGTTAGCCAACTGAAAGATTTTACCTTTCCTCCCTTACTCAGTGTGACTCACAATTTTTACAGTCTTGGAACCAAAGCCATTGTGGGTTAAAGGCCTTGCTCAAGAACCCAACAGTGGTAGCTTGGCAGAGATCAGACTTGAAACCCGTACTTTGGTAGCCCACAGCCCAGTACCTTAAGCTCTAAGCCATCATAGTCCACTTGGCACATTTCCAGTACGTTGTTGTGAACTTAAGCATTTAAAACAGTTTACTTCCTGCACATGAGTAACATATTTTCATTTAGAAAATCAACAAATATATTTTCACTAGAATGAGTTCTTGTTCTACAGGGAGATTTGGAGACTACTGTTGTTTAAAACTACATGAATAGATTTGAATCCCAGGGTGTCAGTGACATACTAATATTTAATATTGCGTTTTCTTTGTTATTCCGCTTGTTGTTATTTTAACGTTTTTTATTTTATTTGATTCTGATCAAACTCCTTCCAAAATAAAAAAACTGGTTTCTTGGCTGCTACCCTTCCAGAAAGACTATTCCTGATCAAGGACTGTAGAAGGGTCAACTTGGGATCCTGATGAAGCTACCAGTAAGGGGAGGTCACACTAAATACGTTCCACTGTAGCCTATTGAAGCTGGGTTTTTTTTGGTTGTATTCTAATAAAAGGACTGATGAATGACATATGGCACGACTACATACATGTTGAAATATAAAAGTACATTCTGGCCTGGACCCTGGACATGTCTGAAGTGGGCCTGTTAGCACTGGATTCTGTTCTTGGACGAAAACTATATACCAAAGTTTGTTTCTGTTGCACTTGCTGGTACATATCGTTCCATAACAGAGCTGGAGTAGCCCTAATAGAACTGAAAGGATCTAATACTGATCACTCTAAAGTATAAAGAGTGTGTAGGTTCAAAACATTGAAAGGACATGTAGTGAAAGGCTTGATCACTTTTCCAAATTGAATGAAAAGTACTGAACAATAACCATCTTAAATCTCCTTCCACAATGGCTTGCCATCACTGATGTAGCTAAGAAGAGTTTTACCAGCAAATCTCAGGACATCCATCTGTGAACTCAATCTGAGGAGACCATGGGCCATGCAGTGACCCAAAGCACACAAGTCGTTCTACTACAGAATGGATAAAGAGGAATAACGTTAATGTTCTGGAATGGCCAAGCCAAAGTCCTGACCTTAATCCAAAAGAAATGCTGTGGAAGGACCTGAAGCGGCTAATGTGAGGAAACCCACCAGCATTCGAGAGCTGAAGCTCTTTAGTTTAGTTGCAGTTTTTGCTGCACACGTGTGTCACATCAGATACTGAAAGCAAAGTTTAACACACACTATATAGACAAAAGTTTGTGGACACCCCTTCTAATATAAAGCACACATTTCTGGATTATCCATAGACAAACAGTGGCAGTAGAATGAGTTGCACTGCTGCGCCAGTGACTCTCAACATTTCTAGGTTTTGATTCCAAGTCAGTTAATCAACTTTCTGCCCTGTTGTCCTTAAACAAAGTCCATACAGACTTTGACTGAGAACTTGGCCGGCTGACTGAAAATGCACTGGAATGCCAAAAGTAAGCCAGTGCTTATTGTCTAATATCAGGACCTGACCTCACAATCATGTTCCAAAATCTGGAAAAGCCCTCTTAAAAGAACAAACGCTGTTGTAGCAGCAAAGGTGGAGGCCAAACTCCATACTAATACCCATGTTTTGGATGTAATATTCTGGGTGTCCACAAACTTTCGTATATATAAAATGTGCTTTTCTTATTCAGATATATGTAATATTAGATAGTTTTTAATTTCCAATCAAGAAATGACCAAGTATAATATTTTTTTCTTTATCTATGATTAGAACTTGTCAAAGTCTGATGATGTTTTAGGTTCCATTTAGGCCAAAATATAGAAAATTTAAAAGGGTTCACAACCTTTCAAGCCACGCTGTGTGTGTAGGTCATTGAAGGACCTTGAAGCAATGGAAGTAGGCCATTTGGTCCGATGAGTCCTGTTTTCTTTTCTGTCATGTGGACAGTCAGGTACATATCCAGAGTTTACCTGGGGAAGTGATGACACCAGGCTGCACTATGGGAAGAAGAGGAGCCAGTGGAGGGAGTGTGATGCTTTGGCAATGTTCTGTGGGGAAACCCGGGTTGAATGTTAATTTGCCATGCAACATTATGGACCAGGTAGTTTTAATGTTCACACACCCTGGACCTAGTCCATTGCATCTTGGGCAGCCCAGGGTTTGAGCTCAGGTCCTCCGGAACTCAGCAGCTGGCTCTTACTTAATATACTGTAATATATCTTATTTGATATATTACAACCCCAAATCAGGTATAGGAACCCAGAATGTGTCATGTTTTTTCTGATCTTCATTTATCTGTTAATAAATATAATTTCTTGCCCTTCAGGTCTGCAACACATTCCAAAAAGTTGGCAATTTAGGGCTAGTAATGAGGTAAAAATAAATACATAATGATGTGGTAATAATCATGATTTGGTACAAAAGCAGTATCCACAGAAGGCTGGGTCTTTGAGATGTAAAGAAAATTAGAGAGAAAATTATTAAAATGTTTAAAAACAATATGAAATGAAAGTTTGGAAGGGATTTACGTATTTCAGCCTAACTTTTTTCTGATTTGGCTTGACACGAACGTGTAAACGACATTTCCCAAGGGCACCGACAGAGCCTGGCTTTTGGACTTGATGCTGATAACAGTCAGGATGGTCCTTTTTTTCCATCTTTGGTCTGGAGCACACGGCATTTATATCTCCCAAAAAGATCTGGAATACTGATTGGTCTGAGCACAATACACGTTTCCGCTGTGTGATGGTCCATCCCAGATGCCTCTAAGCCCAGAGTAGTTGACGCTGCTTTTGGACATAGTAGAAATCAAGCATCTGTCGTGCACAATAAAGTTTTAAGTGGCATTTGTGAATGTAACTCTGTACTGTAGAGCTCGATAAAGGTTTGATAAAGTAATCCCTTGTCCATGTGGTTCTATCAGCTATTCATGAAGGACGGTTCTTGATGCAGTGCCGTCTGAGGGATTGGAGATCACGGATCTTCAGTTTAGGCTTGTGCCCTTACCCTTTATGGACTGAAATTCCTCCAGATTGCTTGAAAGGTTTAATATTATGCACTGTAGAGGAAGAAATATATAAATCTCTTCCAATCTTTCTTTGAGGAACATTGGAGGAACATTTCACTAATTTTCTCATACATTTGTTGACCACTGGTGATCCTCTGATCATCTTTGCTCCTCATGGATACTGCTTTGGTCGTTTTTGTTCAAACACCAGTTTGAAGTCATGTCACTATTTATTAATCCTCATTACTAGACCTAAACAGCCCCGTCCCAACTTTTTTGGATTGTGTTACAGGCCTGAAACAGAAGATTGTACGTTTATTAACAAATGAAAGGAAGATGACCAGATAAAACATGAACTATCTTGGGTTCATACACTTTTTTATTTGCATTTTCCATGTCCCAACTTTTTCTGACTTTGGGTTGTAGTTCAAGTAAAACAAATTCCTGGTACATTTCATCTCTTAAAGCAAATGTATTTGACACTTAAAAGCACAAATCGAATCAACATTTGCAAGGAGGTCACGTTTGCCAAAAATAAAAACGCGGCCAAAGTTTTAAACGCTGAAACTTGACGGATTTGCAAATCTGAAGTTTTCCCACGCGCCACTTGGCCTGAGAACTCGGGACAAAGACAAAAATCAGCTGTTAGTCCTAACATCTGGATCAGAGCTACTGTCCTTATTCAACACTAGTGGACTTTATCACTGGCCGAACTCTCGCCGACACTCAGAGTGTTAAGTGCATCCGCCACTTCAGCTTCGTCCTCATCTTCTTCCTCATCGTCCTCTTCATCTTCCTCGTCCCCGTCCTCATCGTCTTCATCCTCGTAGTACTCGTCGTCGTCCTCCTCCTCCTGGTATCCTGTTCCTCCGGAGGCGGAGCTTTTCCAGTAGGAGTCGTATCCAGAGGCTCCATAATCGTAACTGTCATCATCGGCGCCGCTCTGCCGGCCGAACTTATGAGTACGAGCTGAGAAGAGAGCATGGAGAGGGTCAGGATTAGGCTCTCTTAGATATACCACTTTCACACCTTGTAGAACTCGCTCGGTCACGTCTAGCACCCCTTTGTTTTTTATTTTGTAAACGATATCTGTGCGTTTGATCCCTGGAGGTGCCTTCCATCCAGGTCAGGCATCATGGGCACAACTGGCTGTCTGAGACACAGAAGGAACTTGAGCTAAGCAGTAACAGGTTTGACGTTTAGAACAAAATGCGTACACTGATCAATGCTTGCTTTTGTTTTGGTAGAGAAGAATTCCACTGCAGCAGAACAATGAACCAGAACACACCTCGAGGCATTGCAAGAACTACTTGAAGAACAAAGACCACCTCCCCTAAACACCATCAGGCATTTTTGGGACACTTGAAAGCCAAGCATTCAGTAACACCACAAGAGGCTTGGAACATGATTGAGCACAAAACCTGTGGAGTCCATCCAGATCGAGTGCATGCTGTCATTCCGGCAAAAAAAGCAGGAACATACCAAATACCAATGAGCTCAAATTCAAATGATTTGTCATGAAAAAATTGTATTCAATTCAAGAAAAATGCTAGATACAATAGAAGCATTTTCACTAGTGGCCTCAGACTTTTGGCCCCCCATGTAAATAAATGAAAAGCCCCAGTAATATCAGTACAGGCCCGGATCCCACAGATTACAGCATGTTTACTCAAGGCAGAGTTCCATAACTTGGATTGTGTAAGGTACTGTACATTGAGGTGCCACTTTATTAGAAGCTCCCATCTAGTAGCTTGTTGGACCTGCGTTGGCCTACAGCAGTTTCAGTAGGTGTTCAGCAGGAATACAGACCCATGCAGAGAGGGCAGCCTCTCCGAACAGCCTGTTCTACCTCTTCCTGGACATGCTCTACTGGATTAATATCTGGGAACTGCGAAAGCCAGGGAAGCTATGGAGAGCTCACTGTCACGTTCCTGGAAACTTCTGCAAAGCTGCCCTGTGTGACCCTGTCTATTTTAAACAGTGCTGGAGAAATACTACTGAGCTCAATCTAGAACTAAACCTGGCCATAACCACTGACTGGAGGTCTCTAGAGCTGTGCTGTAGAAAAACACCACACTCACTGGACATGCTGAGATCTTTGGTCTCCTGCGTTTGGTGGCCACACTTTGGGCACGGAGGCGCCTTGCCTTTCTCCTGCTTAAACACTTTACTTCTTGCGTGATCATCACAGAAGCAGGCCTGTCGGGGGAAGAGAATTCATTAGTTCTACAGATGCCCGGGTTACAATGGGTCGATTTATGGCATTTTGACTGATAAACACACACTCAGCAGAAACTAGATTTGGAATTTAGATTTCTCTTTTTTTTTCCCCCCTGAAGTGTAATCCATGCACAACAATGCACATTGTCTGGAATAAGTTTTAAACAAACAAAAAACCTTTAGTTTCTTGCAATGAAACGAAATGACTAGAAACAGAGGTTTAAAATTGTAAACAAAACCCACGATTATTGACTGAGGCATGCACAAGTTGGGTTAGTGCCCTTTGGAGAACAAAGATGATCACCTCCAAGATCACTAAAAGCCAAGCATTCAGTAACAACGCAAATGCAAGAGGCTTGGAATATTGTGAAATCATGCTGTGGAGGCCATCCAGATCGAGTGCACGCTGTCATTACGGCAAAAAAAGCAGGAACATACCAAATACCAATGAATTCAAATTCATATATTGAGCTTTTCACCCAAAGGGTCATGTTGATCACATGATTTGTAATGAAAAACGTGTATTCAATTCAAGAAAAATGCTAAATACAATGGAAGCATTTTCACTAGTGGCCTCAGACTTTTGGCCCCCCATGTAACTAAATTAAAAGCCCCAGTAATATCAGTACAGGCCCGGATCCCACAGATTACAGCATGTTTACTCAAGGCAGAGTTCCATAAATGGAACTAAACTACCTTGGATTGTGATTGGTACTGTACATTGAGGTGCCACTTTATTAGAGACACCCATCTAGTAGCATGTTGGACCTGCGTTGGCTTTCAGAACTCACCTTACATCTCAGACACGAGTGCTGCCCCAGGCGATTGCATGAAACACCTAGAATCAGACCACATCCAGAGTAAACAAGGCCATAAACCAACAAAGCGAATGACATAAACCTTTACACACCACTACAAACTCACATTTAAAAGTCTCGGCCTCCAGGACCTGGCAGCTGGCCTGATGCTCAAACTGATCGTCTTCACACAAGAAGTTGTGGCAGAAAGAGCAGCGGAAAATGCGGCCACCTGCACAGAACAGTGGCACGTGATGTAATGACTCCTGACTGGCCAAAGCAGCTGGACTGACTGGACCGACCATAAACCAGAGCTTAACTCGGTGCATGGATGAAGACCTGAAGGAAGCAGCTGGCTCTCATTCTGTATCAACTTACACAAACTTACCATGCTCCCAAACACTGCGATCACATTCGATACAGTCAGCGTCGGACAGGGGGCACGTACAGGCGTGTGTGCTCAGGCACTTCTTTCCATGGCACACCCAGGCCTCGCAAAAGTCACATATCGCCCCCTGGTGTCCACAAAAAGGAAGGCATGGTTTAATTTCAAGGCACAGATGTACTAATAATGAGCTTCCCTTGCAAAGGCATTACAAAAATCCATGACCCTTTCCATGCGGATATTTAATAGGTTTGGAAAAAGGGAAATGGATATTTCAGGATTTTACACAGTCATTTTACACACTGCATCCCTCTAGTGGATAAAAGATGAATTGTAAGACTTCATTTTGCATTTTTCCTAGTCTGGGTCAGCCTAAAGACGGAAGCTGAATGCTTTGTATTGGGAATCTTACAATACTTACCACCATCCCCATTCCGGTACTGTGAACACCAGGATGTTTTATGACACAGTCCGAGGACTTCATGCACTTCGTTTTACCTTTAAAAAAAACAGAGAATAACCAGTTCCTGGTATAAAGGTAAACAGTGCCAGTTTTAGGTGAAAGTTCATCAGAAGACATGACCGAGTGGTAGGTTTGAGAAGAACAGAACCTACAACAGAGGTACAACAGTCAAAGTTCACCTCTGCCTTTTTTATTTTAGTTTGTGATAAAAAAGTCCGGCTCCTATAATGTAGTGCTTATAAAAAAAAATCATCATTCCCCTTTGAAATAGTCACTTTGTCTTAAAATAAGCTTATATTCTAGTAGATTCATTTACACAGTTTGCCTACATACAAAAATTGAATTTTAAAAGGAAATGGTTATGAAAGTTAACACGGGTTCGAAAAGTAATCGCTTTCTTTTCCAGCCCTGGAAAAGTTCAAGGCTCCACTTGGCACAACTGTGCTCTGTTTATAGACTGTTAGCTGTTCTTCTGGGCCCGGCTCCAGTCCTCATACCTGTTACACACCATGGTTCAAAGACACACTGCCGATGATGTGTCCCTCACCCAAAATTAGCAACCTTTCCATTTCTGAAATGCAGTTCCCACGTCACTCAACACCAACGTAAACCTCACGTGACTGCCATCTACTGGCACAACGAACACGTAACATCATGTCCTGTTTATTTTAAATGCCCAATGCTCAGATCACATCACTCCCCCTGCTGACTGAAGATGCCATTCCACCAAAACTGTTACCTGCTGGAGAACTTGAGAACCTAGTGATTCTGTTTGCTATACTAAATAATGCCAAGAGATCCGATCAGATTTCTATTTTCGCATTATATTAATTATTTCGTTAGTATATATGCAATATTGTATTATATTTTATAGTTCTGTATTCTCCATAATATTGTGTTTCTCTTTAATTTACCATAGTCTATATATTTTTATTATTATATTTTCTATTTGAATTATTCTATTCAGCTACTGTGTACTTAAACTGTTTTAAATGTATTATTTAGGCCATTTTATTTATTTCTTACATATAACCATATGGCTTCTGAAAGAGGTCGAGTCCCTTTTGAGGAGGTTTTTTTGCTTTAGTTTGTCCTCACCCTTTTGCCCATTCAATCCCAGACCCTCCCCTCCAACCCTGACCAGGGTAAGCGGGGCTACAAGATCTGACTTTAATAATGTCTTAATGTACTGATAATAACTTAACTTGGTGACGGAGCAAAGCAAAACAATTAAAAACATTACTAAAGAGTTTTGTGAATAGGAGTCACATGTAACTGGTGCTGTTACTTGTATGACCAGTTATGGTTATATTGGAACTTACCACATTGTGCACACATGGGGAGCTTCTGCACTGAAGAACAGAAGTAACAGAAAGCCCTGTTCTTCTGGCGTCTAGCAAAGTAATGAAAAAAATCATGTTATAACATGCAAAAAGCTAATTTTTTGGAAAGAGGAACCTGTACATGCTGACACTTGGTCCTACCACAAAACAGAGTAAAGAGCTTACCAGAAAAGCCTTTATAACATGACAAGAATGTCATACTTACATAAGTGAACATATTTCTATGAGAACAATATACAATATGCATTACCATAAGTTTGCTAACAGACTACCAGCCAAAAACAATCACATATTTAAAACTAGGATTAAGACATATAGCTTTACAAATATTACCTAAGCTTATTGGACAAAAATCGATTCCCCCACCAAGTCCATGTAAAGAAGTCCTGGAGTGGCCTAGCCAGTCTCCAGACCTCAACCCCATAGAAAATGTCTTGAGGGAGTTGAAAGTCTGTGTTTCCCAGTGACAGCCCCAAAACATCACTGCTCTAGAGGAGATCTGCATGGAGGAATGGGCCAAAATACCAGCTACAGTGTGTGGCTCTGTCATTGCCAACAAAGGTTAAGATACAAGTATGGAGTTGAACTTTTGTTACTGACCAAATACTTATTTTCCACCATGATTTACAATTAAATTCTTAAAAAATCCTACAATGTGATTTTCTGGATTTTTTTTTCCACATTTTGTCTCTCACAGCTGAAGTGTAGCTATGATGAAAATTACAGACCTCTCTCATCTTTCTAAGTAGGAGAACTTGCACAATCAGTGGCTGACTAAATACTTTTTTGCCCCACTGTACATGCTACGAGTAATCCGACTACTGGAGTAAAATCCAGCTCTCCATCAAATTTCTTAATCTGGTTTCTAGATCAGAGTATCCTATAACTGCAGGAATCCGACTATGGCTTATTAAGTGCGTGTAAACAAACCTGTGACACCCTGCCAAACTCCAAACTAATATACAGGGATATTTTCATCTTGCCCACTTTTGCAATATAATTCTATATTAAATGACAATGCTCACCTCAGACACTTGTCACAGTCCTGGGAAGAGAAGACATAAGCATATATTAGAAATGTTCTGCACTATATATACACACAATACGGTGCAAAAGTTTTAAGTCACCATTAGAGTTGTTGTAGCAACGTTACAATGACCATACGTAAGGTATTCTCGACTTCTCAGCTTTGATTTGTCAAAAGAGCTTGGAGCTTTAGCAACTCTTAGCCTCTTCACCATGTTCCCCCTCCATAAAAGTGGTTTCTCGGCTGCTACGCTTCCAAAAAATGACCATTCCTGAAGAAGCTTGGCATCCTGAATTTACATCCTGAAGCTGCCAGAGCTTCCTGTATTTTCTGGTTGTATTCTAATAGAGAGACTGAGAAATAACTATATATGGTCAGTATACCATTGCTAAACCAATCTAATGGTGGCCTAAGACTTTTGCACAGTGCTGTATATGAAACAGACAGTTCATGGCATTGTACCATATGTACAGGGAATGGACCTTCTTGCTAATAATTCTAAATGTGGAGCATGCATCAAGACAATGATAAATGGAAATTAAACAGACACACCATGGACATATTGCATGGATGTTTTGCCACATCCACATGTTCCCTGTTGGCTCGGTTCTGTTTCTCTCGCTCCTTGCGATTTTCCGCCTTCTTGCGAGCGCCGGTCTTCTTCTTCGGCATCGTGGATATGAAACTGGACCTCTGCGTAAACAGTGACAAAGAGCAACAGCCTCCTTTAAGTCCTGCAAGCAACGGCCACATAGCTCAGTTGTAGGTTCTGCTCATAGTCTGATGGAATCTGGAAGCAACATCAGCACAACTGTTCATCAGAAGCTCCATGGACTGGGCATCCACAGCTGGAGCATCCACAGCCCTTGTTGTGCGAGTTTAGCCCAGGGCATTACACCTCACTCACACTGAGGGGTAATTTAGAGTAGCCAATCCACCTACTAGTGTGTTTTTAATCTCTGGATGAAAATCCCACAGGGAGGACCCACCAAAAAGTAATTGGAGGTGTCATGCCATACAATTTCAGAGTGCCAGCTTTTACCTCATCTAGCAGACGACGCTATGCAGAGATACTTACAATTGACAGTTTTACAGAATACAACCCAAGCAGTTGAGGATTAAGTGGCAGCTTGGCGGGCCTTGGACTTGAAGCCTCATCTTGCCGGTTAATAGCCCAGTAGTTCATCCACTGAGTCATCGCTACCACAGAAATTACATAGCACCAAACTATGATTAAAGAATTGGTGTGTTCTACATGGCGGCTTCGGTTTGGTGATGCCCGTTTACGTTTGCAGTGCTCGGCAGAGCAAATTACAACTGATACAAACTTACAACGTACAATCAAAGTAATCGAGCACTGAGGAACTTGGAAGGTGCAGCTTGGCAGTTCTGAGCCTTGAACCTTCAAACATCTGCTCAGGAATGCTGTATCTTTACTAATGAGCTTTACTACCTTCAGAGTTTCAGAAGGGTTGAAGGTGAGCTCCAGAAAGAAAAGCTTTAGATTGTTGTTTAAGAACCTGACCTGACCTCAAAACAGTCTCAATTCTTCATGGCATGGATATCACAAGATGATGGAAACCTTCCTTTGAGATGTTGCTCCATGTTGGCATGATTACATCACATAATTCCTGCAGACTTTTCAGCTGCATCTTCATGCTCAGAATCTCCTGTTCTACCACATCCCACAGTTCTTCCATTGGATTCAGATCCAGTGACTGGGAAGGCCACTGAAGAAGAGTTTCAGCCAATTGGAGAAGAATTGTACATTCTGAGATGGTTTCCTACGAGTTATCGTAGTCTTTCTATCGGCTCGAACCAGTCTGACCAACCTCTGTTGACGTGTCACATCAACACGGGCATTTCCATCCACAGAACTGCTGATCACTGGATGTTTTTTATTCCACTACTCAAAAATCTAGAGCCACATGATTGGCTGATTAGAGAACTGCATGAATGAATAGGTGTGTTCCTAACAAAGTGCTCGGTGAGTGTGTATGCCAGCAGTCATGTTCTAGAATCTAATGGAAATTTGAGTGGTAGAGACTCTCACATCAGCAAAGGACGACTAACTCATGGTGTTCCACTGAGATGTATAACAAGGGCAGGTTGAGTGATATTAGGATGTCCACATACTTTTGGCCATGTAGTCGAACTCATGGTGTGAGGTTCTCAATGGTATTTATTTGAATAGATAATATTTTGTGATGGACATACATAATTGAAAGCTGGTGTAGTGCTTAAGTCGCTAGTCCTATATTATATATATAAAATTTTGGATAAATAAAATACGAAAGTTTATTGACCGTTTATTCAACGTAAACGCTTAAATAGAACTACAACATAAACAATGAATCCTCTAAAAGCTAGCTTCTCTTCATCGCTCTTATATAAAACATTCGCCTCTAAACTAACACATTAAACAGTAAAGAAATCTTAGAAACGCATGATTTGTAGATTTACAAACGTATTTCAGATAAAGTGTCTCACCCTGGGCTGACTCAGCTCACACTGATCCTCAGGTCCGAGCCGCTCAGCGATCCGGCCAGCAGCACAGAACTACGACATCGGTTCCTCAGCACGTGATAAACGCTCACGGATATTTCATTATTTTTTTTACTCTGTATTAAACAAATTAAGAAATGCGCTAACAAAAATCAACAGATTTGTATTATTTATCACACATAAAACTTTATCTATCACATTATAGTACAGATTATAATAACCACACGCTTAAAGCCTTACATCAACATTAGACGTAGGCGCAGTTAAGCACTAAACAAAATAAATAAAAACGTGAATAAGTGAATAATTGATAGACGTAATAAGTGAATCGCAGCACTAATGAAAGAGAAATGAATGCATGGATGAGTGCATAATGAAGTCATGCATTTATGAAGAAATAAATTAATAAGGCAAATCAATCAATAAATCGATAAATGGCTGTGTACATGAATAATTAAGTGGATTAATGAAGAAAAAACAACAAATAGCCCAAACGAATGAATGTGTGAGTACATGTATACATAAATGAAGTAATAAAGAAAGAAATAAGGAAATCACTAAATAAGTAAATGAATGGACGAGCACATGAATGAATAAATGGATGTATGAAGGAGTCAATAAATGAGTGAATGAACACAAAAATTAATGGGTGAATACATTAATAAACTGATTAATGAAGACAGAAATAATGTAATTAATAAATTAAGAGTAGAACAGATGAGTACAAGAATCAAATAAATGGATAAATAAATAAAGAAACATATAAATGGATGAGTACAATAATAACTGATTAAATAAATACGATAAATAAATAAATAAATAATACATAAATGGATAAATAATTAAATAAGTAACTAATTAAATAAATAATTCACAAGCCAGGAAAAAAATCTAAAATGTATATATTTATGAGTCTAAAGTAAAATAAATTACATGACTTAACATTAATGTGTTCATTGTATTTAATGTTTATGTTATGTTGTTAATTCATTGTTAGTCCTGCAGAGAGCACGCGCTGTTACCAGTACATTGACCTCAAGAGCTATGCGGGTTGCCATGTATCATTATAATCCCCTTCTGATTGAAGCACCCTGCAAGAAAGTTTTAATAACTGGAGGGGAGTTTTGTGGAGTTTTTTCATAAAAAAATACGTGCACCCTTGTAGTGGACATCAGGCAATTTTTGGTGCAAAACAGAAACAAACAAAAAGTCTGTATAAGACAAATAAAATAAAGAAACATGCTGGGACTGCTGTCCTGTCTAAAGTCTATGATTTAGGGGACAGCAGTGTATGTTATTAAAACAATTTACTTTTAGAATGTTTAGCAGTATAACCTTATACAGAGAAACTTACAACTGATACAGTCTTACAAACTACACTCCAAGCAATTCAGGGTTAAATGTGTTAGTCAAGGGCCTGACAATTTGGCAGCGCAGTGGCTTGAACCTCGGACTGTTTGGTCAGTAATCCAGTACCATAACCTCTGAGCACCACAGTCCTGTGGTTAAAGTGTTATGTCCAAAAATGTAACCAACTCTGACAATCATCCTCCTGCTGGGACATCTTGACATAAGGTCAAGTTAAGAATTATAAAGGATTTGCTGCTGGTTAGTTCATCTACATGTTACTGTGATTTCCTGCATATATTTGTATACAGAACAGGATAGTAAATATTCAGATAATCTCCATTATTTGTTATGGAAACAGTCCAGCCTCCCACTGGCCCTTCTGACCTGTGTTACTGCCTCGTGTTGCTGCCTTCCTGCGTTCCTGCTGTAAGTGGATGTGTCACTAACAGAGCATGAAGGGAATGATAAACAGAAAACAATGGGATATCAGACTCAAGAATCAAAACAAAGGAGCTGGCTGTATGCTGCAGGGCATTCAAAAGAAACACATGAAATCATCACTCATCAGAGCGGACATACAGGGGCAGAAACCAAAACACAGGAAGGGGGATAACTGCACGCTAAACTAAAACACAGACACTAAAAACACATGCTGGACAAACAAGAATATAGGCTATACAAACAAGTATGCAGAGGGTAGACACAAGGTTTTGTTATACTTCTGCATAAATATGAGCTAAAACATCATCAAACTTTCACACAAGTCCTAACAGTAGATAAAGAGAACCCAGTTAAACACATGAGACACAAATATGATACTTGGTCATTTATTTATTGAGGAAAATGATCAAATATTACATATTAGTGAGTGGCAAAAGTATGTGAACCTCTAGGATTAGTAGCTAATTTTAAGGTGAAATTAGAGTCCGGTGTTTTCAATCAATGGGATGACAATCAGGTGTGAGTGGGCACCATGTTTTATTTAAAGACCAGGGATCTATTAAAGTCTGCTCTTCACAACACATGTCTGGAAGTGTATCATGGCACGAACAAAGGAGATTTCTAAGGACCTCAGAAAAAGAGCTGTTGATGCTCATCAGGCTGGAAAAGGTTACAAAACCATCTCTAAAGAGTTTGGACTCCACCAATCCACAGTCAGACAGATTGTGTACAAATGGAGGAAATTCCAGACCATTGTTACCCTCCCCAGGAGTGGTCGACCAACAAAGATCACTCCAAGAGCAAGGAATGTAATAGTTGGTGAGGTCACAAAGGAGCCCAGGGTAACTTCTAAGGAACTGAAAGGTCCTCTCTCACATTGGCTAATGTTAATGTTCATGAGTCCACCATCAGAAGAACACTGAACAACAATGGTGTCCATGGCAGGGTTGCAAGGAGAAAGGCCACTGCTCTCCAAAAGAACATTGCTGCTCGTCTGCAGTTGGCTAAAGATCAGGTGGACAAGCCAGAAGGCTTATTGGAAGAATGTTTTGTGGATGGATGAGACCAAAATAGAACTTTATGCGTTATGTTTTGGAGAAAGGAAAACACACTGCATTCCAGCATAAGAACCTTATCCCATTTGTGAAACATGGTGGTGGTAGGATCATGGTTTGGGCCTGTTTTGCTGCATCTGGGCAGGACGGCTTGCCATCATTGATGGAACAATGAATTCTTAATTATATCAGAGAATTCTAAAGGAAAATGTCAGGACATCTGTCCATGAGCTGAATCTCAAGAGAAGGTGGGTCATGCAGCAAGACAACGCCCCTAAGCACACAAGCCGTTCTACCGAAGAATGGTTACAGAAGAATAAAGTTCATGTTTTGGAATGGCCAAGTCAAAGTCCTGACCTTAATCCAACGGAAATGTTGTGGAAGGACCTGAAGTGAGCAGCTAATGTGAGGAAACCCACCAACATCCCAGAGCTGAAGCTGAAAATCTGATGATGTTTTAGGTCATATTTATGCAGAAATATAGAAAATTCTAAAGGGTTCACAAACTTTCAAGCACCACTGTATGAGAAAACCCTAATATACTGCATATTGAGTTTTTTTGTTTTACATAATAAATATATTATCTAATTAATGAGTAATTAATTAATCCATGTGTCATAAAAAACTTTGTGTACCCTTGTTGTGCATCTGTGTGCAATTTTTGGTGTTAAACAGAAACAAACAAGTAGGTATTTGCTGTTATTGTTATTTTATCATCAAGTCTGTGTAAGACGAATAAAATAAAGGAACATGCTGGGACTGCTGTCCTGTCTAAAGTCTATGATTTAGGGGACAGCAGTGTTTGTACACGGTTATTAAAATAATTTACTTTTACAATGTTTAGCAGTCTAACTTTAACTTACAACTGATACAACCTTACAAACTATAATCCAAGCAATTGAGGGTTAAGGTTGTTGGTCAAGGGCCTGACAATTTGGCAGTGCAGTCGCTTGAACCTTGGACTGTTTGTTATGTCCAAAAATGTAACCAACTCTAACAATTGTCCTATTTCTGGGACTTCTTCACATAAGTTAATGCAAGTTAAGAATTAAAGGATTTGCTGCATATTGGATGCAGTACTGTGCAAAGGTCTTATATATAGCATTTTATATTTTTCAGTTTATATGCTGCTTAGTCTTTATTTAAGTTTTAGTGGTTGCTTTTAGTGGTCTCTTTTTACTATGTTCTCTAATGGTCAGGACCACAGATCAGGTGTTATATTGTGGATCATTCTCAGCACTGCAGTGACACTGATGTGGTGGTGGTGGTGTGTTAGTGTGTGTTGTGCTGGTCCGAGTGCAGTGAGTGGAGTGGATGAAGGATTTGAGGATGACTAACAAACTGTGTAACAACAGATGAGCTACTGTCTCTGACTTTACATCTAAAAGGTGGAACAATAAGGTGAACGTCTATAATCACGTGGCCAACAAGTGAGCAGTGGCTTAAAACTCCAGCAGCACTGCTGTGGCTGGTCCAGTAGTACCAACACAACACACCACATCAGTGTCAGTGCAGTGCTGAGAATGATCCACCACCCAAATAGTACCCGATCTGTGCTGGTCCTGACCATTACAGAGCAGAGCAAAGGGGACGAACAAAGTATGTAGAGAAACGGATGGACTACAGTCTGCGATTGGTGTGTCATCGGAACGGTGGCTGTTTTTTGCAATATCTGGCAACACGGAGCTGTAGTTCAGTCATAACAATAGCGAGACAGAGTAGCGCTGTTAGAAACTCAGCCCAGAGTGAGTGATAACAGGTGCTCGTTCGGGTTCAGGCGCTGAAAATGAATTGTTCTGTGTTTTATAACTGACACTGTTCTGGGTGAAAGGAAAGTTAGATACCCGCGGCTGGGCTCGAAGCTAGCAGAGGGAGCTAACCGGTTATCCGAGGGTGAAACATGGCTATGTCTGTGAGTAAAGCTTGCCGGAGTCTGGCTCTCTCCACCTGGCTACTGTCCTTCTGCTTCGTGCACTTGTTGTGTCTGGACTTTACCGTGGCAGAGAAGGAGGAATGGTATACCGCCTTCGTGAATATCACTTACGCAGACCCGACCACCTCGGAGCTTCGGACGGAGAAGTCGGAGAGCGGTCGGTACGGAGAGCACTCCCCGAAAAGAGAGGCCCGCGGCCCGGTGTTCATGCCGCTTACGGGCCACGACCGACAAGCCTGCGACCTGAACACCAGATTCCCCTCGACACAGCCTCCTAACTTGCCCTGGATCGCCCTGATATCCAAAGGGAACTGTACGTACAGGGAGAAGATCAGGCTCGCAGCCGCTCTCAATGCATCCGCGGTGGTCATTTATAATGTGGGATCAAGCAACACCAATGAAACCATCACCATGCCGCATCAAGGTACAGCTTGAAACCCCTAAACCGGGCTTATTTGGAAAGTCTTTACCTGCTAAATCAGCATGACTTGCATGCAGTATACCTTTGCCATGTTGCATTCAGATATTGCTCGGCTTTATAATGATTCTGACTTTGATTGTAGGTGTGCTGTCATGATTTAAGGTTAAAGTTGCAAAGTGGCATATAAAAGTCGCCTAACATCTTGCCCTGGTATCAGGTAAATGTGCTTTATCGGGTGGGCTTTCAGAATCTAACTTGTGTATTGCAGCATTATATTAGGCTGGATTTCAACCAACAAAGTCGTGCAGTGTTCTTTTGCCAAGCCTTGGATTGGTACGTGGCTTTGTAACGACTTGGCATGGACTCTGTGGCTCACTCACTTTGCATACCTGCTTAGTCCAGTCCAGGGTGGCAGGCCTAGCTGGCATCTCAAGGCGGGAACAATCCCTGACCATCTGTACACCTGTTCAGCTGCTCCTTATACAAATGTCCAATAGGCTAATCACATGGCAGCATATGGGCACAAGACATTGTGAAGAGGAGCTTCTGAAGTTCAAACCAAGCATCAGAATGGGAAAGAAAATTGATTTAAGTGACTTTGAATGTGGTGTGGTTGTTGGCGCTAGACTGCTGGTCTGCTGGGATTTTCTGTAGGGTTTAGAGAGAATATCCAGTGAGGGAAGTTCTCTGGGTGAAATGCCACGTTGGTGCCAGAGGTCAGAGGAGAATATATAATAAGTGCCTTCCGTTTTGAGTCTATTTGTAAGTCATTTTATATACAGATTTTTCCAGTGAGTGTGTTTTTAACTTTATGTGCAAGTTGTATTTGGATCAACTTCACCCCAGAGCAGATGCCGGATCCCGAGTGACCCTTACCAGGAAAAGTGGGTTGAAATGTGTAAGAATTGGGAAGTTCATGAAGTTTTGAGGAACAGTGGATCTAGGAAGAAGTCCAAACGTGTGTACATGCTACGTGTTTAATTTTTAAGTACAGTTGTGCTTGAAAGTTTGTGAAGCCTTTCGAATTTTCTGTATTTCTGCATACGCATGACCTAAAACATCATATTCTGCTGAAGGACATCAAGTCCAGAAGTCACAAAAGAGAAGCCAGTTGAAGAAATGAGAAAAATATTAAACCTGGTCATTTATTAACTGAGGAATATGATCCAATATTACATACATTACATACATATTGGACTGTGGTGCCTTAATGGTTAAGGAACTGGACTATGGTCCAGAAGGTTCAGGGTTCAAATCCTACCTCTGCCAAGCTGCCACTTGGGGCTCCTTGAGCAAGCAGTTCCAAGAAACTAACTTGGAATTGTAAGACTATCAGTTCGCTCTGGGAAAGGGTGTCTGCTAAATCACTGAATGTAAATCTGTGTGAGAGGAAAAAGTATGTGAACCTCTAGGATTAGTACTTGCTTTGAAGTTCAAATTCCAGTCAGGTGTTTTCAATAAATGGGATGACAATCAGGTGTTAGTGGGCAACCTGTTGTATTTAAAGAACAGGGTCAGAGTCTGACCTTCGCAAAACATTTGTGGACATGTTTCATGAAACGAACAAAAGAGCTTTTTGAGAACTTCAGGAAACAAGGCTCCAAAACCATCTCTAAAGAGTTTGGACTCCAATCCACAGTCAGACAGATTGTGTCCAAATTGAGGAAATTCATTCCTTGTTCGACCAACAAAGTTCACAAACTTTCAAGCACCACTGTGTGTTTTAAAACTTCTAGAGTTGCTTAACTTTTGCATAAGACTCTCTGGATGATCACCGAGGTTCATGTGAAAGCTTTCTCTATTAGCACAGGATGAATGTTTTCCTACAAGGGGTAACACCTACATTTACAGCATTTAGCAGACGCTTTTATCCAGAGCGACATACAAGTTATACAGTCTTATAATCCAAGCAGTTTTTGGGTCTTGCTCAAGGCAGAGGTGGGATTTGAGGAGTAGAGTCATTCAGCAGCCTCAGCTTGGACCTTCTGGTCCATAGTCCAGTACCTTACCCGTTAGGCTACCACAGTCCCACAGTACTACTTATGAGACACTCTCCAGTTCTGAGACCTGATCCCTGTGAAACTTGTGGTCCAGGACAGAAACAGTGAAGCTCTCTGGGTCAGCACTGAGTATGAGGACTATGAGGGAGGTTCTTATTGATTACTACACATGTTTTTTTACAGTTCACTTCTGTCTCTGTGATGATAAACTGGATGAAGCCTAAACACTCCTGAGATTTTGTCAGCTTGTAGCACAAGATCCATCTTGCCTCACATGACAGCGATTTGTTTTAACTTCTCTTCTCTTGTTCAGAAAAGAGAAGTCTTTATGGTGTTCAGGAAGTCTAGACTGAGAATATCTCACAACTTTCCTGCTCTTAGCTTCTTTCATGTAAACTTCTTCCTAAGGATGGGCAAAAGTCTTGTGTTTTTAAATCGACTGGTCAGTGACAAGTTCCTATGGCTAGTCAGTTATGACTAAGACAGCTTTAAGTGGCTGTTGAATGACTCTACTCCATTCCAAACCTGAACAAACCATCTCAATCCTTAAAGCTTTTCATTTCAAACCTCACCAGACCTTCCCTTCTTTTATAAGCCATGTCTGTTCTAAACCATCTCTTGCCAAACTTTAAATCCTTCCTATCCATTCCAAAACCAACGAGACCTTCTTGTTCTTTGGAAACCTTGCGAGCTTTCTTTCTTTCTAACGTTTATTAAATTTTATTCTTTTTTTCCAAACTTTCTTCCTTCCCAAAGACTCTTACATCATTTTCTTTCTTTCTTTACCAAGCTGTATCAAAATCACACATTCCTTCTTCATTTTCTAATGTTTTTTTCTATTCATGTTTTCCTTCCATATTCGTATCTTATCATTTAAAACCTTTTCATCCCTTCTGCAAAAACACTCTCCCAAACTTCCACAGTGTAATCATCCCAACAAACTTTCAAGTCCCAAAACCTGCATGAACTTCAATCCTTCTCCCAATGCTCCACAAACATTTCAGTCCTCTTATGGAAACCACCCCAAATATCCAGTCCTTCACCAAACTTTTGTCAACTTTCCACTCCTTTTCCCAAACCTCCATAAATTTTCCAGGCCTTCACCATGCGTCCCCAAATTTCCAGCCCTTTTCCGAAACATCCCAAATCTATTCAGTCCTTTTTCCAGACCACCCTGAACTTTCCACTTGTTTTCCCAAACAGCCCAAAACTGTTCAGTCCTTTTCCCAAACCTCCACAAACGTTTAAGTCATTTACCAATACCTACCAAATTTTCCCAGTCTCTCCAGTCCTTTTCCCAAACCACTATGAACTTTAGTAATTTTCCCAGTTTTCAGTCCTTTAACAAACCCATCCCAAACTACTTAGTCCTTTTCCAAAACCTCCTCAAACTTTCATTCCTTTTCCCAAACCCACATGAATTTTCCAGTCTGTTTTAAAATTCTCCCCAAACATGTCACTTGTTTTCCCAAACATCCAAACCTTTTAGTCATTTACCAAACTCCTCCAAACATTCCCAAACTTTTCAGGTTTCGTGCATCGAATATTGAGCATATTTCAGTCATTCATTCGTTCTGTTATCCCAAACTTTCCAGTCCTTCTCCACCTTCCTTAACTTCAAAACTTCCATTTCAGAACCTTCCCAGTTTTCCTCGGAAGCTTTTTTTCTACCGTGAGAATAAGACCTCCAGCGTTCCGCAGCGTTACACTAAAGACCTTGTGGGCATCAGTCCCTAATGTGCTGAGTTCTGCATGTAATGAATAGGTGAGGAGAGACTGGCATGTTCAGTAGTATTGGAGAGGGTTTCAACTCTCAACCCCCACACACTTCTTTTACATTCTTTCATAGACTCTGAGCATGAGCTGAGGGCCAGTATGCTGGTATTTGTACTGCATCTGACCTACCTCTGGTCACGAGTCAGACTAGATAAAGAAAGGGAAAAAAAGACAGAGAATCTGGATCTTTCAGAGGATGAGATGAGCATCTGAAACTGGTAAGTCTCCTGTGCGCTATGAAGACGCTGGAATGTTTAAAGGAGAGCGCTTTCTGAGGACCTTTTGTAAAATAAAAAAAAGCAAACAAAGGCGGCTTGTGTGCTACACACTTTCTGTATTAAAACGCACTTTTAGGAATTTCTTCAGTGCTCATGTTGATGAGACCACTGGTGAGTAAAATCAGTATCATGTGCTCTGTTTGTCTAATGGAAAACACAGATTATAAACGCCAGTTAAACACCTTCTCACGGACTGGCCTGAGGAAGTTCTGATTGGAGCCAGGCTATGGTTTCTGTTTGTTGCCAGTGTAGCTGATGGCTTACTGGTAATCAGGTACAGTCTTGGATCTTGATGCTGTTACTGTTTGTTACAAACCAGGAACTATTAGAGAGGAGAAGTAGGACTTTCTAGAAACCCACACCTTTACACCCACACCCAAACATTATGATCTAAGAATGCCCTAATTCCTTTTTTATTTCTGTATCTACTACGCAATACTGATATTACAGCTACTTTTATGGCGTTTATCCAGAGTGATGTACAGTGCCTAGACACTATCTCATGCTAGTGCAAATGGCCTACAGCCCATTAACACCATCCAACTAAGGTCCTGTTAGGAATTGAGTGCGTTTACGTGCATTTAATAATAGAGCTTTTTGAGAACTTCAGGAAACCAGGCTCCAAAACCATCTCTAAAGAGTTTGGACTCCAATCCACAGTCAGACAGATTGTGTCCAAATGGAGGAAATTCATTCCTTGTTCGACCAACAAAGTTCACAAACCTTCAAGCACCACTGTGTGTTTTAAAACCTCTAGAGTTGCTTAACTTTTGCATAAGACTCTCTGGATGATCTGTGAAGCACATGGGTTCACCGAGGTTCAATCTGATTACCCAAGTGATTATGTAAACAGCAAACTCATTTCTGAGCTCGTCTAGAAATCAGATCAAGAGAACTGGATTTTATTTAGTTCAGTAATCAGATTTCGTAGCTTATATGTACCCGCATTCTGGTTGCCAGGTTAACCATGGTTGCCAGGTCTGCTTATTCAAACAGACTTTGCTTCTTTGTGGTTTGTTTCCATAGACCTGGTTGCTTGTTTCTCTTGTGGGATCTGGCAACCCTGGAATTCAATGCAGCACTCATGAAATGGCTACCAAACGCTTTTGAGGAGACTCTGAAACATTGAAGAATGTCATTATTTAATGATTAAAGTTAAATTAACGTCATATATTTCTGTGAGATTATTGACTGGTTGCAAAGTAGAAATCCGGCTGTTGCTCGACTCGTGTTTTCCATTATCTGTTTGAAGACAGCAAGAGGCTCAGCCATTCAGACATCCAGTGGAAGTTCATTCCACCGTGTGGGTGCCAGGACGGAGAAGAGTCTTGGTGCTCGTCTTCCTTTTCTCCTGAGAGGCTCCAGTCGAGCAGTGCATAGAGTTTTTAGCTATGAAGGGGCTGATCATCTTAAGCTTTGTACGTGATCATCAGGGGGTCATTGTCTGACAAGAACTCTAATCTGCCACTGACGACTCGTTGCAAGCAAGTTTAGCCGAGACTTCAAAGGGCAGCGCATGCCGTTTGAATATTTTTGCTACAGAACTATTAAATGCTTTCCAAATGGAGTGGGGGTATTGTTTTGCCTGAGGCAGAGTTCCCGTATAGGGACTGTACAAGAGGAAGAAAATAGGAAATAGCTGTGTTTGTACAGGACAAGGATATGGACACCCAACAAAGATCGTCACTTGGAATGTGGAGTCACTTTTTGGTAGGGGTGGGGTGAAGGATGGGGAAATGTCAAGGCATCCTGTTTCCTCGAGTTATGGGGAGTTTAGAGCGAAGATTTTTATGTCTGCTTTAGCTGAATTTGGCAGACACCACTATAGAGAGTGAATTACAGCTGATATTTTTACAAGGTACAGTCCAAATATTTTTTTTTATGTATTTATTTATTATTTGAAGGAAAACCTTTTCAATGGGGTGTAAACTACAATCTCCGCTCCTGTCCAATACTCACCCCTACCGTTGCCTGAGTGGCAGTTTGGCAAAGGTGGGATTTGAACGCTGGACCTTCTGGTCCTCAGCCTGATACCTTAACGGCTTGGCCCCCACAGTCCCACTCAAATGCTGGTTGACAGTCCAGTACCTTAACAGTTGTGCCACCACTTCATAGAGAATGCCCTTAAGATCCACTCAGTCCCACTGCGCCAGTGTCCGTCACATCTCAAGTCGTCAGGTCAGTTAACTTCAAACGTCTGATGATAAATTTCAGGTATGTTCTTCATTTCAGCCTGGTTCCTCTCAAGGTTTCTTCCTTATATAAGAATTTTGGTGAGTTCTTTCTTATTTACCATTGTGCCATTTTGTGATCTAGAATCAGCTTTTAATAGAGCTGCTTTGCTTTTTTTTTAAAAAGTGCTGAATAAATACATGAAAACCTGTACTTGAACCCTCAGCTTCATCCTTGACTGGCATGATATTGACGTCAATAAATCAAACTCCATTCCTGTATCTAACTATGTCGTTAGGGGAAAAAAATAGCTGCCGATTCAGACACCCAGACCAAGATTCCTGGCATTTGCCTGTACAGTTCAGTGTCACAGGTTCATGGAGGAAGCATTAGTGCTCATGTTTCACAGTGATCTATGAGATATCCAGGTAATCTTGGCCTTAGGGTCACGTCCGAGCCAGGAATTGATCAATATCACTCAGACTAATCAATCTCCATGTACTTGCTCAGATCCCCATGTGCCATTTTGGGTTTTGTTTTGACTGGTCTATTGTATAGAAAATCCACAGGCTATCATACGGAAATCATACGTTTACTATAGTCCAACGAAAATCGACGTGGCAGTGCCTTTTTTGGATTTGGGCTCTACACCAGAAACCGAAACTATTTAGGTACGTCTAGGAATGGAGGTTACCAAGTTCGAGTATCCTGCCCTGAAGACGGAGTTAAAAGAAGGAACCTCGTATATGTCATACTACTTTTGGCGTAAGACCTATTATTGTAATTGGTTTTAAATTAGAGCACTCGGAGGACTCTTGTGCAGAAGGCTGGTGTGTTCTCTGACACTCTGGGACACTAATGCCTTGATGTCGACAGTCCTGGATTAGAGCAGCTTTAGACGGCAAACACAAGGACACTTGGGATTTAGTTTGAGGTTTATAATGAATGGGTGTCTCCCTGTCAACTTCGCAGATGGCCGCTGAAAGTCTAGCACTTAGGGCTACATAGGTTGGCATATCCAAGTTACGTGCATGAATCCTCTTTGTTGAACGTGAGCAAATGTTGTTACTGTGGTGGCGTGGCGGTTAAGGTACTGGACTACAATGCAAGTCCTAACACTGCCAAGCTCCCGCTGTTGGGAGATTGTGCAAGGCGATTAGCCTGCAGGTGTTTGGACTGTACCTTGTAAGACTATCAGTTGGCTGGGAAAGAGCATCTGCCAAATTACAATTTCAGCATGTTTAAGGTATATGCAGTGTATTTATGAGTATAACAAGTCCTCGCTTTACGATTAATTGAACTTGCAATGGATGTGTCAGAACATATCCCCATCATAAAATTGGGACTACCTGTTTGCCTTATTAGCATTAGTGTACGTAATGGGTGCTCAGGTGGTGCAGCGGTCTACTGCAGTGACCTGGGCTTGAGTCCAGTGGTGCCTTCCAGTTGTGTTGGGCATGGCATCACAGACAGGCACTATTGGCTGTGTCTGACCTGTTGGCTGTGTCTGGGACTCTGGTGGCCTAGTGGTTAAGGAACTGGACTATGGACCAGAAGGTCCAGTGATCAAATCCCATCTCTGCTGCTGTTGAGTCCTTGAGCAAGGCCACAATTGCTTGGATTGTAAGATTGTATCAATTGTAAGTCGCCCTGGATAAGAGTGTCTGCTAAATGTAAATGTCTGAAGGAATGGGGTGTAATGTCCAGACTTGCTTATGCCTAGTCACAGTTTCCCTGGTAGACTCAGTAGTTAATCCAACGGGGAAAGAGCTTGAGCATTCCCAAGTTGGAAGCTCGGTTCGCTAAAAGAAAGGCCCAATACATTGTGGATGAGTACTAACCGGGGATGGTGATGGTCAAACACAGCTAAGGTGCACACTTCAAGCAGTAATCTCATTTTACAGTCGTTCCTACCAGGTATGTGGGGAACATGGTGGTGCAGTGATTAAGGTCCTGGACACCAATCCACAGTCAGACAGATTGTGTACAAGTGGAAGAAATTCAAGATCATTGTTACCCTCCCCTGGAGTGGTCGACCAACAAAGATCACTTCAAGAGTAAGGCGTGTAATAGTTGGCGAGGTCACAAAGGACCCCAGGGTAACTTCTAAGCAACTGAAGGCCTCTCTCACATTGGCTAATGTTAATGTTCACGAGTCCACCATCAGAAGAACACTGAACAACAATGGTGGTGCATGCAGGGTTTACAAGGCAGAAAGCCACTGCCTCCAAAAAGACATTGCTGCTCGTCTGCAGTTTTTCTAAAGATCACGTGGGAACGAGCCCGAAGCTCACTGGAGGATGTTTTTGTGATGGATTAGACCAAATAGAACTTTTGGTTTAAAAGAAAAGCGTTCTGTTTGGAGAAGGAAAAACACTGCATTCCAGCATAAAGAACATTATCCATATGTGAAAACATGGTGGGTAGTATCATGGTTTGGACCTGTTTTGCTGCATCCTGGGCAGGAAACGGCCTGGCCATCATTGATGGAACAATGAATTTCTGAATGATAATCAGAATTCGAAAAGGAAAATGTCAGCACATCTGTCCTAACTCTGATCTCAGTAGAAGGTGGGCATGCAGCAAGACAACGACCCTACGCACACAAGTCTTCTAACCAAAGAATGGTTAAAGAAGAACAAAGTTCATGTTTTGGGAATGCCAAGTCAAAGTCCTACCTAATCCAATGGAAATGTTGTGGACGGACTGAGCAAGCAGCTAATGTGAGTAAAACCCACCACACTCCCAGAGCTGAAGCCTGTTCTGTACGGAGTAATGGGCTAAAAAAAATTCCTCAAGCCGTGTGCAGGAACTGGATCAACAGCTCCAGGAAAAAAAAAAACAAAAAAAACGTTTAGCTTCAGTTATTGCTGCACAGTGGGGTCAGCACCACAAGATACTGAACAAAGGGTCACATATTTTTGCCACTCATAATAATGTAATATGGCACATTTTCCTCAATCAATAAATGACCAAGTATAATATTTTTGTCTCATTTGTGTAACTGGGTTCTCTTTATCTACTTTTAGGACTTGTGTGAAAATCTGATGATGTTTTTGGTCATATTTATGCATAAACATAAATTCTAAAGGGTTCACAAACTTTCAGGGACCACCGTACATCGAGATGTTAAATGGCTAGGGTCACAGCGCAGACAAAAGTGGCCCTCATCCGATCTTTTGGGCCGTGATGCATTGAATCTGACATTTTCATTTACGATTTGTGCTACTTGCGTAAGCGATATTGAAATCCGTGTTGAAATATTAGGAATCCATGTGATTTTTACGTCATTCCGACTCGGCATTCGCCGTGAATGCACGCCGAGGAAAAGGGCAAATGGGAGCAGTGAGGGAGGTTTTCAGTGATGAAGTAATAGATCTTATAAATATTTGGGGTGATGACTCTGTTCAAACACAATTAAAAGGCTGTATCGCAACCGCTCCGTGTTTGAGGGGATTTCGAAAGAAATGGCCGAATATGGCCAAAGGAGAATGTTGCCAACGGAAAACAAAAAGCTTAAAAACGAAGTTAAGATACCAAGGACGCATACCCAAGGAGTGGTCATGGCCGAATAATGAGCTCTTTTTAACATGACCATGAAAGAAGTGCCTGTTACTGTTGACTCTGTTTTGAGTTTGTCTCTGGGTCAGCGGGTTACGTAAAGGGTTGCTCTTTTGCGCAAGCATGAACTGTTGAGACGAATGTCAGATATAGGTCACATGAACAAGACAGTGAGAACAGCCTAAAAACAAATTTGGATTTGGTGAGAAAATCAGATTGGAGCCACTTTGGCCAGCGGTGTGAACCTAGCCAGTATCTGATTTGTATCAATGCGACATTTCAATAAACGAAGCATGGCAACACATTTAGCCTTATCCAGACTGATTTGCAACTGATACAGTCTTACAATCCAAGCAGTTGTGGGTTAAGAGCCTTGCTCAAGGACCCAGCGGTGGCAGTTTGATAGAGATGGGATTTGAATCCTGGATTTCATCGAGGTCTGTCGGTTAAGCGGTTCAAGCTGGATTAATCACACAAATGTGTGGAAGAATAGCACGAGGCTTTCAGTACACTGCTTTGCTTTGCAGTCATAAGAAAGCACTTACCACACTGCAGTAACAGTAAAGAGAGACACCGCAGGTTTAGGTTTGGTCTTCCTCTGATTTCATGGGGCAGCAGACGTGTGTTTCTCTACACAATAAATATTTATCGTCCCAGTAATCTGTTTTCTTAGGAGAATCCGCAACTGGTTTAGTTTAACATTTCTGCCAGTTGTGGAGCGTTTGTGCTTCGCCTCTGCCTCAGCGTAGCTGCCCACTGTTTATCCAGAGCAGGAACGTTACATAAAGGCATTGCAGACGTGGCCTGATAACTGTGGCTGCTGATGTGTCTGCCTCTCATTGCTTCTATATTTATAGCCTCCATATGAGCGCCTGTTTTTTTCTGTAATTACAGTGGTGCTTAAGTTTGTGAACCTTTTAGAATTTTCTATATTTCTACCTAAATATGACCTAAAACAACATCAGATTTTCATACAAGAAAACCATTGTTTGGAGAAAGGAAAACACTGCATTCCAGCATAAGAACCTTATTCCATCTGTGAAACATGGTGGTGGTAGTACCATGGTTTGGACCTGTTTTGCTGCATCTGGGCAGGACGGCTTGCCATCAGTGATGGAACAATGAATTCTGAATGAGATCAGAGAATTCTAAAGGAAAATGTCAGGACATCTGTCCATGAACTGAATCTCAAGAGAAGGTGGGTCATGCAGCAAGACAACGCCCCTAAGCACACAAGCTGTTCTACCAAAGAATGGTTAAAGAAGAATAAAGTTCATGTTTTGGAAAGTCAAAGTCCTGACCTTAATCCAATGGAAATGTTGTGGAAGGACCTGAAGGGAGCAGCTAATGTGAGGAAACCCACCAACATCCCAGAGCTGAAGCTGTTCTGTACGGAGGAATGGGCTAAAATTCCTCCAAGCCGGTGTGCAGGACTGATCAACAGTTACAGGAAGCGTTTAGCTACAGTTATTGCTGCACAGGGGGGTCACAGCAGATACTGCAAGCAAAGGCTCACATACTTTTGCCACTCACTAATATGTAATATTGGATCATTTTCCTCAATAAATAAATGACCAAGTATAATATTTTTGTCCCATTTGTTTAACTGGGTTCTCTTTATCTACTTTTAGGACTTGTGTGAAAATCTGATGATGTGTTGGGTCATATATATGCAGGAATCTAGAAAATTCTAAAAGGTTCACAAACTCAAGCACCACTGTACGTCATGCAGTCATAATGAATTATCCTTGTCCCGTATCAGCCATGCTACAGATGCACATATGAGACTGGACTGCTCCAGCATCCTCTCTATTGTAATAAATATCGTTCCCTCATCGAGCAGCTGTTTAGAGCTTTCCTGCCCTCTTGTATGGTGCTCGGGGGAGGCAGGAGGAAGCGCTTACGTGTCATTTTGAGGACTCTCTGTGTTTGAGCTGGAAGTCGGACCCGTTCTGTTGAACTGGCTGAATGGAGAGTTTGATTGCTGACGCAGATACAGGACCAGACTTGCCTGTCAGGACTGACCACTAAAGCTTAGTCATGGATCTGTGGCTTGGGCTAAATTGTGGTTCTTTCTAAAGCTGCTATAAGGCGAAGGTGGGGCCTTGTTGTTCTGGGTGGTTTGATGGTGCTGTTTTTACCACTTTTGTGCCCATGGGATTTTGGGACCGGACCTCTGCGGTTTTGATCGAGCTCTTGTAGAGCTGGGTACGACGTATTTCTGTCTCTTTCACACCCTCTGAGTCAAAGTGCCTTGTGTACACTGTGTTAGTTTAGCTCGATTTTCAGCCCCCAGCATAGTTTTAGGAGTGGTGTGAAACGTCCAATACAGACTGCTAAATTATACATCGTGTAATTAGAGTGGCTTGGTGACAGTTTCCGCTTTCACGGACCAAAGTTGGAGCATCGTTTCAGTTTGTATTTAGTATGTATTTGTGATGCATCAAAATAAAAATCTTGATCAGAACATTTTCAACTCACTCAGCACTCACTGAAAGTGGTGCAATAAAAATCTTATTGGGATTTCAAATCTCAATGTCTGATGACTGTGGCCATTATGAAAAAGTTAATTTTATTTTAAAAAATCGGGAGTTACAGTGGCAGAAAAAGTTTGGGATCCACTGCATTAGCCTATGAGCAGAAGGTCCAGGCGTTCACCACTGCCAAACTACCACTGTTGAGTCCTTGAGCAAGGACTTTAACCTGCAGTTGCATTGGGTGTCTGTTGAACATGAGTTTTATGAGTTTTGTGTGATTGGCGCCCTGTCTGGAGTTAGTACCCCGGCTCCCCAGTGACATGGGCTGAATCAATATGGTATGAAAATTAATAAATAAGACAAATGCAAGACGTCGTCATTCAGTCCTGAGCCACATTACTACATTTATGCCACTTGGCAGACACCCTTATCCAGAGCGACTTACAGCTGATACCTTCTTACAATCCAAGCAATTGTGGGTTAAGGGCCTTGCTCAAGGACCCAACAGTTGGCAGCTTGGCACAGGTGGGATTTGAACCCTGGATCTTCTGGTCCATAGTCCAGTACCTTAACCATTAGGCCATGTCACCAGATACTGATCATATCTGAGATCTGACCTGAGGTGGATGAGTTACACAACTTCATTACTTGAGTCAAAGTACAGATACTATTGCGTTGTAATATTGCCACAACACTTACAAGAATGAATACCCTTAATAATAAAGGACGTTCCAAAACGAACTTGCAAGAGTCAGTCATTTTACTTATTTATTTATTTCATTTTATTATTTCTCCTTCCCAGTGGAGTTGCTGTAAATGCAGCTTTTTGAGGAACAAAAGTAAATAAAAGAAAAGTAATTATTCAGTGCTTTAAATACTAAGATCCACAATGGGTTTGATCCCCAGGTGGAGCCGTCTTTGTCCTTTCTGTGTCTGGGTTTGCTCCGGGTGCTCCGGTTTCCTCCCACAGTCCAAAGACATGCATTAGGTTAACTGGTTACTCTAACTTGCCCCTTCAAACTATATACGACCAGCTTTGAAGTAACTTTGTGTATCGAAGTAACCTTGTGTCTGTCGTTAAAATGGCCGACGATGCTGATGGTGACGTTACATAAACCAAATGAAGAAACAAACTAAAGATGTAAAATGGCAAAATCAGAATATTCAATCGATTTGTTGTGATTACCACAGAATCACTACTGTTTACAACATATGGTTTTTCTCCTGAATAAAGAAATTCAGGAATAAAGAAAGGCTTCAGTGCCTCGTGAACTTGTGACCCTATCGTACTAAATCTTAATAGGCCGTCTTTGTCAGTGTCACCTTTGAAAAGAGCAATCACGTTTTAGAAAAGAAGGAAAAAAAACCTAGAGGTGCATTTCCTGAAGAAAATGCGAGTGTGATTGCCACTCTGCAGTGGTTGGCCCTGAGTGTACCTAAGGGACCCGCGGGGCATCACATCTCCTCGGCGGGCATCCGAGACCAAGCCTGCCAAATTTCATAGCCATAGGTCAAAATCTGACTGAGTTATGGTGAATGCCCTGCCAGGGGCCCCAGTGCCCAGCCGTGGACCATGTAACGAGAACCTTGATCGAAATCAATTGGAGTGAGAAGTACAGTATTTGTCTTTAAAATTTAGTGAAGATAAAGTCTTAAGTTTGCAAAAAATATAATACTCAGCTAAACTATAGGTACTCTGGTACAGTGCTCCAGTAAATGTGCTTTGTCACTGTCCACCCCTGGATCTGACAGCCAGTACCTGATAACGTTACCATGGGGTTGATGATGTGAGGAGCAGGGCTTCCTGTTTGCTTATCCTGGCTCTGTATTTAATATGCATCAATATCACTGTGCATGAAGCTTATATAACTCCCTGCTGCACAAACAGACATTTTACGTCAGCAAGTGCTTATTGCTCCCAGGTCGTTATAGAAAATGTTGTCATGTGAACCTTCATGCGATGTCTGTCAGTTTCTATTAATTATTTACGTAGGATAAACCGTTTTTTGTTTAACAGCTGGGCAGTGCTCGTGCAATTTTGAATGGATTCTGTGCACGCTTAAGCATGCTTGAATCCTTGATTGTGTGCAAAAACAAGAAATAGGCAGTCTGTATAATTGGTGACTTTAAACCGTCTCCATGCACGTTCTCCCCTTTTCAGGCAAAGTGATCTTGTGTAAAGCTTGAATGAACCTCTTCCTCTAATCACACCTTATCCCGAGTAATTACAAGGCCGAGGCTGTTTGTTTCTAACACATAGCTGTTATCAAAATTGGTGTGTGTTACTGTGAAGTTTTTTCCTTGAATGAATGAAGCATAGCCTACTGTGAGACGTGCATTAAAGGTTCAACCAAACACGTTTCCTGTTCTGAAAGAGGATCAGATGCTTCCTTTCATTCATCCATTCATTTTCTTATCGGCTTAATCCTGGGCAGGGTCGCGGGAAAGCCCGTGCCTAGCCAGAGGCGCAGTGTGTGGTGTGGGAATAACCCTAGGCATGGCATGATCAGATACAATTTGAATTCATTTGAATAAACCACCTGGAAGGTGTGGTGGCTCGGTGGGAGGCACTGTTACAAGAAGGTCCTGGGTTTGATCCCAGGTGGAGTGACCTGTGCCCGTTGTGTCCTCCCCATGTCTGCGGGGGTTTACTCCGGTTTTTCCCCACAATCCAAAGACATGCATGCTAAGGTCGCTGGAGTTTGTAATGTGCCCCTATTGTGTGTGAGTGTGTGCCCTGCGATGGATTGGTGCCCTGCCTAGGATTATTCCTGCTTTGTGCCCCGTGTCGTCGGCTAGGCATTGGCTAGGCATTTCCAGCGGTCCATGACCAAGGATTCGGCGGGTGGGAAAGTGAATGAATGAAAATAAAACAGCCTGTGGTTTTTTGTGTCCACCAATAGATGGACTCACCTCTGCGTATAATAAACACTAAAGTACAATAGAGCTGAATACAAAATGACTTCAAATAAGGGCGTTTACACCATTTTTTTGGGCACTATGTATCAAACAGGAGGTCATTTCAGCTTAACTATAGGCTCCTGAAATATTTCAGAAGCATATAACAAGTAGGGCCTTAGGAAAAGTTTTTTTTTTCCCCCAAATTCTATCTTAACTTTCCCACTTTGTTCGTGGTTTATGGAATTTTTTTCACCATTCTAAGTGTTTTTCTATAAGAACATAAGTGCAGTTTATAACTTAAATCATTTTAATCATTTCAGGTCCTTTTAGTAATGTCCTTAAATTATTAGGCCACCATTAGATTTGCGTTTATTTAAACAGTGACCATATATAACACATTGTTGACAATTGGACCCAAAAACTGGGATCCAAAACTTGTGTTCGTCACTCCATAACATTCTTTCCACTGATCTTCATTCCAGTCTTTGTGAGCATTAGCATATCTGAGCTTTATCCTTTTCACCCCGTTCCCCTTCTGAAAAGTGGTTTCTTGGCTTTATTTTTTTATTCCAAAAAGACCAATCCGGACCAAGCTTCTTCAGACTGTACACCGGGTTCCAAATTATGATGCAAATAATATCTTTCTCTGATTTTCCTAAATAGTCGATGCAAATGACAGTCGGTATAATTTAAGTCATCAGTCGTTTGAGTATAAATCGAATTTTCTTGAGCAAACCTTCCAATGATAACCATATTTTTTTCGAAAATAAAAAACTGAAAATGCACTGTTCCAAATTATTATGCACAACAGAGTTTCAAAACATGTCGCTGGACAACACGGGCTTTCAACTCCCTCCACACATTTTCTATGGGGTTGAGGTCTGGAGACTGGCTAGGCCACTCCGTGACCTTGGAATGCTTTTTCCGGAGCCACTCATCCACATTGTCATGCTGGAAGACCCAGCCACGTTCCATCTTCAATGCTCACACTGATGGAAGGAGGTTTTGGCTTAAAATCTCACGATACATGGCCCCATTCATTCTTCCCTTAACACAGATCAGTCGTCCTGTCCCCTCTGCAGAAAAACAGCCCCAAAGCATGATGTTTCCACCCCCATGCTTCACAGTAGGAATGGTGTTCTTGGGATGCAACTCAGCATCCTTCTTCCTCCAAACACGAACAGTTGAGTTTTTACCAAAAAGTTCTATTTTGGTTTCATCTGACCACATGATATTCTCCCAATCCTCTGTTGGATCATCCATATGCTCTCTGGCAAACTTCAGACGGGCCTGGACATGTACTGGCTTAAGCAGGGGGGCACGCCTGGCACTGCAGGATCTGAGTCCCTCTCGGTGTAGTGTGTTACTGATGGTAGCCTTGTTACTTTGGTCCCAGCTCTCTGCAGGTCATTCATCAGGTCCCTCCGTGTAGTTCTGGGATTTTTTCTTACCATTCTCATGATCATTTTGACCCCACGGGATGAGATCTTGCGTTGAGCCCCAGATCGAGGGAGATTATCAGTGGTCTTGTATGTCTTACAGTTGCTCCCACAGTTGATTTATTCACACCAAATTACTGCTTGCCTATTGTAGATTCACTCTTCCCACCCTTGGTGCAGGTCTACAATTTTCTTCCTGGTGTCCTTCGACAGTCTCTTGGTCATGGCCATGGTTGGGTTTTGGAGTCTGACTGTTTGAGGCTGTGGACAGGTGTCTTTTATACAGATAACGAGGTCAAACAGGTGCCATTAATACAGGTAACGAGTGGAGGACAGAAGAGCTTCTTAAAGAAGAAGTTACAGGTTTGTGAGAGCCAGAAATCTTGCTTGTTTGTGGGTGACCTAATACTTATTTTCCCACCATGATTTACAATTAAATTCTTTAAAAATCCTACAATTTGATTTCCTGGATTTTTTTTCTCGTTTTGTCTCCCATAGTTGAAGTGTACCTATGATGAAAATTACAGACCTCTCTCATCTTCCTAAGTAGGAGAACTTGCACAATCAGTGGCCTTACTGAATACGTTTTGCCCCACTGGAACTGTTTGTGCTTGTCAGCATTGGTTAGGTGGCTGAATACTAGCTTTAAGCACAGCTGCAAGCCTCTGGAGGATCCTACACCTTGAGGCACCAGCAGCTACAAAAACCTGTTTGCTGCTTTGTAATGCCATTTTAGCTGCTGCTCTTTTAATCCAATGAATTTGTCTGGCACAAACTTTCCTCTTTATGCCTTTATCTGCCCGAACCCGTCTGTACTCTGAATCAGAGACAAATCTCTTCACAGTACGATGATGACACTTAAGTTATTGTGAAATATCCAATGTTGTCATACCTCGTCCAAGGCTTTGCACTATTTGACGCTTTTCGGCAGCAGAGAGATCCTTTTCCTTTCCCATATTGCTTGAAACCTGTGGCCTGCTTAATAATATGGAACGTCCTTCTTAAGTAGTTTTCCTTTAATTGGGCTCACCTGGCAAACTAGTTATCTCAGGTGTCTGAGATTGATTTCAGTGATCCAAAGAGCCCCGAGACACAATATCGTCCATGAGTTTAAATGAAAAACACAAAATTAAACCTTTCTGACACTTAAATCCAATTTGCATAATAATTTGGAACGTGGTATAGACGGGTCACCTTGGCATCCTGATGAAGCTGCCAGATGCTGCTGCTGCTGCCCAAGTGTATTTGCTCACTAAATACTTGCCTCTGTAGCCTAGAAGCTGTTTTTTTTTCCAAATTTCCATTGTTTTCTGGTTGTACTCTAATAGGGAGACTGAGAAATTTGGACAGAACTGTAAATTGAACTTAAAACCAATTTCAAGTCCAGTTTCATTTACAGTCTGCAGTTTTGCTGAACATCGTTCCCCTTTAGCGCAGTGTTTTCGTTAGTGTTTGTATTTATCTTGTGGCCATTCTGGCTTCCAGGGACGGGGGAAGTTGTGGCCATCATGATTCCAGAGCCAAAGGGGCGCGAGATCGCAGGGCTGCTGGAGAAGAACGTCAGCGTGACCATGCACATCACCATCGGCACTCGCAACCTGCAGAAGTACGTGAGCCGCACCTCCGTCGTCTTCGTGTCCATCTCCTTCATCGTCCTCATGATCATCTCTCTGGCCTGGCTCGTCTTCTACTACATCCAGCGGTTCCGCTACGCCAATGCACGAGACCGCAACCAGGTAGGCGCACGGGTAGAACTACAGAGACCATTAGAACTGCAATAAAGAATAAGCAGAATATGAACTGAAAACACAGAGATGCCTAAGACTTTTGCACAGCGCTGTATCTCTAATATCTTCACTACATGTTACAGAAGCTGATGACTAAGTACCCAGTGGTGGCTTTTCACAAAAACCCCGCAGTACCGCAGCAAAACACCGAAACCTAAAGTGTCCGCTTCGAGACAAAAGCCCTGAACACTCCACAATACACACATAAAGCCATGTGCCAACTTATAATTACATTACACAAACTCTATAGTAATACACACGGAACAAAACAAACCAGCTAGTCATCCTTTCAAAGCCGCCGCCTCACTCACAAATAAAACAACATTGCTGACCTTTCAATAGGCCGGTTGTATTCGGGGAGCTAATGGTGACACGCAGTTTTTCAGCTTAATGCCTTTAAGACTTTTAAAACTCAAAAATATTTATTTATGTTAGAATTTACATTTTGCTCCATAGTAGAATACGTAACTGCTTATATGGGTGACATGTTAGTGGTTACAGATGTACTGGTATATGCTAATGTCCATTCACATCTGCATCACTGTGCAAAAGTCTTAGGCCACCATTAGATTTGTTGTTTTAACGATGGTATAATGACCACACGTGACGTGCTGTCAGCGACTGGACCCAAATATGTTAAACTTGGATTCGTCACTAGATTATAATCCTCTTTTCCGCTGATCTTTATTATTGTAGACAATACCCTTGAGCTCCATCAGGAATCCTCTTGGTTTCTGTTATGGTATATCTAATCTAATCTAATGGTGGCCTAAGACTTTTGCACAGTATGGTATGTGATGATGTTCAAAGTTCTGGTGTTTCTTCAGAGACGACTGGGAGATGCTGCGAAGAAGGCCATCAGCAAACTGCAAGTCCGGACCATCCGGAAAGGAGACAAGGTGACCTGCTCTTTATCTGATTACTGTGGTCTTCATGGCTTTTCCTCTCGAGCTGTTGGTCCTGCTTTGAGCCTTTGCTTTCACACGAACGAACAAAAACGGCAGTGCAAACCTGACAAGAGAATCATGTGCATACTGAGCGGAAAACAACCTGAAATGTTTCTTTGTAAAATTTGTTTAGTGTTAAAGGTGTACAAAAGAGAATTTTTTTATTGATTCAGAAGATTTTGGATGGGATTAGTTTTTCAGGTGGGTGTTGGTCAATTTATTTTTACTCATCCTCTTGAGCTTCTTGTGGATTGCGACCTTCTATCACACGCAACTTCCTGGTAGCATTGGAGTCCAGAAAGTGGTTTCCTGGCACCAGAAAGTCAAGAGCTTGTTTCCTGTTGTGAATAGCCATTGATCCTGAACCAGGATGCCCTGTGGGAAGAAGAGAAATCGATGGTGGAAGTGTGATGGTCTGGGTAATGTTCTCCGACCTAAACATCTTTAATGCTTTGGCTGATTGGTGTATTTATTAGGGCTGGGCAGTTAATCGAATCCGACGTTCAGAACCAGACATCATTTTGCCTCGTCAGTTTCAAATTCTATTCATGGTTGTTTTTTTTTTAAATCTGTCAATACTGCCCTCACTTTTAAGCTTTTATGGACTTTCCCCTGAAAAACATCCCACCCCATATGTAATGTTTTGTTTGTAATGAATACAAGTGATTTAAAATGTGACCGTTTTCATTTATGGTTTTAATTGGTCAAAGCATTTCATTAAACAACCATAAGTAGATGTTTCCTTATCCTGTGAATTTAAAATCACAACAATATGCAGTCTTTCATTAGAAAGAAGAAAAAAAAAATCATTCATTACTTGTAACTGGGATGAAATGGTCAATAGATCGTGATATTGATTTGAGGTTACAGCACACAGCGTCACCTAACAGCTTATCGCAGCCTAGTCCAGACCATAAACGAGCAGCTAGAGAATCGTTGACAAGGGAAAAACTCACCACGTTCTAAAGAGCTCGTTTGTGTGAATGCAAACCTAGACTGACTCGCCCAGAATCGATGTTTTGTAATGCAGAGGTTAATCTAAAAGAAGAAAGTCTGCTTCACTGTACTTGAGTTCACCCACCATTATTCCACTCTTCGCTCTGTCCTTCCTATCAGAAGACCTGCAGCTCCAGCCTGTGTGTCATATTTTCTCGTTAGTTATGCTTCATGCCTTTTATTGCAGCCCCGTCTCTGCGTTCTCCGTTTCTGGGAAGTCTCCATTAGCCAAAACAAACAAGCACACAGACGCACACACGCTGACATAATTGCCTCTGTGGCCTTTGTTTCTAGGAAACGGAGTTGGAATTTGACAACTGCGCTGTCTGCATCGAAAGCTACAAGGCCAACGATGTCGTCCGGATACTGCCGTGTCGGTAAGCTTGATCAAGGCCGCCTCAGACAGTTCATGTATCCTTAAATCTCTTCATTCATTCATGGTGTGGTTATCCGATAAGCCAAACGTGTCAGGAGCTTCAGTTAATATTCATCGACGTTCATGTACATCATACAGAGATACGTTCACAAATGCCACTTAAAACGTTACTGTGACAAAAAGAAGCCTTGTGTTATATCCATGACCAGAAGCGACGTCGACTTCTCTGGGTTCGGAGGCATCTAGGATGGACCATCACACAGTGGAACGTGTATTATGATTCAGTGAATCAGATCTTTTTTTGGTAGAAATCAATCAAGCCAGGCTCTGTCCTGGTACGGGGTCGAGTCAGGGCCCTTGGCGAAGGTCATTTTCAGTTCTGTGATGCAGCATTAATGCAGAAAACTACATTGAGCTCTTAGAGCTACATAAGCTGCCTTCAAGGTGACATCTTTTCTAGGGACGTCCATGCATTTTTCAATGAGACAATGCAAAAGCACATGCTGCACACATTACAAAGGCATGGCTGTGGAAGAAGAGGGTACTGGACTGGATTCCTGCAGTCCTGTGCTGTCCCCTGTAGAGAATGTGTGGAGAAGTTTTTTCAACGAACAAAATGTACACAACGATGTGCTTGCAGAAAGAATGGGATAAAATAATTGCAACATTAAAGCACTTGGTATCCTCAGTGGCAAAACGTCTTAAGTGTCGTGAGAAGGAATGGCGACGTTACAAAGTGGTTTATCGTCCCAACTTTTTTTGGAATGTGTGCCAGGTCTGAAATGCAGCAATGGGTGTTTATGATCAAATAAAATGAAGTTGACCAGGAAAAACATGAAATATCTCAGGGTCATACTGTCTGCAATAAAGTCAAAGTATATATGAGGAACATGCTGTTCTACCCTTTTTATGATTTAGGGTTGTAATATCAGCACAGGAAATGTGATCCAAGTGATTCTGTTATTGGTGCCAGAAAGGGTGGTTTGTATTTCAGGAACTGCTGGTCTGATGAGACTGTCAAACAGATCAAGTCAAGTCAAGTCAGACTTATTTCTGTAGCACCTTTTACAATGGAGCATCGTCTCAAAGCAACTTTACAATTTTAGATTATCTCCTAATATCTACGCCAACCCCAAATGGAGCAAGCCTAGGGCGACAGTGGCAAGGAAAAACTCCCTAAGCGTTATGAGGAAGAGACCTTGGTAGGACCAAGACTCAAAAAGGGATAAATGTAAGAATGAAACTAATTTATCTAAACAAATAAGTCTTATAGTGATTCTAAAAATAAAGTCATTGGCGGCACTGTGTCCCCAGCCAACCTCCTTTTTCTTTTTTTGGTCTCTTAAAATAAGCGGACCTGGCAACCCAGTTACCAGCTACAATCCAGCTCTCTTTGTCAGATTTCTTTATCTGATTTCTAGACCTTTATCCAGTCTGAGAAATCGGAGTTTATATGACCACTTGGGTAATCCGATAACTGCAGAAATCTGACTATGATCGGATTATTAAAAGTAAATACACTCTATTTTACCTGTGAAGTTCAAACAAAATCAAATTTTAAATGTTTTTAAAGCTCTACAAATATATAGACATGAGAACTAAATTTAAATCAATGTTATTTCCTATCTTTACAAACAAGGGTATTTCAAACATACTATTATTATTATTATTATTATTATTATTTTATTATGAGTTAGCAGTAAGCTGAATTATTCTGTTCCTCACATAACCCTGACTGAGTTTGATAGCATGGGTTATACAAAGTTCTGAAAGCTCTTGCCATCCTCTATCATTAGTCACAAATCACAAATGCATGTCTCTACACATGATTATGGTTTGTTTTTTGTTATGTCTTCATGCTTTGGGGCTGGGAGGACCAGTGTTATAGCTGGGGTGTAGAAGGGCAGTAAATGGGACATAGTTGAACGATAAACAGGCATTTTCTCTCAAAGCACTTTTTAAATGCCTTGATTGTATCAGAATTCCAAAATTATGTCCCTCCGTTACCTCTGTCTAAGCTGTTTGGGAGTACTCTCACCTAGTGCTGGGTGGTATGACCAAAGATCTAAGATATAAGTTTGTAGCTTA
The DNA here is from genome assembly GCA_025084515.1 of Ancistrus triradiatus. Classification (NCBI taxonomy): domain Eukaryota; kingdom Metazoa; phylum Chordata; class Actinopteri; order Siluriformes; family Loricariidae; genus Ancistrus; species Ancistrus triradiatus. Next base: position 242,282 of record JAJAGP010000037.1, on the reverse strand, counting down.
TTCTATTGTCAGGAGTACTTTGCCTCACAAAATTGAAGTACTCCTGACTAGAATAAGCTCCAAACTTAGATAAAAGCTCAGTCATGACCCTGCCCCCAGAAAAATATCATGATATTCCATGAAACTGGTATGATGTTTTAAAAACAAACAAAAAACATGAGGTAAATTTTTGGTCATACCACCCAGCACTTGTAGATGTGTCTAATAGAGTGACTGAATATTATTAAGGGAGAGAAAAATCCAAACCTACGTGGCCCTGTGTGAAAAAGTGATTGCCCCCTAAACCTAATAACTGGTTGGGCCACCCTTAGCAGCAACAACTGCAGCCAAGTGTTTGTGATAGCTTGCAGTGAGTCTTTTACAGCATTGTGGAGGAATGTTGGCCACTCATCTTTGCAGAATTGTTGTAATTCAGTCGCATTGGAGGGTTTTCCAGCATGAACGGCCTTTTTAAGGTCATGCCACAGCATCTCAATAGGATTCAGGTCAGGACTTTGACTAGGCCACTCCAAAGTCTTCATTTGGTTTTTCTTCAGCCATTCAGAGGTGGACTTGCTGCTGTGTTTTGGATCATTGTCCTCCTGCAGAACCCGAGTTCGTTTCAGCTTGAGGTCACAAACAGCTGGCCGGACATTCACCTTCAGGATTTTTTGGTAGACAGCAGAATCCATAGTTCCATTTATCACAGCAAGTCTTCCAGGTCCTGAAGCAGCAAAACAGCCCCAGACCATCACACTACCACCACCATATGTTACTGCTGCTGTAATGTTCTTTTTCTGAAATGCTACGTTACTTTTACACCAGATGTAATGGGACACACCTTCCAAAGGGTTCAGCTTTTGTCTCGTCAGTCCACAGAATGTTTTCCCAAAAGTCTGGGGGATCATCAAGATGTGTTCTGGAAGAATTGAGACGAGCTTTAATGTTTTTTTTGCTCAGCAGTGATTTTTGTTTCGGAACTCTTGGATTTTTGCCCGGTCTCTTTCTTATGGTGGAGGCATGAACACTGACCTTAACTGAGGCAAGTGAGGCCTGCAGTTCTTTGGATGTTGTTGTGGGGTCTTTTGTGACCTCTTTTATGAGTCGTCGCTGTGCTCTTGGGGTAATTTTGGTCGGCCGGCCACTCCTGGGAAGGTTCACCACTGTTCCATGTCTTCACCATTTGTGGATAATGGCTCTCGCTGTGGTTCGCTGGAGTCCCAAAACTTTAGAAATGGCTTTATAACCCTTTCAGACTGATAGAGCTCAATGACTTTCTTTCTCAATTGTTCCTGAATTTCTTTGGATCTTGGCATGATGTGTAGCTTTTAAGGATCTTTTGGTGTACTTCACTTTGTCAGGCAGGTCCTATTTAAGTGATGTCCTGATTGAGAACAGGTGTGGCAATAATCAGGCCTGGTTTGGATTTTTTTTTTTCTCCCTTAATAATAAACACCTTCATTTTAAAACTGTAGAACCAAGGAGGTGAACCTAATAAGGTAATCGTTCCTGGTACAGATTACAGATGATTATACATTCCATTAGGGATATTCTACATTCAAATATATGTTTTTGGCATTGACTTTGTCAAACATTGAATTTTACCATTGGCCAACTTGTGTCAACATTTCAAGCTGCTGCTTTGGGGCTCATGGTATGGAATGTTTTACTGGCATATGTCGGGCACTCTAAAATCAACTCTTCTTGGACCAGGAAGTCTAAGGAATTTTTCCAGCTCAATAAAGTCATGCCATCCATGAAGAATTCAGGAAGTTTTCAGAACCATGTGGTTCTAGCCCAGTATTAGAATGTGTTCCTTATTAAGCAGCATTTCTAGGCTCCTTGTCATTCTGGGGAACACACAGGATTTAAAGGGGCACAGCTGTACCCCTTACCAATCAGTCATGGGGGCATAACTGTGCATAAAAAATAAGCTTGTTATACATTAAATAGATTAAGTGATTTAACACTGCCATGGATGAGTAATGAAGTACAAATTACCACTTTGTTCATCAAAAGAATTTTTATTTGCTTTAATTAAACACATAGCCATGAGCCTTCATTAGCTTATCTGTGATCACATGCCCCAGTATAGTGGGTCTGATGATGCCCCGGTGTAGGGCTAAAAAAATCAATACAGCAATATATCGCGATATTTATTTTCATGATATACTACATCGATTTTCTGCTCAAAATATAGATTTTTTTATATATATATATTGTAGGATGAAAAAACATTTTAAATGAGGTGTAAACTACAATTTCCACTCCTGTAGATGAAGCAGTACAGGGTTTGGACCCACTATTTCTGCTGAATTATGACTGTGATATGATGGATTAAGATGACTCCGATTGTACAGCTTAATTAGTATTTCAGCTGTTTCTATATTTTCAGTGTACTATGTGGAATATCTCAATATATCAGTGTTTCGTGATATAATCGTATCATGAAGTCCTTTCCGATACCCAACCCTACCCCGGTGTACAGTGCATGTTTGAACAGCGAATCACATGATCAAAATAACATTGAAATTCAAGCACGTATTTAATCCATTGAAGAAAACGTATACATTGGAATGCCATTCGAAAGTCCAATCAGACTGAAATCCGTACCATACGGCTGCATAATCACACCAGTGCTCCAGTTCCCTAATGGCTTAGACTGAGAGGAACATTGCTGAAATAGAGGAGAGTAATGTGGAAAAAGTCCTGATGACACCACAGTGTTTGAGAAATGCTGTGTGAGAAAGAAAGTGTTTGTTACTGTACGACCTCCAGCTTAAGAGTCCATATTGATCCCTTCCCTGATGTCTTTCTTCACCCCAGATACTAAACTCACAGCTTCTAAGCATGAAGAAGTAACTAATAACAACAACAATAATAATAAACAACATTCTTATGTAAAGATCTGAGTCTGATAATTAAAGTGGATGGAGAGATCCAGCTAAGTCCTGGCGGTGCCTCCGGGCCAGGTAGGGCGTCACATGCAGCCACGATAAAGGTCTGCATGTGTAAAGGATGGGAGGCCAGTCATCCTCCAGTCCTACAGTCGCTATGATGGACTCGTTAAGGGAATGCCCACGTCTATGTCTATAACACCTTTTAAACACTTGTTAGAAATCTGGTTATAATTGAAAATCACTGTCCACGCTGCAGTACAGCTCAACAGATCAATGTTCCTCAGGCATGTGTTCCATAAGAGCTGCGTGGACCCCTGGCTGCAGGACCACAGGACCTGTCCCATGTGCAAGATGAACATCCTCAAGGCACTCGGCATCCCGGTAAGAAGGCAGCTCTACTGAACGCATGGTATGGTGATGTCAAGTGTTACAAGTCACACAGGTTCACCAAAATTGTTCCTCGATTTCTGCTGGTGGTGTAATGGTGTGGGGGAGTGTGAGTTACTTGGCCAATTCGTTCATTGTTTATATAGAGATACAAATACTGCTTTGTGTTTCATCCTTACAGTTGAGTGCAGACTGCTCTGATGATGTCCCCCCTGACTACGTGCTTTCCCTCGGTGGTCCTCCTACTAATAATGTGACAGGAGCCAGTGAGGTGACTGTGGGCGAAAGTTCTGTGGTGCTAGACCTGCCACACCTATACCAGGAGCCAGAGGCCCTTACCAATTCTGAAGAGGGACATCACATCGCCAGCAGTGAGTATCTACAACTACATTACCCAGAACCCACTACTGTAATACTGATACCATTAATTATTGTACTTCTTTAACAGGTGCATTTTCATTATATGTTTATTGACCTGCACCTGATACAGTCAGTATAATTGGCTTTGGTAGTTACTTGGTGCGCAGGTATGCTCTGCTTAAAGACTGCTTTAGGTTCTGTGAAACAGTTTGTTGACCGAAATGGACGTTGTCATAATCATGTAGTATTTTTAGGCTACTGGAATGTAAATACAAAGGGAATTTTTGTGTGGAAACGTTACGAAATTGTCAGAGTTGTCGGTAAATACACAAATACAACGCTACCATCTACACAGCATCTGATGCCTAAACTGTTATACAGTGGTGCTTGAAAGTTTGTGAACCCTTTAGAATTTTCTATATTTCTGCCTAATTATGACCTAAAACATCATCAGATTTTCACACAAGTCCTAAAAGTAGATAAAAAGAACCCAGTTAAACAAATGAAACAAAAATATTATACTTGGTCATTTATTTATTGAGGAAAATGATCCATTATTACTTATTAGTGAGTGGCAAAAGTATGTGAACCCCTAGGCTTAGCAGTTAATTTGAAGGTGAAATTAGAGTCAGGTGTTTCAATCAATGGGATGCCAATCAGGTGTGAGGGGGCACCCTGTTTTATTTAAAGAACAGGGATCTATCAAAGTCTGCTCTTCATAACACGTTTTCTGGAAGTGTATCATGGTACGAACAAAGGAGATTTCTAAGGACCTCAGAAAAAGAGTTGTGTTGTTGATGCTCATCAGGTTGGAAAAGGTTACCAAAACCATCTCTAAAGAGTTTGGGCTCCACCAATCCACAGTCAGACAGATTGTGTTACAAATGGAGGAAATTCAAGACCATTGTTAGCCCTCCCCAGGAAGTGGTCGACCACACAAATATCACTCCAAGAGCAAGGCATGTAGATGGAAGAGTTGGCGACGGGTCACAAAGGACCCCAGGGTAACTTCTAAAGCAAATGAAGGCCTCTCATGAGTCCACCATCAGAAGGGCACCTGAAACAACAATGGTGTGCATGGCAGGGCTGCAAGGAGAAAGCCACTGCTCTCCAAAAAGAAATTGCTTGCTTTGCTAATTGCTTGCCATCATTGATGGTGGGGAACAATGAATTCTGAATGGATATCCGAGAATTCTAAAGGAAAATGTCAGGAGCTCTGCTCCCATGAACCGAATCTCCAGAGAAGGTGGGTCATGCAGAGCAAAGACAACGACACCTAAGCACACAAGTTGTTCTACCAAAGAATGGTTTTTAAAGAAGAATACAGTTCAGTGTTTTTGGAATGGCCAAGTCCAAAGTCTGACCTTATCCACATGGAAATGTTGTGGAAGGACCTGAAGCGAGCCAGCTAATGTGAGGAAACCCAACAACATCCAGCCGAGCTGAAGCTGTTCTGTACGGAGGAATGGGCTTAAAATTCCTCCAAAGCCGGGTGTGCAGGACTGATCCAACAGCTTACAGGAAAACATTTAGCTGCAGTTATTGCTGCACAGGGGGGCACACCAGATACTGAAAGCAAAGGCTCACATACTTTTGCCACTCAATAAGTAATATTGGATCATTTTCCTCAATAAATAAATGACAAAGTATAATATTTTGTTTCATTTGTTTAACTGGGTTCTCTTTATCTACTTTTAGGACTTGTGTGGAATCTGATGATGTTTTAGAAGTATGTATGGTATCCTGTGGCACATGTGCTCACAGATGTTGCAGCTGGGCCAGTAGATCTTGCACACTGGTAGGTTGGACCCATAAATGCTCGTTTGGTGATAAATCTGGCAACCAGGCAGGCCAAGGAAGTGTTGAAATCTGGTGACATTCTTGGGAAACCCTAGCTGTGTGCGGGTTCCCCGTCATGAGAGGCAACACATGTGGCAGCACATATCACTGAGTTGTTAGTGTCCCTCGTATCACTGCTAGGGGTGACCGACTGTCGTATGCGATGGCTACCCAGATCCTCACACCAGCAGTTGGGGCAGTGTGTCGCTGTACAGCAAAGGCAGGATTGAAGCACTCACCACGAGACCGTTATCGGATCCCAAACAGAACTGGATTCGTCGCTAAAGACGATACATTTATAAAACTATAGCTTATGTGACTAGTGAAAATGAATAAAATATTGAATGGTTAGTCTCACAGTACCACATGATTAGTGTCCCTATGCCTAAGCGAGAGCGAGTCTGGCTACTTCGCCTTCCCGGGAGCGGGGGGTGGGATGTTGCGCCTGCTTAACCTTTACCTTGGCCTGGTCTGCTTGCTGTCAGCCGGGCCAAGATTCCACTCCGAGCTGTGTGAAAACACACCTAAAACATTAGTGCTTCCACACAGTGCCAGCGAGAAGGTGAATAGTGCCTTTATGCCCCTGCTACAGCGTGAGCGTTAGCCATGATGCTGAGGGACCACGAATGGCTTCGTTTTTGTTTTTCTCTACAAAAACTCTTGTTTTCCTTTAACCAGCTTTCAGGTTCAGAGCTGCACTCAGTGCCATAAAGACAAAGGTGGATTATGCAGGATGTCCCAGATATCTAGCAAAACGAAAGCCTTTATTTACAGAACCTGCCCAGTGTCGGCTATAATTCTGAATATACAACGTCCCCCCCAAATCCACAAGCGTGTATGCATCCTGTTTCCTTAGAGACTTGGCAACAAGGCTGCTCACATAAGTCTGTGTTGTTGGCTCACGGTCTGGATGCAATCTGTTAAATCCAGTACTGGCTTCTCTTTAAATTCATATGAGCAGATTTGTTTTGATTTGTTCCTCTTTGCTATTTTCCGAAATGAGTCCTAACTGCTGTTCCACAGTAAGAAATTAGATTTAAAAACAATTAGGTGGTCGGGCAGCTATTTACAGGGATTTTGTTATGATATTTTAAACCCAAGCTGGTAGTTTGGACCTAAATCTAAACGTATACAAACTCATCATTCACAGTGTACTTTCTTTTGGGAGGTGGCTCCCGAACTCGGTCTTTTCACACTGTTTTTAAAACCGTACTGTGTGAATAGGCCTTTGTTTCCAATGCTTAAATTTGTAAGAGAGTACAACTGTTGCCTGATTAATATTTCAGTGCATTTGAATATGTAATCAGCCTCTTGATTGTAGGCTGAAATAGGAGGCAATTAGAGGCATGTTAGACTTAGTTTTGAATATAATGACCGTCATCGAAGCAGGAAAACTAGATATTAAAACCTGAAGTTAAATGTTTAATGGCAGTGATTCCAGAGAGTTGATTTTGCTCTTACCTTAGATGTTCCCCAAAACTCTGTTGTACATTAAGGTCAGTTATGTAGGCCACGCAGTTTGAGTAACGCGTTGTGGCATCTGGACAAGTTCCTTAGCCAACCAATGCGTTTGGTGCGTGTTAGACTTTTCAGCTTAATGGGGACGGCGGTGTAATTTCGCAGCTGACGCCATGCTGAACCCCCAGTATCTGACATCAGCATCCAACCATGTCCCCTGGAGGGGTGTCCATGGTTACGCTTGAACAAACTCGCACGGCTTCTTCGTCCTTGGGCCCAGGCTTCTGTTGTTCAAGCATGGAGCCAGCTCATCACTGCTCGCATTCTTTCCGTAACTCATCCAGCTTCCTTCCATTGCTGTTAGCGTGTAGAGAGAGGGAAGGGAAGCAGCTGGGATGCAGATGGGATCACCTCACCGTCTGGAGGGCCCCCTGCTGTTTTGCACGTGTTGGGGGAAACAAATAAGGCCTGTGCTTGGTGCACACGGTGATTTTCTTGTCATCCGTCATTAAGACCGATGTTCAACAGCGTGATGTTCGAAAGACTGACCACCAGTCACCTGCCAGTGAGGGAAATCTCACAGAGAAGACGGATATTTTGGAAATCAAGAACTGTAGGCATAAGAGTGCATCACTTGATGTATGTACTCTACTGTGTGAAAGTGACCTACTGTTACCTGCAGGCTGCTGCGTCCCAAATGTCATAGTGTTAAAATATTACCTATGATTGCTCCATTGGTGATACTGGTCATACTGGGGGTGTTTACATGCACCAATGCAGAAAATCGGATTTTCTCAGTAACCAGTAATCTGACAGAAGGATGTGGGGTTCACTTACACTTCTGTGGTGCAGCAAAGTAACTGAGGTTCTAGAGAATCATTAATTCCTTCAAGACGACAGCTTTTCTAGGGACGTCCATGCATTTTTCATCCAGACAATGCAAGCCAAATCAGAAAGGTAGGACTGAAATGTGTATATCCCTTCCAGTCTTTCTTTGAGGAACATTATTTTTAAACGTTTCAATAACTTTCTTACACATTTGTTGATCAACTGGAGATCTTCTGCCATCTTTACTCCTCAAAGAATCCTTTTATGGATGCTGCTTTTGTACCAAATCAGGATTATAGTCACTTGTTGACATCACATCATTATTTAGTTTTTTACCTCATTACCAGACCTAGATTGCCTCGTTCTGACTGTTTTTGGAATGTATTGGAGGCCTGAAATGCAGGAATGGATGTTTATTAACAAAAGAAATGGAGATGACCAGAAAATAACATGAGATATCTTGGGTTCATACTGCAATTAAATCAAAGGAATTTTTTTTTTAGTTGCATTTTCCATACCGTCCCAACTTTTTCTGATTTGGTGTTGAAAAAAATGTGTTTTCAGTGACAAAAAGTAAAAACTTAAGGCGTAGAGTTCAAGATCTTTCAAGAGCAAGTAGCTACAGCCTCAAAAAGTAAAGAGCAGGTTCTGTGTAATAATTGTCTGTGATGATGTTTGCACTGAAGGATTTGACTTTGGAGAGTAAAATGCTCTAAACTTGTTAATAATTTTCCATGTGCATCAGTCAGCTCCTACATCTCATTATGTAATGGTTTGGCTCCTTATCTGGTGGAAACTTTTTTTTTTTTTTTTTTTTTCCTCCTTTTGTTCATGTCAAGTCAAATTAATTTCTACAGCGCTTTTACAATGGAGCATTGTCTCAAAGCAGCTCTACAACGGCCACACCCCTAACTGAGCAAGTCACTGGCGTCAGTGGCAAGGAAAAACCCCCTAAATGTTATAAGGGAGAAACCTTGGGAGGGCCAAGACTCAGAATGGGTCCCAGCCTCCTTGTTAAATGTAAGACTTAAAACTAAGTGACCTAATTAATGAGTTTGTAGTAATAGTTTCAATAAACAGAAGTAAAAATGAAAAGAGAAAATATATATGACATAATGATTTAGAGACTATGATTAGAGTATAATAATGTAGAGTATAATAATGTAGAATACCTATTCCATCCTACTGAACATGTCAGGAGTGGGAATGTGTTAGGATTGAAAGATTTAAATGAAAATCTGGGGACATGACTGAAATGTGTATTTTAAAGTAGATTATGGACGTCCTATAGCATAGATGAGATATGGAGTGACACAACAATGACAAAAGATTTCTGAAGGGTTTTAATTGTTAGATGTTATTGCAAGGTGTAATGTTGGAGACCAGGGACGGCCAACAACTGGTATTTTTCAGCGTTCTAGGGAGTTTTTATAAATTTTTTTAATTATATACCTTAAGTTTGCAATTGCATGACTGTGCTGGACACTTTGCTTAATAACAAAATGTTTTCTTACTGTTAATACTATTAATTATTTATACATGTAAAGATGTCCTAAGGATGGAAATGTCACCCATTTGGTGGAATGGCTCTTAATCATTCTGCACCTGTAGATATTTTAATGTTCTGATAACTGATAGGAATAAGACCCCTAAGTTGGTACTTATGTAACTATAGTATGCCAAAGCCTTTTTGTGCTGAGATGGCAATAAACTATAATCCTATCCTAGGGGTATCCCAGGTATAATCCTATACTGTGGTAGCCTAGTGGTTAAGGTACTGGACTCTGGCCCGGAAGGTCCAGGGTTCAAATCCCACCTCTGCCAAGCAGCCACTGTTGGGTCCTTGAGCAAGGCCCTTAACCCACAACTGCTTGGATTGTAAGATTGTACCAATTGTAACTCACTCTGGATAAGGGCGTCTGCTAAATGCTGTAAATGTAAATGTAGTCCAGTAACAGAGTCACTGTAGGATCTCTCGTCCTTCCTGTGGTCTGAGTCACGGTATAAGGACTGAACTGATGTTTCTACAGGCTGTGCCTTTTTGATCGTTCTTTAGCCAGACCTTTATCAGATGCAGATCTTACATGTTTTGCTCTTTCCTGTGCTACTGCTTTGATGATAACGAGTTTTCTGACCTCACTTAGCCAAATCTTGCCTCATTCTGGCACCCTAAGTGTTCAGACTTCCAGCTGCCAGGCCGGCTTGCTAACTGCTAATACGGTTCGTATTGGTAAGCGTGGGATTGCAGTTTCTTGATTAATATCACAGTATTCTCAGAGGGGTTTTATTAGCATGCTGCTACCAGGCCAGCAGGTTTTGAACAGTGATGTCATATTTCAGCTGAGCCATGGAAACGAATGATGACCATTTTAAACTTGAGAACAATTTGTGTAGCATGAGTCAACCATCTCGGAGGACCATTTAAAATGATGATTTAAGAGGGATGTGTAAAAGTCATTGTACTTCCTTTATGGGCAGCATGTGTCTCTGCACAAGACCAAGGCTGTGTCTCTTAATCACTGTTCCCTACGCTCAAAATCTGGATCGGTATATAATGTGCTATAACAGGAGAATCAAATCAGAAGAAGTTGGGACGGTATGGAAAATGACCGTCTCATTTTCTTACAAATATGAATCAGTATTCAAGGCTGGTCGGTTGGTAGCACTTGTGCCTCACAGCAACATTTTTGGAACAAATGTGTGCTCTGGACTAAAGACAAAAAGGACCATCCAGACTGTTATCAGCAAAAAGTCCAAAAGCCAGGCTCTGTCGTGGTATGGGGTCGGATCAGGGCCCTTGGGAAAGGTCATTTAAACTTCTGTGGTGGCAGCATTAATGCAGAAGAGTACACTGAGATTTTGAGTAGCACATCCTGTCTTCAGGACGACATCTTTTCCACAGACATCCTTGCACTTTTCAGCTAGGCAATGCAAAACCACATGCTGCACACATTACAAAGGCATGAAGAGGGTACCTGCACTGGACTGGCCCGGCCAGCCTGCAGTCAGTTCAAACACCCAAGACTCACTTATGCAATTATCAGGTTCCTGTAGTAAAGTAAACAGAATTCTGTTCATGCTAGTCTATAATATTGGATAAATAGAACCATAAGACTCATGATGAATAAGGAATGAAGGAATCACAATGAGGCTCTAATCAGGCCAAGTTCTCTTAATTACGTTGCTTTGTTTAGAGGTCTTGTGTTTCCTGCCTTAATCTCGGTATCCTGTTTGGGTACTTTGAACTACGTAGATGTAGGTCAGATAGCATTTCTGGCCTGAGCAGAAGTGCATGTGGACGCTGTGAAAGCACAGCTTGGCCTCATTCCCCTATCTGATAACGTTTTGTGTACACTCCGGGACAGTCAGGGCCGTTCTTTAAAGTACTCCTGAACAGGTCTTTCTGAATATACCCTAAAATGGAAGAGGAACATCTTATAGACCTATTTGTCATCCTATTTGGCGGGCTGAGTAGCTAATTGCCAAATAAAACCTGGCTGGCACAGTGGTCCGACATGCTAGATAAGCGTCATGCCTGCATTTCTGTCATTTAGCAGACGCTCTTATCCTGAGCAACTTAAGTTATAAGGTCTTACAATTCAAGCAATTGTGGGTGAAGGATCCTACAGTGGCAGCTTGCTAGAGGTGGGATTTGAACCCTTGACCTTCTGGACCATAGTCCAGTACCTTAACCGCTAGACTACCACAGTCCGCTCCAGTACACCTGTATATACCTAGAAGTGCTGTGTGCCGGTCATTTGATCGGTGTGACTTCCTACTTGTAGCACTGTGCTGGATTTACCTACTTAAAGGTTTAAAAGGTGATACTGCATGGCCTGTTCTGGAGATTAGCGTTGCTTCAGGAGGACTCATTCCCTCTTGGTTGTGTGCAGCCAAAGAGTTTTGTTTATATATGTTTATATTTCATTGTGCGCATTTATATTTTGGTTCTATTGTGTGTGTGTGTGTGTGTGTGTGTGTGTGTGTGTGTGTGTGTGTGTGTGTGTGTGTTTAATTGTTATTGTGTGTTGTGTAATCTGTTGGAGGGAGTGATATGTATAAAAGTTTCGGGTTCTCTGATGCATTTACGTAACAATTCCGTGTGGTTTTCTTGTGAAAATACCCCTTATTTGCATTATAGTACCTTTAGAAATACTACGCGGCTATGGTAATGTCTAGTCAACGACCTGTTTCACAGAACGTACAGTGTCAAGTCAAGTCAAGTCAGATTTATTTATATAGCGCTTTTTACAATGGAGCATTGTCTCAAAGCAACTTTACAAGTTTAGATTATCTCCTAATAACTACGTCCAATCCCAAATTGAGCGAGCCTAGGGCGACAGTGGCAAGGAAAAACTCCCTAGTTCTAGGAAGAAACCTTGGGAGGACCAAGACTCAAAAAGGGACCCAACCTCCTTGGGCGCGTAGATGATAAATCTAAGAGCGAACTAAGTCCATGGGTGGAGTCAAAGTTCGAATAGAATGTGAAGTATCCATCGACATTAAAGTGGGTGGCCCGTGTATGATGATAAATCTAAGATCGAAACTAACGTCCCATGGAGTCCTTGTCCGAATAAATGTGAATTAGCACAGTGGAGCTCCATCAGAATGTCATCACATGTGTGGGGCCCCCGAACTTCCCGGAACAACATCTCGAGAGAAAACAGAAAAATGTAATTAATTCTGTTGATTACGAGCACCGTGTCTATTAACAACACTGATGCCATTCATAACTGATCCCAGTGTAGCAATGAGAACCCCGTCAGCATTAGCTATAGCAAGCACATAGCTAGAAAGCTATACAGAGGAGACTGAAGTGAAACACACCAAGAGGGATCACATGAGACAGTGGTGCTGAACGTTTGTGACCCTTTAGAATTTTCTATTTTCTTTCTGCATAATTGACCTAAAACTCATCAGAGTTTTCACCAGTCCTAAAAGTAGATAAGAGAACGCATTAAACAAATGAAGACAAAATATTATACTTGGTTCCATTTATTTATTGTGGAAAATGATCCAATATTACATAGTATGAGTGGCAAAAGAATGTGAAAACCTTTGCTGTCAGTATCTTGTGTGGGACCAGATTACTTCAGAATTCATGGTTCCATCCAATGATGGCAGCCGTACTCTGGCCCAGATGCAGCAAAACAGGCCCAAACATGATAGCTACCACCACCATGTTTCACAGATGGGATAAGGTTTCTTAGCTGGAATGCCAGTGTTTTCCTTTCCTCCCAACATAACGCTTTCTTTTAGAACCATAAAGTCTATTTGGTCTCCTCCGTCCACAAACTTCTTCAATACCTCTGCTCGTCCACTGATCTTTAGCAACTGCAGAATGAGCAGCAATGTTCTTTTGGAGAGCTGGCTTTCTCTCCTCCTTGCAACCCTGCCATGCACACCATTTTGTTCAGGGTTCTTCTGATGGTGGACTCCATGAACCTTAACATTAGCCATTTGAGGAGAATGCCGTCAAGGTTGCTTAGAAGTTACCCTGGGGTCCCTTTGGTGGACCCACGCAACTATTAACGCCTTGCTCTTGGAGTGATCTTTGTTTGGTCGACCACTCCGGGAGGGTAACAATGGGCTTTGAAATTCCTCATTTGTACACAATCTGTCTGGACGGTGGTTGGTGGAGTCCAAACTCTTTAGAGATGGTTTTGTAACCTTTTCCAGCCTGATGAGCACCAACAAACCTTTTTCTGAGCTCCTCAGAAATCTCCTTTGTCCGTGCCATGATACACTTCCACAAACGTGTGTTATGAAGAGCAGACTTTGATAGATCCCTGTTCTTTAAATAAAACAGGATGCCCACTCACACCTGATTGGCATGTTTAAAAATAATAGTTTTAGAGCGATCTTAGGAAAGGCCTTCGATTTTCTTTATGAGCAGCGCTTGTCCTTGCTCTGTAACCTAAAGCTTAGGATGGTTTTGGTTTTTCGTTACATTTCTAGTAATATTTGATCAGATTACAGTTCTTTATGAAACATGGATGAGGTGTGGTGTTTATGGCTGCTCAGATTTACTAGCATGGAATGACCTAACAGCAAAATCATGCATTTTATACACGTTCTGCTGTGCCTGGAACATTTACATCACATAACCATCATTTATTTTAGTTTGCAATAAACTGGCCTTGGTGGAGTCTGATATAAAACACACTGAATGTCAGTCAGTTTCAACAATACAATAAAGTGTCAAATATCTCTTAGATTTCCCAGCTGGATTAAGAGCCAGTTTTAAGACCAGGATGTGTTTTTTAGAAGAAGAATGAAGCAGAACGCAAACAGGATCCGCTGATGTTTCCTCAGTTGGTTCTTTGGCACAACCTAGACATACAAACAGAACTTTGCTGTTTCGGGCGAGTCTTCTTTTACTCCGCACAGTGCCATGCTCCAGTGGTCCAAAAACCACAACGTGCACTGCAAACTATTTAGATTACTGTTATATACAGCTGCTTCAGGACTGGCTGTTAATTGTGGTGTCATCTCGGAACACGTCACTTTATTAGGTACGCCTTGCTAGTACCTTAAAGTTTGATTCTTTATAATAGATTGAGGAAAGTGCTGCAGATATTCCCCAGAGGTTTTGGACCATATTGACATGTTGCTGCAGACATTCATGATGCAAATCCCCTGTTCCACCACATTCCAAAGGCGCTCTATCGGACTGAGAGCTGGTGATTTGTGGAGGTCATTTGAGAAACCACTTGGAGATGATTTGAGCTTTGTGACATGAAGTGTTATCCTGCTGGAAGTAGCCATCAGAAGATGGTACACTGTGGTCCTAAAGGGGTGCACATGGTCAGCAACAATACTCCGGTAGGTTGTGGGGTTTAAACGTTGCTCAGTTGGCATGAAGGGGCCCAAAGTGTGCCAAGACAAAGCATTACACCACCACCAGCCTGAACTGTTCATAGGCAGGGTGGATCCATGTTTTTATGTTGTTTACACCAAATTCTGACCCGACCATCCAAATGTCGCTTCGTATTCATTCATTTTTTTTGTACATCTACCTAAAGGTTAGTGTGTCTGATCTTACCTCCGTTTTGCCCCCAGGTGAGCACCAGCCGCCCCTGAGCAGCGACTCTGACACGTCACTCGTCCTGCCAGAGGATTTGGGCCTGTCTGATGTAGAGCTTTCTGCTGAAATTGAGCCAGAGGAGGTCAAGTCCTGAGAGGAGAGCCGGGCTGCTGCAGAGACCGAGCTCTTATGGGGGGCTCCCATGGAGCTAAGTAAGGAACAGGAGCAGAACGAGAAGCAATATCTTTAATCCAGAACCGAGCATTCTTAATGTTGTTGTTCCTTGGCCATAGTCGCCCCAGGTCGGTCTCTGCCACCGTCCTGTTTGATTTGTTTTGCATTGACTAGCAGAAGAAGAAGCACACCAGACGTTTCAAGATGTGGAAATCTCTCGTCACTGCCAATGTACACGTACATTAATCTGGAAAGAACCGTTCTGTCTATATACAGATCTGTATAGCTGTGACCAGCCTACTGCAACCCTTCAGCATTGATGAACTCCAGATTGTCTGTAACCCAATCCCCGGTGTCTCCAGCTGCCAAACAGTATATCGAGCCTCACCAAGGAAGCACCACACCCGTTACCGAGAGGCGTTCTGAGGAAACCAGTGATTCAGCCGAAGGAGACGTCTGAACGGCTCGGAAAGTGGTCGACTGGTGTGAGTCAGGGGGATGATTAGGACACATGGACAGCCTGTTAGATAAACGTATGCTTTATATGGCTCGGTGTTCATGGTGTATTGGCTGAAGTCGGTTAGCACTCTTTTGGCTTGGAGGAATTTGAACCAGCCTCCTTGCTTACATTTCCAGCCAGATTCTCCATGACAAATGTGAACTTTCGGGTTTTGGTCTCCTGCTCTGCCACTGCAGCCTGTGAGTGGGGGTTTTACTGGCATTCATCCCGCCGTGCCGTATCGGAGCGTCTTTTCCGAGTGTGAGAATGGGAATGCGTTGAATGTCTTCAGTTTGTGAATGTCAGGATAAGCAGACTTCGTTCCAAAGCGTCTGAATGCAAAGCCACCAAGTCTATTTACGAGTTACTGGGGTGTAACGATACATCGCAACACGGTGCATCGCGATGCAGAAATGCCGGATTTTTTTTGTCATGCTCACAGAGGCACATCCCATTGTTAGTGAGATCCCCCAATTCCCTTCTTTGCAGGGAACCAAAGATATTTTGTTTACATTTTTATACAGGAAAACTCTTTAGAAATAAAACGCAACGTTTTCACTCGGTTATTTAATATTTGGTGAAGCTACTGTAGAACATTCAGCATTGCGAAGTGACCTTGGGTTTGTAAAAGGCACTATAGCTCTAACATATTATTATGTTCACAATTTTATACCTTTGTTTCTTCGTCGAACCTCATCAGTTCAGCAATAGACTAAGTGTTTTGCTTTCACTTTTCACTTTCAGTCCATTACTCACTAAATTACGAGAGATTCTTCAGCACTTTATTATAAAACAGGCTTTTTGTTAATGATTTTGGCCGACTGTAGGTTATTAAACATTGCCTTACTTATCATGAGGCTGAATCTTCATCTACAGGCACCATAATGTAACTGCAGTCGGAAACTGTGAATAAGAAGCCAACTTCAGCCTCGTCTCCGCTATGATGCACCAAACACTCTTTAAACTTCTCACTTCGTAAGGCATTAACTTATGATGGATTTGTTAAACGTATCCCCATCATAAATCAGGGAGCACCTGTACAATACAGTTCCATTAATGCATATAATGCCTCATACAGTGTGGATATTCTGGGAATGAATGCATTCAATTTACATTATTCCTTATGGGAAAAATTGCTCCGTGTTTTTGGTTCTCGACAAGCCTTCTGGAACGAATTAACATCGAGAAGGTACCACTTTACCTCCATTTCTAGTGCATGGAACCTCGGAATTCAAACTTAACTGGTTCTGGAACGCCGTCTGAATCGAATTTCCCCATAAGAATGAATGTAATTCGGATTCATCTGTTCCTGACCCATAGATGGCACCCATAGACTAATATACATAATGTAATAATATAATGCTAATATAAAATCGTATTCATAGTATGATGATGATCCCACCTTCTTTTGGGTTTTATGGCATCATCACCACCGAATGCTCTAAATTAGGTGCATTGTGGTTGGAAGATCGCACCATTTAGTGGTTTGTTTGGGGGGACTGATGTTCGAAGTTGGATTTTTGTACAAATTTATGGGCGATAGTTCTGTAATTTCTTTCAGTTGCAAGGGACTAAAGTTTTGGTTTTTTTTCTTGTACTATAAAATTTGCATTGTTTACACTTCAGAAAAAAAAAAAAATTCTTCTCGAATGTAAAATCGATAATCGTGAGGAAATCGACTCGTGAGCAGAGTGTATCGTTACACCCCTACAATTTACAGAGGTCGGCTCTGGGCCAAAAACGTCATACTTCCTTAACGTGCGAACATCACTTTTTGATACCTGAGCGTGGAAGAGGTTTAATACTTTGAGAGTTTGGTGTCAGACTTTTATTGCACATTACATAGGCTATAAGAGGGCGGACGTCTGATGGAGGTTTATTTTAATAGTAAAGATTATTTTTCTAAAAAAGGAGAATCAAAGAACCCTGTTTACAATCTCTAGGTAAAAAAGACTGTTTCAATTCTCTATAGTCTGTCCAAAGCTGATGTACTATGTATTTAAATACCCGAATTATGTCCAGTTGGTATCAAGTAATGATTGTTAAGCACACAAACAGTGATTCGTAACCAAAGCGAGTGTTTCTTTTCTCCCTTGGTTTGTTTGTGTTGTGTGTCCATGCAGAGTCTCACCTGGAGGTCATACCAGACAGAGTGTTAAATGTCCATGTAAAGGTCCATGTCCTTTTGCACGTCTGACTATTCTTTACAACGAAGAAATCCCTGTGATGCAAGCCTGTGGCAGTGGCACCGCAGTGCTTAAGGTACTAGACTATTGACCAGTAGGTCGAGAGTTCGAATCCTTGCTCTGCCAAAGCTGCCACTGTTGGGCCTTTGAGCAAAGCCCTTAGTCCCCAGTTGTCTGGATGGTACCGGTAAGATTGTATCAGCTGTAACTCGCTTTGAATATAATCAAATGTCAAGCACAAGCAAACAGAAACACAATTAATCGTGATTAATGAGAACAACTTGTATGCTTTTTTTGCATTACTTACCTGTTTAAATTTTTCAGTATGTTGTGTACTGAGAACACAAGTTTTATACTCGGCCTGGCCAAAAAAAGGTAGCTTTGATTTATCTCTGTCCAGAGCTGCGTTCGTTTTTCCCCAAGATCTTGTATTGATGATGGGAGATTTGTTCCACTGCACCAAGTCTCCTCCAGCACATCCCAAAGATTCTCAATGGGGTTCAGGTCTGGACTCTGTGGTGGACAATCCATGTGTGATAATGATGGCTCATGCTCCCTGAACCACTCTTTCACAATCTGACCCTTCTGAAACAGATGAACATCTTTTCCATGACCACAGGATGTGTCTTCGGACTTGAGAAGCTCCTCACTGCATCAGTTAGGATTAAAGAACTTGTTGCCAGATGAAACATAATCACCGATGCAGTAATTATCCGATGGGAGGCTCTTTTTTTAAACTATTTAACTATTTGCTTAGTTAAATCCAGGTGCTGACCTTTTTTTGGCCAGGCAGTGTAATTATGCAGTACTGTGCAAAAGTCTTAGGCCACCAATAAATGAGTTGTTTTAGCAATGGTATAATGGGCATATATATAACATATTGTCGATGATTGGACCCAAAACCTTGGATTCGTCATTCCATAGTGTTCTGATCTTCATTCCAGTCTGAGCTTTGTGTTAGCTTTTTCACCCTGTTCCCTTCCATTCATGATCGAGCTTCTTCGGACTGTAGAAGGGTCAACTTAGCATCCCGATGCATCCTCCAGATGCTGCTATTGCTCAAGTGTGGCTGTTGTAGCCTAGCGGTTAAAGTACTGGCCTATGGACCAGAAAGTCCAGGATTGAAATCCCATCCCTCCCTTAACCTCCAATTGCTTGGATTGTAAGTTTGTGTCAGTTGTAAGTCGCTCGGGATGAGGGCGTCTGCTAAATGACTAAAAGTATAAGGGGAGGTCACAAAAAATACTTGCCACTGTAGTATATGGTGTATATAAAGTATATGGTGGCCTAAGACTTTTGCACAGGACTGTATATTTAGCGAACATGCAGCCGAGGTGGAACGGCGTGTGAGTTACTATGGCTGCGTTTCAAACCTCGCTGTTGTCAGTGATTAATATACGGCTAATAAATCAGCGATCACATTGTAGTTGAAATGCCATGATGGTGCCGGTCGTGCATCTGCCAGCTGTGGAGCAGAGGGACAGCGCAGTGTCAAAAGTGGATACATAGACCTTCCCTAAACGACCTTTGGTTCTCTTGGGTGCCAAGAGCTCTCATTTGTCTGTTTGTTTGACTGAAGAAAAACTGACCTTTTAGCGTTTGAGCGTCACTGAGTTCTGCTGCGTGGAGCCGCGTGACGCAGCGCCCCATGCTGTTGGACTGCGGGAGTCACTGATTTAGTGCCTGGGATGATATCAAGGAATGATTCCCATGCCTAATAGATCGTCTGGAGTTTTATGTCCAGACATCTGTCCAAAAAGCACAAGCTAGCCCCACCCACCGTTTTAACCCCATGTTTAACTGGTTAGGGTCTTGGAGCATCTGGAGAAAGCCGGCCCTGGGCGCTGGTTCATCACAGGCCTGGCAGGGATCACTATTGTAGAGCTGGGGGATGATCCGGCCTTGGTACCCTCAGACATGCCGTGGAAGGTGCACATTAAAAATTCTCCAAACAATTCAACCAAGTCAGAACAGTCTCTAACCCAAACGTGAGCAACAAGCACACAACCAGTAAAGTAGTTACTTGCACATTCTTACACACTCACAAATGATGGACTACTGCTCTTAAACTCCTGCCTCGTGGATCCACGGCGTTGATTGGCTGGTGACCAACTGTTTACGGCTTTTTTATTCCTTATTACAAATTATTAGAACTTTTAAGCGAACAGACGTTGATCAGATGGTCGTTACACGGAGCATAGATGTATGGAGACCACACCATATGGTAATGGAGGTTGTGCCACGGCGTGGTTGGTTTTGTACGCCCTGAGATTAAGTTACATAACCACTGAGGATTCAGCAGTAGAAAGCCTCTTTAGTCTGAGATGAGGATTAGTGTGTGTGTGTGTGTGTGTGTGTGTGTGCGCACCATGACTAAAACATGGTTCATTTAAGGGAACTGGCCTGAGTTCGTAGAATATGGTGTGCTGGTGTGTTTATTTCGCGTCCATTCTATTCCCACGCAGTGCTGACGTGACCGAGGTTCACCAGAGGCTTTCCCTAAAATTCTTTCTCACACTGCTGTTGTCAAGGTTGGTTCGGTTCGAGTCCAGTCATCGCTCCTCTTCCTCCACACACTGACATCACTGCTTACTGATCCACAGAAGACCTGTCTGTCTGTAGGATGTCTGTACTGAGGAAGGAGGGCCCAATGTCGTTGGATTGCCTCTGTACCCCTTTTGCGTATTCTTCAGTGTCTCCAACAGTCAGCAGCAAATCCCTCATCCCTCCCTTAGACATGGCCATTTGTGTCTGTGCAGCACCCAGTGAGACCACAGCTACCACTGAGACTCAAACTGGTCTCCCTGGTGGTGGGCTAGCCAGATAGACTCCTGTGTCTGTGCCAACCTTTTAAGAACTATAGACACAGTTCTAAGGTGGCACGGTTAGGTGCTGTCCCCTCACAGCTTCAGAGATCCAGGTTCGAGTCCCAGCACGACCGCTGCCTTTGTGCAGTTTTCATGTTTTCTGAGTCTGTGATTTTCCTCCTGGCACTCCAGTTTCAGCTCACTTTCCAAAGACATGCATTAGATGACCTAGTGTCTTTAAATGGAAAATGTGACTGAGTGAAATGGGTTGTGGTAGCAACCAGGGTGCTGCTGGGGATTTGGAAGAGATATGAGGAGATATGAAGAGATATTACATTGCCCCTAAAAAATAAAAATATCTTCTAAAACATTTTTAGTCACAGGCCCTTAGAGTCAGCCCCTCTTATGGTATCCCTGGGTGGCAACAGGCTGAGAAGGTCAGCCCAGACTTCTCTATCCCCACCTTTCTAAATCCCAAAATGTCCCAAACCCCAGGACATGCCT
This sequence comes from Ancistrus triradiatus, assembly GCA_025084515.1. NCBI lineage: Eukaryota > Metazoa > Chordata > Actinopteri > Siluriformes > Loricariidae > Ancistrus > Ancistrus triradiatus. The sequence continues at coordinate 221,334 of JAJAGP010000037.1, read as the reverse complement.
ACACCCACTCTAGCACAACCAGACTAGGTAGCATCCTGATCAGATGCCCAAACCAGCTCTTCTCAAGCTGAAGGAGGGTTCCCCAGATTGACAGGCTACTCCACCATCACAAAGTCCCGTGTCCCTGCAAAGGAACCTCATTTCGCTTGTACCCACGACCTTATTCTGTTGGTCACTACCCAGAGTGTCAGACCTTGATCCATAGACCAGTACAATGCCTGCAAAGGTGTAGCTGCCGACTTGATTATATGTCAATGCCACATTCTCTCCCATTTCTATTATCCATCACTTATGGACAAGAGCTTAAGGATTGAGATCTTGTCGTGGTGAAAGTTCTTGAGGGTTTCAAAGCTCTTCAAAGTTTGATTATAAAACAAATCATGTACCTTACCTGTATAAGGGCACCAGGCCAGGGCTCTAGGACTCTAGATGAAACTCTTAAAGAAAAACAGAAATGGGGTTCCCCTATTTCTAAAGTATGGCTCTCAGAATCGGCTAATATTGATCCTTTCGTCTCTAGTTCTATTAAATGTTGGTTGTTGTACCATAGCTTCCCCGTGGCGTTTACCAGTCTACATTTCAATGTTTATAACCGTGCTCTATTTAGTGTCCTTATTTCAGAGGTTTTGTCTTCACCCTTATAAAAAGCACTTTATCTCTTTATTAGAGAGAGCGACAAAAGACACACAGATTCCCCTGTATTAGCTCGTCAGGGCACTACAGGAGAGCTATGGGATCTCAAATGGCACATGACCTTTTAGTGACTGGATGCCAGCTACAGTCCAGAGTCTGTCCCCCTTAACAGACCATGGTTTTCACGATTGTTACTCTTCTATACAGTTTCCAATGCAGTTGAGCAGTATTGCTATTTTGTTATATAGATGAAAATGTACATGTATTCAGTCCTGCTCAGATGTTCTGTACAAATGTTGCACGTGTTTGAGTCCATGGTTGTGAGGTACAATAAATTTTATTCCAAGTTTTTCAAACCCTCGTGTCTTGTACCTGAGTGATGTCTGTAATCCAGTCACAGTCCTGTGTATTTTATTTTATTTGCAGCATTTAGCATTTATCCAGAGCGACTTGTGAAGTGCTTTGTATTCTTCTTAGCAGACAAAACCTCATGGCAATAGCTGCAGTAGTGGCGTAAGATAGTGAGAGGTGTACTCTACCATCTTACAACGCCGCAATTGGAGCTATTCCCCAATCCTGTGTGATTATGGCAATCTGCATATTAAACTGATCACCGGTCCCATTGTTATGTAATGGAACTGGTATCGGTCATTATGCAAATGTTCTGTATATACAATTGGGGAAGTTTTCCAACTAGCTGAGACTGAAGAAGTCACTTAGATGAGTGACAAAACGTTCTCCCACAAAAACCTTATGACATGACCTTATATCCAGAAGAACTGATTCAACTTCTGGGATTTTCTCACCTGGATTATTGATTATGCATCAAGACATTGTGGGCATAAGTCCATCTCAGGGCTGTCGTTGGAGTAGAGTTGGTGATCCCACCTTACCTTCCCCTTAATTAGAATGCACTATTGATTGTGCATGTAGAGTGGTGTGAAAAAGTGTTTGCCCCCTTCCTGATTTCCTATTTTTATGCCTGTTTGTTACAATTTTTTGGGGAACATCAAACCAATTTACATAATAGTCAAAGACAACACAAGTAAACACAAAATGCAGTTTTTAAATGAAGGTGTTTGTTATTAAGGGAGAAAAAAATCCAAACCTACATGGCCCTGTGTGAAAAAGTGATTGCCCCCTAGACCTAATAACTGGTTTGGCCACCCTTAGCAGCAACAACTGCAGCCAAGCACTTGTGATAACTTGCAGTGAGTCTTTTACAGCGTTGTGGAGGAATTTTGGCCAGAATTGTTGTAGTTCAGCCACATTGGAGGGTTTTTGAGCGTGAACGGCCTTTTTAAGGTCATGCCACAGCATCTCAATAGGATTCAAGTCAGGACTTTGACTAGGCCACTCCAAGGTCTTCATTTTGTTTTTCTTCAGACATTCAGAGCTGGACTTGCTGGTGTGTTTTGGATCATGTGCCTGCTGCAGAACCCAAGTTCGATTCCGCTTGAGGTCAGGAACAGATGGCTGGACATTCTCCTTCAGGATTTTTTGGTAGACAGCAGAATTCATAGTTCCATTTATCACAGCAAGTCTTCCAGGTCCTGAAGCAGCAAAACAGCCCCAGACCATCACACTACCACCACCATATCTTACTGTTGGTATAATGATCTTTTTCTGAAATGCTGTGTTAATTTTATGCCAGATGTAATGGGACACACACCTTCCAAAGAGTTCACATTTTGTCTCGTCAGTTCACAGAATGTTTTCCCAAAAGTCTTGGGGATCATCAAGGTGTGTTCTGTAAAAAATTGAGACGAGCTTTAATGTTCTTTTTGCTCAGCAGTGGTTTTCGTCTTGGAACTCTGCCATGCAGGCCATTTTTGCCCGGTCTCTTTCTTATGGTGGAGGCATGAACACTGACCTTAACTGAGGCCTGCAGTTCTTTGGATGTTGTTGTGGGGTCTTTTGTGACCTCTTGGATGAGTCGTCGCTGCACTTTTGGGGTAATTTTGGTCGGCCGGCCACTCCTGGGAAGGTTCACCACTGTTCCATGTCTTCGCCCTTTTGTGGATAATGGCTCTCACTGGGGTTCGCTGGAGTCCCAAAGCTTTATATGGCTTTATAACTCTTTCCAGACTGATAGATCTCAATTACTTTCTTTCTCAATTGTTCCTGAATTTCTTTGGATCTCGGCATGATGTGTAGCTTTTAAGGATCTTTTGGTGTACTTCATGTTGTCAGGCAGGTCCTATTTAAGTGATGTCCTGACTGAGAACAGGTGTGGCGATAATCAGGCCTGGGTGTGGCTAGAGACAGTGAACTCAGGTGTGATAAACCATAGTTATATTTTAATGGGGGCAAACACTTTTTCACACCACTGTATGACACCCGACCTGACCAGAAGGCACCACTGGATGCTCAGACCTGGATCACTGGTTTGGAGGGTGGTGCAGTGGCTCATTGGGTCATGGGTTTGAAGGTCATGGGTTCGATCTCAGGTAGAGCAACTTGGGTCTTTTCTGCATGGAGTCTGAATGTCCTCCCCGTGTCTCCGTGGGTTTATTCTCACAGTCCAAAATATGTATTAGGTTAATTAATTAAGCTACAATGGCCCGACCGGAGTGCGTTTATGACTAGTCTCGATGTAACCTTGTGTGTCTCTTGCTAAAATAGCCAATGATGCAGATAGCGACATTAAATAAATCCAAATAAACAAAAATCACTTTGTTGGCGGGAATTGGTGCTGCAGCGTCTGCGCATCTTCTTTCAGTTCATGTCCTGCAAAGTTTGAAAACTTCATTCACTCAAATGGGAATTCATTTAAAACGGAATTTAACCAGGGGTGCCTGAACACCCACCACCCACGAGTTGAGGCCCGTTAGGGGATCATCTAAGAGCGACACCTGCCCAGCCCTGCGATGGACTGTCATCCTGTCCGGTTCACACTTGCACTCGGTCCTTCTGTTCTGTGGGGAAAGGTGACCTTGGCTTAAAACTTAAACGAACATAAAGCAACTGCGACATCTACTGGCACAAATAAACTTCACAGGCGTCAGATTCATTCACATAAACCAACCGAAACATCAACAAGCCCACCATGGCTGTCACAAGACTTTGGAACTCTATTACTAGTTTAGCGATGTTTTAATTTAGCTCACAGTGCTACTTATCAAGCGTAAAACTTCACTCATTTGTCCGACGAACTAAAACCATGATTAATACATAAACATTATATTCACTATTTTGACCAGCAAACACTATTATCAACTGATTGTTGTTTAATAGTCATAAATAATTTTTCGTACTTATATTTGTACATGAAAATCGTTACTTTGGTGGTGTCGGATTTTTCCGTAATCTTTGCCGAGTAAAGCCGAAGGACACCGCTATGCATTGTGGTACGTTAGTCCGTAAGTAGTGTACATCGGTTGTCCACTATATTTCTGGTGCATTATGGGTATCAAAGTAGTGCACTATATAGGGAATCGATTTGTCCACTGAGAATTCGGACAACCCTACAAAATGGCCGACACCCTAAATGGACCACGAAATAGTAAATAGGGTGCGATTTCAGACATGGACATGAAGGGTTCACTTCTCTCATCCGTATTGTACAGCAGAATGAGCTGAGTAACTTCAGTGAGAATTCAAGAATCTGTGACTTTTTGATGATAAATGATAATAATATTAATAATAATAGTAATAACCTCCAAGTGTTTGGTTTGCTTATTTGGTGTTCATCATATACAGTGGGGCAAAAAAGTATTTAGTCAGCCACTGATTGTGCATGTTCTCCTACTTAGAAAGATGAGAGAGGTCTGTAATTTGCATCTTAGGTACACTTCAACTATGAGAGACAAAATGAGAAAAAAAAAATCCAGGAAATCACATTGTAGGATTTTTAAAGAATTTAATTGTAAATCATGGTGGAAAATAAGTATTTGGTCACCCACAAACAAGCAAGATTTCTGGCTCTCACAGACCTGTAACTTCTTCTTTAAGAAACTCTTCTGTCCTCCACTCGTTACCTGTGTTACCTCGTTAACTGTTTGACCTTGTTATCTGTATAAAAGACACCTGTCCACAGCCTCAAACAGTCAGACTCCAAACTCAACCATGGCCAAGACCGAAGCTGTCGAAGGACACCAGGAAGAAAATTGTAGACCTGACTAAATACTTTTTGGCCCCACTGTATAATGTTGACGATTGGACCCAAAAATGTCCAATTTCCCTGCATCTCCACTTAACTCTTCTGGACTGTGGACCAAAAGGTCCAGGGTTCAAATCCCACCTCTGCCAAGCTGCCACTGTTGGGTCCTTGAGCAAGGCTCTTAATCCCCAATTGTTTGGATTGTAAGACTGTACCAATCGTAAGTCGCTCTGGACAAGGGCGTCTGCTAAATGCTGTAAATGTAAAAAATGTCTAACTTCAATTCATCACTCCATAATCCTCTTTTCTGATCTTCATTCTATTCTTGTGTGCTTCAGCATATCTTAGCCTTTTCATCCTGTTCCCCTTCCGAAAAAGTGGTCTCTTGGCTGCTACGCTTCCAAAAAAAACCCATTCCTGATCAAGCTTCTTCAGACTGTAGAAGGGTCAACTTGGCATCCCGATGAAGCTCCCAGATGCTGCTATTGGTCAAGTGCAAGGGGAGGAAACACTAAATATTTGGCACTGTAGCCTACAGAAGCTGTTTTTTCTGATTTTGTTTTCAGTTTTTAACAATGCATACAAATGTCCTGTATTTTCTGGTTGTAGATCAGAAGTTCCCAACCTTTTCCCCTTGGAACCCCCCTACGAATATCTAAAAAAAAGCTCCATCTCCTTCCAGTCCCACACACAGACCAAATGATTAAATTGTTTCACTGCAAATCTTTACTGGCAAAAATTGACAGAAATGATAGCTTCATTCCTTTTTTCTTGGGTTCCTTTTATAGCTTTTTTTTGTCCTTTTTTATTTTGGATCTAACATCAAACATTTTTAAAATATCTTTTTAGATACTTTTATATGCAGATTTTTTCCATTGAGTGTGTTTTTTAAATTTTATTTATCATGTGCAAATTGTACTTTGGCAAACTCAGAGCACCTCAGAGCAGACAAAGCCTAGTGCATCCCCTGTGATGTTTGGCGCCCCCCTGAGGGGAGCACGGACCCCAGGTTGGAAGCCATGGGCTATTTTTGGAGTCACCTTGTCATTTATCATTTTAAATAGATTTTCACAGACTCAGTTCATCCCACTCTGTGTCTCCATATACAAAATACAAACATATACACAATACATAATCGTTTTGGGACTCAAACCCACATGTGGCCAAAAGTATTGAGACAGAAATTCACGTGTCCATACGTACTGAGTCACAAACCCATATGTGGCCAAAAGTACTTGCCACATTTCACTGTTGTAGTTCCTTCAGGACATGCAGCTCTAGTTTTGAATTATTATTCTTCAGAAATAAAGGAATGTTTTCACTCGTTTATTTATGTATGGTGAAGCTACAATAGAGCATTTTGTTTACAACTTAAACCTCTGCCTCTAGTCATTTCTTTTAATTGCAGGGGAATAAAGCACCACATTATGAAACTCATTATTCATCAGTAAGACCATAAGCTATTCCATCCAGTACACAAAGGTTTTTTTTGCAGAATTGTGCCATAAGTTTGGGTTACTCAGAAGTTGAGAAGCAGTATGACATCATTAAACAAACCTGTCCTAACTGCCAGAAGTGTAAAGTGAAGCCAGCTGTTCCTAAGATAGCTAACACTCCTGCTTCCCATTTTGGGCTAATGAATTCTCTTTTACTCAGCAGGGATGGATCGTTTCAGCCCTTACCTCATACAGATAAAAGTGGGGCGTTGTGTTTACAGACTTGGTGTGTACATTTAGATCTCCTGCAGAATCTAAACTCTCAGACTCTTTCCTAATGCACTTTGATGATTTGTAGCCTTTCATGGAACCCCCCTTTGAAGCCATCTCTGATCGTTTCCAAGGTGGTGAATCTGAAGTTCAGAAAAGCTTCTAAGCCATGTGTGATGATTTAAGGCTGCAGCTGGCTAAGTATCAGATTTGTTTCCAATACACACCTGTAGGCAGCATCCTGTGAGCACTGATGAAGGATTAGAGGCTGACTAACACAAACTGTGCAACAACAGATGAGCTACTGTCTCTGACTGGTCCTTGTTTGTGCCCAGTGAATTCTGGGTATATGCTTCGGAATACCTCACGAACCTAAACAGGATATATGAAAATAAATAAATAAATCAGAACGTGCTTTATTTACATATATATACTCATATACCGTGTAATATTTTCCCGTCTGTCTAGTGGAATTATGCTTCCATATATCAATGTCTGGCATTAATTCTTTAGAAGCTGCTGTAGCTTACTAGTAATACTCAGTAAATGAGCGCCCCCTACTGATAGAATCTGGGCTCTGTAGTCTCTCAGTCCAGTCAGGAGGATCAGAGAGATGCGAAACATCCTGGGCTCAACACAACGTTGAAAGAGACTCACTACTGTGTTTGGGCTTTATATAAAACCTTTCTGTCTGGCTGAGCTCCAGATATCCTGTGTGCAGAGGAGAGAAACTTCCAGAAGGTCAACCATCACTGCAGCACCCCACCAAGCTGGGCTTTATGGCAGAGTGGCCAGACAGAAGCCTCTCTTCAGTAAAAAATACATGAAAGTCCACCTGGAATTTGCAAAAACAGCACCCAAAGGACTCTCAGACAGCAAGAAACAGATTCTCTGGTCTGATGAAACCAAGTTTGAACTTTTTGACCTCAAGTCTGAGCATCATGTCTGGAGGAAACCAGGCACTGCTCTTCACCTGCCCAATACCATCCCTACAGTGAAGCATCGTGGTGGCAGCATCATGCTGTGGAAGTGTTCTTCAGTGGCTGGGACAGGGAGACTAGTCAGGGTTGAGTGAAAGCTGAATGGAGAACAGAGATATTCATAAAGAAAACCTTGATCCAGAGTGCTCAGGACCTCAGACTGGTCCGAAGGTTCACCGCCCAACAAGACAATGACCCTAAGCACATAGCCAAGACAAAACAGGAGTGTGAATGTCTTTGAGTGGCCCAGCCAGAGCCCTGACTTGAACCAAATTGAACATCTGAATATGGCTGATCCACTGACAGCCTCCATCCAGTCTGACAGAGGTTGAGAGGATCTGCAGAGAAGAATGTGCAAACCTTGTGACATCATACCCAAGTAGACTGGAGGCTGCAATCTCTGCCAAATGTGCTTCAACTAAGTACTGAGTAAAGGGTCTGAATACTTATGGCAATGCATTATTTTAGTTTTTACTTTTCAATAAATTAGCAAGAATTTCTAAAATTATGTTCATACTTTGTCAGTATGGGGTATTGAGTGCAGAATGATGGGGAAAAACAAGCATTTAAAAAATTTATCACAAGGCCATAACATAAAATGTGAAAAAAGTGAAAGGTTCTGAAGACTTTCTGAATGCATTGTAAATTCCAGACAGTCTAGACCGAGAATCAAAACAGGGATCTCTAGACCTAAGAACTAAGCACTTTGCTGTTAATATGTACAATTCTAAACATCTTGGAAAGAAATAAAGATAAAAGGTGTTGCATGAACAGTTTGGGCAACAGTCCAGATAATTCAGTTGTGCTTTTGTAAGGTCAAAGTAAAATTTATTTATATAGCACCGTTTATATGGAGCATTGTCTCAAAGCAGCTTTACACAATTATCTAGGTCCAAATCCATAACCTCTTGACACCTCCTCCTTACCCTCCTCTGATATTTTATGTATAAAACCTTACCACCGTCTTTGAACAGGAGTTTTTTTTGTTTTTTGTGAAATTCTCAAGAGTGTCTACAAATGAGGACTGAGTTAAGCAGAATGAAGGTGTCTAGGGTGAAAGTGGCAAGGAAAAACTCCCTAAAAGTTATAAGGAACAAATCTTGGGAGGACCAAAACTCAAAAAGTGACCCGACCTTCTTGGGCAGCCTAGATGTTATATGTAAAAATTAAACTAAGTTACACAATTACTTTATTTGCATGCTTTGAGCGGTAGTATTAGCTGACATTTTTGGACGTTGAGGCTGTGAAATAATGAATACGAATTAAATTTCATTCTTATTTAATTGAAATAAAAACAAAGCAATATGGCCCTTATTTTTACAACCGAACCACATGATCCGTGGCACATAAAGCTAAAGGCTGAAATGTAAATACATACAGCTTAGAAACAGAGCCCACTTCATAGGGAGTAGAACGTATGATTATAAGCCCTAGATAGGGCACTTTTATAGGGAGCGGTACGCTGTTTGAGACAGGACGCCTGCCATAACTTCCTTGTTATTATCGTAACACGGAGGAAGAGAAATTAAGCCCTGTGTAAGTGCAGGTTATGGTCCTCACACGGTAGGTCGGTGAATTTACGATATTTCTGTTTGGGTCACTCGACATTTCTTAGGAATAACATTTCGTTGCTGTTTGCTCTAGCAGCTAGGTGACGTTTGCTAGCTTGGTTTAGTGTTGCTAGCTAGGTACGTTAGGGAGACAGTTGGCATAATTAAGGGCACTGGATATTTCAAATGGACTAGGTGTTAAAAATGGTCGGACACTGCGGCGTGTTTTGCGTTTTATTGGAATAGAAATGACGAGAGATGAGCTTCAGCTGACGTTAATCGAAGTGGGTTAGCGTTAGCGTTCTAGCCACCTTAGAACGTAAATGCCTTCCAGTGAAATTAAAACTAAGTTAAGTCCGGCTTAATTAGTCAGGCTAACGGTTGCTGGATAAGGTTATAGTGCACATGCCTAACTTCATTTATTGTGCTTAAGCTTTACTTCTGCCACTTAACCTCGATTTATTTCTGTAGTTTCACAAATTAAACGTGTTCATATCACATTTTGTGGTTTTTGGGACCTGGTTCTAAAGGGAAATGGCACATCTGAAACACTTTTATTTTGGTTTTTAGTGCTGCCTGGTTAAGCCTTGCATAAATAATGTACGTCTTCTGTATAAGATATGTAAGAGCTACCTGTTAACAGTCGAATTTAATGACTTGTCATATACACCAATGATTTAGCTGGCATAAGTTAAACGTAAATAAAGTCAGTGACCTCCTAGGTCAGGTATGCGACTTATAAAAGAAGTGCTTTATTTTAAAGGAGTGTTCCAGCAGTAAACATGCAATACAAGACCATAAAAGGAAAGATACAAGATATAAAGCAGTATATTGAGAATAAGAAGCTTGCAATGTGCAAGTATAAAGCTGATGCAGCTTGGCCGGTCATGTCCAGTGAGGTTATTATCCTTCTCATTAGATTATTAACCTACTTAACGCACATTGACAGAAGTTTGTGGACATCGAAAACACGGTATTGCTATGGAGTCCCCACCCAACACACACCATTGCTGCTTCAACCTTTGTTCTTCTTTCCACTAGATTTTGGAACATGACTGTGAGGCTCACCTTTGGCATTTCAATGCATTTTCAAACTGTGATGGAGTTGGAGTTCTCAATCAAAGTTTGTAAACACCCCATAAGGACTTTAAGGACTTAAAAGTCCATGAACTGATCTGTTGGAAGCGAAGATCTATGAATGTGTCATATTGAGTGTCACTGGGTTATCAGTACAACTCATTCTGCTGCCATTGTTGTCTTGGAGAATCCAGAAATGCGTACTCTGGTTTATGAACGTGTTGCTGACATAGCAGAGGTCAGTAAGTAGAAGGGGTGTCCACAAATTTTTGCCAGTATAGTGTAGCTGAAATGCAGCTGCGATGACAGACCTCTGGTGCTGAAAGTTTTATGAAATACCAAGTGGAGAAATGTACACTTCTCTATGACGTTATGGAGGAAGAAAAGGGCGTGTCTGGAACTGGGACTGAATCAGCAATCGGTGAGAGGAGTCAGGATGTAGCGGGGTGTGTCAGCGTGAAGCAGGATGAACCAGCATGTGGAGAGATGAGTCTGCGGGTGACGATCCTTTGTTGATGATAGAGGTCAGAGGAGAAAAGCCAGGCTGGATTGAGCTTATAGAAAGGAAACAGCAACTCCAGCACTCTTTATGACTGAGGTATGCAGAAGGGCGTCAGGCAACTGAGGCTACGATTTCCATGGCTCACCAAGATTGTAGAAAGTCTCCATTTCTGCTGTGGCATTCGGATGGTCGGGTCAGCATTTGGTGTAAAGAACATGAAAGCGTAGATCCTTCCTGCCTTGTGTCAGTGGTTCAGGCTAGTGGTGGTGTAATGGGGTTAGGGATATTCTCTTGGCCCACTTTGGGCCCCTTAAAAAGATTGAGCATCGTTTGAACACCGCAGTCTACCTGAGTATTGTTGGTGACCATGTGCTTCACTTTAGAGCCACAGCACACCATGTTCTGATGGCTACTTCCAGCTAGATAACAGAGCCAAGTCACAAAGCCCAAATCACGGGAGATGCACATCATGGGCAGTCCACAAGTCTGCAGCCAGTGTGTGATGCTGTCATGTCAGCATGGACCAAAATCTCAGGAATGTTTTCAGCACCTTGTTGAATCTATGTCACGAAGAATTAACGCAGTTCCGAAGGCAAAAGGGGTCCAACTCTGTGCTAGTAAGGTGTGCAGATGCCCTTATCCAGAGCGACTTACAGCTGATACGGTCTTAGTTTTGTCCAAGGCCCCAACAGTGGCAGCTTGGCAGAGGTGGGATTTGAACCCTGGACCTTCTGGTCTATAGTTCAGTACCTTAGCCGGTAGGCCACCGGTAGGTTTTTTTATATAGCGCTTTTTACAGTGGAGCATTGTCTCAAAGCAACTTTACAATTTTAGATGATCTCCTAATATCTACATCCAATCCCAGATTGAGCAAGCCTAGGGCGACAGTGGCAAGGAAAAACTCCCTAAGCGTTATGAGGAAGAAACCTTGGGAGGACCAAGACTCAAAAAGGGACCTCCTCCTTGGGTGGCGTAGATGATAAATGTAAGAATGAAACTAATTTATCTAAACTAATAAGTCATGGAGTCATAGTTCAAATAAAAGGTAAAAGATGCACATCGGCATTAAGTAGTCCGATACTCAGAGTCACTCCAGGATCCTGAGTCTAAGCAGGAAAGTTGTTGGTGGCACTTCGAAACCAGACAACCTGAGTAGAGTGAGGGTTACTGCCCTCTGGTGTGGCCCGGGTTGGTGGGAGCAGAGCTGATGACGGAAGCAGCTTGAGTGAAGCTCATGTGTGGGGCAGGAACTGGTACCGGTGTATGTGCTCACTGATTGGTTGGTACAGTTTGATTGCTATTCGCAAAAACGTTCCTTTCTGCACTGAGGCAGGAGGAGCCTAGTGTTCAGTAATAGTTCCTCTATTCTAACAATGTCCAATTTTGAGCCCAGTACCTAAACAATCCTCTTAATGACCTTATTGGGTCTGTTGGTGTCCTCAGATAAAAAAATATATATATATACGCCCAAGCAAGTCTTTCAGGTTTGGGCTAGATCTGATATTTGTGTTTGGTCGGTATCTTATGACCTGCTCGGTTAGGTATGCAGTTTCTAACCTCAGATTGAAAATAAGACCAAAGTTTGTTTGTTTAATGTTCTATCCGCATCAGTGGCTGCTCATGACGAGAGCAAGGCTGTGATGGTACGACCCAGACGCACTCACACTGGGAGGACACAAGACGAAAAGATAAAAGACAAAGACTCAAGGCCGTTCCACACCACCTCAGTGTTGGGTCTGGGTCTGCTTGACATAACTCGCCTTTCAGATGCAGATGTTATTGCTGGTGACTGAACTCGTATGTGTTCCCGGGGTGGTCCTGGATGTGTTTTCTGGGGTGCCCGAGTCTTTTCACAGACCAAGGGTGTGTCCCACGTTACACGTATGATCTGATTATGTTTAGATGAAAGATTCTAAGCCAGATTCCATTTGCTTGAATTTTTTGCCGTTCTTTAAACAAGCAGCAAATTATTCTCGAGTGGAAGCAGGAAGCCTCCTGAGTAGCTAAATTAGGAGTCAAATTGCTTACCACATTGGTATTGCATCACAGGATAGATGAAGCCTGACCGCACACAGTCTCATCTGAGCATATCCAATATGTGCCTTACCAGTCAGCTCAGCCTGGAGCGTCTTAATGAGATCGGTGCTGCTGGAGTTTTATTTAACCGCCCGATGCTTTCCCGTCTAGCCACACAGAACAGGCCAGAGGAATGAAAGTGAGCCGCTTTAATCTTCTGCTCGCTTCCTCCAGCGTCTCTGCATATCCGATGCCAAGCCTCTTGTTCTTATTTCTCTTTTCAGACGTGTTGTTTATGAGGAGGGGAGAAAGCTGGGCCACATAGCCTAGCGCTCTGCCGGCGCCGTCAGTCGTCTTTGTCTACCCGCCTGCGCAGCGATGTTGTGTTGGGGCAGTTCGGCATGGGGTCAGCTGGCCCTCGGTGTGTCGGAGGCCTGCGTGTCCGAGCCGCGAAGCTGCTGCGCGTTCAACGGGAGAGGCCTGAAAGAGGTGTCCTGCGGGGGGAAGCACTCGCTCTTCCTAATGCATGATGGAAGCGTGTACACGTGCGGCTCAAACAGCCACGGTCAGCTGGGCCACGAGAGGCACGGAGCCAAGCCAGGTAAGCATCCGTACACGGAAAATACAAATTGTGTCTCGTATCGATAGCCTTGGGTTTAACGCTGGAGTCACTGGAGTAAGAAAAGTCTGCACAAGTCTTAGCTGTGTGTTGACGTGCAGCTTTTCACGTGAGTTGAGACAGTGGCGGGCTGTTAACCACGGGTTTAAAGGTCCATACCACACACTGCCAAGGTGCCTCTGCCGAGCCCTTGAGCAAGGTCCTCGGGTTCTACGTGAATCGTACGTTATAAGATTTTTATCAGCTGTAAACGTTGCCGAATCAGGCCTGAGTCATCATGAGCACCTTATCAGAAACTTTCCTTTAAGTCAAGACATGTAAAGTCTGCTTGATTTCTATAGCACTTTCTTACAATGGAGCATTGTCTCAAAGCAGCCTTCCAATTTTAGATTATCTTCTTAATTATAAGGTCAGTCCCAATTGGAGCAAGCCTAGGCTGAAACATTGGGGCGACCAAGACTTGGGACCCAACCTGCTTGGGTGGCTTAGATGTTATATGTAAGAATTTGACCAAGTTATCTGATTGATGACTTCATAGTAATAGTTGAAGTAAACAGAAACTTTAACAGATATTAACAGAGAGAATATTTAATTGAAATAAAATAACAGGACTAACATTTTAGAGAAGTTGAAATGGAGTGAAATAAGAGACTATAAAAGCCATAGTGTGTAGCAGAATAATGTAAAAATATGCGTATTGGCGCTATGTAGTCCGATACACACATGGCATCCCCAGTCGACCGGAGGAGACGGTTACTGCCCTCTGTGGTCGGAGTATGGTGGTGTGTGGGGTTGGGGGACGTTAAGGTTCTGCTCCTTGTTGATATGATTGCATCCCTCAGTTTGTTCTGGGACTGTGGTAGCCTAGCGGTTAAGGTACTGGACTATGAACCAGAAGGTTAAGGGTTCAAATCCCACCTCTGCCAAGCTGCCACTCTTGGGTCCTTGAGGAAGGCTCTTATCCCTCAGTTGCTTGGATTGTAAGACTGTATCAATTGTAAGTCGCTCTGGATAAGGGCGTCTGCTTTATTGCGCTTTCATGCTCTCCAGTTCTACCACAATCCCAAAGGTTTTCTATCTTTCTGGATTCAGATCCAGTGGCTGGGACGGCCACTGAAGAACTCTCATCCTGTTGTCGGGCTCATAAAACAAGTCTTTGCTTTGTGACATGGTGGGTTATCTTGCTGGATGTAGCCATTGTGGCCATGAAGGGATGCACAGGGTCAGCAGTAATACTCAAATAAGGTGCGGCCATGATTGACTGGTAATTTTGGGTTCAAAATTGGCCCAGGAAACATGCCTGACTCCATCGGACCACCTCCACCAGCTTGGGCTGTTGACACGACTCAGATTGGGTCCAAATCCTGAGCTTACCATCGAGGTTCATCAGACTAGGATAAGGTGCTTCCAATCTTCATCTGGTCTGTTTTGGTGATCCTCTGCGCCTTGTAGCTTCAGCTTTCCATTCTTGGCAGACATAAGTGGAACCCAGTGTGGTCTTCCACTGTTGTAGCCAATCCACCTCGACTCAAACCGTACAGTCCCTCAGTCCCTTAATCGAGTTTAATCGAGTTCCCTCAGCCGGTCAGCAAGCTCTGACCATATGCTATTGACCTTTCTTATCTGCAGGGCGTTTCCTTCCACAGAACTGCTGCTCACTGGATGTTTATTCTGTATTGCATCACTCTGAGTAAAGTTTCTGTGGAGTAGGAAAGTTCGTGAAGAACCGGCCTGTTTGGCACCACAGGCCTAGAACAAATCTTCTAGACACAAAACCTGCATTAGATAACCTTCTAATTATTATCTTGTTTTCTGAGGTCTTGAATTCTGCTACAGGCTTTGTTCCTGTCTTTGAGAACTGTAAATATCAGCAGGTTGACTCGAAGAGGCTTTGGGCCTTCCAGATCCTTTCGTTTTGGAAACGTCACCTGTTGTTTCAAAGCATTGACCTGTTTTCTCCATAGCTGATGGTAAAATCTGGTTTTGCTGGGTCTTTAGGGTCTTATAAATGCTGAAGACCATCTATATGATTTCTGCCAGCAACCCCTGCGTGATATATAGGTTTTTTTTGGAGCAGATTCAGAGATTGTAGATCTCTGGTTCTGTAGATATGTCACTTCCGGTTCTGTATAAGAGCTTGTTTTCAGGCTTGTGGCAGATTACCAAATAAGAGCTTATGTTTTAAAAAAGAAAGCAAGAGACAAGATATTTTGGACGATTTTGAACACACAGGCGTATGTTAGTTTGAGTGTGACAACAGATATGTATGTCTTGTATGTTAGATTCTGTAAGTACATTTTCCAGCTGGAATCAGGTCTGCATTTTCTTATTTCTTTTCTGACCATTAAAAAAGCTTCACATTCTGCAATTAGGGTTTGGCCCTGGTGTGTACATAGTGTAGAGTTTCATACCTTCTGTGCTTTTGTGTTTCTGTTCTGCCGTGTTACTCTCAAACATTTGGAATGAAGGCTGGAGTTCCCCAGACGCTGCTGCAACCAGCAGGTTGAGATTTTTATGTAACACGTGAATGTGGTATGTTTTGTAAAACTGAAAGCAGTGTGTAGCTGTATGAGGGTGAATATTGTTGTGTAGTTGTGCCAAATAGCCTAGTAATGGTCACTAATGGATGGACTACAGTTTGTGGGTTTTTGTTCTGGGTCAGATTGCTGCAGTGTTAAAAATAAGATCGTATTTGTTGATAATATGAATCATCATGACTTGGGCCTTCCTTTTGAGGCTGCTTTCTGGGACACCCAGATCCAGAACCATCCCTGGGGACACCCAAGAGGAACTAGAAATCCAGGGCACACACTGGACGTCAGTGTGTGTCAGGGAAATGCTTCTGAAACCTCACAGGATCAGAGGCAGGATTCAAAGCCGTGTATGGATTCCTGGCATCAAAATTCAGATTGAGCTTTGTGTGTATTCCCTAAAGGCTTGTGGTTCTCAGCCATTACAGAGAGCTGTTAATGTTCTGGATAAAAGTCTACATGTTTATCACTGTAATACTGTAAAATATGTATTAGCATATGGCTGTGGGACTAATCTGGCCCTTTCCTAGTCAAAAAATGGTCATTTTTACATGTTTAACAGATAACATGGCTAATTCAACTGTATGTTGTGTATGTTTACAGAGCTGGTGGGGGCGATGGATGCCCAGAAGATTGCAGCCGTGGCCTGTGGACAGGCCCACTCCCTGGCGCTGAGTGAACAAGGGCAGGTGTTTGCCTGGGGGGCCGGCGAGTTGGGGCAGCTCGGACTTGGCACTGCAGAGGAATCTATCCGAGTGCCCAGGTAGACTCTTGCTCTCGTTCTCACTCTAACTCAGGAAAATAATGTTTTGTTTACTGTATCCAATAACACTGCATGTATTATTATCGTATTATGAAATAGTTCATGCGCCATTTGCTCTCGGTTTCCAACATCAGCTGATCGACTACTACCTGTGTATAATTTCTAATACTGTAATGCTGTGGAGTTTTCAGACCAAAAAACACGTCAGCCTCGGTGTGAAGGTCCCACTATGTTAAAAATCGCATTCGTTTTTACATCCTCGGTGGGAAAGGCCTTGACTCTGCTCTTTTCCTCCCTACAGATTGATCAAAAAGTTGTGCGAGCATCAGATCTCGCAGGTCATGTGCGGTAACCAGCACTGCATAGCGCTCTCTAAAGGTGAGTCCTGACCTCGCACTCTGACGTTGCCTTGCTTGTGCCCGGCCCTTGTTTGTGACGTTTCCTCTCGTCCGGTCAGACGGTCAGCTGTTCACGTGGGGTCAGAACTCCAGTGGTCAGCTGGGTTTGGGCAAAGGCGAGGCAAGCTCTCTGACTCCTCAGCCCCTCAAGTCTCTGTCTGGAATCCCATTGGCTCAGATCAGCGCTGGAGGGGACCACAGCTTCGCCCTGTCTCTCTCCGGAGCCGTGTTCGGCTGGGGCAAGAACAGCGCCGGACAGCTGGGCCTCAACGACGAGCAAGGTGGGAGATGCCGAAATGTGGCCATGATTTTGGTAGTTCAGCATTTATTCCTAATGGGAGATGCTTAATGTTGCCTGTTGAGTCTCTGCAGCAGATCCGGATGGTCCCTCGTGGTCTGGTCCACTGGAGCAGCGTTGTGAATCAGGAGCTTGTACCTGTTCTGGTTTTAGTTCCACATGACTGAACTGTGGTTGTGAAATTCGTTTATTTTTGGTTTGAGACCTTGTGTGCACAATGAAAACCTTTATACCACGTTCCCTATTATTCAAATAAAGGTGACCACACTGTCGTAAGGGCCAAGGCCAGCTGATCTTTCAGTCACGTGATCATCAGTGTTCACCAGTGATGTTCCAAATGAAGTTAGGTTCACAGTAGGGCGGTTATTTTGATCACTGGAACAAATAATCGATTATTCAGGTTATGAACTCCCAAATAAGTCTGATGTAACTGTCAGCCTTTATATTTAACCTGAGATTGTTAGGATTTTGTGAAGTAACAGTGAGTGCTTATATGCATATGTTGTCTGCAGTGATTATTCAAGAGATCCGGTTATTCAAGAGGTCATGTGTACAGCATACTCATCTATCTCTGATGATGTCATAGAGTGATCAACTATTAAATGACTTGCCATCTCATTTGGTAGACTGTTTTAGTCAGCGAAGTCGATCTGCCATATTGAATCATTTTCCTCAATAAGTAAATAAAGTTCCAGTTTGATCAGGGGTGTGGTTGGGTTTGGGGGCGGGGCGTAAGGGTCCAAAGCTTTTCCCAGAAATCACTGTTCCCTAGGTGACACGCCCGTCACCAGGCCCAGTAACTCCACCACCCGTCCTTCAGTTTGCAAGCCCAGCTCAGGGTTCGAACCCAAGTTGCGTGCGTAACCTTTTCTCCTGGTTGTACAGATCGGGCTGTTCCCTGCCATATTAAGTTCCTGCGTTCTCAGAAGGTGGTTTACATCAGCTGTGGGGAGGAGCATACTGCCGCCCTGACCAAGGTATGGCTCCACCCTTCAGCCTCTCTTTATTATAAAGCATCTGAAGATCTGCTCTGAGCTTGTAGGCTACATTATCTAAATACTTGTGGGTGCAGGATGGAGGCTTGTTTACGTTCGGTAATGGGTTGAGAGGACAGCTGGGGCACGACTCCACCAACAACGAGCCTATGCCACGCCGAGTTCTGGAGCTCATGGGCACAGAGGTGTCCCAAATCGCCTGTGGCAAGTGAGCAAGTTTTTTTATGCCAAACATCCTATAAAATGAGACGGCAAGCACCTGGGAGTAATTCAGTGATCTGAGGGTAGACGTTCTGGGTGTTTTTGGTATAGCTTATATCAGCAGGGCCAGTGGTGGAGGGCTGGGGTGGCCAGTGCCCCCCATTTTCATGCAGTTCCCCCAAAGCAAGCAGTTAATAATGTTTACTTTTCCTTTACACTGCCGTTCCTTTCTGTTCTTGTATTCATTTATTTATGTTAGGATTTTTACTTTACATTCGGTAGCTATTTGAGATTACATTCTAATAGATATTATCAGATATGTTTTACTGCTTCCCGGTCTTCTGAGTCTGAATCCAGGGTGGCATATCGGTGGGTTAACCCATTGTGAGGGCTAGATGTAGCTAGGTGTAGTTAGACACAGTTACAGTGTAGGCTGTGAAATTAGGGGGCCCACAAACATAGTAATCGAAGCGTGTCTGTGTTCATTTGTGTTTTAGGCACCATACGCTGGCGTTCGTGCCTTCCACCGGCCTGGTGTACGCCTTTGGCTGTAATGCCAAGGGTCAGCTCGGCTTAGGGACCAGAGGAAATTCCAAGATCCCCCTGCCAGTGCGAATCATCCAGTCTCCTTATCATGGTAGCTAAACTTAACATGACGTTGGTGCTGTCTTTGGCTACAGATGTGACTGAGTGTTTAGTGTCACCTGATGCTGGTTTTATCGCTCTGCATTTGGTTATGCAGCAGGAAGCACCATTTTTCTGTTTGGTTAGAGCATTGGTTGGTGTCTTGCCGCTCAATCTGATTAGCAGGTTTCATTTAACCCAGATGGAAAATGATTTGCCTTCTTTCCAGACACTCATTGAGCTTCACTTCTGCTAAAGGAAAGTCCAACCAAATCAGCATGGTAAAGATTTTGGCGTGCTTCCCTGTTTGGAGGAGAGAATGAAAGTGTTTCTTTAGTCAGACTGCTGTTATTAGCTAGATGGCTTCTGTTTATGTACGTGAAATGAGGACTGTCCGTGTGCTCTTAATTCAATTTCAGTGTTCTGCTTTACCCCCTACCCACCCAAAAACAACTGAACACATACATTTTAAGTGTGAATTTAGTGAATTTTTAAATGTGTAAAAATAAATGACTGTACGACTCCGGTTAAGGCAGTTTTGTAAACGAGTGTTATTTCCTGCATCCACAAGAGGGTGCTGCAGCATTTGAAATATCAAGCATTTAAACTCCGTCTCGTTTACACTCACTTTCCCTGCCTGTTTAAACCAGTTCTGGGATGAGGGCCTAACCGATAGCGTATGCAGGAACCAACCCTAGAAAGGGCGCAGGTCCATCTCGCTCGCTTGCTCGCTCACTCACACTGGGACACTTTTTAGAGATGCCAGTTCGCCTAACACACGTCTGTGGGATGTGTTTGTACCGGGAGGAGGAAATTGACAGCTGTGGTTACAATAAATCTAACTTAACCAAGCTCGTTTCTTTCCTGGTGCAGAAGAGAGCAGGATCAGTAAAGTTCACTGCGGAGGAGATCACAGCTTCCTGGTGCTGTCCCATGACAAGGTGAGCTATTAAGCAGTGCATCAATACTTTTGCCATTTGTGAGAGAAAAGGCACAGCAGTTAGAACAACACCGCTGTAACTGTTCCTGGTAATTGTTACATTAACACAGCCCAGCTACATAAACAGTGTTGCTGACCAAGTGCACCCTTCATTCAGCAGGATGTCGCACCCTGCCACACGGCAGACGTAGTTCAGGAATAGTTTGTGGAACGTGACAGATCTGCTTGGTTAAATCCAGGTGGTGACCTTGTTTTGGCCAGGCAGTGCATGTTCTGAGGAATTTATGTGCTTGTGATTATTGTTGACCACTTGGGGGCACTCTTGATGTGTATTCACACCAAGGCCGATCTGTTGCTTCTGCAGTTTCTGTTCAGTTCTGGTTGTAAACCTGAATCTAAATGTACATGACCCATGACCTTGTAGAAAGCACAGTTGGAGATGGTTTACCTAACGTTATCACACGGTTGTGTTTGTGTGTGTGCGCATACAGAGCTGTCCGGAGGACTTCCGCGTTATCAGCTCGTCCAAGAGCATCTCCCTGATTAATAAGGAGAGTCTAAACATCTGGAGGCTGAAGCTCGTGGACAGTGCCGACTCCAGCATCACAAAGTGAGTGAGATATCGAGGCTGGACCTTGAGCACTGTAGCACTTGAATCGTATCGCTTTTTAAAGGTTCATTATGTCTGCTGCAGGCGGTGTTTGGGTTTTGAGTGCTGAACAAGAAAAGTGGAATATGTAGTAAGTTAGATAAATATTTAAGGGGAATGGCAGCAGTCAGTTAGATGGGCAGATGAGTCTCAAGGTTTTTCCCTGATGCCTCTGAGGAAGTTTTTGAGTTCCACTGCCTCCATCAGATGCTCGTTTGGAGTCTAGGCTTGGTGTCTTTAAAGCTGCCTTGAGACATTGTCCATCTTTAAAGGTGGTATGTTAATAATAAAAGGTCACACCGGACAAAATGCTGCTATTGCGGTTCAGAGACCCAACCCATAGGATTTTAAGACTGATTCTGTTTTTATTTGAGGATTTAAAAATCTGATAATGTACTGTGTAAAATTCTTAGGCCGTCATTAGATTAGTTCTACCATTATTTCAGCAATGGTACAATGACCATAAATAATTATTTATCAGCTTGTTAATTAGAATACAACCATAAAACACAGGGACTTTATGTGCAGTATTAATTGCCAAGTTGACCCATGACTCTGTAATTTGATCAGGAATGGTCTTTTTGGAAGGGTAGCAGTCAAGAAACCATTTTTAAAGGGGAACAGGCTGAAAAGACTAAAATATGCTGAAGCTTACAAAGATTTGAATGAAGATCAGTGGAAAAGAGGATTATGGAGTGATGGAGTT
The DNA here is from genome assembly GCA_025084515.1 of Ancistrus triradiatus. Taxonomy (NCBI): domain Eukaryota; kingdom Metazoa; phylum Chordata; class Actinopteri; order Siluriformes; family Loricariidae; genus Ancistrus; species Ancistrus triradiatus. Next base: position 200,044 of record JAJAGP010000037.1, on the reverse strand, counting down.
AGAAAATTTTTGGGTCCAGTCGTTATATATGGTCATTGTATGACAACCACAAATTTAATGGTGGCCTAAGACTTTTGTACAATACTGTATCAGCTTTTTTAAAATAACATAAATATTTTTCCTAACATTTGTATTGTTGAGTCCTCACCAAGTTAACATGACATAATGCAGGTTAAATATAAACTTGTCTTATTGTAACGAATAAGTAGTTCTGTAAATAGAAGTACAACAAGTTGTAAAGTAAACTAGATCTGCTTTTCCTGAAGGAACTACAACAGTGCTTGAAATGTGGGAAATGGAAAGAATATGGCATGTGTCCAAATACTTTTGGCCGTGTTTGGGGGTGTGTCTCAATGCTTTTGGGTGTGTGTGGGGGCGTCCCAACATTTTTGGCTGCGTTCAGGGGTGTGTCCCAATATTTTTGGCCAAGTTCAGGGGCCTAATACTTTTGACCGGGTCCCAACGCTTTTGGCCACATGTGGGGGCATCCAAGTGTCCCAGTGCTTTTGGCCGGGTTTAGGGGCGTCCAAATACCTTTGGCCCCGCTCGTGGGTGTGCCTTAATACCTTTGGCCAGGTCCGAATACTTTTGGCCACGTTCGGGGGCATGTCCCAATATTATTGGCGGCATTCAGGGGCGTGTCCCAGTACTTTTGGCCGCGTGTGGGGGCGTCCCAACATTTTTGGCCGCGTTCGGGGGCATGTCCCAATATTTTTGGCTGCGTTCAGGGGCATGTCCCAATATTTTTGGCTGCGTTCAGGGGCGTGTCCCAATATTTTTGGCCGCGTTCAGGAGCCTAATACTTTTGGCCGGGTCCCAATGCTTTTGGCCATGTGTGGGGGCATCCAAATACCTTTTGGCTGTGCTCGGGGACGTGTCCCAGTGCTTTTGGCTGCCTGCGGGGGCGTCCAAATACCTTTGGCCCTGCTCGTGGGCGTGCCTTCATACCTTTGGCCAGGTCCAAATACTTTTGGTCACGTTCGGGGGCATGTCCCAATATTATTGGCTGCATTCAGGGGCGTGTCCCAGTACTTTTGGCAGCGTGTGGGGGCGTCTAAATACCTTTGGCCACGTTTGGGCGCTTGTCCCAATATTTTTGGCTGCGTTCGCGAGATTTTTAATTTTCAACCTTAAATCTTTTAAAAACGATACATCGGATCGACTCCAAAAGTCATAGCGCCCCCCACAGAGCGTTTATCTATGTAACGCAGTTGGAACCGTGTCTGTACGTTAAACGGTTCGAGCCGCATTAATCGCAGAAATGTATGGTAGAAGACGACGAACCTCCATCCATAAGGAGCAGTATGAGGGATAACAGCCCTTTTGAAGCCCTGTATAATAAGACTTCAGAAATCCGGTCCATTATACACTGTAGAGTGCTGCTGCTGTCCTGTATGTGATGCCCAGTGCGGGGCACAGATCGAGGCTCTGTTATGGTGGCCACCCGAGTGCTTGCGTTCCTTATTGTTTTATACGTAAATAGAAAGGAAAGTTGGAAGTGCAGCACTGGAGCTTTATGACCGGTCTCATTGTTGTAGCTGATTAGAGGTTTATGCCTTTATGAGCAGCTCTATCATCTCACATCCCACGGGTGTGCCTTTATCAGTGCGCTGCTGATGGAGTCTCTCCAGCCGGTTGTTTTCCCTCCTCTTATCTGTGTAGTCTTAAGTGTTCCTCTTAACAAGCTGCATGGGCTCTTTATTGCAGCTGTGAGCAACACGTGTGGCTGTTTCACTTTTGCTGTCAGTAGGATACGACACCTGCATTGATCATTAACTTTTTTACTCTGCTCTGTTAGTAAACTCAGAGCTGGGATCCAGTTTTTATTTTTGTTGATCATTTATCCCGTAGTATCAAGTATGGCAGGAATCCACTGACCTGTCTTTCTTCCCATGTCCTGATATTAAATGAAAGGACTCGTGTTTTACTTATTAGCTGCAAATCAGCTGCACGTTCAGCGTGGTCAGTTAGTTCATATCTCTGGTGCTGGAGGCGAGGAGAACATTGTTGTTTACTTGTCATATTCGGGCTTTATCAACAAGTGGTTGTGTTACTGACTGTCATGCTTGGGCAGAAAGCGGGAGATGAACACTAGAAGCCGGTACAGAGCAGAGCTTTAGTAAGAAACTAAAAACACTGGAGAACTGAGTGCAGTAATGAAACTAAAACCTGGGCATACAGAGTCCCCAAATGTTCCACAAAACATTTAAAAGTAACCTGTATATTTTATATTTTTCCCCACACACTTCTAGTTCATTTATGAATGTGCTTTTCTTTGGTTCATTTGCAGTGACATCATTCTCCTCCTGTCCTCGGCTGCGTGCTGGAACGCCAGCTTTCTGGATAAGAGGTAAGAATATCGATTCTTTTTAAGCGACTTCTGCATTTTGTAGTAGCCTAGCGGTTAAGGTACTGGACTGTGGACCAGAAGGTCCAGGGTTCAAATCCCACCTCTGCCAAGCTGCCACTGTTGGGTCCTTGAGCAAGACCCTTAACCCACAATTGCTTGGATTGTAATATTTTATCAATTGTAAGCTCTGGATAAGGGCATCTGCTAATTAATGTAAATGTAGGGTGGCATCACTGCCAACCAGCACATGTGTCTGAGTTATCCCCTCAGGATTGACCCTTGAAACCATTATCATCTGCATATTTATGTTCTTCAGTCTGTACCTGATGATAATCTCTTTTGATTAAAAATTCCTGATATTGTAAAGAGGATTATTTCTGTTATATAACATGCAGCTGGCAGGACGCCGCATGGTGCTGTGGAGGTAGCTCCGCCTTTTATAAATGGCCTGTCCTGGTGTATAAATAGATGGAGAGGGAAACACACCCCCATGGAATCTCTGATGTCTTGTCTCGGTGCAAATATATGAGCTTTAGTTATTGTGGGTTTGAATTTCCCTCTGTGTTAGTGTACTTTAAATAGAGGTTTGACCTCCAAGTCTGGCAAACTCTTGGTCGCTGTGGCGGCAAGCGGTGTTGCTGTGGGTTTAAGGGCTTAAGTCTTCGGTGTTTATACTCAAGATTATTCTCGTATCGTTCTCTCGTGGATAAGAATAGAAACGTCTACAGCCAAAACAGACAACAGTCTGGTCCTCACTCAGCCAAAGAGTGGGATTCAGTCCACATCCAATCAACAGACCAGGAGTGTCTGGTCTTTAACCGATATGGGACTGTGGTAGCCCAGCAGTTAATGTATTGGGCTATGGACCAGAAGATCCAGGGTTCAAATCCCACCTCTGTCAAGCTGCCACTGTTGGGTCCTTGAGCAAGACCCTTAATCCACAATTGCTTGACTTGTAAGATTGTATAATTTGTATGTCGCTCTGGGTAAGAGCATCTGCTAAATGCTATAAATGTAAATATAATCTAGACCAACTTTTTTTTTTTTTTGGTTCTCAACCAGTAATGTTTCTTCCTCAGCAAATCAAGCACCCAATACAGACAAGTTGCCAACCAAACAACCTACATGCTCCTAAAGCAATCAGACCACACAGTTCTAGTTATCAACAAGTAGACTCTCAAACTAGACCAAGTAATGGACGCGAGTCAAGTGATCAAACCACCAGACGACGAGATCTAGTCCTCAAGCCCACCAAACTGTGATATACTTAAGCAATCAAGCCAGATGGTTCTATTTCTCAACCACCCTCGCAGGGTCTAGATCAGTGCTTTCCAAACATTTTCTTCAGTGCCCCCCTTTCCTAGATGAGAATATTTTCTCCACTCTGACGTGCATCTACACGTCTTTTGCTTCTAAACTCCACTGGAATTTTCCACTGCAGACATCAACTTCATATTGCACAAAACAAAATGAAGTGAAAAATCACCTTTACAGTGGAATGATTACAAGTACCTTTTACTGTGTAACACAGCAGTGCTGTGGCCCCATACGTAGCAGGTTCTAGACCAACAAATTGACATCAGTAGTCCTCGTACCACCAACCAGACCATGCTCTGTAGTCCTGTATCCAGCCCTCAAGCAGTTAACCAGCCAAAAGGCTCTAGCCGCCACCCAAACAATACAGCCCAGTCTTTAATTGACCCAGCAGCCAAAAGTGTTCTAGTCCTCAGCAAACTAAAATGCATGGACTATTTCTACCAAAGGGTCATGTCCTTATCCATCCGATAAGGTCTAGTTCTTAACCTGTCAACCTAGTCCTCCACAAATTCAGCAATCAATAGGGTTCTGTAGTCCGCAGCCAACAGGCCAACTGTCTAGTCATGGAGGGTCAGAACAGTTTTCCCCCCATGATGTAATATACACAGTTAAGCTTGCAAGCTTATCATGAAGCCTTTCAGGAGCTTAACTAATGGTAGTGGAACGGGAGAGCTTGGCACTCCAAAGGGAAAATGAAACACAAATGTATTTAACGTAATCCATTTATCCCGCGTCGATGCCGGGTCCGTTTGCCATATTGATGCCACCAGCCACCATGGAAAATACCAACCGGTGTGTCACAGGACCTTATGTTGGCCGGTTTAGAGGAACCATTTAATGTAAACACAAGAGGGTTGCTTCTACAGGCAGTGATTTGTGTTCATATTTTTGTAAATGGTTACTTTTGTAACATCCTTATAATCATTTGGCATATTGTTGTGTTTCCTGCAGTGATGATGGCCATTTTAAAACCAACCCCAAAGTCCCTGGCATTGACCTGAACTCGGTGAGGCTGCTGTTTGAGATACTGATGAAACCAGCGTACTCCAGGCTGCTGGAGCAGGTAGGCTATGATGTTACAGTTACATTTATGGCATTTAGGACACGCCCTTATCCAGAGGGACATGCTTTGTATTTTTCTTAGTAGACCTAACCTTATGCTTGTATAGATATCCTACAAGGCAATAACTCGTCCAACTACAACCCTGGTAGGATTTGATGTAGTTAAAAACAACAATCATAATTGTTGTGTAACAAAGGAGTGGAAGTTCCACCAGTAGTACAGAGAGAATTATCGGTTCACGATACGATTTTCTCACGAGTATTGATTTTACATTTGACAAAAGGCATTCCTTTTTTTTTATTTCTGTAAACATGCAAACAATGCACATTTTCTTGTATAAGTTTTTTAACAATAAAACCTTGGTCCCTTGCAATTAAAAGAAATGACTAGAAACATTAGGTTCAAAATTGTAAACAAAATGCCCTATTCTATGAGTACAGTACCTCAATACAATTTTGTTATATTCAGTATTTCTTTTTATTCTATCAGTGTGATACTGATCTGTAAGTGCAAAGTCTTTGTGTGTTTGACTGACTGCATGGGCTTATTCTGATTTGTGCAGATTTGCACTTCTGGAGCAGCGATAATTATACAATGACAACAAAAGCATCATCTTACTGTAGCTTCATCATCTTAAATAACTGGGTGGAAACGTTCCTTTTTATTTCTGAAGAATAGCAATTCAAAATGATACTTTTACCTGTATAAAAATGTAAACAAAAATCCTTTAGTCCCCTGCAATTAGAAGAAATTAGGATTCTCGCTGAGAACAGGATATGAGACTATAAGTATAACTGAGCCCTCTGGTGTTCAAAAATGGAATTTCATTAGATGGCGGCAAAATCAAGAACATACAGACGAATTAGAAGATGCGCCGTCCCATTTTTGCATTTTGAATCAGTTGGAGGGTCTGATTGTGCACTTGGAAAGACCTACAAAAGCACTACAGCAGTTTTGATGTAATGAAAGAATGGACCTGGGTGGCTTCCCTGGAAAGGAATGCTCAAATTCTCCTGAGGGGTTTGCATTCTCAGAGGGTGTTTTGGAGGGGCTTACAAGATCATGGCATGAGAACATCTCCATGGAATGCTAGGGTTTGGCTTCTGAGCTGTCATCCATGACGAGATATTCTCCGGACGTGCTGAGCTGCACGTGGAGGCCTGTAGGTCTGATGGTGGAAGAGGGAGGATGAGTTGAGTGTCATTGGTGATAAGAGAAGCTATATGAGGTTATGGCTTCACAGAGGATGCAGCCCTGAGCCTCGTGGAGTTCACATGATGCAGATGTGGATTCTTTCCATGGTATGTGATATGATCGTCTGGTTGGAGATTAATTAAAAGAGAATCCTGTGGTTGATCATGTGATAGGCTAATAGAAGGTCAAGAACGATGAGAACTGATTAAAGTCTAGCTCCTTTGATGGGATGAAGCTGGTTTCTGTGGAGTCTTGCTGCTACAGACTACAGTTAAACAAGCTGCTGGCATCCTGCTCTCACGTAACTACCAAAACCACGTGGTTGTGCAGCAATGTGCAAAAGTCTTAGGCCACCATTAGATATGTTGTTAAAACAACAGTATATGTAATCTAATGGTGGCCTAAGACTTTTGGACAGTACTGTATACATGTTTGTACCATGTCTTGAAGGGAAACGCACCGCTTGAATATATTTAGTCTGTTTCTGAGAGCCTCAAACAGTTTTGATGCATTTCCATTGCTTTTGCTCGAACAGATGAGTCATTGCATGGAAGACTGGCTTACTAATAGCACCTGGGACTTTAGGCTCATCAGCCAAACTTGATTTATAGTTCTCTTTGGTGTCTTACAGTGGTTGTGTAATTGGTTTGTAATTGGATGGGTGTGAGATTCTTAAACCTCAGGGTTTTTACAAGGACGCATTGTTTTTTTATGACCTGGATTTGATAATTAGTGTGTTTAGTACTCAACTTTATTTCGGATTTTCTCTTTTGTTTTTTTTTTGTGTTATATGTATATTTTATTGTGTTATTGCATAATTTCTGAAGTGTCCTTGGGTGTTAAGAACGGCACTTTAAATGAAAAGTTTTATTATTGTCTCGAAGCAGGCCCTAATTGAGCAAGCCTAGGGTGACCATGGAAAAGAAAAACTCCCTAAATATGTTATAAGGGTTAAACCTTTGGAAGAAACAAGACTCAAAGAAGGGACCAACCTCCTTGGCAGCCCAGATGTAATATGCAAGAATTCAACTTGGCTAACAGAGTTACTTAATTAATTAGTTTATAGTAATCGTTAGAAGCTAAATATAAAAAAAGAAAAAGAAAATGTAATAAATCAAAGTAAGACTATAATAACTTGGACTACAGTGTTATGAAGTGTATAATAAAATCGAGAATATAAACTATATATGACAATAGTATATGTAATTAATAAAGTAATAAACATAATAACGTAGAGAATGAGAGTGAGTACCGGCATTATTTAGTCTATTAAACAGAGACACTGTACGAGGACTGGAACTGATGACAGAACAGCAGATCGTCTTGAGTTTGTGATGCTGCACTTTTAGCAAACTCTGAGCTAGACCAGTAAACACCACCCATCTTGACATTTATTATTGCAGTTTACAGTTGAAACTGCTCAAAGCAGAAGCCATTTATGAACAACATCCATAATGGCCCAAGGCTCGAGCTCGTCGGAGGTGGACGAACACAAAGTCAGAAAGTGTGTTGTGGTCTGACACGCCAGTCTTCAGTTTTGCTTTTGGAAACAATGGACGTTGGAGCCAAATACTAACAGGACCGTGCCAGTAGTTACCAACGCAGTGTTCATAATCCAGCGTCTGTTCCACCCAGTCACATTCTGCATGTCTTAATGCAGCATAGATTCATATTCAGTGTGTGAGTGATGAAACGGCCTGCCTGCAGTCCACATCTGTCTCATTTTAAAACGTCTGCTAGATTTTAAGCACAAATACAAGAAGTGAGACCCCGAGCTGTTTAGCAGCTGAAATCTTATATTAAGCAAGAATGAGGGAAAAACGATGCTTTCAAAATTACATCAGTTAGTGTCTTCAGTTCCTTAATGATTGCAGAATGTGGTTTAGTGGACAGGTGATGTAACACCGTAGTAAACACACAGATCTGCTTTATGTTCCAGGCATTAAGTTCAGAACTGCAGAAATCTGTATTGTTGGTGTTATACATTTAAATACCTTTTCTTTGGACTGTTTTTAGTGAACTGAATGTAAAAAATGACCTTACAAATCGTCGTTTGATCTACATACTGTTCCATTGTTGGAACCCCCCCTATTCTCTCACTAGCTTTAGGTTACAAGACTTAATGGTGGTGCTCTAATGTTACTGACTCAGCCACTGTAACTGTGGTTAACATATTAGCCATGTTGTGCAGCCTATTGAATGTAGGCTATGTGTGTTTCTAGACCACCAAGAGCTTCGAGAGCCTGCTGATCCCTCAGCTGCCTTGCTCTCCCCCTGATGTGGAGGCCATGCGGATCTACCTGATCCTCTTCGAGTGTCCGGCTCTGCACGACTCCAAGAACTACATCTCCCTCACCATCCCTCTCGCCATGGCCATACTCAAGCTGGATGCCAACCCCAGCAAAGTGCTAGGTATGATAACTCACATTTAACACTGTGTGTATACTTAATAATCTGATCATAACCGGATTTCTGCAGTTATCTGATTATTCAAGATGTTTCTCAGATCTGAAAAGGCCTCAAAATCAGATTAAGAATTTGCTTCTTTTGGGCTTTTTCCGTAGACCTGCTGCTTGTTTCTGTTGCGGGATCTGGCAACCCAGGAATTAAATTCATTTGTGATATGGCTCTCACTTTTTGGGAGACTCTGAAACAGTACATGCTTGAGGAATGTCTTTATCTAATGATTAAAGTATGAAGTTAACATCACATCCTTCTGAGAGATCATTGGCTGGTTACAAGTAGAAATCCGACGAGTCGTGAAAATCCAGAGCTAACTGATTGCCCAGGTGCCTGCAAACTTGTTAATCTGATTTTTCTGCAGTTATCGGATTAATAAGTTCATGTAAACACACTCACTGTTAGTCAGTAACCCCATTTGGATGGTGGATGGCACTGATCATGGTTATTTATTGTAGTATGATAGTCTGTTAATTACTTTTTCCTGTTAATTGGCTCCCACAGATAGCAGTGGGAGATGAAGTGATGTAACCACTACTGTGTAAATATTTAAGTCGTTAGTAGCAGTCGCTACATTCCATGATTACAGGAAATAATTAAAAATACTCAGGAGACCAGCAACATGGGGTAAATATGGCATGTGGCAAAGGTCAGGTCTCCAGTGCATGAAGCGCTATCTGCTCGGAACATCAAAAATGCCTTGTAGTCCAAACAGGCCACCCCAGAGTTAGGCTAATAATAGGATGTTTTGGGGTGGGTTGGGTTTGTCCCAAGGGTGGAGGGAGTAAAACATTCGGCAACATTTTGCCGCCTTTAATTGTGCTTATTCCGAATGTACGAGTAGTGCTGTCAAAGGGTCAGAATATACAGATACTCCCTGTTTTATGATGGCCCAAATTCAGCAGAAACCATGCTCTGAATTTTGAATTTTCAACCCTTCAGACACAGCCAGTTGTAATAAAAATGAAAACTAACAATTAAGAAAATGAGTAAGAATGAAAAACAAGATTTGAGTATCTAAAAAACATTATTAATAAGCTTCTGGAGAATGGAACAGCCAAATAAATTTAACTGTAACTGTTTAGCCTACATGAGGTGATTGCAAAAGTACGAAATGAAGTATATCCGTTGTCTACCAATGCCAACAAACACCACACCAAACTGTGAAGCCTGTACTTTCCAAAGAAGTTAGCTTTGTTGCTTATCATCATGCAGTTTATTTGTGATATTGTCGGAAAGTCGTGGTGACCTTTGATTGAAAATCTTGAGCCATTTTAAGAAAGTGTGCCCGTTCCTTGTCTGTAGATAACTGGTGGTCACTGCTGGACTGTAAGGTCTTCTCCAGACTGGTGGAGATGTATAAGAGTATTGTGGTGTTCCTGCTCACTGGTGGCAAGGCCCTTCTCATTCCTGTGTTTCTGGAGAGCTACATAAGTGCTTCCCTGCGACTGCTTGAAAAGCTTCATAAGGTAAAATCCAGAACTTCACTTTAAAGTTGTTCATTTTTTACTTCCAGTTTTGTCCGGCAGCACTGCCACCGTGGACCGCTGCACCACCTGAGCGAGTGGCTTGTTGGTAAGAGTCCAACTACTGGAAATGGCAGATCCCAAGGGCTTAGATTTGAATCCTGGTTGGGCCCATAGGTGTGTTTACAGAACCCTGTGATGGACTGGTGGTCATAGGTCATTATGGTCAGAGAATAAAACTTTAATCCAACCTGGTGAGATATGATAGGTGTTTCTTTTTAAACAAGAATGATCAGGCGCTTGGGTGGCGCAGTGCTAATTCACTAGTCCACCACCGAGGGGACCAGGTTGGTGTCACAGTGATGGGATCCTGTCAGGTTGGGGTACGTTCATGTGATGGTCAGGCTGCAGGTTAAAATGGGGGGGGGTTAGGCAGTAGTAACTGTGGATTGCTTATTTTGTGCTCATTAGGTGAACCAGAAAGCCCAGCATGTGGAGTACAGCCATTTCTACATCTCTGACATCACCACATTAGTGGACATCCAGGAAGACTACCTCAAATGGTTCCTGAGCAAAGCTGAGATTGTGAGTCCTCTCAAGCCCCTCTCTCTATGTAATCGCTGCACCTCCTAGACTGATCTGTAGTCAAACTGTAGGCATTTAGCGGGTCTGTTGTGGGACGTGACTGTGTCCCAATGTGTGACAGAAGTATTAGTCCGATGTCGTAACCGTAGACCGGTACCACATTGGCTGTAGTCTGGCAACTTTAATCAGCCATGACACATGTAGATAAGCTCAGGCTACTGTTACTGAAGGGGAAGAGAGCTGAGATGAGAGCTAAGCAGTCCAAGCTTGGACCTAAGAGAGATCTGTCACTTCCTGACTAACTCCATGCCTGCTCCGTTTACCTACCTCATCTGCTTTTCATGTTCTTGGAAAATACCTAACGAGTGCTTTATCTGTTAAACAAGTATAGCCTGTTAGTGCTGCTAACCAACTGAATCCTGTACTAAATGAATGGGGGTTAGGGATGGGAGTCGTGCTTCCATATAGGTTACCAAGCCGTTGAATTCGGAGATTGTTCAGTCATGTTTTTTCCTTGATCATGGCGGCAAAGACATTGTTTCCATGTCTCAATGTCTGTCTTTTCTTTGTCTTGTACAGAAAATGCGATCCCCTCCAGTTCAGGTATGTCCATGTCCTAACAAACACGTTTCACAATGTTAAAAGTATGAATTACAGAAGGCTTTTTTTTCAGAGCTCTGTCACATTATGTGCCTATCCGTTCATATTGAACGCTCAAGCCAAGACGACCATGTTGCAGACCGATGCTGAGCTGCAGATGCAGGTAAATAAATAAAGCACATCATTATACAGGTAAACCCCTCTTTCTGTTTGTTGCTTGCACGTTAAGAGTGCAGTTTGATTTGGAGAGGTGGAGTTAGTTTGCATATTGGTCGATACCTGATAGAGATCCGATACCATTTTTGAATGAATACACCAACAAATCTTGAACTATATTTATTTATTTATTTATTTATTATTCATTTGTTAATATATTGTTAATCAGTAAAATTAATGCTCCTATTGAACTTGTTGGTGTCACTGATGTATGGTGTAGCACATGTCGCAAAATTCAAGTGTTTGGGATCGGTCCCATGGATTGCCGTAACTTTTTGATACCTGCTTCAGCAAATTTTGTTAATATTGGGATCAATATTCGATCCTAATATTGGATCAGTGCATTCGTAGCATAAACACACCCAAGATTTGCTGAGAAAAAATGCTGAGAACAATGAAACCGTTCCATAGCTTGGTGCCCCTTGTAACGGGCAATGTAGTGTACGGGTGTAGTGGCGCCTTCACAGCTCAATACCTTCCCACATACAGTGGTGCTTGAAAGTTTGCGAACCCTTTAGAATTTTCTGTATTTCTGCATAAATATGACATAAAATATCATCATACTTTCACACAAGTCCTAAAAGTAGATAAAGAGAACCCAGTTAAACAAATGAGACAAAAATATTATACTTGGTCGTTTATTTATTGAGGAAAATGATCCAATATTACATATTAGTGAGTGGCAAAAGTATGTGAACCTTTGCTTTCAGTATCTGGTGTGACCCCCCTGTGCAGCAATAACTGCAGCTAAACATTTCCTGTAGCTGTTGATCAGTCCTGCACACCGGCTTGGAGGAATTTTAGCCCATTTCTCCGTACAGAACAGCTTCAGCTCTGGGATGTTGGTGGGTTTCCTCACATTAGCTGCTCGCTTCAGGTCCCTTCCACAACATTTCCATTGGATTAAGGTCAGGGCTTTGACTTGGCCATTCCAAAAAACATGAACTTTATTCTTCTGTAACCATTCTTTTGGTAGAACGGCTTGGTGTGCTTAGGGTCGTGTCTCCTTGCTGCATGTCCCATCTTCTCTTGGACATTCAGTTTTTTCATGGGACAGATGTTCTGACATTTTCCTTTAGAATTCTCTGATAGAATTCAGAATTCATTGTTTCCATAGATCAATGATGGCAAGCCGTCCTGGCCCAGAATTGCAGCAAAACAGGCCCGAACCCATGATACTACCACCACCCACTGTTTCACAGATGGGATAAGGTTCTTATGCTGGAATGCAGTGTTTTCTTTTTTTAAACCAAAAAGTTCTATTTTGGGTCTCATTCCGTTCACAAAACATTCTTCCAATAGCCTTCTGGCTCGTCCACGTGATCTTTAGCAAACTGCAGAGGAGCAGCAATGTTCTTTTTGGAGAGCAGTGGCTTTCTCCTTACAACCCTGCAATGCACACCATTGTTGTTCAGTGTTCTTCTGATGGTGGACTCTATGAAGGGAAAAAAAACTATGAAGGAACACATGGAATTATGCAGTAAACAAAAAAGTGTTAAACGAACCACAATATGTTTTATACTTTAGATTTTTAAAAGTAGCCATCTGTTGCTTTGATAACAGCTTTGCACACTCTTGGCATTCTCTCAATCGGCTTTACAAGGAAAGGGTTTAACTTAACAGGTGGGCATTGTAAAAAGTTAACTTGAGGACTTTATGCCGCCTTGATATGTTTGCAACCATCAGCTTTGTTGTGCAGAGTTATGGGGTATGGAACACAGAATCTAAAGTATAAAACTTATTCTGGTTTGTTTAACACTTTTTTTTATTTACTACATGATTCCATGTGTTCCCTCATAGTTTTGATATCTTCAGTATTAATCCACAATGTAGAAAACATAAATAATAAGGAAAAACACTGGGTGAGAAGGTGTGTCCAAACTTTTGACTGGTACTATATACTTTGTGTCATAGCATAGCCTACCATAAGTGTGCTTAAAACACTTACGTGAACTTGCGTTACAGTTGGGGAAAATCATTATCAGCTGGTCGCTGCTTGGATGCCCAGCATCCTCGTGAGAGCGTCATACTGTGTTTCTTACCTGGGGAAAATCGAAATTCAGAGTGCAGTTTCTGCTGAATTCTTCAGATACAGTCGAGATATCAAACCTATGTTAATGCAAAACAGGCTAATAGACAGCTGAAAAAGGGATAGGAGTCTGATTTTTCTTTTTCTCACTCTTTGTTTTTAAGATGGCAGTGAGTGGTGCCAACCTGCACAACGTCTTCATGCTGTTAACTCTGGAACCGCTGCTGGCGCAGAACCCTTTTCTTGTGCTGCATGTGCGTAGGGATCACTTGGTCAGCGATGCCCTTCGTGAGCTCACCATCTATAATGATGTGGACTTAAAGAAGCCCCTGAAGGTCAGAGCGCTCAAATGCATCACGCCATTCTTTCTATATGAGCTTCTTCTAGGGTTGCCCAGAGAAACTGTGTGCAAACAACCCCACTGTGCTGTGTTGTGTTCCCGTTACAGGTGATCTTTGATGGGGAGGAGGCAGTGGATGCAGGAGGAGTCACTAAGGAGTTCTTCTTGCTGCTACTAAAGGAGCTGATGGATCCCATCTATGGCATGTTCACCCATTACCCAGAGTCCAACCTGCTCTGGTTCTCTGATAAAGTGAGTTGTGCATGAGCTCTTGAATCAAAATACAGGTTTTAAAACTGTTTGTCTTTTTGACAAAATTACTTTAATTAGCAGACGGATTAAAGTGTGAAAACGTATTTCAGCTTTGCCGGATTTGAATATACTGGAACGGGATTGAAAATTCATAAGAAATAATGAGTATAGGCTCCTGCGGTCTGAATACTTATCACCAAAACCATGAACCAGTACCCTGAACAAGGCACAGTGGTTCTCAAATAGTACTAAAAGTAGATAAAGAGAACCCAGTTAAACAAATGAGACAAAAATATTATACTTGGTCATTTATTTATAGAGGAAAATGATCCAGTATTACATATTAGTGATTGTGGCAAAAGTATGTGAAACCTCTAGGATTAGCATTTTAATTTGAAGGTGAAATCAGTTCAGGTGTTTTCAGTCAGTGGGATGAACAATCAGGTGTGAGTTGGGCACCCTGTTTTTATTTAAAGAAACAGGGAAGCTACCAAGGTCTGCTTTTTACAACACATTTTTGTTTGTGGAAGTGTATCATGGCACGAACAAAAGAGATTTTCTGAGGACCTCAGAAAAAGAGTTGTTGATGCTCATCAGGCTTGAAAAAGGTTTTATAAAACCATCTCTAAAGAGTTTGGAACTCCACCAATCCACAGTCAGGACACATTGTGTACAAATGGAGGAAATTCAAGACCATTTGTTACCCTCCCCAGGAGTGGTCGTACAACAAAGATCACTCCAAGAGCAAGGCGTGTAATAGTTGGCGAGGTCACAAAGGACCCCAGGGGTAACTTCTAAGCAACTGAAGGCCTCTATCTCATTGGCTAATGTTAATGTTCATGAGTCCACCATCAGAAGAACACTGGAAACAACAATGGTGTGCATGGCAGGGTTGCAAGAAGATACCCACTGCTCTCCAAAAAAGAACATTGCTGCTCGTCCTGCAGTTTGCTAAAGATCACGTGGGACAAGCCAGAAGGCTACTGGAAGGATTGTTTTGTGGACGGATGAGGACCAAACAAAATAGAACTTTTTGGTTTAAAAGAAAAGCGTTATGTTTGGAGAAAGGAAAACACTGCATTCCAGCATAAGAACCTTATCCCATCTGTGAAACATGGTGGTGGTAGTATCATGGTTTGGGCCTGTTTTGCTGCATCTGGGCCAGGACGGCGTGCCATCAGTGATGGAACAATGAATTCTGAATTATATCAGATAATTCTAAAGGAAAATGTCAGGACATCTGTCCATGAACTGAATCTCAAGAGAAGGTGGGTCATGCAGCAAGACAAGGATCATTTTCCTTGGTAAATAAATGGTAAAGTATAATAGCTTTGTCTGATTTGTTTAATTGGGATCTACTTTTTGGACTCCTTGAAAATCTGGTGATGTTTAAGGCCATATTTGTTCAGAAATTTTAAAATGTACAACTGTACGTTCAGAAAATCGGGTTTGACTTCACTGTTGTGGAACAGTAAGCCTCATAAAGCCACTGTGTACTCAAAAATCTTAAGAGCTTTAAAAGTGTTTAGTGTACTGCTTTATGACCTCTGTCGTTCATTATCATAGCCGTATCGTATTTCTCCAATTGTGGTAGTGATGTTGCAACTTCTTTACAGCACAGTTATAGTTACATCATGTCAGCACTTTTAAATTATAATTTGATAGTGTCTGGAAAGCAAATGGGCTAGACATGACTGGATAATAACTTTTTACTTTGGATATAAATAGCACAGGCTATTCCTGTTTCATTCAATTATAGCATTAATCTAATTGTCTTCTGCTGCTTCACAGGGTTTCTAAAGGTGTTGATGCTCAAACAGGCAGTTTTCTCATGTCACAGTCAGTGATTCAGAGGGCTTTAGTCCAAATTAACTTTTTAAACTGGAAGATTAATTGCCAAGGTGGATTTGCGTAAACATATGTAAACTGTACTCGGCGGTGTATACAAAACAAAGTGTGTGATCAGTATCTGGCTGTAAGGGATGAGTGCGCTCTGTTCAGCCCTTATTTGTTACGTATAAACCTCAACCATTAACCACTGTTTTGCAATCAGTAAGCTGTGATGTGAAAGTCAGGTCACTGCTTTAGGTGCTTTGCTCTGGGTGTCACATTTAATGGCTGGTGGATTTGTAATATTTGCACGGGACGGCATGGTGGCGCCGTTGTTTAGTGCGGTCGGCTAGAGGGATCTTTACATTTACAGCATTTAGCAGACGCCCTTATCCAGAGCGACTTACAATTGATACAGTCTTACAATCCAAGCAGTTGTGGGTTAAGGGTCTTGCTCAAGGACCCAACAGAGGCAGCTTGGCAGAGGTGGGATTTGAACCCTGGACCTTCTGGTCCAGAGTCCAGTACCTTAACCACTAGGCTAAAAATTGGACTTGGCGTGAAAAGGTCTTTACTCTGAGTATGTTTGGTTTCTCCAACATTTCTAAGATGTTCGCCATCATGTCAGTACGGACCAAAGTCTCTGAGAAGTCTCTCCAGCACTTTCTTGAGCCTATGCCACGAAGAATTAAAGAAGTTCTGAAGGCTGGCCCAAATTTCCCACACAATTCACTGTATTTTTGGCATGATTACCTTCCCAAGTGAGAAAAACAATGAGCAGAAGGGTTTTCTCATGCAGGTTTTGTGTCTGATCTTAAAAAGTTAATGCTGTCTGAGAAAACCAACACACACTGGATGACATTTTGTGTGGAGTGTTGAATCCTGATGCGAGTTGAATACTGATTGTGTCATTGAAGACCTGGTGAGACGTGGCTGCATCTCTACCAGAGGTAACCATGCAGGAAGAGGTGTCGTGCTGCTGGAACTCGTTAACTGCTTCAATGCAAAAAGGCTTCCCACAATTGAAAAGTTGTTTTCTGAAGTGGAATGGCCAGATGTTATTTTTCAACAACACAATGCTCCTGCCCACACTGTGAAGAAGTGGCTCGAGAACAAGTCCAGCTGGCTCATGTTTTGGCCTGGTCAGAGTTCAGATTTAATCCCTATAAAGAATATTTGCTCTCACATTAAATGCAGACTGGTTGGGAAATGTTTTTCAACTACTCATGCATTGTCATCGGCACCGAGTGGAACAATGCCGACCTTTCTTTCTGAAAAAGCTGCCTGTTTGCAGATGGCTTCAACATTTACAATGCTGTGGTTCATGCCAGGTTTCTTGCTAATGATTTGTGGTATGGACCATTAAAGGCTTTGTTGTGCCATTTTGGCATTGTGGGCTTGGACCCTTTTTAGCCTCGAGTCTCACCTCAATTAATAAAACTGTATTTAGCAATACCACAGTAGATTAGGGGTGTTAATAGATGTTTAGATGTTATCTGACCAAATGAAGGATCAATCTGTCCATCCTGGCCTTGCCCTGTGCTCAACGGGGTAGTCCCTGGACCCTCCTGTGACCCTTGTTGGGTAGAAACAGCCTTAAAGCAATAAATACATCAAGAAATGTAAGTGGATGAAAAATAATTAACGTCTTAGACCTGTCGTCATGCAAACAGCATACAGAGAAGAGTTTATTGGTTCATCGTTGAATGATGGGAACCATGCAGGAAGAGATTATGAGGAATTAGTGACACCTAGAGCAATGCTCTAATGTAAAAAAAATCTATTTTATCTGATGACGATAATGTTAAAAATGATGATGGGTCCTATTTAAAATGAAGTGTGGATGGAAATGATTGAATGAACGTGCTGGTAGTGACCTTTGTTCTAAAATTAGAACAAACTGGTTCAATACTAGTTTCTAAATTCACCTCATTCGGCTGATTTACTAATACTAAAGGTGTGTTGTTAAGTTGGCGTGGGAAGGCACACACTGCTCTTTAGTAGGTCTGTAAACATCTGCTCAAAAGCTCAGCACCTGAGCAACCTGGACAAACAAAAGCGAACTATAAATGAGCAGGGATCTCTGTTGACTTTGTGCTGAATTTTGTGCTGCAGTGTTTCGTGGAACACAACTGGTTCCATTTGATCGGGATCGTCTGTGGCCTGGCCATCTATAACTCCACCGTGGTGGATCTGCACTTCCCACTGGTGCTCTACAAGAAGCTTTTGGATGTTTCTCCTGTTCTCGATGACCTGAAGGAGCTGTCCCCGACCGAGGGCAGGTATGCAAATAAAAGCTCGCAAGATGGTCTGGAATGGCTCCACATGTTGTGATCCATCTGGCAGATCTCTGTTTGCGTTATTGCAGAAAATAAATGGCAGGAACAGCACCAGCAAATACAGGCTCTTCCAAAGTGTAGAAAATGGTTTCATCGGAAAGGTTGTAAATAAGAGCGAGTCTTTTGGATATTGTAAAGTAATGGATCTGGAGTTATTCCCGTGTTGGAATTGGCCACTGTAACCAGACCTGCCTTCTCGGCACAAAAGCTCCCTGGTCTTAGACTGCTCTTACGCAACAAGCTGTTATTGTGCAAGGTTTCATTAGCACACAGCAGAAACCCGGTGTCAACTGAAGGACGGGGGTCATTAGCTGCTAATTATTTCCAAATGACAGGAAAACAGTCGGCCCTTGGATCAGCGGGAGGTCATAATCAGGGTACGCACTGAGCAATGTCAGAGAAAGTCCTTGCTCCAGAGAAACAAACGAACGATTTAATTGCGTTTCAGTTTTTGATTAGTCTTCATGGGAGGGATTTTTATTTTATCTGCTGTTCTGTGAGACCTAGATTTTCTTTGAGAGATTACTTAAGTCATTCCAACATCACCACCACGTCAACGTTTGAGCCTGTACTCCCGAGACTTGAGGCGACGGACGTTTGAGATTGATATGACAACACAAACGCGTCCTTGCTGCCGAGAGATCAGTCTCACTTCAGGCACTTTTTATTCGTCCGTGTCCGTGGTGTTAACGCGCCTGGACTCCGGCGATCTAAAAATGGACCTGGTTTATGTTGGCACAGGGTGTGTGTTGCCCGTGAAAACAGTGATTAGTGCTCTGCCTTGTGTTGAGAAATGGAAAGCTACAGTCTGTCAGCACGTCTAATCCAGGTGCTTTGGGTCTGGAGGCCTCGGCTGGCGTGCTGAGATTAGACCGAATTTAATATGGATCGGTGAAGAGTGTGCAAAGAGCACATGTTCCCCAGATTCTCAAATAGGACATGGGTTACTACATATTTTATAAAAAGGGAAAACAGGGTTAGGTTGCTCAGAATAGCAGCATGGGGATTAGAGTCTAAACCGAGTTTTATGTTTTGTGGAGGATATTTTTTCTGACCCATAACTGAGGAAAGGGAAAATTGGTTTGAAGAGTTTAAGTACAAATCAACATGATATTATCCAGGTTAGGCTACTTTTTGGGTATAACCACTTATTTAATTTTCTAATTTCCTTTCTTATCTACTATTGCTGCTGTTTTTTTCCTTTCTGTTTTTGCTAACCTCTGCAGAAGAGGCTTTTTCAAATGTATAAAATCACTCCTCTTTCACCTCGTTATAGGTAACGTGTTTGCATTGCCTTTTCCACAGGAGTCTGCAGCAGCTGCTGGATCACGAGGGAGACGATATAGAGGACACCTTCTGCCTCAACTTTGCTGTAAGGAAACCCTTGAGAATTACCTGGATTACACTTTTAAAATCTGATCTTCATCCACATCTTAAGATTAAGCCAAACGAAATTTGCTTGAATCCTGATACTCAGTGGAACATCTGTACAAGCTGGAGGGTGGCACGGTGGGTACCACTGCTGCCTTAGTAAGTCCTGGGTTCAATCCCAGGGTGGAGCATCCTAGGTCCTTTGTGTGTGGTGTCTGCATGTCCTCCCTGTGTCTGTGTGGGTGTACTCCGGGTACTCGGGTTTCCTCCCACAGTCCAAAGACGTGCATTAGGTTAATTGATTATGGTAAATTGGTATTGGGTGTATATATGACTAGGCTTGATGTACCCATGTGTGTGTGTCGCTGAAATGGCCACTGATGCTGATAGCGATGTTAAATAAACCAACAAGCTGGAGATTTGTGCACCTCCGGGGATTATGACCTGCATTCAGTGTGTGATGTTTCGTACGTTTTAGTTAAAATCTTTAAGGATTTCAGCCTGAAATGTTAATAAACACAAAACCTGTCAGAATTCCCTTCCATACTCACTTATGGTGACTCAAGCAATGTCCTAACAGCTCCGGAGATCCTCCAAAAAAATAAAGAAAGAAATTTGATCAGGAATGGCCGTTTTGAAACCACTTTTTTGGAAGGGGAACGAAAACTTCCCTTCCTGCCAAGCATAACAATGGCGATAAACACACAAACTAAAATCCATGAAAGAGTGCGCTTGGTCTGCGACAGTGTTTAGGCAGGTGGTACGTGGTGGCACCAGTAACACCCACAGGAATGCCAGCACTCCGCAGGGCATTGCCGAGACCAAGCTGTCTGTTATTCACACAGTGGATTTGTGACTGGATGTTTATTAGCTGAAGTGCTTGTGCGTCTTTCTACAGATTAGCCGAGAGTATTATGGCGTAACAGAAGTTAAAGAACTCGTTCCTGGAGGAGAGAACGTCACAGTGGACAAGTCCAACAGGTTTGTGTGTGTGTGTCTGATTTGTCTCTGTGTGTGAGAGAGTTATTCATGGTTTGGAATTAAATTGTGAGATTTTATATAAACAGGCGTGGCATGACCACGGAAATCTGAAGCGGGCGCACACACATTATAATTGGACATTCCAGAAGGCTGCATGTCCAAATCCTCGTGGCATCATCCCAGAGGATAGTTGAATAAACACACGCTCATATGCTCACACTGCCAAAATGGAACAGATCCGCTGGCAGCGTCACAAATCAGCCATTTTAATGTCAGACTTTCTCCAGCTATTCGGAACATGGAGTCCTGCCGCACGGTTTCTGATCTTAAATCAGAGTGCAGCTGGCAAAGCTGTGTCCGGCGGGCACAAATGCCAGTGATGGTCTTCACACACTTAACGATGGATGTGCATTAAGGGTGTGTGCTGTGGTCATACTCTTATTAAACTCAGTATACAGTATTATAGCACAGCAGAATTGCCAAGGAAGCGTTTGTGTTTTGAACAGTTTGTGTAGCTCTTTGGGGCGTTGTGTTTGTGTAAGAAGTCCGTGTACAGTATCTTCTGCACAAGGTCGACTGCAGCAAAGCTCTTGTGCATGCAGATAAAGGCTCGCTCCTACACACATGCGTATTTCAGACTGTTATTAGATCTTTTGAGGAGATTATCCATCATCAGCCGGAAAGATTACCGGTTTTAATTCACTTTGGGCGCGTTTTGGGATTTATTTCAAAGCTGTGACAGACTGCAGATTCTGTGGAGTAGAGAGAATGGCGGAGTGGAAAATGATCCAGATACAAACCTCTGAGTTTTAGATTGATATTGATAAGAAAATAAAGTAAGAGAAGATTTGACAGGACTGTTTGAGGTTTCTTAATTAGGCCGCCATCAGGGCTGATCCTAGTTCAGTGTGTTCTTAAAAAAAATATCTCACCAAACAATATACCCCTGTGTAAAGTGGAAACGAGAGCCACTTGTTTACAGGAGAAGTCACTCAGATTTATTTCTATAGCACTTTTTACAATGGAGCATTGTCTCAAAGTCTGGTGCCCAAACTGGGCAAGCCGAGGGTGACGGTGGCAAAGAGAAACTCTCTAAACGTCTTGAGGAAAAAACTTCTCTTTGGATGGCTTTGGTTAAGGGCCTTTCTCAAGGACCAACAATGGCAGCTTGGCGGAGGTGGGATTTGAACCCTGGACCTTCTGGTACACCGTCCAGTAACTTAACCGCTAGGCTACCACAGTCACAGTTATTAAAATATAATATGGAGTAGACTAATAAACTGGAGATGATGTAATGTTATGAAGAGTATTATAAAATAGAAAATATGAAAAAACAAGCATGCAGCAGTTTGTGGGACTGTAGTGGTTAAGGTACTGGACTATGGACCAGAAGGTCCAGGGTTCAAATCCCACCTCTGCCAAGCTGCCTTAGCAAGACCCAATTGCTTGCGTTGTAAGATTGTATAATTTGTGAGTGGCTCTCGGTAAGAGCGTCTACTAAATGCAAAGTCAAAGTCAAAGTCAAATTTATTTATATAGCGCTTTTTACAACGCAGCATTGTCTCAAAGCAGCTTTACAAATATATTAGATCAAAGCCCTAGTTGAGCAAGCCTGCAGCGACAGTGGCAAGGAAAAACTCCCTTATAGGAAGAAACCTTGGGAGGACCCAAGACTCAAATAGGGACCCATCCTCCTTGGGCAGCCTAGATGTTAAATTACAATAATTGAAGAGTAAAAAATATATGTAAAGATAATACCCTATTTAAAAATTTAGGAATAGAATACTTATATAGACTAAGTTGATTGGACTAATAAAAAATAGAGAATAAGATCTATAGCATATAAAGAGTTATGATTGAATGAGTTTGCATGAACAGGTAGTCAAAGTGGAAGAGTCACTGGTTCTTTGTTTTTTGTCTTGTAGTTGTGTCCCGGAGTTTGAACAGGTAGTCCAAGTGGAAGAGTTACTGTAGTTTTGTTTTTTGTCTTGTAGTTGTGTAGTTGTAAATGCAATAACTGTAATGTATTTACCAGGGAGTCATTTTAACTATTGCTTATATTGATCCTAATGCTGAATCCATGTCGCGCCCGACCTGTCTGGCAGGCACTGTTGGCACCCGAATCCTTGTCAGCGCAGTGTTGGTCTGTCAGATTGGCACTGTGCTACCTGAATGCCCCAAATTCTGTTTAAATTAAATTCTTTATTTTTTATCATTAAATACCTGGTAATGAGCTTCGTGTTAGCGAGGTTTCTTGACGTCCACAAAGTCAGACGTGTGCGTGTGTGTGTGTGTTTGTTGCAGAGAGGAGTTTGTGCAGGCGTACCTGTGCTACGTGTTCAGCGAGTCGGTGCGAGAGCTGTACTCTGCATTCGCGAGCGGTTTCCTTAAGGTGTGCGGCGGCCGCATTCTGTCTCTGTTCCAGCCCTCAGAACTCATGGCCATGGTGGTGGGTAACAGCAGTTACAACTGGGAGGAGCTGGAGAAGGTAGGAGATGTGGTAAACGTGTGTTTCTGTATACATGGTGATTACTGCAGCTAATGGTCACTACACCTAACCCTAACCTTCATTCCAGCATCTTAAAGCAAATCTATTGGACTCGTTTGGCTTTTCAAAAGAAAGGTATGGTTTCTGTTAAAAATAACAACAGTTTTTCTCATGGGGACCTCCACATGGTCTCCCCAAGGCAAAAAAGTCAGATCTTTGTATCTTTGTTGGGGTATTAGGTCCCCGCAATGTAATGTAAATCTGACACACCCACATGCAGGACTTTCCATTTAGATGAATGACAATGAAGGACTATTGAAGCTAATTAATGCCACCCCTAACTAAAGCAAGTCTTTTGGCTCTTTCAGTCAGGAACTACCTGTCGTACAATATTCATTGTGTCATTCAGTCCTATGACACTTGACTAGGACCAGGGAGCTTATTATTACATGTAATTACCTGAAGGGCTTCGTCCAAACCAACGACGTAAATATTGCTCAAACTAAATAAAGGTTAATAAGAATATTAAAGATTTCCAGCACAGCAGATACGACACCTTCGTCTGAACGAGATTTGGAGTTAATTGTGAAAAACGTGTTGATTCTGCAGCATTTAGAGGCTCTCTCACAGCCACGTGAGTTGCATTCAGAAAGCTGTGCTCCTGGTGAGAGGAGAGAACCTACCGGAGAAGAGAGAGGAATTCCAGTGTGACCGGATGACTGATTTTATTTGTGATGACTTTTGTTAACACCCCCCATGTTCATGTTCATTTACTGCATTATGTCACGCGCTGTTGATGTTCTTTGCAGAACGCGAGCTACAAAGGCGAGTTCTCGGCCTCTCACCCCACGGTGCAGATGTTCTGGGAGGTGTTCCATGACTTTCCCTTGGAGAAAAAGAAGCAGTTCTTATGTAAGTGCTCCGATCCAGAGTGCATTCATTACTCTGAGCTGTACTGTGCGGTTTAGAGCTCAGGCGCGGTGCAGAGAGAAGCTTTAATGGGAACATTAGGAGAACGTGAAGATAATTACTGGGAACTGTTTTATTATGGGGTGTAAATGTCAAAAGCACAGTACAGCTCTATAGACTCATTTTTACCCCTGGTTGTGCTATAAACCATTTTTTATGTTAGTCAATGACCATCCATGTTAATGAATCATTTTCATAATGTGTTGCTGTTCTTCAGGGATCTACAGTAAGCTTTTTTTTAACCAAGGACCAATGGTGCTCCTGATATGAAATGAACAGGAACACACAAAGTCCAGGAGCTCAAACTTAACTTTTATTAATATATTTTTTGTTTTTTTCCTCCAAATTAGGCATGAATATAAATTTTGTTCAGGAAAGAACTGGACTAGAAAAATTCGTCTCTTTTTGTCAAGGCAGGGTGAGCAAATTACCCAACTTTGCTCATTGCGCGTCACAAGTAGGGAAATTAAGGAAGCAGTTTCCGAGATACTTGAAATACTTGAGATTCTGAAATACTTGATGGATTTTTATTTTAGAAGTTTGTACCCACGTGTATATAATTTAAATGCAGGATTATGTGGAAGACTATGTATGTAATTATGTAAATGTACTTCGTATGAATTTCACATTATACATCGACTCTTGCTAGTTCTAATCAGTTATGTCCAGTTGCCGGCTATTTGTGGTAAACCACAGATTTCATACATTTCTCCTCATGTTAGTCCTCATATTAGCTTCTCTGTGCATTTGGTCTGTTCCTCTTATCACATTTGATCAAAGATTTGCATATTACGATGTTCCTCCAAGTAGAAGCCGCAATGAAAGAATAAAATCGTGATAAAACTGCAAAGGCTAGAGTCCAGACCCATAAAACTCTGCTAGCGTTTGTTCTAAGGTTGGAACTGCATGTAGACACGTGCAGAGAGCTTGAACAATCTGTAGCACTGTCTCATTAACCAGTCTTAGGGTTCTGGTGTCGGTTAGAAAGCTCTACATAACGAGCACCCTACATAGGAATTAGGCAGCAAGGGCACTGGGTGTTGAGACAGACCCAATGAGTACAGGGTAACTGTTCTTGGAATTCTAGCTCGCACATTTTTTAAAAAGATTGCATTTGCAACCTTTTTTGAGCACAGTCCATAGCCCGGACAGAGCATACAGTAGATGTGTGGGATTATTTAAGAAACGAGCATTATCATTCACTGCTTGTGTGGAGTTGCAGCGGTACCTCGGTTCTCGACCACCTCGGAACTCGCCAAATTCAGTTCTCCACCAATTCTGAAAAATGTCTTGGTTGTCGTCGGTCCTGGGTGCACTTGCTTAAACTTACGAGTGGAGCTGCACAACTTGATTCACGAGTCACGATTCAGTACACAGTGATTCAGATTCACAATAGCCCTCGCTCAGAGAAGCGTAATGTACAGTAATTTATTCTTAGTGCAAATGAGTCCCCATGGGTCCTAAAATTTATAAGAGCCAACCGAAAGCAAAACAGGTACTGAATCCTCCAGAATGCAGGCTGCAGTTAGCTTAGCAGCTATGCTAGTGGCCGGATTTCACCAATAGAGTAAGTGTTGCTTTCACTTTCAATTCGTTACTCACTAAATGACACATTTTAACACTATTATAAAATGAGTTTTGGGTTAATGATTTTGGACAACTGTAGGTTAATGTCGGTGTTAATGTTAAACATTATCTAACTTACTTACCGTAGTATCCTTTCCATATCTTTGCTCAACCAGACTCTCATTAAACTCCTCAGTTCATGATCCATTTAACTTGAACATATCCCCATCATAAATCAGGGAGCACCTGTGCAATACAGCTCCCATTAATGCATATAATGCCTTATACAGGGGGGGATTTTTTGGGGGTCTGGAACGGATTTATTGAGTTTACATTATTCCTTATGGGAAACATTTGTTCGTTACGTGTCGTACCTGCCTTCTGGACCTGAGGTACCACTGTGTTTACATTTTCTTGAGGCAAATTAGACCAGCAGGTGTCACTAAGAACGTGTTAGAACGTAGTAAAACACCGAATCGTTTTTCAGAGTGATCAGATCAGATGATTAAAAGCCTCGGAAAGATGTTTCCCATCACCGGGTGTGTGCACATGCAAAAATGGACTGTGGTTGGCTAGCGGTTAAGGTACTGGACTATGAATCAGAAGATCCAGGGTTCAAATCCCACCTCTGCCAAGATGCCACTGTTGGGTCCTTGAGTAAGACCCTTAACCCACAATAGCTTGGAGTGCTCTGGATAAGGGTGTTTGCTAAATGACTGAAATGTAAAACATAAAAATGGAACCAAACGGCTAAAATATAGAGCGAATTTCTTGTGAATGCTTTGCGAATCATTTCTATTCTTCACTCCTGGGGTGAAACCCGACTAACGCCGGTCGCGCGTGTGTGATTGTTGCTGCAGTGTTCCTGACGGGCAGCGACCGGATCCCCATCCACGGCATGTCCAGCCTGCGCATCGTCATCCAGTCGACGTCGGCAGAGGAGCACTTCCTGCCCGTTGCCCACACCTGCTACAACCTGCTGGACCTGCCGTGCTACCGGACCAGGGAGACGCTGCGCTCACGGCTCACCCGCGCTATCGAGCAGTACGAGGGCTTCAGCCTGGTCTGAATGAAAGGCGCCGCTCTCACACTCTGCCGCACTTTCACCCCAAACACAGACGATGGGACAGAGAAGCCTCTCGGGGTCGGCCCGCCGCGTCTCGTCCTCCCGCGGGCGCAGGGTGGCTCCGTCAGTCAGCGCCAGCCGGGTCCCTCTGGAGGCCCCGTACTGAGGTTTGTGGATTAGGGGTGACTGTTTCTGCTTCGGGGTTCCTGAGATGTGGAGCACTTTTAACTGTGACGTTGCTTCCCCAGTTCTTGGACACCGGATGCTTCGGGTCTGGGGACCGATCCGAGCGTCCGCTTTATCGCGCCGGGCTTTGCGCCGCTGCTCTTTTATTCCTTTCGCGGTCCGGGAAATGTTCTGTATGGAGACAATCTGGATGACGGATCAACTCCAGAGCTAGTCGGTGCTCGAATTCGTTCCGGATTCCAAGCCTGCATCCAGATGCGCTGAGGCGCGTCCGTACTGCTTTTTCTTTCTTCGTGGTCAGCTCTTAAACGTAAGCGAGAACTGTCCGGCGCCTCGAGTCCCTCCGGTAAAGTCACGAACGGCAGCGTGGTTTGTGGGAGGAGTCCAGCAATAACTGGGTGGTGCTGTTGTGTGATTGGTCGATTTCTCTCTGACCGCCGGCCTATGCACAACTATTAATGCGCGAGCCGGTGCTGTGTGATGCGAGTCCGGTATCGAGAGAGGATCTTCCTGCTCCGGTTTGCAATCACGTCCTAAATCACGTATGTTTAGCGCAATAACTGACGTGACGTAATTATGCGAGAGCTGTTTACATGGTAGCAGCCGTCCTTATTCGTAGCCCCATGGCTAAGGGCCTTGCTCAGTTAAAATCCTCCGATCCGTAGTTCATTGGCAGAGAGTCACAGCCTGGCTCCCACCTGGGAGTAGTTTGTGTCGTGGCATCTCTGACGTATCCTAAGGGATTGGCATCACCTGTGAAATTGGCCGGATGTGAGGTCTAGGTCTCCTCGTGCTTGGTGTGTCAGCAACAGCTTCTTCTGACCCCCGAGTGATGTTCTTGGCGCCCCGTGTGAGGCAGAAAGGACCGGATCCGGTCCCTTGGCGCTGCCCAGGTTAAACTGGGACAAAAAGGGGAAAAAACTATTGATGCAGATTGGAAATAGGAGCAAGTCAATAAAAGCCGGCTCTTGGGTGGTACAGCCCATCACAGGGGTGTGCTGGGTTTGAATCCCAGTGCCGAGTTGTGCGCCACACTGACACGTAATTGTCCGTGTCTGAGGGAGGGGAGGCCGGCTTCTATGTTCCTATGTGCCTATGACTTGTGAATTACAGGACCTGGACTTTTGGGTCGCCCTGCAGATGGCGAAGTCCATATTGGTTTAAATTTCCGATTTGTGTTGGAGCAGGAAGATCACAGGACTGTACCGAAATTTAATCTGCAGCCCCAGTCAGGCTCTGAATGCTAAATCGGTTCATGTTTATTTCTTAGTGTAACTCTAATGCTTAATAACTCGTCCCAGATGCAGGGATGTTGGTGCCGCACATGACTCAGAACGGAGGACGACACGGCCGGCAGGCGTCTGATCCTCATTCATACAGAACCTGATGCTGGATTGCGTTGATTGCAGGAGTGTGGCATCAGTACTGTGTGTCAATAGCGACCAGGTGTAGATGAGGAACAGCAGAGAGTGTGTACACATCCGGGATATTCGGCATCCTGTCCTGTTTTGGGCTGTCTCGTCCTCCTCGAGCGTAATCAGCACCGAGCGTTCCAGTCCTGTTCCTTCCCGTCAGCAAACAAGGGCTTCGTATCGGCTCTCGGCGCGATCGGTTCGAAAGCATATTTACTTTTATACGTCTCTCAAATGGAATATATACGACGTTATCTATTTTTGTTTCCAGAGCTATTAAATAAAATCTATAATTCCACCTGGTCATGCGTGGTGTGCTCAGTAAAGGTTCTGTTCTGCTGTCCAAAAGTCTTAGGACGCGATTAGATTAGATATACCATTGTTTTAGCAACGGTATAGCGGTCATGTATAATTTTTTCAGACTCCTCATTCGAATACAAACAAAAACACTGAACTGAATCAGAAAAAGCTTCTATAGGCTACAGTTAGTGTGACTCACTTTAGAAGTTGACCCTTCTACAGCCTGTCGACAATGTGTTCTATGAGGTCATTATTCCATTGTGAGACTTTTGCACAGTGCTGTATATCCTCCTGAGAAACAGGAAAACTCAAGTTTGATCATTTCAGTGATTTTGAAATAAATTAAGTCTATAAGATGGAAAAAAAAAAAAAAAAAACCTCACACTTTTTTTTTTTTTTCTTTCAAAAACACTTTTTTATCAAATGTCCTTTATAAGGGACAACAGGACATAGTATAGTAATTTTCCTTGTCTTTTGTTTCCATTCTGCATCAGATCAAAAAATCAGTCCTAATGTCCAGTACAGAGGACTGTAAAAAAAAAGTACACTTAAGTGGTTAAACCCCCCCACAAATGATATATCAGTGTAAAGGCCTGGATGTCCTCTAGAGGGCGCATCAGCTTTTAGCTCTGAAGATTATATGGTTATTGAAATATTCTGTGTGAACTCATGTCCCCCACAGAGGACAAAAATGAATGAGCAGGTCTTACAACGTTATGGGCATGGGGAACTCCAGTTTTTTGGGGGCACTCCACGTTCACATGCAGAGACTAAACTTACCGATAGCAACGAGAAGTCGGTCATCTGTAACCAGCTGGCAATGGGTCGTCACATTTTTAATCGCCTCGCCTCTGTTTTTAGTAAGTGTCAAAGTGTCAGCCGAAAGTACTTCAAATGTAAATCTCATACAGGGGGAGGAGTTAAGGTCCATATCCTGTGCATTCTAAATCTTGTTC
Organism: Ancistrus triradiatus; assembly: GCA_025084515.1. NCBI lineage: Eukaryota > Metazoa > Chordata > Actinopteri > Siluriformes > Loricariidae > Ancistrus > Ancistrus triradiatus. The sequence goes on along the minus strand of JAJAGP010000037.1, from coordinate 170,708 downwards.
ATGTCATCCTTTTTTTTTTTGCTCCATGAAACACTTGTCCGGTGAGTAGGGATGGGCGATAAATAAAAAAAATACTATATCATGATAATTAAAGACATTTTCACTATATACGATATTCATCACGATGCAGTTCGTCCCAGTGTATTAGAATGAGATATTCCATTACCTTTCCCAAAGTGGTGCAAGACATTCCCTAGATGTGCATTTATGTCATTTAGCAGAGCCTTATCCGGAGCCACTTGCAGCTGATAGTCATACAGTCCAGTCATTTGTTGGTTAAGGGTCTGGGCCCAAGAACCCACCAGTGGCAACAGAGCTGGGATTTGAACCCTGGACCTTGTGGTCCATAGTTTAATGTCTTCTAACCTCAAGCCACCACAGTGCCGCATGATTAGGAGAAGTCAAAAACAGAACCAGAGGCCGGAATCTGTCTCCTTGGATGTGTTTTTTCTTAACAAACTTTTATGACTAAAAAGTCCTAAAAGTAGAAAAAGAGAACCCAGTTAAACAAATGAGACAAAAATATTATACTTGGTTATTTATTTATTGAGGAAAATGATCCAGTATTATATATTAGTGAGTGGCAAAAGTATGTGAGCCTTTGCTTTCAGTATCTGGTGTGACAAATATATTATACTTGGCTTTATTTATTATGAGGAAAATGATCGCTAGTTATTGATATATTAGTGAGTGGCAAAAGTATGTGAGCCCTTGCTTTCAGTATCTGGTGTGACCCCCCTGTGCAGCAATAACTGGCAGCTAAACGTTTCCTGTAGCTGTTGATCAGTCCTGCACACCGGCTTGGAGGAAAATTTTAGCCCATTCCTCCGTACAGAACAGCTTCAGCTCTGGGGGATGTTGGTGGGTTTCCTCACATTAGCTGCTTGCTTCAGGTCCTTCTACAACATTTCCATTGGATTAAGGTCAGGACTTTGACTTGGCCATTCCAAAACATGAACTTTATTCTTCTTTAACCATTCTTTGGTAGAACGACTTGTGTGCTTATGGTCACTGTCTTGCTACATGACCCACCTTCTCTTGAGATTGTTAGAATCAGGTGATTTGAGGTTCACATACTTTTGCCACTCACTAATATGTAATATTGCATCATTTTCCTCAATAAATAAATGACCAAGTATAATAATTTTGTCGCATTTGTTTAACTGGGTTCTCTTTATCTACTTTTAGGACTTGTGTGAAAATCTGATGATGTTTTAGGTCATATTTATGCAGAAATATAGAAAATTCTAAAGGGTTCACACTTTCAAGCACCACTGTATTCTTCAAATAATGTCTTAAGAATTACCTTTTTTTTTCTTAACTCTTCTTAAGAACGATTCTAAGAGTGGTATTCTTGAACGCGTTCTTAAATGTTTTCTTAACCTTACGATAGCCTCACACTCGTAGGCTGTAAGAGAAAATTAAAACTTTAAACAGTTTACTTACTGGAAATAAGGCTTACGTTTCAATTTAAATGCTTAAAAGTCTTTCCAGTGAAGGTCATCCTTAAAATATAAAAAATCTACATTACTTATAAAGTTTTTTCGTAAGAAAGCTGTCCCCTTTCCTCCTCTACCTTCACAGCTGGTGTTAAGGCTTTGAGCATTCTATGACCATAACCTGCAGTCCTAGTGTGTCTACAGGGGCTAGACCTCAGATTTTGTTCCACTACTTCCTGATGGGTGTGGCTAAAATAGCCGAATCCACTCGCTGGAATTCGCTCCCACAAAGAAAACACCAGAGCCGTGAGTTCAGTAAAAATATCCATTTCTTTGAAGTCATATTTACAAAATACAAATAAATCATGTACTAAAATGTACACACACAGTCATTATAAAGCATCAGTGTTCACGTTCAGTACAAACGAAGGTCCCACTGCGACTGTCCATCATACAGAGACGAGCAGACCTTCATCTCTCTCTCAAAAACAAAAACCCGGCAGCCAGAACCCTATTGGCCCGTGTCACTGTCCCACAGAACAATCTGCTGCTTGTAGCTTATGGTACATAAAAGAAATGCAGACACACATGAAGGGGGAAGGTGCTGTGTGTCCTCGCTTCAGGATGGTGATTCGAAGATGATCACCTGCTCATAAATACACACTGATATCTGAGTTAAGTACAGCATGGAAAGAGTATGAAACCCGTCGGTGTTGCACGGAGACGTTTGGGGAATCTGGCACAGATTTAGAAGCAGAACGCTTTTCCCTGAAGTCACACAGCTGTCGTTCAGGAACCTGCCACGGTCCTGTGCTCAGACTGTACAGCCCCATCACATCAAACTCATTAGGGATGCACCCTTAAGCAAAACCACGTCTTTAAACACCGAGCTCAAACCGATGGTGGTTTTTCTTCACTTGCTGTTGGATGGATATGTGATTAAATCTTACCCTCGTCTCTGGAGAACCTGAACCATTTCCACCCATAACCTGCTCAAACCGAACCGAGAGCGGAGGAAGCGAGCAGCATTTTAAATGACTAGAATTGTGATACTATTAAAGCGTTTGAAGCTTTGGATTTTTGATATCCGGCGCTGAGAACATCCTGGTGGGATCTGGCCCAAGAACCCACCAGTGGCAGCAGAGGTGGGATTTAAACCCTCGACCTTGTGGTCCATAGTTTAGAATCTTCTAACCTCAAGCCACCACAGTGCCCCACGATTAAGAGAAGCCAAAAACAGGACCAGGCTCCAGATTCACGAAAGTTTCTTAAGAAAGAAAATCTTAATGTTTTTCTTAACAAACTTTCATAACTTTTTTCCTAAGAACGAAGTCCTAAAAGTAGACAAAGAGAACCCAGTGAAACAAATGAGAGAAAAATATTATACTTGCTCATTTGCCAGATTCTCATCTGTTTATCATCTTCACCAGTTAACCCTTTCAGTCCTGCGCTTGCTTTAATGCAGCAAAAGTTTTCTGTGCAGTAAGTTTGAGAGTCAAAAGAATATCAATTTTCAGCGATCAAAACACTGAAGTCCGAGCTTCAATTTGATTCCAAATGATTCATACATACTGGAATCGTGTCAGGCTGAAACGAAGCTTTCAGTTTGTTTGTGCGTTTGTTTGTTCCCTAAGCTCTGTTTTTGTTCACTATCTGGGTTCGTCTCCTCTCTCTGGTCCAGCCTGACTGTATTTGGTCATGAATTTCTTTGTTCCTCTTTCAGCTGGACACTGAAAGTGCTGCTTTTGACCATTTTTGGTGCGTCTCTAATATTTCTAAATAACAACAAGTTTCAATTTAGCCTTAACCCAGTCCAGTTGGCTTGGATCCCCAAGTCTCTGGCTCCTATAGCCAGAGAAGCTCTTGTACAGGATTTCTGCAACCAAGCAGGATCGGTCACTTCAGTAAAAATATTACTGGTATCGCTTTTGCTCCTGGCTGGTTGAACAAAAATCCTTGCACAGCTACGTAGGGTAACTTTCGGCTGAACGCCATGGTGGCAGCAAGTCATCCTTCACTCACTGTCTCATTCACATTTGGGAGTAAAAAATGCAGAACTCCACACTATTCAGAAGTCAGGTTTGAACCTGGGTTTCTGGAACCGTGGCACCAGCACTACCTGCATTTCTGACCCCAGATCTTTGTCTAATAGCCGTCCAGTACAGTTACTGTAATGTATAATGTTTCCTTATACACAACTACACTCAGTTATCTGAATGTAACTCGCTCCATGGAGCATCATTTACTTTCAGGGAAATAATAGTAGTGCAGAACATTGTGTGATTGGCTCCGACGAATAAGGTCTCCATCACCTGAACAAACCCGCATTCCTTTTATAGGATTAAACGACAGACTAAATAAATAACCATTATATTATTATATAACATTATATTACGATTAACCACTGAGCTGAATGAAAGTGGAGGGTGTCGGTAGAGGCAAAAGACATTCGGAACACCATCTACTAATCTTCCTGATTCATTTTGTTGGACTAATCTCATACGTTAAAGCTGAATTTAGCGGGGTTCAGCTCTATGCAAACAAATCTGGTTTGATTTACTTCACACAGTCCGTCTACCTTTAACAAAATCTCTCCAGGTCTCGGCTTCTGACAGTCAGAAAGACACCAGAACGCATGGAATTCTAGATGGGAACGTACTTTCAGTGAATTCTGCTTGTACAGCAAACAAGCTTTTCTTCCTGACAAAGGAAGGGGTTTAAAAAGGCATTCGACCTTCAGGTCTAAGCTAGGATATGATACAAGGCCAATAAATACACACTGTATGAGTTATCAGCCAGGGTTCGAGTCCCGGCGGCGCTTTCCAATGGGGAGATACCAAAAGGAGGGAGCACGCCCGGTGAATTCTGGGATAGTCTGAACCCTACCACAACCCCGACCCAGATAAGTGGGGCTTGAACCGGAAAAATATACAGTCAACCCTCCTTAGGTGTGGATTTGAACTCGGAGGTTTCGGCTACCCGCGAGCAAGCGTCGTTTGAAAATATTGGGTTAGATTGGCTTCATCCAGCGTGTCCATGCTGGAGAAATATCGAGTTTGGTATCGTCTGTGGGGGGGATTGTGGGTCGCTGTGTGTGTGATGGAGCTAGATATGATGTATATGATATATAACACATGTGTGGTGTCTAAGGTCCTCTGCTGTAGATGCTCCAGTGGTTCAGATTGTCCTCGATAGGCAGTTTGATTGGTTCGAGATGTGTGAGCAGGACGTGGGTTTGAGCAGAAGCAGAGATCTCTCACTCTGAGCATGTGTGAGATTGTTACAGATATCCAGCAGGAGGAGGAGGAGGGGAAGAAGATCTGCCAGAAGCAGTCTTGGCGTCCTCTCCGGTCTAATATGGGCGTGAGAGCCACAGATGAACCGCGAGGGATAAGATCCCGCCGTCTGTGCTTCTTCCAGTTCGACAGCATGGCTCTCTGCGGCGAGCGCTCGCCCTTGTGCTTTCAGCTTTCCAGTCCTGGAGATGGTTGGACGCTAGATGAACTTGGACGAATCTCTTTTGCTGATGAGGACCTCCAGCAGGCGGAGCTTAGCCTTGACGTGCTTGTATTCGTTGTATTCCACCGCTAAGGGCGAGCGATCCTCCTTCTGCACGTTTCTGCAGGGAGAGCAGAGGTACAGAGGTACTTAATGGAGGTACTGATAAGGTTTCTAATTTATTTATAAGATGTGTAATTATCTACAATGGCTTCCTATAAGGCAACACAACACCACCAGCAGAGCTACACATACAATCATGTTTCCCCTAATAAAAAAAACACCAGCCGTCACTGAGACGGACACAGCAAGCAAGGACAAAAGTCTCCTGCTCTGTTACATCAGGCTGAAGAACTAACAGTATGAAGTGTTTTGCTTAAACTGAAAACAATTAGGCTTGAAATGGATAATTACATTATGTGGCCTAATGCTAGACCAGAGCAGAGATTTAATGCACCGGCAAATAAAGCCCACGTCTGTCATAAATAATTCAGTACTAGTATTAATAATTGAGGCTGATGAAGGACTGATGAAGTGCACAGCCGCTGCAGGATTAAATAGAGCAGACTGGCTCTTCCTCTCACCTGCCGTTCTGCCTGAAGAACTGGTCCTCAAACTCGCGCAGGTTCTTGCGGATTCGTTTCTTTTCCTCTCGCGCTTCTTGCAGCTGCTCTACCAGCTCCTGCCTGTGTGTGGAAGAGAACGAGGATGTTACAGTTCGCCCACGGAACGCCTAAGAACAGCCACTGTTGAGCGCGTAAACAAAAGCCTTAACCCTCGTCTGTGTGAGGCGCCAGTCCCGGGTCACTGTTGTAGTGCCAGGCGTTTGTCCCCCTCATCCAGCCTCTCGCCCTTATACACGGCCAACAGTGCCTGTTGTAGACTGTTATAAACGCACCCCTTAACCTCCACTCGGGATTTGAACCCAGGTCCTCGGGAACTGCCATTTGCGGCATCTGGCTCTACCCACTGTGCCACCGAGGCTGCTCATGGTCATATTTATTCATTTTATTAACTGGATGGAAAGCTACATTTGGTCGAGACTTGTAGCCTTACAAGCTAGTATTACAGTAGATCTTAATAGCTGTGCTTTCAGAGTTCCTTAAGCTTCAGTTCCTTATCTGCATTCATTCCTGCTCTCCAGCCCAGCCTGACCTTTTTTGATCAGAACATTTTTACATTTACAGCATTTTAGCAGACGCCCTTATCCAGAGCGACTTGCAACTGATGCAACCTTACAGTCCAAGCAATCGTGGGTTAAGGACCCAACAGTGGCAGCTTGGCAGTGACCTTCTGGTATGTAGGTTTAAGGTACTGGACTCTGGACCAGCAGGTTCAGGGTTAAAATCCCACTTCTGCCAAGATGCCATTGTCCAGTCAGAAACTGATGTCTTTCTCTTTGACTATGAATCACTCTGTAATGGTAATGAACTAAAAATGATTGGACACGAATTATTTCACTGGGTGATTCAGAATAAAGAATTTGTTACACAAGGTGCTAAGCGCTGAACAGGACACTTTCCACTGGCCATGGCAAGGAACATCAAAGCAAATCAATCCAACCCATCAAACTAATTCTAATCCGATGTTCAGCCGGTTAAAGGCACTAATTACTTGGGTATATCCCAAGGAAAAAACAGACAAGGTAGGAGTATGCTGGACGGACTGACTCTCCTCACTCTCTTAGCTCCAAGCTGGGCTAGCTTAGCTTTTTCCCATCGCTCTGAGCTTATGTACACAATTTATATTCATTTCATTATTATCATCAGCTCATGTAATCAAATCTCTCCATTTTTTTCACCTTGGCATCACATGGCACTCACATGGTGGCGGCGTGCAGGTTGGACAGCCTCATGTCTGTGGTGTTCTTTGAGGGTGACAGCTCGTCTACAGGCGAGATAAAGCCATCCATGTCCTCGTCTAGGTGTTCCAGAAATCCCAGCATGCTCAGCTCGGGACGCACCAACTGCGTGACCGGCGTCCTGTTGTTGTCGTCGTCGTCCGAGCCGTCCTCTTCCTCCTGTGGGGCCGAGAACGAATCGATATTAGGTACACGGGGTGAAGCCGGTTGTTCAGGTCAGCTCCATGTGCTCCATGCAGAGGTCACACAATCAGCGCTGTGATCATTTAATCAGAGCCGTGCTCGGCAGGGTGAGGTCTGTCCAAGAAGCTTGGATTGTCGATCGTGATTAGTCAGATCTAGCTCTACTCATTTCTCACAATCACCATCTTAATAAAGGATGATTCTTCACGCGGTTTCTCTCACACGAACAGCATGGCATGCAGAAACACATCCAGCAATCACTCGGAGTGAAATCACACAGCACTCCCACTAGCTACTGATTTGGCTCTGGCGTCTGACTCGTCACGCCCAAAATCAATCAGGATTCAGTTACAGTCAGGCCATTCCGGTTGAGCAGGAGCTCGTCACCTGGGTGTGGTCGAAGAACAGAGCTGGGACCCCCTCGATGATGGGCTGCAGCTGAGGGCATCTGCGCTTGCTTGAGGGAGAGCCCTGCTTTGGGTTTCATAAGGAAGGAACCACTCAGTACACCGAACCCATAACAAGCCAACAGTCCAGATCATTCACTATACAAGCTGTTTGATGTTTATCCAAGACATTTTGCCAGTTATTTTGCCAAAGAAATGATTGGGAACAGTCAGAACTGCACTCTGCATGGGATACCAGGCCATAGCATGGCACCACAGGGGTCGCTGTTACAGCATAAAGGGATGACCCCTCGTCTTTACTGGTAAGTTAACACCGTTCATCATATTTTTCATGGCTTGACCCTGTGAAAGTCCCACAATTATAGACTGTTATAGGCCAAGATGCTGTAGTAAATCATTCTGAACACTGTAGCACTCTGGCAAAAATGTTGCAATGAAATAAGATGACAGACATGATGAAAACAATGTTAATGAATCATGCGCCAATTCCTTCACATACAGTGGTGTGAAAAAGTGTTTGCCCCCTTCCTGACTTCCTATTTTTTTGCATGTTTGTCACGCTTGAGTGTTTTGGAACATCAAACCAATTTAAATAATAGTCAAAGACAACACAAGTAAACACAAAATGCAGTTTTTAAATGAAGGTGTTTATTATTAAGGGAGACAAAAATCCAAACCCTTGTTAAAATACAACTATGGTCTATCACACCTGAGTTCACTGTCTCTAGCCACACTCAGGCCTCTTGCCACATCTGTTCTCAATCAGGACATCACTTAAATAGGGGCAAAGTGAAGTACACCAAAAGATCCTTAAAATCTACACATCATGCCAAGATCCAAAGAAATTTCAGATCTATCAGTCTGGAAAGGGTTATAAAGCCATTTCTAAAGCTTTGGGGCTCCAGCGAACCACAGTGAGAGCCATTTTCCACAAATGGCGAAGACATGGAACAGTGGTGAACCTTCCCAGTAGTGGCCGGCCGACCAAAATTACCCCAAGAGCGCAGCGACGACTCATCCCAGAGGTCACAAAACACCCCACAACAACATCCAAAGAACTGCAGGCCTCACTTGCCTCAGTTAAGGTCAGTGTTCATGCCTCCACCATAAGAAAGAGACTGGGCAAAAATGGCCTGCATGGCAGAGTTCCAAGACGAAAACCACTGCTGAGCAAAAAGAACATTAAAGCTCATCTCAATTTTTCCAGAACACATCTTGATGATCCCCAGGACTTTTGGGAAAACATTCTGTGGACTGACAAGACAAAAGCTGAAGTCTTTGGAAGGTGTGTTCCATTACATCTGGCATAAAAGTAACACAGCATTTCAGAAAAAGAACATTATAGCAACAGTAAAATATGGTGGTGGTAGTGTGATGGTCTGGGGCTGTTCTGCTGCTTCAGGACATGGAAAACTTGCTGTGATAAATGGAACTATGGGTTCTGCTGTCTACCTTTCTCACACAGGGCCATGTAGGTTTTTCTCCCTAAATAATAAACACCTTCATTTAAAAACTGCATTTTGTGTTTACTTGTGTTGTCTATGACTAATATTTAAATTGGTTTGATGTTCCGAAACACTTAAATGTGACAAACATGCAAAAAAAAAAAGGGAATCAGGAAGGGGGAAAATACTTTTTCACACCACTGTATTCTGTGTAATTGCACTCTATGCGATCATGTTGTCTGAACATCATAGTATATACTTTATATACAGTACCTATATATGTACATATGCAAAGTTACACTACATAGACAAAAGTTTGTGGACACCCCTTGTACAACCCCAAATCAGAAAAAGTTGGAAAAGTATGGAACTTGCAAGTGGAAAATAAAATAAAATAACAATGTTCGATATATTTACTTTGACCTTTATTATCTTAGGAGCAAAAATGGGCAGAGGATCTCCAGTTTGTCAACAGATTCCCATGAAAATGAATGAAATGTTTAAAACCAATGCTCCTCAAAGAAAGATTGGAAGGGATTTGCATATTTCTCCCTTTACAGTGCATCATATCATTAACGATTAAAGGTATCTGTAGGAATTTCAATACATAAAAGGCTCGCCCTGAAAACAGACCTAAATATGACTTAAGATATTTGAAATATGAACTATTTACAAATCAGTTCAGCACCGATACTGGATTGTATTAAAATTGACGCAAAAAAATTGGTTCCCTCCAGAGGTCGCACATTTGTCGGCCCTTCTGAACGAGCAACTGACTAGACAACATGAGTGTGATTTCATGCACTTAATAATCCGATGCCTGCAGAAAATCCGATTTTGTCAGTAATCAGAACGCTCTGGATCTGGACTCGGGCAGTAATTGGATTTCCACTTTGCAACCAGCCAATAATCTCACAGAAATAAGTGCCATGAACTTTAAATATGTATTTTCTCTGGTATATACTGCATTTCAGTCTCCACAAAGTTTGCTAGCCATTTCGCTGCCATTAGTTCCGTGGAACGTTTAATTCCAAGGTTGCCAGATCCCGCGAGAAAAACCCTCGATTCACAGTCAACGAAAAAAAAGAAACCAAATAAAAGCCAAATCTTTAGAACAGGCAGACCTGGCAACCATGTCGTATTAGGAAATTGGGTAATTGGTATACGTGCTATGAGTAATCCGATTACTGGAGTAAAATCCAGCTCCTTTCATTGGATTTCTTAATCTGATTTCTAGATGCTGCATACATGCCCTCTTGAATACTCAGATAACTGCAGAAATCTGATTATCGGATTATTACGTTCACGTAAAGGCACTCTGAGGCAACGAACAATTCTCAGCAGCGTTGCTCTTGGGCTGTTTGACCCTCTTACGAGAATAACTTCCTAACGAGAATAATCAACCAACCAAATCCGAGTCAGAACCTGGCACTGATGAGGCACTAGAGAAGGACGAACACACACCGAACAGATAAAGGCAGTACTTACAATGACGGGAATGGTGGATGCTCTGCACAGGATCTGTTTGACGAGGCGATATCGATCATACAGTGGCTTCATGAGCTGCCTTTCAGTCTTGGTGATCTTGAAAAGGTGGGAAAGAACAGGACAGTTCAATCACCTGACACGTCTTCAGTCTCAATCAGACTGTAATGTGAATGCTGCAGCAGGTACTGTCTGCACTTGTGCTTTTCCTTTCTGAATGGAAATCAATGTCTGGATGAATAAAGGAGGCTAAAGGGAAAACGATCTGGATTTGACCTTGATATTGAAGAAGAGACACTGAATGACACAGCAGCCCAATCAGGCTCAGCTTTTATCACTAGTACAAGTGTCTCTGATAGCCTGAATGACCTAGAGCAGAAAATCGCTGGGTATTGAATGACTTACGCTTCTCATACCTGTGCCCAGTAAGCGCCACGCCCTCCCCCTCCACGCTTAATTTGTGTTTGAATTCATTTAATCGATCCCTACATTCTTCCTAACATACGAAACATTGTACTGTGCGAAAGTTTTAGGCCTCCATTAGATATGTTGTTTTAGCAATGGTATAATGACTATATATCACTTTTCAGTCTCTTTATTTCTTTATTAAGATACTGACGGAAAACAGGAAATATGTACACAAAGTTAAAAAAACACCATTTTCAGAACAAAATGCGGGCAAAAACCACCCTGAAAAAGTGCTCCCCTTCCAGAAAGATCATCCCTAATCAAGCTTCTTCAGACTGTAGAAGCTGTTTTTTCTTTTTTTTTCCAGTTTTGTAATACTGCATCCACATTTCCTGTATTTTCTTGTTGCATTCTACTAAAGACAAATAATTATACGTGGTCATTGTACCATCGCAAACAGCAAATCTAATGGTGGCCTGAGACTTTTGCACTCTACTGTATATAGCACCCACAGAGTTCAGGGTAACTGCAGGTGAACACCATGGCTGGCACATGCTGCTTCGAATAAAAGTGCCCAATGAATACTTTGCATTAAATAGGTATCATTCTGCTAACCGCTGTTTTTTTATTGAATTATTGCAAAGAAATAAAAGCATTCTGCGCCAGTTTATAATGTCAACTAGAGAAAAAAAAGCTTTAACATCACATAGAAGCAGGCCAAACTTGAATCATGATTAAGGAGATAAAATTGGGGTGATTAAACATTTTAATCATTTGACAGCCAAATAACAAAACAATATTAATGATTCTAAAGGAATTCAGACCCTAATGTGTCGATTAGTTGTGTAACGTATCAACAGTCCTGTACAAACATTCCATTGCACACACACACACACACACACACACACTCACCGGTCTGCCATGGATACCCTCATAATAGAGCAGCGCTTTCTGCAGAGCTACTTTCTCAGCACCAATCTGTTCTCGGGTCATGTCCTGTTTTTGAAACACAGAGGTATTTCCGTCACCAAGCTGAATTATTTATTATGCCCAGACACACGCCTAGTGGTTCTGGAACAATGCTATGAGGGCAGTACATGTTCTAAAAAGAACATTTTGAGAGTAATAGGTCAATAACTAATGATGAATAAAGTGGGAAGGTGGGCCTGTACATTAGAAGGGACTCGGATGATAATATAGTCCCGACAGGACTGGAACATTTCCTTTATTTGGAGGTGCTTTGGTGGCGCAGCGGTAATTCACTAGATCACCACCATAGACACCCAGGTTTGAGTCTTGGTGATGCCCCTAATGGTCAGGTAAAGACATACAGAGAGGACAGGAGGCCTGTCAGCGATTCTACTCTGCTCAGGGCATGCATACACCTGCAGCCAGTGCTCTCTGGGAAAAGCTACAGACCCCCCAAAAATGCAAAACTAGGCACACTTTCTTGAATATGTTTTTAAACAAAAACTCTTTTAATTAAACGAAATGACTAGACAGTACCAGAGGTTTAAACTTGTAAATAAGATGCTCTGTTGTAGCTTCAGCATGTCTTAACTAACCGAGTGAAAACGTTCCTTTTTTATTTCTGAAGAATACCAATGCAAAACTAGATCTGCATTTCCTGAAGGAACTACATCAGTGCACAAAATGTTGCAATACACTTTTGGCCACGTGGTTTTATGTCTCAATACTTTTGGCCACACACGGGGAGGATTGCGCACGCAGCTCCTCTGAGTCTGATTATGAACATTCCGTCGTTTCATTTCTATGGGTGATTTCTAATTTCAAAACTTCATCTACTAGACACTATTCATCAGATCGACTCCTAAAGAAGATAGCACACCACAGAGCATGCTTATCTGCGCAGGTTAAGTTGTCTGTAGGTTAAGTGGTTTTCATCACAGAAAAGTATGGAAGAATAATAATAATAACAAGAAAAGAGATGGCAGTGAGTTCTTTTCGAGCACTGAATAATAATGTGTACTTATTACACTTAATGATTAGGGGAGCGTGACGTACGACGTACGACCCCCTGGTGTTCAGGAAATGCAGTCGCATCAGATGGAGCAATAAGCAGAAGGCCATCGTTTATGTCCTCGATGCACTCAGTGACATTTTTGCATCGGTACGCATCATTACACCCCTAGTATTTGCATGCTCCTGCTCTGGAGCTCACCTTAATGTCCTCGGGTCGGCCGGCCTCGGTGCGCTTCTCCTGCAGCTTGTTCATCACCGCCTCCAGCGTGTTCTCCACAGGAGGTTTGGGTGCCTTCGGCTCGCTGACTTTCTTCTCCAGCTGTGAGCCGAAGCTCTTGGGTAACGTGTTGCTACGCTGCCTGGGCAGAGGAGCCAGATCCTCTTCTGACTTCTGTAAGTGGTGCTCTGTCAGAGGTGCGAAGGAAATGAAGTGGTTGTTTGTGTTCTGAGATCCACTGCCAAGCAAGCCCACGACCGAGCACTCACTTCCCCTCACTGACTAACTAATCCCCATGGCTGAGACGCACTTGAACAAGAGTCACTTAAGAGACCACCCGAGTGCTAAACAGAACCTTTGTGTTTATTCCACACCCATATGACAACATAAATAACATCCAAGATAAGAGATCTGTTGGAATATGAGCGGGGAAAACAAGTAACACTTCTCAGACGGTGTTGCTCTTGAGGATAAATTCTCAACTGTATGAGCCATGGACTGGAAAACTAGACTTGTTTAATATTGCTGTATATAAAATGCAGAACGGATTCTGCTTAATCTTAAAAAATCATTACAGTAGTGGGACCTTTTAAATATGAGGCCCTAAAGAGTCTGGTAAGCAGCTCGTGACGTCCAAGATGCTGTTACGTGACTAATTTTCACAGTTTATTTCACAAAAACGTCACGAGCGTTGGATTATGCAGTGTTGGATTATTATAATTCCCTATCGGGGCTTTAAGAGGTTCAGGAATACCTTTGAGGTCTTTGCGAAGCTTGGCCAGCTCATTCATCCACCTCAGGACCTCGGGGTTGGCGGCTTTGTCGCTGTGTGAGGGCTGCAGAGGGAAAACAGAGCCTGTTATCGGGGTGTACGGCGTCAATATCAATTTATCTTCCGTTCTTATTACAAATCTGTGGAAAAGTCCATTTCTGGTAATTCCTTTTACATTCAAAGGGGGAGCTCAGATGCACAGACTGTATATAATGATCGGACCTTTTGCTCTGGGTTAAGCTACTTTATCTTTTTGTCTTTGGCTTTTAGTGCGGTTACTGTGGTCTGGTTGTATAAGAAGGACTTATTCTGAACAGCCTGAAGGTCATGATCATTGACTGGGACTGTGGTGGCCTTGCGGGAAAGGTACTGGACAAATCCCACCTCTGCCTATCTGCCACAGTTGGGTCCTTGAGCAAGGTTCTTAACCCACAATTGCTTGGACTGTAAGACTGGATCAGTTGTAAGTTGCTCTGGATAAGCATCTGCTAAATGATAGAAATGGAAATCATTGACTACAGCTCAAAACAGAATTAAAACTGAAGTGTGATTGATGGGATCTTCCACACAAAATATGCTTTTTTGACCAGCGAAAATGCAACATTACTTTATTTGCCCCGTCTTCAACTTTTGCACCTCTGTGAGCGGGTCCCAGCAGCAGTGGGACTTAGTACCCGCTCAGTTACCACCAACCAAACAGTGCCAGCCCTGCCTAATGTTCGAACCCGAGTCAACAGAACATGCTGTTACCTTCATGCCACGGGGGCAGTGCTAGTGTGTTTTATAGGACTGTGGTCGTACCCTGTATTTGCGTTCGTCCTCAAACTTCTCCTCGAACTTCCGGATCTTCTTCTTGAGGTTGTGTATCTTTTTAGTGAGCTGGGTGGACGTCAGCTCTTCCCGTTCGTTGTCGCACGAGCCCAGTGAAGAACTCCGCCGCCGGCTGAACACAGAAGATAATGATTAAGCCGCTCAGCCTGAATGCTTAACCCGATCGCTCAACCTCAACATTTTCAGCTCTCTGAAAGCCGAACATTTAAACACGATAACGTTAAACAAGCCAACTCTGAGTACTCAGCGTACTCTGAGCAAGCAGCTGTGTTCCACACAGTTCTTCACACGCACTTAATAATCCGATTATAATCAGATTTCTGCGGTGATCGGATTATTCAAGGGGTCATGTATTGAAAAGGTCTGGAAATCGGGGCACGAAATCCGATAAAGAGAACTGATTTTGGCACATCCGATATTCTGGTTTCAATCAGTTTTCAGCCTGTGCCTGCATGCCAGATGGTTGGATGGTTGCATGCATGGATACATGGTTGCCAGATCTGCTTATTTTGAGAGACTTGGCTTTTTTGTGCTGTTATGCCATTGACCTGTGGCTTATTTTTCTTGTGGGATGTGGCAACCTGAAATTAAAAGCAGCACGGACTTAAACGCAGCATGCTTTTGAGGAGACTGGGAACTGCAGGTTATGTCACATCCTTTACTGACTGGATGCAAAGGAGAAATTATTGCCCGGGTCATGTAAACCTGGAGGTTTCCCATTGTCTGATTACCCGAGTGCATGTAACACACTGAGTGACAGAGAGAGGGTTACTTATCTGCATAATAAATCCAATTTATTATGTCCATTCTGATGGCTTTCTTACTTGTGTCTTTAAATGATCATGGCTTCTGGTAAATGATGATAATGTACAAGTATTTACAGAAAAGATGCAGGGGGTTCAATACTATTGCAACACGTTACAGAGCTCCAGTGCAAAGCAAATACTGGACGGCAATCACGCCTTGAGCACGCCTTGAGATCGGACACAATGTACATATGTAATATTTGCGCTGAACTTCATTAGAAGTCTGTGCTCTGCTCGTACCTGACAAAGGAGTGTGTGTTGGGTGGCGAGGGAGGAACCTCGGTGTCATCCAGGTACTGCTGGGAGTTGCCATAGGCGTAGAAGCGTGGCGAAACCATGGGGTCTGAGCCTTCCTCCAGCAGCTGACTGATCATTTTGCCACCGGACTGGGGTGAAGGGCGAGCTTCCTCGTTGTCCATGGTTTCCCTCTGCCACGACGAGTAGGCTGGCACCGGATCTATTAACAGCACATACACGCAGGATGGAACACGTGTTTTTTAAAAAAAGGTCTGCACAAAGCACAAAGCAGACCTGACAATAGAATGCTCAGGATGTTAGCTGTATGACCTTTGGAACCTCACACATTCATGGTTAAACAAACAAGCCTGTTCTGTATCTGAATACGTACAAAGTCACCAAACGCAAACATGTTTAAATGTTATTCAATTTCGGCTCTTTAAAACGTCCTTAGGCTCAAGGGCAAAGCTGAGAATAGGAGTAAAATGGAGACATAAAACACTCTTTGCTCCAGCACAGTTGCCAAGAGACAAGCGGCTTTATTGCCAAGACTGCAGCGTGCAGGTTACAAGGTCATTTAAAAGCATACACACCTAACAAACACTCGCACGTGCCAGAGCGTGCACGTTTTTCAATTTGAAATATTGCTTGAAAATCTCCCCGGTTCGTCTCTTCTTCGCTTCGCAGTCACATGCCAAAGAGTCATAATTACGAGGAATGTGTGTGCCAGTCTGATGTACAAAAACATGGCAAACGTCTATAAAAGGATTTAACATTCAATAATTCTGCCATGAGCTTGAATGCTGCATTAATAGTGTGGCTAAAAATAGGGTTGGTATTAATAGTAAGTAATTAAGTTTCAAGTTCAGTCAAATTTTCCAATAAGCCAAGTCTAGACCCCATGTAAGCAGCCAGAGGACAACGGTGGGACCCTGGAGTTTGATGTAACAGAGCATGAGGAGGGTTAGCCGAAAAACTGATGAGAAAAATACTATACATTACAAAACTACACAAAGTTAAGCACATGTCAGTGTGTGTGTGTAAAGGAAGTGTTTGAGGACTCTTGGGTGGCACAGCAGCAATCCTCTAGCCGGCGATGCCCCCAGGGTGGGTCAGATGTCACAAAACCATCCAGGGCAAATTTCCACCAGCACCTATTGAAGATCTGGACAGTTTGGGAGCTGCTTCTGATGCTGACCAGGACAAGCGGGGTTAGAGAAGAGGCGGGAAACCAAGAGAAACAAACAAGAGAAATGGAGGGAGCTTGGGTTCTATAGCCTAGGGGTATAGACTGAAAGTCACCCTTCAGTTTAAACCACAACCGACAAGATCTAACCTAAGAAGCTATGCATGAAAAGAGCAAAGAAAAGCCTACATTCCAACAATCCCATGTAGTGTATACAAGCAAAATAAGAGAGAATTTAAAAAAGGAAGTGAAAGAGACGATAACACTGAGTGCTGCGACGTCGGTTAAAGATGTGTGAAAATCAGAATGCGATATATATCCGGCATGAAGACTTACCACCAGACATATGGGCATGAGCCTGTACCCTGCACTCACTCTCACAGCGGGTCACTGCAAACAGCTTTGGCACTGGCCACAGTAGGACAAAGGTTGACCCTTCTTTTCTCTCTCTCCCTCCCTCCAGCTACCGCCCTTTCACATGTCCATTTCAGCAGCTCATCTGCTGTTTGCACAACCTCCCTCCAGGGAAGCTACCAAAAACTCCCATGTGCTCTTAGTTCCCCCCTTTATGTTAAGACTTCAAAGAAAATAAAACCACCAGGACCAGAAGCCACAGCGCAATCTTTTGACCAGGGACCATCCTGCGGCTTCGTGCCCCCATCTTCAATCATGGTCCTACAGCACTGATTTTGATTACTGACAAATTTCCACTGTAAACATTATCATCTGATTATTGGCTATTGTAGTGAAAACTAGGTCTTAATCACGGACCATTATCCTGCAGTACTATGATTTAATCACGGACCATCATCGTTCATTACTGGGATCTGATCATGCACCAGTGCCCTGCTGCGATTAATAGCAGAGATGTCATATCACATACCAAAGACAGTCAAGCATGAACACCTTCTTCCAGCAGATAAGAGTCCAGAAAATCAAGCCATACCAGATCCAGCCATTACAAACAGGACTGTCTGGAGTCTGAGGGAGTGTAACATAGCCAGACCATAGCCTATAACCAGACCTCTCTGTGCTTAAGGTAAAAGCTTCGCAAAAGATATAAGGTACCAAGTGGCTTTAGCTAGTCTAGTAGGTCATTTTAAGAGGGAAAAATGGCACAACCTGGCAACCCTCTCAGCAGGGTGAGCTTGAGATGCACAGAGCAGAGTCATGTGCTACTGCAAGGGCGAAAGAGGAGAGACTGCAGGATATTTGCACTGTTTTGGCAAGATTTGCATTGGCAAGGTCTTGTTCAGAGGGTGTGTGTGTGTGTGTGTGTGTACCTCGTCTTGCTATACTTGCGAGTACAAAATGTCCTTACTGGAAAACCTGGCCATTTCGCCAAGTCACATATCGTTGTTTTTGTGGCACTCGCTGTCTGGGAGGACTGTTTTGCCGGGTTTCACTTTTTTAACCTTTATTTGAAAAACGAAAGAGCTATTGAGCTTAACCTTAGGCGTAGGTGCAGCATTGATTAGCTACACTAACCATTAAGTCAATGCAAAGTCCTCACAAGTACATTGAGACAAGTGTGTGTGTTAAAGTGCGTGCTTACAGGTCTGTGCACGTCTGTAACTGGCAGCCTCGTAGGAAAGGAGCTGGAACCGAGGAAGGAAGGAAGGCGAGTGGGTGAGTTTCTGTACAGTTCTGTCACACAGCAACAGGCTACACACCCGGGCAAGCGTGCCCATGTTTCAGCTCTGGTTTAATCTGTTCCCAAGGCGATAACAAAATTAGGAAAGGCTGTTTTCCAAGCAAACTTCAGTCCGTATGAAGACACACTGCCGGTCTCTGCTTCACATCTTCAACACTGAACATACGGTCAGAGCGGGGAAGCTATAATAATGGCTATAAGGTAGGGATCATTCATAGCAGATGTCACATCATGGCCATTTATCAGAACACGGATTTCCCATAATATTAATCCATGTGTGTAGGATTATATCACAGTACAGGTTATTTCAATATGATGAATGTGCGATATAATAAAAGGTCAGTACTCTAACGTAGGGCTGAGCGATATGAGCTTAGATTGATATCACGATATTTTGCACTATTAAGACGGTAATATAATATCACGATACACCAACAAATGTATTAAATCAATGAGACTTTAGTTATCTGTTATTGTTAATAACATCTAAATGCCATTCAAAAGTAGTCATGATAGACGTTCGCTTATAAGGTCAAAACATAAAGAGGGAGTCATTTCAGTAGAAAATCGTGCTTTTCCACGTGCTGCAGATGTCTTCTGTGCGTGATGGAGCTGTTTCTGGGTTTATTATAGTATCCGTGGTATTCACTTCAATTCCTATGTATACAATATATACAATACCATTTTCACTCTTCTCCTACTTCCAATGTATAAACTGTAATGTCAATGTAAAGCGACCTTGGGTGCTGTGAAAGGTGCTATATAAATGTAATGTATTAGTATTATTAATACCAGTATACCTCCCAGCCCTGCTCTTACAAAGCCCGGCCAATGCTCTCTAAGAAACAACACATTTTTCAATATGTTTTTCACCCAACTTGTAACCACTATTGTTTTCTCTGACTTTCAGACTCTGCCTTATCTGCTTGGAAATAAAACCTCAGGAAGCCTTCAATCCCACAACACGCACTGTGCGCTGTAACGTTGTCGGTAAGGCCTCACTTTGAGCGCCACAAGCGTGAACTCATGAAGACGTAATGCTTTAGTAATGCCTAACATCCATGCCCTACCTTAATTACTACATGAATTATTATATTGCCCTTGCATTAACGCATGCATGACACACGCTCACATTATGCATAGTCATGATGGCTCATGATGTATTACATGCACGGATTACTGATTCCTCAGCCATGTATGAATTAAAGCATTTACCCTTATAATAGTTACCAAAGGGTTTCCTCGCCATATCAATTCACTCATCCTTGGGACCACGCGACGCCACTCCTGACCAAAACACTACTAAATAAGAGTAGCCTCCACGTCTAACTTGTAGGAACACCTTGAGGTAAGTCTTAATTTTTGTCCGGCTAAAGCTGAGTATTCTTATTTTCACCTCTGTTCGCTGGTTTTCACTCGAGGAAAAACTGGGTGTTCGTCCTTTTGCCAAGCAAAACATGACACTGCTTTGGTGTTTACATATTGCTTGCATCTCCAGTGTTAACACCTTCAGAGTGACTATTTTAGGGCTCAAGGTTATCTCAAAGCGTCTTTCTTTCATTCATTCCCACAATCTATGCAATAATAATGCAAAGCAATGTTGAAGAAATCACAGAATACCTTAAATTAAATTTAAGGTCATGTATTCTGTCATCTGTAGTGAAACACACTGACTGTAAGCACAGAACAGGCATAAAACAAACCAGTGACAGAAGGAAGCCTCATTCCTGAGTTAACTGTGTGTTTTCTGTATTATCGCTCCATTGTTATTTACTGCAGCACGCAGCAAATACATCTGAGCCCCACTGTGTCCATAAAGTGAAGTATTGTGATACGTGCGTGAAAAAGAACCACAGATAGGAAACACCACTGCCCCAGGGACGATAAAAAAAAACAAGCGGGTAATTGGCAAGCCCTCACATGACACTGATGCAGTCTCATTAAAATCCCACATGGTCTCTAATGCAGGTTACTAGCAGAGGGATTAGAAACAAGTCACGGATCTCACAAACAGTGCGATCAGCAGATCCTCGCAGCTCTAATCTCTCCGACTACGGAGCGCACGGCAGCAAACTGTTGAAGGTGCTACCGTTTCGTTTCTCTAGGATTTGCAGAAAGTCCTTCCTCGCCCGACATATGACAGCACAATGGAGTGCTCAGAGCTGCAGCCCCTGTGCTGGGAAAGAGAGGCAGGCGCAGACAGATCAAAGGATAAAACAGAGGGACTGACCTCCCCAGTTGCTGTCCTCCGTTAAAGCGGACAGGTCGAGTCGAGGGATGTCTTCGTAGCCGCCGGAAGGCTCTGAGCAGCCATGGGCCTCCTGGATCTTCATGGCGCGTGTCTGTGTGGGAAAAGAGTGCGGGATCAATGCAGAATACAGAACGGCGAGAGCTGGGCGCTCCTTAAGTTCAGTTCAGCACTGCCTACTCCTGGCCCTGCCTACACTGAGGCTGGGTGAGCAGAAAGGGGTGGGACTTACAGCGCAAGCCCCCGTCCGCTCATTTGCTAGTCTGCGCTGGCCAGAAAAACATCCTCCCTTCACACACACACACACACGCGCACACACCCCTGTTGGGTTGCAGCTACACTTGTTTGTCCCAGTAGCTGCAGAAGGAGTAAGGGAGGGGTGACGAGAAAGGGAAGGGCGGAGGGAAAAGGAGGGGGGTTCTAGAAGAACAAACACTGAGCATGCAGGGCACGCAGAGCACGCACTCAAACTGACAGGAACTTCTGTTATTTAGTGCGCGACCGCAGGACGACGTAGCTCTCGCTTAGTTCGCGCTACATTCGCTCTCGAATAGTCTTTAAATTCCTCATTTCTGCATTCTAATAAAACCCATTAGATATCCGCGAGCACACCTCTCTGCTGACACACTACTGCATGCACACCCACACTTGTCTTGCTGTCCTTGTGAGGACTTTCCATTGGCATGAATGAAAACGAAGCATTACTGCAGCTACACCTACACCTTCACATAACCTACTCATAAGCTCAGGAACCTAAAACAAATCTTTCTCTCTTTCAATAGTCAGAACTCCAGGTTTTCCTATCATCGTAGGGACATCCGGTCCTCACAAGTACAGCAAAACAAGGACTGAGATTTCAAGAGCAGGGTGGATGGGACCCTGGTTATTTTTGGAGCGGAGTGGGTCATGGCTCTGCAGCAGTGATGTAGGAATGTCTCTCCTCCCTCGTTCTTCGCTCTGCATAGCTGACTACATGACAACAAGCTCCACTAACAGCTCCATTACTATCAGGCTAACCAGCCACCTGACTGCATCTGCTATTATTGATACTACAGCACACAATCTGTACGCCGATGACTTCTTAATTCTGGCAGCTCTAACGCTTCTATAAACACACCTGCACTGAAAAACCTGCCCCGTCATGATCGATAATCTAACTAATCACATAGTAATTGTCGCACTGCTCTTTGTTTAGTTTGCCAAAAAGACTTTCGATTTCATTTCAAAGACTAAACATAACTAGAACCTGCTGCCACACAAAAAGCATCTCAAGGGCAACCTGAGACAGGGATGTTCAATGGATAAAAAATTGTCCTTGAAGGCACAAACCATAACTTTCATTATCCTAAATGACTAATTCCTTTAAGCCAACAAGATGTTTAGTCTCTTGTTCCATAAACTACATGAAACAGTTGCAGTGGATGCTTTGGGCTACAGGCACGCGCAGCATAACGTCTGTTTGGACAATGTCCGTACACATACAGTGGGGCAAAAAAGTATTTAGTCAGCCACTGATTGTGCAAGTTCTCTTACTTAGAAAGATGAGAGAGGTCTGTCATTTTCATCATAGCTACACTTCAACTATGAGAGACAACATGAGGAAAAAAATCCAGGAAATCACATTGTAGGATTTTTAAAGAATTTAATTGTAAATCATGGTGGAAAATAAGTATTTGGTCACCCACAAACAAGCAAGATTTCTGGCTCTCACACACCTGTAGCTCTTCTGTCCTCCACTGGTTACCTGTATTAATGGCACCTGCTTGACCTTGTTATCTGTATATCTATAGTACTGTGCAAAAGTCTTAGGCATTCTATATTTTTCAATTTATATTGTGCTAATTCATTATTTAAGTTTTAGCACTGACTGCACTTTGTAGTTCTACAATTACAGACTGCAGTCCATTTGTTTCTCGACATACTTTACTCTGTGCTCTAATGGTAGTCTAGCGGTTAAAGTTCTGGACTATGGACCAGAAGGCCCAGGTTTCAAATCCCACCTCTGCCAAGCTGTTACTGTTGAGTCCTTGAGCAAGACCCTTAACCCACAATTGGACTGTAACAGGTTGCAATTGCTAATATTGTACCAGTTGTAAGTCGCTCTGGATAAGGGCGTCTGCTAAATGTCTAGCTATTGTAGTTGTAAAGGTCAGGACCATAAACAGATCAGGTGCTATTTGGGTGGTGGATCATCCTTGTTGTGTGTGGGCGAGCATTATCCTGCTGAAAAATGCCAGTTGGAAGCCCTGCCATGAGAAGTAACACGCATGGCCGCAGGATGTCCTGCACATATCGCTGAGCTGTTAGTGTCCCTCGTGTCACTACTAGGGGTGACCGACCCCTAATAGATCATCACACCAGCAGTTGGGGCAGTGTGTCGCTCCACAGCACAGACAGGATTGAAACGCTCGCCACGAGGCCTCCATACACAAACCTGACTATCATCAGATCCCAAACTTGTCGGTGGTCTCTACTGGTGGTCTGTCTGGACCGTGCTGTGTCTGGTGCCCTCACGGAACCACTGCTCCCGACACCTCCTAACAGATAGGTCAGAACGGCCAAGATGGCGGGCAATTCATCAAAATGACCATGAGTCTGTCAACTGGGCAAAATGTCTAGCAGTCGACGATCTCTCACCAAGAGGTACACTACGCCTCTGAGAGCCTTTTTATAGGGCAGTGCGGAAGCACTTTTACGCCTTCTTGTGGAAAGACCCAGTGTCTAATCAGACCACACCTGTAATCGTTTACATATCTGCCTGAGACAAAACTGCATGCCGAGTTTTGCAGCAATCCCATATTTCTACCTGGGTGCGTTTTTTTTGTCAATAAGAATATATGTAACAGTTTGTGGACACAAAAATATAAATCTAAAACATGGGTAGCCTATTAGTGTGGTATTGCTTTGCTGCCACAACGGCTGTTGCTTTCTTAAAAGGGCTCTCCACTAGATTTTGGAACATGATCATAAGGTCAGCTTCTGATGTTAGAATAGTAAGCGTTGGCTCACTTTTGGCATTCCAGTGCATTTTCAAGGTGCCTGATGGAGTTGCAGTCAGAAGTATTAATTTCACAGAATGCATCGTGGACGTCACTCTCTGCACACCTGTGTACTTTTATCCAAGTTCATGTATGCACAGTATGTGTCCTTAGCTTCTGTGTGCACTGTTATGACCTTGGTTAGGTTTAGAATATCTCAAAGCCCCTGTATAATGCTGCAGTAGTCTCTAATATTTACAGAATACATGTCATATATAAATGGTTTAGCTAATGTTAAAAGCCATCCTACTTCAAGGTATGAGCTGTAACATTTTATCTTTCAAAATGCATGCTCAAATTTAACTGTTCATAGAGAACATGTCTGCCACAAACATTAGGCACTGTTTGCCAAATTCGAACACACCTCATATTTATGGCTGGAGCCTCTGATTTACTGATTTGGTTGTGTGTTAAATTTAAATTGTGGCTACTTTGCAATACGTTGGTTTAAAATTTTGACAGTTTCAAGAACAGATCAATGTATTCAGTGTTTTTCAGTGACCTTCCCAGTCACTGACTCTGAATCCATTAGAAGATCTTTAAGATGTGGTAGAACAGGAGATTAGTGGTGCAAAACGTACAGCTGGAAAATCTGCAGGAATTGCGTAACGCAATAATGTCGGGATGGAGCAAAATCCCAAAGGTATGTTTCCTTGTGGAATCCAAGCCACAAAGAATTTTCGCTGTTTACAGAGCAAAGGGAGTCCCTGCTCAACATGAGTACTGTGTTCATAATAGAAAGCTTGGTGAGTGTATGATAAAATGTTAATATTAAAATGTTATGTTAAAATATCACTGAAATTATGATGAAGTTTATGAATAAAAACATTGTGATTTAGCTTATTTTGTGGCTAATATGGCTTAAAACGTGTCCTGCTTTTTAAAGGATATTAGAGCCAATATTATATTTGAGATGATCACATTCATTCATTCACTTTCTTATCCGCTTGATACTGAACAGGCTCACGGAAGAGCCGGTGAGTAGCCGGCGGCATAGGGCGCAAGGCAGGAACAACCTTAGACAGGGTGCCAATCCATTGTAGGGTATGTTAGCTTAATCTCAATTAATTATGTAATTGTTTACAGCCTCACTGTTACGGTTTGCTAGGGCGAACCGTGTGGTTTGTGTCGATTCCGAAAACGATTCACGAATCAAAAAGATGTGGCCCGTGCAATGGTGACGAGCCGAGCTATTTCAGAACTTCTCTACAAAGAAGCACCGATTACAGTCTTTCCCTAATACCTGATGCCGCAGCGTTACAACCAAACCAAAACAAAAGGTGCAACGAGAGGCACCGCTTTCAGGCCGTCTTACAGTGGTGCTCAAAAGTTTGTGAACCCTTCAGAAAAAGTCCTAAAAGTAGATAAAGAGAACCCAGTTAAACAAATGAGACAAAAATATTATACTTGGTCATTTATTTATTGAGGAAAATGATCCAATATTACATATTAGTGAGTGGCAAAAGTATGTGAACCTTTGCTTTCAGTAATTGGTTTGTGACCCCCCGTGCAGCAATAACTGCAAGCTAAACGTTTTCATGTAGCTGCGATCAGTCCGTGCACACCGCTTGGAGGAATTTTAGACCATTACTCCATCGAACGCTTCAGCTCTGGGAGTTGGTGGGTTTCCTCACCATTGCTGCCACTTCAGTCCTTCCACAGCATTTCCATTGGGATAAGGTCCGGACTTGGACTTGGCCATTCCAAACATGAAATTTATTCTCTGTAACCATTCTTTGGTTAGAACGGATGTGTTGCTTAGGGTCGTGTCTTGCTGCATGACCAACCTCTCTTGAGAATCGTTCATGGACAGATGTTCCTGACATGTTCCTTTAGAATCTATGATATAATTAGAATTCATGGTTCCAATCATGATGGCAAAGCCGTCCTGGCCCCGTGCAAGCAAAACAGGCCCAAACCATGATACTTACCACAACACCATGTTTAACAGATGGGAAAACGGTTCTTATGCTGGAATGCAGTGTTTTCCTTTCTCCGAACATAACGCTTTTCTTTTAAACCAAAAAGTTCTATTTTGCGTCTCATCGTTCCACAAAACATTCTTTTCCAATAGGCCTTCTGGTCGTCCACGGGACTTAGCAATGCAAGACGAGCAGAAGAAATGTTCTTTTTGGAGAGCAGTGGCTTTCTCCTTGCAACCCTGCCATGTACACCATTGTTGTTCAGTGTTCTTCTGATGGTGGACTCATGAACATTAACATCAGCCAATGTGAGAGATGCCTTCAGTTGCTTAGAAGTTACCCTGGGGTCCTTTGTGATCTTGCCAACTATCTTTTTTCACTTTCAGTACATCATCCAATAGATTGCATGAGATATTCAATATTTCCTCATAAAAACAAGCTTCACGTTAATGATTTTACCCATCTTTTAGTTAGTTTAATATAAGTGTTTAAGGTAAACTATGCACTACGATACTCTGCAGCACTCGGCAGTGCGTGTTGTAGGGAGTCACATGACAGGAGTGATGGGTGCTGAGAAATGCAGTGAGGAAAAGCCATGGTTGTGGCCGTGTTTTGAACATGTTTAATAAAGGCCGTGCTTTGATCTATACAGTATATTAAACTCCTCGCTTTCCATTAACTCAGCTTATGATGGATTTGTCGGAACGTATCCCCATTGTGATCGAGTTAGGTTAATTAAGCTTCGTGCATCAAAACAGAGTAAGCCTTACACATACTTTATCCTTGCTGTAAAAAGAAATGGGGAAACTTCCAAGCTGCCACTGTTGGGAAATTGAGCAAGACCCATAATCCATTATTGCTCAGATTGTGCATCAGAATATTGGATCTATTTTAAGTCCGCCTGAATAAGGGTGTCTGTTAAATGATGAAATGTAAATCCAAGTGCGTTTAGACATTGGAAAATTACCAATTACCGCTGCTGTGTGCCAACATGACCAACATGAACCTAATTCAACAGCAAACACACATTTAAGTTCTGTGGGGCTTCAGCGCTGATCTGGTAGCAATGTGAGTGCTGGAGCAGACCCTCAGTGAATCATACTCCATGGAGAGCGAGTAATCGGCAACCACCATCTGCTACTGCTGCTGAAAACACTACCAGCTCCAGCAACGGAAACTTCCCACTCACTTTACTCTCACTGTTTACTTCAACATACCATTTGGTTCTCATTAAACCAAACACAGACACACACACATATCTGAAGACGCATCCAGGCACAAATAACATTGAACAGCCTCGTACACAAACACCCATTTGCAGGTAGTAAAACTCATTCAAAACAGAAGCTGTTTACTGCCAAGCTGCCGCTGCTGGGCCCTTAACCTTCATTTGCTCAGACCAAATCCGGCATTGTATGTTCTGTTGGCAGAATGTATGACAAAAGTGTCTGCCAGATTAATAATTGTACATTTCACATATTTTCATATCAGGATTAAATGTTTAAAAAATCACAAGCTGTTCATTATGGTTACTTTGTTTTCCCACCATGTTTTGAAATCACTGTGTATGCATTCTTACTTAGTATTATTTATCCACTTAAGTCCTTGGTTAGGTTCGAAAGTGCCTTTTGTGTGCATAATAATGCAGCTTAATCTATAGTCTAAGGATGAATAATGGAAAATGGACTACTGAGGGTTTCTGAGAAATCAATTTCTCTGTACAGTACAGTGGAAATTATGTTTTATGGTGGAGTTTTGCCATAGTGGTCCACCTCAGTCAGAGACAGTAGCTCATCTGTTGTTGCACAGTTTGTGTTAGTTATCCTATAATGCTTAGGATGTTGGTGGCTGGACATTTTTGGTTGGTCTATAGTAATGGTCCGAGGAACATGACAAAGAGTTTGTGTTGACCCATGAGACGCCGCTCCTTGCGTCTTAGGGGCAAATACCACATGAAACCCTCAGAGATGGGTATGAGGGGGACCCACATGAAATTAGGCAGGTGCTTTTAATGTTATGGCTGATCATTGTGTGTATTTTGTAACTCCAAACCAGAAAAAGCTGGTACGGTATGGAAAACGCAAATAATAATGATAAAAAAAGAAAACACAGTGCTTCTTACATTTCCTTTGACTGTTATTTCATTGCAGACAGTATGAACCCAAGAAATTTCATGTTTTGCTGGTCAACTTAATTTCTTATGGCGATTTAGGGCTAGTAATGAGGGAAAAAACTCGACTTGACTTTGTACAGAGGCAGTATCCACAGAACTGAGCCTTTGAGGAGCAAAACTGGGCAGAAAATCTCCAGTTTGTCAACAAACATATGAGAAAATGATTGAAATGTTAAGAACAATGTTTTCCATACCATCTCAACTTTTTCCTGATTTGGGGTTGTAGTTAATATAATACAGGTTAAGTCAGCCAATCACATGACAGCAATAAACATATTGCTGTTACAGATTCCACATTAACCAACACTTAAAATAATCAATGCTCTTATAATCATGTCATTTACACCTCAGTAATGAGATGAGAGCCCTTTTAATCACATCAGTTCTTCATCATCAGGCTGATGATGAATGTGATGGGATTTCACTGAATGTATAGGATCATACTGCAGTGCTTGGTCAGGTGGTCACTCTGCTCTAGTTACATAATCAGCAGTAACCTAGATTAGTCTGTGTCTCCCAGGAGATAGACTGCCCTAATAACTGCTTCCAGCTATAAACAGAGAGCTGTTAATCATGTACACACATTTAGAGTTTATAAGGGATAATAGTGCACGTACGAAAAGGTGAGAGTCATAATCCTGTTCTCATCATACTCTTTAAGTTCTCATTACATCATAACCGTGAATGTTCAGATGACTTGGATGTCAAATTACACAAGGCTTATTCAAAAGGAAAAGACCACTTTCAGCTTTTTTATTCATAACTAGTGAAAATGCTGTATAATGTCAGCAAAAACGTACAATACTGTGCGAAAGTCTTAGGCCACCATTAGATTTGTTGTTTTAGCAATGGCATAATGACCATATTTAACATACAATATTGTCAACAACTGGACCCAAAAATTTCAAACTTGGATTCATCGATCCATAATTCTCCTTTCCACTGACCTTCATTCAAATCTTTGTGAGTTTTAAAATATCTTAGCTTTTTATCCTTTTCCCCTTCTGAAAAACGGTGCTGCTACTCTTCCAAAAAGACCATTCCTGATCAAGCTTCTTCCGACTGTAGAAGGGTCAACTTGGCACCCTGATTTTCCCAAGTGTAAGGGGAAGTCACTAAATCCTTGCCACTGTAGCCTTATGCCTCTATTTTGTGGTTTTATTCTAATACAGCGACTGATAAATAATTATATATAGTCATTATACCACTGCTAAAACAATGGTATATCTAACCTAGTGGTGGTCTAAGACTTTTGCACAGCCCCAGTACTATGCTGACACCGTTGGGCTTTCAAGCAAGTCCCTGAACCCACAGTTGCTCCGTTTGTATACTTTGAAACTGTATCAGTTTCTCTGGATGGCAATGTCTGCTAAATCCTGCAACTGCAAATGCAATGTAGTCGAATCACAATCATTATCACATGCAAAAAAAAGAACAAACTAAAGCAAAAAGTCAGGTCAGCTGGTTATATAGTTGGATGAAGATCTCTCTTATTTTGATAACTCCCTCGGTCTTTCCTCAGAGACTTGACAGGAATCTAAAACAGGATCTAAAACAAAGGTATATCTAACCTAAAGGTGGCCTAAGACTTTTGCACAGTACTGTATTTGAGAAATAAAATACATTGAAAACTGAATCCAGTGACATCGTGGAGCCCATATTAAAAAATAGACTTCAGATCCTAAGCACTGATGTGGCTGTGATGGCATGTGAGTGCTGGAGGAAAAGGCTGGGCATGTTTGTCTAAGATCAGAGTAAACATGTTTATTACATTACATAGAAGAATCGTCACCATAATCCATAGCACAGGTCAATAACTGGCCAAACACAATATCAGAGGCAGATCCATAATCAGTAACCAGAGGAAACAGGCTAAGGTCAAAACCGGGACGTCTACAATGAAAACAAATCATAAAAAGACCAGGACAAGACCAGGACAGAATGATGGGACAGGATTAGACTAATAGGGCAATATAGGCTGGCACAACAGGATGGCACAGGACTAGATAGGACAGGACAGGGTGGAGTTGGATAGGACATGACAGGAAAGGACAGGACAGGACAGGAAGGGACAGAACAAGTCCGGACGAAACATGGTAGAACAGGATAGAACATTAACAAACTGGACAGTCAAGTCAAAGTCAGATTTATTTCTATAGTGCGTTTCACAATGGAGCATTGTCTCAAAGCTAGACAGGACCAAGTATAGTATTTTTGTCTCATTTGTATAACTGGGTTCTCTTTCTCTTGAAAATGTTTATTGGTAAAATACCCCAAGGACGGTCCAAAAGTCTTAAGCCACCATTAAATCAGATATACTGTTGTTTCAGCACTGGCGTGATAACCATACAGTCGTATGAAAAAGTTTGGGCACCCCTGATAATTTTCATGATTTTAGTTTATAAATCATTGGTTGTTCAGATCAGCAACTTGAGTTAAATATATCATATAGCAGATGAACACAGTGATATTTGAGAAGTGAAATGAAGTTTATAGGATTTACAGAAAGTGTGCAGTAATTATTAAACAAAATTAGGCAGGTGCATAAATTTGGGCACCCCAACAGAAAAATGACATCAATATTTAGTAGATCCTCCTTTTGTAGAAATAACAGCCGCTAAACGCTTCCTACAGCTTCCAGTCTGGATTCTGGTTGAAGGTGCTTTGGACCATTCTTCTTTAGAAACATCTCCAGTTCAGTCATGTTTGATGGTTTCCGAGCATGGACAGCCCACATTTTCAGTAATATTCATGTCTGGGGGACTGATATGGCCATTCCAGAACGTTGTACTGGTTCCTCTGCATGAATGCCTTAGTAGATTTTGAGCAGGGTTTGGGGCCGTTGGCCTCGGAGCAACTTTGTCACTGATTCTAGAACATTGTTCTCAAGAATCTGGAGATATTAACTACAATCCATGCGACCCTCAACTTTAACAAGATTCCTAGTACCTGCACTGGCCACACAGTCCCACAGCATGATGGAACCACCACCAAATTTTACTGTGGGTAGCAAGTGTTTGTCTTGGGATGCTGTGTTCTTTTTCCGCTCCTTGTTATGTCCAAATAACTTAATTTTAGTTTCATCAGTACACAGCACTTTATTCCAAAATGAACTGGATTTCCAAATGTGCTGTAGCAACACCTCAAGTGACTCCGTTTGTTGGCGTGTCTGCAGAAAAGGCTTTCTTCTGCATTAACTCTCCCATACAGCCTCTCCTTGTGCAAAGTGCGCTGTATAGTTTGAACGATGAACAGTGACACCATCTGCAGCAAGATGAGGTTGTAGGTCTTTGGAGGTGGGCTGTGGCTTGACTATGACTGTTCTCACCATCCTTCGCCCTCTGCCTATCTGAGATTTTTCTTGGTCTGCCACTTTCGGGAGTTCCTTAACTAGAACTGTGCCTGTGTTGGTCTTCCATTGCCTCACTATGTTCCTCACAGTGGAAACTGACAGCTGAAATCTCTGAGAGAGCTTTTCCCTTCCCTGAACCATGATGTTGAACAGCCTTTGTTTTCAGGCCATTTGAGAGTTGTTTTGAGGCTCCCATGTTGCCACTCTTCAGAGAAGATACAAAGAGGAGAAAAACTTCCAATTGGCCACCTTAACACTTTCTCATAGTTGGATTCACTTGTGTATGTAGATCAAGGGTCAATGAGCTTACAAAACAAATTTTGTGTTCTCATAATTAGTGCTAAAGGTATTCAAATGACAAGGGTGCCCAAATTTATGCACCTGCCTAATTTAGTTTGAATAATTACTGCACACTTTCTGTAAAAACCTATAAACTTCATTTCACTTCTCAAATATCACGGTGTTCATCTGCTATATGATATATTTACCTGAAATTGCTGAGCTGGACAACCAATGATTTATAAAGAAAAATCATGAAAATTATCAGGGGTGCCCAAACTTTTTCATACGACTGTATGTAATTATTTCTCGGTCTCTTTACTGGACCTGGAAAATACATGACATTTGTATGTAGTATTAAAAAAATGAAAGCAAATCAGAATAAAACAGCTTCTATGTTACAGTGGTAAGTATTTAGCGTGATCTCCACTTCACTTGAGCAACAGAAACATCTGGCAGCTTCATCAGGATGCCAAGTTGACCCTTTTACAGTCTGAAGAAGTTTGATCTCAAATGGTCTTTCTGGAAGCAACCAAGAAACCACTTGTTTGAGCTTATGCCAAAGCTCACAAAGATCGGAATGAAGATCAGTGCAAAAGCGTGACATATCCATGTTTTACACTTTTGGCAATATGTCCTATATAGTCATTATACCATTGATAAAACAACAAATCTAATGGTGCCCTAATACTTTTGCACAGTACTGTATATTTAAATGAATAAAAGATTAATTGAATGAAACTAAATGAAACAATATTTTAAATTTTGCTTTAATCTTAGTTATATGTTTAGAGTCCTGGACTATTCATTACAAGACAACATGCTACAAGACTAGGTACAAGTTCTGATTGGGCGGAAATATTATTATGCATTAGAACCACACAGCTGGGACAGCACGTTCTGACTGCGAGGGCATATCACACGATCAGGTAACTATGCGTGAAACACGGCACACAGACAATCTGATGGAGTACCATTTGCACCGTGTGTACACACAATGATGTTTGGAGAGTTTAGTGTCAACAGGCTTTAATTACAGTGCTCTAAAACAGGGAACGAGTCTTAAGTTCGGTGGGAGAAAATAGTTGCACAACAAAACCCTTCGAAAGGATTTCCAAATAGGTTGTGAGATTAAACTTTTGCACTTTCTCATCCATTACACAACGCATAATTCTATTATCAAAACAATCCAAAACACTCTTAACTGGAATGTGTGCCATGGTTTTATAACCTACTTGGTATGAAGGCTGTGCCAAGGCGCAAAACAGAAGGACTTTGTCATGCTTGTGATGTTGGCCTAAGACCATGCCAGGTGGCTGGGAAGCAGCCACGAGGAGGTGGCGGCAAAAAAATATGGGCCAGAACTACTTCATCCCCAGAGTGATTCGGTTTAGAGTGTTTGTCCCACTGGAGCAGCGATGTGAGAGGTCAGTGTGTGACAGGGAGAGCAGATGGGACCAAATGGGTTCTGGAGGAGCTTCGATGTGAGGGGTCAACAGCACCACGGTTTTTCCCACACTCACATTTCTGCTTGGAAGCTCCAACAGCAAATTTGTAGCTAGAAGGCTGAACGCCGCATGTTTTTATTGTAATGTGTCCACCTGTCAAACCTTGGGAACAGAATTTGTCATAACAATTCTATCACTCCAACCCTCTAACCCATATCGACAGTGTATCAATCATTTACATTTACATTTACAGCATTTAGCAGACGCCCTTATCCAGAGCGACTTACAATTGACACAGTCTTACAATCCAAGCAATTGAGGTTTAAGGGCCTTGCTCAAGGACCCAACCCAGCAGCTTGGGGTTGTGGGTCAGGGTGAGATTTGAACCCTGGACCTTCTGGTTCATACTCCAGTACTTTAACCACTAGGTTACCACAACGCAAAAATACTTTTCTGTAATACAGTTGAGACAAAATGCCCTCAATGAGAAAGAACACAAACAAAAAGTCAGCATCAGTGAGTCTAGATCAAGAATACCAACCGCCCTACGTAGCAGAATCTATATTAATGCCAACAGACAATCCCGAGTAGAAATGCACTGATAAAAGACCAAACTTTCTGACAGAAATTGATTAAAGAAAAAAAGGCATGAACTCAAAACACATGGCTTCAAATGTAAGGCAAGGGGTTTAAATAGCAGAGGATATGATAGGAAATGTGGAAACTGTCACACTATGTCTAAAAATTGCGTAGAAAAAAGTGTTTTTTTTTTCTTCAAATAACATCTTAAGAATTATCCTACATTTTTCTTAACTCTTTTCCTAGGAACAGTTCTAAGAACAAGTGGTATTCTTGAATACATTATGTTCTGAAACGTTTTCTTAACCTTATGATTGTCTTAATCTGTTAGAGTTAATAAGGTAAATCTAAATGTACTGAACTTTAAACAGTTTAGTTATAAGGCCTATATTGTTTCCCAAGGATGTTTTTCTTTAAAATGCAACATAGCACACATAAGAAAACAATAAAGATTTTTTGAGCAATGAAGAACTCTCCTGGATCGCCATCTGATTGTTTGCTTGACTGTTAATAAAGTTATTGTTTTGGGAACTGGGGCCGGAAAATCTTTATTATCTTAAGATAATATTTGCGAACTTTAAGACCATTCTTATGAGCATCTTAGCGTTTGTCTTGAGAACCTTTGCAGGTTTTTAACTAGACTGAGGTCCAGGAGAGATCCAGAGATGAAGTGCCAAAGAGCAGAGGTTGAGCTCGTGGCCAAGGCCAATTGCATTATAGGGAGGTAATGAGTGCTCAGTGTCAACACTATGTATGACTGATGCTTCTCCATTGGGGTGATGGGGATTTGTAGGAAGTAATGACAGGCCAATGATGGGTAACAGGTGCGATGGGAATTAGACCGGCGCATTGGGATGCTTGACTAGTCATGTGTGCTAGCAAAGAATGCTGGGGACTGCAAGTCCACACAGCAGAAGGGAGCAACATAAATACACATTCTGATCACATCTGCCCATTGTAACCCGAGTCAGACTCGCTGTCAGGCATTACAATAAAGGAGGCTGATACATGAGGAAGGTGTTTGGTTCTTACCACTTGCCTAGTTGTGTAAGAGCCACAAAAACAATCACAGTATGGGAGAGGGAGAACAATACATGCATATCGCACAGACATACCTTGGGATACGCAGAGTCATTTGTTTTCTGAACGTCCCTGAAACAGATAAAAAGTGCATCACATTACTAATCTATTATTCAGTTGTAGCAGGAGAAGGATTTGAAAAGCAAGCAAGAAGCCTTACAACATTTTTTAAAAGGAAGCATCAGCTTACTGTGACCACTCACGTCTTCAAAATTTATCCCAGCTAATCTGAGCTGAGCAACAGTGATTCAGGGTGTTACTGCTGGAAAGGTGAGACGGTTTACAGAAAGCACATGTAAACCGAAAAAACACTGGAGACTGAGCCAGTGTTGGAAAGCTGGATAATACTATATACATTCACTCTGTCTCTCCTCCTAAGAACTCTGAGCATGTCTTCTTGAGCATTTCCAGCCCTTACATTAGATGTTCTTCAGGTTCCGGCTCCGGCTCCACTCAAGATGTTTTTCCATTATCAGTTCCAGTCCTCACAGCGTTACTCAAATCACAACAGAGGGCAGTAACTCCCTGAGTGTGCCATGCCAACAAAACTTTCCTGCTGAGGACACGAGATTCATACAGTAGTAACTCGGTTCTCGACCATCTCGGAACTCGTCGAACTCGGTTCTCGACGCATTTAGACCAGAAAATTTTGTCTCAGTTCTCGTCGTTTGCTCGGTACTCGGGGCACTTGCTCAAACTTATACTCGTTTCAGCCAAAACTCGATTCACGATTCACTACACAGTGATTCAGTGATTCAGATTCACAAGTGCGGTTGCTCAGTGAAGATCTCTTTAGTTTTACATCTACAGTACTGTATTCTTAGTGCAAACAAGTCTCCATGGGTCCTAAAAAGGTTAGTACTGACAGTCACCCGAAAGGAAAACAGGAACTGAATCTCCCAGAACTTAGGCTGCAGTTAGCTTAGCAGCTATGCTAGTGCCCTGAGTTCACCAATAGACTAAGTGTTTTGCTTTTACTTTTCACTTTCAATCCATTACTCACTAAATTACATTGGATTTAACCCAACTGTAGGTTAATGTAAGTGTTTTAAACATTAACTTACTTATCGTTACTTATCATAGTATCCTTTCCATATCACTGCTATGACTGCTATAAAACTAAAGACCAAAGACTCTTTAAACTTATCGGTTCATGATACATTTAGCTTATGATTATTTTGTTGGAACATTTCCCCACCATAAATCAGCACCTGTACAATACAACTCCATTAATGCATATAAGTCTTATGGTGATCAGAGACGTTGGGTTGCTGTCTTCTGCCTCCCGTGGGGTTGCCAATGTCTCATGTGATCCCTCTTGGCTGTGTTTCCTACCAGTTCTCCTCTTTCTAGCTATTCTGCTATAGCTAATGCTGCCGGGGTCTCATGCTACACATGGCATCAGTGATTGTTAATAGACACTGTGCTCTTAATCAATAACTAATTACATTTTCTGTTTTCTCTCCGAGCTGTGTTCCAGCCCCACACATGATGTTCTTCTGCTGGAGCTCCACTCAAGCTGCTTCCGTCATCAGCTCCAGCCCCACCATACCCGGGCCACTTAATGCCTATGTGCATACTTCACATTTTATTCGAACTTTGACTCCAT
Source organism: Ancistrus triradiatus (assembly GCA_025084515.1). NCBI lineage: Eukaryota > Metazoa > Chordata > Actinopteri > Siluriformes > Loricariidae > Ancistrus > Ancistrus triradiatus. The sequence continues at coordinate 134,568 of JAJAGP010000037.1, read as the reverse complement.
GACTTTAGTTTCGCTCTTAGATTTATCATCTACGCCGCCCAAGGAGGTTGGGTCCCTTGGAGTCTTGGTCCTCCCAAGGTTTCTTCCTATAACACTCAGGGAGTTTTTCCTTGTCACTGTCACCCTAGGCTTGCTCAATTTGGGATTGGACGTAGTTATTAGGAGATAATCTAAACTTGTAAAGTTGCTTTGAGACAATGCTCCATTGTAAAAAGCGCTATATAAATAAATCTGACTTGACTTGACTTGTGTGTACCTTTATAAATGTTAGTGACCCTGCTAAACTATAATGCTTTATACAGTGTGGATTTTCTGGGAGTCCTTACGAGAGAAATTTGCTCGGTACTCGACGTTTTCGGTTCTTGACAAGCTGGAACGGATTAACGACGAGAACCGAGGTACCACTGTATATACTAATGTCTTAGCCTAGGTGTCACGACCGAAGCTCCTCGGGACTCCAAATCCCAAGCACCGGTGCGGGGACAGCGCCCACTCTTGCGTAGCGCGTCACCGGAGTATTGAACGTCGTACGTGATCTTAATCCGGGTCGCTATTTATACGCGTCAGCACCGCTCCTCGTTGCGAAGTATTGCCATATTTCATGTATGCATACCGAGCGTTTATTTGTCTGGTGTTTTCCGTGTACCGACCTCGCCTGGCTGTTGACGATTTGGATTACCCTTTTGGATCTTGTTTGCACTCGTGACTACTCGATGTTTGATTTAATAAACATCACCTTACCCTGAATCTGCGTTCGTCTGGCAATTTCCTTACTAGCGTTACACTAGGTTTATATTCTCTATTTATTATACTTTTCACAATATTGTATTATGTTTCACTTACCATCGTTTATATATAGATATATATATATATTTTTTTAATTATTATATTTTCTTTCAAATATTCTCTCTTTTATTTTTTATTTAGCTTCTGCTTATTTAAACTATTACTATAGACTTAGTTACATTTTTACATATATCATCTATGCTACCCAAGGAGGTTGGGTCCCTTTTTGAGTCTTGGTCCTCCCAAGGTTCCTTCCTTACAAATTTATGGAGTTTTTCCTTGCCATTGTCACCTTAGGCTTGCTCATTTAGGGCTTTGGGACTAGATATTTATAAAGCTGCTTTGAGAAAATGCTCCACGGTAAAAGCCCACCACCGCAGAGACTCGAGTTCTAGTCCCGGTGGTGCCTTCCAGTCGGGTCAAGCTTCACAGACAAACATGACCGGCTACGTCTGATGGAGGGAAGGCCAGTCAAGGGACCCTACCCTGGGCATCCTTAGTGTTAAAACATGAAAAAAGCCTGTTTCTACTGATCAACCTATGGGTGTGTCTTCATTGCAGCTCGGTTAACATATTTAAATAACAGAAGCTCTATATCCATTATTTCTTATGGGAAAGGCTACATCATTCTGGTATTTTCAAAACTCTTGATGCCTTTAAACATGTCTTTCTGTCTGTTTCGCCTTAATGTCTGTGTGTCACACCTACAGAAGGTAAGCTAAACAGAGAGCGTGTGTGTCACCTCTGTCCTGAACATCCATCAGAATTACAAGCAGAGAGCAGGAAGCACTCTCTAAATATCTAAGAGTACACTAGAGTGGCTGAACTTTAAGCAGCATTCCAGCCCATAAATGAATTCAGAGCATTTGAACTTAGCTCTGCTTTGTGATTCAGCCATTTGGGCCATTCCGGCTCGGGTTAGTGGTTTGAATTGTCAAACTAAAAGTGGGTTAAAGGAGGAAATGGACACAGTTGTAAGCGCAAAGCAAAGACATGCCACATGATGTAACAATAACAACAGGCACTTTCGCACCAAACAGCTCCAGGGACTCATTTTGGAGCAACTACCCCCTGTGAAGCTTCCTAAAGCACTCCAGGGGCTTTTTTGGTTTGCGTTCGCACCACCAGTAGGAACGTTGTGTAAGGCGAGTAACATAAGCCACGCGAATTGCACTCTGGGTACCTCCTCCGTTGCCTTCAGACTCAGTAATGCATCTACGATTTTATTTAAACATGGTGGTTAAGATCAACACAGAAATGTAACAAGGGAACACAGGGAGAGACAGAAGGCTAATAGCTAACAAAGGACAACTAAGACAAGTAAGAATGAGCTCAAACTGAGAACTGAGAGGGAACAAGCATGAGAACAGAACACCAGCAAGGGACGATGAGATCTGACAAACTGGAAACAGTGGGGCATATATACACAGGGAAGCCAGCTGTTATGGATGGGGAAATGGGTCAGAAGGCGGCTATGCAAGATGACACGAATTGTGTTTGTTTATTCTAATATAATATTACACTTATAACTTGATTTAAGAATGGCAATACAAAATGAAGTAATCCCTAACGTTACTATGACAGTATATGGTAGTGTTAAAATACTAACCTGTAATCTGTACGATCCATAGTGTCCAGCATGACTTTGACTTGAGGTTTGGATAAGATCTGTAACTGGGAAGAAAAAGTTAAACTTTCATAAAACAGTCCAGTAAGTATTAAATTCAATGTATCATTACTGTAAGCAACAACAGGTCAGTGAAAGTAAAATGTCTTCTATATAGTGACTAGTCTTATAACCTTCTGTCTCATCCTATTTTATTCTATTCTAGCCCACCTCACCATATCCTACTCCATCTTATATCCTATTTATCCTAGGGGTGAGCCGTGGGGCAAAAAGATCACTTCACAATTTAGTTAGGTCGGATCACCATGCATGATATTATCATGGTTCTTTTGCATACTAAATTCTCTGATTCTAAAAATCCACAAAAGAACAGAAATAACAGAGAGCACTTAGGCTAGTAGAAACGTTTAAAACAAAACATGAAGTGCACTTCAACAAAGGACAAACAATTTCCAATAGTAAATAGTAAAAATCAAGTTCTGTGTGTCTATGAAAAAAAATACTACTAATAATATAAAAGTCATATGTGGTCCTGTATTCCAGCTGGTCCACAAGTCACTAGTCAGGACTGTGGTGGCCTGGCTGTTAAGGTACTGGACTGTGGACCAGAAGGTCCAGGGTTCAAATCCCACCTCTGCCAAGCCGCCACTGTTGGGTCCTTGAGCAAGTTCCGTAAGCCACAATTTGCTTGGACTCTAAGACAGCGTCTGCTAAATGTACAGTACTGTGCAAAAGTCTCAGGCTTGTTGTTTTAGCAATATTATAATGACTATAACACAACTTGGATTCATCACTCCATATTACTCTTTTCTACTGATCCAATCTTTGTAGGTTTTAGCATATCTCAGCCTCTTCCCTCGCTCCTCTAAACATACTGGACGTTGTTAATTTTGGATTTAAAAAATCCTCTCTGTATTTTGTATACAACAGAGGTATTTTCGAAAATGTATACAAGTCCATTATATCTGAAAATGAAAGAAGACTGTTTAGTTGGCCATCATATCTTTGACCTGGTACAATCAATAATCTTTTAAGTGCCTTTGCTGTTGTGTGATTCGGTGCTGCTTCTGCCTGTTAGACCCGTATAAGGTCTCCGAGCTCCCTGGCTTTCTATGTACCATTTGGGGGACCTTCTTTTGAGGTGGTTGAATAGGTTGGTTGTGATATGACAAGCTGTTCTTGCATATTTTGTCTTAGCTGTCTGTTGTATAAAATCCAAACCAATTCCAAATAACTGATGAAGTTTTGTCAGACTCCAGGTCCTTCGTTTCGCTGTGTTGTCAAATAATGGAATACTGAGGACTGCCAAATCCGGGCTATTATTAGTTTAATCATGTGATTGTCAGTGATCTTATTCTAAGATAAGATAAGATCAGATAATTCCACGAGGGCAAATTTGAGTCACAACAGCAAGAGAGGGAACAGAATATATAGTGATAGCACCTACAATACTACCATAAAATATTACAACCCAAGCAACTGTGGGCTAAATGTCTTGCTCAAGGACTCAACACTGGCAGCTTGGCAGGTGGCAGTGGCTGACTAAATACTTTTTTGCCCCACTGTATAACCGCTACATTGTTATATCATTTCATATCTTTATTCTATAATTTCTACCTCTATATTATCATATTCTATATTTTCCTATCATATCCTATCCCTAACTTTGCCCCAACCCTAGCTTACTCTATCCTACCTCTTCCTACTCCATCCTATCCTTTTTCATCTCCATCATACACTGTTATCCTATTCTATCCTACTTTATCCTATTCCACCCTACATCTGCTCCACCTCACCCTACAATTACTCGATGCTATCCTACTCTATCATTTCCTGCTCCCTCTTATCCTTGTCTATCTCCACCATATTATACTTAATTCCACATAATCCACTTCTTCCTCTATACTGTCCTATCTTATCCTATCCTTCTATATCTGGATATATCCGGTCCTATTGCTCACCGAAAGGTCATGTACTATTACGTATCAATAAATTCTATGACCCATCATAACAAACAGGTAATAAATAAACAGTATGATCTGGCGGTGCCTGCCTGTACATGAGAGTAATATAAAAACCCTTCCCAGCTTTATCCATTAAAGGTGACACATTCCACCTCGGCTCCCCAATGGTCATATTTCAGCCCTGAGACGCATTAGAGATGCTTTAAGTTAAGTTGGAATGCCAAGTAAGTTATGTTAGATGTTATGAAACCACTGGATCGGTTTCCTCTGTAAGTAGGCTATAGCCTAAATTAGCTGTACAGCTATGGTTGCAATGCAATTTATGGAAATGTCCACAAGCTGTACTGTAATTACTGGTTCTGCTTGTACATATGGGCAAGGTATGCTTGAGTAATGTTTCTGCTCTTCAAAGCAGATTGCAAGCTGGTGAGAATGTCTACCAAAGCTCTTTTAGCATGGTATTCTGACAACAAGAGTAATAAGAGTATCAAATGATTCTGTGCTCTCCACATGATAAAGCACTTCATATAAAATAATGGTCGATGATTACTGCATAGATCGGAACAGGATCTTTCACTTTAGCCGTCTAATGTATGGATAATCTGTATAAGAATCAAAACATGGCAACCCATAAACATCTCAACAGACCCATTTCCTTCAGCGACCACTTGCTTCAGCTAAAAGCCTGCACTAATCACGGCCTTATTAGACTGCCTGCAATTTCGCCTGAATGTTTTGCAGAGAAATATGGCATGCTGTTCCCCGTTCCTCTAAAAACAGGTCTGCGGGATTGCTGGTACAATTAGGGTTGGTTAACTTGCGTACGCTTTCTTTTCCATCGTTCTCTGCAACACACCACATCTCAATCCACCATCTCTCAAGCCAGCAATTACCACAGCTGAGTCACTACTTTCCAAACACAGCACAGAGATGGATGGAATGGGCACATAGCTGACATTAGGCCAGCAAATTAACCAAGCTTCTCTGAAGGAACAGAGATTATTAAAAGGAGACTGAAAAGACAGCATCTGGGCACAGCAGTACTCACAGAGAGTGAGTCGTGGTTATTGGAGTGCTCAGTCAAGGTAGGGCTGTGCTTAGGACTCCTGGTCCTGGAGCCTTCAACAACACTGGACCGTCTCCTTTCGTGCTCATCGATGGTGCTCCTGTTAGTGCTGCGCGTCAGAGCACGGGATGGGATATTCTCTTTATCAGTGGTACCCCTGGAAAAGAAATTCAGATTCAGCATCTGAAGGCAGATTCCAGATCCAACAGGGTTTTACCTGCTCCCAACACACCTGATCCAACGTCGCAGCTCATTAACATGCCCATTACTGAGTTAAAGGGGGTGTGACTAGACAGGATATGCACTAAAATGTGCAGAGCAGGGGGGAATCCAGGACCAGGATTGAGAAACATTGGCAATAAAATGATGATATGATGTGTAACCAGACATTAGTATTGATTTCCTGAGTCCTTGTCTAACTGAATGTACAGTATAATGGAAATTCTGTAAAAAAAACATAAAATGTGAATAAAAGTGTGAATAAAAGACTAAAAAAAGTTAAGTTGCACCCTGAGAAGACCCAAACTTGAAACACAATTCAGACATCACCTCAGAGGTGGGATAGGAAGCAGAGTATCTCAGTTGTGAGTGCTGCTCCGCAGTGCTGAACCACATCCTGAACCTCAGTAAGCTATATTTAGAAAACAATGACCTATTATTAAACACCTAAAGTGTCCGTTCAAGTTAAAAAGCTAAAAAGCTGAGGATCAAATCTGATATATCCAAACTGTTTCCAAAACTGTCCCACCTCTTAGGATTTTATAAAAATACTTCACATGTGAAACATGATTTCACTTGTATTTTCAAAAATGAAAGCAAATAAAAGTACAGGTGTGCGGTGTTTAACCATCAAACAGTCAGTCAAATTTACATTTTAACGTGTATTATTTATGATATACTTTGTGACTTTGTTTACATTTTATATATTTTACAGTGGGGCAAAAAAGTATTTAGTCAGCCACTGATTGTGCAAGTTCTCCTACTTAGAAAGATGAGAGAGGTCTGTAATTTTCATCATAGCTACACTAGAGACAAAATGAGAATTTATTTTTTGAATAATTTAATTGTAAATTATGATGGAAAATAAGTATTTGGTCAATAACAAACGTTCAACTCAATACTTTGTAACATAACCTTTGTTGGCAATGACAGAGGTCAAACGTTTCCTGTAAGTCTTCACCAGGTTGGCACACACTGTAGCTGGCATTTTGGCCCATTCCTCCATGCAGATCTCCTCTAGAGCAGTGATGTTTTGGGGCAACACGAACTTCACAAATTTTCTATGGGGCTGAGGTCTGGAGACTGGCTAGGCCACTCCAGGACCTTGAAATGCTTTTTACAGAGCCACTCCGTTGCCCGAGCGGTGTGTTTGGGATCATTGTCATGCTGGAAGACCCAGCCATGTTCCATCTTCAATGCTCTCACTGATGGAAGGAGCTTTTGGCTTAAAATCTCACGATACATGGCCCTGTTCATTCTTCCCTTAACACAGATCAGTCGTCCTGTCCCCTCTGCAGAAAAACAGCCCCAAAGCATGATGTTTCCACCCCCATGCTTCACAGTAGGTATGGTGTTCTTGGGATGCATCTCAGTATTCAAACAAGATGAGTTATTTTTTTTACCAAAAGTTCTATTTTGGTTTCATCTGACCACATGATATTCTCCCAATCCTCTTCTGGATCATCCATATGCTCTCTGGCAAACTTCAGATGGGCCTGGACATGTACTGGCTTAAGCAGGGGCACACGCCTGGCACTGCAGGATTCCCTCTTGGCGCGTAGTGTGTTACTGATGGTAGCCTTTGTTACTTTGGTCCCAGCTCTCTGCAGGTCATTCATCAGGTCATTCTGTGTAGTTCTGGGATTTTTGCTCACCGTTTTCATGATCATTTTGACCCACGGGATGAGATCTTGCATGGAGCCTCAGATCGAGGGAGATTATCAATAGTCTTGTATGTCTTACAATTGCTCCCACAGTTGATTTATTCACACCAACCTGCTTGCCTATTGTAGATTCACTCTTCCCAGCCTGGTGCAGGTCTACAGTTTTCTTCCTGGTGTCCTTCGTCAGCTCTTTGGTCTTGGCCATGGTTGAGTTTGGAGTCTGACTGTTTGAGGCTGTGGACATGTGTCTTTTATACAGATAACGAGGTCAAACAGTGTGCCATTAATACAGGTAACGAGTGGAGGACAGAAGAGCCTTCTTTAAAGAAGTTGTGTTACAGGTCTGTGAGAGCCAGAAAAATCTTTGCTTTGTTTTGTGGGTGACCAAATACTTATTTTCCACCATAATTTCCAATTAAATTTTTTAAAAATTCTACAATGTGATTTCCTGGATTTTTTTAGCTCATTTTGTCTCTCATAGTTGAAGTGTAGCTATGATGAAAATTACAGACCTCTCTCATCTTTCTAAGTAGGAGAACTTGCACAATCAGTGGCTGAATAAATACTTTTTTGCCCCACTGTACGTGACGCATTTTTTTCTACCAAGAAAACACATGAAATGAAAAAGTTTGTACTGTGCTTCAAGCTTTAAATTGTTTTAAAGGTGATATTGCACTGTTTGGGCTCATTCACTTTTGGTTGTGTTCAGACTGGAAATTAGGTTTATTTGTTTATATCCCATCATGCATGTGTGTATACAGTATTTTGGATCTGCAGTTTGTGTAATCCTTAATGTGTGCTTGCTCTGTATGTTGGCATGCATTTGAACTGTTCGATGGTGGATTTGATGACTGAAGTGCAATAAGTCTAAAAGAAGAAACATCTGCCAATAATTGAAGAATGGGATTATAAAAGAAAGACTGGATGGATTGTTCTGACCTGCATCTCTCTTGAGTGTCCTCCTGCTCTCGCTGCTGTCTCCTCCTCTGACGAGCAGTCATCACAGGAAACGGACGATGACTGGCTGACTCCGAGCCTGGGTCCTGACCTGAACCCTGACCTGGCTTCATGTGACCATCAAAGAGGTGCTGCTCCACTGCTGAGCGGATTGTCTTTTCCAGATAACTGGGTCATTGCATGAGAAGAAAAGAAAACAGTTACATGACAAGTATAATGCTTTTGTCTGGTTTGTTTAATTGGTTTCTCTTTATCTACTAGAAATCCTGATGATGTTTTAGGGCAGTGGTTCTCAAACTGGGGGAGCTATTGTGAGAGGTGCAGCAAGGCAGAGGGAATTTTGAGAAAATATGTTGAAAACAATGAATTCTGTTAAAGATTAAACCATAAACATACATAATGCATGTCACTTGTAATGGTTCCACTGTAAAGGCCTTTTCACACTGTCTACAAACTTTTTTGCATGAAAATAGATGTGATTTTTAACATAGTGGAACCTTCACACCAAGTGCGTTGTGTGTTTTTGTCTAAACACTCCCTGTCCGCGTTTGCTTTATTTAATTCTCCATGTCTTTTTCACATCGTCAACTTCAAAAACCAAAGACATGAGTGAAGATCAGTGCAGGAAACTTTAGTTTGTGTTTTTTGTGGGCGTGAACAGATCAGAATGCACTTAGATAAACACGAAAACTCTTCCATCCAGTCCCTGCGAGCTTTATCACCACATTCTCCAGCCTTTCAGTTCTATTCCACCAGATCTTTTCCTTAATATCCACGTTTTTGGAGTCAGCGTGTTGCTCGTCCTATAAGCTCTTGATGAGCTGTTCTGCCCGACAACCGAGCTCTGATTGGTCAGCCTGATTTTAACGCATCACAACAACGCGGAAATTAGAACGGGCTCCATGGGCTCAAATGGTGTGTGATGGCTCGGTAGATCTCACTAGTACATAATATCCTGGGTTTGATCCCAGGTGGAGCTGTGTGCATGACCTCCCAGTGTCCATGTGGGTTTACTCTGGGTACTCCAGTTTTATCCACAGTCCAAAGACATGCGTTTTAGGTTAATTGGTATCTCTAAAGTGCCCAGAGTGTGTATGAAGCTATGAGGGTGTGTGCACTATGATGGATAGGTGCCCTGTTTAGGGTCGTTCCTGCCTTGTGCCCTATGCTGCCGGCTAGGCACCGGCTCTCTCGCGACCCTGTCCAGCGGATAAGTGAATGAATGAGAATGAATGAATGAAAAAATGTTGACCCGTCTCTGAAACATCCTGGACATACGACGGATGAACAGAGAATAAAGGGTTTCAAGCACCACTACACTTCAAACAAAAACTCAATGAAAGTTTCTCCAATTCTCATTTTACTCGACCGCCTGTCATTTTATTAACATTAAATCTCCTTTAATCGTTTTATTTAATGAAAGGCTCTGACTGTAAGCATGGCCAAACTAAAGAGCGAAGAATAAAGTCATCATCGCACCCTTTCACATGGAGCAGAAATATCCCAGCTACAATTACATCTATAATAAAGCTCATTACTCTGTTCAGTGCATCACTTAGTCCTCTGTAACAATGCTTTAATAAGGGTGAATAAATTATCAGGAGGAGCTGCAATCATGTTCGATCCCTCTTAAGTGAGATCACTTACCATGCTATATCAGGCCTGTAATGACCAGGAGAGAGCTGGGAGCTAAAAGAGAGAGGAGACAAGACAGCATGCATGAAGACGTGCAGTTAAACAAGGGCTCCATTAATGGACCTTCTATACGTCTGTTCAAATCCATGCACTCAAGCATGTGATGACTGACCACCACCATCCAGCATGTGACAATCAGGGCCTGCATACAAGCAACAGGCCTGCATTTGTATAACCCAGCTTATTAACTTCTGATGGACTGCAAACACGGACTCATTTAAAAGACGCTGAATTGGTCAACAAGCATTAGGTCTTCTCTGCAGTGAAAACAACTGGGAGCTGTATGCATGACCTCCCAGTGTCCGTGTGGGTTTACTCTATCTATGAGTGTATGAGTGTGAGTGCCCTACGATGAATTGGTGCCCTGTTTAGGGTTGTTCCTGCTTTGCGCCCTATGCTGCCGGCTGAATGAATGATTGAAAAAATGTTGACCCATCTCTGAAACATCCTGCATCATATCCTGTGCTATAGGAACTACAGCGGGTGGAACTAGCTCAAAGTTTGTAACCCTTTCCCACTATTTTTTGTGTGTAAACATTAAACTGCAAACAACGAGCATGTGCAGATTCGCGTGTGCAGGCTGGTATCGACACATGCATTATCACTCGTCTTAGAATGACTCAGTACAGAATTTCCCCATATGAAACACTAAAACATTTTAAAGGACTGACTCAGGATCTGTAAGAGCATGCTGCACAGAGCAGATGAGAGGGATTACATCACCGAGAAGAGAACGTGTTCAGTGGCAAGCACTCAAGCCAGGTTAAGCCAGTCAAGCAGGTCAATTATTCACACTTATGAACATTTAGGGAGGGGGACTGCTGTATTTCCGGTGCTTAAATATTATGTTTAGACCATATGCTTTCTAGAGTTTTAACATTTTTACAGCTTATCAGAGACAAACATTTAAAACAACAACAACAACAAAGACTCCTTGCTATTTTAGGGGTGCTAGGATTCAATTTAGGGATGCTTGAGCAGAAGAAGATTGATCAGGATTGGTCTTTTTAGAAGGACAGCAACCAAGAAATCCCTTTTTCGGAAAGTGAGCAGTGTACAGTACTATTGAATATAATACTATATAACTATAAAATACAAGACAATACTATATATCTTGGTGCTTGAAAGTTTGTAAACCCTTTAGAATTTTCTATATTTCTGCATAAATATGACCTAAAACATCATCAGATTTTCACACAAATCTGTGTTTAAAATGGAGGAAATTCAAGACCATTGTTACCCTCCCCAGGAGTGGTCGACCAACAAAGATCACCCAAGAACAAGGTGTTAATAGTTGGCGAGGTCACAAAAAGAAACCCAGGTAACTTCTAAGCAACGGAAGCCTCTTCCACATTGGCGAATGTTAATGTTCATGAGGCCAGCATCAGAAGAACACTGAAAACCAACAATGGTGTGCATGGCAGGGGCTGCAAGGAGAAGCCACCTGCTCTCCAAAAAAAGAACAGTGGCTGCGCAGTCTGCAGTTTGACTAAAAGATCAGGTGGCGAGCAGAAGGCATTGAGAAGTTTTGTGATGGATTGGACCCACATAGAAAAGTGTTATGTTTGGAGAAAGGACGAAGGAAAAACACGGCATTCCAGATAAGAACCTTATCCCATTGTGGACAACATGGTGGTGGGTTAGTACCATGGTTTGGAGCAGTTTTGCTGCATCTGGGCCAGGAATGGCTGCCATCATGATTGGAACAATGAAGTCTGAATTATATCAGAGAATTCTAAAGGAAAAATGTCAGGACTTCTGTCCATGAACTGAATCCCAGGAGAGGTGGGGTCATACAGCAAGACAATGACCCCTAAGCACACAAGTGTGTCGTTCAACAAAGAATGGTTAAAGTTTAAAGAAGAATAAAGTTCATGTTTTGGAAATGGCCAACCCAAAGTCCTGACTCGTATCCAATGAACTGCTTGTGGAAGGACCTGAAGCGGAAGCTAATGTGAGGAAACCCACCAACATCCCAGAGCTGAATGCTGTTCTGTCCGGAGGAATGGGCTCTTATTAAAATCCTCCAAGCCGGTGGGTGAAGGAATGATTCAACAGCTACAGGAAAACGTTTAGCTTGCAGTTATGGTTGCACAGGGGGGGGGGGGTCACACCAGATACTGAAAGCAAAGGTGCACATAACTTTTGACACTCAAGTAATAAGTTTAATATTGGATGTTCCTCAATAAATAAATGACCAAGTATAATATTTCGTCTCATTTGTGTAACTGGGTTCTCTGTATCTACTTTTAGGACTTGTGTGAACATCTGATGATGTTTTAGGTCATATTTATGCAGAAATATAGAAAACTCTAAAGGGTTCACAAACTTTCAAGCACCACTGTATGTATGCGTATCAGATCATGCGTATCGGCATTATTTAGTCCAGAGTTATATAAGTGATGTTACTTCTGGTAGAAACATTATCGGTTACACGTTTTTTTAATGCCTGAGCAGTAATACACAAACCATATACCATGGGAGCATTAGCTGCAGTGTTGTACAGCACACCACCATTGGACTCTAGAGCAGTGGATTGAATTCTCTGTAGTCATTAATCAAGTTCAACTTCAAGTTATTTAAGTATAAATGATATGTAAGTATAGCAATTTTTTACAGACACCATCTCAAAACAGACAAGACCAGACCACAAATGAGCAAGATAGTGACAAGGAAAACCTCCCTGAAACCAGTAAGAAAGAAACCTTCAGTTGAATCCGGTTCACATGGTGACCCATCCTCCTCAGGTGAGACTTGACAAGAAGAACAATTAATAAGAAGTAGTAAACATAAACAGATCATTCAAAGCAATAGCTGTGTATAAGGCAGAAAGTATTCTGTGTACAAATTTGAATACATGTCCCATCAGCTGAACTGTCTGAAGCACCCTTTATCAGATGACACATAAATCAGTCTGCCTTTGGGATATCTTATGAAAATGTTACAGTTGGTTCCTTCACTGGCTATAAAGTATGACTGAGGGGGAAACTGGCAGGGGTTGTTTGGGGTAACTTAAAGACACAGCATTCAATGAAATTCAAAAGAACTGTATATTTGTCACTTTGAGGCAACAGTTTATTGAAGACCTTTTCCTGATTCAGTATGGCGATGTGTCTGTGCATAGAGCTCGGTCCATGAAGAAGTGTTTTACAGAGTTTGGTGTGACAAACCTTGACTGGCCTGTGCAGAGTTCTGATCTGAAACTCGTCAAATGCCTTTGGGTCGAGTTAATGAACTGCATGCTGCAGTAGTTGCCCAACACCAGTGTTCACTAATGCCTTCACTAATGCGCTTATCGGAAGTGAATCACAGTCATGCTCCAAAATCCAGTGGAAAGCCTTCCCAGAAGAAGGGAAGCTTTTCTAACAGAAAAATGACTCCATATTTCTGGTCATGGCTTTGGATGTGATGTTCAGCTGTAAACATTCCCCTTGTATGAATAAACTGGCTGTGTCACTCGTTTCAGATCTACTCTGTTATATTTGAAGTTTCATAATTTGTGAAACAACAGGGTTGTCTCATTTAGGATACTGGAGGTCCTTATGAAAATTAATTATGATAACTGAGTTCTAATGAGGCAAAATCTGTAGTATTACAAAACATAAAATAATCAAATGAACATAAGTTTGGACGCACCTTCGCACCTAGTGTTTTAATGTTTACTACATTGCAGATCAATATTGAAGATGCACATATGGAATCATGTAGCAAACAAAAAAGTGTTAACCAAACCAGAATAAGTTTTATACTTTAGATTCTGTGTTTCAACCATACAGTGGTGCTTGAAAGTTTGTGATCCCTTTAGAATTTTCTATATTTCTGCATAAATATGACCTAAAACATCATCAGATTTTCTCACAAGTCCTAAAAGTAGATAAAGAGAACCCAGTTAAACAAATGAGATCAAAATATTATAACTTGGTCATTTATTGATTGAATAAAATTTATCCAATATTACATATTAGTGAGTGGCAAAAAGTATGTGAACCTCTAGGATTAGCAGTAATTGAAGGTGAAATTAGAGGCAGGTGTTTTCAATCAATGGGATGCCAATCAGGTGGGAGGGTGGGCACCCTGTTATTTAAAGAACAGGGGTTCTATCAGTTGCTCTTCACAACACGTTGTGGAAGGGATCATGGCACGCAAAACAAAGGAGATTTCTGAGGACCTCAGAAAAAGAGTTGTGATTGCTTCATTCAGGTGGAAAAGGTTGGTGGAGTTTGGAGAGTCCACCAATCCACAAGATTGTGTACAAATTGAGGAAATTCCAAGAACCATGTTTACCTCCCAGGAGTGGCCACAAACAAAGTCACTCCAGACCCAGGCGTTGTAATAGTTGAGTGGACGGTCACAACGGAAGCCCAGGGTAGGTAACTTCTAAGCAAACTAAGGGCCCTCTCTCCACATTGGCCTAATGTTAATGTTCATGAGTCCACCTCAGAAGAACACTGAACACAAATGTGTGCATGGCAAAGGTTGCAAGGAGAAAGACACTGCTCTCCAAAAAGAACATTGCTGCTTGTCTGCAGTTTGCTAAAGATCACGTGGACGAGCCAGAGGGCTATTGGAAGAATGTTTTGTGGACGGATGAGACCAAAATAGAACTTTTTGGTTTAAAAGAAAAGCATTATGTTTGGAGAAAGGAAAACACTGCATTCCAGCATAAGACCTTTATCCCATCTGTGAAACATGGTGGTGGTAGTATCATGGTTTGGGCCTGTTTTGCTGCATCTGGGCAGGACGGCTTGCCATCATTGATGGCACAATGAATTCTGAATTATATCAGAGAATTCTAAAGGGAAATGTCAGGACATCTGTCCATGAACTGAATCTGAATGAAACTGAATGTAATATTGGATCATTTTCCTCAATAAATAAGTAAATAAGTATAATATTTTGGTCTCATTTGTTTAACTGGGTTCTCTTTATCTACTTTTAGGACTTCTGATGATGTTTTAGGTCATATTTATGTAGAAATATAGAAAATTCTAAAGGGTTCACAAACTTTCAAGCACCGCTTTACTACACACTATTAGGAACATTTCAGTCACAGGTGACGAATGATTTGTTCAGTGATAATATAATATAATATGATATGATATGATGTGATAGAGTGCTTGGGTAGTCCAGCAGCAGTCTGCTAGCCCACCATTGCAGTGATGCAACTTGGAGTCCCGTTGGTACTTTCAGGTCTGCTTGGGCATCACACTATGCCTGACAGAGGACAGCATGGATGGGAGGTTCACCCCCAGAGCTCCAGTAGTGATCCCTAACCAGTCCTGTGATGGACAGTTACCCTATCATGAGTACATGCCCATCTGTGCCCTGGTTCCAGTGACCCTAAAACCATGACCAGGTTAAGCATAGTTGAAGTAAACGCATTTATTTCTTAAATCAGTTAACTACAGCACTGGCCTTTTTTCAGAACAGCCTATATATAATAATAGTACACTACGGACTGTGTACCATTATATCTGGTCTAAGTCTAAACTTTTCCCATATGTCTCATGGTCATAACAACTATGAAAAAGGACATACCAGTTCCTTTTAAGTTTGGGAAATTGCGCCTTTATCTGGAAAGGTGACATTGTGTACATAAATAAGCCATGAGACATCACTGGCATATATGAAACCAGTGTCTCATTGCTGAACCGTTCCATTTATGGCAACCCTGGCACTATTGAACCAGCAAAGTGACTCATCAGGCAATACTTGGCTGGTATCAGATCGCAAAGTAAAGCTCATCTGCAATAAAAGGGGGGACAAATAACATTTGAAAAGAATGTAGGTCACATGGTTTAACTTGACTGAGCTCACTTGCACCAGTCTTTGCTGGGTAATGTAAGTGTAAGTTTTTAGATATCGGTGAAGGCTGAAGGTTGAGGTCAGAACTTATGCTGTGATACTGAAGATGATGTCTAAGACGTAACACCTAAGAATAGAGTGTGAGGGAATGGGTTTAGATGAACTCAGTTAACAAGTGTATGTAACAAATGTAACAAACAAAGTAAGAAGCGTATGTTGTGGACCTACACCGGTTCTTATCTGGGCATTAGATGATGACTTTGGGTTGTAGGTCGTGTATTCTAGCATGAGAAAACATCTACTAGGATCACTTCTATAAACTCTAGATAAGGGGTTGATTGTTTATGAAAATCATTCATCAGGGCATTGGACTTGCTTGTCCAGCACATTCTGCAGATGCTCGATCAGATTGAGATCTGGGGAATTGAGGCCAGAAAAACACCTTGATCATGTTCCTTAAACAGTTCCTGAACAATCTGCAGTGTCCACTTCCTTTAACTTAATAGTCTTACGATCATTGCCGCGTAACGCAAGTGTAAGCTTTGAGATATCAGAGAAGGCTGCTGAGGTCAGGGTCACTGAACTTATGCTGTGATACTGCAGACGATGTCTAACATGCGACATCATCTAAGAATAACGTGAGAGGAAATGGGCTGAGATGAACTCATCTGCAGTTAATATGTAAAAGATACAGAGCAAAGTAACAAAGCAACAAATGTAGGTGTGGCAACAATCTAAAGCTATCATCATAATTTCCTATAAGAGTTTTATAGTTTATGGTTAATACCATTTTGCTGTGAATTCCACATCATTTATTGTTCCTTGACTGTCCTCTATGTAGAGCATTATCTGCAACTTTAGGAATTTGAATAAATAAATCATTACCCATCATGACCTGCTTGAATGGAGACCAGGGCACAACATGTTCTAGTTCGACATTCATCTAATAAAACTCTTGAGTGAATGATCGGTATGCTGTGCCAGTAACCGAGATAAACAAACCACCTGGAGCTGACACTCACGTGGATAATGGTCTCTCTCAATCAGCAGCAGATCGCCAGTCAATCGAGGTCTGGGTGATTTAATTTTTCATTTTGTAGCTGTTCCTGATTTCAGTCCTGGAGTGTTTTGTACAGTAAAAACTTTATTAGGCCTTATGAGGCCTGTGTACCTCTTTCCAAAACAATAGTTCAGATTGTCAGGGTGCCACGGGTGGGTAGTGCTGTTGAGGTCCCTGGTTCGATTCTCTGACTGGATTTTGCCTGTGTGGAGCTTCCCTATTCTCACCGTGTCCGCATGGGTTTTCTCCGAGTACTCTGGTTTCTTCACACTTTCCAAAGACACGAGTAAATATACAAAGTAAAATCTCCGCCCTCTCACACTGACTCACTAACTTATCTTTCAATTAATCACTGTCTGTATAAATAAAAACATGGCTTCTTACATAGGAAGAAGTCCAGGCTGTATTTGGAGGCAAAATTTGATGTCTCAGGTTTCATTTTCATATAAAAAAAATGAAAAAAGTGGCTGAGAAGCTGAATCTCTCATACAATGGACTGCCTTATGTGTGGAATAAATAAGAAGTATTGGGAAATTGTGTAAGACAAAGATAGAACCAGGAACTGAAGCACTGGTCATTTTCAGATATGCAGAGATAAGTTAGTGTCACAAACCTGTTGAAAACACATTGTTGCTGTAGACCTGCACCTACACCTGCTCTTATCTGAGCCTTTTATGTTCTTGGGTTGTAGGTTGTTTGTGGTAGTATGAGAAAATATCTACTAAGGATAATAAAATCACTTTTATACACTCTAGATAAGGGCTTTGGCATAATGCTGTAAATGTAAATATAGACAGTAAGTGTCACCCACGGAGGTCGGGTCCCTTTTTGAGTCTTGGTCCTCCCAAGGTTTCTTCCTCATAGTGCTTAGGGAGTTTTTCTTGCCACTGTTGCCCTAGGCTTGCTCAATTTGGGATTGGACGTAGATATTAGAAGATAATCTAAAATTGTCAAGTTTTGTTGAGACAATGCTCCATTGTAAAAAGCGCTATATAAATAGATCTGACTTGACTTGACAGTAAGAGTCGCCTCATGTCTGATAGGAAACTGAAGATACTGTGGTGGCCTAGCAGTTAAGGTACTGGACCAGAAGGTCCAGGGTTCAAATCTCACCTCTGCCAAGCTGCCACTGTTGGGTTCTTGAGCAAGACCCTTAACCAATAATTGCTTGTAAGATTGTACCAATTGTAAGTCGCTCTGGATAAGGGCGTCTGCTAAATGCTGTAAATGAAGATGAAGTGCGTCCTTAGTCATGTGAAATTGTTGCTGCTGTTTGATGCTTTGCTCTGATTGCTATCGAGAGTAATAAGATACTAAAACCTTAACTACAGATGCACTGGGACTTTAACCATGGACAATTACCAAGCAAAAAAGCCACTTTTGGTTTTCACTTGAAACAGAGAACATACAAACAATTTTGACAGAAAAAGATCTCACGTTGGGTCAAAGTGTTAAGAGAAACGCAGTTCATGAACAAACAGAGTAGAAGCTTGAACTCAGCGCACTCTGAAGAACGTACAGGTAGTCCATGATGGGGTTACGTTCCAACAAATCCATTGTAAGTTGAATTAATCATCAACTGAGGAGAAGCATATACTCTATATATCATAGCATAGCCTATATGAAACATGCTTAGAACACAACCATGAAGTAACATCCACATGATTGCCCGGACCCAAGCTCTCTCTCTCAGAAAATCTCAGAAAAACATGACTTACCTCACGTAGAATGGCGATATGGGTCTCTCCTCTTCTTGGGAGCTGAATTTGGAAGAGACAAGAACCGTGGTTATGTTCATGCAATCACACGACACGAACAGGACTTGTAAGTGTCAGACCACAGTACAATGGACATTTGCTAAAAACCTCTAAGAGGCTTCTGTCTGGAGAACAACGAGTGCCTATGCCACAGTTATGGGCATAATTATAGGCAGAGAGTGCTGGGCAGAACTCTGAGACTGAGCAAAAACACAGGATTTTATTCATTTATTTTCTCATTTTACCCTGAGTACATCACTCAGAGCTCAGAAGGGATTGCAGCTGCGGTGCAACAACAGTTCAGGCAAAGTACTGTACAATTAAGACACAGTAGGAACAGCGTCCGTTGACATATACAGTGGGGCAAAAAAGTATTTAGTCAGCCACTGATTGTGCAAGTTCTCCTACTTAGAAAGATGAGAGAGGTCTGTAATTTTCATCATAGCTACACTTCAACTATGAGAGACAAACTAAGGAAGAAAAAAATCCAGGAAATCACACTGTAGGATTTTTTAAAAATTGAATTGTAAATCATGGTGGAAAATAAGTATTTGGTCAGTCACAAACAAGATTTCTGGCTCTCACAGACCTGTAACTTCTTCTTTAAGAAGCTCTTCTGTCCTCCACTCGTTACCTGTATTAATAGCACCTGTTTGACCTCGTTATCTGTATAAAAGACACCTGTCCACAGCCTCAAACAGTCAGACTCCAAACTCAACCATGGCCAAAGACCAAAGAGCTGTTGAAGGACACCAGGAAGAAAACTGTAGACCTGCACCAGGCTGGGAAGAGTGAATCTATAATAGGCATGGAAGTTGGTGTGAATAAATCAACTGTGGGAGCAACTGTAAGAAAATGGAAGACACGCAAGATCTCATCCCATGGGGTCAAAATGGGATGAACGGTGAGCAAAAATCCCAGAACTACACGGAGGGACCTGATGAATGACTTGCAGAGAGCTGGAACCAACGTAACAAAGGCTACCATCAGTAACACACTACGCTGAGAGGGACTCAGATCCTGCAGTGCCAGGCGTGCCCCCCTGCTTAAGCCAGTACATGTCCAGGCCCGTCTGAAGTTTGGCAGAGAGCATATGGATGATCCAGAAGAGGATTGGGAGAATATCATGTGGTCAGATAAAACCAAAATAGAACTTTTTGGTAAAAACTCAACTCGTCATGTTTGGAGGAAGAAGAATGCTGAGTTGCATCCCAAGAACACCATACCTACTGTGAAGCATGGTTCTGGAAACATCATGCTTTAGGGCTGTTTTTCTGCAAAGGGGACAGGACGACTCATTAAGGGAAGAATGAATGGGGCCATGTATCTCTAGCCAGTCTCCAGACCTCAACCCCATAGAAAATTTGTTTAAGGAGCTGAAAGTCCGTGTTGCCCAGTGACAGCCCCAAAACATCACTGCTCTAGAGGAGATCTGCATGGAGGAATGGGCCAAAATACCAGCTACAGTGTGTGCCAACCTGGTGAAGACTTACAGGAAACGTTTGACCTCTGTCAATGTTACAAAGTATTGAGTTGAACTTTTGTTATTGACCAAATACTTATTTTCCACCATGATTTACAATTAAATCCTTAAAAAATCCTACAATGTGATTTCCTGGATTTTTTTTCTTCTCATTTTGTCTCTCATAGATGAAGTGTACCTATGATGAAAATTACAGACCTCTCTCATCTTTCTAAGTAGGAGAACTTGCACAATCAGTGGCTGACTAAATACTTTTTGCCCCACTGTACGTCTGAGAACTGATATGGTTATAATCCTTATTATTAAAGTTATTAAACCACTTATCCCATACATGACATTTCCAAATACATTAGCAGTCGTAATGACAGACATGACAGGGCAGTCTGTGGTGCACAAAGTTTTCTTAAACTCAGCAAAGCGCAGACTGAACACCGAGCAGTGCTTCACCCCTAATAAGCACCGAGATGGTGATAATGAGCAGGTGTTACCAAATTACGTGAGCAGGGAAGAAAAATGCATAGTTAAAAAGAATTTAACAGAATGAAATGCTAGTTTCTCATGGATGCTTCACAGTTTCTGCAGGTTCTTCATTCCCTGCTGTCTTACAAACTGCCAGACCTGAAACTCATGAATTGATATTTAGCAAAATGAAGCTGACCAGACAAAACAGGAAATATCTGGGGTTCATACTGTCTGCAATTAAATAAAAGTCAAATTCAATGTAAGAAACACTGCACTTTTTTAATATTTGCATTCTCCATTTTTCTGGAATTAAACGCAGCACCCGCCAAACAGCTTCGTGAAGACTCTAGCGTACACTCGACTCGACAAAATGAAGAATTTGATTATCTGATATTGAAGTTTGAAGTTTATGTCGCATATTTCTGTAAGGTTATTGGCTCATCGTAAAGTAGAAATCTGATTATTACATCATCATGTAAACTCGATCGGATCTTCTGAAGTTATCGGATTATTAAATTCATGAGAACGCACTCTGACACACACACACACACACACACACACACACACACACGGCCCTGCCCTGAACAAATCAAAAGTAAAAAACAACAAATAAAACCCAGCCTGTTTGAATGGACTGTTAGACTGCCTGTAAAAGGGTGGGAGGCCTTGGTTTATGAGGAAGTTTAGACAGAGCTGAACGTGTTCCAAGTGCCAAACACTCAGACAAAGTGGATCAAGGATCAAAGAAAATCAACACGTGACCACAGAGTGATGTGTGTTTACACACGTAGATGGGTGTTCCCCCCACAACATGACACAATACCGCATTAACAGCGTGTGCAGGTCCAATTCTGAAAACCCTTAGGTATTAGAATACCAGACATACTTTGGAGGAAATTGCACAAGTTTTCAGCGTCTTAAGACTTCAGTAGAATTCTTAAGTAGTGTTACTCGGTGTTCTAAAGTCTAGTGAGGGTATTAAACGACTTATTCTGTAGGGAAGGAAATCCTGCTTACCTAGTAGTGGGAAAACAATGGATTCTTTCAACAAAAGCTTTCCCCACATAGCATTTATGACATGGAGAGTCCTTGTTTTCTTTGATCTTTTAATGAGAACTGTGATCTCTGCTAATTGGCCACCAAAGTAGTAATATCATTCTGAATCTACAGATGTTTATGTACAGTCGGTGACATTAAAAATGTAGTGGTTTAGATGACTTTGGGATAAACTCAGCTGTTCCTTGAGGATTCCACTACTGGTAGCACATGGTAACAAAGAATTCGTGGAAAGGTCCACGATTAATCGATCTCTTTACCTCGATTACGATTAATTAGTTATTCTTTTTTTATTTCTTGTTGTTGTTTGCCCTCATAGTCCACTGACAAGGGTTGTAACTTTAAATATGCTCAACTATTAATTTATGTACCAGCATATTACCAGCATACACATCTGTCTCAGATGAACAGAATTCCCACATCCTCACAGTCATGAGCTGCACGTAGATCAGTCTTTCCAACCCCTACACTGACCCAATGCTGCCTTGCTTAGTGTAGCATTTTCCCTGCACTAACACACCTGAGTCAGCTTCCAAACCACCTGATGGTGAGCCACTCAGCTGAATCACAAGTACAAAACACTGGCACTGGGAGCAGGGCTGGAGAATAATGCTCCTGATAAAAACTACACTTCCCTAGAGTAATGTCTTATGAAAAGTCTGGGAACCCCCAGTTAGATGACATGTTGTTTTTTTCTAAATGAAAATAACCTGAACTGCAGTCCTTTCAAAATACTGGGCTTGTGCTTAAGTATAAAAACCTCTCCAAATGTGTGTGGACTGTGTGTGTGCCCTGTGATGGATTGGCGCCCTGTCTCGGGTGGGTTCCTGCCTTGCGCCCTGCGTTGCCAGGCACTGTATAAATACACTCCCCACATATCAGTCTGACACTGAGTGCGTTTACATGCACTTGATAATGCGATCATAGATAGATGATCCACTCGTTACCTGTATTAATGGCACCTGTTTGACCTCGTTATCTGTATAAAAGACACCTGCCCACAGCCTCAAACAGTCAGACTCCAAACTCAACCATGGCCAAGACAAAAGAGCTGTCGAAGGACATGTGCGTGAGCATTCCTTTATGGTTGCCAGGTCTACGTATTTCTTTTCCCATTAACTCTAGAGATTTTTTTTTCTCGCCGGATCTGGCAACCCCTGAAATGAAATGCGACACGGAATTAAAGGCTGCGAAACGGCTATCGAACACTTTGTTTAGACTCTGAAACATAGTATATAGTTGAGAAAATGAAGAATTTGATGATTTAATATTAGAGTTTGAAGTTCATGTAAATTCCGAGAGTTTCTGTGAGATTATTGGCTGGTTGCAAATTAGAAATCCGATTACTGCCCGAGTCATGTAAACCCAGAGGTTTCACATTATCTGCTTACTAAAGGTGCATGTAAACTCGTTGATCATATTACTGACAACATCTGATTGTCTGCAGTTATCAGATCATTAAGTGCATGTAAACGCACTCACTGACGTACTTAATAATCCGATTATTCAAGTGGTCATCTGTACAGGATTCTCAGATCTAGAAATCAGATTAAGAAATCCAATGAAAAGAGTTGGATTTTTACTTCAGTAATCAGATTTCTCAGAGCACATATACCCATACTACAATTCCAATCGGTTTTCTCAGTCTGCACATGCACACAAACGTAACACGAGAGTGTAACAGGGTTGCCAGTTCCATTTATTCTTAAAGACTTTGCTACCTTTGAGGTTAGTTTCCATAGACCTGGTTGTTTTTTTAGATCGCGGGATCTGGCAACCCCAGAATTAAACGAAGCACCCACTAGATGGCTATCGGACATTTTGTGTAAATTCAAACGCAGTATATGCTCGAGAAAATTAAGAATTTGATTGAATTGTGGACTGTGGTGGCCTAGCTGTTATGGTAGTGGACTATGGACTAAAAGGTCCAGGGTTCAAATCCCACCTCTGCCATGCTGCCACTGTTGGGTCCTTGAGCAAGGCCCTTAACCCACAATTGCTTGGATTGCAAGAGTGTATCAATTGTAAGTCGCTCTGGATAAGGGCGTCTGCTAAATGCCGTAAATGTTGATTATTTAATATTAAAGTTTGAAGTTTACTTCACATTTTTTGGTGAGATTATTGGCTGGTCGCAAATTAGAAATCCGATTACTGCCGAGTCATGTCCACCCTGAGCTTTCCCATGATCTGATTACTCAACTGCATGTAAACTGTTTGACACAATCCAATTTTCTGAAGTTACCGGACTACTGAATTGATGTAAACGCACTCACTATGTGTCTTTTGGCCTTGGCCTGTCTCTTTACCATGTCTTGTGCATGGGTGCTTTGATTATTGCTTGTCTGGTAGCATATCGGTATGAAGGTTTTGGATTTATTTTCTTTTTTTACATGCTCGTCTAGTGTTTCTGTTCCTCTGGGTTTTAGCTTTGTTTTCTTAGCCTTTGTCCTGTTAGCTTTGTCTACTTTTTAGGCTTTGTTTTCTTAGCTTTGTACTGTTTGTCCATATTATTGTGTCTCACTGTTTTCTTATTAAACCCCCGTGCCTTTACATCCTGCATCCTAACCTTCCCTCACATGACACCCTTTTGAGGACTGTGTAAAGGAAATAAAAGATTGGATGTTATTTAATTTTCTCTTACTTAACTCAGATAAAACTGAGGTTCTATTAGTGGGACCCAAGGCTGTGAGAGACAGGTTGGCTACATCTATCCTAAATTTAGATGGCTGTCCAGTATTGCCCAGTCCGTCTGTAAAAAACTTTTGATTCAGATCTCTCCTTTGATGCGCACATTAACAGCATCACTCGAATTGCTTTCTTTCAATTACGTAATATCGCTAAACTTAAAAATATCCTCTTTTAATGATGCAGAGAAACTTGTTCATGCGTTTATAACTTCAAGGTTGAATTACTGTAACGCATTACTTACTGGATGTTCTATTAAATCTATAAATAAACTTCAATTAGTTCAGAATGCAGCTGCCCGAATGCTAACTTGAACTAGAAAATCTGATCATATCACTCCTGTTCTTTCATCACTGCACTGGTTACCAGTCAAATTCCGCATTGATTACAAAATACTTCTTATAACTTATAAAGCTCTACATGGCCTGGCCCCACATTATCTGAGTGAACTCTTAGAGTCTTACAATCCAACTCGTCTACTTCGTTCGCAGGGTGCAGGACTTCTTTTAGTTTCTAGAAAGGCTTTCTCATACATGGCCCCCCAACTATGGAATAAACTTCCCACTTTCGTTCGAGACTCAGACACTATCAAAAGTTTTAAGTCTAGGCTAAAGACATACTTATTTACACAGGCTTTTGACTAGATTTAAACCAGGATGCATGGCTTGGGTCACTGGGGTCGGAGTCTGGAGTCATGTCTGGCCTGCCTGCCTTGTCCGTTAGCCGGAGTGTTGAGTGGGCGGTCTGGCCTGAACTGGGCTTCGGTCCTCGTGATCTTGACTCATGCATCCTTGCCTTAGACTAAGGGCAGAGCTGAGGGTTCATAGTCAAAGAGTCTTATGGTGATCAGAGACGTTGGGTTGCTGTCTTCTGCCTCCCGTGGGGTTGTCTCATGTCTCATGTGATCCCTCATGGCTGTGTTACCTACCAGTTCTCCTCTTTCTAGCTATGCTGCTATAGCTAATGCTGCCGGGGTCTCATGCTACACATGGCATCAGTGATTGTTAATAGACACTGTGCTCTTAATCAATAACTAATTACATTTCCTGTTTTCTCTCCGAGCTGTGTTCCGGCAGTTCCTGCCCCACACATGATGTTCATCTGCTGGAGCTCCACTCAAGCTGCTTCCGTCATCAGCTCCAGCCCCATCATACCCGGGCCACTTAATGCCGATGTGGATATTTCACATTTTATTCAAATTATGACTCCATGATTTTAGTTTCGTTCTTACATTTATCATCTATGCCGCCCAAGGAGGTTGGGTCCCTTTTTGAGTCTTGGTCCTCCCAAGGTTTCTTCCTCATAACACTCAGGGAGTTTTTCCTTGCCACTGTCGCCCTAGGCTTTCTCAATTTGGGATTAGACATAGTTATTAGGAGATAATCTAAACTTGTAAAGTTGCTTTGAGACAATGCTCCATTGTAAAAAGCGCTATATAAATAGATCTGACATGACTTGACTTGACACCCTGTTCAGGGTACAAGCTCGCCTGTGCCCTGTAAATTCAGGGAGTGGCCCCGGACTCCATTGTCACCTTTACCACGAAAAGCAGGGGTTAAAGAGATGGGGGAATAAATTGTTGCTGGTCCAAAACTTAACTAGGTTTAAAACTATGTATTGTGGGTGCCACATGAGCGTCTTTTATTTAGATCCAGGAGCAATTCTAGGATCAGAGCCAATGAATCCAGAACCAGATTTTTGTGTTTGTTTTTAGAAAGAAAAAACACATTTTAACATAATTTTGGACTATCATTCCCACACTTGTGAAGGAAGAATATCTGAGATAACTTCATTAACTCTGAGCCTGTGAGCCACAAACTCATCACTTAATTTAAAAAGTTTTACAAATGAAATTGTATGAGAAGTAACAAATAAGGGATAAACAACAGATAAGAAATAGGGTAAGCCTAGGGCTGTATTTCCATTATGGTTATGAACTCTCTCACCAGTGGCATGCTGTAACAGCAAATACACTTCAGGATCGTCCGATCTACTGAGATAAATCAAAGATATCATTAAGTGTCCTAATGAGATTTACAGATGCGTGGCTTTAAATTGTACCAGTGGATGGTTGTGTTACATATTTAAATTTGCGTGTAGTGTAAATAAACTTCTGTTAGACGCAGCACTTATATCTATAGAAGGCGAGAACAGCTGGAACGCATTAGAAGTGAGGTGCCATTCCAGGAATTCAAAGCCTATATGATGTTTTCAGACATACATGGTAAACACCACAATCGCTTTTTAATAACAATTACACAATTTGAATAATGTGAACCGATCGCACTGCTACTAACGTGTTCAAATTACATATGTTATAATCGAGTCATATTTTTAGTACCAAGTACGATACCCCCACTTCCAGTAAGGAGGCTATCAGTCATGTTGAAATGCTTACAGCGCACTTGACGGGAACATTGGCAGTTAATAGAAAGGTTTATTATCAGTGGGAAAGCCCTGGTGCCTTAGCTAAACCTCAGCTGAAAGTCAAAGGGTATAACTTTCTGAAATTCAATCTACCTCAGTACTGCCTGTTTACACACAAGCCGGTCTGGACCAGACTAGGCAAGAGAGGTCTGGTTTCTCAGGTACCTTCTGTCCTTAATGAGCAGTGAGCACACTGGGAAATATGTGCAGTAATGCTCAGAGGTTAGAGAGTTGGGTAAAAAATGAAATGAATGAATAAAATTCACCAACTGGAAGACGTAAGCAGTAACATCATCGCAGATGCAGTTCAAATTCCAACGTTAATCTTAGTTATTAAAGCCTGTATTGTATTCTGATACTGATTCTTGCCCTGCTTGTTTCTCCTACTCTTATATTATCTCTTCTGATAGCCTGATAGTGAGTAAAAAAGAAGATGGAAAGCTTTGTAGAAATGCAATGACATTTCAATGACAAGTTGAAGCTTTTTTCTATTTACTTGCTATCTGTGTTCGTCTCCGCTCTCTGGCCCAGCCTGATATTAACATTTATTTGGTTAAAAATGTTGCTGTTTAGCCCTTTAGTGGGTGTCACGTTTAATTCAAGGGTTGCCAGAAGTGTTAATTTTATCATTTAGGGACTGTGGTAGCCTAGCGGTAATGGACTCTGGACCAGAAGGTCGAGGGTTCAAATCCCACCTCTGTCAAGCTGTTGGTTGCCTTGAGCAAGGCCCTTAACCCACAGTTGCTGGGACTGTAAGGTTGTATCAGTTGTAAGTCGCTCTGGATAAGGTCGTCTGCTAAATGCTGTAAATGTCATATTTATGCCGAAATATAGAAAATTCCAAAGGGTTCACAAACTTTCAAGCACCACTGTAATCTGATGTCTAGATCAGAGTATGCTGTACACATGACCACTGGAATAATTAGCTAACTGCAGAAATCTGACTATGATCGAATTATTAAGACATTAGACAATCTGTAATCACTGTTTATGTGAGGCATCAATAACAACATATGTTTATTATGCAAGGCTTTTTTCAGAAATGACAAATTTCAGTTTCCACCAATAATTTTTATATTTACGCAACACTACTGATTCTGTTCTCATAAGTCAATGTGAGGTATAACTTTCTGAAATTTAATCTACCTCAGTACTGCCTGTTTACACACAAGCCGGTCTGGACCAGACTAGACAAGAGTGGTCTGGTTTCTCAGGTACCTACTGTCCGTAATGAGCAGTGAGCACGCTGGGAAATATGTACAGTAATGCTCAGAGGTTAGAGAGTAGGGTAATCATTCATAGATGTTAGACTATAATCTATAATCACCATTCATGTGAGGTACAGTGGGGAAAAAAAGTATTTAGTCAGCCACTGATTGTGCAAGTTCTCCTACTTAGAAAGATGAGAGAGGTCTGTAATTTTCATCATAGCTACACTTCAACTATGAGAGACAGAATGAGAAAAAAAATCCAGGAAATCACATTGTAGAATTTTCTAAGAATTTAATTGTAAATGATGGTGGAAAACAAGTATTTGGTCACCCACAAACAAGCAAGATTTCTGGCTCTCACAGACCTGTAACTTCTTCTTTAAGAAGCTCTTCTGTCCTCCACTCGTTACCTGTATTAAAGGCACCTGTTTGACCTCGTTATCTGTATAAAAGACACCTGTCCACAGCCTCAAACAGTCAGACTCCAAACTCAACCATGGCCAAGACCAAAGAGCTGTTTGAAGAACACCAGGAAAAAATTGTAGACCTGCACCAAGGCTGGGAAGATATCTACAATAGGCAAGCAGTTGGTGTGAAATAAATCAGCTGTGGGAGCGACTGTAAGACATACAAGACCATCGATAATCTCCCTCGATCTGGGGCTCCACGCAAGATCTCATCCCATGGGGTCAAAATGATCATGAGAACGGTGAGCAAAAATCCCAGAACTACACGGAGGGACCTGATGAATGACCTGCAGAGAGTTGGGACCAAAGTAACAAAGGCTACCATCAGTAACACATTACGCCGAGAGGGACTCGGATCCTGAAGTGGCAGGCGTGTCCCCCTGCTTAAGCCAGTACATGTCCCGGCCCGTCTGACAGCCCCAAAACATCACTGCTCTAGAGGAGATCTGCATGGAGGAATGGGCCAAAATACCAGCTGCAGTGTGTGCCAACCTGGTGAAGACTTACAGGAAACGTTTGACCTCTGTCATTGCCAACAAAGGTTATGTTACAAAGTATTGAGTTAAACTTTTGTTATTGACCAGATACTTATTTTCCACCATAATTTACAATTAAATTCTTTAAAAATCCTACAATGTGATTTCCTGGATTGTTTTCTCATTTTGTCTCTCATAGATGAAGTGTACCTATTATGAAAATTACAGACCTCTCTCATCTTTCTAAGTAGGAGAACTTGCACAATCAGTGGCTGACTAAATACATTTTTTTGCCCCACTGTATCAATACAACATTCAAAAAAAGCACATGAAATGTTACAAGTTTCCTCTGGATTCTCCAGATATTAGGTTTGGTTCCCACATTGAGCAGTGCAGTGACCCTGAATTGTATAAATCAGTTATGAAGATAAATCAGTGAACGAATGAATGAATCTATGAACAAACGAACAAATGAATGGGAAAAAAAACCACTAGAACCCAGGGAACTGAAAGTCATCTATCTCTTAACGAGCTGAATAACATTCAGATCAGAACCTGACATGATTGCAGGTCATCAAGACCTCAGCACTTCTAATGACAGGCTTGTTTACACACTGTCTCCAGCAGATGAGCTAGCTTACATTCAAGCTGTCATGCTGACAGGGGCAGAACAAGCGTCATGGTAACAACATGGCTGTAGCAGTGCTATTCCAGGAGACACCTGATCCCCACGGCAGATCAGCTTTCAGCTGTTTATGATGAGCATGAGTGGAATTTGGTGTCTGTGGCAGCGTAATGCTATGCTACATTTTCAGAGGCCAGCAGCCAACAAGCTCCCTGGGTAAAAATGCCAGACTGGATTGAGCTGATGGAAAGGCAACAGTATCTCAAATAACCACTTGTGACAACCAAGGTACGTAGAAGAACCTTGATGCAGGTGGGCTACAGCAGCGAAATACAACACAATGTGCCACTCCACGGCCTCACCAAAACTATACAACAGGAGTTTGGATAAATAGTTCCCGATCTGCAGAGTCTCGGTTTCTGCTTCGACATTCGGATGGTATATAGACCAAAACCTCAGAGGAATGTTTCCACAACCTTGTTGAATCGATGCCACAAAGAATTAAGGCAGTTCTGAAGGTATAAGGGGGTCTGACCCCCTTTTAGGGTACACTTTAGCTGTACGTAATATAGAGTTTATATGACAGACTGCACTGAAGCAGGCTGTGTTTAACTCTACACAATCAAGCCCCACAGTTTTATACCTTAAAGCTCAAATGGAAGCTGACAGAGTGGAGTCCAAACTGGAACGCTTACCTGCTCAGAGCATCTGTGCTCCTGATGGGACTCAGAGCAGGAGGATACAGGTCCATGTTGTCTGCCCGAGGGTTGCCCTGGCTGAGGAATTGGGGTTCGGTGCTGGGGCTCCTGATGTGTTTTGGATGCTGGGATAAATGTCTGGAGAATGGAAGTCCTGTGGATGGAGCAGGCTGAGGAACCGACCTCTGTGCCACCTTAGTCTTCGCCTTCTTCACCTGAAGGACAGAGAGGCAGACACACACCCAAACAAAAGCGACATGAATGCCAAGTAAACATGAGCAGTCTGAACACTGCCAGTGCAGACTATCAGATTGGAAAGCTTTTGCTCAGGTTACTGCAAATGACACAATCCAAGAGCAGTTAAGAAGACGCAGTGGTGTGGGATGAAGCAGTTCTTTCACTAGATAACTGTTATATACGTTGACTAAATTACTGGTTGCTTGTGGCTTGTGAAGCCACTCCCTGTGTTTGATTTGTATTTGAAGCTCACTAAGGTTCGGATGGCAGCGGAACGCACTAAAGGAGCAACCGCACCAGGGTTCGCTTTAATCAAACCAAACGTGCCACGTGGTCCTCACTGGAGTCTATCCCAAAGCCAAATCCAAGCCATTCAGCTACCTGAGTACAGGCCAACAGCATCACTAACCCAAACCATTATTGATGTTATATGCAAGAGCTAAGCCTGAGCCCACCATCACAGTGGCTTCTGGCTGGGCAGGGGCTGTTGTGGACTTTCGTTCTCCTGCCAGGATACCTGCCAGAGCACCGCCACCCTGACTAGTAGAAGTGGGGTTAAAATGTGGCTCCTAAACACGCTCCAAAAATAGAAGCTAGTACTTAAGTAATCTGACAGCAAAACAGAGCAGAAGAAAACTATCATCTAGAACCGTGTGGCATCAAGCGTTGGGTATGCTTCCATTATAACAATCTTCATATCGGAGTATATCGCTTTACATAGCCGTGTGGGGTAATCCCGACCCCGGTTGGATCCTGACCTTGGACTCAGCCAGCGTGAAATTTGTGTGTCCACGTTCCAGAGGTAAATTAGCTTTAGTTTAGTTTTAGTTCCTCCCGTGCTACCTTGGCACATAAGGAAGTATTCTCCCACACATCTGAGCAATCCCATACTGGGTCAATTTAAAATGACCAATTCGCCTAAAGCATATCTTTGAGAAATTGGAGGAAAAAAAGTACCCAGAGAAAACCCAGAGCAGGACATGCAAACACCACACAGGTGGAGAACGAGGTTGGGATCGAACCGGGGATCTCTGGATCTGTGAGGCGACTTTGGCTGCCTATTAGGTTAATTGGTCGTGCTAAATTGGTCCCAATCCCAATATAAAATTGCTCCTGTCATGAATAGACGCCGGTGTGACTGCATTACCAAGTTGGGAAAAATCCATCCAAAAAGTTACCACTACAGTGATCAACCAAGTAAAACGTTAAAAGGTCCTTATTAACAATCTTATCTGCTGTTTAGTGGTGACTCAATGTTTAAACCTGTATAGAACTCTATAGAACAATACAGGTCTGTTTCAGGGCCATTGCACAACTATTGCAATAACAGGTCTGTCAAGTCATTGCTAGACTTTGCTAGACTAAACCAAGCAGACTAACTTCAGCCACTGTATGGTCAAGTGACTCATAATCAAATCCAAGTTCACAACAGATCCAGCTTCTGGCAGAGGTTCAGATTCATTGGCTGAGATCTCCTTGCTTCCAGATTATGGCGTGAATAGTTTAGAAACGCTCTATTTTGAGTAAACCTGCAGCACGTAGCAGTATATTCTTTAGATATGCCAATGTGACCAGCAAACTCTAAGGGTTAGGACATATCAGTCTTAAGTACAGAATGGAGGTCACTGATACAAAATTAAGTTGCAATGCTGTTGTAAACAGAGTTCTGTTGTAATTACTGTTTGTTGGGTGGGTTTTGGGAAGGACGATACGATATGAACATTGCGATATGATGAATATTGTGATATTTGGCAATATATTTTCTTTGCAGCTGAAATACAAATTCTTCTGAATACATCACGTCACATTGATAATTCAGCGGACAAACCGAGTCAAAACGCTGTACTACAAGAGTATCTTATTTCAAATGTTGTTTTGCTTCCTTCCAAAAAATCTATATTTTGATCTGAAAATCGATGTAGTATATAAATATAAATATATGTTAGAAGTTAGTGTATGTAAAGCAAGAAAGCAGAACAACAAAAATGTGTTTTTTTATTTGAAAATGGTTTTATTTTAAAAAGTGCAAACCCAGTTTTGCTAAACTACTGAGTGAAAAGGTGGATCTTAAATCCCCACTTGAATACACTGAGAGACTAGGTCACTTGGATCAGGGGAAGTCCATTTCACAACCTGTCTGCAGTAAAAGAAGAAACTTGATGCCCGATTCCTTTCCGTCTCAAGGGTTGGGTCGCAACTGAGCCGTGTTTGAGGGGTTTAGTCAAAGCCTTTAGGTGGCAGGACTCTGGTTTATTTTTAGCCTTGTTGGCAAGCATCCTTCAGACCTTTATCGTAAAACAGCACAATTATTGCTGTGTGCAGCTATTTTTCGTGTCATCGAAGCTTAACTGGAGTTTAGAAAATTATATAAAAAAATATTCTCAGTATTTCAAGTCTTTAAATAGGTCACCAAATCCCTAAACCATGAAAAGATACATACTACGGCTTAAAGTGCTTTAGTTAAGCTTAATTACAGGTAGGGCTCTGTGTGTCTCATATGAAACCCAACTGTGTAACCAAAATTACTGTTTATATAATGTACAATGTTTCTGCATACAAATATAATAATTACTCCTGGGTTGTCATTACAGGTACCAAATGAGGTGCATTTCAAATAGTACTAGCAGCAGTAACGTTATCCTTTGCCAAGAATTCGTTAATTATTATGAAGAAAAATAAGTCATTTCAGAATTGAGTAGTATGTTCCCCTTTTGCTATAATGACTGATTGGTCCATGATGATCCATGATTTCCAAAGAGCATTTTGTGCTGTTACTGAATGACTGGCTTTCTCTGTCTTCAGTTTCCCCCATAAATGCTTGCTGGGGTTTAGGTCAGGTGTCTGTCCATGTCAGTCAGCAGTTCTTGATCCTCTTGGGTCTACTTGATCTGTAACGATGTTTAGGTATGTGTTATCTGTGAGATAAACTTCCACAAGAATGCCTGGACACTTGCTCCACTGGCTTGTCTTCTTCTGACCGTGCATCCTGGTGACATCACCAGGTAAACAGTGTACACGTACTTGTGTACATGTGATGGAAATGAAAACATGACTCATTTTTCCAGTTTTGACACTCACATGTCCATTGTAGGTGCTTTTTGTGGTGGACACTCCATTTAGAGTCGCTCTTCTGTCCATTTGTACCAGACAGGGTAGCCTTGGACGCCAACAGCCTGTTGTCAGTTCGTGGTTTGTCCCTCCTCGGACCACTTTGGGTTGGGACCTACCACTGCTGACCTGGAGCACCCCATAACCGCCTGGCTATAATGATTTGCCTTTTATTAAAGCCACTCTGTCCAACACACCAACTATGAGAACCCACTGTTTACTTACCATCTAATATATCCCAGAGTTTACCATTAAACATCACGTTATTTGATCTGTGCTTGGTTTATATGTTTTGGCTAATTGGTGTATATATGTAAAACACTACATATAATACTTCATATACATTTACAGTTTGAGTACTTTGAGTACTTTAGTTACTACAGTGGACAGAACTTCAATAGCAGTTTTTTTCCATATGCATGAGTTTTCATGTCACAACTGCACATCAGCCACTATTGTGCCTCTTTCTGCAGCACTGACTACAAAGTTCATTGGAGTTTTTGTTTGGTGTTTATGGAGCACTTAGCAACTGAGATACTTATATAAATATACAGGTATGCATAGCTTAACGTCCATCATAGGTTCTGTAAAATTGACATGTCATGATCTGTACGTTTTACAAACACGATAATACATATCATCTTAATGCTATATGGGCAACTGTAGCATATGGGGTATTGACAAAATGGCCAAGATACTGCACTGTTTCATTTACATTCATTTGTTTAATATCAACATTGACTGCCACATTGATTTGCTATTTAAGACGGGTAGAATCTTATTTCACTACAGAGTTGCCGCACATTATTTCACTCAGCCTTCCTTACTCATCTCTCACTCACACACACAAACACAAGCACATTTATGGAATAGTAAGCTGTCTTTTATGTGACAGTGCAACGTATTTCCTGTAGTATTTATCACATGAGGAGGTATTTTAGAAGAGAGCAGGGAACAGAGCTATGAGGCTCTGCCAGACACTCGTTAAACTCATCGGTTCATGATACATTTAGCTTATGATGGATTTGTTGGAACATATCCACATCATAAAGCGACTCCATTAATGCATATAATGCCTTATGCAGTGTGGATTTGGATCTGGGGGTCTGGAACTGTGTCATTCAACTGACATTATTCCTTATATGCTTGGTACTCGTGGTTTTTGGTTCTTGACAAGTCTTCTGGATCGAATTAATGACAACAACTGAGGTACCACTGGATATGAGTTTTGGTTAACAACCTTAAAAATAAGGGTAATGACCTTATAGAACGACGGACATATCTGCAAACAGAACAAATATGCAGCTCCTACCTGTATATGAAATAATAATAATAGTAATGTTTGTTTTGATTGTCAAACTGGTACTGGAGAGTCGCTGCATTTATTGGATTGTCATTTGTGTTGTCATGTACTGTATACAAATAGAAAAGAAAAAATTTCGAATTTGCTTAGCATTGTGGGATGTGCGAATGAACAGATTTAGCAAGAGATTCGGAGCGGCACATACGCAGAACGTCCATACATATCACACTGCCCTTGTTTTCATGGCTAGCCCCCGACGTGTGTTGTGGTTTCTGTTTATATCTACAGTGCTGTGTTTTGTTTTAATGATCTGACCTGCTTCTCTGCAGCCTGAGTGTTGCTTTGGACACACACACACACACACACACACACACACACACACACACACAAACACACACACACACACACACACGTGCACGTGCACACAGACACGCATAAGCCCACACACAAACCAAAACACAGACAAGCATGCATGTGTGGGAGACTAGCAACGAAAACAAGAGCACAAGGCCGAATCCGGCCCTGGGGTTATGGGACACAGTGAAGAGCTCTCTGATTCTGTAATGTGGAGGCTGCACAAAGCCAAAGCAGCAGACAGGACAGCAGCCTAGTGGTTAAAGTACTGGGCTTTTAACCAGTAGGTCCAGGGTTCAAATCCCACCTCTGCCACTGTTGGGTCCTTGAGCAATTGCTTGGATTGTAAGAATGTATCAATTGGAAGTCGCCTTGGATAAGGGAATCTGCTAAATGCGATAAATGTAAATATGCTTTATGGGGACTGTGGTAGCCTAGCGGTTAAGGTACTGGACCAATGGACCAAAAGGTCCAGGGTTCAAATCCCACCTCGGCCAAGCTGCCACTGTTGGGTCCTTGAGCAAGACCCTTAACCCGTCCTACAAACCTGCTTGGATTGTAAGACTGTATCAGTTGTAAGTCGCTCTGGATAAGGGTGTCTGCTAAATAATGTATATGTAAACACATTATTTATGGTTAATGTTTCTTTGTTTTATAGTTATTGTATTTATATAGTATATCTAAGTGGGAAAAAACAGGGGAGGTTGTACTAAAAAACGTTATCAGACATTTGCAGAGTAAACATTTACTTAAAAAAAATCTCTTTCCAAACAAAACTAGGGAACATTTTTAGAAGAATAAGGAGTGTGGCATCTGTTAATCTCTCTCTCGCTCTCTCTCTCTCTCTCACACACACACACACACACACACACACACACACACACACACACACACACACACACGTGTGCACACAAACACAACCTAATTCAAGGTGATCCTTTCCCCTTGATAATAAATCAAACTGTAAAAACTGTAAATCTTGTAACACTAAGCAGCCTTCATGAACCAAGAGCTTCCTATAAACCACCGACATCCAGGCTCTAAACAAATAAAGAAAAGTATTTATACGATGCTCAGCGCACCGCAGAACTCTGTCCACGTTAAAAAAATCCTCTGACAAATCACATCAATGATTAACAACAATAATCAGCAAATTCTGACCTTATTGACGCGCTACCTTGACATACAAACCTTTTCTGCCATCCTCAATGTTAAACAAATAATAAAGCCTACTGTAGATAAGTAAATGTTATATAATACTGCTTTAATTTAACACTATTTTTGTAAATGATAAAGGTTAAGTTTGTAAGACGCGATAAGTGGCGATAAGTGGAGTTCTATGATTAAATGAAGCACACATGCAGAGCCAGGAAGGCGAAAACTGCCAACAAAACATAACACAAATTTCAGGGTTTCTCTTTTATTAAACATCCTACACTAGATGGTCAAAACTATGTGGACACCTCATTCAAGGATCATTGGCATTAATGTGAAGTTGCTCTCCCAATAGATGTTAAAAGAGAGTCCACTCTCTGTTTGTTTCACTGGTTTATTTATTTTTAATTAATGTGTTTATTTGGTATGTTCATTCACAGTGCATTTCAGCTGCTGAAAATTGTTAGCCAAAATGACACTTTAGGTTTTCAGTCAAAAGCGAACAAAAGAATGCAGACACCAAACAAGTAGAGATTAGAAACAAATGCTTTAACTTAGAAACCAACACTTTTAACCGCTTCAGATAAGGGGCTTAAAAAACATATGATTAAAACATATGATTCCTTCGGTGCCTCAACAGACACCCCATCCAGCCCTGCTCTGGACTGGCGGCGCCCCATCCAGGGCATGCTTACACATGCACGACAGATTCCCCAGGGATAGGTGCCAGGGCTCATGCAACCCTGATCCGGAAAAAGCGGAGTTAAAATGTGAAAAGGAATTGTTAAGGTTCGCCTACAAGAAAAACTGGCGAACCGCATTAAACAAAAATAAAAAGGCTTTTTTGGACCCAATTGCAGTTAGCACCAGATGGAAATGGTGAACCAAAATAAAAATACTAGAAATAATATGGAAGTGTGTTTGGGGATATTTTGGGGGGGGGGGAGCGCCAATTCCCTGATCGCGAAGAAGGGGGTTGCGTAAATAAGCCTGAAAGGGCAGGCAACCGGTAAAGGGAAAGAGAGGCACGAACCGTAGCGAGGGGCGGGCAACAAGAAGAACTGGGAGCGGAGGACAACGAGGGTTAAAGGCAGGATCTGTCCCTAGGCTAACAAACTAAACCCTGATGTCACCTCCGGCCTCCTGACCGTACGCTAACTATTCTACAAAACCGTATAACCGTATTCCATAAACCGTACAAGGGGACGTTTGAGACGAGCGAGGTCTCACAGGCATCTGCCTCATGCAAAGTGAGAGGCTGCGGCACCCGATTGGTCTTAAACGTGCTCTTGAATACTCGGGCAGTAGGTGTCGCTGATCGCACCAAGCGTGCCCAGGCCAGAAACTGAGTCGGCGCTACCCTCCAGCGTCGGGGAGTGTGACTCCTACTAGGAATGAACTGAAAGTCATCAAAAAGACTGTTTGTTTCCTAACCCTCCTGTACCAGTCAGTGCAGACGCGTTGAGTTTGAGCAGCAGAAGATCAAAAGTAAAAATGTCGACTATGTGGAAGCCTTTCACAAACTCCGGAAGGTAATCACTGTTCACACAGGCATTCAGCACTACAAATGTTTTTGTAATAGTTTTTATATTGGTGTGTCAATATTATAATTAGTTTAAATGAGGTCACTGTTGCAGCTCTGGGGGATGATCGTCTGACTTCTCTCCCCTACCTCAGACACCTGGCCAGAGGGCACAGCCAGGACTCAAACTCGCGTCCCTTCGATTGTGAGCTGGCATATTAGGCTGCAGCACCGTATGAGAACCGCTGTGGCATATCCATAATGCAATTGAGTATCACTCGTAATTGCAATTTTAAACACAGTCTCAAATCGTTGTCTCGGCTTTTTTTTTGCCGAGAGGAAAAAGAATGCTGAGTCACATCCCTAGAACACCATACCTTCTGTGAAGCATGGTGGTGGAAACCTCATTGTTTGGGGCTGTTTTTCTGCAAAGGGGACAGGACGACTGATCCGTGTTAAGGGAAGAATGAACGGGGCCATGTTTCGTGAGATTTTAAGCCAAAATCTCCTTACATCAGTGAGAGCATTGAAGATGGAACGT
This sequence comes from Ancistrus triradiatus, assembly GCA_025084515.1. Taxonomy (NCBI): domain Eukaryota; kingdom Metazoa; phylum Chordata; class Actinopteri; order Siluriformes; family Loricariidae; genus Ancistrus; species Ancistrus triradiatus. The sequence continues at coordinate 96,158 of JAJAGP010000037.1, read as the reverse complement.
GGCTGGATCTTCCAGCATGACAATGATCACACTGCTTGGGCAACGAAGGAGTGGCTCTGTAAAAAGCATTTCAAGGTCCTGGAGTGGCCTAGCCAGTCTCCAGACCTCAACCCATAGAAAATTTGGTGGAGGGAGTTGAAAGTCTGTGTTGCCCCAAAACATCAACTGCTCTAGAGGAGATTGCATGGAGGAATGGGCCAACATACCACCTACAGTGTGTGCCAACCTGGTGAAAGACTTACAGGAAACGTTTGACCTCTGTCATTGCCAACAAAGGTTATGTTACAAAGTATTGAGTTGAACTAAATTTATTGACCAAATACTTATTTCCATCATAACTTACAATTAAATTCTTTAAAAATCCTACAATGTGATTTCCTGGATTTCTTTTTCTCATTTTGTCTCTCATAGTTGAAGTGTAGCTATGATGCAAATTACAGACCTCTCTCATCTTTCTAAGTAGGAGAACTTGCACAATCAGTGGCTGACTAAATACTTTTTTGCCCCATTGTATCCTGTACAACAAAGGAGTGAGAGAAATAAGCACCTGAAGAGTTAAGTAAGGCAGTCCTACGTGAGCTACGTGCCTAACTGAATGAATGATTGCAAACATCCCAGTTGGAGTTGGTCTTACTTTTCACCTTTTGTCCATCAGCATTTCCCAATCCGTTCACTAGTCTGGTTCTGCGTTACCACAACAATGTCCTGCTGTTCTTATCAGAGGGAGATCAGCAAGAGGAGCCGGCCACCGACAATGTAAGTAAACAGTTTTGGATTCAGTAAAAACCGAACAAGGTGGTCTGAGATGTTATGAAATCGCCGAATACGACCATTTTCCGAAAACAGCGCTGAAGTCATGTGATCGGTCAGCAGGTAGCAAATCATTAAAGCACGATGATAAAAACAGAATGGGGTGTAAATAAAGACGCCAAGCTCTTACTGGAAACTGAAAAATATGCCGAAAAGACGTTCCCAGGTGTTTGAAAGGTCATCAAATGTTTTTTCTATACGCAGAAGCTCTCACATGTTCGCTTGGAATCACAAGATCTAGATCTAGAAATGCTAACTGAAAGAGCCCCCCTACCCTAGATGAGCTTCTCCTCTTTTCCTGGTAATTCATGAAGTACACGTGAAATATGCAGGCAACTTTGTTTTGTGCCGTGCGTCACACCGATCCAGCCCCCACCCAAAGAAGCGCTGGGACTGGCGGAGCCTCTGGTCAGGCAGAAACACCTGGGAAAACTGGAGCTTTCAGTATCAGGAATCCACAGACCTGGATTTTTGGTTCCAGAGAGCCATACTGGGTTTATGGTTCAAGAAGATCAAACACAGCTTTGATAAGCAACTGAAACCTCACCTCCCCAGAGGTGGGATGCTAATAAGAATGGCTCAGTGCTGATTTGCAGACCGAAGAGACAGAGGAGGGTGTGGCAGCTGGAAGGACAAGGTAGTGAGACGCCAAGTTGTGGTGTGTTCCACTTCAACAGAGATGACCACCATTCATAATTGATTTACAATGAATGTTTGTATGTGATGCAGAGACCCCAGAACCAGTGACTTCCAATGAGGAAGAAAAGACTAGACCATTATAGAACATTTGTGCCACGACATAACAGTGGCTGTACTCTGATTTAAACCACAGGATGCACTGCTTCAATCAACCCAACCAGCAAATCTATACAAAGCTGTGTCTCTATTACAGCTCCATTATTCCTCACACACTATTCAATTAAAAGGTGAACCACTGTTACCTTCTTTTTTCTTGGAGTGGTTACAGGATTTTTGGGATTCATCTCTGTTTCTCTCGGTGATGCACTTTCTTCTCCTGAACTCGGTGTGGCCTGACAAAGCAACGAATGACAGCAGTTTATTATAAGATCTATGAGCCAATAACGTCATTCAACACTGCTGATTCTCTAACCATTAACCCATTATCTAGGTGTCATAAATTGAAAGAAGAACTGGAACTAAATCAGCTACAGCAATCTGAACAAACAGGAACTACTTATAAATGGGTTAAGATGACATGAGTGTGATGGCACTCTCTGTATTACACAGAATCTGACCAAAATGTTTAACACTGCTTTTCAAAGTTGACAGTGGCAGCTAGAAAAATGTAACACATGTCCATACGGGTCATCTAGCTGTGGAGTGAAGCACATATTTTATAAATAATGTAAAAGAACTTTCCATTTTTAAGTTACCAGTGACCTGCAATCTAATTGGCTGAGAGACCCTCCGGCCGTGGCATTTTTGCCCGATAATGGCACTCTGACTGCCGCTCTATAAGTATTACTCCACGGCATACACATGTAACCTAGCAACGATGAAAACTATAATTCGTTTACAAACTCTATTGGTTTTGAAAATGGTTTATCACCTTCAGGAATTGGAAGCTCTGGAAACAGAAGTCAGCCCTTTAAATCAAACGTCCGGCTCTTAATGGACTCACAGCTCGACTGAAGAGCAACGAGACTGAGGATCAAAAATGCTGAATCAGCTTCATCCCTCACACAGACGTCGTTTGCTGGAGTTAAACTCGGCTCTTCCATTAAACCCCATCCGCGGCTGATCGGAGCTTCGTCCTTCTGACAGGTTTGTTATCTGTAAGACCAGCTCTAACCCAGAGAAGCTGCTGATGCTCTGTAGCTCTGCCCTTACATTTCTGACTGATCAGATTAACATTAAGAGCTTCATCATACAGATTTATAATCGCTAATCAAACTGGATCCTAGACATTGGTTAGAACACCGGGATCTCACTCCGATCTGCTTCAGTCGGTAGAATAGTGGATCTTAGTAACAGCCTGCCTTATAAACCCCACTCATTTTATTTGCTGAGTGTAAAAACTTTCATTTTAATAAACTAAAACTTACCAACCGGTGTATGTGTATTTATTGTCTGTATAATAAACAGTTATTGGTCATTCTGTTCCTCGGCTTTAATGACTGAAGGGGAACGATAGAATGGAACTATTTTACCTTGCAGAAGGCTGATAAACAAGTCGTTTCTTCTGTCCTCTTTATCTTAAAATCTAACAATAAATGGCGATAACAGAACTGTGGCCTCATGCCTATGACCACATCACACCCGAACCAAATGGCACCAGGAAACTGACACAGCAGAGGTGGGGCACGAACCAGAGTGGCTCAGCAAAACAGCACTAATTTGTATTCCAAGCTAATTCGTTCTCCAGCTCTGTCTAGGCCAGGTCTGTGTTGTGGCCTGTTTCTTTGTAATGATTGTGTCCATTTGTGTGAGTTTCACAACATTTGGTATACGCGGGTTAGAGAGCTCCCCCTTGAGGCTCAGAGAAATCTACCATGGGTGCCCCCGAGTGCCCCGACATTACACATATATTTTTAAACCAGCTGATTACACTCGTTACCTGTTAACCCATTGGTTCCCAAACATTTTCTGTAGCACCCCCTTTGGAGATAAGAATATTTCCGAGCCCACTGGAATTCATTTTAAATATTGCAAATCATACAAACCTGCCCCTTCTTTTCGAACAAAACAAAATAAAGTGGCAAATCATCTTTAGAGTGTAAACTGCTTAAAGTGACATGCTTTGTGTAACTTACATTTTGACATTTTTCTGCACAAGAATGGCTTTAAAACTTAACCAGCTCCATGAGAGAAAAACGGCAAAACATTTTTTCTTTCTGCCAAACTTACACATTTAATCCCTGTATCTTTCAGTGACATGCCTCATACGTCTTGCTGTGCAAACCCCCCACCCCAATATCTCCTTTGGGAACTCTGGGATCCACTGTGCTTTGCAAGTTATTTCGTAAATGTTTAACACCACTGTTTAGGAAGACTCATCAAAAATATCATGTATCGTGTTATAATTCTTTTCCAAATCACCCATCTTTATCTCCCACATTATTAGGTACTGTTACCTTCTTTTTCCTTGGCTTGGCTGTTGAGGTTTCTAGGCTTTGTTCTGTTCGTCTTGGTGATTCGTTGTCTTCTCCTGAACTGTTCTGTGTGGCCTGACAAAACAGTCAATTATTAATCCCAGATTACAAGAGGAAGAAAAGATCAGAATGCCCAATCATTTAAATGTGTGATACAATTGATCACTAAGACAAGGCACTCTTTCAGTAAAATAAAAATATATCAGTATATACAGTATACATATATTCAGTGCTCAGCAGAAAACCTTTAATTTCCTTTAAAAATCATTTTCTATGGGATATGAAACTACAAAATATTTCCTCAAAAAGTACTTGTCTTAACAATTCATTCAAGTCCATGTTGCAAAAATGAGTTCACCTCAATGAAAGTCTGAGGGTCAAAGCTAAAGTTTAGACACCAAAATCCTAATTAACAAGAATTCAACCACAAGTGTGTCTAATCATTCACTAAACAGGTGTAGAGCAGACATTCGACTATACAAGAGCAATACTTAAAGAAACCTCTACCCATTTCATGTTGTCAGCAATGGCACCACATGGAAGAGAAACGTCACAACACCTGACAAGGTAAATAATTTATTTACACAAGAAAGGTAAAGGCTACAAGAACATCAGCAAAGCTTTACTTATTAGTCAGAACACTGTAGCTTAAGTGTTATAAAAAGATGGAACTGCAACCATCTCACAGAGACGTCCAGGCCGTCCACGGAAGTTAACACCAACACACGAGCGTCTTCTGATGAGAAGGGTTGAAGAAAATCGTCTTTCACTGCAGTTCGCTAAAGAAGTAGAAAGCCAAACTGGGGTGACTATCCTGTGACACAATACACAGGATACACTGCAGAAGAATGGCATGCATAGGTGACGTCCATGAAGGAAGCCTCTCCTAAAGCCCATGCACAAAATAGCCTGCTTAGGATTTGCCAGGGCCCATGAGGAAAAAGATGAAGACTACTGGGATTTTGTACTCTCTGGATTGATGAAACGACGAATGTTTTGGAGCTGATGGCTTCCAAACTGTATGGCGTCACAAAGGTGAGGAGTACAAAGAAAAATGCGTGGTGCCTTCAGTGAAACAAGGTGTTGGCAGTGTCCTTATGTGGGGCTGCATGAGTGCTGCTGGTGTCGGGGAGCTGCAGTTCATAGATGGTATCATGAATTCACAGATGTACTGCTCTATATTGAAAGAGAAGATGGTAGAATGGTCGTTGTGCACTTTTCCAACATGACAATGATCCAAAACACACATCTAAGGCCACTGTGGTATTTCTGACGAAGAACAGGGTCAAGTATGTCTCCTGATCTGAACCCAATTGAACACCTATAGGGAATTCTGAAGACAGAAGTTCAACATAACTCTCCATCCAGCATCCACGCTCTAAAAGACGTCATTCTTGAAGAATGGAAAAAGATAAATGTTGCAAACTTGTTCATTCCATGCCCAGAAGACTTGGTGATGTCCTTAACAATCATGGAGGTGATACAATGTTCTAGATGTAGTAGTTTTTGTTGTGGGGTGTATTCATTTTTGCATCAGCTACTTTAAGTAAAACTGATGATTTTGTAATCTAAGTAATATTATTAACCTTACTTTCATGTTATGGCTTAAAGAAATGCTCTATGAAACTCAGTCTTGTTAAAATTTTGGAAATTGCTCTTGTGTACAGTGAGATATTGATTAAAATCTTAATTTTCAAAGGGGGTGTACTCATTTATGCTGAGCACTGTGTGTAAAGATATATATACACACACAGGACTGTTAATGCATTGGTACTGTAGGTCTGACATGGTTACCTTGATTTTTCTGGCCACAGCTACAGGGGTTTCGTATTTTGACTCCGGTTGCCTTGGTGTGTTTTCTCCGTTGCTGTTCTGTGTGGTCTGACAAAACAGTAAATGATTCATTTTTGAGAATGCTGTACTATCAGGCGCATGGATTAAGTGTTCTCACTTAAAAATAAATCAAGCATATCTGGCGTACGTGACGGAACACAAGTGTTAAAACCTTGTGACTAAAGCATGTTTGTTATAGGTCTAAAAAATAAATCCCGAAAACACACAGGTCTGGCTGGATTGAGTTTATCTAACTGGATTAACTACAGAGCTTCAAGTATGTGTGTATACAGTACATGGGAGGTGGAGTCAGGAAGAAAACAAACTGTTCCAAAGCGTTTGTGCTTCACAGGGTACAGTGCACGTTTATGTGTTTAATACACACAGAAAACCAAATCTGTATATTTCCATAGCATTTCTGGTAGGGGTGAGCAGGTCTCAATGACCTGCCGCAGCAGAGACATCATGAGAACCGTCATGCGAGACATTTTGGCAACACAGTAGCATGACTACTGACAAGAAGGAGCTCCTGACCAAATTACTTCATCAGTTATGTGGAACTGGTATGGAACAGCAGCTGTTTGCTATATATGCACAAACAAGATTGGCACATGTGGTGGAAATACAACGAACCTGTTCAATCACCTCAAAAGAAAGCATCCCAAAGAGTACAGAGAAAGAGAGATAGCCCAGTCAAGTCAGCTTTATTTCTATAGCACTTTGAAACATTGTCTCGAAGCAGCGTTACAATTTTTTTTCTATATTTTTAATTTCATTCAATATTATCTTCTAATTTATGAAGCCAATCTCAAATTGAGCAAGCGTAGGGCAACAGTGGCGAGGAAAAACTCGAGTACAGTATGATCAAAAACAGAGCAAAAACTGTTAACGTGCATGCTGTAAGGCGCTATGACTTTGCAATGAGGAGATGAATGAACAGGGCTCAAATGTCCCGCAAGTACATGCGGAAATGAAGTACCAGTTTCTATACTCTGAATCCCAGTGAATCAGAACAATGGATTTTGATTGAGGGAGGGGTCGGGGTGTGCAAGCCAGCCAGATGAGTGACAGTGCAGATTCTAAAAACAATTGCTCCTTGTTATTACCTACCACATCAGAACTAGTTTTCTACAACACAATTAGTCTGATGCACACAGAAATGCCATTACTAAAGATTTATAGTCCATCAGCACTTCAGAGCCATATCTGCCATATCTGATCGTTATTTTATTACTCTGATGATTTATGTAGACAAGTATACAACACCTAGGACCAAGTTTACAATGTGATTGGTTCAGAGTTCTCAGCCTGCTGACATTTGTGATAACAGCACTGCCCTTTCTCACCAAAACAGTATCACCCTCTGACGTATTGCCAAATGACGAGTGCCAAGCAATACCAAGCTTCATGCACACAAACATATACATACATGTCCACAGACTCAAACTCAGTCAGACTCCAAACTCAACCATGGCCAAGACCAAAGAGCTGCGGAAGGACACCAGGAAGAAAACTGTAGACCTGCACCAGGCTGGGAAGAGTGAATCTACAATAGGCAAGCAGGCTGGTGTGAATAAATCAACTGTGGGAGCAATTGTAAGAACATGGAAGACATACAAGACCATTGATAATCTCCCTCGATCTGGGGCGCCACGCAAGATCTCATCCCGTGGGGTCAAAGTGATCATGAGAACGGTGAGCAAAAATCCCAGAACGACATGGAGGGACCTGATGAATGACCTGCAGAGGGCTGGGACCAAAGTAACAAAGGCTACCATCAGTAACACACTACGCCGAGAGGGACTCAGATCCTGCAGTGCCAGGCGTGCCCCCCTGCTTAAGCCAGTACAAATACTGGTCAGTACAAATACTGACTAAATACTTTTTTGCCCCACTGTATATGTTTATAAATATAGCATAAACAAATAACGCAACAACCCTAATAAATTACTAAATTCTATTGTTTAATATAATGAATTTAATGATGTAATGAGTTTATTGAATTTTATTTTTAGTTCTTTCCTACATTTTGGAAAAATGTTGTATAAACGCACCAGAAGTTGTGTGTTATCGAGAATAACAGCACGGCTGTGATGATCTATGGCACTCACAACTTTTACAATGGCCCCACTTACCATATTTCGACTTCATAATAGGAGTCCGATAATAAATATAAAGAAATTTTCAGTAGAAACCGTACTCTGAATTTTTAATTCAGAATGTTCCCAGGCCAGCGATACGCAGTAGGCTCCCGCACTCGGAACACGACTCCCTAAGTGCATGACGTAGTCACGTGGTGGGAGAAATGAGCGCTGGGAAATGTAGTGAGGAAAAGCCTTGGTCACACAATGATCATTTTTAGTTTTTCACTTTCGATACACTATTCAATAAATGACATGAGATATACTTAAAGCATGTTTAAGGTACATACGCAAAAGGTTTAAGATACACATGGTTTTTGTTTTCAGTTGCAAATCTAGTCTGACAACCAACATGAAAAATAACAGTGATAGCACTGTGGATCATAATCCAGCTTTAACATGCCCCTGCACACAGCCAAAAGTATTAGGACACACCACTGCACACATCCAAAGTATTGGGACACGACCCCAAACACAGCCAAAAGTACTGGGACATGACCCCACACGTTGCCAAAAGTACTGAGACACACCCCCACACACGACCAAAAGTATTGGCGCACATGCCATATTCTTTCCGTTTGCCACATTTCAGGCACTCATGTAGTTCCTTCAGGAAATGCAGATCTAGTTATATAATTACAAAAACACATTGCAGACCCTAAAAATGTGGAAGATACAAACAAAAAAAGCAGAAGTTTTACAGGAGTCCTCTGAACATGCTAAATCAGGCAAAAAACAGAAGCAAGTCCAGGAAGTTGTGGTTAAATCTTTTTGCTGAGCTTGAATGAATGAAGCAATCACATAGTGTGGGGTGGTGGTCAGTGCTCGGAAAGATTAACATAAACCTCCAGTGGCTTTACACAGCGTGTGGTTTGTGCTTATTCAAATTTTACTTTTTAAAGGTACTGTATGTGAAATGCAGTACGCATTACAGCATACAGAGGTGCTTGAAAGTTTGTGAACCCTTTAAAATTTTCTATATTTCTGCATAAATATGACCTAAAACATCATCAGATTTTCACACAAATCCTAAAATTAGATACAGAGAACCCAGTTAAACAAACGAGACAAAAATATTATCCAAAGATCCAATATTAGACATTAATGAGTGGCAAAAGTATGTGAGCCTTTGCTTTCAGTATCTGGTGTGACCCCCCTGTGCAGCAATAACTGCAGCTAAACGTTTCCTGTAGCTGTTGATCAGTCCTGCACACCGGCTTGGAGGAATTTTAGCCCATTCCTCCGTACAGAACAGCTTCAGCTCTGGGATGTTGGTGGGTTTCCTCACATTAGCTGCTCACTTCAGGTCCTTCCACAACATTTCCATTGGATTAAGGTCAGGACTTTGACTTGGCCATTCCAAAACAAGCGAGAGCTACTGCGAGACTTTCAAGTGCTCCTATGTTTCGGCTGGAAAGCGCATACGAGTCGCACGTCTTGAGTTGTACAATATTATTTATGCTGTGCAAAGCAGAGTGAGTAAGTAACCTGGATGAAATCTTTCATTTTTTTGTGTTTTAATAATCAATGACACCGCAAAAAGCTGAACTAAGCAAAGAGAAACATCAGTCCATAATTACTTATGTCAAAAGTCCCAAATGGACCCCAATCACTGTTCTTTACATTCTACATACTACATAGAGCATTATTAACCTATAGGGTACAGATCAGGTAAGGGTGGCAAAAGTTTTGAGACACTTGCTCATGCTGGTTGATCTTTGCCCTGTGACAGTACTTAATTAAATGAATATATACAAAATAATCCCGATGAACAAATGAGACAAACGTGCTATACTTGATCATTTATATTGAGGAATATGATCCAATATTACATGTTTGATTGGCAAAAGTATGTGAACCTCCGAGCTTGTGTTCCAGTACCAGTTCCAGCCCTACATACTAAGACGTTCCTCTGCTTCAGCTCCACTCAAGTTGTTTCCATCATCAGATCCTAAAGTGCCTCAATAATGCCGATATGCACATTTTTTATGTTATATTATTCAGCATTTTATCTGTTAATATTGACTTACTGTCTGTTTTTTGAACTTTTACTACAGCCGTATTTGACTGGATGAATTAGTTTCATTCGTATATTTATCATCTAAGCCACCAAAGGAGGTCGGGTCCCTTTTTGAGTCTTGGTCCGTCCAAGGTATCTTACTTCTAATGTTTAGAGAGTTTTTTCTTGCCACTGTCGACCTGGGTTCGATTTGGGATTGGCCTCAGATATTAGAAGATAATGAAAAATTGTAAAGCCGCTTTGAGGCACTGCTCCATTGTAAAAAGCGCTATATAAATAAATCTGACCCCTGGGACTTGTGTATACTCTGTGGTTAAAGTTCTGGACTACTCATAAGCAGATATAAGGCGTTCAGTATGATAAACTGGAGAGAAATTCCACCAACCACCAGACGTCAGTGACTGGGTGATTGACAGATAAGACAAAGGTCGTTCAAGGATACCACGCTTCAACTGCAGTACCGAGAAGTCGCCATTAAAAAGATGCCCACGTTGACAACACGCGGGATAGTGCATGCAAATGGCACGACTACGCAAACATGCAAACAGACAACAACACGACACAAAGACGTGTACCTTCGTCTTTCTGGGAACTGGGACCGGTGCTTTTGGAGGTGGAGAGGGTGGCGATTCCTGTGTTTGTCCTGTATCCATGTGGGCCTCCTGGGAACACAACAAAAAAGAGCTCACATGAGGTCAGCTGTCCCCATTCACACTGCTAACAAAGCATATCTGGCGCAGGTATGTACCTTCACACATTAAAGCAAACCAGTCCTATTCCTTTCAGGGCTGTGACACATCTATCAAGCTGCAATAGCTCAGAAAGGGCACAGCATCCGCAGAGAGACTTGACATGCTGCTGCTAATGTGACAGGATGTTCTGTGCTGGATTAAAACTGGACCAGCAGACTCAAAAAATTATTATTACGACTGACAGGCATACTGTACGTGAAGTCTTTCAATAGACCAGAATGCTTTGCAGGTGGCCAGTCCGACTTGTTTACGTCTTTTTTAACGCAGTCAAATCATGTTATGCTTCGAATAATGAATATCTGGATAATATCTTACAACACTTACATTACGTCTTATGGGAAAATCCCTACTTGGTTCCTTAGAAGAAGCCCTTATCCATGATGGCTTACATTTGATACAATCTTACAAGCCAAGCAATTGTGGGTGAAGGGTCTTGCTTCATAGCCAACAGTGGCAGACTGGCAGCGGTAGGATTTGTAACTTATCCGCTAAGCCACCACAGTCCATGTAATGCTGTGCCGCAGGAGACTTTCTGATTCCTGCTACCTAACTGTTATCTGTATGATGAACGGGGCACCGCCGCTCTAACCAGCAGGGTCGGCTCATCACGTGTGCCACCCTGTGCCTAGACATGTGACATGTGTGTATTCTACAGCTTCACAGTTTCTTTCAAGTCTTTATTCTACAACATAAAATAAACAGTTGTTTAATTCTTAATTAACCACCAAATTTAAAAAGCAGGTAAAAAGAAACAGCTATGCATCGTGTAACCATGCCATCCGTCCGATCGATGTCCATTTGCTTTCATGTTTGAGGTCTTAAGCATTATAAAGGGAAAAAAATCTGTCTTATATATATCTACTTCACGCCTGAATGACAGAAATCTGTATGAGCAAACCCCTGCTGGCGGAATAGAGAATTGCAGTCTTGAAGGCTGAAACAACGCGGTAAGGCTCCACTCTCGCTTTTGTTTTTGGTAAGTGTTAAGTTTTATAAAAGATACAAAGTATAGTACAGTACTTTATTAAATGTTTTAATATTGTGTTTTAATTCATTTGTTTAAAATAAAACACTCCATGCAGTACTACATGACCAAGGTAATGTCCGCCTGGTTAAGTTCCATATTTTTGGTAGCCAATTCAGATGTTTTATTATGTTAATTACAATTAACTGAAATACAAATTCCAGAATTATTAGAATCTGTTGATGTCAATAATAATTTGATGTTAGGACTAGTTTTGAAGGAAAGGAATAGTTTTTAATTGATAAGCCACTACACAAGCATTCAACTGGACAATACATGTTTGGACAATACAAAAATTGTAATAATTTCATAATGTTGTTACTCTAAATATGGCTAATACAGAGTATGTATAGAATGATTTCAGATACAGCCCATAACTATGGGTCTTTCACAGATCAAGCTGCAAAAAAGGTTTTCAACGGAGATAAATAAAAGTAATAAAATATTATTGTGATAACGTATTATTAATGTGTTACCTTTGGCAGCCCTAAAAATAAAACTAAGAGTACATAGAGGAAACCCAAATGGAAACCCATGCTCATCTTTTGTGCTACTGTACCACAGAGATCACAAACTATCATCACCTTGATCTGCATTACTGTGTGTAACATGGAAAACAAACACAGATCGGTCAAAACATTAAAACCACTTGGTCCGTAACAACGTTTAGGTCAGTGTTACGTGTCAAATGAATGCTTGGACACAGGGTTTCCATCAGAACATCACTCAGGACAGGCTTCGACCCAGTCGTCTGACCACAAGTATTTATTCATTGTTAAAGTCATTCAGGTCTTTACTCCAGAACATTTCTCCCACCAACACACTGACGACACGACCGACTGTTCGCTTAGCGTCTAATGAGTCTCAGAGTTTAACGAGATAATCAGCATTACTTGTCTTTGATCTGTGCGTAGTTTTTAATGCTTTGCCTGATCACTGTACATCCAGATTCCTTGTGTGTTAAAGTCAATGAGCCCTTATCTTACATTGTTTACTCTGATCAATACTGTTTTCCAAAACATTCCCAGCATCATCCTTGTCTGCATCAGCAGAAGAAACACCCGTATTGTATGCTTCAACACACCATAAGTATTGTAAATACTTTCCCTTACATAAAGTAGGGGTGGAAAGATTCCTCCGGTTGGCTGGGGATGACGAGCCACCATGGACTTTCCCACCAAGGACTCCAGATCCTAAGTATCAGACTAAATAATGCCAATACGCATATTTTTACATTATACTAGTCAATATTTTATTTATGTCCTAATATTTACTTAGTTTCTGTTTTTAAACTATTACTATTACTACTTATGTGACTAGATAAATTTGTTTCGTTCTTATATTTATCATCTAAGCCACCCAAGGAGGTCGGGTCCAGTTTTGAGTCTAGATCCTCCCAAGTTATAACATTTAGGGAGTTTTTCCTGCCCTAGGCTTGCTCAATTTGGGACTGGCCTTAGATATTAGCTATAGAAAAAAGCGCTATAGAAATAAATCTGACTTGGCTTGGTTTGAAAGATTCACTAAGCAAATCATTGCATGATGTCACTACATTGACTATGTTTCTTGTGCCAGACAATTTAATAGAAAAAGTGACCTACAGTTAAGCCCCTGCTTGGTAATTAGCTTGTATGAATATGAATTACACTTCTGTCTGCCAGCCCTTTGGCCTCAGCTATGGACTTTTGCAATGATTATTGGAATTCCTCTAACAAACCTCAAATTTCACATTTTAGCCAAACTGCCTTTAGTCTACTATCACTATATCACCACGCTTTGAGCATACATTTATTTCAAACTTTTCTCCATATAGATAAACACCAGAATGATTACTCATGGTATTTACACATACACTACAGAAGACTGCAAAGGCTGGAATATTTCCAGGAGATTGGCCACTGTTAATTCACCTCTGGTTATGCAGCAAGCAAAGTATAATTATAATTGATTGGTTATTACTAAATTACATGGTGCAGCACTTTAGTTAATGACCTAAAGCCAAGACACCAGAGTTAACACAAGTACGGCATATGACGTGTCAGCACCTACTTTGACCATAATGACGTTTTCAGGCTTGGTTTGGGGCTGTTCCTCCTCTCCGCCTGGCTCAAAGATATCCCAGTAGTTCTGAATCAGCTTGGCCATAATCTTGTTACAGATGTTCTGCTCCTGCATGCCTTCAAAACCAGGGGATACGCTGAGGAAAGAAACGCCAAGTCATTGCTACACCGGTAAATGTAAATTAAAATATTCAGACAGGACTTTATCAGATTCAGGGATTCCAGGGAAAATGACTGTAGATTGAAATAAAGTCACCAAGGCTCTTATTATCAATTTTACAAATGTTTGTGCTGTACAGTGCAAAAGTTTGGACACCAGTAATACGGGGGCTCTCCTGGTCTGTGCTGGGATTCACACACATGCTCAAATGTCCCACCCCCAGAAGCGCAGAGACTAGGTGGAAATGGAAACATCTTGGAAATATTAATGTTGTATTGACCAAGAAAGCAACTGGTAAAAGAAAAACGAAACGGAAGTGCCTTGACGTGGAGAACGTCTTTAAGGCCACTAATTTAGACAATTACCTGGGAAACGAGCAATTTTTTTTGCCTTACTCCTAAATACAGCTATTACTAGAGGCTATAACACTTGGTCGTGACCAGGTGAATGATCTAACAGTGAAATGAAGGACTTCATTTTGATTATAACTCATTTGCACTTTAATGACGTGAGCCTGGGATAAAAAACAAGCCTTAAAAACCAACTCATCTAATCCTCTATGATCTGTGCTGACATTACACTCATACAGACATGTCTTGTGGGCAAACTCAGTTTACAAAGAGATGGTCAGTGAGGTTTCGGGTAATAGCCGTTTTCAAGAGCGTGACAAAGTGTTTGTTTTCCCAGTAATTAACTTTAAATGTGAATTGAACAACTGTCTGTGATAGCGATAAGCCTGCTGGCATATCAGTGATAGATGCACTGTGGTATTTGGGAGATGACTTAACAGAAGGACATATATTCTATATATAGTACTGTGCAAAAGTCTTAGGCCACCATTAGATTAGACATACCATTGTTTTACATTTAGATATAAAGCAGTAAGCATACACCTTTATCCAGGCATACTTACAAAGGATACAATCTCAGAAGGTACAATCCAAGCAACTGAGTGTTAAGGGTTAACAGTGACAGCTTGGCATTGTTGGGACTTGAACCATAAACAATGACCCTGCTTAGACAACACTGTCCTGTACATCCCAATAAATATGGTAATAATAACAATAAGTGTCATAAATAAATGAAAGTCATTAGTCTTGTCAGAACCCTAAGTTTACGCAGCATTTCATTAATTAATTGAAACGTAAAATGGACAGTATTATGAAAAACTGGTAAAAATGTCTTGTTTGGGCTCTATGTAAATTGGCAGAAAGTTGCCAGGTCATGCACATTCATCTTTTCAGATCTAGGGCAGTGTAATGCCAGCTGACTTTCACATCCTAATGAATATGATTATCTGAACAGGTGGAATCTGATCCCAGATCAACACTGTTGCAAGATGCTTTGAAACACACAGACCCTGGCATGTTGCCTCAGCACTAAATGAAAAAAGAGTACGCAGCAAATCCATTAATCACTGTCAGCGCAACTAAGGCTTAGCTATCTGTCCCTCAGGCTTACCTAGGGCAGCCTGTTCGGTATGTGAAGGCTAACTAGAGCCTCTTCTAATGATAATATGAAAAGTTGCCTCTGAACTACAGAGCACAGTGAAAGGCAGGGATAAGTGTGCTGCATACAAACAGCTTCTGTATGCAGTGCAGTGGAATCATGATGAGCTTTTAAAGGATGGAAAAAATGTGTATGGATGTGGAAACACCACTGGGCTTTGAGAGTGTCTTGATTCAGATGATTTTTGAGGACCCATTTGAGGTTGTGCTACTCAGAAAACCTGAAGCTGAATTTAAAAGTGTTTTAATTGCATTATTAAGATTTGAAACAAAGCCGTATGAGCAAATTCTCTTCTCCAAGAATAACGTTTGTCAGTCAGCTTCTGCAGCGCATTCGGGGTTCTGAGCCAGAATTTCATGCAGCAGAGCTTATAAAGCTTTCCGGCTCATCTGAGTATTGACAGCTGAGTATTGTCATTTACATTTACAGCATTTAGCAGACACCCTTATCCAGAGCCAGACTTACAATTGATACAGTCTTACAATCCAAGCAATTGTGGGTTAAGGGTCTTGCTCAAGGACCCAACAGTGGCAGCTTGGCAGAGGTGGGATTTGAACCCTGGACCTTCTGGTCCAGAGTCCAGTACCCTAACCACTAGGTTACCACAGTCCCCCGTCAGTTTAGCTTGAACATAGTGCTCTTGTGACATCGGAGTCCTCGAGATACTCTTCGGGCCTGATGATTATCTTGTCTCTTGTGAATTCCTGTCTGAGGTGTTTCCTGACATCTTTAATGTAACTGCTTGGACAATAATAGCATCTAAATCTTTTTTCATATCATTTATATGTCCACTAGGGCTGTGCCAAAAACTCGATACTTAGTATTTTATTTAAAAGTCACTATGAACAAATTTACTATGAACATTGCAGTTGGTCAGTGTTCTTTAAGCACAGAAAAACTAAATTTATCAGTTTAGAATAAAATACTGTCATATTTCCCACCCCTACTTAACAGTATATGAATGCAGTTCATTATTTGGGGATATTCTATTTATGCAGCTGTATCATCTTTCTATTTGTGACTGACAAAACAAGCTGAGGAACTCACCTGACTTGTTAAGCAGCTGAACCATAAGGTGCTTCAATCTGGCCACCAATGGATTATTACTGTTAGTGACACCATTTTTCCTAGACAGCTTCGTCAGTAAATCTACCAGCACTCCCCACTGTGTGCATTAGTGGCTCAGCAGTATTGTTTTACTTACTGGAAAACATTGGGCCCAAATACGGTTGCCAGGTTAAATGCAGTCATGCGGTTGTGGGACTGCTGCTGTTCCACCTGGGTAAGGAAGTGGCACAGGTGGCGCAGGACAGTGTAGTGAACAGCTGGCATCTGCAGCAGGAGTTCTCGTAAAGTGTGACAGAAGCCTTCCTCATTCGAGTCTACAAAACACAAAATGTTCTAGCTTGTAAAAATGAAGAACATGGCAGGATCAGTTATGCAGTGCATTCACCTGGATAAATCTACACACATACTGAGTGCAGTGGAGCTCGGAATCTGTTAAACCCTCATGAACTTTCTATATTTCACCATAAATATGACCAAAACAACATCAGATTTTCACACAAGTCCTAAAAGCAATTAAAGACGCGAAAGAAAAATATTAGACTTTCACTATATATAACAAAGGTTATGTTACAAAGTATTGAGTTGAACTTTTGTTATTGACCAAATACTTATTTTCCACCATAACTTACAATTAAATTCTTAAAAAATCCTATAATATAATTTCCTGGATTTTTTTCTCATTTTGTCTCTCATAGTTGAAGTGTAGCTATGATGCAAATTACTGACCTCTCTCATCTTTCTAAGTAGGAGAACTTGCACAATCAGTGGCTGACTAAATACTTTTTTGCCCCACTGTAGGTGTAAAAATAGCCAACTTAGCTATTTGTAAGCTATGTAATATTATGCAAACATGCCCAAATAGGCCACAATATCATGCAGGTAGCACTAGCACATAGAGGCAGGCTAGCTACAGCTGGCTAATACACTAGCCACTGTAAATAACTAGGGACCTCATAATCCTGCAATAATGGTACAAATTAGACATGCAGTCAAAGTGTGGCCACCGAAAATGGCCAGAAAGTAGAATCTGAGACTGGGCCAGAGAGCAGAGGCAAACACAGATAGTGAACAATCTGAGCTTCTGGAACTAAAGCTTGAACCCGCCGCACAAACAAAGTCTGTGGAGGGTGGCTTCACCCCTGACCACTACAGGAACTCCTCGAACTACAATGGAGACACGTTCCGACAAATCCACTGTAAGTTGAATTTGTCGTAAAGTTAGGAGTTTAATATATACTGCAGACACGTCCCGGCACAGTAAGGAGTGATCACAGTAGTCAAACGTGCCCGGGCGCAGTACAGATCGCTTAGTGTGAGTACCCTCTTTAAGAGACTTCAAATCCAGTGTCAAAATCTAACACTTTAATCATATTTGAATAGTAATTTGAATGTATGTCGATTTTTTAAACTATGTAATTAAAAAGTTGTTTGTTATTTTCATTTACTTAGGTCAGTCGGTGCAGACTTGTTCTTTTAACACAAACATTTTACTCAAATTTCATTAGGAAAACAGATGTTCATTGTGGACAACAAAAAAAGGCTCTGTAATGTATCTTAAAGAATACCTGAAAAGTGAATACATGTCTGTGGTGAAAAGCTGCAAGGATTCAACTTTATACTGAGGCTGTCTAGGTCTCTAATATGTAAAAACCCTCACAACTCCCTCTACAGGAAACCCTTAAAATGCTTTCCACACTGAAAAAGGGCCAAAAAGTAAGAGAAACAAGAGAAACAGGAAACTGGCAGCCGAGTCAGCATGGGTTTCGTAACACAGTGAAGGAAATGGCAAAAAAAACCCAGGAAGGCTGACTTAGAGTTATTAAGAAAGTACAGAGGGGGTGTGACAATAGGTAGGCATGTGCGACCTCACGCACACACTCATCCTCTCTGAGTGTGACGACACCAATGAGCCTGAATTTGCTGCCACAGGCAAACTTCACACATCGCAGGAGACCTAAGATCAGCTGTTTGAGTGAGATGTGACTGGAAGCCAATGACAAAGTTCTGACAGCGTCAGGCTTTTTGGACCAAACTTTTGTCAACACAAACCCATCAGTGTGCATCATCAGGTGGTGGCACGCAAGGTCCAATACACACTACTGACCAAGACACACAGACCCTGGACGATTTATCCGACACCATAATCCAGCAAGACATACAACTTACAACTTACTAAAATAGTAAATTCAAGCAGTTTAAGACAAGGGCCTTGCTCAAGGGCCCAACAGTGGCAGCCCCAGTCCCACCATGCCACTATTTATCATGAAGAACACATTTGTTCCAGTGGGAAAAAAAGATGTTGGATTACATTCACGTACAATGCAGGACAGGAAAATGGGGAGAGGAAGCAGGAGAGGAAGAACAGTGGCACTTTCAGGTTGCCAACTCATGCAGAAAATACACGTGTCTACACTTTTCTTGGACAGAAACTTTTCTTTCTTTAACAGAATTCCTGCAGTGATGGATGAACTAATGCAATCTTCTCACACTTACAAATCCCTGCAGATCTATCCACCTACTCTAATCCATCTTCTTCCCCACACACTCCTCTTTGGCATGGAAAGGGCATCAATTACCTTAAGCCTGGTGGACCTGGGATAGTGCTGCTCCAGCCTGCTTACTGCCCTGTAATGTATCTACTGGCTTAAAGCCCAGACAAACAGCTAATTTATAACAACTTAATTTGATCTTTTACGCCCACAGGATCCTCAGTCAGCAACACAGATTTTTATGTCATTCACCCCGCACCCACAGACATGGCAGCCAAAGCTCCGCAGTAGTAATTTTCTACAATTTGGGTCAGATGTTTTATATTAGAGCAGCTCCTGTGGGTTGAGAGACAAAAGCAGGCTGCTGGAAACAGTAGTTCCTAAGAATACGGATTTGAACCCTAGGCTGGGCTTATGATGTGCATGTTGAGTGGTTCGGTTACAGAATGGGATGAACTGGCACCCTAATGGGTGTGCCCAGACCACCCACACCCCACAACCGTGCCCATGATAAGTAGAGGTAAAACTGGACACTTTGCTTTTGTTTTTATGTCACAGCAAGGCAAATACAAGCTGATATTGAGGAAATATTGAGGTCGTTTGATGACACATTACCTCCCGAGGGCTACCTGGACCTGATACGGAAAATGTCGGGTACAGGCCAAAAACCGCTCAAATATAAATATGAATATAAATGTCGTGTCTACTTTACACCCCAAAAATCAAACGAGTTCAGATTTTTAGAAATCTCCACAAAGTTATATAGTGGTGCTTGAAAGTTTGTGAACCCTTTAGAATTTTCTATAAAAAATCTGATGATGTTTTAGGTCATTTTTATGCAGAAATATATATAATTCTAAATTCACAACTTTCAAGCACCACTGTAAGTGGCTAGAGGCAGTTTCAATAAGATAAACAATAACAAAGCTAATGTGCCTAAAGCCCAGTTTTCAACATTAAACCTATAAAAAAGGACTACCTCGTACTTTTTGAGTCTCCTAAAAAGAAAACAAACAAGACATACACAAAAATAAACTTTTGTCTTTGCTAGCCTACAATCTACAGTTAATTTATAGGAAGACTATAATGGATAAAGCGAAACTCACGGAACTGCAGTTGCTAGCTGGAGAAATGCTAATAAAACGTGAGGTTTAAAGGAAAAGCTGAGAAAAAGTCTTTGACGTTTTACCGGGACAAAGCAAAAAAGGGATGCTGCATGGAAAAAGTAATAAATGACTTCCAGCTTCCAACCTAACCAAGTAAACACTGTAGATTCTTTAGACTTTATTGACCTTTATGATAGAGTAAAACTAGTTACTGCTTCACAGTTTGATGAAGCAAGCAGCAGGTCATAATTTCTCTATCTGCAGCTCCATCGTCAGAACATTTTTATAATCAGACATGGAGATCACACGACATCGTAACAGACAATCATAGAATTTGTCTTTAGAGACTTTATGGGAATCACCTCGGACAGTGTGACTTGTAATAAACTTACAAGGCCGCTGAACTGGCACACTGTAAAACCGGCTTCACCCTGATGTGTATCATTACCTTGCTGATGCGGAGTGTGGTTTAAGACACAGTGACGTTTGTAATTCAGTTATTTATCCGTCTGGTTGTCGTTATGTAATGTTGGCAGTGCAGGATCTTGACACAGTTTATTGACTCATGCCGTGCAAAGATGCAGCATCATATCATACAGGTAACAAGGTCTTTTATTATTGCTCACACGTCACAGAGTGGTGCTTGAAAGTTTGTGAACCCTTTAGAAATTTCTATATTTTTGCATAAATATGACCTAAAACATCATCAGATTTTCACACAAGTCCTAAAAGTAGATCAAGAGAACCCAGTTAAACAAATGAGACAATAATATTATACTTGGTCATTTATTTATTGAGGGAAATGATCCAATATTACATATTAGTGAGTGGCAAAAGTATGTGAACCCTAGGATAGCAGTTAATTTGAAGATGAAATTAGAGTCAGGTGTTTTCAATCAATGGGATGACAATCAGGTGTGAGTGGGCACCCTGTTTTATTTAAAGAACAGGGATCTATCAAAGTCTGCTCTTCACAACACATGTTTGTGGAAGTGTATCATGGCACGAACAAAGGAGATTTCTGAGGACTTCAGAAAAAAAATTGTTGATGCTCATCAGGCTGGAAAAGGTTACGAAACCATTTCTAAAGAGTTTGGACTCCACCAAACCACAGTCAGAAAGATTGTGTACAAATGGAGGAAATTCAAGACCATTGTTACCCTCCCCAGGAGTGGTCGACCAACAAAGATCACTCCAAGAGCAAGGTGTGTAATAGTTGGCGAGATCACAAAGGACCACAGGGTAACTTCTAAGCAACTGAAGGCCTCTCTCACATTGGCTAATGTTAATGTTCATGAGTCCACCATCAGCAGAACACTGAAAAACAATGGTGTACATGGCAGGGTTGCAAGGAGAAAGCCACTGCTCTCCAAAAAGAACATTGCTGCTTGTCTGCAGTTTGCTAAAGATCATGTGGATGAGCCAGAAGGCTATTGGAAGAATGTTTTGTGGACAGATGAGACCAAAACAGAGATTTCTTGGTTTGAAAGAAAAGCTTTATGTTTGGAGAAAGGAAAACACTTCATTCCAGCATAAGAACCATATCCCATCTGTGAAACATGGTGGTGGTAGGATCATGGTTTGGGCCCGTTTTGCTGCATCTGGGCAGGATGGCCGTTGCCATCATTGATGGAACAATGAATTCTGAATGATATCAGAGAATTCTAAAGGAAAATATCAGGACATCTGTCCATGAACTGAATCTCAAGAGAAGGTGGGTCATGCAGCAAGACAACGAGCCTAAGCACACAAGCCGTTCTACAAAAGAATGGTTAAAGAAGAATAAAGTTCATGTTTTGGAATAAAATTAAAACGAATAATAACTGAGAGACAAAACTGCTGAACTTAAACAAACACTTATTTCAGTTATAAATGCACTGTCTCTGTTTTCACTGTGCTTTATTGTTGCACTTAACAGCAGCGATACAGCATCTTCTTGTTTCTGAAAAAAACGTGAAAATACTTGCAAAAATTAAACATTGTTAGACTAGTAGTGCACATGTTAGCAGCCTCTTTTGTTTCTAATCCCGGTCCCGGTTATGGTCAGAAAGTTGTAATGCTGAAAACAAACAATCTTCTCATAAATGGCCTCGCCCTCGCTGATTGTTCTCTCAGCCTTCTTTCTCTGCCCGTTTGCCTTTTTTCTTTCAGAATTTTCAGGTATACTTCATAATTCATTGTTCTATCAATGAAGGCTAGCTGGCCCGGCCCAGATGCAGCAAATTAGGGCCAACCCTACTACCACCACCATGTTTCACAGCTAGGATAATGTGCTCATGCTGGATTGCATTTTCTTCAGTATTTTTGAATATCGGCCGATGCTGATTATCTCATAACGGTATTAATCAGCCGACCGATTAATCTGTCCTTCTCAAGTATTGAGTGCAGAATGATGGGAGACACCTCATTTTTGTAGCACAAGGAATAACAAAATGTGAAAAAAGTGAAACGACTTTCCGAATACATTGTTTATGCAGCCAGACATTAAACGACACATGCCTTGTATAAACTACAAAATCATCCAGCACTAGTCTACAGTCACCCCAGCTGGCCACGCCTACAGATCCATTGTCAGTGTGCAGGTGTTTTATGTGACACTCACCATCATGGAGCTGAAGCAGTGTGTTATGGATGGATGAGTGGACGAGTCCCTCAGGCAGCTCTCTCAGGTACTGCTTCAGCAAGCCGGCCACTGTACACACCTCAGCATCCTGCTCAAGCTCCAGCACCTCGCCACTGTCCAGCCTCTGCTTCAAACTCTCCACAGCACGAACGCTAGCACTCACGCGGAACAGACCCTCCTGCTGCATCCCTAAGGTACAGATGGTGAGATGCTGAGAACGCGTCAGTGCACCCGGAAATAAAGTATCGCTCTGGAGTATATGAACTGATCAATGTACATAACTGCATGCTTTCATATATCGGCATGCCACACCATCCAAACTCATTATGTACGCCATACTTTAATACCCTACCTTGCTATTGTCAAGTTTTAATAACTTTAAGTGATCCAAAAATGAATTCTATTTGTAGCACTCTATCTATTTGTAATTCTGCTTGAGACAGTGTATCAGCAACACATAATGGAAGTAGATGCCATTCCATCTTCCCACACCCTAGACCACTTACTTCCACTATTTTCTCAACTGCCTTTCACTGAAGCGGGTAATTTGTTTGAATAAACAGTTAAATTATTAGACACCATAAGATATGGCGAGATTATGGATAGCATCAGTTCAGATATGCATTTAACTGTTATTGCTTTTTACTTTATTTTATACTGCAAAAACTAACACTTTAATAAAACCAGGCTGAGAGAGCAGTCTGTTCCCTATTACTAAGGCATATGCACTTACAGAAAAAACATTTTGTAACTAAATATCTCAGGGAAGAAACTACAGACACCCAGAATCGGTAATAGAAGGAAAAAGGACTCATCAGACCAGATGACCTTCTTCCATTGCTTCAAGGTCCAGTGTGCCAATCCAATACCATCTTCTCTTCGGGCGAGTTCAAAAAATAAAGCTGTGCAGTAAGATTGCTTGTAATTCATGAAGTTTTGTAGTGTGTTTGATATTTTTTCATATTCTAGTATCAGATTCAACAGACTAATTGACAATGAGGAGACAGAGCTCCACGAACTAAGCAGAAATGCCAATTCAGATTTACTAAAATCTTCCATTTGGGCAAGTTCAGAAGACCAGAAAAACAAAACTCTACAATAAAATTACTTGTAATGCAGGATTTTGGTAGTGTTTTAACTGTGTTTTCTTATTCTAATGTCAGATTCAACATAATAAGTGATATTGAGGAGACAGGGCTCCACGAATTAAGCAAAAATGCCAATTCCCATTTACTACTATCTTCTCCATTTGGGCAAGTTCAGAGGGCCAGAAAAACAAAACTCTACAGTAAAAATACTTGTAATTCAGAATTTTTGCAGTGTGTTTGATGAATTTTCATATTCTAGTGTCAGATTTAACAGACTAATTGCTATTGAGGAGACAGAATTCCACGAATTAAGCAGATAGGACCATTCTCAAATACAGTCTTCCATTTGGGCAAGTTCAGAGGGCTAGAAAAACAAAACTGTTCAGTACAATTACTTATAATTCAGGACTTTGGTATTGCTTTAGATGCATTTTCATATTCTATTGTCAGATTTAACAGGCTAATTGATAATGAGGAGATAGAACTCCACGAATTTGCCAATTCTCATCCAATACAATCATCCATTTTGGCAACTTCAGAGGGCCAGAAAAACAAAACTGTGCTGTAAAATTACTTGCCACTCAGGATTTGTCATAGTGTGTTAGATGTGTTTTCTTTATCTAGTGTCAGATTCAACAGACTAATTGATATTGAGAAGACAGGGCTCCATGAATTAAGCAAAAATGCATTCCCATTTACTACTATCTTCTCCGTTTGAGCAAGTTCAGAAGGCCAGAAAAACAAAACTCTACAGTAAAATTACTTGAAATTCAGGATGTTGGTAGTTGGTTAAATGTATTTTCATAATCTATTGTCAACTACAAGGGACTAATCGATAATAAGGAGATAGAGCTCCACGAATTAAGCAAATAGGACTATTCTCCTCCAATATACTTCAGATTGGGCCAGAAAAACAAATAGTTCAGAGGGCCAGAAAAACAAAACTGTACAGTACAACTACTTGGAATTCAGGACGTTGGTAGTGTGTTAGATGTATTTTCATAATCTTTTGTTAAATTCAAGACACTAATTGACAATGAGGAGATAGAGCTCCATGAATTAAGCAAAATGGACCATTCTCCACCAATATACTTCAGATTGGGCAAGTTCAGAGGGCCAGAAAAACAAAACCATACAGTACAACTACTTGTAATTCAGGACTTTAGTATCGTTTTAGATGCATTTTCATATTCTAGTGTCAGATTCAACAAAATAATTGATATTGAGAAGACAGGGCTCCACGAATAAAGCAGAAATGCCAATTCCCATCTAATACAGTCTTCCATTTGGGCAAGTTCAGAGGGCCAGAAAAACAAAACTGTACAGTACAATTACTTGTAATCCAGAACTTTGGAGGTGTGTTAGATGTATTTTCATAATCTGTTGCCAGATTAAACAGGCTAATTGATATTGAGGAGATAGAGCTCCACGAATTAAGCAGAAAGGACAATTATCTTCTAGTCTGTTGAGAAAAGTTCAGATAAGGCTGAATCTCCATCTACAGGCACCATAATGTAACTGTAGTCATTTAAGGTGGACCAGAAAGAAGCTGGCAACTAAGAAGCCTATAATACTACAATGTTGAGATTGTATTATACTGCCATCCGGAGGACAATAAGAAGAACTACAATCTACACTGAGAACAAAGCACTAGTTCTGAGGAATATAACATTTATACTTATCCTTAAATTAACTTCTTTCTGTTTGTCTACACAGCATTTTAACATCAGAATTCCCACTAATATTTGTTCTGAGATATGAGTTAGAACAGTAACAGCAGCATCTATCTGTCTGTTCACATACTGACTAAGTGCAGTGGTCAACCAATAAGCATCCAGAAGGTTACTGTTAATGATGCGTCAGAATAAAGATTCTTGGCTCAAACTCTAACTTTGAATACACAGAGCTGATAAACAGGACTTTTAATTACTTTCTAATTTCATTATTGTTATAATTATTTTTAGCAGACAACAAATCTGCAGCAACTGTGTGATGCTATCAAGTCAATATGGACCAAAATCTTTGAGAAATGTTTCCAGCACCTTGTTGAATCTACACCATGAAGAATTACAGCAGGTCTGAAGGAAAAAGGCTGGTCCAAACCGGTACTAGCAAAAGTATGTGACCCTTTGCTTTCAGTATCCAAAGCCAACTGCCTAGTCATTCAGTACTGTGCAAAAGTCTTGGGTCACCATTAGTGTAGATATGCAGTGGTACCTCGGTTCTCGAGTAACCGAGGAAATTTTTCCCGTAAGGAATAATGTAAATTGAATTAATCAGTTCCAGATCGCAGAAAATCCACACTGTGCCATTCTGGTCCATAGTTCAGTACCTTGACTACTAGGCCACCACAGTCCACAAAGACTCCCCATGGATCACATTTACATCATACGCAAGATCTGTGAGAGTATAATGGAGTGACGAATCCAAGAAGAATGTCCAACCGTCATCAATAAGTTATATATGGTCATTATACTACTTTACTAAAACAACAAATCTAATGGTGGCCTAAGACTTTTGCACAGTACTGTATATACACTGAAGCTGGCTGCCATTAGGTTATGGCTGTGATGCGTGGCTTGGAGTGTGACTTGCTTCAAAAGCATACAAGGCTATGAAGGATAATGAGGTTCAAAAAACATTAATTCACACCTGTATAAATGACCTTCTCATTTTTACTCTGCGTGTCTGTTATTATTCTCCTTCACTTTACATAGTTTTAATTAGGTCCATTACTCACCATGCTGTCTCAGGTACTCCACCATGCTTCTGAGGACCAAAGGTACTCCGTGCTGCACTAATCCCAGCTCGTTCAGCTCCATCAGGGACACCCCAAACACCCTCTGACCCCCTGAGTCTCCCGTGCTGACGGGGGTGGACAGGTTCTTCAGCACGGGCAGCTGCACCATCTTCTTCATGTCCTCCCTGATCCTGATCTGCACCGCCGCCTTGCTGTGCTTAGAGAAACACAACAGAGGAGAGAAGTCAACCACGGGTGCGAGTGCTCTAGCCCACATCGTGGCTATCCCGGCACTCCGGATCTGTCAGGCGTCTGCAGAGACCCGACGGTGTCTAATGTGAGACAACAAAGTGCTGCGGCATGGAGAGTGCAGGGAGTACACCTGTTCCTGCAGGGACATTCAGGGCTCTGGTTGCTGTGCACCTGTAGCTAAGGGAGCCGGCTAAAGCAAGCAAAGACTTATCAATAGCAGAGCTTTGCGGATAAGAGTAAGCTGTCCGGCAATACACACAAACAAGTTTATCAGGGTTTGCGCTCAGCAACCAGGCTATGCTAAAGTGTAATCAATAAAGCCATTGCAACTGATAACCTAAGACAGTCAGGGTTTTAAATGTAGAGTAAGTCACTGCTAGACTGAAAACAGTCCACTGGCCAAAAATGTCCAGCCAACAGAATCCTGCAGGTAGCGTCCTGTGAGCACTGATGAAGGATTAGAGGATAACTAACACAAACTGTGAAGCAACATATGAGCTGCTGTCTCTGACTTTACATCTACAAGGTGGAACAATAAAGTGAATGTCTCTAATAAAGTGGACAGCGAGTGAACTCCAGCAGCACCGCTGTGACTGATCTAACGGTACCAGCTCAAATCAAATGAAATATTTTCCTCTCATTCGCTAACTCAGTTTTCAAATCCACTCAAATCTAGCTAGCAACACAGAATGCACAAGTCGGGGACCAGACCTGGACTGTGTTGGCATAGCAGTTGAAGGTCGTGGACCAGAAGGTTCAGGGTTCGCATCCTACCTCCGGCAAGCTTCCACTGTTGGCTCCTTAATCAAAGTCCTTAGCTCACTCACATAGGCTTGGACTATATCGGCTGTAAGTCACTCTGGATAAGGGCTTCTACTAAATAACTAAATGCGGATAGGATGCCAATCCATCACAGGGTACTTGCCCACATAGACTGGGACACTTTAGAGACTCCAGGTGACCTAGCACATGTATTTGGGAGGGAGCACTCAAAGGAAACCCATGTAGACATGGAGAGGACATGCAAACTACACACAGGTAGTGGCCGGGCCAGAACTCAACCGAGGGTCTCAGGAGTTGTCGGGCAACAGCCCTAATAATTGTGCCACCGTGTCACCGCCAAGTTATCACAATCTGAAATAGGACATTTACTGTACAAGTCAGTTTAGCTCTGCTACCTTAAATTTCTGCGCCATAGTACTTGCTTTGACCCCAGGATTAAACCTGGCCCAAGTCTATAAACTATTCAAGCTCCTGTGCCAATTTCCCATTACAATATGAGCCATGTTAATCCCTCTATCCACTATCTAAATGACTAACCCACTATAACGTATGAGGGATTTTAATCCCTCTCCTCACGGGGCGGCACAACGGTGCAAGCAGTTAGTGTGGTTGCCTCACAGCTCCAGATATCCCCAGTTCGATTCCAACCTTGGACTCCAACTGTGTGGAGTTTGCATGTCCTCCCATGTCCACATGGGTATGCTCTGGGTACTCCAGTTTCCTCCCACATTTCAAAGACCGGTCGCTCTAAATTGTGAATGTGTCTGACTGGTACAAATGTAACCTTTCTCCTGTCACGAACAGCCATCGATGCTGATGTGACGTTAAATAAACAGAAAAACAACCAAAATAAACAACCAATCCCCCTTCCTGCCACCCAAACCACTGACCCTCTGTAACTAATTACATATTTTTCCCCTTCCCTCTATCCAAACCACTAACCCACTACATGAGAGGTATTGTAATTCCCACAGAATTCTATACACACAAGGGGGAGAACATGCAAACTCTACACAAGCAGCTGCCAGGACGGGACTCGAACCCAGGTCTCTGGAACTGAGGCAACAATGCTAACAACTGCAACCTTACACACATTTTGGCTTTATTGAAATGATCAGTTACTGAGATGCACGAGCCACAATGAGAAGCAGAGCGAAAATAAACAGCTTTTATAAACACTCTTCTAGCATAATAAACACAGGATTTGTTCAGAAATTAAACCCAATACATTCTACTAACATTATTTCTCACAGTTTAACTCAATGAAACCGTTGCCAAACTTTTATATAATCACATTTTATTTAAAAAGAGACGGTTAGCTCAAGTGCATGAATCACCAGTTAGAGAAATGTCCGTTACTGATATTCTTCTTGGTATAAATGATACAGAACAATGTTTAAAAAATGTTTTAGTTCTATATTCTCATTATTAACATGTATGACAAAATTCCGTATACACTTATTTTAATTCACTATTAGCTCCGTGCTTTACATCTCTACCTCTTCCCCTGTTAAATGCATCTAACGTCTATGTCGGCTTCCAAAAGAGTCGACTCTCTGATTACCAATATTGTATTATTGGATTACGGAGAATCGACTCTAAACTCGGTTCATTGATTTTCCTCTTGATGCGGCTGACCGTTGCTTGCTAAAATATTAGCGTTCCTTGCTACGCTAATACAAAATACAATTTTTACATAAATATACTAACTCTTTAAGACAATAGGTAGTCTGAGCTACTGGCGTTATGTCCGCAGTCCATACCAAGTAATTCGGAGAGCAGACGTGAGGTGAAAAGTTGATCCAAACGCTCATCTTAAGAATAAACAGCCTGAAATGCAGTGTGTAACCGACTCTTGGAGTCGACTCCACCGACTACCAGCAGTAGAATCGGAGTTGAACAGCTGTCCGTCCGGACAGCTTCAGTCCCGTAACAAGTCAGGTTTTTTATCTATTTTGTTTGCCAATCACACCTTACACGTGTCACGCTGCAGCCTTAGTTTAAGTTTCTTTTTATATCTACATGGGTTTCCTCCGGGTCCTGCTTTTTCCTCCCAGATTGCAAAGACGTGTTAGGTCAGTTGGCGTCTCTAAAGTGTCCCAATATGAGTGCATGGGTCTGCATGTGTCATGCGAATTAATTAATTAATTTAATGGGCGGCTGTTGTCATGTGCAGCGGTTGTGTTAATTTGGGGTTTGTTAGCAGCCCTCAATAATTGAGAGGATATTTAACACTTTCTTAGCTACACCGCCATGACAGTGGGCATCTCATGTTTCAGTGATCAGCATGCTGTGCATGTTTGTGCTCGTTCAATCAAGCTTTGCAGTTTAAACGAGACAATGCACACATGTAGAGACTAATAACAATGTCTTACTCATTAGTAAGTCTCTAGGTGCGGTAATACTGATATTACCCAGTATTACCTTGCTGCACCCACCGACCTCGCCATAGGGGCATGCCTCCCAATTTGAGAACCGCTTTGTTAAAGGTTGGTGGAGTTGGTGAAGAGTGCACAGTATCAGATAGTATCAGCTTCCTTTAAAGGAAACGGGGCCACCTTGAGACTTTCAGTCTTGGTATTTAGTCTTGATCTTTGAAAGCCAATGATGCTCTGATGGTCCTTAATAATGAAGGGTGAGGATGGGGGCTGACACAATGTACATACTGTAGTATCAGATAGGCATTTAGTATCATACCCAACTACATAATAAATGTATTATACAGAGAAGCAGAATGTTACTGGTGTGTGCATTATAAAGCAAGCTGTGCTTGTGTTTGTCTGTGTGCAGGTGGGGGTCATGTTTCCCTGTCATTTTGAGGACCAAATGTGAGACAAGTGCGTGTGTGCTATACTTGTGAGGACCAAATGTACCTACAATCATAGGAAAACCTGGAATTTTGACTATTTTCTGGTCCTCACGTCTTTAACT
This sequence comes from Ancistrus triradiatus, assembly GCA_025084515.1. NCBI lineage: Eukaryota > Metazoa > Chordata > Actinopteri > Siluriformes > Loricariidae > Ancistrus > Ancistrus triradiatus. The sequence continues at coordinate 65,656 of JAJAGP010000037.1, read as the reverse complement.
TCTTTTTTTTTGTTTGATTTTTGTTTTTGTTTTTTTACAAAAACAGGAACTTTTATTTGAAAAACCAAAAGAGCCAAAAGATTTGCTTTAGATTACTGAGGTTAGGCTTGGTGTTATGGTTAACAATAATTAGCTGCATTGTCATTCACATCAATGGAAAATCACTTGAGTATAGCAAAACAAGTGTGTGTGTGTGTGTGTGTGTGTGTGTGTGTGTGTGTGTGTGTGTGTGTGTGTGTGTTAATAACATAAGCCTGTCTGAGCTTCTGCACTAATTATGTGCCTGGGTAATTAGATGCCCAGGAAATATTGTCATCCAAACACACACTCACACACACCTACAATTGTGCTGTCATATAAACCAAACATCAAGAGATACTCATTATGTTGTGCTAACTATAGCACTGAAACATTAGGGTGTATAGCAAAAATACCATACCACTATTGTAAGGTGGGGCACCCCTAGTCTGCACACCCAGCACCCAGCTCAAGGAGTACTGGGATTTGGGAATCCATCCCTGGTGAAGGATGAGATAATCCGGTGAATAAAGACCAGGAACTGTACAGAGGGCAACCATCTGGACTTTAACAGCATGCATTTTTGGCTTAACCACATGAAGGTGTATCTGGATTTAACGGTGCCAGCGCGAGCTGAAACCACCTCGCTTCACCAGATACAGTGGGGCAAAAAAGTATTTAGTCAGCCACTGATTGTGCAAGTTCTCTTACTTAGAAAGATGAGAGAGGTCTGTAATTTTCATCATAGGTACACTTCAACTATGAGAGACCAAATGAGAAAAAAAATCCAGGAAATCACATTGTAGGATTTTTAAAGAAACAGGTAACAGGTAACAGTAACGAGTGGAGGACAGAAGAGCTTCTTAAAGAAGAAGTTATAGGTCTGTGAGAGCCAGAAATCCTGCTTGTTTGTGGGTGACCAAATACTTATTTTCCACCATGATTTACAATTAAATTCTTTAAAAATCCTACAATGTGATTTCCTGGATTTTTTCTCATAGTTGAATGATGAAAATTACAGATATCCCTCATCTTTCTAAGTAGGTGAACTTGCACAATCAGTGGCTGACTAAATACTTTTTTGCCACACTGTATGGGGCTTGAACCAGTAGGACTTAGTTGGTAGAGCACTGGTTTCCCAATACTCAACCTCTCTGGCCCAGTGTGTGTGCGTTTCTTGTGTGGACTTTGTTTATATGTACATGTTTTTATTTGACATATTTAAACCATTATTAGGCACTCAGGTGTTTCAACAGTCTAATATGCCGAACCACCACCACAGGGAACAGGGTTCCGGTCCTGGTGGTGCCTTGTGCATCACATGTAGACATGACTGGTTGTGTTTGAGGTGGGCCCTGTTGTTCACTGCACCAGCGACCCTTATTCATGCTGGCATCTCATTCAAGGCATGCTCACCTTTGTGCCCTGTGTTCTCAAGCCCTGTGACACTGACCAAGAAAAGTGGAGTTAAAGGGTAAAAATAAGTACTATTACTTTTATAATTCTTAGAACTGTGGCTTCTTTGTTGCATGTTCGCACCACAGGAACTCTGAAGGACTGTAGTTCTTAGAACACTGCTTGTAGGGACTTTTTTAGCTCCTACTACAGGGCAGGGCCTTCTGTCAGCACATAGGAACCCTGAGAGGCATAAGTATGCAGTCCAGACATAAGAGTATGGCTATTGGCCAGACATAGTGAGACAAATGTATAGTGATTGGTCTAAACCCGTGTGCCTGTGTTGAGCCTCTTAAATATACTTAAATATACTTATACAAAAGTAGCCTTTTAAAGAAAAGATCTTCACAATCTTCTAAAATGAACGAATGTACCACCTCGCTTCACCACCTCGTTTGGTGCCTACTGTCATTCTTGTTGTTACATATAGCAGACACACTTATCTAGAGCACTTTACAATTGATACTATCTTATAAGGTGCAATCCAAGCTAATCAGGGTTAAGGATTTTGTATAAGGGCCCAGCAGTAGCAGTTTGCCATTGCTGGGACTTAAACCTTGGACCTTCTGGTTCTAAATTCCAGTACCTGAATGCACAGGAAAACACATTACATATAAGTGCATAAGGACTCGAACCCAAATAACTGCTCACAATCACACTTTGGTACTTGACTTAAGAAAACAAGCACAGGAAGCTCTCCATTCACCGGCCTTCTCCTTGACAATGGGCTTTAATTGTTAATGACACCTCCATTGTTTCCGATAGAAGTGTAAGTTGCCACCCCCACCTCCTAAGAAAAACTCAAACCACCTTTACCAACTGCTAATGACATGTCTGTGTTTTGCACAGCAAGCTGCCTGAGACAGATGACTACATATAATCTCTGGAGAGTTACAGATATTGTCCGTGGCCAGGTGGTTGTGAGTTTGAATCTTGATATTGCTCAGAGACTCTTCAGCAATGCCAGTAGGCCTCCATAATTGTCACTCTGGTTAAAAGTGGGGTTTGGTTCCAATCTGTGAATGTGAGGCTTTGTTTCAACTAAGACACGGACCAGATGGAGTTTCAAAGTGAACTCTGCGACAAAGTATAATGGCTGCAAGTCTCAGCATGATCTTGCACTCTCTCTAACTCGCTCTTTCTCATTCTGGGTGGGCGAAGAAGCAACTGAAGACCATCGGCAACAGCTGCAGTGACGAGAACACTATCATTCCTCTGTAGTGAGCTTTTATCAAAGTACTGTGTTGCTACCATGGTCATGCAATGGCTAAAACATTCATTTACTGTTCATTACTTTATATTAAAGGAATACTCCAGTGTTATCCAACCTCAGAGCTATCTACTACACCAATAGCATGGATTGATTACCACAGAGATCTCAAATTAGTATTAGTATGATTCATTCTGGTTTCCTGCGAAAACATTAGTTCTGGTGCGACCAGTTCTCATCAGAAGTAGCCTAATTAATTGAATAAGGTCTGCCTGTGTGCAATTAAGGTATAATATGATCTCACCCTAAATACACACTGAGTTTGAACATATCAGAGTTATTACACAAACATAATTATTATGAATAATAATAATAAGACAAAGGAGCTTTTAAAACAAGTCAGGGACAAAATTATATTATTATATTATCAGGTTGTGGTTAAAAAAATAAATCCAGAACATTCCATGACACATCATTAAATCCATTATTAAGGAATAAGGCTATAATCAGCGAAACAACCAAGAGGCTGAAGGTTACTCTGAAGGAGCTCCAGAGGTCTGCAGCTAAGATGGAAAAAGGTCTGTGGGTGGAAAAAGGACTGTGGTAGCCTAGGGTTTAAGGTACTGGACTATGGACCAGAGGGTCCAGGGTTCAAATCCCACCTCTGCCAAGCTGCCACTGTTGGGTTCTTGAGCAAGGCCCTTAATCCACAATTGCTTGGACTGTATCAACTGTAAGTCGCTCTGGATGAGGGCGTCTGCTAAATGCTGTAAATGTAAATGTAAAAAGCTGTGCACAGGACAACTATTTCCCAAACGCTCCACAAATGTGGACTGGAAAGAGAGACAAGAAGAACGCAGTTCTTTAAAAAGTGAATCTGAAAGGTTTTTGGCCTTGTTGCAGAGTGTTATATATGGCCCAAACCAAATACTGCTCACCACCCAGAGAATACCATCCCCAGAGAAGCATGGTAGTGGCAGTATCATGGCGGATTGATGTTTTTTCTTCTGCACAAACTCGGAATCAGTTCAGAGTTGAAGGCACGATGGGCAAAACTAGAAGAAAACCTGTTTCAGACTGCAATTGACCTGAGACTATGCACTGAATACTTATTCAGTGAACAGTTTACTGCTTTCTGTTATATTAACCTTTGTGTCAGAATAAAAAAAGGTATCAGTTTGTATTATTAAGAAATGTGATCGTCAAAAGGTAAACAACCTAGTTAAGTGCATTGTATTTCCAAATTGTAACACTATATAATGTGAAAAAATTGGAAAAGTTCAAAGAGGGTAAAAACGTGTGCAGGGCATAAGCGTAAATAAAATGTTTTTACTGTACTGTGCCAATATTAGAAAGTTGGAGAAATATACACAAGAACAACATCGAAAAGAAACTGTCATGTCTAAGATGTCTATTTTTAAAGTGTAGCTTTGAGTTCACGTAATATAGTAGCGTATGTACAAGAAATTAACAAATGCGTCAACATTTAATGAGTTTCAAGTTCATCTGTTGTCTGTTCTTTTCTAAATACAAAGACATGTCTTAAAATTACTGTTGATCAGAGCCTGATAAAGTCATAAGCATAGTAAACAGGGAAGGTCTTACGAAAACAGACTTCAATAACATGAACATGGGTAGAATTAAAAGTTTGGTGTCCCAGTGAGCTCAACAACGAAAGCTTTTGAGGCAGAGGCCCAGAGGGAAAACAGAAAACACTACGCCAGGCTTCCAAAACTCATGTGACAGCCAACAAAACCGCACAAACACACACACAGATGGATCTGGCATGCCTGGCCCATGAGTGTCCTTTTTCTTCACTCTTCTCCTTAAGAAACCCAAACATGCCTTAAAGACTTCTCTCAGTTTGTCTCCCTCCCATAAAAGAAGGCTCAGCCCAGCAAGTTTCGATACTTACACAGATGGCGAGTGCTCCTGCCCCCATTCTTTCACGTCTTCTACGTGGAGTCCTTGAAGAAACAGGGATGACTTCCCTAAATCCACTTCACACAGGTCCCAAAAACTTTTCATAAACGCTCCTTGAAGCAGGGAAAATGGATTTAGCCCACTGGGCGTCCATTTGAGATCCAGTGCGGAAGTCTGACAAAGTCTGAAGTGAGTCAGAGAGTAGAGGAGTCCCTCAAGTCAGCCTCCCTCTCCCAAAACCTCTATAAGGATTAGAGCCTCCTCTGGAACTGAAATCTGAGCCCTGCACTCTGATTGGCTGTCTGTTCAGGTCATGTGACCAGCAGACTGACTCTTTGAATGTGTCAGTGTGGGGGTGAAGAGCTGAAGACTCAACACGTGTCTTTATTGTTTCCTGAATCACCTTTGCATTTGTAAGGAAGTTTGAAGTTCTTTTAAGATCAACATTTACATTTATAGATATATAAGCATTTTACTATTGAGCTTAAATGTCTGTGTATTGCAATAAACCAATCAAGTTTCCAAGTTTAGGTATTGTATACAGGTAAAATGGGTGCATTCTGATTTTTTTAGAAATGGTTATTGAATAAACCCACGTTTTACTGCACTTTTTGACCTAAGTAGAGAAGTGTTTCAAAGTTAATGTATTGTGTTTTGTTTATTAGATCTGAAGTATTTTTTAAATGTATACTATATATGATTAATCATTACAGATGGATGATGTTTCAGTGAGTGCATTTACATGCACTTAGTCGGATTTCTGCAGTTACCTGATTATTCAAGTGGTCATGTGTACAGCATACTCCAATCTAGGAATCAGAGTAAGAAATCTGATAAAGAGAGCTGAATTTAATCTCAGTAATCAGATTTCTCTGAGCTTATATACCCATACTATGATTTCAGTCAGTTTTCTCAGTCTGCACATGCAGGAAAAAACATGTTTGCCTAGTCTGCTTGTTTTTCTTATTCTAGCTTCTTTTGGGCACATAGAAGTGGTGTGGGTGTAGTGGGATCTGGCAACCTCAGAATTAAACACAGCACCCAGTAAACGGACATTGAACACTTTGTTGAGACTGAAACGCATTATATACTGCATTATATACTGTACTTATAAAATGTAGAATTGTATTATTTAATGTTAAAGTTTGGAGTTTATGTCACATCTTTTTGTGAGATTATTGCCTGCTTGCAAAATAGAACTCCAATTACTAGAGCTTTCACATTACCTGATTACCCAAGTGCATGTAAACTGATTGGTTTGGTTATGGACAAAGTTTGATCAGATCATCAAGTGCCTAAAAACGCACTCAATGATTTAAAACTCTAACGGTCATACCTTGTATTTTATTGTGTCTGATGTTTCACACGTGAATATGATGAACTGTTTGATGATGGACAATATGATGTTGTCTTTTTTCTTAAATTAACTTGCTAGTTATGCTACCCCATAACTATAAAGACTAGCATATGTTGTGCTATGGCCATTGGTGTGCTGATCAAGCAGCTTTACTAGAAAGACTAATAAGACCACAAGTTCGACAGCTACAACCATCACCAGATCAGCACCAACCAACAAAAACAAGTTGGACCAACATGGAAAAAGGAACTCGCATATTTGATCCACAGGCCAGCATTCAAAACACAACATATGCTGGTCCTTGCTGTTGTAATTAGCAGGGAGAAAATGAAACTAACAATATGCTTAACCCTTGAATTTGCTTGAATTGTACCTTGTAAGACTGTAATAGTTTCCAGTATATCGTATTAATGTTGTAAATGTTGTTTTTGAGTTTTTTGACCAAAATTCTAATTAAAGCTCTTACTTTTGCAAAGCTAAGCCTTGGCGTTCTCTGTCATGTTTTATCAGGGTGACTCGGGTGGTCCGTGTGTGTGCCAGTCTGGCCCCGGCTGTATTTGGGAGGTGCATGGCGTGGTGAGCTTTGTTCCTCGTGGCTGCGTTGTAGACAAGAAGCCATCTGTGTTCACCCGTGTGTCAGCTTTTAACCACTGGATAGAGGACAACATCAAGGGCTATGTGTATGAAAGCAGTGCAGATGCCTGAGATCTGAGAGACAGAGAGAGAACCTGAGAGATTCTGCATCTCGTTTCAGGTTTCCCTTCATCTGCGCCATTTTGTACCAAATCAGATGAGCTGAGTGTGTTAAATAACAATGGGATGGAGACAAAACAGATTGGAATCACTAAAACAAACTCATCATGGATCTCATTCACACAAACACAGAAACCTCTCAGAAATAATCAGTATTATCATGTTTACGTGACTCCAATATTTACATTAAAGTTCAGACAAGAATAAACACAGTTTCCCCAGCAGCCATTATATGTGTGGTGTCTAAATGTTGCTTCTTCTTTTTTTGTTACTGCTGTATGCAAATCATCACATACTGGTCTTAAAAGATACAGTGGGGCAAAAAAGTATTTAGTCAGCCACTGATTGTACAAGTTCTCCTACTTAGAAACATTTTCTATGAGGTTGAGGTCTGGAGACTGGCGTTTCATAGTGTGTTACTGATGGTAGCCTTATTACTTTGGTCCCAGCTCTCTGCAGGTCATTCATCAGGTCCCTCCGTGTAGTTCTGGGATTTTTGCTCACCGTTCTCATGATCATTTTGACCCCACGGGATGAGATCTTGCGTGGAGCCCCAGATCAAGGGAGATTATCAATGGTCTTGTATGTCTTACAATTGCTTGTTTGTGGATGACCAAATACTTATTTTCTTCCATGATTTACAATTCAATTTTTTAAAAATCCTACAGTGTGATTTCCTGGATTTTTTGTTCTCATTTTGTCTCTCATAGTTGAAGTGTTCCTATGATGAAAATTACAGACCTCTCTCATGGTTGACTACATACTTTTTTGCCCCACTGTACATGGCAAAGTAAGACTCAAACAGCTTCAGAAAACAGCAGCTAAGTTTATTAAAATCACACCAACTTGGATAACACAGAACATGGAACTCGTATGGTCTTGCTAACTGACACAAACTCTCAGGCGAAATCCCTGATCGAAAACGTTTGGCTGATTTCATCAAAGTTAACAAGATTAATTGGACACAAGTTTAAATATGATATATTCCTGCAAAGTTTAATGGACAAATACACTCACTGACAAAAAATCTAATGAAACCTTGTATGTGTTAATGTATTGCTGGTATCTGTAAGTGATTACAATATTAGAGCAAAAGGATAAGTTTATTGGGGAAAACTGTACAATTCAAAGGAGGCTCTAGTACCCTGTTAAGCCGTCTCTAGCCTGGATACAAGTTGAGATACGGTTGGGTATTGGAGGCATACAGGTTAGATATGGTATCCTGTGGCACATTCTTTCCACAGATGTTGCAGCTTGGCCTGTAGATCCTGCACACAGGTGAATATGTACTATGGACGGTCACCCAGTCCATCACCTAGGGCTCAGAAGGGGTTGCTGTTGAGCACCAGGGAATGCTGGCGGCCAGAAACAGGCCTCAAGAGTTCACATATTCACTGCATCTTGTAGCCGGGTAGGATAGACTACTGCACATGCATACAGTATAAAGACATAAAGATTCCCTCAATCCCAACAACTCCTTCTTGGTGCGTTTTTTTTTTGTCATTGAGTGTACTTTAAAACCAAGATATAAACTTCCAAAGTATCATCCAATTATTGTTATTGATATCATCCCAGAAAATATTGAGATATAATTTTTTTTCAATATCACACACCCCCTATACGACACCCACTGACTCACAATGGGAAACATCAGAGATACTGTGTCTTGGAGATATTTCAGAAGACAACGGACACCTGCCAGTCAAGCAGCAGTGACTATTCTCTCTGGCTAAAGTATTAAATACATTCAACCAAATGAAAGGTCTATCAGTTAGACTAACTTGAAGGCTATTCTTAAAGGTCCACCATTGTGTCAAATTAGTGCTTTCCATTTACTGCCAGTTCCACGCTGTTGTTTGTTCTTTTTTATAATTACTCAACTTTTACATCATAATTACAGCGTGTTCTGACAAATTAACGTTTGTATTCTCATTACTGGCAGTTCATTAGGAGCCACTGTTTCAGAGGAGGTCTCTGTCATCATGGCCTACACTGTGAGAGACTGTGGCAGCTTATGTAACCGTTCAGGGCCCCAGGAGACAAAAGATGACTGACAATCATTTTTATCACTCCGCCTCTAATGATCCCTGCTGTCATCATGAAATCTTCCTTTACAATGCTGGACAGTTTAGACTCAGGCAGTTTATTAATAGATGACTGAATTGGAACAACCCATGTTAAAGCTACTGGAAATTCAGTAGGTCCTCAGAATCTGTCAGTCTGCCTCATTAAAGCATAAATGTCCAGCATTATTAATATAAAAAGAAAGCAGAATTATTGCTAAATAACTCAAAGAATAAGCAGCAAACATTTTAAGTGTTGTATTTAAATAGACTTTTTATTAGAAAGCCATGCAAATAATGTGAATTAGTATTTAATGTCATCTCGTCCATTATTTAGGAGATGCTGCAATATGGTGGCACCCCTGGTTGGTGTCACATAATACGAGTCACCCAGTCCCCACGCCAAGGAATGATTCGACTCAGGAGCCTCTAACCAGATGCAGCATCTAAAATCATCCATTTAGAAAACATGAACACAACCCCACATTTTAGGATGCCAGTGGACCCAGTTCTGGACTTGTACTCTAGTGCCAGGAAACCCACACAGGACCTGCTAGGTGCCAGGAACTGAAATTGTAGATTGGCCGTAGATGTTAGAAGATAATCTAAAATTGTGAAGTTGCTTTGAGACGTTATCGTGCCTTGTATGATTTGGAGGATTAAAATAAAACCACAGATTATGTCCACTTTTAGAAATGGACATGCAACCGAGCTGACGGCAAGACCATGTGATGTAGTAGGTGCACCATGTTTCTTACTGTGTGAAACAGTGGGCAGCAGTCAGGCTCTATTGCTCATGGATCAGTGATTCTCCACACACATGCAGGACAGATCTAGAAGCACTGGGCTTGGCATGATGGAGCCAAACACACATGGATAGCCATTATTGCAAAGCCACAACCAGAGTTAACCCCGGTGAGTAACCATAGCCGTACTTAGATCTTACCTGCATTGTCTCCATCCCATTCACCACCCTTACCACTGGGGTAATGGGGGTCACTGTGGCGGTTCCACAATCTGCAGGCCAGTCTGTTATCCACAGAGTATACAAAGTATTACATTCCAATACTGCAAATGTTATTTCCGTTTATTTGTGGTGTGATTTGAATGATAATCTACTATACTGTTACTACTAAATCAGAGTAGCATTTGAAGTCTGATCTATTATTTACAGTAAATCTAAAACTAAAACTAAACCTCATTTTAAAAGGTGGAGGAACTTGAATACTCCAATATTGGAAGCCTCTGGTGAGGCAGAAAACAGTTGGATCCAAGACAGACAGTAAGACAACTCAATGCCACACTCTGGAAGATGATAACCAGAACTCAATCCTAGTCCAGAATGGGAGTTGGTAACCAAGACATGGCCATGTGGGGCTGAGTTCTGGTACTGTCTGTCTCATTTATGGTCAAGGTTCCTCCTGACCAAAGTATTCCACTTTATGAATTTCAGAGTTCCTACAGGTCTAGGGGGCTGGATCTGTGGTAGCCCAGGTAGACCAGCAGTGCCCTGGAGGAAACTCTGTTACTGGAGGAGAAATGGATGACCGATGTGTCGCCAGCGGAAATGGGTGCCTGAAAGAGATCACACACAGATGTAGAAATTATAACTGGTTCCATATAAGTCAAGTCAAGTCAAGTCAGATTTATTTATATAGCGCTTTTTACAATGGAGCATTGTCTCAAAGCAACTTTACAAGTTTAGATTATCTCCTAATAACTACGTCCAATCCCAAATTGAGCAAGCTTAGGGCGACAGTGGCAAGGAAAAACTCCCTAGTTCTAGGAAGAAACCTTGGGAGGACCAAGACTCAAAAAGGGACCCAACCTCCTTGGGCGGCGTAGATGATAAATCTAAGAGCGAACTAAAGTCATGGAGTCAAATATAAGCCTTTGAATCTTTAACAGAATGTAATGATGGTGTTCAGGAAAAGGCTGAGCAGTTTAGTACACTTGCCCACCAGTGCAGGCCCCAGGTCCAAGTTCTGATGTTGCCTTTAGGCGAGGTAGGATATTACATTCAAGCACAAGTGGCTGTGTGTAAGGAAAGATGTAACAGCAACCTTTCCTGGCCCTGCAATGGACTGGTGTTCCAAGCGTTATGTCTAAAGAAAGAAAAACACTACATTCCAGCATAAGAAACTTATCCCATCTGTGAAACATGGTCCTATCTGTGTATCATGGTTTGGGCCTGTTTTGCTGCATCTGGGCCAGGATGATTTGCCATCAGTGTTGGTGTAATGAATTACGAATTACACCAGCAAATTCGACAGCAAACTATCGGGACATCTCTCTGTGAGGAGAATCTCAGGAGAATGTGAGTCATGCAGCAAGGCCGTGACCCTAGGCACACAAGCCATTCTTCTAAACGATTAAAGAGGCATAAAGTTAATGTTTTGGAAAAACCACCTCAAAGTCCTGACCTATGCAATAACAATCTTGTAGAAGCAGTTCATGTGAATTGAAGCTGTTCTGTACAGAGGAATGGGCTAAAATTCCTCCAAGCCCATGTGCAGGACTGATATATATATAAATTAATATAATATATTAATATATTAATTCATTTTGAATCAATTGATTCAATATAAGATTTTTTTGCACATTATTCTAAATGCGTTCTTTATGAAAACGCCTTCTTAATGCATCAAAGCTGTTGTAATGTGGGACACTGAAAATTCTACAGAGTGCAAGGCGATGGATAGGAAACCCTCAATTCCATTAACCTACAGTCCTCACCTCACCAGTGGCGGGATACGATTCAGGGATGCTCACCACTGGCAACCACTGCACTAGCTATTGATTTATTATACTGGTGCCATAAAGTCCAGGTACTCCTTTAGGCAGTTTCAGTTATAAGTGCTGTTATCAGTGCCAGTGCTTCTCTGGGTGGGTGCTGGGTATATGCCAGATCATCAAATCACGTGTCACGTGTTAATGACCACAGGTGGCCCCACATAACAGCTATTAGAGTCATTCATTTTCCATACCTGCTTAATCCAATCGAAGTACCCAGAGGAAACTCGTGTAGAAATGAGGAGAACATGCCAACGGTGTACATTTAGCAGAAAAGCCAAGGGTCTCTGGAGCTGTGAGGTGACAAGGTCACTGCACCACTATGCTGCCCAGCTATTATATTTCAATAATTAATTTAACAGAAACTAGCTTGTAATTGTTAATTGTAGCAGTTCATAAGGACATTCAGTGAGTACTCCAATTATTACTAAACTTCATAAAGACCAGTTATTGGAAATGTCATGTCAGATCCACTTTACTGGGGCTCATTACTTGGCAAAGTAATGGCCACTTTAGTGTTAAATCACTTATATAAATATATTTAGTGTTTAACAGGCTTATTTTTTTATACACACATGTGCCCCTACGACTGATTGGCAGAGGGGTACAGTTGTGCCCCCCTTAAATTCTCTGTGTGCCCCAATACAACAAGTAATCTAGAAATGCCTGTGATTGGTGATTGGTGTTTGGTGACCTATAGGGACCCAAAGATTAATTTCAGTCTTTGTTTCCCATAAACTGACTCTTAGTATTAAATTTTAAGGCAGTATAGTGTACAAAAGATGATAAAAGTTCTTAATAATGTATTCTATAACTCCATTAACCCATAACAAATAAGGTGGAGACACACACATTTACATTTGACTAGTCATTTGTTGTGAATTGTCTGTCACTATGAAAAAGAGCTTGTATTAAACATGGGCTCTGAGGCATTTGGACTTCTCTATAACCATGATAGAGATGGTGCTTAAGCTTTACTCGATCCATAACAAATAAGTATCACTGTGCATCAGTGACGTATTGGGAGTGTAGTAGATGTTCTTGCGTATAACATTCTCACACTGGGCTTCCTGTCCATGACGGAGTTGATGGGCCCGAAGCTTGTGATGCCATGCACCTCCCAGGGATCTGAGGGGCCATCCTGACACACGAGGGGCCCACATGAGTCCCCCTGGGAAGTAAACAGAATGAGCTCACACAGCATAATGACCTACAGTGTTTGCCTTGTCTCTAGGGGATGATAAAAAGCTTTTCAAGCTCCCCAGTGCACTGGAGGTGTTAAGAGAATGGATGAACACATAAGTGATGATCTTGTCAGCATTATATTTTAGTTTAACAATGTGTTGTCAGGATGTTCCCTTAGTTCCCATAGTTTCTTACTCTGGAAACTATGGAAAACCAGTGTGTTTTTTACTTTTATTTGATTGCAGAGATTTTTTTTTTTTTTTCTGGTCAACAGCCTTTCATTTGTTAATAAACATCCATTCCTGCATGTGCCAAAAAATTGGGACAGAGGCAATTGAGGATTAGTAATGAGGTTAAAAAAACTACATAATAATGTGATTTCAAATAGGTGATTGTAATGATGATTTGGTACAAAAGCAGTATCCACAAATGGCTGAGTCTTTGATGGTCTTTAATGGCAAAGATGGTCTAGTTTATCAACAAATGTATATAAAGATAAAAGATTTGAAGGGATTCACATATTTCTCCCTACGCGGTTCATACCATCATTAAACCATTCATGGAATCTGGAGGAATTTCAGAGCATAAAGCCTATACTGAAGAGCTCCTCAGATGGCACAGCATCAAGAACCTCCATTCAATAGCTGATAAAACCACATGGGCAAGTGATTACTTTAGTCAAGAACTACAATACATTCACAAATACCACTGAAAACTTTAGTGTGCAAAAAGAAGCCTTATGTTAACCATGTCCAGCATTATCTTCACTGGGCTCAGAGACATCTAGGATGGACCATCACACAGTGGAAACGTGTATTGTGCTCAGACCAATCAGTATTCCAGATCTTTTTTGGAAGGAATGGATGTCGTGTGCTTCGGACCAAAGACGAAAAGGACTGTCCAGACTGTTATCATCAACAAGTCCAAAAGCCAGGCTCTGTCATGGTATGGGGTTGGATCAGTGTCCTTGGCAAAGGTCAGTTACACTTCTGTGATGGCAGCATTCATTTGGAAAAGGACACTGAGATTTTAAAGCAACATAAGCTACCTTCAAGACGACATCTTTTCTAGGGACGTCCATAATATACATGATAATACATCCCTGGTATACCCAGCATTAAAGTTACTTTCACTTTTGCCACAATAGTTCTGCTGTAGGTTCAGACCAAACTATGTAAGCCTGTGTTGCCTTCATGTGTTGATGACCTTTGAGAGCCAACACCATGTCATCGGTTCCGGATTTGAGGTAAACACCACTTCTGACTGAGAGCTTGGTGCTTGCCAAAATCACTCTATTTCTTAGTTAATTATAATTCTAAATAATTCAACTTTTTCAGTATTGTGTAGTTTGCATTCACACCTAACACGCAAACAGCTCATCAGGCAGAGTTTATCCTCAACAGATCATTCAAGGCTTGACCTGAAACCACCAGTAATCCATACGTTTGCAGGTATCGAATGGCACCACCAGAAGAGCAACCTGATTCAGAGCCTCTGCTGCTTTAAGAGCCTTGAAGTTGCCTCATGGAAATAATAGACTGTTTCAGCAGAAATGTTCCTATGTACCTATATAATGCAGGACAATTCAACAACCTGTACAGTGATCCACCGCACAGGTGAATATCAGTATAGCAATAATATTTAACGACAATATAAAACTCTGCATGATTAATATACAAAATTCAGGGTATATTTGCAAGTAGGATAAAGCATTTGCTTGGAAACCAACGCCAACAGGGCAAAAACTGTGTTACTGATATTAGGCAAGACTCAACACATTGAGGAAGAAACAAAAGAACACATTGAACAGTGCCAACTCACTGGTGCTGACCTACAAAAGCTTCACCCAGATGGAAAAAATGGTCATTTTAAATTGACTAGTGGAGTCCTGACCTTGAATCCAACTGGGGATAGAGCTTTGGGGCGAGAGCAGCCAAGTTCCATTTTTAAATGTGATGCCATGGCATCTCATCAGAGTTCAAGCACCTGTAAAAGATTTAATCTGGAAGCAGCATTTAAGCCAGCGTCATCTTTCTTTGGGTGACACTGTCTGTTTTCTCTCTTTTGACTTAATACGTACTGTGTGTCAGGAGTTGAATGCCTGTGTCTGGTGCTCTACAGGCTTTTTAGTTAAACATCCTTGAACAGTGTCATTGAGGTATGCTCGCCTTTCCAGCACTGTTTAATTAATTTTGGTTTGCAGCCAAGTTTACACACGCAGTTGTTTCGTTGGTTGGAGGCCTCACTGCTTTGCGTTTGAATAACTCCTCATGCTAGAGTGCTCAACTGAATTCCAAACCAATTTCCATATTTCATTTAATTCCACTAAGTGAACTGAAAGGGGTTACCAACTGGAATTCCTTATGTACTCAGGTAAAAACGAAATTCTGTTTTGAATATTCGTTATACATTATTTTAGGTCGCGTTGATTGTGTGTTAAAATTATTTACCCATTCACCAGTGCACAACTCCAACAGTCCTATGTGCAGTAGACTCGTTAACCAGTAGATGGCACTGTAGGCATAAAATGCACTTCTCTGATTAGACTGGACAAAAAACGTGATCGTTTTATCTCGTTGTAGTACCCTTTATGCTGTATCTTTATCGTATCTGTTTTTAGCATTTTTCTATCAGGCATGATTTTAAAAGTTAAAAAACAATAAAATTTTACTGCACGTGTTCTGTTTACATGCTGCCAAGGACTCAAGATCCTAAAGTGACCCTGTGTATCGGACTAAATAACGTAGATAGCCATATTTTTATATGATTTTAACTATTACTATAAGACTTATTTGACTAGTTAAATTAGTTTCATTCTTACATTTATCATCTACGCCACCCAAGGAGGTTTAGTCCCTTTTTGAGTCTCAGTCCTTCCAAGGTTTCTCCCTCATAACGTTTAGGGAGTTTTTCCTTGTCACTGTCGCCCTAGGTTTGCTCAGTTTGAGATTGGATGTAGATATTAGAAGATAATCTAAAGTTATTAAATTGCTTTGAGACAATGCTCCATTGTAAAGAGCTCTATATAAATAAATCTGACTTGACTTGACTCTACATAATTACAGGTGAAGAACAATGGACGACTGCGAAATTCTCAAAACATAGCTGGATTCAACATGCAAAAGTACAGGAGAAAAAGGGTGGCATGGGATAAAAGGTTTGTTAACCAGTGTGTTAACTGTTGGGGTTTGACCTGTCTTGATTTAATCTGCAGCCATACCAAGTTTTATTCCAGCTCTGACTAAATCAAGATAGGATGAACCATAGCACAGCATATCTAATAATAGCTGACTGGTCAACTGCCTCAGGAGACAGAGCAGGAGACAACGTGCAAAGAGACAGAGAGAAATGCCAATTCAATTCAGATCTCTATGTATTCTTGACACAGCAAACACAGTGTTAGCATTGGCATAACTTTAGCAGTCCCATCTGTCTCATCTCCCCAGCCTGTAGCACAGCATTTCTTTCCTCCAGGAAGAACCTCCTCGAGAGAGGGCAGGCAGGCAAAGTCGATGTGCTCAGTGGGGGTGACCTCTCCGTCCAGACGCACCAGGGCAATGTCGAACTCCACACTGGGCACAGTTGGGTACTTGAATTCCTCATGCTGATAGATGCCAAGCACTCTATAGCACCGCTCGCTCGGCTCTGACATGGTCAGGCTGTGTTTGCCCAGGCATATCTGCCATGTCTGCAGCTGGTCTGCGTACCTTATGGAGGAAAGATGTACAGTCACATACAACCACACACTACAGACATGAAAAGGAATACAGTACAGCAAACACACATATATGCTATGGCGGGAATAGGCACACATGATACACATGAAGTAAAATATGCGGTACTGTGCAAAAAGTCTTAGGCATTCTGTGCTTTTCAATTTATATTCTGCTTATTTTGTAAGTTTTAGTGTGGCTGCACTTTGTAGTTATAACATTACAGACTGTTTCCTTTACATACTTTGTTCGGACCCCCACACGACCAGCACAGATCAGGTCCTATTTGGGTGGTGGATCGTTCTCAGTACTGCACTGACACCGATGTGGTGGTGGTGTGTTAGTGTGTGTTGTGTTGGTACGATTGGATCAGACACAGCAGTGCTGCTGGAGTTTAAAAACACTGTTCATTCACTGAACTCTTTATTAGAGACATTCACATTATTGTTTTAGCACGTGTAACACTAGAACAAATGGTACGGTTTAAAGTATTTAATGACTCAGTGATTCTTAGCTCTCTAGATTTAGTTCTCTGGATAATGTCTGAGGAACGCATTTATAAATGGCATGTCTATCATTATTTTACATTTACACTTAGACATTTAGCAGCTGCTCTTATCCAGAGTGACCTGACACAATCTTACAATGTATAATCCAAGCAGTTGTGGTTAAAGGGCATTGCTCAAGGGGTCAGCTCTTGCAGTACTGAGGCTCGAACCCTGGACCATCTGGTCCATCGTAAAGGACCTAAAACGCTGTGTAAGCCCAGTCCCATTTAGCTATGCATACAAACCAAGAGGGTGTGTCTTACATGTGTTAGGATTTAACTAATTGTTTACCTAAATGCAGCAATTTTGGAGGATTTTCTCAGAGTCTTTACAACTAGTGCTAGACTAGCAGAGAATTCATTTTTCTAACCATCTTGTGCTTCTGATTATAATCTGATCTGTGTCTCTGCTCCGTATCACAGTTTTAAATACATCTCATCCTGTGTGCTGATATGAAGAGAGGAAGGTGTGATGAGCATGTAGAGTGATGGCGTTTGGCCATACCTGCGTGGATACTTGCCAGAGCCAGGAGTGAGCTTTGGCCGATTCACCTTTGGCTTGCCACATGTCTCTGGCCAATCTGTAGCAACGTGGCGGAACTGGAACTGCACTGTCATTTTTAGTAACAGCTATACAGTCATACATGTGTCATACAGTCCATCTCTGGTATAGGAACGAACTTCTGGTAATGGCTCAGATAATGATGATTCAGATAATAAGAGCTCTATATCCATTATTTCTTATGGGAAATTCCTACCTCATTTTGGAATCTTCTAAACTTTTCACACGTTCAGTGATGTCAACTAACTTACTGGCACAAGAACAAATCTCTGCTAAAGAGTTCCTTGTGTTTGTATATCTTTACAGTGTGTGTTTGACACGGTTGCCCAACACCGCAGATACCCAGGTCGAGTCAGACATCACATGCAGACGCAATTCGGTGTGTCAGAGGATGTGGAAGCCTGTCAAGGGATCATCCTGTGAAAGAAGCCTCCTTCCAGCCGTATGATGGACCCCCCGCCCCCCGGGACATACTCGTGCCTGCACCCTATGTTCTCTGGGGATAAGCCCCAGATCCCCCATGACCATGACCAAGTAAAGTTGGGGAAAAAACTGAAAATTATTAACTAATTAAATAAATTAACTTCCTTCCTATCAGTAAAAATTGTACCTTTTACTGATAGGAAGGAAGTGGAAGGTGCAGGTAGAAGCAAAAGATACAGCATATATTTCAGTTTTGTTACATTTACATGTACAGCATTTAGCAGACACCCTTATCCAGAGCGACTTGCAATTGGTACAGTCTTACAATCCAAGCAATTGTGGGTTAAGGGTCTTGCTCAAGGACCCAACAGTGGCAGCTTGGCAGAGGTGGGATTTGAACCCTGGACCTTCTGGGCCAGAGTTCAGTGCTTTAACCGCTAGGCTACCACAGTCCCCACTGTGGTACACTGATACACCATGTTTAATTTTCAGCTCGTCATTCGTTATATCAGGTTAGTGGTTTGGATAGCTTGGAGGGAGTTTAAAATATCTTGAATACTGAGAACTCCTGATACCACAGTGTGTCAAAAGAAAGGAAATGTTTTTATTGAGGCAGCTACCTGCATACCTGGTACCTTATTTTGGGCAAAGTGTAGGGTTTTAGTTGGTTGGTGTTCTTTGGATATTGAATAAAAAAGGTATGGTTTCACTCGGTTATTTAAGATATGGTGAAGCTACAATAGAGCATTTTGTTTACAATTTTAAACTTCTGGTTTGAGTAATGTATTATAATTGCAGTGTTTTGTTTATAAACTTACACAAAAAAATGTGCATTGTTTTGCATTGTTTACACTTCAGAAATAAAAAGGTATGTCTTTTATTGAATGTAAAATTTATAATTGTGAGAAAATCAAATCATGAATCAAATCAAATGCAGAGTGTATCGTTATACCCCCACTAAGCAGTCTTGCTTTAGTTCTCTCAATACCTTCATGTCCAGGATGAACCAAATAGCATTCAGGCAGGAAAAACATTGTGTATGCGTGACTATTTTTCAGCTCTTACATGAGCACTCTTAGGTGTTGGTACACCTAGAAAGGTGAAGGGTAAATGCTTTACTATTGTGCCACTTAGGAGCAGCTGTGTTCTCCTCTAATGGGGTGTCAGGGTTATACAAGCCTCTATACCCATTTTTCAGAATGCTTCGAGGATAAATTGCAGAACTGCCAGAGGAGCACCAATGGTCCTTGAGAATCCAATTTTGACCCATTTGTGTTGTATTTTTGGTACACAAGGTCAGCTATTGCAATATTAAGTATATTGTGGGCCAGCATTTGTATGGCTAAAATATTTTCTTTGCAGCTTTATGCTAGAAGACATGGATGAGTTTAGTGTTGCCACTCCACTGTGGTAAATGAGCCAGATGTACAGTAAGAGTGGTAAGACACTGGACTCCTTTAAGTTGTCCCAAATAAGTTCCTCTTAGCTGACATAGTTCTGAGCAAGCATAATCGGATCAGTGATTCTGCACATATATTCTAATCTTATTCAATGCAAAGTGATGGGAAAGGCTTTTCCTAGGAAAAAAGGCTCTGCTCAAGGTTGTCGCCATTCTAACTGATTTAACCTGCAGCTGAACTGCATGGCCATTACCATACTAAAGAGCCTGCTGCTATATAAAAAGTCATTATGCCCATGCTGATAAATCACTAGGAATGCATACCTGCACGAGCAGCACTAAAGACTAAAGAGATTGTGTTTTACAGTCTGAATTGTTGCATTCAGCACGTCCTGCAGCTGCTTGTCGCAGTGGACACACACACACATACACACACACTTGGTGAGTCAGCAAGGCCACCTGGGACCAAGCAAAGCGAATTGGCTGCCTGACACGCTCAGTCACCAAAACAGTAAAACAGCAGCTGATTCCCCAAAGCTTGGAAACAAGCTGCAAGTCTCCACTGAACCTTTGCCCTTGTGTGGTTGTGTTGCCAAAGAGCATCTGGAAGTGTGCGGTTTAAAATGTTAATTAGCAGATGGTTAATGTTGTTCCATAATGTTAACTTAAGTGTTACATTTATAAGGCTATATATCGCCTACACAATGACTCCTTGACAACTATTATAAGCCTAAACATTTATACAGGCAATTGAAATCATTGAGACCGATAAACCATACGTACAAAGAAATAAAGTCAGTTGTAGAAGTTTTGTTTTGTGTAGCAGACACCTGTTGATATTAGACTTTATGAATGTTATTGAAATGTCAGAAAAGCCTTTGTCCTGTACGCAAACTTTTGCACACAACTGTAAGTTTTATGCTACATATTTTATTAGTCTGTAGACTGTCCTTGGGTATTGGAAAGGTGCTTAAAATAAAACTTATTATTATCATTTTGTAGGTGTTATAAATTCCTATAAACTATCAGCCCTATGAATTGTTTCTGATTTCTTCAAAAGCTTATACTGGTGGATCATCTTCCTCAATTAATAAATGGCCAAGTATAATATTTTTGTCTCATTTGTTTAACTGGGTTCTCTTTATCTACTTTTAGGACTTGTGAAAAAATCTGATGATGTTTTACGTCATATTTATGCAGAAATATAGAAAATTCATAAAAACCATAGGAAATATGTTGTAATGTGTAATATATAGTTTTTAAATTGTAATATATATTTTTATTTAAAAAATTAAATATATCACCAATGAAATTTAGGAAACTCACATTTGAAACATATCTGTTTTATACCCAATAATGCACCACACACACAGAACTAATGTTACTGCCTCACTTTATCATACAGTACATGAACTTATGATGCAACAGCATGTAACTGACTAAAAACCTCACTATTTATGGTTCTCTAAAACAGTGCCCTGTTTAAAAATGAATCCTATCAGTAAAATTCAGTATATAGTCAAATACCATCAGACTACCAATATACCAACCCAGAATACCAGCATTCTGCATTGTAATGAAACAGCTCCTATTAAAATTACATTTCCACACTCCTTTAATTTAATCAAAAGTCATGAATCAAGCAAAGCATGTCTGGTAGCTGAAATTTGCCTATTTAGATTTGTTTTAGAGCTACAGGGTTAATGTCAGTAACATCCAGTTTGG
Organism: Ancistrus triradiatus; assembly: GCA_025084515.1. NCBI lineage: Eukaryota > Metazoa > Chordata > Actinopteri > Siluriformes > Loricariidae > Ancistrus > Ancistrus triradiatus. Next base: position 44,530 of record JAJAGP010000037.1, on the reverse strand, counting down.
CATCATGCAGTCTGTGTGTCTACATTTTGAAAAACATAATTTGCCTACATAAGTATTTGTACACACTGCACTGTAAAGTTTAATGCAAACGTTTGGGCACCCCAAACATGTTTTGTTGACTTTCTAAATGAAGAATGAACCATGGAGATTTCTACTAGAATTTGGGCACTGATGTTGGACAGTTGGTATTCCAAGTCATCCCAAAGTGCCTGATTGTATTTCGGTCAGGGCTCTGTACAAGACAGCCAAGTACTCCATCAAACCATTTCTTTAGTGATCAAAATCAAAAGTCATCAATACCAATGATGATGTCGTCCCATGGGTTTGGCGGTACAGGAGGTTCAGAGGCAGCAAGCAGTGTGGGATTTGTGGTCCAGTAATCTCTGAATCCTTTCTCCTCAGTGTAGAAGTCGACGTGGAAACACATCACCAACTTGTTTCTTGTCGCCTGGATCACTGGAGGCATTTTGTTTCCACAGTAAGGACCTGTAACGCAGTCACACATGGTTAAGAGCAGCTTTATCAGGAGAGGATGGGCCTCTGTTTGAGTTTTGGTCCTCCCAAGGTTTCTTCCTCATAACACTTAGGGAGCTATTTCTTTGCCACTGTCGCCCAAAGATTTGGGCTTGGCCCAAGTTATTAGAAGATAACCTAAAATTGTAAAATTCTTTGAGACAGTGCTCCACTCTGAAAAGCTCTGCATAAATAAGTCTGACTTGACTTGACTTATTCCCCGCCGCTAACATGCAGTAAAGGCCAATACCTCTCTCACATTGGCTAATGTTAATGTTCATGAGTCCACCATCAGAAGAACACTGAACAACAATGGTGTGCATGGCAGGGTTGCAAGGAGAAAGCCACTGCTCTCCAAAAAGAACATTGCTGCTCGTCTGCAGTTTACTAAAGATCACGTGGACGAGCCAGAAGGCTATTGGAAGAATGTTTTGTGGACGGATGAGACCAAAATAGAACTTTTTGGTTTAAAAGAAAAGCGTTATGTTTGGAGAAAGGAAAACACTGCATTCCAGCATAAGAACCTTATCCCATCTGTGAAACATGGTGGTGGTAGTATCATGGTTTGGGCCTGTTTTGCTGCATCGCCATTACGGCTTACGATCATTGACAGAACAAATAATTCTGAATTATATCAGAGAATTCTAAAGGAAAATGTCAGGACATCTGTCCATGAACTGAATCTCAAGAGAATGTGGGCCATGCAGCAAGACAACAACCCTAAGCACACAAGCCAAAGAATGGTTAACAAAGAATAAAGTTCATGTTTTTGAATGGCCAAGTCAAAATCTTGACCTTAGTCTTCTAGAAATGCTGTGGAAGGACCTGAAGCGAGCAGCTAATGTGAGGAAACCCACCAACATCCCAGAGCTGAAGCTGTTCTGTACGGAGGAATGGGCTAAAATTCCTCCAAGCTGGTGTGCAGGACTGATCAACAGTTACAGGAAACATTCAGTTGCATTATTTCAGCACAAGGAGGTCATGCCAGATACTAAAAGCAGAAGTTCACATACTTTTACCACTCACAGATATGTAATACTGGGTCATTTTACTCAATAAATAAATGTATAATATTTATATGACTCCTTAGTTGAATTGGGTTAACTTTATATCTACTTTTTGGGCTTGTGTGAAAAGGATGTTTTAGATCATTTTTTAGCAGAAATAGAAAACATTCTAAATAGTTCACAAACGTTCAAGCACCACTGTAAGTCCATCCAGACTGGCTTGATAATGGTTGTCTACAGATGTCTGGTGAGTTGGTGTTCACTCTGCGTAGACTACCTTTCACAACTGTATGCATAAGAAAAGTGGTTGAAATGAGCAGGAACTCCCTAAAGACACTAGAGCCAGCCTATATGTAAGAGTTCAATCATAGAGGAGATATGAAACATTTTATTACAGACCCCCTCCATGAGAAACTCATTATGTCCTGATTTATTGGATTTTTTTATATCTGATCTTGGCAGTCGGCACTAAACTAATTACAGATATCAGATTATGGCTATTATATGTGCACTTTAATTAATCTGTTACTGACAATGATCCGATAATGGGCAGATTAGTCCTGAGTATGCAGACATACTCATTTTCAGAAAGTTTATTCTTCAACTTTGTCCAGGACAGAACTTCAAAAAGACTTGAGTATAATTCCTGTGTAGTATTAGCACCTAGTGTAGTGACCTCTGATGTTTCTATCAAGGAGAAGATAAAAAAAGTGCAGAGAGGAGAAAAGAGAACCGGTCAAAACACCGTGTCATGGAGACAAAACACCAGTGCCAGTGCATTCTGGTGCAGCATTAGATCCTACACAATATGGCCAGGCTCTAGCATCACAGAGGCTAGTTTAATGGATCTTTGGAGCTTGGAGGAGGCAAACACATTTAATAAATCCAGATTTATCTGTGTTTCTCTGTGAAATATCGCTCCCTAAACTGCAGTTTTGGCAGTGCAGGTACAATATCATCTGTTAGCCATGATACAGAAGCAGTAATGAACAGTAGCAGTACCCATTGTAAAGATTAGAGAACTGCCATGTTCAGTCAATCTGATTATTGTGCTGAGGCAATCCACATTCTTAGACCTGTCTCTAACAACTCTCAACGCTGAAGCCAGCGCACAGGTGCACTTCTATCCATAATAAATGGGCTGGCAAATGATAGCCATTTACTGTTTCGTGCTCATGGCTGAAAAATGTAAATAACTGTTCAGTGCCTTTTGCTATGCACGTGTGAGTGCCACACCTTTAAACGTAACACACAACTCGGATAAATATGATATATGCACAAGCGTATAAATACAGATTAATGTTAAATATAAATAGACAAAGATAGATTTTGGCATGTAAATGAGATCAGATCACAGACAAATTTGAATAAATTCATAAACAACACTGTAAAGCTAACTAAAAGTGCAATGAAATTTAAATGAAACCTGAAAATGATATACAGGTAAGTACTGTAATAGTGTAATAGTTGGTGAGGTCACAAAAGACCCCAGGGTAACTTCTAAGAAACCGAAGGCCTCTCTCACATTGGCTAATGCTAATGTTCATGAGTCCACCATCAGAAGAACACTGAACAACAATGGTGTGCATGGCAGGGTTGCAAGGAGAAAGCCACTGCTCTCCAAAAAGAACATTGCTGCTCGTCTGCAGTTTGCTAAAGATCACATGGACGAGCCAGAAGGCTATTGGAAGAATGTTTTGTGGACGGATGAGACCAAAATAGAACTTTATGGTTTAAAAGAAAAGCGTTATGTTTGGAGAAAGGAAAACACTGCATTCCAGCATAAGAACCTTATCCCATCTGTGAAACATGGTGGCGGTAGTATCATGGTTTGGGCCTGTTTTGCTGCATCTGGGCAGGACGGCTTGCCATCATTGATGGAACAATGAATTCTGAATTATATCAGAGAATTCTAAAGGAAATGTCAGGACATCTGTCCATGACTGAATCTCAAGAGAAGGTGGATCATGCAGCAGACAACTACCCTAAGCAACACAACCGTTCCTACCAAAGAATGGTTACAGAAAGAATAACGTTCATGTTTTGGAATGGCCAAGTCAAGTCCTGACCTTAATCCAGGAAATGTTTTTGGAGGTCCTGAAGCGAGCAGCTATGTGAGGAAACCCACCAACATCCCAGAGCTGAAGCTGTTCTGTACGGAGGAATGGGCTAAAATTCCTCCAAGCCGGTGTGCAGGACTGATCAACAGCTACAGGAAACGTTTAGCTGCAGTTATTGCTGCACAGGGGGGTCACACCAGATACTGAAAGCAAAGGGTCACATACTTTTGCCACTCACTAATATGTAATATTGAATCATTTCCCTCAATAAAACAAATGACCAAGTATAATATTTTTGTCTCATTTGTATAACTGGGTTTTCTTGATCTACTTTTAGGACTTGTGTGAAAATCTGATGATGTTTTAGGTCATATTTATGCAGCGATATAGAAAATTCTAAAGGGTTCACAAAGCACCACTGTAGTATTCTGAACAACAGAAGATTCAGTCAGATGAAACAGATACTCAACAAGTGAACATAAACCAGCTTATATACTTATGGGTTACAGAGAATATACAGATGGGGGGATTGCAAAAAGGAGTACTACCACAATAGGACAGGTACATACACTTATGAACACTATTTGCAGCTTGTTACAAATATGTAGTGGAAAGTCACAGAAACACAAGTAACTTACCAAAAAGTCTCTAAACACATCAACCGAGTTAGAGCAGTCTCTAGTCCAAACGTAAGCCAACAATCAAGCAAGTGCATGACCAGTGATGTATTTATACACACATGAATGTTAATAGCCAGTCACAGTCTTCAAAAGAATGCGCCATACCTAATAACCAGATCAACCCCGCCTCCTCAGTAAGATAAAAATTTTATTCTTCTCCTTTCTCAGAGTCGCTCTGAGATCTCTTTTGAATCACTCTTAAGCTTAAACTCCTAGCTAGGAGTTTTTAAGCTAAGTTAGGAACTCTCTAAGAGGATTCTTAGAATATTTATGAATAATTTGTATTATTTTTTCCCCTCATTGTACAATTCACATTTTTTTCATTTCTACCAGCATATAAAGCATTCTAGGATGACAAAGTCAAATTTATTTCTATAGCACTTTTACGACGGAGCATTGTCTCAAAGCAGCTTCAAAAATAGTATCTAGGCCCCAAACCAATACTGAGAGACAGTGGCAAGGAAAAACTCCCTAAATATTTAAAGGAAGAAACCTTGAGAGGATCAAGACTCAAGAAGCGACATGAGCTCAGTGGGCATCCTTTAAAATACAATAAAACAAAATATAATAATACTAGCAGAAACAAAATTAATACAATTAATATATCATTCTTTTGTGTTAATTTGTTCTTCATGTCATAGTGTCTGGAAGAGAACTACAGAACCTGCTTGCTAAGCTAAAAGAGCATCTGATGATGAACAAAATGATGGTAGTGCTGCATGTCAACTTGTTTGTCTTTTATATTCAAAATCTGCAATAATTTGATGTTGCAAAGGTAATGTAACATCTGCCAGGCCTCAGCACAGCTCTGCTGGGACTCAAGCTTTCGAAATTACCTGAGCGGCAACACCTGTGCTTCATCAGCTTGGCACTTTAAAAGAGCATCAGGCCAAGGCAACAGTGCTCAGAACTGAGTCATGCTGGCATTTAATACTGCTGATGAAACTGTCATTAATGCTGTTGATAGAACTACTGTCTATGATGCTAATTGAACTAGGGTGCGCGCCATCTGTTCGTGGTATGTACTGACTATAAGAGTTTGGATTATATAATGGCAAGCCCAGGGTCTCACTCATTACCAGGCAAACTGGGGCCTGTTTTTCACCCAGTTTAATTTTACCATCTTGGGTCTATGACCTGGCCCCACAGGAGATGATCTCGGACCTCAGATGCCTAGTAGCTCCTTGTGGACCTCAATTATGAGACCAAGAGAGCCCACACAGCCAGTGTTGGACCGGGATTAGACTATGCAATGTTTTTCCCCCAATTTTAGCCCCGATCTCAGTCTGGCTGAGTCTGTGCTGGTTGACTGTAGTCTGCAACTTCCACTATTCTGACCTGACAGTTGGAGAGAGAATCGAGCAGTGTGTGAGAGGCCCAGACTCTGATTTTTGGTTCACAGTTGAAGCATATCAAATGTTTGATTGTTTTGACCCGACTCTGAGTCTAATCTTGTAGTCTATAATGTTCAGTGATTCAGTCTTAACAGGTCCAGTCAACAGGCATGTGTTTTGGGGCTTATTCATTTCGGTTCAGCAACAGCTTGAAATTGTGTAGTGTGTGATGGACATTTTTCTCATTCGCCATAAAGACCAGCCAAACTCAGCCAAGAAGTGTGAGATGCCCAGTCTTTTTATAGTCTGCTACGACTTTAAAAGTCATGTAGTGTCCTCGAGGCTTAAGCTGTTGACTGACATTTTGTCTATGCTCCTGCATGAACTGCTGTCTTGTCTTTCTATCACTGTGGGGACCTTCCATTGACGCTCACTGTAGCTTACTAATACCATAACCTCAGTAACTTAAAGCAAATCTTTTGATTCTTTTGGTTATTCAAAAGAAAGTTACAGTTTTTGTCCTTGTGGGGGCCAACAAGGTGTCCCCACCATGTAAAAATGTCCTACCATTGTGAGGACATTTGGCCACAATAGTATATAGGAACCTCACAGGACATCATTTCAGTCCCGAAAGTCTGGTATAAGGCAGGGAGGGAAAGTCCTGAAAAGGTTTGAAGCAGAGAGGAAACTGATATGAGACATAAGGGCATCTTGATAAATAGTCTCTCTATCTCACACACACACACACACTTACAAGGACAAATTGACACAACCAGTGAACTGTACAGACAGTTTCCAGCAGAGCGGTCTCAGAATGTGTGATTCCTATCCCATTGTGAAATACATTTTTAAACTGTCACCTCAATTAAACCGTCAAAGCTGAAGCTTGTTCGCATTGCAAATGTATAATGGCATGTTAAAAAGAGACATTTTTGTCCACAGTCACAGTCTTTCTTTTTCTCTCTCCCTCCCTCATTCTCTGTTCTTTAGTTGAAAGAATCTGCCATAAAGTCCTTGAGAAGCATAGCGATAAAACGCTCATTGGCTCTCAGTCTGAAACTCAGTAATAATGGACAATAATTTACACCTCAGTAACTCGCTGCATCTGTCTTCCCCGAGGGACATCACAATCAGATGCCCTCACTGCTCCCGACCAAAGCTGGGAAAGGGTAAACCACAGTCGAGATTCAGATGCACTTACAGGGAAGGTCGTCACTCACATGCAACATTCTAACATATAATAATGATGTATGGAGGATTTTCTAACTTTCTGAATATGACCAAAGCATCAGCCTTCACAACATAAGCCTTGAAAGTAGATAAAGGAATGCCAGTTAAACAAAAGTTACAAAAATTATTATTACGCTATGCTGTTCTTGTATTGAGGGAAATGATCCAATATTACATATCGGCGAGTGGCAAAAGTATGTGAATCTCTAAAATTAGCAGTTAGTTTGAAATTAGAATCAGTTTTCAACCAATGGATTGACAATCAGGTGTGAGTGGGTACACTGTTGTATTTCAAGAACAGGAATCTATCAAAGTCTGACCTTCACAATACACTTTTGTGGAAGAGTATCATAGCACAAACAAATAAGATTTCTGAGGATCATAGAAAAAGAGATCTTGATGCTCATCAGGCTGGAAAAGTCTACAAAAACATATCTAAGGTGCTGGGACTTAAATACACAGATTGTGTGCAAATTGAATACAGGATTTGTTGACCATCAAATATCACTCCAAGAATAAGGCATCTAACAGTCTGCATGGTCACAAAGGAACTCAAGGTAACTTCTAAGCAACTAAAGGCCTCTCTCACATTGCCTAATGTTAATGCCCATGAGATCACCATCATGAGAACACCGAACAACAATGGTGTGCATGGCAGGGTTGCAAGGAGAAAGCCACTGCTCTCCAAAAAGAACATTGCTGCTCGTCTGCAGTTTGCTAAAGATCACTTGATCAAGCCAGAAGGCTACTGGAAAATCTTTCTGGACAGAAGATAACATTTTGCTTTAAATAAGAAGTGTTATTTCTGGAGAAATGCAAACACTGCATTCCAGCATAACACCTTCTCCTTTCTGTGAAACATTGTGGTGATAGTATTGTGGTTTGGGCCTGTTTTGCTGCATCTGGGCCAGGACAACAATTAATTATAAATTATACTGTACCAGCAAATATAAAAAAAATATCAGGACATCTGTTTGTGAACTGAGTCTCAAGATAATGGGCGTCATGCAGCAAGACAACGACCCTAAGCACACAAGTCGTTCTACCAAAGAATGATTAAAGTAGGATGAATGAATGTTTTGGAATGGCCAAGTCAGAGTCCTGACCTTAATTCAATGAAAATGATGTGGAAGGACCTGAAGTGAGCAGCTAATGTGAGGAAACCCACCAACATCCCAGAGCTGAAGCTGTTCTGGCTAATGTTCTTGCAAGCCGGTGTGCAGGACTGATCACCAGTTACTGTATACCATGTGCTTATTAAATGTGTATAATTATAATAACACAATAATGCTCTTACCCAGCGATTGTTGGGTGTCAGAAATTGTAAGGTTGTCCTAATTGCACTTTCCTGCTTCACCTACGATGGCTAAATCTGTGATGTGTAGCTTGACAAGAAAGCCCTCAGGCATGCTTATGCTCCAGGAACAACTCAGATTTGCAGGGTAGGCATATGGGAAAGACATGGATTGGACCTCCCCTTTCCCACCAAACTGATTTCCTGGGGAGCCACAGCCAGATTCTGCAGAAACAGTGAAGAAAGAACAAAGGGAACAATGCTGGAAATATGGTTTTACCTTACCAAGTTTTTAAATTCTGTTATTTAGATATATTCCATGTCCGAAGTATCAAAAATGTCAAATGTAACTATGATTATTGGCTTAATGGCAAATATTTACAAAAATCTCTCATAGCTTTACCTACTGGTCATCGATTCAACTGTTTGCACTATAATTCTTTAGATTAATTAATCTAATTAGTGCCATGGGACAAGTTAAGGCAAACAGAAGTTAATTTCATGTGCTGCCCTCCGGGAAGTGATTTCACCAGCCAATTTGTTCTCTGTTGATGGAGTACTTCAGTCCGAAACATGGCACAGTATTGTTCGGAAAAAAATGTGCTCTATTATGTTCTAATACGCTGGCAAAGTCTTTGGGTTCAATACTTTATTAGCGGAAGATAAGAATGCATAGGCCCAGTCTTGTTTTAAGAACCAACCCATCAAACTATATGAAGAATTACTGGAAGTAATTGAAATTAAAACTAAAAACAGGCCAAAAGTCTGAGACCCCTAATGAAAATGCTTTTATGATGGATTTTTCTCAAATGTAATGTTTTTTTTCATTACAAGTGATGCAATCTGCATACCAATTATGAGATAGATGTCCTTGAGGAAAATATTTTTTAAATTTATAAGTATTTATACATACAGTATACAGTGGTGCTTGAAAGTTTGTTTTTCTTCATAAATATGAGCCAAAACATCATCAGATTTTCACACAAGTCCTAAAAGTAGATAAAGAGAACCCAGTTAAACAAATGAGACAAAAATATTATACTTAATCATTTATTTATTGAGGAAAATGATCCAATATCACATATTAGTGAGTGGCAAAAGTATGTGACCCTTCGCTTTCAGTATCTGGTGTGACCCCCCTGTGCAGCAATAACTGCAGCTAAACATTTCCTGTAACTGTTGATCAGTCCTGCACAGGAACATTGTGTCACCCCTTGAGGGAGGAGTTATAGAAGTTGATTGCCACAGGTAGGAATGACCTTCTGTGGCACTCTGTGGTGCATTTTGGTGGGATGAGCCTCGTGCTGAATGTGCTCCTGTGTCTCAGCACCTCATTGCAAAGTGGGTGGTTTCCATTGTCCACCCAGCTTAGACAGCATCCTCCTCTCCGACACAGCAGTCAGCGAGTCCAGTTTCACTCCTAAAATGTCACCGGCTTTGTTGATCAGTTTGTTGAGTCTGTTGGCATCTGCCACCCTCAGCCTGCTGCCCCAGCATGCAACAGCGTAGAGAATAGCACTAGCCACCACAGTCTCATAAAAGATCCTCAGCATAGTCCGAAAGATGTTGAAGGACCTCAGGCACCTCAGAATACAGAGACGACTTTGGCCCTTCCAGTCCAACTTATTGTCAATGTGCACACTCAGATATTTATAGTTGTCCACAATGTCCACACTGACCCCCTTGATGGACTCAGGGGTCACCGGTGCCTTGTCCTTTCTCAGATCTACCACCAGTTCCTTTGTCTTTGCCACATTTAGCTGCAGATGGTTCAGCTCACACCATGTGACAGAAGGGGGTGGGGGTGATTGTAGTGGGCAGCTGAGGAATAACAGCAGCAGCCGCAGGATTGGGGCCTGCAGTGTCAAATCTATTACAAAACAGATTTAGTTCATTGGCCCTGTCCAAACTGCCCTCTAGTCCTCTGTTGTTATTGGACCTGAAGCCGGTGATGGTCCTCATTCCACTCCAAATCTCCCTCATGTTGTTCTTCTGGAGTTTCCCCTCTAGCTTCCTTCTATACTTGTTCTTAGCCTCCCTAATTGTTATTTTCAGGTCTCTCTGGATCGTTATCACCTCCTCTCTTTCTCCAGGTCTGAAGGCCCTCTTCTTATTGTTGAGCTTTAATGTTCTTTGTTACCAAGGGCTTGTTGTTTGTTTAACATTTAACAGTCCTAGTTAGGACAGTAAAGTCCACACAGAAGTTAGTTAACTTTATTCTTCTTTAACCATTCGTTGGTAGAACGGCTTGTGTGCTTAGGGTCGTTGTCTTGCTGCATGACCCACCTTCTCTTGATATTCAGTTCATGGACAGATGTGCTGACATTTTCTTTTAGAATTATCTGATATAATTCAGAATTCATTGTTCCATCAATGATGGCAAGCCATCCTGGCCCAGATGCAGCAAAACAGGCCCAAACCATGATACTACCACCACCATGTTTCACAGATGGGATAAGGTCCTTATGTTGGAATGCAGTGTTTTCCTTTCTCCAAACATAATGCTTTTTTTTTAAACCAAAAAATTTGATTCACCCAGAAAACATTTTTCCAATAACCTTCTGGCTTGTCATTGTGATCTTTAGCAAACTGCAGAGGAGCAGCAATGTTCTTTTTGGAGAGCAGTGGCTTTCTCCTTGCAACCCTGCCATGCACACTATTGTTGTTCAGTGTTCTTCTGATGGTGGACTCATGAACATTAACATTAGCCAATGTGAGAGAGGCCTTCAGTTGCTTAGAAGTTACCCTGGGGTCCTCTGTGACATCGGCAACTATTACACGCCTTGCTCTTAGAGTGATCTTTGTTGGTTGACCACTCCTGGGGAGGGTAACAATGGTCTTGAATTTCCTCCATTTGTACACAATCTGTCTGACTATTGATTGGTGGAGTCCAAACTCTTTAGAGATGGTTTTGTAACCTTTTCCAGCCTGATGAGCATCAACAAATCTTTTTCTGAGGTCCTCAGAAATCACCTTTGTTTGTGCCATGATACACTTCCACAAAAACGTGTGTTATGAAGAGCAGACTTTGATAGATCCCTGTTCTTTAAATAAAACAGGGTTCCCCTCACACCTGATTGTCATCCCATGGATTGAAAACACCTGACTAATTTCACCTTCAAATGAACTGCTAATCCTAGAGGTTCACATACTTTTACCACTCACTAATATGTAATATTGGATCATTTTCCTCAATAAATAAATGAACAAGTATAATAATTTTGTTTCATTTGTATAACTGGGTTCTCTCTATCTACTTTTAGGAAAATCTGATGATGTATTAGGTCATATTTATGCAGAAATATAGAAAATTCTAAAAGGTTCACAAACTTTCAAGCATCACTGTATATGTCTTTTCCCCCTTTTGCTGTAATGACAACTTGCACTTGAGCTGACATACACTCCACAAGTTTGAAGAGTCATATCATGATTATCCAGCGTGATTTCACAATATTTCTAAGAGCATCTTATGTTACTGAATGCTTGACTTTCTCTCTCTTCAAGTGGCTCCATAAATGCTCGATCTGATTTAGGTCAGTTGATTGTAAAGTAAAGTACATAACAGTCAGCACTTGAACACACTTGAATACTTATTTGGTCTTCAAATAGTTGTATTTGTAGCTCAGTATCTAAGCACGTTATCTCAGAGCCAATAGCGTTCTATAGCCCTGTATTTGAGCACTCTAGCTCAGTACCTGTGCCAACAGCATCCAATAGCTCTGTATTTGAGCGTGTTGGCTCCGTGTCTGAGCACGCAATGTCACATAGCTCCGTAGGTGAGCTATTAGCACCCTATAGCTCAGTACCAGACCAGTTAGCATCTAGTAGCCCAGCACCTCAACATGTTACATTTACATTTACATTTACAGCATTTAGCAGACGCCCTTATCCAGAGCGACTTACAATTGGTACAGTCTTACAATCCAAGCAATTGTGGGTTAAGGACCTTGCTCAAGGGCCCAACAGTGGCAGCTTTGGCTGAGGTGGGATTTGAACCCTGGACCTTCTGGTTCATAGTCCCGCACCTTAACCACTAGGCCACCACAGTCACCACAGCTTCATGTTAGCTTCATTTTTGAGTGCGCTAGGTCAGTACCTGAGCCGTTAGCATTCCGTAGCTCAGAGCCTGAGCCGTTAGCACTCAGTAGCTCAGTATCTGAGCATGTTAGCCTCCTATCTGGGTCCGCTAGCTCCGAATCTAAGCCTGCTGCACCACATTGTTCCATAGATGAGTGGCTAGCACCTTGTAGCTTAGTACCGGAGCAGTTAGTGTCTAGTTGCCCAGTAACTCAGGACGCTAGCTCTGTAGAGGATTCATTAGCATCCCGTAGGCCAGTGTTAAAGACTGTTAGCATCATGGTCGAGCTCCCTAGCTTTGTATTTGAGCACCGTGGCTTGGTACATGATCCATTAATGCCTAGTAGCTCAGTATCAGAACGTTAGCTCCGCTTTCAAGCACACTAGTTTCGTATTTAAGCACGCCATGTCAGTTAGTTCCCTAGATGAGCTGTTAGCATCACTTAGCTCAGCACCTGACTTGTTAGTACTGACTAGCTCTGTCTCTGAACAGGTCAGCTCCGTACAAAGGCCTGAAGCGCCACTTGGCTCCGTAACTGAGTCCGCTGCGCCCCTTAGTTTTGTACATGAGTATGTTGGCTCTGTATCTGACTTTGTTAGTTCCACGTTTGAATCGTTAGCGCCGCTTGGCTCTGTATCTGAGCCCACCACGGCCCTTAGTTTTGTACACGAGCATGTTAGCTCCACACCTGAGTTCACTAATTCCGTATTTGAACCATTAGCGTTGCCTGATTCCATGTCCAAGCGCACTGCACCCCTTAGTTTCATAACCGAGCATGTTAGCTCTGAATCTCAATTTGTTGGTTTCGTCGATGCACCGTTACCATCATATAGTTCTGTATCCGAGCGCGCCGTACCCTGTAGTTTTATATCAAAGCATGTTAACTCCGTATCTGAGTTTGTTAGCTCTGTTTCCGAGCACATCATGCCTCTTAGCTTTATAGACACGCCGTTAGCGCCGTATAGCTCCGTACCCGAGCATGCCACGCTTTCTAGTTTTGTGCCTGAACACGGTAGCCTTGTACTTGAATTTGTTAGCTCTGTTGCTGAGCATGGTAGTGCTATACAAGGATCCAGTGCTCTGCTTGGTTCTGTACCTGATCACGTTAGCTCTGCTTCCAAGCATGTCGTGTCTCTTAGTTCTGTACCTGAGCATGATGCGTTGCCTAGTTCTGTACCTGAACAAGATGTGACAGTATGTTATCACAGACATTGGCGCCGACCCCTGTGCCACAGACATTGGCGCTGAGGTCGTCTGTTCCCGTGCCGCACTAAGGTCATCTGTTCTTGTGCCAGCGCTAAGGTCGTCTGTTCTCATGCCAGCGCCGATGTTGTCTGTTCATGCTCCAGCACCAGCGCCAAGGGTATCCATTCCAGTACCTGCACTGAGGGTGTCCGTTCCTGTGCCAGTGCCGAGAGCATCTGTTCTTGTGCCGGCGCCGAGGCCATGTATTTCCACAGGGCCTTGCCAGAGGCTGTGTGTTTCCACGAGGCCTTGCCAGAGGCCACCCACTCCCGAGAGGCCAGACAGGAGGCTGTTTCTTCCAAAGTGGCTGTCTCTAACAACGTCCAGTGTGCCTCACTCCCCCCAGGTGCCGCCTCGAGAAAAAGCCACTGGACAATTGAGAAGGGCCCAAGGGCCATTTGTTAAGAAGCACTGGTTCTGTCTCGGGCTCCTTGGGGGGGTATGTCACGGATCGCCTCGGACTTGGGCTTGCTACGCCCCTCCTTGCCGCTGGGGGCGATCCAGACCACGTCATTCACAGTGCTCCGCTGTCCTGAAGGAGAAGCTAGGGCCCTCAAATGTATTGCCCCCCTGAAGGCCTGCCTATGTTTATTGTATTTCAGAAAGCTCGCTAATGTGAATAGTTTTGCTGAAGGCCCGCCTATGTTTATGTTAATTACGCTGCGGAAGCCCGCTTTGGGTTACGGTGTCTCGGAAGCCTGTTTGTGTAGGCCTTGCTGTGAAGCATCAGATCCTTTGTTTTGTTCTCTTTGTTTCGCGACCATTAGTGAAAATAAACCATGGTGATTTATGTTGAACCTGCACCTGTCTCCTATCTACACGTAAGGTTCCATCATGACACTATTTCACTCAATTTAACCAATTCACCTTTAGGTAGAATTAGATGCAACTCTGATTACAGGCCAAGTTGCAGCAGTTAACATGAACAACAAAAAAAACCCCTACAAAAATAGAACACTGCATCCAAAACTGAATAAAATCTGACATGTATTAACATGTATTGTGCTGACATTTTTTTTAAACCAGAACATTTATGCTCTTGTTTATTTGAGGTTGGCAGAGATTGAGTGTTTATTATGTCACACAATGTTTAAAAATACTTCTAGCGATTGTGGGCCTGAGGCAAAGGTTACATATTTAACCAATGTTTATTGTTATGTGATCCGGAAGTCCAGACTGTTTGCTAAAGTCTTACACTTTCCATTTCAGCTCAACTAATGTTAAGATAATCATTTGAATTCATTTATTTATACAGTTAGCACAGTGCTCAGGTGCCACAGTGGTCTAAGACACTAGTCTCCACCATAGAAACCCTGATTTAGAGCCTTCCAACAGGGTGAGACATCACATGCAGGCACACTGATTGTGTTTGAGGGAGAGGAGGTCGATTAACAGCAACCCCTGCTGACTCTGTGACAGGCTGGCATCCCATCAAGAGCATGCTTACGCCCGCAGTCTGTGTTCTCCAGGAAAAGGTGCTGAAACCCCCGAGGCTCTGACCATTAAAAGTGAAAATATGAACAATTGTAGTAAGTAATAAAAACAAGCTTTGCACAAAGCTGGCCTGTATGATATGTTGACAGGAAAGAACTGCTACATCGAGTCTGCTTTGTACCTCTGTTACCATGTGAAAAAAGGTTTTATAAGAGTCAGCATTGGTCATGTCAGAGGTCATGGTTACCAGAATTCTAGCACTGAGTATATAAGGGCTAGAGCGAGGCCTACAAATTCAAACAAAAACTAAGACTACAAACATGGGTGCCCTAACATAGAATGATGCACGTGATCCAGTCCAGTCGGTGGCAATAATGCACCAATATGGTATGCCAATCAACATAAAACCAAAAAGAAGAACAAGAAGAACTAGGGCAAACATAGGCATTTTATGTATATTATATTTGTCACACCTGCACGTACATCTGCGCACCACGGCCACCTTCGTTCACCCTCTACCACCTTCTACCGCGTTCTCTCATGCTCACCTGACATCACCTGCACCTGCACCTTGTTTTCCAGCACCTTCCATTCCTCTGTATATACCGTCTCCTTCCACACTCTCATCGCTCTGTCTCGTGATTCCTACCGCGTCACAAGCCCACTCCGAGACCGTCTCTAATGGTATCTATTTCTTATTCTGTCCATATCTAATCTCTCTACCGTGTCCTGTATTTCAATCCAAACCGTATTTATCTCTCGTCCAGTTTGTCTCTTGCTCTACCTTCTCGATCACGTTTTACATCGGTGTCCAAGCCTGTTATCGGTCTACCTACCTTGTCTAGACGTGATCCACTTGTTATTCTCCTTGTCTGTTTGTTTAATCAGCCTGTCGATACTCCGTTTGCATCTCTGTATTCCGTATTCGCATTTGTAAGTTTTGTTTTCTTAATAAACATCGTCTGAGTTTAGATCCGCTCCTGCGTGTGCTTCCTAAACCTGACAGCTGGTGTGACAGTAGACAGAGCCGTGCTTGGAGGCAGCAGGAGTTTTGAATCTTAACTCAAACCGATCGCGATGAGCAGCGATCAACTTGCTGAGCTTCGTGCTCAGATCGCCGAGGTATTACGCGCGCTATTTCGCAGCTGGCTCCCCCCGTGAACGCGATATCACAGCACATGTCACAACTAAACCGGCCCCTGCTACTGCGACTGCCACGCTGTTGGTTCCGCCCTCTTCCTCTTCTCCACCATTCGTTGACACCACATTGCCGGAGAGGTTTGATCGGAGACCAGCGCGTTACAACAAATTTCAAGTGCAGTGCATACGTTACCTCAGGCTTTATCCACCCAGCTCTCAATTTGCTGGGGTCTCACTGGTGGTATCCTGCCTTTTAGGCAGGGCACTGCAGTGGGTTACAGAGAGATGGTCGCAGGTGCAGCTTGTGACCGCAGGTGCAGCCTGTGACCAGCTCTTGGATGTGCTTGGGGCAGTTTTTGGTCCTCCAACAGATGAGCCATATGCCCTCGAAGCTCCAATGTTTGGTCACCCCACACCAAGTGCCCAGATCACCAGCGTACAACCGGTACCTCAGTTCGCCCGCCACTTGCTGGACCACCCGCTCACCGGCTGTCAAAGGATCCTAGCTATAAATGTGGCCAAGCACAGCGCTAAGCTTGCTACAATGGACTCGTTTCAAGGGACGCCCCACCCAGTCCTGGGATCTTACGTCCCAGAGTCCGTGCCAGGGTCGCCCGTCCCAAAGTCTGCTCGAGGGACGCCTGTCCCAGTTCCAGGTTCGCCCTTCCCAGAGTCTGTTCCAGGGATGCCCGTTCCAGTCCATGGGTCAGCCGTTCCAGAGTTTGTTCCAAGAATGCGCGTTCCAGGGCCAGTCCAGGTCCCGTCCATGTCAGAGACCTGTCACAGGTCGCAGAGGCCTGGTAACCATACAGTTAGGCAGTCAGGCCTGGACCTTGAGCCGTTAACGCCCCATAACACATAAAATAATCAATAGTGCCAGATAACTTGGAAGTTAAGCACGATTGCCCAGTATCCGTGCACGCCGCACCTGTTAGCTCTGCCGATGAGCTGTTAGTGCCTCGCATACCTGTAATCGAGTTACCAGAGCCTAATAACCTGGTACCAAAGCCAGTTAGCCGCGTGCTTGAGCATCCTAGCTCTGAATTTGAGCATGTTTGCCCGGTACCTGTACCATCACCTTCGGTACCTGGGTCGAAGCCGTCCGTTCCCGGGTCGGCTATCTCCAAGACCATTCAAGGGTCGTCTACCACGGACACCATCCTAAGTCCGCCTATATCAGAGACCTCCCAAAGGTCACTTATTTCAGAGACCTTCCAAAGGTCATCTCTACCAGAGACCTCCCAAAGGTCATCGATCTCTGTGACCCCCCAAAGGTCGTCTAAATCCAAGCTCGGTTTTAAATTTGCCTATGTCAGAGACCTGCCAAAGGTCCTCTATCTTCGAGACCTTCCAAAAGTCACCTAAGTCCGAGTTTGTCCCAAATCAGTCTGACTTTATCCAGCATCCGCGCAAGTCCGACTCTGTTCTGAATCAGTCCGAGTGTATTCAAAGTCCGTCTAAGTCCGAGTCTGTTCCGAGTCAGTCCGAGTTTGTACCGAGTTCGCCCGAGTCTGTCCAGAGTTTGTCCAAGTCCGAGTCTGCCCCTAATCAGTCCGAGTCTATCATGAGTTCGTGTAAATCCGAGTAGGTTCCGAATCAGTCCGAGTCTATCCACAGATCGTCTAAGTCCGAATCAGTTCCGAGTTCGCCTAAGCCCAAGTCTGTCCAAAGATCATCCAAGTTCGGTCAGAGTCCGTTTAAGTCCGAGATCGCCCCTGGGTCAGCTGAGTCTGAGACCTTCCTGAGGCCATCCGAGTCCGAGACCATTCCAAGATCATCCAAATCTGAGGTCTTCCCGAGGTCGTCAGTCCCCGTGCCTGCACCGAGGTCATCAGTCCTCGAGCCTGCGCCGAGGTCATCCGCCCCAGTGCCTGCGCCGAGGTCGTCCGCCCCAGTGCCTGCGCCTAGGTCGTCCATACCAGCCCTGAGGCCGATCATCCTTATA
Source organism: Ancistrus triradiatus (assembly GCA_025084515.1). NCBI lineage: Eukaryota > Metazoa > Chordata > Actinopteri > Siluriformes > Loricariidae > Ancistrus > Ancistrus triradiatus. The sequence goes on along the minus strand of JAJAGP010000037.1, from coordinate 26,570 downwards.
CCAGGATCCTCTGCCCCTGTACCGAATCTGAGGTCTTCCGTGCCAGTTCCGATCCCAAGGTCATCCGTCCCAGTCCTCGCGCCAAGGTCTCCCTTCCTAGTGGCTGCACCGACGCCATCCATGCCAGACCTTCTTCCTAGATCTTCCGCTCCAGTTCAACCATCCTGGTACCTGTTCCTGTACCAGACCGGAAGTCAACTTTCTCCAAGCCTAACCCTTGCCCTCTTCTCGGCCATCAGGGGCCCGGTGCCATCCGGAATCCTCCCAGCAGTCACCCAGAGAGGAAACCGCCAGACCGTCCAGAACCCGCGTGGGGCCACCATTGGAGTCCTAGCTCGGTATCCAAGCCTGTTATCGCTCTACCTACCTTGTCTAGCTGTGATCCGCTCATTATTCTCCTTGTCTGTTTGTTTAATCAGCCTGTCGATACTCCGTTCGCGTCTCTGTATTCCGTATTCTCGTCTCTGTATTCTGTATTATTTTATCATTATTATATTATGCATATTATCAGTCTATGGGTGTGATTTCAGACACGTCCTCAGTCTTTATTGATTTAATGCATTGTATTACATTCCTTTGCTGTAGTCATGCTTTTAATCATTAATTACATATGAATATAGGCATAAAAAGAATTATTTGGGAGTCGGGAACAGATTAATATTACTTACATTACTTCTTATGGGAAAATTTGATTCCAACTTCAAACAAATCGGAGCTTTAATGGCCTTCTGGAACCAGTTAAGTTCGAATTCCGAGGTTTCACTGTAAAGATTTTTATGGGATTTGTATTTCAGTCTATGAGACTATCAATGACATTCAATAAAACATATTTATAATGTTATAAACTGTCATAAATAATAATTATGATATAAATATTCATTATACCTAGTGTGATCAGTGGAAAGTTGAGTTTAGGAGGATATGGCTACAGCACTCATCTGTTGGTACAGGTGTGAGTTATGGTGGTGCTGATTGTGGTGTGGGGTTTGATAGTTGTAGAATGTTGGAGAGTGTAGACTGCACTGAAACCCTTGGCATACTGGGCAGAGTCACTTTTAAATTGCACCACTGTTTCATTGCTAATGGAGAACACTGGTTTAGGCGTCTTGTTTCCACAGAAGCAACCTGAGATAGCGAAGCCATGATTATTTTATTTCACAGGTGTACATGAGAAGGAATGCTGTTGCTTGTATGAGACGTACCCAGTTTAAGAGCGCTAACACCATCTGAATGACTGTCAAAGACACCCACAAAGTCAGAGCAAGATTCAGGGACCAGGTCAAAGGCTGTGAATGTCAGAACAATGCTCTCTCCAGCAGTGACTGCTATTTTCCACTGGTGATCAATACAGAACAATTATTAGAAATACAGGAATGTACTGTGTTAAGTCACCTTGAAGCACTTTATGCAAAGGCATAAAATTAAACCAAGAAATCCTGAGGTGACTTAATATAGTGGTGCATGAAAGTTTGTGAACCATTTAGAATGTTCTCTATTTCTGCATAAATATGACCTAAAACATATTTTTCACACAAGCCCTAAAAGTAGATATAATGTTAACCCAATTAAACTAATGTCATATAAATATTATACTTGGTCATTTATTTATTAAAATAATGACCCAGTATTACATATCTGTGCGTGGTAAAAGTATGTGAATTTCTGTTTTTAGTATCTGGTGTGACCTTCTTGTGCAGAAATAATGCAACTGAATGATTCTGGTAACTGCTGATTAGTCCTGGACACCAGCTTGAAGCATTTTAGTCTATTTCTTTGTACAGAACTATCAGGGGGCGCATTCCCGCCACTAGGGGCCGCCGTGGCACCGCCACACGTCGCGGGCGGCCTCCTATAAAATGAGCCTCCAAATGCCGGCCTTCGGCGCACTGTCTGATGAGACACCCGGCATTTTGGAAGCGATATATTTTCGGCGTTACTCCCCGGTTGCTACCGTTTAGGGAGAGAGGTAGTCCCGTGTCATAAAGGAGCGGGGGGGATTCCGTAAAGGCAAAAAAAAACCTTGAGGTAAAGCTAGGGGGCCTTAGGAAGCTAGGTAAGGGGGGAAAGTTGGGGAGGTGGGGTACGGCCACTTACCGTTTTCTTCTCCGGCTGCCCGCCGAAGGCGCTCGTGGCCTTTTTCCCCGCTCCCGGCGGCCCCCGCCTGGGACGCTGCTGAAAACGCTCCGCTCCTATGCGTGGTCACCCTCGGCAATAAAAACTCCGAGCCTGGTTAAGCTTGGGACGAGCGTTTCCGTTTCGTCCCCCACGCCGTTTTCCACGTCCACTCCCGGCCCTAGGTACGCGTCGGCTGCGTTAGCCGCGCTGGGCTCGAGAAAGTCCTCGGCGCATGCGCAATACTGCGCTCCTGCCTCGGTGAGCAGAAGACACACACACACACACACTCAGCGCTCCGGTGCTAGAGCGCTGAAGCCACACACACTCGTAGGCGTTCTGAATTGGAGAGCAGAAGCCACACTCACACACACACTGGTAGGCGTTCTGAAACGGAGAGCAGAAGCCACACACACACACACACACCGCTCCAGTGCAGGAGCGCTGAAGCCTCACACACACGTAACGTGCTCGTTCACACGCGCAGTGCTTCTCTCTCTCATTCAGAGCGCAGAGGCCACACACACACACACACACACACACGCGCAGCGCACACACAGAGCGCCCGCTCTGATTAAAGCGCCGTGCGCTCGCCTTCCCTCATCGCTCTGTTTAGAGCAATATACGGGACTTTTTCCTGTTTTTTCTGTTGCATCCATTATTTGAAAGAAATCTCCTTTTTTTTGAGTTGGCGAGGAAGCAACTCCTTTGTTTGTCCTTTGGCTTATAGCTGTTCCTCTCTTCTGTCGTTCACCACACCCGTGGCTCAGCGGTAGCACTCCCACCTCCGAACTCGGTGGCTCTGGTATCGAGTCCGGGGACGTGCTGTCGCCAGCGGGTGTCACGCACGTCAGGAGGGATCCCTTCTTTTCTTTTTCCCTTTTTTCGTTCTCCTTATTCCCGCCTTTTGCGGTGTTCTCTGCGCTTGGGTCCGTTATCTTTATTTGGGTGTGCCCCTCCCCGGCCCCCCTAACAAGGATGTGATATTTTTTTGCATGGTGGGGACATTTGCCAGGTTCCCATGAGGAAAACTGGCTTTTGTTTTTTTTTTAAACATAAACTGCACCTTTGCTTTGAAAAACTAACAGAGAAAAATAATTGCTTTAAGTTACTGAGGTTAGGGTTACCTGTAGGTGTGTTATTACAGTAATTAGCTACAGTAATCATTATTTCTGTGGAAAGTCCTCAAAAACATATGTTTACTAGGCATGTGTGTCTGTGTGTTTGCTTCCAGTTTGGGCCCTAGATCCTCCACAAAACTGGATTAACTGGGTATGAAAATATTTCATCCCGATAATTTTCAAACAGTGGTATTGTAGGAAATCAGAGTTATTCATTACGTCAACAGCTGTATCTGCATCAATGTTTGTTGAATGAGCCTGGAGGGCCATTTAGAAATTCCCCAGGGCTACAAAATGCTAACATCATTGAAAGTAGATTTTATATGTGAGAACAAAGCAGAACGTTTCCTTGAAGAAATAGTAGAAATAGGGGTCATGCTATCCAAATATTCATTTTTCAGCTTCCTGACAAAGTTAAATTTTTATTTAATTATTTCATATGTAAGTCAGGTTAAAACATTGTCAGGTTAAAACATGTTAAAATACATTAACACATATCTAAATGTAACATTTTGAAGATAACATACCTAAGTTGTGTAAATGTAATGCATGCTTTACTGGAAGCAGTTGAACAGCAAAAAAGGAGTTCAAACACCATCGAAACATCAATGCAAATATCAAGTACTACTCTGTCTGATATCTGTATTCTTGAGTTTTTGTACAGCATAGTTGGGTTTCCTGTTACTGTGGGCTGCAGAGCACAGTAGTAAACTGCAGAGTCTGATATTGCAGCAGGAGAGATAATCAGATCCACCCGGCTATTTCCACTGTCGACCTTAGCTGAGAAATTAGGCAAATCGGATTTTTTGGTCTCTGAATCAAGTGTAGTAATAGAAACAAGAAACTCTGGTGTAGATCCAGGATACTGACGATACCACTGCAGATAAGTTGCACTCGCATATTTACAAGAGAGAACAATTCTGTCTTCAACTGCCCCATATGATGTCTTATTCAGTGATGTTACTGACTGTGCCAAACTCTTCCCTGTAAAGGAAATGAACAAAATCTGTTATGACACATTGTATAACAATGATGGTTATAACTAATAACATTAACATATGCACAGTGATGTTCAGTGATTTTAACTTACATTGCATAGCTGAGAAGAGTAAAAGAAAACACCGTAATCTCATGGTTGTGTTGTGAGAAGTAGAGTAGATGAGTGTTTTTCTTTATACATCTACAGAAACTCCTCCTCTTTATAGGTGAATCTGCATGGGAACCAAAAGCAGAGATGTACATTAAAATACATCAGAGACAGATAGTTGTATTGTTCAATGCAAGTGAAAAATGTGTCTTTATATGTTTGACCTGAAATATTTTGCCGTTTTGTGTTTCTTTGAATAATTTTTGTGTTTCTTTCACTGAAATAGTTTAGCCAAAATTTAAGAAATATAGACATAAATTTATTTATGAGTGCCTCTCCAGATCTGGAACTAGTGCACATGGCCCCTCCTGGTCCTCGTGTAGTAGTAGTAAATTGATTTAATTCCTATGTGATAATCTACAAATAAATTCATTCAATCAGTCAGGATCGTGGGAAAACCGGTGCCTCGCTGAAGACACAGGGCACAAGGCAGAAAGTACCCTAGACAGGGCACCAATCCATCGTAGGGCAAATACAATCATACACACACTCACACTCTAAGGGGCACTTTGGAAACACCAATTTGGCTAACACACAAGTCTTTAGAACGTGGAAGGAAAGCAGGGGTGTCCATGCATTGTTCAACAAGGTAATGCAAAACAAGCAACAATAGAAAACGTGAGGACTGATATATGCAATTCCCTTCCAATATTTCTTATAGGAACACTGTTTTTTAAAGACTGCATTAGTTTTCTTACACATCTGTTGACAAACTAGAGATCTTTTGCCCATCTTTGCGCCTCAAAGACTGAACCTTTTGTCGATACTGTTTTGTACCGAATCATGATTATCATCACCTGTTGACATTACTTGTTTGAAATCCCATCATTGTTTAGTTTTTTTTCACCTCATTACTAGACTTAACTTGCCCCCAATTTTTTTGGAATGTGTTGCAGGCCTGAAATGTAGGAATGGATGTTTACTGATAAATGAAATGAAGTTGACCAGAAAAAAAAACATGAAATATCTCAGGTTCATACTGTCTGCAATGAAATAGAAGTCAGAGTAAATGTGAGATTGCATTCTCCATACCATACCAAATTTTTCTGATTTAGGGTTGTATATAAACACACATATGGCCAAAGTATTGGGACATACCTCTTAATCTTTTAATTCAGGTGTTTAATTCAGTCCCATTGCCACAGGTGTATACAATCTTGCACATAGCCATACAGTCTGCCTTCACAAACATTTGTGAAAGAATGGATCATACTAAAGAGCTCCCTAAATTCTAATTTGGTACTGTAATAGGATGCCACCATTGTAAAATGTCAGTTCATTAAATTTCTTCCATCCAGGATAATCCATAATCAACTATAAAAGAGGTATTACTGAAAAGTGGAAGCATTTAAAACCACAGCAACTCAGCCACATAGTGTCAGGCTAGGTAAAGTTACAGATCAAGGTCGGAGAGTGCTGAGGGGCATAGTCCATAAAAGTCTCTAACACTCTGCTGACTCAATAAATGCAGAGTTCCAAACCTCCAAACCTTGCGAGCAGCTGCACACAAGCCTTCCATCACCAAGCACAATGTTAAATGTCTTATAGAGTGGTGTAAAGCACTCTGCCATTGGTCTCTGGAACAGTGAAAATGTGTTTTGTGGAGAATCATGCTTTCCTATTCGAATATTTGATTAACTAGTATGGGTTTGGCAAATATAAGGAGAACTTTACCTGCCTGTCTGCTCTGTGCCAACTGTAAAGTCTGGAAGAGGAGAGATAATGCTAAGGGGTTGTTTTTCACAGGTTGGCCTAGATCCCTTCCACTGAAGGTAAATCTTAATGCATAAGCATACCAAGACACTTTGGACAATTGCATTCTTCCAACTTTGTGGGAAGAGTTTGGGGACAGAGCCCTCCATCAAACACCTTGGGATTAACTGGAATGGAGATTGTGAGGCAGGCTCCCTCATCCAACAGAAGTGTCTGACAATTGCTGTTCTGGATGGATTGGCAAAAATTCCTATAGACACAGTGTTAGATCTTGTAGAAAACCTTCCCAGAGGAATGAAAGCACATGTAGCTGCAATGGGGGGACCAACTCCATATTATCCTAATGCATTTAGAGTGGGATGTCACAAAACATAAAAGCTACCGTGGGTGTAATATGTTGATGCCCAGAGATTTTGTGGATATGTGTGTCTGTGTTGATGAAATAAAAGTTTCTGTGAGTTGGCGCCTTACTGGCAAAGTCAAGTCAGATTTATTTATATAGCGCTTTTTACAATGGAGCATTGTCGCCAAGCAACTTTAAAAGTTTAGATTATCTCCGAATAACTACGTCCAATCCCAAATTGAGCAAGCCTAGGGCGACAGTGGCAAGGAAAAACTCCCCGAGTTATAGGAGGAAAACCTTAGGAGGACCAAGACTCAAAAAGGGACCCAACCTCCTTTGGGCAGCGTAGATGATAAATCTAAGAGCGAAACTAAAGTCATGGAGTCAAAGTTCGAATAAAATGTGAAGTATGCACATTGACATTAAGTGGCCCGGGTATGATGGGGCTGGAGCTGATGACGGAAGCAGCTTGAGTGGAGCTCCAGCAGATGAACATCATGTGTGGGGCTGGAACTGCCGGAACACAGCTCAGAGAGAAAACAGAAAATGTAATTAGTTATTGATTAAGAGCACAGTGTCTATTAACAATCACTGATGCCATGTCAATCACTGATGCAAAGTGTAGCATGAGACCCCGGCAGCATTAGCTACAGCAGCATAGCTAGAAAGAGGAGAACTGGTAGGTAACACAGCAAAGAGGGATCACAAAGCCCTACAATGGGCGGTTGAAAATTAGTCGCAGCTAGGCTCCAGAACCTATGACCTGCTCCTTGAGCGACTTTGGAACAAGGTCGGCTCGCCTCTGAAGTTAAGCAAGGGAGTCCTTTAGTAACTCAGACAAGCTTCTGTGGGACGGTGGTAGCCTACCAGGTAAGGTACTGGACTAGTTTTCGAATCCCACCTTTGCCAAGCTACCACTGTTGGGTACCTTGAGCAAGACCCTAAACCCAGAATTGCTTGTATTGTAAGATTGTATCAATTGTAAGTCGCTCTGGATAAGGGCATCTGCTAAATGCTGTAAATGTAAATGGTACAGTATACCAGGTAGGCCACCCATTCACCACCTGCTAGATCCCCTGCTGGTTGACAGTTCCCGGATTCCCATACTCACCAGAGCTAGATCTGTCAAGAAATCATCCGTGCTAGTATTAGCCGATACGGCATTTGTTCATGAGTTAGCCAATAAGGCGTTTGTTCAGGAGTCAGCCACGACGGCATTTGTCCACGAGTCAGCCGATAAGGTGTTTGTTCATGCGTCAGCTGATAAGGGCGTCAGTTTCCAAGTTAGCCGACAAGGCATCAGTGCACGACTCAGTCGAAGAGGCATTAGTTTCAAGGTTAGGCGATAAGGCGTTTGTTCCCGAGTCAGCCACAACGGCATTTGTTCCTGAGTCAGCCGCATTGGCGTTTGTTCATGAGTCAGCTGCAATGGTGTTTGTTCACGAGACAGCTGCAACAGGGTTAGTTTCAAGGTTAGCCAACAAGGTGTTTGTTCACGAGTTCGCCACGATGCTGTTGGTAACCGAGTCAGCTGCGACAGCATTTGTTCACGAGTCAGCCGCGATGGCAGTTGTTCCCATATCAGCCGATAATGTGTTTGTTGCCAGGTCTCCTGAGGGGGCTTTAGCCCATGTTTGCTCCGTACCTGTACCTGCCGCCCCACTTAGCCCCACTGCCACCTGGTTCCATACCTGAGCCCAATGTGCCACCTGGTTCTGCACCTGAACCCGCCGCACCCCTTAGCTCTGTACCTGAGCACGGCGCGCCTCGTAGTTCTGTGTCTCAGCACGCCACGCCTCTCAGCTTGGTAGCTGAGCCGTTAGTGCCACCTAGCTCCGTACCTGAGCACACCGTGCTTCGTAGCTCTGTACATGACCATGTCGCTCCTCTAAGCTCCCATTGGTTCCAGTGGCTGCGCCGAGGACATCGGTTCCAGTACCTGTGCCAAGGATGTCCGTTTCAGTGCTTGTGCAAAGAATGTACACTCCCATGTCTGCTCCAAAGGCGTCCATGCCAATTCTGGTTCCTAGGACGTCGGTGCCAGTGCTTACCCCGAGGATGTCCGTGACTGTTCCGAGGACGTCCGTGCCAGTGCCTGCACCAAGGACATGACGACTGATTCGTGGTAAGGGAAGAATGAGCGGGGTCATGTATCGTGAGATTTTAACACTAGATTTCCCCGATCTTTTTTAGATTCTGAGGACATACCCCCTCCTTCTGCCAAACCATTAGAGGGGCATTAGTCCCCTTTTGTGATGCATATGATTTCAGCCTGTAGCTAATCCAGACACCCCCACCCACCCCCAACTACACTCTCGACTCTGATTCAAGCATGACTTGTACTAGTTACAGTTAACTTTTTTCTCTGTACATATGGGCTTTTGTTGTCAATAAATAAAAACTTTTTTATTTGTGGTTTTTAAGAAGAGGTCACTAAAGTATTAGTAAAGAAAAAAACTGTAACATAGTTTATCTATTTTTGGATATAGTCAAAATAATATATAGCTCAAGTAAATGAGGCTAGCAGGACATACACCAAACACAAGCCAAAACTTGTGATGTTTCACAAGAGATATAAAGTGATAAAAAAAAGATCTAACACAACAGTAGTAGTTTGTTGTTTGTTGTTTTCCATATTTTTGTCAATAACGAAAACAGAGATAGAGGTAGAGAATACCTATCAGGGAGTCTTTATAAATGTATGCAGGTGCGTGTATATCGTTTGTATAGACATCTAAATAGATTTCATGTATATAAAGAAAGGAATACATATATTTGTAAAACAGAGTTAGAGACAGAAAACAGCTTTACCAGGTAGAAAAGGACACAATTACTGTCGTTAATCATTTCAATTACTGTCGTTAATGCGTTAATACCACACATAAAGTACACACATTTACACCATTTACACATTTATACCTGCGATGCGAAATACTTCACAACTTTTTCAATGGCTCTAGTCCTATTGTTATGAACCAGAATAAAAGCTGACACACAGACGAGGTCGGATCATTATTTTTTCCCGCTATCCTGTTTGGAGCACATGCAAACGCAATGGCACATAAGAGGAGCGCTGGAATTACTGAACGCTATGGATGACTGCGAGGTCTGACGGAGGAGAGGAAATAACTTTTGACGAAGTTGAAGACTCAGACGGTGAGTTTCGCTTAGAACTGTCGCCAGAGAAGGATAACACTGATACATCTGAAGAAGAGCAGTGCAGCCCTCCCAGAAAGAAACGGTTAGAAGCAGAGAACAACACACCTGCACCAACCGTGAAAGCAAAGGATGGGACAGTTTGGGAGACGGCAGGTGCTGAGCGCCTTCAGCAGAACCCATTCAGCACGGATGTTACATTCCGTTAGAGAGCAGGACCTACAGAGTATGCCAAGGTAATGTCATTGTTTGTGCGTCCTCTCTTGTGTTTATAAATATTTATTTATTTATAATTTTGTATTTTTCCAGTGTGTATATTGCTTTTCTAAGTTTTTATTCTATGAGTATTATTTTACATAAATCACAATTTTTCATCACATGTAAAAATATTAAAGCAAAGCAAAGTGCAGTAAAGTAAAAGTTATATGTAATTAACTTTTTTCTTTTATTTGTCTCATGCAGTGTAGGGTAACGAGTAGACTCCAGAGCTTTCTGTGTTTGTTCAACATAGAAATGCTCATGATAATCACTGACTACACAGTCCATGAAGCCCGCAGAACAAACACCAGCTGGAGCCTTTCTGTCAGTGAGCTGATGGCCTTTATAGCAGTGCTGTATCTACGAGCTACACTCTGCCCAAATGGTTGATTCCTGGTCCGAAAAGTATGCCGTGCCTGCAATCAAGGAGATGATGTCCCGCAATCGCTACCAAGAAATCATGCGGTACTTGCGGTTTGACAACAAGGACACCCGTGCCGAACGTGTGAAGACCGACAGATTGGCTGCAGTTTCGGACATCTGGCAACGCTTCGTACGTAACTGTCAGCTGTGTTATGTACCAGGACAACACATTACTGTCGACGAGCAGCTGTTTCCCACCAAGGTCCGCTGTCCTTTCACGCAGTACATCTCAAGTAAGCTGGATAAATTCGGCATAAAGTTCTGGATTGCTGCTGACTTGGAGACGAAGTACATGTGCAACGCCATTCCATATGTAGGAAAGGACCCCAGTCGTCCAAAGGGAGAAAGATTGTCTGAGAATGTCGTCATGACACTCATGGAGCCATTTCTGGACAAGGGCAGAACTGTTACCATGGACAACTTTTTCACATCCATGGCACTTGCAAACAGACTGCTGAACCACAACACCACTCTGCTTGGCACCATCAACAAAATTAGACAGGAGATTCCATCTCCAGCAAAAACCAACAAGGGCCGGGCAGAATTCTCCACACAGGTGTATAAATCGGGCAGTGCCACGCTGACTGTGTACGCTCCCAAGAGGAACCAGTTACCAGTTAAATTCCACATTGACTACAAAATACTTCTTATACCATATAAAGCCCTACATGACCTGGCCCCACATTATCTAAGTGAACTCAGAGTTAGGGCTGCAACTAATGATTATTTTAATAATCAATTAATCGGTCGATTATTTTTCCAATTAATCGATGAATCGCGTTAAAAAAAAAAAAAAAAACTTTCCATGTCTTTATTCAGAAATATAACATTAAATAACAGCAAATAAGTGCTTACAATAAATGAATAATAATAAATTAAATTCATTAATAAATTAAAATAACAAATTAAATAATAAAGAAGAATAAGTGCATCTCTGATGCAAACACTACATACAAACTCATTCACTCCCTTTCTTTAGGAACTTTGCATTGCAATCCAAAAATATTAGCATGTCAACATGCTCCAGGCAAAAGCTGGCTCTCCTTTTAGAGACTATGGCCCTGTCCACACAAACACAGGGCCTTGGTCTCTAAAAACATAGATTTTTCTATGCGTTTTGACCATTCGTGCACACGAAAACGGTGTTGTAGGTCACTAAAAACTGACTTTTTATTTGCAAAACTCCTTCCAGGGTGAAGATTTTCAGAAACTCCGTATTCAGTTTCAGTTTCTTGCTTGTAACGTCATTTGTGCGCCGTTATCTCCTTTGTTTACATGAGCCGATTTTGTGCAATAGCGGACATAGCCAAAATAGTGCCAGCTGTAACACTGCTGACCGAACTTGTTACAAATCTACAAATACATTTACAATTATTACTTTTTCATTACACTGAAGAACAAAGGCGTCAGAATGCGCTACGGAGGTCACTACTATATCCATCACACCCACAAAGCAGTTCCCGCCCCCAGCATCGGCGGTTTGGGATGAGACCCGGTCGGACCTCTCGTTGGTGGGATAGCTTTCAAAACAAAGTGATTGTTGAAGAACAATGGCGAGAAAATGTTCGTATGCATAGGACATTGCTGTTGTTGTTCTTGACAGCGACTGTGTGCGTTTTTGCGTTTTCATGTGGACGTAATTTTTTGTTTAAACAGTGCTTGTGTGGACGGGATGTTTTTTATAAATGAATTTGAAAACCCCCGTTTTAGAAAATACCCGTGTACATGTGGACATAGCCTTAATGCTAACTTATTTTGAAGATTCCACGTCCGCGCCGGCTCCGCCTCGCTCCGTTCAATTACTCGTGTTTTTTTTCCAGCGCTGACCGCAAGTGCCGCAAGTAACGTAAGCGGATATGACAAGGCGGGGAACACATAAATCATGCAACACAACGAATCGATAATGAAATTCGTTGTCAACGCTTTTAATAATCGATTATCATCGATTTTATCGATTCGTTGTTGCAGCCCTACTCAGAGTCTTACAATCCAGTTTGTCTACTTCATTCGCAGGGTGCAGGACTGCTAGTTACTAGAATTAAAAAAAGTCACAGCAGGGGGGAAGACTGTCTTATACATAGCCCCCCAGCTATGGAATAACTTCCCATTTTAGTTTGAGACTCAGAAATCCTCCAAATTTTTAAGTCTAGGCTAAAGACATACTTACTTACATAGGTCTTTGGCTAGACTTGGACTGGGATGCATGGCTCAGGATACTGGGAGTCTGGAGTCATGTCGGGCCTGCCTGCCTTGTCATGCCTTGTCCTTTGACCAGGAGTGTCTGGTGGGTGGTCTGGCTGGGCTGGGCTTCGGTCCTCTTGATCTTGAATTGTGCATCCTTGCCTTAGACTAAGGGCAGAGCTGGGGGTTCATAGTCAAAGAGTTTTGTGGTGATCTGGGACGTTGGGTTGCTGTCTTCTGCCTCCTGTGGGGTTGCTGATGTCTCATGTGATGCCTCTTGGCTGTGTTACCTTCTGGTTCTCATATTTCTAGCTATGCTGCTATAGCTATGCTGCCAGAGTCCCATGCTACATATGGCATTAGTGATTGTTAATAGACACTTTGCTTTGAATTAATAACTGATTACATTTTCTGTTTTCTTTCCGAGCTGTGTTGTGGTGCCAGTTCCAGAACCACACATGATCTTTATCCACTTCAGCATCACTCAAGCTGTTTCCGGCATTAGCTCCAGCCCCACCATAGCCAGGCCACACCAGAGGGCAGTAACTCTCTCCTTCCTCCAGTTGGCTGTGGACAAAGTGCTACCAAGGACTCAAGATTCTGATCAGGATATCATGCACATTTTCGATATGCACATTATACATTATTTTTCATTTATATATTTCATTTGAGCTAGCACTATAAGACTTACAGTGGTGCTTGAAAGTTTGTGAACCCCTTTAGAATCTTCTATAATTCAGCATAAATATGACATAAAACATCATCTGATTTTCATACCACTCATAAGAGTAGATAAAGAGAACCCAGTTAAACAAATGAGACAAAAATATTATACTTGGTCATTTATTTAGTGAGGAAAATGATCCAATATTAGATATTAGTGAGTGGCAAAAGCATGTGAACCTCTAGGATTAGCAGTTAATTTGAGGTTAAATGTCAGGTGTTTTCAATCAATGGGATGACAATCAAGTATGAGTGGGCACCCTGTTTTTTTTAAAGAACAGTGATCTATCAAAGACTGCTCTGCACAACACATGTTTGCGGAATTGTATCATGGCACAAACAAAGGAGATTTCTGAGGACCTCAGAAAAAAGTTGTTGATGCTCACCAGGCTGGAAAAGGTTAGAAAGCCATCTTTAAAGAGTTTGGACTCCACGAATCCACAATCAGACAGATTGTGTACAAATGGACTTTACCCTCCCCAGGAGTAGTCAACCAACAAAGATCACTCCAAGAGCAAGGTGTGTAATAGTCACAGAGGACCCCAGGGTAGGGGCCTCTCTGACATTGGCTAATGTTATTGTTCATGAGTCTACCATCAGAAGAACACTGAACAACAGTGATGTGCATGGCAGGGTTGCAAAGAGAAAGTCACTGCTCTCCAAAAAGAACAATGCTGCCCTTCTGCAGTTTGCTAATGATCATGTGGACAAGCCAGAAGGCTACTGGAAGAATGTTTTGTGGATGGATGAGACCAAAATGGAAATTTGATTTCAAAGAAAATCATTATGTTTGGAGAAAGGAAAACACTGCATTCCAGCAGAAGAACCTTACCCTATCTGTGTAACATGGTGGTGGTAGTATCATAGTTTGGGCCGGTCTTGCTGCATCTGGGCCAGTATGGATTGTCATCATTGATGGAACAATGAATTCTGAATTATATCAGAGAATTCTAAATTTCTAAATGTCAGGACATCTGTTCATGAACTGAACCTCAAAAGAAAGTGGGTCATGCAACAAGTCAATGACCCTAAGCACACAAGTCATTCTACCAAAGAATGGTTAAAGAATAATAAAGTTAATGTTTTGGAATGGCCAATTCAAAGTCCTGAACTTAATCCAATGGAAATGATGTGGAAGGACATGAAGCAAGCAGTTAATGTGAGGAAAGCCATCAACATCTCAGAGTTGAAACTGTTCTGCATGGAGGAATGGAGTTAAGTTCCTCCAAGCCATTGTGTAGGACTGATCAACAGTAAAAGGAAACATTTATTTACAGTTATTGCTGCACAGCGGGGTCACACCAGATACTTATAGCAAAGGTTGACATACTTTTGCCACTGACTAATATGTAATATTGGATCATTTTCCACAATAAATAAATGACCAAGTATAATATACTGCTCAAAACAACACTTAAACAACACAATATAACTCCAAGTGTTCCCTTTATTTTTTGAGCAGTATATTGTTGTCTCATTTATTTACCTGGGTTTTCTTTATCTTTGTTTAGGACTTGTGTGAAAATCTGATTATGTTTTAGGTCATAGTTATGCAGAAATATAGAAAATTCTAAAGGTTTCACAAACTTTCAAGCACCACTGTATATGTTTAGAAAAATTAGCTTCAATCTTACATTAATCATCTACACCACCCTGGTCCTCCCAAGGTTTCTTTCTTATAACGTTTCGGGAGTTTTTCCTTGCCACTGTCTCCTTAGGTTTGCTCAATTTGGGATTGGCCATAGATATTCTAAGATTATCTAAAATTGTTAAGTTGCTTCAAGACAATGCTCCATTGTAAAAAGCTCTATATAAATAAATCTGACTTGACTTGAATTCAAATTAAAACACATACATTCAAAGATGTATAAATGTAACATATACCTAATTTCTTTGAATACAATGCATGGTTTACTGGAAGCGGTTGTACAGTAACAAGTGTTTAAACTGAATCAAAAAAATCAATTCAAATATCAAGTACTACACTGTCTGCTATTTGTATACTTGAGTTTTTGTACAGTGTAGCTGGGTTTCCTGTTACTGTGGGCTGCAGAGCACAGTAGTAAACTGCAGAGTGTGATATTGCAGCAGGAGAGATAATCAGATCCACCAGGCTATTTCCACTGTCAACTTTAGCTGAGAAATTAGGAAGCTCTGATTCTTTGTAGGATTCAGAATTATAGATAGAAACAAGAAACTCTGGTGTAGATCCAGGATACTGATGATACCACTGCAGATAAGTTGCACTCGTATATTTACAAGAGAGAACAATTCTGTCTTTCACTGCTCCATATGATGTCTTATTCAGTGATGTTATTGACTGTGCCAAACTGTTCCCTGTAAATGAAATGAACAACATCTAGTATGACAGCTAATATAAAAAGAATGGTTATAACAAATATCATAACATATGCTCAGTTCACTGTTGCTAACTTACATTGCATAGCTGAGAAAAGGAAAAAAGAACACAGGAAACTCATGGTTGCGTTGTGAAAAGTAGAGTAGATGAATATCCTTCTTTAAACACCTACAGACGCTCCTCCCATTTGTTAGTGAATCTGCATGGGAACCAAAAGCAAAGATGTACATTAACATACATTAGGTACATATAATTGTATTTTTCAAAGCAATATGGTGTTGAAAAGACACCATATGTGTTTTTGTACGTTTAACCCGATATTGATCAAAGCCAGCAGTAAACTTATTCCAATCCAATGTGATGACCTACAAATAAATTTGTTCATTCATTCATTCACTGTCTTATCTGCTTAATCCTAGTCAGGATCGTGGGATAGCCGGTGCCTAACCAGCAACACAGGGAGCAAGGCACGAACAATTCTAGACAGGGTGCCAATCCACCTTAGGGCAAAGACACTCACACACTAGAGGCACTTTGGAAACACCAGTTAACCTAACACATGACTTTGGAATATGAGTACCTGAAGTAAACCCACACAGACACAGGGAGGACATGCAGACTACACACAGGTGTAGCCCAGTTTTGGGATGGAACCAGGGATCTCGAAGACGTGAGGCAACAGTGCTAACCACTGCACCACCGTGCCACCACAAATATATTCAGTATGACAAAAAACATCTTGGAGAAAAAACATCATTGTTGGAAAACACAGAGCAGTTTTTCAGTGTGGTACAGATCAGGGAACTGAGGTGGCCATGGCAGAAGTTTGTGTTGGTAAATCATTTTTGTATTTGGTTGTACAGATGTATTTTGATTTATTATCAACTGACTGACGTCGGTGCCAGTGCCTACCCCGACGATGTCCGTGACTGTTCCAAGGATGTCCGTGCCAGTGCCGGCGCCAAGGATGTCAGTTCCAGTGACTGCACCGAGGAGGTTTGCTACTGTGTAATGCACCGAGGACTTCAGCTCCAGTGCCTGCGCCAAGGATGTCTTTTTAAATATTTCAATAATTTTCTCACACATTTGTTGATAAACTAGAGATCCTCTTCTCCATTGCTACTCAAAAACTCAGCCTTTCGTAAATTCTGCTTTTTAGTACCAAATCATGATTACAATCACGTGTCGACAAGCCTTGAACATTAAACATAATACTTGTCTGACAGTTTTTGACAGCATAGGGTAGCACTGTCACCTCACAGCAAGGAGTACCTGGGTTCAGTTCCAGGTAGAGCAGTCTGGGTCCTTTCATTGTGGAGTCTGCATGTTCTTCTGGTGTCCACGTGCTAATACTCCGTGTACTCTGGTTTCCTCCCACAGTCCAAAGACATGCATTAACTTAGTTGATTATGCTAAATTGGCCCGATCTGAGTATACAGTGGTGAGAAAAATTGTTTGCCACTTTTTTGATTTCCTATTTTTTTGCATGTTTGTCACACTTGCTGACCAATTGGCTGCTGAGTTTCAGAATCTCTTGTCATCTTTTATTCTGACTCAGTCAGTAAATGTGTCCACGCACCAACATGGTCACATTTTAGATCTTATCATCTGACATGGACTGCTAGTATCTATCACAGAAATATATGACATCAGTATATCAGATAATTTCCCCATTATGTTTGAATTCACTCCCCCTGCCACTACAGCCAAATGTCCTACTCCAGCCTCATTCCGCCACTTTCATGAGCACTAGTTTTTACATCAACCATGAACTGTCTCCCCTTTCTTTGTGCCCAGAGACATTTATTTCCTCCTTCCACTCCACCTGTTCAGAAATCTTGGACAATATTGCTCCATTTAGGTTCATCTCCACCAAACCTAAGCCGGATCACTAGTTAAATGATACCACCCACGCCCTTAGGCGGCGCTGTAGACAAGTCGAGCGAAGGTGGAAGAAAGACAAGTTACATGTTTCACGGGGCATCCTGAGAGACAGTCTCGCTGAGTATCAAAAAGCTGTTAAAGACACAAAATGCCAATATTTATCAAACGTCATTTCCACCAGCTGAAATCGTCCTCAGGTGTTATTTAAAACAATTCAATCTATTACAAACCCATCCAGCAATGTCTTAAAAAATTAATCAGAGGCTACTTGTAATACGTTTTTACACTACTTTATAGACAAAATGGCCTCTGTTAGACAGAGCATTGGTTTTGTAGCTGTTGTTTTTGACATGTGTCCTTTTGCTGTCACCTCTGCTATGTTTGATATGTTTGAGCCAGTGTCTCTATTTCTTCTGTCTGAGGTGGTTCAGGGAATGAGACCTATCAACTGTTCAATGGACATTATTCCATCTAGGGTGCTTAAACAGGTCTTTAACACAGTGGGGCCAAGCCTCCTTTCATTTATTAACAGTTGTATCAGTTCAGGATCTGTTCCAACTGTGTTTAAGCATGCTGTGGTCAAGCCTCTCCTGAAAGGAGCCAATTCTGACCCAACAGTTCTGTCAGACCAGTTTCCCATCTACCATTCTTGTCTAAGGTTTTGGAAAAAGTTGTTCTCCTACAGTTGCAGCAATTCCTGGAAAATAACAATATTTTTGAGTAGTTTCAATCTGGTTTCAAATCACGTCACAGCACTAAATCTGCACTCCTGAAAGTACACAATGACATCCTCTTGTCCCTTGATACCAAGAGACCTGCGGTGTTAGTAATGTAGGATCTAACTGCAGCGATTGATACCATGGACCACTCTATCCTCCTGGCATGTCTGGCTCAGCATGTGGGCATCAAAGGAACTGTACTATAGTGGTTCATGACCTCTCCTCTGACCTCTGGTGTACCACAGGGATTCATCTTGGGCCCAGTTCTGTTTTCTTCATACCTGCTTCCATTGGGGTCACAAATTCAAAAGCACAATGTTTCCTTCAATCTATATGCAGATGATATACAAATCTATCTGCCTGTTTCGCCAAACTCCCCAGATGCCATAGAATCCATTCATAGATGTCTGAGTGACATTAAGCTCTGGCTGTCTCAGAATTTCCTCTGTCTAAATGAGAGCAAAGAGAATGTATTGTGTTTGGTACATCAAACCTGTTGGATACAGTTACACCTAGTCTTGGTGCTTTATCCGTCCATTATAGCAAGGTGGTTAAAAATCTGGGGGTGAAATTAGACTCAAGTCTGAAACTGGACCTACAGGTAAACTCTGTTGTAAAGGCAAGCTTCTTTCAGCTTCGCCTTCTTGCCAATGTGAAACCCTTCCTGCACCATAGTGACCTTGAAAAAGCCATCCATGCCTTTATTAGCTCCCGCCTGGACTATTGCAATGCACTGTACATTGGACTAAGCCAAACATCGCTCCACCGCCTACCACTGGTTCAGAATGCGGCTGCTCGGCTCCTCTCCAATACCCACAAGCATGATCATTCTACACCTGTTCTCTACTCTCTTCACTGGCTCCCAATACAGTTTAGGATCCAGTTTAAATTCGTGATGTTTATTTTCTGTGCAGTTCATAGCCATGCACCCCCTTACATATGTGAAATATTGAGGTTTCATCAGCCTGGCAGAGCTCTCCGTTCTGCTGGACAACATCTGCTGGAGGTCCCACGGTCCAGGTGCAAGCAGTGGGGAGATCGATCTTTTGCAGTGGCAGGTCCTAAACTGTGGAATATTCTGCCCACTGAATTACGTTCTACCACTGACCTGCCACTATTTAAAACCAATCTCAAAATCCACTTATTTAAGATGACTTTTAACATCTAAATGCCTTCAATAAAAATTGCATGCTATATTCTGATTATGTACAGCACTTTGGTCGACTTTTGTTGTTGTAAGGTGCTATATAAATAAATGTTGATTGATTGATTGACACTTAAGTGTTTTGGAACATCAAACCAATTTAAATATTATTCAAAGACAACACAAGTAAACACAAATGCAGTTTTTAAATGAAGGTGCCAATATTAAGGGACAAAAAAAATCCAAACCCCCAAAGGGGTTGTGTGAAAAAGGGATTGCCCCCCTTGTTAAAACATAACATAACTATGGTTTATCACATCTGAGTTTGCTGTCTCTAGCCACACCCAAGCTTGATTATTGCCACACCTGTTCTCAGTCAGGACATCACTTAAATCATCTATCAATATATCAGCAGCTCTGCAGTTACCTCCAAAGTTACCTCTAAACTTGTAAAGTTGCTTTGAGACAATGCTCCATTGTAAAAAGCACTATATAAATAAATCTGACTTGACTTGACTTGAGTAATGGTATTTATGAAACATTTCAATCTGGATTCAGGCCCCATCATAGTACTGAAACAGCATTAATTAGGGTACTAAATGATTTATTAATGTCCTCAGATAATGGACGTGTTTAATTTCTTGTTCTGTTAGATTTGCAGCATTTGACACTATAGATCATGATGTTTTACAGAATAAATTAGAAAATACTGTAGGTGTTAATGGAGTGGCACTTTCTTGGGTTAAATCCTAATTGACCGACCGGTACCAGTTTGTTCATGTAAATAATCTGTGCTCTAAGCTCTCAAAGTGAAGTATGGTGTGCCTCAGGGATCTGTGCTTGACCCACTTTTATTCTCTCTGTGTATATTGCTGCCACTAGGCTCAATTATTTGTAAACATGGCATTAGTTTTCCACTGCTATGCAGTTGATACACAGCGGTACTAAAGGAAAAATTGTAATTATCCTATAAATTAAATGCCTGTACTATTGTGTGGCAGATGTTATTTGTTTTTGAACAGTACATATCAGCCAAACCAAATGATGGCCTTACAATCAGCAAAACCAATGACTGTGTAAAGGAAATCAAAGATTGGAGGTCATTTAATTTTCTCTTACTTAACTCAGACATAACAGGTTTTATTGGTAGGATCCAAGGCTGTGAGGGACAGGTTGGCTACATCTACCCTAAATCTAGATGGCTGTTCAGTACTGCCCTGTTCATCTGGGAAGAGCTTACAGTGGGGCAAAACAGTATTTAGTCAGCCACTGATTGTGTAAGTTCTCCTACTTAGAAAGATGAGAGAGGTCTGTAATTTTCATCATAGGTACACTTCAACTATGAGAGACAAAATGAGAAAAAAAATCCAGGAAATCACATTGTAGGATTTTTAAAGAATTTAATTGTAAATCATGGTGGAAAATAAGTATTTGGTCACCCACAAACAAGCAAGATTTTTGGCTTTTACAGACCTGTAACTTCTTCTTTAGGAAGCTCTTCTGTCCTCCACTCATTACCTGTATTAATGGCACATGTTTGACCTCATTATCTGTATAAAAGACACCTGTCCACAGCCTCAAACAGCAACTCAATACCAAAGAGCTGTCGAAAATTATAAACCTGCACCAGGCTGGGAAGAGTGAATCTGCAATAGGCAAGCATATTGGTGGGAATAAATCAACTGTGGGAGCAATTGTAAGAAAATGGAAGACATACAAGACCATTGATAATCTCCCTCGATCTGGGGCCCCATGCAAGATCTCATTACGTGGGGTGAAAATGATCATGAGAACGGTGAGCAAAAATCCCAGAAATACATGAGAATGAATGACCTGCAGAGAACTGGGACCAAATTAACAAGGCTACGATCAATAACACACTCCGCCGAGTGGGACTCAGATCCTGCAGTGCCAGGCATGTCCCCCTGCTTAAGCCAGTACATGTCCAGGCCCGTCTGAAGTTTGCCAGAGAGCATATGGATGATCCAGAAGAGGATTGGGAGAATATCATGTGGTCAGATGAAACCAAAGTAGAACTTTTTGGTAAAACCTCAACTCGCCGTGTTTGGAGGAAGAAGAATGCTGAGTTGCACCAATACCTACTGTGAAGCATGGGGGTGGAAACATCATGCTTTGGGGGCTGTTTTTCTGCAAAGGGGACAGGATGACTGGTCCGTGTTAAGGGAAGAATGAATGGGGCCATATATCGTGAGATTTTAAGCCAAAACCTCCTTCCATCAGTGAGAGCATTGAAGATTTACATTTACATTTACATTTACATTTACAGCATTTAGCAGACGCCCTTATCCAGAGCGACATACAATTGATACAATCTTACAATCCAAGCAATTGTGGGTTAAGGGCCTTGCTCAAGGACCCAACAGTGGCAGCTTGGCAGAGGTGGGATTTGAACCCTGGACCTTCTGGTCCATTGTCCAGTACCTTACCCACTAGGCTACCACAGTCCAGAGAAGATGGAAC
This sequence comes from Ancistrus triradiatus, assembly GCA_025084515.1. Lineage (NCBI taxonomy): Eukaryota > Metazoa > Chordata > Actinopteri > Siluriformes > Loricariidae > Ancistrus > Ancistrus triradiatus. The sequence goes on along the minus strand of JAJAGP010000037.1, from coordinate 4,806 downwards.
TTGGCTGGGTCTTCCAGCATGATAATGATCCCAAACACACCGCTCGGGCAACGAAGGAGTGGCTCCATAAAAAGCATTTCAAGGTCCTGTAGTGGCCTAGCCGGTCTCCAGACCTCAACCCCATAGAAAATGTGTGGAGGGAGTTGAAAGTCCGTGTTGCCCCAAAACATCAATGCTCTAGAGGAGATCTGCATGGAGGAATGGGACAAAATACCAGCTAGAGTTTGTGCAAACCTGGTGAAGACTTACAGGAAACGTTTGAGCTCTGTCATTGCAAACAAAGGTTATTTTACACAGTATTGAGTTGAACCAAATTTATTGACCAAATACTTATTTTCCACCATAATTTACAATTAAATTCTTTTAAAATCCTACAATATGATTTCCTGGATTTTTTGTGTCATTTTGTCTCTCATAGTTGAAGTGTACCTATGATGAAAATTACAGACCTGTCTCATTTATCTAAGTATGAGAACTTGCACAATCAGCGGCTGACTAAATACTTTTTTGCCCCACTGTAGGTGTCATATTTGATTCAGATCTGTCCTTTGATGTGCACATTAGCAAAACTACTCGAATTGCTTTCTTTCAATTACGTACAGTAATATTGCTAAACTATGAAATATCCTCTCCTTTAATGATGTGGAGGAATTGGTTCATGCGTTTATAAGCTCAAAGTTGGATTACTGTAACGCTTTACTTACTGGATGCTCTAGTAAATTTATGAATAAACTTCAATTACTTCAAAATGCAGCAGCTCGAGTGCGGACTCGAACTACAAAATTTGATCATATCAGTCCTGTTCTATCATCACTAAACTGGTGACCAGTATAAAGCTCTACATGGCAGAGTCGTACAATCCAGTTCGTCTACTTCATTCGCAGGGTGCAGGACTGCTAGTTACTAGAATAAAAAAAAAATCACAGCAGGGGGGAAGACTGTTTCATACATGGCCCCCCAACTATGGAATAACTTCCCACTGTAGTTTGAGACTCAGACACTCTCCAAATTTTTAAGTCTAGGCTAAAGACATAATTATTTACATAGGTCTTTGGCTAGACTTGAACTGGGATGCATGGCTCAGGATACTGGGAGTCTGGAGTCATGTCGGGCCTGCCTGCCTTGTCATGCCTTGTCCTTTGACCGGGAGTGTCTGGTCTGGCTGGGCTGGGCTTCGGTCCTCTTGATCTTGACTCATGCATCCTTGCCTTAGACTAAGGGCAGAGCTGGGGGTTCATAGTCAAAGGGTCTTAAGGTGATCAGAGACATTGGGTTGCTGTCTTCTAGTTCCAGCCCCACACATGATGTTCATTCGCTTCAGCTTCACTCAAGCCGTCATCAGCTCCAGCCTCCTTATCATACCCGGGCCACTTAATGCCGATGTGCATATTTCACATTTTATTTGAACTATGACTCCATGACTTTAGTTTCGCTCTTAGATTTATCAACTACTCCGCCCAAGGAGGTTGGGTCCCTTCTTGAGTTTTGGTCCTCCCAAGGTTTCTTCCTCATAACACTTATGGAGTTTCTCCTTGCCACTGTCGCCCTAGGTTTGCTCAATTTGGGATTGGACGCAAATATTAGGAGATAATCTAAACTTGCAAAGTTGCTTTGAGACAATTCTCCATTGTAAAAAGCGCTATATAAATAGATCGGACTTGTTTGGTCGTAAATAGATCGGTGCCTGTTTGGTCGTGGTCCATTGCCGTACTCTCGAGAAAATTCTCCATTCCCTGGGCCCCCAGGGGTCATCGTCCTCCGTCCGATGTTCAGAGTGTCCCTTTGTCCCTTTGCATCTCTCTGCTTCCTCCCACCCCAACACCCCCCCACCCCTACCCGAGGACGTCCAGGTCTCTTTCTGTGCCAAGGACCTCTCAGAGGTCGCCTGTCCCACCTGTCTAGAGGCCATTTGTTCCTTTGAGGATGTCCAGAGCATCTCTTCACTCCCTGAAGACATCCATAGAGCGTCGCCGCTCCCAGGGGATGTAAAGAGGACTGTAGTAGCCTAGCAGTTAAGGTACTGGACTATGGACCAAAAGGTCCAGAGTTCAAATCCCACCTCTGCCAAGCTGCCACTGTTGGGTCCTTGAGCAAGGCCCTTAACCCACAATTGCTTGGATTGTAAGATTGTATCATTTGTAAGTCGTTCTGGATAAAAGCGTCTGCTAAATGCTGTAAATGTGAATGTAAAGAGCATCTCCTCACTCCCTAAAAATGTCCACAGCACGTCACAGCTTCCTGAGGACGTCCAGAGCATCCTGCTGCTCCCTGAGGACATTCAGAGCATCCTGCTGCTCCCTGAGGACATCCAGAGCATCACCTCACTCTCTGAGGACGTCCAGAGCATCACCTCGCTCCCAGAGGACGTCTAGAGCATCAAATCGCTCCCAAAGGATGTCAAGAGCATCACCTCGCTCCCTGAGGACGTTCAGAGCATCACCTAACTCTCTAAGGACTTTTGGGTTGTGCTGGAACCCCAGACACAGAATCAAACTTACACTGTGACACAGAATCAAACCTACACTGTAAACAGTGAGTGTAGGTTTATATCGTTACCTGTACATTTGGGTTTTGTACAGTGTAGCTGGGTTTCCTGTTACTGTGGGCTCCATGGCACAGTAGTAAACTGCAGAGTGTGATATTGCAGCAGGAGAGATAATCAGATCCACCAGGCTATTACTGTCAACTTTGGCTGAGAAATTAGGAAGCTCTGATTCTTTGTAGGATTCAGATTTATAGATAGAAACAAGAAACTCTGGTGTAGATCCAGGATACTGACGAAACCACTGCAGATAATATGCACTCGCATATTTACGAGAGGGAACAATTCTGTCTTCCACTGCTCCATATGATGTTTCATTCAGTGGTGTTATTGACTGTGCCAAACTGTTCCCTGTAAATGAAATGAACAACATCTATTATGACAGCTAATATAAAAAGAATGGTTATGTCAAATATCATAACATATGCACAGTTAAATTTTGTTAACTTACATTGCATAGCTGAGAAAAAGAAAAGAGAACAGAGGAAACTCATGGTTGTGTTGTGAGAAGTACAGTCAATGCATATCTTTCTTTAGACACCTACAGACGCTCCTCCCATTTATTAGTGAATCTGCATGGGAACCAAAAGCAAAGATGTACATTAACGTACATTAGGTACAAATAATTGTATTTTTCAAAGCAATATGGTGTTGAAAAGACACCATATGTGTCTTTGTACGTTTGACCTGATATTGATCAAAACCAGTAGTGAACTGATTTCAATCCAATGTGATGACCTACAAATAAATTTGTTCATTCATTCATTCATTCATTCATTCAGCATACAGGAGGGTGGTTGCAGATCTGGTGGTCTGGTGTCGTGACAACAATCTTTCCCTAAACACGAACAAAACAAAGGAAATGATTTTTGACACCAGAAGAAGGGAGGAGATGCACACACCCCTATTCATAGATGAGACAGAGGTGGAGAGGGTGAAAAACTTCAAATTTCTTGGCATCTACATCAGTGAGGATCTCACTTGTTCTCACAACACACGCCAGACAATCAGAAAATCCCAGCAGCGACTATACTTTCTTAGACGGCTGAGGAAATTTGGCATGCCAGCCAAAATTCTCAGCAATTTCTACAGAGGTACGATCGAGAGTGTCCTTACCAGCTCCATCAAAGTCTGGTATGGAAACTGCACTGCTCAGGACAGAAAGGCTCTCCAACGAGTAATCAAAACTGCAGAGGCCATCTCAGGAGCAGCCTTCTCTTCACTCCAGGACATTTACAAAACCAGGGTCATCAGGAGAGCAGTTAACATAATCAAGGACAATACACACCCACAACACAGTCTCTTCACGCTTCTACCATCAAGCAGAAGCTACAGGAGTGTGAAGTCACGAACAACAAGACTGACGAACAGTTTCTACCCACAAGCCATTAGGCTTGTGAACGACCTTCATACATTCCCGCCTAACCTAAATGTCTGAATTTCGGGCTACACACACTATTTATAATCCATCTGTCATTTTCAATAATGCACATATGCACTTTACAACAGAGTGTTAACTGTTTGTGCTGCTCTTGCTATTTGACCATTATGTAAATATTCATACCTCTTCTCAGTGTATAATTCCCCTGACCAGTTATTTATACAGACTTGCACAATACTGTACAATTTAAATTAGTTTAACTGTAAATTGTAATCTAGCTTAAATGTACACAATTTCATTGTACACTGTAATGCCTGTCTTTGTGTACATGACAATAAAACTCTTGAATCTTGAATCTTGAATCATTCATTCACTGTCTTATCTGCTTAATCCTAGTCGAGATCATGGGAAAGCCGTTGCCTAGCCGGCAACATCAAGCAAGGCAGGAACAATTCTAGACAGGGTGCCAATCCATCATAGGGCAAACACACTCACACACTAGGGGCACTTTGGAAAAAACAGTTAACCTAACACACATGACTTTGGAACGTGGGAGGAAACCAGAGTAGTTGAATAGTTGTATGTACCTATGATGAAAATTACAGACCTCTCTCATCTTTCTAAGTAGGAGAACTTGCACAATCAGTGGCTGACTAAATACTTTTTTGCCCTACTGTATATATATGTATATATGTTTGTGGAATTTTCTATATTTCTGCATAACTATGACCTAAAACATCATCACATTTTCACACAAGTCCTAAAAGTTCATAAAAAGAGCCCAGTTAAACAAATGACACAAAAATATTATACTTGGTCATTTATTTATTGAGGAAAATTAGCCAATATTACATATTACAATATTACATTGTACACAATCCAT